>OU342736.1:459426840-460854340 GCA_910589765.1 Avena atlantica
AAGACACTTGTCATGTTTGTTGATCACAAAAACTTTCTGAACACATTGAGACAAGATGTAATTGTGAGGCCTAGCAATGCTCATACTCCAAATCTCGATGCAGATGCTCATGCTCCAATGCCAACTACATCTTCTTAAGCTCCATCTCCATCCTCATCTGCTATTGTTGAAGATTCAAGTTCCTCACTTTCTTCTGTTGCGGTAGTAGCAGAGAAGGAATTGTTTCTAAATATGCAATCATGTGAAAGTGATAGTGATAACAATTATTTCAATGCTAGATCAAGTGATGATGATCTATTTGCTGATAATATTGAAAAATCATACAATGATCACAATCAAGAGGAAGTTTATGATGAACAAGAACATGAGGATTCCCTATAGGATGATGATCTAAATAATGGAGAAGGAGATAGACAACACATGAAGAAGATGATTAAGCCATTTAATCCAGAAGTTGACATGGTCAATCCATCATCAGACTAGGCATGCAGTTTTGTGGTGTTGAGGAAGGCATTGACAACTTGCAACATCATAAATAGGAAGAACATGTTGGAATTATGCCCTAGAGGCAATAATAAAGATGTTATTATTATAATTCATGTTCATGATAAAGTTTATATTCCATGCTAGAATTGTATTAAGCGGAAACATTAATACTTGTGTGGTTTGTGAACAACACCGTGTCCCTGGTACGCCTCTAAGGACTAGCTCATTGATCAATGATGGTTAAGGTTTCCTAACCATAGACATGAGTTGTCAATTGATAATGAGATCATTTCATTGGAGAATGATATGATGGACAGACCCAAACTAAGCAAAGCAATTAGATCGTGTCATCGTGTTTGTCTTTGCGAAGCTTTTCTTATGTCAAATATTGTATTCCTTAGACCATGAGATAATACAACTCCCTGGTATCGAAAGAAAGCTTTGAGGTCATCAAACGTCATCCTATGAGAGGGTGATCATAAAGGTGTCTCTCAGGTGATCGGAAAGTATCTGTTGGGTTGTATGTATCGAGATGGAATTTGTCCCTCCCAAGTCGGAGAGATATACTTCGGGCCCACTCGGTAATCGATATCAACATCGCTTGCAAGCATGTGGTTAAGGAGTTAATCACAAAGTGATATCAGATTACGGAACGAGTAAAGTACTTGCTGTGAACGAGATTGAACTAGGTATGACGGTACCGACGATCGAATCTCGGGCAAGTAAAATATCGCGAGACGAAGGGAATATATATATGGGATTGATTGAATCCTGGCATCGTGGTTCATCCAATATGATCATCGATGAATGTGTGGGAGTCAATATGGGTGCCCAGACCCCGCTGTTGATTATTGATAGAAGATCATGTCTGCATATTCTCGAACCCGCAGGGTCACACACTTAACGTGTCTTCACGCTAGGATAGATTGGATAATTAGTTTATGAATTTTTGTTTGGAGTCTCAGATGGGATCCGGGACATCACGAGAGGTTCCGGAATGGTCCGGAGAATAAGATTCATATAAGGCAGTGCAGTTTTTGGAGTTCGGAATTGTTCCGGGTTAATCAGTATTGTACCGGAAGCTTCTAGAACCTTCCGGAAGGGGACCAACGTGGACCCACCTTCCGGGAGGGGGCATGGGCCTATGAGGGAGTGTCCTGGCCGCATTGGGCCAGGGGCACAAGGCCCCATAGGGCCCAGCCGATCCTAGAGAGTTTAAATCGTTTAAACTAGAGATAGGGTTTCTAGAAGAGGGGAGAGTCCATGCCCCCCACTCCTTATCCTTTGGGCTTGGGGGAGGGGCTAGGGCTGCGCCCCCCCTCTATATAAAGAGGGGTGGGGGCGCACCAAACCCCTACACCTCTCCTCCAAACCCTAGCCGCCTTGCTAGCTTTCCTCTCTCCCTCCCGACTGTTTGTAGGCGAAGCCCTGCTGCAGAAATTCTCCACCATATACACCACGTCGTCGTGTTGTAGATCCAATCTATCTCTCCACCATACTTGCTGGTCCGAGGAAGGAGGAGACGTCGAGGTGATGCACGTGTGCATCTCACGGAGGCACCGCCACTTGTGGTGCTAGATCGGATCGGATCGCGAGGAGGAGAAGCGAGTACGACTACATCACCCACGTTCCGACGAACGTTCCGCTGTGCGAATCTTCAAGGGTATGAAGATCTAATCCAATCTCTCTCGTTGTTTGCATCTCCTAGATTAGATCTTGGCTTTCCCTCTGTTCGCTCCGTAGAAATTTTTGATTTACTATGCCGCGAAACCCTTCAGTGGTATCAGAGCTAGATCTATGCGTAGATGTGTTTCACGAGTAGAACGCAACATGGTTGTTGCGGGCGTTGATGTTTTCTGTTGCAAGCCTCTTGTTTGTGTTCTTCTTATGACGCGGGATAGTGAGATTGAAGCGGTCCAGGCCAACCTTACGCGACGTCGATCGCGAGACCGGCTCCGCACTTGACGTGTGGCTTGTTCCACACATGCGGCTGGTGGATGTCAGTTTCTCTCACTATAGTTGTCATGGGATTAACACCGGAGTTTGGCAACCATAATATCACCGTTGTGGCTTTTCGTAGGTAAGAATCGTTCTTAGCATCTACTCCCATAAGCCACGTAAAACATGCAAGAACAAAGTAGAGGCGTCTAACTTGTTTTTGCAGGGAGTGTTTTCTGTGATATGGTATGGCCCAAGATGTGATGTGTATAATGTATGCGATGATCATGTTTTGTAATGTTTCACGACTTGCATGTCGATGAGTACACAACCGGCAGGATCCATATGGTTGTCTTTATAATTGTGTATGACCTGCGAGTCAACTTCTTATACGCCATGTAACAGCTTTACTTTATCGCTAAGTAGTTAGCAATAGTTGTAGTTGCTATTCGTGGTGAAGGCAATCATGGTGGAGTGATGGAGATCATGCCGGAACGCATAAGATGGAGATCATTGCGCGAAGATTGGCTATACCATGTCACATAAAGTTATATGCGTGTGATGTTTATCCTTTATGTATCTTATTATGCTTAGATCGCGACGGTAGCATTATAAGATGATTCCTCACTTAAAGATCAAGATAAAAACTGTGTTCTCCCCAAGTATGCATCGTTGCGAAAGTTCGTCGTGTCCAAGCATCACGTGATGATCGGGTGCTATAGACTCTACGCTCACATACAACGGGTGCAAGCCAGCTTTGCACACGCGGAAATACTTGGGTCTAGCTTGACGAGCCTAGCATGTACAGACATGGCCTCGGAACACAAGAACTGAAAGGTTAAGCATGAGTCATATGAATGATATGATCGACACTTTGTTGTCCACCATTGAAACCACATCTCTTCTCGTGATGATCGGATTAGGTGTGGTGAATTTGGATCGTGTTCACTAAACAACTTGAGGGATGTTGAATTTAGTGGGAGTTCATTTAGTAATTTGATTAAGTTGAACTATTTATCATGAACATAGTCTAAATTGTACTTGCAAATACTGTAGATCACATGGCCAAATCCAACTTCAACTTCAACGTTTTTGCTGAGAAGGAAAAGATTAGAAACAATGGTTCTAACTTCACCAATTGGTTCCGCAATCTAAGAATCATTCTGTCCGGCGGACAAAAGGACTATGTCCTTGGGAAAGCGTTAGGTGACCCCCCTGCTGCAACTGCGCCGGCTGATGAGAAAGCTGTCTATCAGTCGCGCAAAGATGATTATGGTGTGATTAAGAGCACCATGTTGTTTGCTATGGAACCGGAACTTCAAAATCGTTTTGAAACCTATCCCGGGCCCTTTGAGATTCTCGAGGAGATGAAAACCATGTTTCAGACTCAAGCCCGTTCTGAGAGATATGAGATCTCTGAGAAGTTCCTTAACTGCAAGATGGAGGAAGGGAGTTCCGTTAGTGAGCACGCCATAAAGATGTCGGGCTACACTCAACGCCTTGAGCAACTGGAATGCACGATTCCAGAGGAGCTCAAGATTGACAGGGTTCTGCAATCACTCCCTCCCAGCTACAAAAGTTTTGTAGTGACTCATAATCAGATTGGCTCCACTGATACGATCACCGAGCTCTTCGCAAAGCTGAAGGCTGCGGAGGTGGACATCAAGAAGGATAATCATGTCTTGATGGTCAACAAACCCTCCTTTAAGAAAGGTAAGGGAGTGAAGAAACCCTTCAAGAAGGGAGGCGGCAAGCGCAATGCTCCTGCTGAGAAGAAGCTCAAGTCTGGTCCTAAGCCGGACACTGAGTGCTTCTATTGCAAGGACAAGGGTCACTGGAAGCGCAAATGTCCGAAGTACTTAGCGGACAAGAAGGCTGGCACCATCAAAGGTATATTTGATATACATGTTATTGATGTTTTCCTTACTAGCCCTCGTTGTAGTGCCTGGGTATTTGATACCGGTTCAGTTGCTAATATTTGTAACTCGAAACAGGAGCTACGGAATAGACGGCGGCTTGCGAGGGATGAGGTGACGATGCGCGTTGGCAACGGATCAAGAGTTGATGTGATGGCCGTCGGCACGCTCTCCTTAGTCTTACCTTCGGGATTAGTTTTAAACCTTAATAAGTGTTATTATGTGCCTGCGTTGAGCATGAACATTATTTCTGGATCGTGTTTATTGCAAGACGGTTATTCATTTAAATCGGAGAATAATGGTTGTTCTATTTATATGAGTAACATCTTTTATGGTCATGCACCTCTTATGAATGGTTTATTTCTTCTAAATATCGAAAGGGATGAAACACACATCCATAACATTGAGGCTAAGAGATGCAAAGTAGATAGTGATAATACTACTTATTTGTGGCACTGTCGTCTAGGTCATATTGGTGTAAAGCGCATGAAGAAACTCCATTCTGATGGACTTTTGGAGTCTCTTGATTTTGAATCATTTGACACATGCGAACCATGCCTCATGGGCAAGATGATCAAAACCCCGTTCTCCGGAATGATGGAGCGAGCAACGGACTTGTTGGAAATCATACATACCGATGTATGCGGACCGATGAGTATTTCGACGCGCGGTGGATATCGCTATTTCCTTACTTTTACCGATGACTTAAGTAGATATGGGTATATCTATTTAATGAAACATAAATCTGAAACATTTGAAAAGTTCAAGGAATTTCAGAATGAAGTGGAGAACCATCATAACAGAAAGATTAAGTTTCTACGATCCGATCGTGGAGGTGAATATTTGAGTTATGATTTTCTCACGCATCTTAAAGCAAGTGGAATCGTTTCACAACTCACGCCACCCGGAACACCACAGAGCAATGGTGTGTCTGAACGCCGGAATCGAACCCTATTAGATATGGTCCGATCAATGATGTCTCTTACTGATTTGCCGTTATCATTTTGGGGTTATGCATTAGAAACCGCTGCATTCACTTTAAATAGGGCTCCATCTAAATCCGTTGAGACGACACCGTATGAACTGTGGTTTGGTGCTAAACCTAAGTTGTCATTTCTTAAAGTGTGGGGATGCGAAGCTTACGTCAAGAAGTTGATGTCGGACAAGCTCGAACCCAAAGCGGAGAAATGCGTCTTCATAGGATACCCTAAGGAAACTATTGGGTATACCTTCTATCACAGAACCGAAGGCAAAGTGTTTGTCGAAAAGAACGGTTCCTTTCTTGACAAGGAGTTTCTCTCAAAAGAAGTGAGTGGGAGGAAAGCAGAGCTTGACGAGGTTATTGAACCTTCTCTTGAATTGGAGAGTAGCGCAGCACCTGAAATTGTTCTAGTGCCGCCTGCACCAACAATAGAGGAAGCTAATGACAAGGATCATGAAGCTTCGGACGATGCTGCTACTGAACGTCGCAGGTCGACAAGGTCGCGTGCCCCTCCTGAGTGGTACGGCAACCCTGTCTTGACTGTCTTGTTAGTAGAAGACAGTGAACCTACGAACTATGAGGAAGCGATGATGAGCCCAGACTCTGAGAAATGGCTAGAAGCCATGAAATCCGAATTGGGATCCATGAGCGAAAACCAAGTATGGACTTTGGTGGACCCTCCTAGCGACCGAAAGGCCGTTGAGTGCAAATGGATCTTCAAGAAGAAAACGGACGCGGATGGTAATGTTACCGTCCATAAAGCACGGCTTGTCGCGAAAGGTTTTCAACAAGTTCAAGGTTTTGACTACGATGAGACTTTCTCTCCCGTAGCGATGTTTAAGTCCATTCGGATTTTATTAGCAATTGCTGCGTTTCATGATTATGAAATATGGCAGATGGATGTCAAGACTGCGTTCCTCAATGGCAACATTGATGAAGAGTTGTATATGATGCAACCCGAAGGTTTTGTCGATCCTAAGGATGCTAGTAAAGTATGCAAACTTCAGCGTTCCATTTATGGACTGAAGCAAGCATCTCAGAGTTGGAACCTTCGTTTTGATCAAGTGATCAAGAGCTTTGGATTTGTTCCAAATTGCTACGAAGCTTGTATCTACAAGAAAGTGAGTGGGAGCTCGGTGACGTTTCTGGTACTATATGTGGATGACATATTGATTATCGGAAATGACATCAACATGCTTAACGATGTGAAGAGTTATTTGAACAAGTATTTTTCAATGAAAGACCTAGGTGAAGCTGCTTATATATTGGGCATCAAGATCTATAGAGATAGACAAAGACGCCTGATAGCTTTAAGCCAGAGTACATACCTAGACAAAGTTCTGAAAAGGTTCAGAATGGATAAGGCAAAGAAAGGTTCAGTGCCTATGTTGTCAGGTAAGATATTGAGCAAGGCTCAGTGTCCAGCTACGGTAAATGATAGGGAAGCTATGAGCAAAGTGCCTTATGCCTCGGCCATAGGTTCCATCATGTATGCCATGCTATGTACTAGACCGGATGTGTCCAATGCTCTTAGTTTGACGAGCAGATATCAAAGTGATCCAGGAGTGGAACACTGGACAGCCGTGAAGAACATCCTAAAGTACCTAAATAGGACTAAAGAAATTTTCTTAGTCTATGGGGGTGATGAACAGCTTGTCGTAAAAGGTTACGTCGACGCTAGTTTTGACACCGACAAGGATGATTCCAAATCTCAGACAGGATACGTTTATATTTTGAATGGAGGAGCTGTGAGCTGGAGAAGCTGCAAGCAAAGCATGATCGCGGGATCTACAGTAGAAGCGGAATACATGGCTGCTGCAGAAGCGTCAAGTGAAGGAGTTTGGATCAGAAACTTCATCACTGAGCTTGGCGTGGTTCCAAGTGCATTGGACCCACTGGAGATATTGTGTGACAACACTGGCGCCATAGCACTCGCTAAGGAACCAAGATATCATCCAAAGACCAAGCATATCAACCGCAAGTTTCATATAATCCGAGATTATATTGCAGATGGAGATCTGAGGATTAGCAAAGTACATACAGATCTGAATGTCGCAGATCCATTGACTAAACCTCTTCCACGTGTAAAACATGATCAACACCTCAGTGCCATGGGTGTGAGATTGTTACCAGATGTAAACTAGATTATTGACTCTAGTGCAAGTGGGAGACTGTTGGAATTATGCCCTAGAGGCAATAATAAAGATGTTATTATTATAATTCATGTTCATGATAAAGTTTATATTCCATGCTAGAATTGTATTAAGCGGAAACATTAATACTTGTGTGGTTTGTGAACAACACCGTGTCCCTGGTACGCCTCTAAGGACTAGCTCATTGATCAATGATGGTTAAGGTTTCCTAACCATAGACATGAGTTGTCAATTGATAATGAAATCATTTCATTGGAGAATGATATGATGGACAGACCCAAACTAAGCAAAGCAATTAGATCGTGTCATCGTGTTCGTCTTTGCGAAGCTTTTCTTATGTCAAATATTGTATTCCTTAGACCATGAGATAATACAACTCCCTGGTATCGGAAGAAAGCTTTGAGGTCATCAAATGTCATCCTATGAGAGGGTGATCATAAAGGTGTCTCTCAGGTGATCGGAAAGTATCTGTTGGGTTGTATGTATCGAGATGGAATTTGTCCCTCCCAAGTCGGAGAGATATACTTCGGGCCCACTCGGTAATCGATATCAACATTGCTTGCAAGCATGTGGTTAAGGAGTTAATCACAAAGTGATATCGGATTACGGAACGAGTAAAGTACTTGCTGTGAACGAGATTGAACTATGTATGACGGTACCGACGATCGAATCTCGGGCAAGTAAAATATCGCGAGACGAAGGGAATATATATATGGGATTGATTGAATCCTGGCATCGTGGTTCATCCGATATGATCATCGATGAATGTGTGGGAGTCAATATGGGTGCCCAAACCCCGCTGTTGATTATTGATAGAAGATCATGTCTGCATATTCTCGAACCCGCAGGGTCACACACTTAACGTGTCTTGTCGCTAGGATAGATTGGATAATTGGTTTATGAATTTTTGTTTGGAGTCTCGGATGGGATCCGGGACATCACGAGAGGTTCCGGAATGGTCCGGAGAATAAGATTCATATAAGGCAGTGCAGTTTTTGGAGTTCGGAATTGTTCCGGATTAATCGGTATTGTACCGGAAGCTTCTAGAACATTCCGGAAGGGGACCAATGTGGCCCCACCTTCCGGGAGGGGGAATGGGCCTATGAGGGAGTGTCCTGGCCGCATTGGGCCAGGGGCACAAGGCCCCATAGGGCCCAGCCGATCCTAGAGAGTTTAAATCGTTTAAACTAGAGATAGGGTTTCTAGAAGAGGGGAGAGTCCATGCCCCCCACTCCTTATCCTTTGGGCTTGGGGGAGGGGCTAGGTCTGCGCCCCCCCTCTATATAAAGAGGGGTGGGGGCGCACCAAACCCCTACACCTCTCCTCCAAACCCTAGCCGCCTTGCTAGCTTTCCTCTCTCCCTCCCGACTGTTTGTAGGCGAAGCCCTGCTGCAGAAATTCTCCACCATATACACCACGCCGTCGTGTTGTAGATCCAATCTATCTCTCCACCATACTTGCTGGTCCGAGGAAGGAGGAGACGTCGAGGTGCTGCACGTGTGCATCTCACGGAGGCACCGCCACTTGTGGTGCTAGATCGGATCGGATCGCGAGGAGGAGAAGCGAGTACGACTACATCACCCACGTTCCGACGAACGTTCCGCTGTGCGAATCTTCAAGGGTATGAAGATCTAATCCAATCTCTCTCGTTGTTTGCATCTCCTAGATTAGATCTTGGCTTTCCCTCTGTTCGCTCCGTAGAAAACTTTGATTTACTATGTCGCGAAACCCTTCAGAACATGCATAAAATTAGGAATGGTAGAAGAAGGTTAGAAGATGTGTGCGCTCAAGGTTGTGCTTGGTTACTTAATAAATCTTCAAATGATGTAATAATGACTGGTGGCTTTGTAATCGGTGCATATGAAGGAAATCAAACATGCGAGGGAAGCTGGCCATTGAAAGCAACAACTTCAAAAAAATTGATAGACAAATTCATGCATTAGTTCAGAGACAACTAGAAGTTAAGGCGATCTCATAGGAAACCCAGTGATAGAAAGGGATGTACGGTCTTTGCTTAGCGACCCATTCGGGAACAATAACATCTCTCCTTAAGGCTTTGATCTGTGTTTTTCACTTAATAACTATTTGTAGCCCGGTGCTTCGTGGTGCAACCGGTGGATCAGAAAGACTATTGCTATGCCTTCACAGGGGCTTTAGTTTATTACGATGTGCTCCCCACAAAAGATTATCTCTAATTAAACACTAAAACATGATTGTGCTTATTACTATCTTTCATCCCATATGATGTGCAGCTGCAGGTGGATCTTCAAACCTGGCTTATCTCCACCAATGGAATCAACCCACAATATAGATTAAACTAGATTGGTCTGGTAAACGAAGGTAAAATGAAAAAACAAAGTCTTGTAGACGTGTCCTTTTTAATTCCTTTTAACATTGTTACTCAAGGTTCGATTAAACCTAGGTCTACTAGGGAAAAAGACTATTATACTACATTCGTGAATCCGGTTCGAAGGTACCAGTAGGACTGATAAAAATAGGAAGAGGGCACCCGAGGAGAAAATATATAATAGAGTGAAATTTTTTACAAATGCTGGAGTGACAATTCACTACTCACTTTGTGGGAAAGCTAATCACAACAACAACAAAGGGTCACAAATATCTAGATAGCCTGGCAAAGAAAATTAAGAATAATATTGTTTAGGAGGAGGAAGAAATTGACATTCCAAATATTCCTAAGTTACATTTTAGCATTTATCTAATTTTTTAAAAAATATTTAGATTTATTTGAATTTATTAGCATTTATGATAATTTCTATGTGCAACATGTGATCCCACATACACCAAACCTAATAATGGATCCTATAGACCAACCATACAACATGGTGCATAGGATGAAAGAATATGTTTGAATTTTCAATTTACTAAACATTTTTCCACTAAATTTACTAAAAGTTGTGCTTAAACAAATTTACTGAATTATCTTGTAGGACAAAGAAAATGTGCCAATCAGCAGGTTGCTTGCGCCATTGCTATAAAATGCATTTGTAGTGGTTGCTAGAGACAGTATTCCAGCGCCAAGAGAAATACTAACTACCGCATCTAGTAGAGGAAAATTGAGAGGAAAAGAAAGGATAAATGCAGCTAATTACCATAATAAGCAAAAGCAAAAGTACGAGCAGGTCTAGGCAGCAACAACATAGGAAGAGGGAAGGGGGAGAATAAACCATCAAATGTTGCTAATGCTGAAGCTACTGGAAGTGAAACAAGAGCAAGGATAATTCCAGATCTTAGTGAACAAGTTCCCGATCTTAATGTAGAAGAGTTCCTTGTCAGTCAAAAAATGCACCAGATCTTGACGATATTTGGTTTTAGGTTTCCTTCTTAAGTTTGATACGCTCATGTAGAAATCAATGATGTTTCATTCCAACATTCAAACTTGTATTGAATAATGTTTCGCTGAATTTCAATAACATTTACTCTTAGTATTTTCCTACTTATTCTGGTGAATTTCATAGCAATGTGTCATTCCAACATTCTACCATTTTTCATTGAGAGTGCTACCAAAAGTCAAGCAACAATTAAAATATAGACATTACAGTGAACAAGAATAGCCAACACAAGCACACATTGTAAAGAACATGGACCAAATTGGCTCCGCTTCCTATCTCTACTTCCTATGAATCTTCAACATCACGGTAATACAAGAACAACACGCTACTCCTAGAATATACCCTAAACAAATCTCTAGGTTATCAAAGAAACACAGGAATACGGCAGTACAAACACATCAACTAGAAACAATATCCTCAATTCATTCCTATCTATACTTCTCATATCTTCCCTATGAATCTTACTTCTCATATCTTCCCTATGAATCTTCAGCATCTTCTTCTTCTATGTCTTCATTTTCTATAACTCTAGATCCACTTTAGGTAGCCTCCTCACCAACCTCACACTGTCCTCTTCTAATTCTCTAGTGGATCTTCTTGTCACATGTACAATTTTTTTCTTCTACGAGCACAATCAACATGAAAAATGTTTAGTTACCTAACTGAAGCTCTACCTTAATAACAAGGATCAGTTAATTGAAGCACAATGTTTAGTTGCACAGAAATAGGAAGTGTGCAACCAAAACGATACATGGGGAGTAGATCTTCTTCTTGTTGTCACCGCCGTCATGGGATTCCAGCAGACCTTGCTTGTAACTGTCACCCAGCTATCCTCCTCCTTCCAGATACTTCCACCGCCACCTAAGAGCTCCATTCCAGCTACACCAAGCTGTGAATCGACCCTGATATCATAGTGTGGTGTCAACAACAGGATCCTGGCATCAAGACGAGCTTGTAGGATTCGAGTCTAGGTTTCTAGGCTCAGATTTGGGAGCTTCGATCTTTAGCCCATCGGCTCTGCCATGGCCTCCCTCTCCACTGGTTACGCGATACGAGCGTGGAGGACCATTATCTTGCAGTACAACTTGTCCCGTTGATTCCTCGTCGCCTGAAGCGAGGGTGTCGCCTCCACCACATCCCAAAGCGGGTGCGCCTCCATCGCAGCCCGATGTGGATGTGCCCCTTGACGAGCAGGTGTAGGGGACCTGCCCATACTCTCTATGGAATCTCCTCTCCGTGCTCAACCATCCTCGTCTTTCCCTCGACGAGAACTCTCACGATGCGTGGGACTGGTTACTAGCGTTAGAATTAGCACACGAAGGCTTTATTTGGTTATGCCCATCCTGGGTGGATTGGCCATGTTTCAGGGGTGTCAACCCGGCGGGGGCGAAATCTCGTCCCAACGAGAATTTTGCGTTCGATTATACTCGGCCGGGCTGGATCCCCGACCTAAACCCCGTCGAACCCGTCCATTCCACGGGGAGAAAACAATCGTGTCTCCACCCGTGGAAAATATCCCGAGAGGCAAGAGACGCAGCGTCGTGCCCAGTCAGGTGAATTGTTCGGCGACGTTGACATGGATATGTCCTACGGGTACCCGATGTTAGTATACCTGGTCCATCCCGACGGAAGGCCCACTCGACGACCTGCCATGGTCCATGACGCCTATGACGTTTCGGCTGCTATGAAGCCCATATGGACACGGACTTCCAAGCGCACAAGACAAGAAAACCTCAAGACTAGAGTTTGAATACAACTTGTAACCTACTCGTATTGGCACCCGAGACCTAGCCTCCCCATATATAAAGGCTAGGAGGGTCCAACGAGGAGGGCACGACCTACAGACGCCATAACCCCCCAATAGATAGATCTACGATCTCCACCTCCATGATAGATCTACAGATCTAGATCTCTCAACTCATACTTTCGCACGCACCTCCACGCCAGATCGAATATGCGCACCCTGTAACCTTCGGTTCCGCCATAATCAAGAGCAGACAAGCAGGAGTAGGGTTTTCCCTCCGGGGGCCTGAACCTAGGTAAATCTCGTGTCCCCTGGTTGCTTGTCTGTTTACCGTGCCACGATCTCCAGCATCCCCATCTTCTCCAAAACCCAAGTCCATAACAATGGGCATTGATGAGATTAAACCTCGTCAATTGGTGCCATCTGTGGGAATTGGGGACGCTGATTTGTGCGATCGCGACAGTCCCATCACCGGCAATCTACGATTTGTCGGCTACTAGAGGCCAGATCTGATTCGGTTCCGCCATCATCAACATCGGCCATATCGGATCACATCTGATTGATTTGAGATCAAAGGCCAGTTCACGGAAATCTAGAGATCCATCGATTGCTACTAGTGATAATGGGATCGAGTCCCCATGCTCGTGACAAAATAAATCCGTCACCGCGTCAAATCCAAGGAAGAGGAAAAAACAATCTAGCCTGATGCCGTGGAATCATACTCCGTTTCTACTTTAGGAAGAGGAAGGAAAGAAAAAGGCAATCACATGGACACGTGCAGACATGAATCATCAGCTGAGAGATCAAGTTTCGATCAAGACTTTGTTAGTTCTTTCATCAAGGAAGCTATACGGAACGTGAAGACTAATTATTCGCCGCAACGAGTATTCTTTCGCTACATCGACTAGGCCCAAAAAATACATGCCTTGTCTACTCCCATTCGTCGACCACAACTACGCACCACGCGATCCGCTGCTGCATCGACTCACCGGTGCGTGTCCGTCGGCCGCCGTGTCGACATCGTACAACACGTGCTCCATCGACCCCGACCACATCTGCGGTGACTCGCCGCTACGGTCTTTGACTCCGGCGACCTTCTGCGATCTTCGGATGCGGTAACCCGACACGATCTTCGATTGCCGCAACTGGCCGCATCGGCTTCAGTGACCACGACTCGGGGGCTCCCTCGATATCGGCGACCCAATGCGGCTTTCGGCTGCGATGACCCGATACATCCTTCGGATGTGGTAACCTGGTGCGGTCTTTGACCGGGACAATCTTCGGATGCGGAGCTCTCTACCACCATCAACTTCGGAAACCCATCGCCGCTACGATTGTGGTTCGCCGCGTCGAACACATCCGCGTGCGACCCGCTACCGCGACGGCTCTGTCCACGACAACTACCACAAAGCTAAGTTCTCTACTCAGAGTAGATTTTCTTTCTTACTTTAAATCGCACTCGAAACACTCGGGGGTTGCGCCCTCTTCGAGTAACCTAATGTGCCATCGGCTCCACGCACTCGAGCACCTCGAACGCGACAGCCCGAGTAGCTGATTCTGCCTGATCGTCGAATCCTTGAACTCTGAGTGCCTCGGCAAGGTACTGAGACTAAGGGTAATCAGGCTAACGAAAAGGCCTAGCATACAGTGCAAAAGTGTCGACTCGATCGGCACCAGAATCTTACTAAACAAGCCAAAAGGCAAATATTCCTTACAAGATACAAGTACTTCACAATTCTTTATGTTTTATGCAGCTTACAAAGACGTGATGCTGGCCACGCACCCGAATGATGCAACACTGGTCGCGCACCCGACAGAAGCAACGGTGTCGACTTCATCCGAAACGTCGAGTCCTTCCAGCTAAACGCCGCACACTCCACTACATCGACTCTTGGCTCCTTATGCGTGAGACGCTGACTCGATGCACTTCCGGGTCAGTGGTTTCTCCTCGCATGAGTCTCCATTCGAGTCTGCGACTCGACTAGATACTCGGGGGCTACTCCTATCAGGAGCGCTGGTCGCGCACCCGATGTACTTCCGGGTCAGCGGTACGCCCACGAGATTTTCTGCTACAACTGCACGATAGAAGACTCGAGTCTCTACCCGAGTCTACGACTCCGCCAGACACTCGGGGGCTACTCCAAACTAGAGCGTTGGTCGCGCACACACAGGATCTTCGAGTCCTACGCCGAGTCTACAACTCCACTACGGACTCGGGGGCTACTCCCATAGGGAGGATTGATTCAAGCATCCGAAAAAATTGTGTCCTACGGACCTGAAGCAAACAATGGATGAATTAAAGTCTCTGCTCGAGTCTACGACTCGAACAGACTCTCGGGGGCTACTCCCATAGGGAGCGCTGGTCGCGCACCCTATAGTCCATTGTGTTGACTACGTCCACGATGTCGATTCCTTTACAACAGTCGAACAAATTCAGCTGACCCGATGAACTTCCGGGTGAAGTGCTTCGCACTCGACACAACTTTCGACTCCGACATCCAAATACAAGGTTCAAGACAACTAAGTCTCCACCCGAATCTACGTTTCGGATGGAGACTCGGGGGCTACTGACATGGATATGCCCTACGGGTACCCGATGTTAGTATACCTGGTCCATCCCGACGGAAGGCCCACTCGACGACCTGCCAGGGTCTATGACGCCTATGACGTTTCGGCTGCTATGAAGCCCATATGGACACGGACTTCCAAGCGCACAAGACAAGGAAACCTCAAGACTAGAGTTTGAATACAACTTGTAACCTACTCGTATTGGCACCCGAGACCTAGCCTCCCCATATATAAAGGCTAGGAGGGTCCAACGAGGAGGGCACGACCTACAGACGCCATAACCCCCCAATAGATAGATCTATGATCTCCACCTCCATGATAGATCTACAGATCTAGATCTCTCAACTCATACTTTCGCACGCACCTCCACGCCAGATCGAATCTGCGCACCTTGTAACCTTCGGTTCCGCCATAATCAAGAGCAGACAAGCAGGAGTAGGGTTTTCCCTCCGGGGGCCTGAACCTGGGTAAATCTCGTGTCCCCTGGTTGCTTGTCTGTTAACTGTGCCACAATCTCCAGCATCCCCATCTTCTCCAAAACCCAAGTCCATAACAATGGGCATTGATGAGATTAAACCTCGTCAGACGTCTCCGACGATGCCTTCCTCAGCATTAGTGGTGCATATTCCCCATCCTAATCCTTTACTCATCTTGTATCCTTCAACTCCCACGGTCACCTCGACTAGCCGGACTCGTGTGATCCCTGACGCCGCTGGATCTGACCGGTACTCCCTCTCCTCCATGGCGTCATTGCATCTCCCCCGCGGTCTTTAGGACGACATAGCTCGATAACCGGCACCCTTCTGGCGATCCGAGCCTGATAAAGAGTAATGCCCTGGACTAGGTCCTGCCGCGCTCGATCTAGGAGCTGGGTGTGCCTCCGTCTCTCACGGTAGTGATCGGAGAGTTACCGGGCCGTGCGGTCAGCACCTTCCCCTCCTCATGTTTTTGCATGGTGTTTTGTTGATTTCCTCCTCAACACATCACAATCGCTTGAGGGATTCAATCCCCAGGAGGATTTGGGTGGAGCGACGTGGATCACCCTAATCCATGTGAGACTCAGCACACGAAGTGGGGAAATTTCATCGGGGCAAGGTGGCGCGAGAGTAGCCTAGGGTTCTAACCGCAACAGGTAAGAGCTAGGAGGGGTTATGTGAAGGCTAATTAGTTATGGGGGTTATGTGCAAAATTAACATGGCGACGACGCGACAATCAGCCACCGTGGCGCCACGTGTTGGCAACACAACCATGACGAAAAACCAAGCAAGTTGATGTACCTCGTGTGCATGTTTTGCAAGTTGTGAGACTAAAATGCAACCCAGGTGCAAGTTGTGGTACCAAAAGTGTATTTAGCTCAATGTTAAGAGCAAAATTTAGAGTTTAATACTACTGCTAACTGCTCATGGAGAAATAGTACGCTTGCAGACTCATCAACACTGTCGACTTCCTGTATTCAATAAGAGCAATCAACAAGGGCGCATATCCATCCACTCTAAAACAACACACACGGTCAGTGACACCACTGGGATACACAACCACACAGCAGCGTTTAGTATCGCAAATCACCACATGGATGCACGATCCAGCAAGCTGTCTTGCACCTAATCCCCACATAAACATTCGGGTGTCGACCATTCCTGCTCGAGTCGTCTCTGCCACTGCCACCACTGAACCCTGTCCCACACGGTGAGCGAGGGCGGGTCGGAACTCGGAGCCCCTCCCCAACGGTCACTTCGTCGTCGTCCCCGGACCGCCTCCCCGAACCGACCCCGTCGCCCGTCCCCCTCCGGAGAGAGAGAGAGAGAGGAGAGGTCCCCCCCTCCCACACGAGCGGAGCCGAGGAGGAATCATCGCCATCACCATTAACTCCTGGTCACCCTCCCCTCGAAAGCACCACCGCCACCGGATCCAACCCAACCCCTCTCCCCCTCCCGCTCCCCGAGACCCTCCCCCCGTCTGCTCGCTTTTCGTCCGCTCCTCACGAAACCGCCACGCCTTCTTCGCACCGCCCGCCGGGCCATGCCCCTGCCGCAGCGGCGATGGCGCGTAGCGGCGTGGAGGTGATCGCCAGCAGGGGGTGCTCCAGGCTGCTCCTGCCCGGGATGCAGTCCTCCTCCGCCTCCGCCGCGTCCTCCTCCGTCTCGGCCTCCCGCTTCTCCGCTGCCGCTGCCCGCCGCCCGCTCGATGGACCCTTCGCCGGCCTCGTCGTCTGTGTCACGGGCCTGTCCAAAGGTGAATTGCTGGCACCTCGATTTGACCAGGGATGGTTTGGAAATTTCGTGTGCTGAGGGTTTGGTCCGTGGTTTGGGGATTATTTTTTTGTTTTCTGCAGAGGCGAGGGGTCAGGTCAAGGAGGCGGCGGAGAGGCTGGGAGGCGAGTACAGCGGGAGCCTGCACCCCAAGTGCACTCATCTCGTGGTGCAGATATCCTTGATGCGGCAATTCTCTGTTTCTTCAAAAATCCATCCGCTGTTTATGTCTGTGTGTTTCTCAAAATTCAGGCTACTCCCATGCTTGCTTCCTTAACGCACAGCACAGCTTCGCCGGCCGCAAGTTTGAGCACGCGCTCAAGCATGGTCCCAGGAACGGCCTCTTTGTTGTCACACTGGGCTGGTTTGTCGATTGCGTCCGAAGGAACAGTAAGACAATCCCCATCACTACTTCTTTCTGTTACGTTTTTCCTCAATTACCAGTGCATTATTTGATCTGTGCTGTTTCTGCTACAGTGAGGCTGGACGAGTCCCTGTACAGTATCAAGAACATTGGGGACAACGGCCGGCCGCTCGGGGAGTTCAACCGGCTTGTTGGAGCTCCTGTTGATGAGAAGTCATGCCTCCCACCAATGGTATTTCAAGACAAAGCATGTTCAGACACAACCCAGAAGCATCAGCTTCAGGTTCATAGAGAAGAACCTGAACATGACGTGTTCCTTTTTACGGATCACACGATCTACGTTGACCCCGGGATATCTGACGAGATGAAGAAGAAGGTATGGTCAATGTCAATTGCTGCTTCCTTCCAGAATGGTTGACACTTCAGCACACTAAACCACAGGTTTCAGGAAGAATTTTTTAGTTTTTTTTTTTGTTGCTCCTGTTGAAGGAGTGTCATATTTACAGCACCAAATGGACAGGAGAATTTGTTAGCACTTTGTGTTAAGAGAAAAGCAATCAGCTAAATGATGCAATGCATGTACTGCGATTTCTTGGCCTTTCACTGGAATCATCTTGACAAGTCATCTTTCATTAAATTGCACGGACTGTGTTTACATAAAGTGCATCTTTTCTGCAGATATCTGATGCTGCTATTAGAGAAGGTGCAAAGTTGTTGGACCACTGGTTTATCGGTTGCCATGCCACATATGTTGTGTGTGAGGATGTTTCTGTCAAGAGATATGTTGGTCACTCAGACAACATTGTAACAGTAAGCAATGCAGAGTTACTGCAATTATATCCTCTTGTGTTCCCATGGTGACTAACTTAATTAGGACCATTTCGTTCTGTTAACATTTTCCGCTTCCAATGTTTCAGCCGCTTTGGATCTTGAAAACAGTGAAGGAAAAGAACTTGCAGCGTCTGGTCCATTTGTCTTCAGACCTAGCGAGACAGGTTGCCGTGGTTCTAGAAAATTTCGACACATCTCAAGAGGTATTCTATGTCATGTATACACTTGTGGACAAAACCTGAATCTTTTATTCTGTTATATCCAAGATTCTCCTTTCAACAAATTAGCAGAAGAGGTTTTTATTTCTAGTTTTGACAAAACTAGGATAACGATTTCTCACATCAACTATTTTAGGTGTTTCCTACTGTCCTATTTTTTGTTCAAAGCAGATTTTTTTGTATGTACTCCCTCCGTTTCAAAAAATAAGATGTTTTAGCCTTTTTCCGTAACACATGTATCTAGACGTCTTTTAGTGTGTAGGTTCACTCATTTTGCTATGAACCTACACACTAAAAGGCGTCTAGATACATGCGGTTCAGAAAAAACTAAAACATCTTATAATTTGGAACGGAGGGAGTAGCATTTTACATCAGTAACTCCTTAAGTGTCTTTCTATAGGAGAGATCCTTCCCTGAAATAAAATATAGGTTTTATAGTTACAATTTCTAAAAATCTAGGAAAGGATTCTGGTATCTTTGTGCGTATTCACCCTCACTTTTTCTTTGTGTGCTCAAAGGAAAAAAAACGAAATTCGTATCTGACATCATATAATGGTGACTCCCTCCTGTCTTCCTAAAATTTAGTACAGGGTGTAATCAATAACGAACAGCTGCCCCCAGCAATTCCTGCAATGTATTTAGAAGAAAAGACAAGATAATGTGGTCCATCTGGATGTATTGATTTTTTTCTTCACACACTTTTTAAATTTACACTGACAAACAGTATATGAATAGCATTGAAGTGTCCAAATTGTTTTTTACTAATTTCTAGAACAGTTTGTTTTCTTACTATTTATTTCCTTATTCTATTCTATTTGATGTTTTCTTATCTTTATATTAGGTTTAGGTTTTCCACATTTTGACTCTTCATTGCTTAACTTCAAATGCGGTGACATTGGATCCTCTATTCTTTCAGAATAGAAAACTTGGGAGTGTTCCTTCTCTGAACTCAAACTCCAGCAGACAGATTTTAACCCGAGAGGAGATAGATGAGAGTCATCAGGAGAGACAAAAATTTGTTGAAGTAGCCAAAAAGGATATTCGAGAGCGCCGTGTTCGCCGTATGCAGGTAAGGGCTGTTTTACCCAGAAAATTCATTGTTACGTTTTCTTGCAGCATCATTAAACTGGTTCTTATATTACTCTTGACATGACTTTAATATATGTGGAGTAGCCCCGTTATCTTTAACTTAGAAAATTCATGTTGATACTTCTATTAGTCCATATATGCCCAGAATTTCAACTACAATACACTTCAAATGTTCAATACTCGGAGCTTTAATCTGCTGTCACATATCTGATGGATATTACAAAGAAAATAAGCACTAAAAAACAGCATTCGCTGCCCAGTTTTAATATTGTTTCTTTGTCTATGTTCGCAACTAATCTGCACATTGGGATCCTCTCACACTGGCAGTCGCAGTTACCTAATTTCTTGTGAGTTCTGAGTTCTGACTAGTGTGACTATTAGGGGATGTTGGTATCACCCTTGCTTGTTAAGGAAAAAAACAATGGCATGAGAGTATGTTTTAGAAAAACAGTCAGAAACAAACAATTTGCTGATGACATGATCGTATGGAGCATGTATCATTTCAAATTTTCATTTGATGTATAGTTAATTTTACTCTGTACTTCTAGTTCTGTCACAGCTGTGTGCTGAATCGCTACCTTTTGTATTCATATTTGGCTGTTCTATATGAAACATTTTGATGAATATCTACATTATGGTTTTAAGCCAGTCATGTGAAGTGCCAATCCATCCGCTCACACCTGCCACGCTTTTGGATTCAATCTGCTGGACAATATCTGAGCCAGCTTCATCTGCATCTATTTATACGGATTCATCGTGGTCTGATGATGCCAATGAGAAGCAAAGCACCACTTATTTTGATGCAGATGGGGATGGAAAGGATCGAGACCTATCAGCTGATAATTTATCCCGACCCTTAAGAGAAAGGTAATAAATTCTTGAGTCAACCACAACTATTTGGAACATATTCCCTAATAGCTCCATTCCGTTCTTTCAGCGAGAGAAGTGAGGTGATTTTTAAGAGCCATTTCTTTACCATACTCTTCCCTCTCGACCGGTTTGGCGAACTTGGACCTTCTTCGAGGACATTCTTCAGCAATGGTGGCTTTACACGCGCACAATTGTTGGATCACATCTACAATTTCTACCAGGTATATCTATATTTTATAGAGTAGAAATTTCCCACTTTGTACTATACAGGTGTAATCGTGGTTTAAATTTGGTTTGCAAGTAGTTCTGTGATAAAAGTTCCCCTCTTTGTGCAGGAGAACATGTCAACCGACGAGATAAATGTAGCGCTTCACACAGATTCACGGCACGCCGATCGACTTCGCTCCCTGTACGCAAGTGTTGAATCGGCAGAAAAAGGTTTTGTAGCATTCAAAAGAATAGATTTCTTGGGGAGCCGGAGAAGTTTTGAGGCGCTGAAGCGCCTTAACAGAGAGTACAATAGCAATGTATATGAGCTTGTGATTAGGGCATAAACAGCACCCATACTCAGGTGCTATTTAGTCATATAGTACCATTTAGTCATATTTGTTTGTTGCTTACAGGTTGAAAATGATGAGCCATGTCCATGTATGCAGAATAAAATTGTAGAGAATGATACAGGTTGAAAATGGAAATGGTTATGTGGTAGGGGTTTCGTGCCTTTTATCCTTGGAATCCCACAACATCATAGAAGTAAAGCCATTGATTATTTAAATAGTAGTACTATTTTCTTGGAAGAGATATTGGAGTGAATACAGATAGCTTATTTTTCCTTTCTCAGAGGAATAGCTAGAACAATAACTTACATGGTTTCTGCATTTTAGTTATGTACGGATGAACAGGAGGATGGGCAAATCACATTCTGGTATATTACTGTACTGATATTTCTGAAGTCTCGATGTACAGTTAGGAATTCAAACTATCAACTCCACAGTACATAACTTAGTCAGCTAGAGCTAGGATCGCTTCCTATTCCTGATAAATTTGACATTACATACAATTTCTTGTAAGAAACATTCATCCTGATACATGATAATGGCCTCGAACAAAACTATTTGAACCTCCTTCTCTATGCCAGTTATGTAATGCGGCAGTTGAGCTCACAGTACTACTGAAAACTTCAGAGAATGCTTACACATCCATTTTAACCAAGATGTTCACCACCTCCCTCATGGAAGGCCTGGACTGGCAAGCCATCTGGGTGCAGGAAACCGCTAGATCAAGCAAGTCCAGTGCCTTTGCCTGCTCATCTTCAGGCCAGTACATGATCTCCTCATCCAGGCAGCTCATGATGGTGTGGTGATCTGCCTGCTTCAGGTTTGATCTCATCCACATCACAATGTCGATACCGTCTCCGAATGCAGAATCCACCGGCATCTTTCTGCACAGGAGCTCGAGTAGCACCACTCCGTAGCTGTACACGTCGCTCTTCTCGGTTAACCTTGTGGAGTACCCATGCTCTGAAAACAAATGGTGACATGTGTTAAGACCTGAAATTTTTAGACCGTGTGGTCTCACAGACATATGATGAAGAGGGAATGGTACCTGGAGCAATGTAGCCTAGGGTGCCAACAATGACAGAAACCGTTGCGTCTGCATCCTCGTCGCCAACGATCTTCCCCATGCCAAAGTCGGTGAGCTTGGGCACTAGATCAGCATCCATCAGTATGTTGCTTGACTTCACATCCCTGTGAACAATCATGGGCACACAGTCCTGGTGCAGATAGGAGAGGCCCTGCGCTAAACCGAGGGCGATCTGATGCCGGACGGTCCAGCCAAGGGCTACCCGAGGCTTCCGTTCGTGCAATAGCTCGAAGAGCGTCCCCTCGGGCATGAACTCGTACAGGATGAGGCCGGCATTGCCACGAATGTAGTACCCAGCCATCCTGATGATGTTGCGGTGCTTGACCGTGTTCAGAATCTTCATCTCGACCGGGAACTTGCACTGGGACAGATCAACCGTCTTGACTGCCCACTCTTTTCCAAGCTTGCTCTCTGTGCGGTAGACCGTGCCGTGCCGACCTCTCCCGATCACGTACTTCTCGCTCCAGTTGTCGGTGGCTCGGAGGATGTCTTCGTAGGTCAGGTCTTCGGGCAGTTCCTCTGTTGAGTCCAGGCTACGGATCGAGACACGCTTAGCCGATAGGCGCCGAGACCTTTTCGCAATGTAGTGTACTGCAAACAGAGCAGCAACAATGACAGCCAGAGCTGAAAGTAGCAATAATGCCAGAATAATCCGTGTGTTTCTGTCTCTGTTACTATTTTTCACAGGTTGATTCTTGGAGCAAGGTGCATTGGCAGACTGCACGCACAATCGAGGATTCCCCAAAAACCCTTCGTGCGACCGCTTGGCCAGCTTAACCCAGCCAGCAGGGAGCTGACCGGATAGGTCATTGAATGAGATGTTCACGATCAAAAGAGAGACCATGTTGCTCAGCTGCTGTGGAATCGGGCCAGACAAGGAGTTCTTCGACAAATCAAGCACTTCCAGATCCTGAAGGTTGCCAAGGCTGCTTGGGATTTGGCTGCTCAACCTGTTGTTGCTGATGTTCAGGGTTTTAGAGATGTACTGAAGATTACCCAAGCTGTGTGGGATGGCTCCTTCAAAGAAATTGTCACCGAGCTGCAACTCAAGGAGGGTCTGTGTTGCGGTGAAGGAATCTGGTACTGCCCCTGTGAGCCTGTTTCCAGCAACTAGAAGACTTTGCAGGCTACCAAGAGTTGTGATCTCTTCTGGTAAACTTCCATTGAGAAGGTTATTTCCAAGGTCTAAGCTGACAAGCCTTTTACAGTTCCCCAGTTCTTGTGGTATCAATCCGGTCAGCATGTTCGACGACATCCGCAGAGTTACAAGATTGCTCAGAGCACCGAGCTCGCGAGGTATGGGACCGGAGAAGTTGTTGCGCGAGAGGTCAATCATGGTGAGGTTGCTCCACGAACCGATCGCACTCGGTATCCTCCCATCAAGAAGGTTGTCACGCATGTTGATGTACGACAACCCTCTGTTCGTTCCCAAATCTGCAGGTAAGCTCCCACTGATCTTGTTGTTGTTCAGATTGATCCTGTACAGAGACTGGCATTTAGCTATCTCGCTTGGAAATTCCCCATCAAACCGGTTGTGTCCAAGATCAAGAATGGCAAGCTGGCCTCCGGTGCACAGACCAGGAGGGATCGCGCCGTGGAAGCGGTTGCCGGTGAGGTCGACACGAAGGATTCCCGGTGTCGTGTTGAGCCCCAGGGCTTGCGGCAGCTCGCCGGTGAAGTTGTTGCTGTACAAGGTGATCTCTCTGAGATTCCTCATGCGAGTGATGTCTGAATGTATCTTGCCACTTAGGCTGTTGTTGTTGAGATACAGCTCCACCATGTCAGCCAGTTGCCACAGTGCTGGAGGAACTGCGCCGTGGAGCATGTTGTTGAACAGATACAGCTTCTGCAGTTGGCTGAGCTCGGCGATCTCCGGCGGTACCGTCCCGGAGAGGCTGTTGTTCTGGAGCTCAAGGTCCACCAGTCCCCGGCAGTTCCCGATCTCCGGTGGAATTCTGCCGGTAAGGCTGTTGTCCGCGACAGTGAACGTCTGCAATTGGCTCAGGTTGCCGATGGACTGCGGAATTGAGCCGGTGAAGCTGTTGCCGTTTAGGTAGAGCATTGTCAGGGATTGGCACTGCCCGATTGCCTCAGGGACAGAGCCTGTGAACCAGTTACTCGAGATCACCAATTCTTCCAGGTTCAGAAGCTCACCGATGCTTGCCGGCAACTCCCCGGTGAACGCGTTGTTGTCGAGGTACAGTTTCTGCAAGTTGGGCATGGAGGCGAAGAAATCGGGCACCTTGCCACTGATGTTGTTGTTGGGTAGATACAAGACAGTGAGGTTGCCGCAGTTGGCGAGGCTGCGGGGCAGCTCGCCGGCGAGCTGGTTGGAGTAGAGGCTGAGGTAGTGGAGCCCGCACGGAGCTGAGAACTCCGGAATATGGCCGGAGAGGTTGTTGCTGTTCAAGTCCAGGTAGGTGAGCTCCGGGAGCGCGGCGAGCTCCGGCGGGATGGAGCCGGAGAGGGAGTTGGCGCTGAGGTCGAGGTACTCGAGAAGCGGGGAGCCGGAGGGAACGGCGGGGATCGCCCCGGTGAGCGCGTTGGTGTTGAGGTCAATCGTCCGGAGCCGGCGCGAGGAGAGGAGCTCCGCGGGGACGGCGCCGGCGAGGAGGTTGAAGCTGAGGACGAGCGTGGTGACGGCGGAGCACGCGGCGAGCGCGGAGGGGACGGCGCCCGTGAGGTTGTTCCGGCTGAGGTCGAGCGCGGCGAGCGCCGGGAGCGCGCAGAGGCGCGGCGCGGACGCCGCGAGCGAGCCGGAGAGCCCCGCGCCGGAGAGGTTGAGAGAGGTCACGGCGCCGGCGGCGGAGCAGGTGACGCCGAGGAACGAGCAGTGGGGGTGGAGATGGCGCCTGGAGATGGCGGAGGAGGAGGAGGAGGAGTTTCCGCCGGTCGGGTGGCTCCGCAGCCATGTCGGGCGGAGGACGCGCTGGGCGGCCGGGGGAAGCGCGGCGGCGAAGGAGAGCAAAATGGCCGTGGTGGTGCCGGTGCCAGTGCTGGCGGAGGTTTTTGACGGTAGGGGCTGCGCAATGGAGGCAACCAGCGGGAGGAGCAGGAGGAAGAGAAGACGCGACATGCGAGGGAGCTGCTGACGCTCGCGCGCGGAGAAAGGGACTAGAGTAGAATAACCCTCGCTCGTGCAAACAATGGGCACCACCCTATGTTGCGGGTTTGGATGCTCATTCGCTCTCAATCAACTCGATCATTACAGCACTATACTAGTATCCTTATCTCAGATTTAATTACCACTATACGCGGAATCGGAATCCCTCTCGTACCCCTTATAATCGCGCTTGAGATCAGATTTTTTTCTCGGGTTTTTTCAGCCCACGCGTGACGGACGGAACAAAAATCAGAAACCCGAACAAAAAAAACAGAATATTTCCTTTTTTTTCAGTTTCACGCACATGGGTTTTGCCAGGAAAAACGATACGAACCTGTAAAACCAAACCATAAACGACAGAATTTAAGCAAATTCGACCGATCAACCGCGACAATCATCAAGTTTTAAACAAAGTTTCTCGCTACCACGTCGCACAACATCCAAAATATGAAACATCACCATCATAGACACCACCACCATGACCACCACCACCACTAAGATGTCCGAGCATGGCCTCTTGCCAGCATCGCTGCCCTCCTTCTCTCTAAGATGTCCCTCCTTGCTTGATCCTGCCACTCCAAGGTGAGCTCGTCCATGTCGTTTTGGTTCATGGTCATGATATTGTTTTCTTCGGCAAGAAGCTTTGCCATGGCCTTGTTTTCCTCGGCTGCTACCCTCCTCTCCTCAACGGCCACCTTGCGCAAACTATCTTGCCGGAATGCTTCCCACCTCGCTTGCTTCTCAAGTGTTTTCTTCTCGGCCAAAGCAAGTTTTGCTTCCAAAGTCTTGGCAACCATCATCTCATTTGAGCTCACCATGAGACCTATGTTCTCTCTCAAACTTGAATTCTCGGCTTGTCTCTTTAGCTTCTCCTTTGCCATCTTGTTGCCATCGGGCTTGCCCTTGTTTCTCCCGCCCGATGGAGCTTCATCATCTTCCTCGTCATCCAGTTGAATTAGGGAGCCTCTTTTCGGTGGTGCTTCTTGCTCCCTCAACTTCCATTTGTCACTTCTTTGGAGCAAAAGCCAACAATGCTCAAGGTTGAATGCCTTTCCCTTCGGAGCATCCATCTCCAAGAACCTATCTTTTGCAATATTCTCCTACGAAATGCAAACAAACTATAAGATGCAAGAAAAAATGCTAGCATTTCATATGAATTGGACATAAATTAGCACTCACATAGTCACCCACAACCGAACCACTTGGTGGTGCTCCTCAAACTTGCTCCAAGCATCCAACATAGGGCACAAGTGTTTTTTATGAAATCCCAACGACCTTGGAGTGATCGATAAGTTCGTGGAATCGTATTTGGAAGAGAAGGCATGAATTGGTAGAACTTTTCCTTGATCCTTTGCCAAGATCGCTTCCTAGTTTGGTCTGTGTCGGTCACCGCATCGAGAGAGACAGCCTCCAAGCTTTGATCAAAGTCACGTCTTCTAATTTCATGAAATTCTTTGATCTCTGGTGGGCAGGAACTTGTGAACCATCGACCTCCTCCACCTCCTCTACTTCACCTGCACCGTCGATACCACCATTCGCCTCGTTGTAAATTTGTGACCCATCCAACTCATCTCCATAGCCGTCGAGCGGAGCCGTGTCGATATCCACTGCATTGTTATTCAACAAATCGACGTAGGGGGTTGGAATCTCATGCAAATCACTATTTATAAGTGCCAATTTGAATCAATTGTACTAATCTACTATGAATTTGGCGGCGGCTGCGGCGGAAGAGGGGAGGGAAACTGTTCATACCTAGATCGGCTCGCCGAGGTCGATTTGGCGGTTTTGCCGGATTTTGCAGCGACAGATGGTTTCGTGGGGCCTGCCTTCCGCTTTGAGACCGTGTTCCTCACCTTGACTGGCGCCGGCTTCGAGATGGAGGCGCTCGAGGGAAAGGGTGAGTAGCGGGACCGGCGGGAACGCCCTCGCTACCACCCTAGATGAGGACGGAGCCCTGCCAGTTTCGCTTCATCGCAGCAGAGGCAGGAGCACCCCCGCAGCCATTCTGGATGAGGACGGAGACAACATCAGTTGCCAGATCCGGTAGACCCGTCGAAAGGGTCGCCTGCGCCGATGCGACCTCGCTAGAGATCAGCGACGGTTGCTAAACATCCATGGCATTCTTTCTTGGGGCTCGAAGAAGGTGGGAGGGGCGGGGAGGGGTGAGAAGATCAACCATGGAGGTGGAAGGAAGGGAGCGGCGGAAATGTCCCTCCCGCCAATGGAAAGGAGGATGTGGTTCACGTCCGGGTCGTCGTCGGTTCGGGCTCGAAACCTGGGAATATGTGATTTCGAGAGGTAGTTTTCTCGGCCCCCCTAAAAAATCTGGTTGGGGGGTTATGTGGTTTCTGTTCTGGCCAGTTTTCGCACCCAAAAACAGAAAGTGACGGTTATTTTTTGGTGTCACGATTATAAGGGTCTGCTAGAGTTGCTCTAAGTCCTTTGGTTTGTAGGATCTTAGAATGCAGGTATAGGATAGTATTGTAACCGTAAAACAAAGGATTGGAGATTACATATATGTTTCCCTTAGTGGTCGTTTAAAATACAGTAATAAAGGAAAGTAGAGAAATTTATAAGCAACTTGATTAGCATAATTAATAAAGCATGGAAGCGGCGTTAAGTGGAACAAACTTATTTCATTAATTAAAAATCAAGTTACATGAAAAAAATACAAGTGGAAACTAAAAAATACGTTAGTATAAAATGATTATCCCGATAACTTTGCGTATAAAACCCTAAGAGATTGAGGCATATAAAACGATTCCTAGGGTTTCCTCTAACTACTGAAGGCATTGGACGCCGTCCTACTCCAACCTCATCAGTACACACCCCGGAAGAGACGTCGAGACTCCACCATTGGCAGATCCAAAAAAGCACCATCACCAGCGAGGCTTCGTGAGTTGATGAACATGCCTGATACACAGGCTTGGCACATGTTGTCGTGGCACGCCGACCGAGGGCCATCCTTGTGTCGTCTTGGACCAAGATCCGTTGCTTCCCATTGACAAAGTCGGAGAAGAATAACAGATCCACCACCTTCCGACCAATATCCTCGTTCCAGAAAAACCACCTTGCCCCGGCCGCCAGTGCCATCTCAAGTAACAACGAATGCCAGCTACAACACCGAAAAACTAATCTCGCCAAACACGAAGAACAATGAAAAGACCAAGCATTGATCTTAAGGACTAACCAACACATGTTGCCATCAACTCCAAGGTGTCGCTAGAATGGGAGTAGATTTGAGGCAAATTTATCCGCTCAGGAGCCGCTCCCACCACCGCAACGGTGCACCACAACAAACAAAACCTAACCCTAACTACTAGGACATAAAGGAGGGACGAGGTCCTCCTTCCCTTCTGCCGCCAAATTGGCAAGTGGAGAGACAGGGGACAAATGCCCTCGTTTGTGGAGATTTGGAGGAGTTGGGTCGCCGCCTGCCTACGAGAGGATGAACTAAGAGTGTTAAGTGGCGTGTGGTGGCCCTGTTATAGCGGTGCTAACTTTTATTTTGAACAAATGATGGGTCATGAAGGATTCAGATTCTACATTAATTTTTACTGATGAAAATTGACAACGAAGGATGTCAATTTACAACAAGGACCCTAAGAAAGGAAAAATTACAACAAAGGTTCACAATTTACAACAAGGATCCTAAGAAGAAATTATAAAATGCACTCAAGTCCTCCACAACTGCTTATGAACGCAATTGATGGTTGGGCCAGCGTCATCGTCATCTGGGACAAACCACTTAGGGTGGCATAGTTGTGAGATGTACATGGTCAAATATCTCCCTTGTTGGGGCCTAGTGCGAGGGGAAGAATAACCAACAACCTGGCTAAGGAGGGTCTCCTTCGGCCATAGGAAGCTGAGGCGAGATGGCGGCTCCCATCAAATATCCACTTATGATGACTCGTGAAACTCAAGATATAGCTGTTGGGGGACGAGGTCTAGCATAATAAATGGGTGGGCACGAGATCTTGCCGACACAGACCCCATAATCAGTTGCTAGCCCCTGAATTCTCCTTCATGCTACCTCCATGATAGCACTGCAATGAAAAGCAAGAGAGTGGAAAAACTAGTGCTCTGTCAACAACCACCACATAATGGAGCGCCACTACACCGAACCAGGAGATTGAGTACCTCATATCCTCTCCTTCCCAAATATTCTAGTGCATAACCAAGATCATATGCGAGGAGAGAGGCAATAGATCATACCCTCGTAGATCGAACTAGCGGAAGTTTGTTGATGACAAGGTTGATGTAGATGAAAGTCGATGCCCTTAACTAGACTTGTCTAGTCACGAGGATATGTGTTATCCCTCGAACCATTCCCACGATCAAGTGTCACTATCACACCTCCAAGGTATTCACACGTACGAAATCAACAACATCACATCGAGGTGCGATCAAGCACACAATCAAAGCGGGAACATGTCGATGAAGATCCGGTAGTGCTTCCGCAAACCCGACTAGATAAGATCTAACCAGAGGTTGAAATCCTACAACACTTCCGCGATGATGATGATGATGATGATGATGAAGATCTACCATTGGCAGATCTAAAAATCACCATCACCAACGAGGATTTGTGAGTCGTGAACAAGCCTAATGCATGCAGTGGGGCACATATCATTATGGCACGTCGACATGGGAACATCTGGTGTTGTCTTGGACCAAGATGTGTCATCTCACATTGACAAAGGCAGAGAAGAACAACAGATCCATCACCTCCAGACAAAATGCCCGCTCTAGAGATACCACATTGCCCCTTCCGCTGGTGCCATCGCAGATAACAATGACATCCAGCGACACGCCAAGAAACTAATATGGCTAGATCCTAAGAAAGGCGAGGTGACCAAGTTGTCAATCTAAAGGACCGACCAACCAAGAATTGAAGAACCCCCTTGTTGGGGCATGGTGCTTGGGGGAAGAAAGGCGGTAATCAGAGCTAGCTTAGATGGCGGTTGTCCTCAAATATCCACTTTTAATGACTCCAGGAAACTCGTGCATCTTGAGATATTGATGTTGGTGGACTAGTTCTAGCACCATCAATGGGTGGGTGCGAGATCTTGTCGGCATGGACCCCGTCCTCAGTTTCCAACCACCCCGTTATCTCCTATGTGCTACCTCCACGATAGCACTACAAAGGAAATCAAGAGAGGGGAAGAACTAGTGCTTAGTCAATAACCACTACATATTGAAGCGCCACTACATGAAACCACGATATTGAGTCCCTCATATCCTCTCCTTCCCAAATACCATGGCCATGAAAAAAATGGGACAAGGAGAACAACAATCATCGTAGAGGATTTTATGGCATCAAGAAGAGGAGGGGATTGAATGAGAAAAGGGATGGAGATGTTGAGCCTCGCCATGGATTCAGTAGGAAGGCATAGGCATAAGGCCCACTGCCACACTCTCTCCAACCTTCCACCTCATCAGGAGCTGCCGAGGAAGATACTCAAAAGGGAGAGTTTGGATGGATCTAGATCCGCTCTCCATTTTACTTGCCCAGGAGGATCTAACTCGAAGGAAACCTAGCTACAACTAGAAAAACCTAGACCCCCTCCAACTCGTCGTTGGCCACCATGGACTATGAGGGGGCGAGGCTGGTAAGGGGGTCAACGGGGTTTGACGCAAGCATAGTAGGTCACCATAGGGGAAGAGCTGTAACCAACAAAAAATACAACAATGCTAAATCAATATTTGCTTTTGTTGGCTTTTCTCCTCACAAAGGATTAAAAAGATGTTAGAATGGATTATTTATTTCCCATGCTTTCCTTGATAATCTGATTGCAAAGGTAAAGTTCCTTCAGATTTCTTTAGGGTATTCATGTGAATCAAACGAATCTCCGGTGCAAATTTCTATAGGAACAAAAGTTCTACACTTTTCCTATAAAAATATTGTGAATTGAAGGAGACCTTAAAGCCTATAGCCACCACCACTCAATATTTTGGTGTTTCTCCCTTCTCTCACTCCCTCCCCTCCTACAGGTAGCGGCGGGAATCTCTCACCACTGCTGTCGCCAAACCAGCCGAGGTGGTGGCAAGACCCGCATTCAAGCAATGATGGGTCTGCCTTGAAGGGTCAAAGATGCCAAACAGAGGGGCATTTTTTTATAAATAGCAATATATTAATACCAATATGTTACCAATTGCACATGGTCTCTACAATAACATGCTATCAAAAGGCTAGTCAAGACCATAGTTTAAAAAACAGATCATGAGTGAACCGGTCAAGCAACTCATTCACTGATTCATCGGTTCGATTGCTGGCTCACCGAGTTTGCTATCGACAAGACACTACATTTTTAATAAATTAAGGTATTTTTTGGTAAAAACTGATATCAAAATGTTTATATAGCATATACTCTAATAGGAAATCACAAAATTAGTACAACCCAATTGGTAATGGGCCTTATGTGGTGGTAGTTTGCATGCGGTAGGGGTTGCCATTTTGATTCCTGCCGGTATTACCTTTTTTCTTAAAAAAATGTCCAAGACAATGAATATGCACACCATCCAAATTACACAAAATAAGAAAACAAAAGGAGCAATGGAGATACATGCAAGTAGCAACCACCAATCATCTTTAAACAACACATGGACTTCGAGAATGGTTCTCCAAAAGCAACTTCTTCAGGAGGCGAACAAAGTGCAAACTCATCGTTACAAGATCAAGCCTATATGCAGTATCATGGGGTTTCGCCGTTAAGATCGAGTTCAAGCAACTCCAAACAATGCTCTCAACAAATAACTGAGCAGAATTTTATGAGATATGTTGATTTTATGGATATTTGTGAATAGATAAAGATCTCCTAAAATGCAACTAGGTGAAAACATATATATATATGGTAAAATTATGCTAGAAAGAAAGCAAACAAGGTAAACAATATAGAGGTAAACAATCACAAATAATGGAGGATTGGATTAATCAAAGTAGAGTAAGAATATTTACGATGTGATGTATCCCAAAATTCAAATCCTTGGGGGACTCTTATCTCCATTGGAGAGGCCATGGAAAACCAAGCTGACAATGATCCCTCTTTGATCTAGCCTTCCTCTCCACTAAGCTCACCCAACAAAGTGAGATCCCTTCCACTAGTGTTACATCGTGGGGGGAGGGGCGATCTCCAATTCCTCAAAAAAATTCTGGAGCAAACCCAGAAATTGAAATCTTACAGCGATGCTAACCACCTAGGGTTTTCTAACAAACCCAAGAGTTACAAGATTTCAATTGAAACTACAATAGACGTTGCCTAGAGGGGGTGAATATGCTTTTAAAATTATTATGGTATAGGCTCAAATAAATGTGGAATAAAACTAACATTTAATTTATTAAGCACAAAACCTAACCACTAGGTTCACCTAAGTGCACCAACAACCTATGCTACGCAATACAAGCAACAAGGTGATAGCAAGAGGAAATACTTCAAGCACGATGGCTATAACAATGTAAAATGCATAAGTAAAGGGCTCGGTTGAGAGATAATCGATGGACACGGAGACGATGATTTTTATCCCGAAGTTCACTTCCAAAGAAGCCATGTCTCCGTTGGAGAGGTGTGATGGTGCAATGCTCCTCGAATGCCACAAATGGCTCACCTTGAGGTGTGGTGGCTCGATGCTCACCCAACTTCACACAAGGCCTTACCAGAAGATGCGAAGGCATGCAACTCACCGACGCCACAAAATGCTCACCATGTTCTCCCGTGAGCTTGCCACAAAGGCCTACTCACGATCCACTAAGGGACACTTGAGGGCGATCACCAAAACCCGTACAAGGTTGGGGCTATATCCACAACTCAATTGGAGGCTCCCAACAACAAATCCACAAAAGGCTACAAATACACAAGAGGCAACAAGGCCACAATAGGAAACAAGGCCACAACAAGCCACAATCTTGAGGCCACTCCACAATGGAGGCCACAAGAAGTCAACACACCAACCACAACTGTCCAGGGTTCCAAGAACCCAAGAGAAACAAGCCCACAAGCTTGTACTCGGCGAATCTCCATGGAGAACTCAGACCTATGCAACAAATGCAAGGGAAAGTCCCAAATTCCAAAAAAGCTACAAAAGCTATTGGGGGAATAAGGGAGGAAGAACACAAGAGGAGAACACAAAACTCTCCAAGATCTAGATCCCAATGATTCCTTCACAAAGAAGGGATTTGGATTGGGGGATTATAGATCTAGATCTCCTCTCTCAAATCCCTCAAAAATATGCAAGAATCATAGGAGAGGAAAGGGGAGAGAGAAAGCTCTTCAAGGTCAACAATGGAGGAGAGATAGAAAGCCAAGAACCAAGGAAAATATTGTCCCCCCGAAGGGGAAGAGAGGCACATTTTAAAGGGCTCTCAGATCTGACTGTTTGGGATTTTACGACCCTGGCCGGAACTTCTGGTGGCACCTATCCAATAGTTAGGAAAACGGCAAAATGGGAGACAGAAAAACGAGCTTGGTTGGAACTTCCGCTGGTCCACCAGAACTTCCGCTGAGAGCGGTACTACCGCTAAAAATTCTGACCAAACTTCCAAAAAATAAAGAACATAAAATAGAGAGGTTACAGTACGTGAGCAGAACGAGAGCCGGAAATTCACCCGGAACAACTGGCAGCAGTTACGCCTGAGCAGAACTTCCGGTGCCTGGCCGATACTTCCGGTGAGGGCGGTACTACCGCCTTAACTTCGGACTCAAATACCGTCAAATAGAACAAACTAGGCAGATAGGATACATAAGCTGAGCGGAAGAAGCACCGGAACTTCCACCAGAACTACCGGAGGCAAAATTCCCTAGCGGTACTACTGGTGGCTAGCCGGAACTTCCTGTTAGGGAAACTCCAGAAACCAAAACTACCATAACTTTCGCATCCAGACTCCTAACGAGATGAAACCAATTTTGTTGGAAAGATAACGACATGTAGAGTCCAATAGAAATTGGGTATCACCAAGGGAGAAAATACCATGAATATATATGTGATGTATCTCCCAAGGTGTGGAGCTGGAAAACTCGCAAGATCAATAATCAGAATAAGATATGCAAGGGAAATCCTTTATTGATGAACTAGAGCTTGTTACCATGATAACCACAAGCTCTAGATCCTCTCATGGACAAGAACCAACTAACAACCAAGAAATATGATGTTATGTGTGCAAAGGTTTGAGCCCTCTCCGAACGATGTGATCGAGACACTCACTCAAGATCCCCTCTTGATAGTATGACTATCTATCCTAAACCCGGTCTCCCAACTAACAATACGAGACCGACAAAACAGAATCCCTATCAAGATCATACCTTTGCCTTGAGCATTCCACTTTAACTTGATGTAGACCATCTTATTCTTCTCAAGATGGAACACCTTTCTTGTTTGCTCTTGATCGCTCTTGCTTGATGAAGACTTGCAAATTTCTCCCCCATACTCCATTGGGAAACCTCTTATTTGAACTTGTATTCATCACTCCATGATCACCGAGGATGGGAAGCATCAAGCATGAGATATTCTAGAGATGGCACATCTTGAGCTTGCCCTTCTTCATACCTTCTTGAGGTTGATCCATCTTGATACAACTCTTTGCACTTGTCTTGATCAACCTTCAAGCACTTTATTTCTTCATGATTCTAATGAGCACAAAGCCCTTGGACATTCCTTCATCTTTCAACCTTGAGACCAACACATGGCCCAAGCGATTCCAATGGACAAATCTACAAATGAAACTCAGTTTACACATTAGTCCATAGAGATTGTTGATGGCTTAGTTGATGTGGAGCCTGTTGGGAACCCCAAGAGCAAGGTATGATGAGCACAACAGCAAGTTTTCCCTCAGTTATGGAACCAAGGTTATCGAACCAGTAGGAGAAAGAAACCAATTCTGAAGGTGTTGCTAGAAACGTGGAACCTGCACACAACACAACCAAAATACTTTGCCCCAAGTTATTAGTGAGGTTGTCAAGCTCACTGGTTTTGCTGAAAACAAAGGATTAAATGTATAGTATGGAAGAAAGTAATTGCTCGTAGTAATTGCAGAAAGTAAAGAGTAAACAGTAGATGAAATATCAATGGGAAGGAATGGACCAGGGTCCACAGTTCACTAAAGGTGTTTCTCCATAAGATAAATAACATGCTGGGTGAACAAATTACAGTTGGGCAATTAACAAATAGAGAATGCATAACAATTCATGTACATGACATGATGATCACTATGAGATTCACTTGGGCATTACAACATGATACATAGACCGTAATCCAACTGCATCTATGACTAATAATCCACCTCCGGGATATCATCCGAACAACCCTCAAGTATTAATTTGCAAGCAACAAATAATTGCATTAAGCAAAGTGTGTAATGTAAACAATACAATTGCCCTTGGACAAAGGATTGTTGTTTTCTCCCTAGTAGCAACAACACATCTACAATCTTAGAAGTTTTTGTCACTCTCCCAGATTACTAGAGGCATGAACCTACTATCGAGCATAAATACTCTCTCTTGGAGTCTTGATGACCCACAAGTATAGGGGATTGCAACAGTCTTCGAGGGTAGTTAAACCCAATTTATTGATTCGACACAAGGAGAGCCAAAGAATATTTATAAGTCTTAACAACTGAGTTGTCAATTCAGTTGCACCTGGAAATAGTCTTGCTCACAGCAGTTTATGAGTAGCAACAGTTTTGTAGTAGAAATAGCAAAGTAACAACAATATTAAAATAAAGGCAGTAGTAACAATAGTGGCAAACAACATGATTTGAGTACGGTAGGCGTAGGGATGGATGGACGGACGTTGAATGGACAAGACTATTCATGTAATATCAAGATTAATGCATTTGTAGATAAATAAAATAAAGCATTCAAGTACTAAATAATCATAGGCGTGTCTTCCATATATAGTCATACGTGCTTGCAATGAGAACTTGCACAACATCTTTTGTCCTGCCAGCCTGTTGTAGGCGGGCCTCAAGGGAATATAATGGCAATTAAGGTACTCCTTTTAATAGAGTACCAGAGCAAAGCATTAACACTCCATGAACACACGTGATCCTCACATCACAGCCATCCCCTCCGGTTATCCTGATTTCTGTCACTTAGGGCCCTCGGGTTCCGGACAAAAATATGTGTAAACAACTTGCAGGTAAGATCACAAACAATAATATCATCATGAATCAATAACATGTTCAGATCTGAGATCATGGCACTCGGGCCCTAGTGACAAGCATTAAGCATAACAAGTTGCAACAATGTCAAAAAGCACTAGCAATAGATACTAGGCACCATGCCCTAACAATCTTATGCAATTACATGATAGATCTCATCCAATCCCTACCATCCCCATAGCCTACAGCGAGGGATTACTCACTCATGGATGGTGGAATCATGGATAGTTGATGGAGAGGTGTTGGTGATGATGATGATGATGGCGATGATCTCCTCCAATTCCCGTCCCGGCAGGGTGCCAGAACGGAGTTTATGGTTCCGAATCGCGGTTTCTGGTGGTGGCGGCGCAGTGGAACTCATTCTGGAAAAACGTCGAACCTCCCTCTGTTTTTAGGTCAAAGGGCTTATGTAGGAGGAAAGAGAGGTTGAGGGGGTGCCCGAGGTGGCCACACCACCCCCTGGCGCAGCCTGGCCTGGCCTGGCCTAGCCCGCGTCACCAGGTGGTGTGGGCCCCTCGTGGACCTTCTCCGTCTTGTCTTCTAGCTCCGAGAGTATTCTGGTAAAATAGGAGTTTTACGATATTTTCTGGGATTTTTCCTGAAAGTTGATTTCTACACAAAAAACGAGACACCAATGTAGGGGTTCATAGCATAGAAAACAAAAAATTTCTACCGCCTTCACACAAACAAGCCAAGATCTATCTACTAGATTGTAGCAATGAGTCGATTAGAGTACTCACCCTCGAAGATTCCAAAGCGGTTAACAAGAGCATATTCTCGTGGGTGATGTAGTCGTACACTTGCCGATCTCAAGACCGCGTAGACGATCCTTCCGGCGCTGCGCTCCGGCAGCACTTCCGCAGTCGGTCACACGTTCAGTACTCGATGAAGACCTTCATCTCCCTTGTTCCAGCAGGCAGCAGAGGTAGTAGTTTGCCCCTCGTGATTCCGGCAGCACGACGGCATGGTGTCGGAAGTAGAGGAAAGATCCCGCAGGGCTTCGCCTAAGCCGGTGCGAGTTCTGGTGGATCTAGGGTTTCCGGCGATCTAGGTTTAGAAGGCCGGAGAGGAGGAGGTGGTGTCGGTGGCGGCTAGGGCGACGGCGGTGCGAGGCGGCGGCATGCGGCGGCGGCGCGGCACGGGTGGGGAGGGATGGTTGTGTGTTCTTTGGGGAAGCCTCCCTCCCCCTCTATTTATGAGAGGGAGGGAGGCTTGGGAGAGGGGAGTTTGAATCCATACCCAAACCCAAGTTGGATAGAAGGAAGGACTTTTTCCTTCTTCCACTAGGAAACCATTGTTCCTGTTTGACTTTTCAAACCTCCCTTTTGACTTTCAATTTAGAGCTTTATTTATCTCTCGCAAATGGCCAACCAAAGTGACTTAGGACATGATCCAATCATTCCACTTACCCATGACATATTCATGGACCATTCCCCTTCCGGTCCGGTGAACCTTCTAGACCCTTCTAGAACCTCTTCGATGAAAACATCGAAATCATTCCCGAACTCTGAAATCAGACTTTCCTTATATGAATCTTATTCTCCGGACTATTCCGGATCTCCTCGTGATATCCCGGATCCCATCTGAGACTCCGAACAACATTCAGTTTCCCTACTTACATTCCATATCTACTAAACAACATCGAATCTTTAAGTGTGTCTCCTTACGGTTCGTGAATTATGCGGACATGACCGAGACACTTCTCTGATCAATAACCAATAGAGGAATCTAGAAATTCATATGGCTCCCACATATTTCTACAATTACTTTGTGATCGAATGAACCACTTACATACGATACCAATTTCCCTTTGTATTGCGATAGTTTACTTATCCGAGGTTTGATTGTCGGTATCTCTGCATACCTAGTTCAACCTCGTTACCGATAAGTATTCTTTTCTCGTTCCCGTGATATGTGATCCCTTGTGAGCCAGTCACATGCTTGCAATCCAATTGGATGACATTCCACCGGATGGACAAATCCCACTCTTGATCCATGTGCCTCAACACATACTTTCCGAACACTCAATGCCACCTTTATAGCCACCGAGTTACGGTGTGGTGTTTTGTTTTCATCAAATCATCCTTCCGGTGATGGTGATTAGCATGATCTCATGGTCTAAGGAATTAGGTTACTATGTATCAGAAATCTTATAGAAAATGAACTATTGAAATGACTTGATCTTAATGCTACTCTTATCTATAGGAGTATGTCCATCATACCATTATCCTAATGATATGATCTTGTTGTTAACAACATATCAATGTTCATGATCGGGAAACCACGATCATCTATTAACCAACAAGCTAGTATTACAAAGAGGCTTTACTAGGGACTCTAATTTAGTTTACAAATCACTCAAGTATTAATGTTTCCGGTTAATAATGTTATAGCATGAATGTAAACATTTATCATAAACACAAAGATATAATAATAACCACTTTTATTATTGCCTCTAGGGCGAATCTCCATCAGTCTCCCACTTGCACTAGAGTCAACTAATCTAGATTACATGGTAATATACCGAACACCCATGGCCATTTGGTGCTGGTCATGTTTTTCCCTCGGGAGAGGTTTAGTCAACAGATCCGCCACATTCAGATCTGTGTGTACTTTGCAAATCATTATGTCACCATCTTGGACATGCTCTCGAATAGCGTGAAAACATAGCTTAATATGCTTCAGCTTCTTGTGTGACCTTGGTTCTTGCGCATTGGCTATGGCGCCATGTTATCATAATAGATAGACATTGGGTCCAGCGCACTTGGAACCACACCGAGCTCTGTAATGAAATCCTTCATCCATATCGCCTCTTGTGAAGCCTCCGAAGCAGCTATGTATTCCGATTTAGTTGAAGATCTCGCCACAACGCTTTGCTTTGCACTCCTCGAGCTAACCGATGCACCATTCAAAGTAAATACGTATCTAGATTGAGATTTAGAATCATTCGGATCGATGTTCCAACTAGCATCGGTGTAACCATTAACAATGATATGTTCATCACCTCCATAAGAAAGAATCATATCCTCAGTTCTTCTCAAGTACTTAAGGATGTTTTTGACCGCTGTTCAATGATCCACTCCTGGATCACTTTGATATCTGCTAGTCAAGCTAACAGCATATGCAATGTCAGGTATAGTACATAGCATGGCATGCATAAGAGATCCTATGGCTGAGGCATAGGGAGTCTTACGCATCCTTTCTCTATCTTCTGCCATTGCAGGATTTTGAATTTTACTCAAGGTCGTATTGGGCAACATGGACAAGAACCATTTCTTGCTATCTTCCATTCCAAACCTCTTTAGAACTTTGTCCAAATATGTACTCTGTGACAATGATATTAGGCGTCTTGATCTATCTCTATAAATCTTTATGCCTAATATGTAAGTTGCTTCGCCAAGATCTTTTATTGAAAAACTATTATTCAAATAATCCTTGACACTATTAAGAAGGTCTACATCATTATCAATCAACAATATGTCATCTACATATAGTATTAAGAATGCTACAGAACTCCCATTCACTTTCTTGTAAATACAAGCTTCTCCATAAGTTTGTATAAAACCAAAACTTTTGATTACCTTATCAAAACGTTGATTCCAACTCCGGGATGCTTGCTTCAATCCATAAATGGACCGTTGAAATTTGCATACCTTGTTAGCATCTTTAGGATCGACAAAACCTTTGGGTTGTACCATATACAACTCTTCATCAATGTCTCCATTGAGGAACGCCGTTTTGACATCCATCTGCCATATCTCATAATCATAATATGCAGCGATTGCTAACAAAATCCTCACAGACTTTAGCTTTGCTACCGGTGAGAAAGTCTCATTGTAGTCAACTCCTTGTATTTGTCGAAACCCTTTTGCAACAAGTCAAGCTTTATAGACAGTAACATTACCATCAGCATCTGTTTTCTTCTTGAAAATCCATTTGTTCTCGACAGCCTTTCGGCCATCCGGTAAGTCCACCAAAGTCCATACTTGGTTTTCGTACATGGATCCAATCTCGGATTTCATGGCTTCTTGCCATTTATTGGAATCTAGGCTCATCATTGCTTCCTCATATGTCGCAGGGTCATCGGTGTTATCCACCAACATGACACTCATAACGGGATCATACCAATCAGGAGTGGTACGAGTTCTCGTTGACCTGCGAGGTTTCGTAGTTACTTCAACCGAAGTTTCATGACCAACATCATTAGCTTCCTCTCTTATTGGTGTAGGCGCCACATGAACTACTTCTGGTGCTGCGCTACTCTCAAGTTCGAGAGAAGGTTCAATAACCTCGTCGAGTTCTACTTTCCTTATAGTCACTTCTTTCGAGAGAAACTCCTTCTCTAGAAAGGATCCATTCTTGGCAACGAAGATTTTTCCCTCGGATCTATGATAGAAGGTATACCCAATAGTTTCCTTCGGGTATCCTATGAAGACGCATTTTTCCGCTTTGGGTTCAAGCTTGTTGGGCTGTAACTTCTTTACATAAGCTTCGCAACCCCAAACTTTAAGGAACGACAATTTAGGTTTCTTCCCAAACCATAATTCATACGGTGTCCTTTCAATGGATTTAGATGGTGCCCTATTTAAAGTGAATGCGGCTGTTTCTAATGCATAACCCCAAAAAGATAGCGGTAAATCTGTAAGTGACATCATAGAACGAACCATATCTAAGAGAGTTCGATTACGATGTTCGGACACACCATTACGTTGTGGTGTTCCCGGCGGTGTCAATTGTAAAAGTATTCCGCATTTCTTCAAATGCTCGCCAAACTCGTAACTTAGATATTCACCTCCAAGATCAGATCGTAGAAATTTAATCTTCTTGTTATGTTGATTCTCTACCTCACTTTGAAATTCCTTAAACTTCTCAAAAGTTTCGGACTTATGTTTCATGAAATAGATATACCCATATCTACTCAAATCATCCGTCAAGGTAAGAACATAACGATAACCACCGTGCGATGCTACACTCATTGGGCCACACACATTGGTATGTATGATTTCCAATAAGTCTATAGCTCGCTCCATCATACCAGAAAATGGAGTCTTATTCATTTTACCCATCAGACATGCTTCGCATCTTTCAGGTGATTCAAAATCAAGTGATTCAAGAAGTCCATCGGAATGGAGTTTCTTCATACGCTTCACTCCAATATGACCAAGATGACAGTTCCACATATAGGTCGAGTTATTGCTCAATTTAAAACGTTTAGCTTCAATGTTATTAATGTTTGTATTTCTACAATCGAGATTCAATAAGAATAGACCATCTATCAACGGTGCATGTGCATAAAGCATATTACTCATATAAATCGAACAACCATTATTCTCGGACTTAAAAAAGTAACCGTCTTGCAATAAACATGATTCTGATATAGTGTTCATGCTCAACGCATGCACCAAATAACAATTATTTAAGTATAAAACTAATCCCGATGGTAGATGAAGAGGTAGCATGCCGACCGCGATCACATCAACCTTTGATCCATTTCCAACGCGCATTGTCACCTCGTTCTTCGCTAGTTTCCGTCTATTCTGCAGCACCTGTTCCGAGTTACAAATGTGAGCAACCGAACCAGTATCAAATACCCAGACACTACTACGAGTACTAGTGAGATACACATCAATAACATGTATATCGGATATACCCTTCTTCTTGATGTTGCCATTCTTCAAATCCGCCAAGTACTTAGGGCAAGTCCGCTTCTAGTGACCTTCTCCCTTGCAGTAAAAGCACGCAGTATCAGCCTTAGGCCCAGCCTTGGTCTTCTTCGACGGTGCGGTAACTTTCTTACCGCCCTTCTTGAAGTTTCCCTTTTTCTTAGACTTGCCTTGCTTCTTGAATTTGGTGGTCTTATTGACCAACAACACTTGGTGCTCTTTCTTGATCTCCACTTCTGCGGACTTTAACATGGAGAAGATTTCGGGCAACGACTTGTCTATGATTTGCATATTGTAGTTCATCACAAAGTTCTTGGAACTTGGTGGTAGTGATTGGAGGACACGGTGAATCCCCAAAGCATTAGGAATCACTATACCCAAGCTTTGAAGCTTGCTTGCGTGCCCAGACATCTTAAGCACGTTCTCACTGACGGAGCTGCCCTCTTCCATCTTGCAGTTAAGAACTTTTCAGAAGCCTCATAACTCTCAAATGCCGCGTGAGCCTTAAATATCATTTTGAGTTCACAGACAATATCATGTGGGTCATGGTTCTCAAACCTTTTCCAAAGATCCGATTCCAAACCATATAAGATAGCACACTGAACTGTGGAGTACTGATTCTTCCGAGCGAGGAGAACATTCTTTATCTCATCGGTAGCATCAGCTGCAGGTGGGTCACCCAGCGATGCATCCAGCACATAGGTCAAATTACCAGCATTGGGGACAATCCTCAAAGTGCGGAACCAATCCACAAAGTTGCTTCCATTGTTTTTCAACATTTCTTTCTCTAGGAACGCATTAAAATTGATGGTAGGGGCCGCCATTGATCTACAACATATTTGCAATAGTTTTAGACTAAGTTTATGATAAATTGAGTTCTAATTAATAGTTAAATTAATCTAGGTGAACTCCCACTCAAAACAATATCCCTCACATTCTTTTAGTGATCACACGAACCAAATCCACCACATCAAAACCGATCATCACGAGAGTTGATGCAGCTTCAATGGCGAACAATCAACATGTTCATCATATCTATTATATGGCTCATGCTTTACCTTTTGGTGATCCGTGTTCCGAGACCATGTCTGTACATGCTAGGCTCGTCAAGATCAAACCTTAGCTTCCGCATGAGCAAATCTGGCTTGCTCCCGTTGTATACACTCGCAGAATCTAACACACCCGATCATCACATGGTGCTTCGAAACAACGAGCTTTAGCAATGGTGCTTACTAAGGATGAACACTTTATAACTTGAAATTTTTGTGCTAGAGGGATCATCTTATAATGCTACCGCCACGAACTAAGCAATACAAGATGCATAAAAGGATTAATATCACATGCAATTCATAATATGTGATATGATATGGCCTTTCTTCTTGTGCTTCCGATCTCCATCTTCAAGCACAAACATGATCTCCATCATCACTGATATGGCGTCAAGGTCAATGGCGCCGCTTCATGGTTGTCGTCTACCAGCGTCAACTATTACAACTACTTTGAATAATAGACATGCAGGTCTTAACGGAATTAAAATATAACCATATGGCTCCTACCGGTTGCCGACTTACAATAAGGAACATTACATACATCATATATAATCACAATCATGGCCATATCACATCACAGCACACCCCTGCAAAACAAAGTTAGACGCCTCTAATTTTCTTTGCATGTTTTACGTGGTTTGGGGCTTTCAATAAGTGTCATTCTAACTTACGAACAAGAACCACAACGTCGATACTAGTATTGTCAATCACCCATTGTAAATTGAATCTTAACTATGCTGGAAGAAACAGGCACCCGCAAAGCTACTTATGCAATACAAGTTGCATGTCAAGCGTGGAGTAAGTATCATGAACGATGTCATGTAAGGTTAGCCTAGGCCGCTTCATCCCACCATACCGCAAGATGCAAAGTTCACAAGAATCAATCGACAACAAAAGCATCAACACCCACAATGACCATTGTGTTCTACTCGTGCAACAGATCTACATATAGACACGGCTCTGATACCACTATAGGGGTTTGTAGCATGGAAAACAAAAAAATTCTACCGCATTCACACAAACAAGCCAAGATCTATCTACTAGATTGTAGCAACGAGTCGATTAGAGTACTCACCCTCGAAGATTCCAAAGCGGTTAACAAGAGCAGATTCTCGTGGGTGATGTAGTCGTACACTTGCCGATCTCAAGATCGCGTAGACGATCCTTCTGGCGTTGCGTTCCGGCAGCGCTTCCGCAATCAGTCACATGTTCAGTACTCGATGAATACCTTCCTCTCCCTTGTTCCAACAGGCAGCAGAGGTAGTAGTTCTCTCCTCTTGATTCCGGCAGCATGACGACGTGGTGTCGGAAGTAGAGGGAAGATCCCGCAGGGCTTCGCCTAAGCCGGTGCGAGTTATGGTGGATCTAGGGTTTCTAGCGATCTAGGTTTAGAAGGCCGGAGAGGAGGAGGTGGTGTCGGCGGCGCCTAGGGCGACGGTGACAGGCCGGCGGCGGCGCTGGGCGGCGGCGGTGTTGCGGCGGCGGCGTGACACGGGTGGGGAGGGTTGGTAGTGTGTTCTTTGGGGCAGCCCTCCCCCTCTATTTATGAGAGGGAGGGAGGCTTGGGAGATGGGAGTTTGAATCCATACCCAAACCCAAGTTGGATAGAAGGAAGGACTCTTTCCTTCTTCCACTAGGAAACCATTGTTCCAGTTTGACTTTTCAAACCTCCCTTTTGACTTTCAATTTAGAGCTTTATTTCTCTCTCGCAAATGCCCAACCAAAGTGACTTAGGACATGATCCAATCATTCCACTTACCCATGACATATTCATGGACCATTCCCCTTCCGGTCCGGTGAACCTTCTAGACCCTTCTAGAACCTCTCAGATGAAAACATCGAAATCATTCCTGAACTCTGGAATCGGACTTTACTTATATGAATCTTATTCTCCGGACTATTCCGGATCTCCTCCTAATATCCCGGATCCCATCCGAGACTCCGAACAACATTCGGTTTCCCTACTTACATTCCATATCTACTAAACAACATCGAAACCTTAAGTGTGTCTCCCTACGGTTCGTGAATTATGCGGACATGACCGAGACACTTCTCCGATCAATAACCAATAGAGGAATCTGGAAATTCATATGGCTCCCACATATTTCTACGATTACTTTGCGATCGAATGAACCACTTATAGATGATACCAATTTCCCTTTGTCTCGCAATAGTTTACTTATCCGAGGTTTGATCGTCTGTATCTCTGCATACCTAGTTCAACCTCGTTACCGATAAGTACTCTTTTCTCGTTCCCGTGATATGTGATCCCTTGTGAGCCAGTCACATGCTTGCAAGCCAATTGGATGACATTCCACCGAGAGGTCCCAGAGTATATATATCCGTCATATGGATGGACAAATCCCACTCTTGATCCATATGCATAAACACATACTTTCCGAACACTCAATGCCACCTTTATAGCCACCCAATTACGGTGTGGTGTTTGATTTCATCAAAGCATCCTTCCGGTGATGGTGATTAGCATGATCTCATGGTCGAAGGAATTAGGTTACTATGTATCAGAAAGCTTATAGCAAATGAACTATTGAAATGACTTGATCTTAATGCTACGCTTATCTATAGGAGTATGTCCATCATACCATTATCCTATTGATATGATCTTGTTGTTAACAACATCTCAATGTTCATGATCGGGAAACCACGATCATCTATTAACCAACAAGCTAGTATTACAAAGAGGCTTTACTAGGGACTCTACTTTAGTTTACAAATCACACAAGTATTAATGTTTCCAGTTAATATTGTTATAGCATGAATGTAAACATTTATCATAAACACAAACATATAATAATAACCACTTTTATTATTGCCTCTAGGGCAAGTTGATTTCTGCACAAAAACGAGAAACCAAAGCAATTCTGCTGAAAATAGCGTCAGTCTATGTTAGTTGTATCCAAATCACACAAATTAGAGGAGAAACAATAGAAAAGTGTTGGGGAAAGTAGATACGTTTTGGAAGTATCAAGTCACAAGCAAATACTTGGCCAGAGTAACTACTAGCAACGAGAGCATGCAAGATCAAAAATAACATAGACATGATAGAATGATAATCAATCTGACATAATACTCAATATTCATCGAATCCCAGCAAACACAGCATGTAGCATTACAATAAGATGATCTTGATCATGATAGGTAGCTCACAAGATCTAAACATGACGGCACAAATAGGAGAAACAACCATCTAGCTACTGATATGGACCCGTAGTCCAAGGATGAACTACTCACACATCACTCCGGAGGCAGGCATGGTGATGAAGAAGGCCTCCGGGATGATCTCCCCTCTCTAGCAGGGTGCCGGGAAGAGCTTTAGATCCCTCCTGATCTAGGGACGACGGTGGCGATGGCTATGGACTTTTTAGTGGAATTATGATCGGGTACTTAGGGTTTTCGGCTCGAGGGGATTATATATGCAGAGAGGCGAGGTCGGTGGAGTCGCGAGGGGGCCACACCCTAAGGCGGCGCCCCCCTGGCCGCGCCTGGCCTGGGTGTGGCCGCCCTGGGGTGCGCCTCCCCTGGCCTACAAACTCTGCCTGAAAAATAGGAAGGTTGGCTTTTATTTCGTCCAATTCTAAGAATATTTATTTACTAGCTTTTCTGAAATACAAAAACAGCAGAAAACAGGAAACTGGCTCTGTGGCACTTGTTAATATGTTAGTTCCAGAAAATTCATAAAATTACACAAAGTGTAGATAAAAACATAAGATAATTGGTGCAAAACAAGCATGGAGCATAAAAAATTATAGATATGTTTGCAAAGTATCAATTGTCATTAATTACCAAAACCACACAAGGGGGCATACAATCCCTTTTAGCAATGAACTCAAGTGGAGCTCTCAAATTTATTAGGTGGAAATGTAGATCAAGGGCCCCTCTTTCTTTTCCCTCAAATGGGCGTATTTGGAGCAAGATAGGAATATCTTGACAACCTTTACATCGACAACAAAAATGGATACATACAAAATAAGTTAGTTCGAAAATCCATTAATTAGGGAATAAGTGAGGGGACTTAAATGAATACCTCCAAAATTTGCTCGTTGTAGGAATGCCAGCACCCCCTGGAGGTCCATCCCGAACCTCAGAGTTGGGCCTTCTAGCCATCCAAATTCCCACTATTTTCTCTCGGGGTTTCACGAACTTGGGAACTATAGAAAGGATTTTCTTGGTAAAGAAGATATCCACCCTCAAGTTCATCAAATACCCCTCTTAATGGTGCAGATTTCCTATGACTTAAAGAAATATAAAATAGACATGATTTAAGTGTATTCTATTTCTCCCTCTCTCTCACTATCTTTCTCTTTTTATCTCTCGGAATGGAGTCATCCAACCATATATGTTCTCCAACCAAATGGACTACCACATGTGCATATAACTTAATAACATTGTTAGTTCTTTAATTGACTGTCATTTACACAAAAACCTACCTAGGGGTAATATATACTTTCATTTATCTTTGTAGGGAGGCGGCATATGGTCGTCCTATTCTATGAATATCGTGCTCATCGTATGGGTGTTGGCGACACATCATCCATGTGGACAAATATGAAGGGTTCGCAACATAGAAAACACAAATTTTCCTACAATATGAACACTATAAGGTTCCCAACCTTTAATAAGACAGAGATCCCTGTGTTTACAATTCTAGTCCCTGGATCAATAGCTAGCATCCAAAGTTAAGATGTAATATCAAGAAACGAAGGTCATATTACAACTTTATAACCAGGAATAAAATAATTCATTACATCTTACATAGCTCATTTGGCTATCTCATTACAATGCAGCAGAATATCTATATAGCATGGAGTCCTTCATCTTCAAAGTGCCACAGGCAATCATGTTGGTTGTAGACTTGTAATCCTATTCAACACACTTCACTAACATCAAACAAACCTACAACATAATAAGTTGCAGCCACAAGGGTCAATACATTTGAATTGTATTGGCAAGTTTCACTATTATGTAGAAGTAAGTGGATCCTATCATTACATGCATACTTGGCTACGTAGGGTTTAGGCTCTTTGCAGAAAGTAGTATAGTTTTATCTTATCTTTTCAAAATAGTTTTGATCTTGTGTCAAATCTTTCTAAACTCCTTGGAAAACTCCAAGTGCTTCTAATCCCTTGTTGTCACCATCAAGTTTTACTTTGAGAAATTGGAATGTCGAGATCTTCCATAGCTTCAGGGCTTAGTTGCTCAGAGTTGTCCATAACCGGGGACATGACTAAGTACTTAGAATTTGGTCTTCTGCATAAGTTGTACACTTTACCCACACGACACAATCTCGTCTTGATGCCACCAGTGGCCGCTGGATAAGTACTCACCAAATGGAGCACCGGCAGATCGAGAATGTGACAAAGTCTTTCCATAGAAGTCCTCCCAATACACAATGCTAGCTTGTCTACTAGGCACCAATGTAGGGATATATTTCCATACACAATTCTAGTTAACCTGAATATGCCAATGCATGGGTCTTCCACTATGTAGTTGACTAAGCCAGAGCCCATTTAGCATGTGGCTGTACACGGAAGCCACTGTACGAGAAACATGTTCAATCTCTAAGTCCCTGGGTGGTTTTATTCTAGTGCACATCCAAAAATATAGTCATATAATCATGGTTCCCTTTGTTTCCACCTTGTCCAAAACTTAAGTATCCTCTTTCCACCCAGGTGGTTCATTGAGTACTTGTTTTATTATATAAAACATATATTTTTCCAACACTTCATATAATCATATCATGTATCCCATCCCAAATATATAGCAGGGCTAAGCATACTACAACTACAATGTTTTTACTAAGGAAGATATAAGGATATCCTAATAGGATATAGCATAGCATTGGAATATAGTAGTCCTATCATGCATGTTACAAAAATCCACTAAGTGTAGTGAAAATAGTAGGACATGGATGATAGTGTCACTTGCCTTTTTAGTAGAGAATGTTGGTTCACTTCTTGATCTTGCAAATATCACACTCTTCTAACTTCACTGCAATTCAATCAAGCAAACACATATTCAACTAGCATTCAAACAATTTATCACACATAAAATAACAAAAACAAGGTCATGCATTCAATCATGCAAAAGATAGTTTTATTTGGAAAAGTGGTTTCTACTAGGATCTAAACATTTTCAAGCTCATATTGGTCATTTACAAAAGTGGTAAAACCATTTGCCAAAGGTTTCATCTCATAAACCAAATATTATGTTAAGGTGATATTTTATGTTGTTGAAACTATCTTTTAGCAAAGTAATAAATTTATATAGTTCATCAAACATGTTCTTAAATCACAAAACTTGGTGTTTAGGGTCAAAAGGTTTGAATCACATAATTTCCCAAAGGCTTTACTCAAAAATCATTTCTAAACCATAAACAATATTTTGATTTGACTAGAAATGTGCTAACTCAAATATTTATTCCTTAACTTCACAAAATACATTTTTAAATCCATAAGTTGGTTCCTATGGTCGGTAGGTTCAAAACAATCCATTTAGCAAAGATTTCATCTTAAAAATGTATCTAGAACTAATTTTATATTCAAATTATGCCTACACAAGTTTCTGCAATTTCAACCAATTTTCCAGAATCAAAACATTAAACAAAGTGCATGGTTTCAAAGTACTTGTTCTGCTTATTACATTGATATAAAATTTGCAAAATTTGGACGTGTAGAATTAAAGTTATGAATTTTACAAGTTTGCATATCTAATAGATTCTAATTTCTCTTTTAATTCAAACCTCGTCCACGTGTCTTAATATAACTGGCTGAAAACGGTTCGCGCGGATCGCTCTCTGTGAGTCATTGATCTAAATAAGATCGTGCGGCACAGAGCACATGATACCCCTTCGATTAAATCTAATCTCAGCCAGATGATTTGTATCCTACGGATCACAGCAGCCAGACCCTAACTGGGCGGCGCTAGCGGCGGCGCACACTCGGGCGGTGAGCTTGCCGATGATTTAGGAAGCGAGGGATAGGGAGGAGTAGCTCACCGTGCTCGTGGGAGTGCGGAAAAAGCTCGAGGTGTGGTCGGCTTGTCGAGGGGCGCACCGGAGCAGGGTGGATTGCTCGCCGGAGTCAGTGGCGGTGTCGGGTGTCTCTGGTTGTCGTCGGGGGCGAAGCTTGAGAGCGCGCTAAGACTAATGGAGCATGCAGTTAGACGCGGGCGAGTGTGGGTATTACAGGAGCATCATCGGGAGGGTTCGGGGCGGTCTGTGCTTACCAGGGAGTTCGTCGGAGCGATGGCAGACGCGGCGGCGCTCAGGTGAGTTTGTTGCCGACGTTGTGGAGCGGGCGCGGCCAAGCGGTTGGTACTGGAAGATGCACCAGGAGATGGGGAGCAGGCTTGCATTCAGTAGGAGGCGAGGAGCGGTTGGACGGCGCCGGAATCGACTGGAGAAACTCGTCGGGGCTGTGGTGCTCGAGCTCAAATTTGGGGCAGACTGGAGGCAGAGAGGAGGCGACGCTTGGGGGAAAAGAGAGAGGAGGGCGAGGCATTTATTCGAGCATGGTCTCTGGGGGAATTAACGCCGACAATAACTCGAATTTACACGAAATCAATCGAGGCAGAACGGCGACGAGCGTGGGGTAAACGGTTGACGTGGGTGAAGACGACGACCTGATAGGTGGGGTCCGGCTGTCTGCGAGAGAGAGAGAGAAAGAGTGGGGCCACCGATCAGCGACTGTGCGGGTGTGTTCCTGGGTAAAAACGGTTTGCGAGTGGGAAAGGAGTGGCTGCGCTGCTGTGCTTTAGTTGGGTCAGATGGGTTGGGTTGCTCTGTTCCATTTTTTTTATACTGAATGCTTTTCTTTTTTCTATTTTGAATTTGTGTTTTTATTTTAATTCAAATAATTCAAACTCCAAATGAATTCAAACTTCCACCAAAATTTAGGTATGGTTTAATTCTGTTTAACAACATATTCCAAAGTCCAAAATAAAAGAATTCTTTTATTTTTTTAGGATCTATTAATAATTAAATAAATAGACATTAGTCTTTAATCCAAATAGGATTTAATATATTTTAAAAACTCTATTTGAAATCTAAATTTCTACAAAAATCTTTTCAGTAGGTTTTATTAAAAACATAGCACCTTGAAATATAATTTAAAATACTTTAATAAGTTTTTAATGATCATTCAAAATAGGAAAATGTCTATACTTGAATGAAATTTGGATATAAATAAATTCTCATGGTTTTATTTAAATAAACCTTTACTATTTTTATCAAACAAAATATTTTATTTTAAATGCTTGGCCAAGATTAAATTTGAATCTTTAAAGTAGTCATATTTATATTTCTACCTTTGCTTTTGAAACCCATATCTTTTTATTAAAAGATCCAAAAATGGTGATTCCAACTTTTAAAACTTTCTTTATTAATTGTTTATCTTTTTAAATCCCTTTAGGATTTTATTTGATCAAAATAGGTTTTGATGTTTCCAATTGGAAATCAAAAGTTTCTTTTCACCCTAAATTTCAACAAATTTTTATTTTGTTTATTTATTTTTTCACATTTCAAAATTTGGAAAATTTTGGGATGTGACAGGCTACCACCCTTAAAATAAATCTCGTCCCGAGATTTGGGAAGGCTAGGGTTACAAGTTGGTTTCAAGGCAACTAGGGTACTACCACCCTTAAAAGAAAGTCTCATAGGGTTACATTGATGGTTCACTTGACTATGGGTTCAACACTTGATATCTAGACAAGGAATCCTTATTTGACTCTTCTGAGTTAACTAGTTCCTGACATACACTTCTTCTATCTCTTCAAAGTTCCCATCCATGTCAATGTGGTTCACATGTCCTTTCTGGGTCACATTGGAGTCATTTCCATTGGAGTTTCTAGCATCCTTTTTCTTCTCAGGACAGTCTGATGCATAGTGTCCAAGTTCCTTACAATTATAGCACTGCAACTGGCTAATGTCTTTCTTCCTGAATGTGTCATGTTTGTTCTGACCAAGGTCATCTCCATTGTCAGTATCATTTCCATTATTATCACTTCCATTGTTGTTGTGGTGATACTAATGTGGTTCAGAATCTTCATTGCTCTTTTTGAATGAACGCTTCTTTTGTGATGATCCTGAGTGATACTTGCGTTTATGCTTCCTCTTTCTGTTCTCAACTTGATTCATCTTGTTTTCCAAGATGGTGGATTTGTCACAGAGTGATTGATAAGTTGGGACATAGGCAACAACTAGCTGCAGGTTCAAGTCATCATTAAGTCCTTTGAGGAATTTCTCCTTCCTCTTAGCATCTGTATCAACTTCATCCGGTGCATAGCGTGCCAGATTGTTGAATTCTTCAATGTACTCAGCCACACTGAGGTGACGTTGTTTCAGATTGTGGAATTCCTTTTTCTTCAAGTGCATCACTCCAGATGAGATGTGAGCTGTACGGAAACCATCCTCAAAAATAGCCCAAGTCACATCCTCAAGGGGAGTGGTGATCTGAAAGTTGTCCCACCATGTTGCTGCTGGTCCTTCAAGCAGGTGTGATGCAAACCTAACTTTTTCTTCGTCGGTGCAGCCAACAGTCACTAAGTCCTTATGACGTGGTTTGATCTCATCAATGCCCATTGTTATGGATGTGGGTTTTAGAGAAGATGGGGATGCTGGAGATCGTGGAACGGTTAGCAAACAAGCAACACGGGGACACAAGGTTTACCTAGTTTCAGGCCCCCAGAGAGAAAACCCTACTCCTGCTTGTCTGCTCTTGATTATGGCGGAACCAAAGGTTACAGGGGTGCGCAGATGTAATCTGGCGTGGAGGTGTGTATGCGAAAGTATGAGAGAGAGATCTAGGTCGTGTCCTCCTAGCCTTTATATAGACTTGGGCAGGTCCCGGGCATAGACCTAGTCGGTTACAGGTTCTAGGGTTTTACCCCTTTGAATTTCCTATCTACTCTAGTCTTGCTCTCCAAGGATCCGAAAGCGTCATGGGCCTTGGCCACCCGAAAATCTTCATGGGCCGGCGTATAGTTGCCGTGGGCCTCCCTTGGGCTGGACCAGGTATGCTGAGATCATGTACCCATGGGGTATAACCATGTCACCTTATTCACCGAACGTAACCAATCATTGGCTACCATTGGGTCAGTTGTTCCAGAGAACCTTGCAGGTCTTAGTTTCAAAAACCTGGCGAGCATATCATGTGCTGGAGGATTATTCTGATTGTTGTTGTTGTTCTGATTCTGATTTTGCAGGAACTGTGTCATCATCTGCATCAGTTGAGCTTGTCCTGTCAACATCTGTTGTATCTCGGGAGTGATGTTGTTGTTGTTTTGGTTGGGGTTGGCACGACGAGGAGGCATCTGTTGGTTTGATAGGGATAAGTAATGACAGATAGGCATAAGGAAGTTCTAACACACAACTCAAAACAACCAAGTTCAATCAAACAATCAATCAATAAACAAGCAACTATCCACTTAACAACTTATGAGCTTAACTCATGAGTTGAAGGAAACAACAAGTTTTCTTGAAATGATTAACTTGGTATGGTCATACCTCATAGGTCAATATGATCCATACACTAACATGATATCAATGTTTTGGTAGGCAATCTAATGTCTCTTGGTTCTCACTTGTAGTCCTTAGTGAAATACTTGGTGAAACAAAAATTGAAGTCATTGGTCATGGTGAAGGCTTTGTCCATCAAGTTGAAAAGGAAGAGATGTAGAATCAAAACCAAAAGGTTGAGGAAAGAGTTCACAAGATTGTTTGTAAATAAGTTTTGGAACAAATACAACTCCTATTTTTCTAAGGGGTTTTGTCCAATCCTAGGGTTACAATCCTACAGGAAACACAGTGCTCTGATACCATCTGTAAGGTTCCCAACCTTTAATAGGGCAGATATCCCTGTGTTTACAATTCTAGTCCCTGGATCAATAGCTAGCATCCACAGTTAAGATGTAATATCAAGAAACAAAGGTCATATTACAACTTTATAACCAGGAATAAAATAATTCATTACATCTTACATAGCTCATTTGGCTATGTCATTACAATGCAGCAGAATATCTATATAGCATGGAGTCCTTCATCTTCAAAGTGCCACAGGCAATCATGTTGGTTGTAGACTTGTAATCCTATTCAACACACTTCACTAACATCAAACAAACCTGCAACATAATAAGTTGCAGCCACAAGGGTCAATACATTTGAATTTTATTGGCAAGTTTCACTATTATGTAGAAGTAAGTGGATCCTATCATTACATGCATACTTGGCTAAGTAGGGTTTAGGCTCTTTGCAGAAAGCAGTATAGTTTTATCCTATCTTTTCAAAATAGTTTTGATCTTTTGTCAAATCTTTCTGAACTCCTTGGAAAACTCCAAGTGCTTCTAATACCTTGTTGTCACCATCAAGATTTACTTTGAGAAATTGGAATGTCGAGATCTTCCATAGCTTCGGGCCTTAGTTGCTCAGAGTTGTCCATAACCGGGGACATGACTAAGTACTTAGAATTTGGTCTTCTGCATAAGTTGTACACTTTACCCACATGACACAATATCGTCTTGATGCCACCAGTGGCCGCTGGATAAGTACTCACCAAATGGAGTACCGGCAGATCGAGAATGTGACAAAGTCTTTCCATAGAAGTCCTCCCAATACACAATGCTAGCTTGTCTACCAGGCACCAATGTAGGGATATATTTCCATACACAATTCTAGTTAACCTGAAGATGCCAATGCATGGGTCTTCCACTATGTAGTTGACTAAGCCAGAGCCCATTTAGCATGTGGCTGTACACGGAAGCCACTGTACGAGAAACATGTTCAATCTCTAAGTCCGTGGGTGGTTTTATTCTAGTGCACATCCAAAAAGATAGCCATATAATCATGGTTCCCTTTGTTGCCACCTTGTCCAAAACTTAAGTATGCTCTTTCCACCCAGGTGGTTCATTGAGTACTTGTTTTATTATATAAAACATATATTTTTCCAACACTTCATATAATCATATCATGTATCCCATCCCAAATATATAGCAGGGCTAAGCATACTACAACTACAATGTTTTTACTAAGGAAGATATAAGGATATCCTAATAGGATATAGCATAGCATTGGAATATAGTAGTCCTATCATGCATGTTACAAAAATCCACTAAGTGTAATGAAAATAGTAGGACATGGATGATAGTGTCACTTGCCTTTTTAGTAGAGAATGTTGGTTCACTTCTTGATCTTGCAAATATCACACTCTTCTAACTTCACTACAATTCAATCAAGCAAACACATATTCAACTAGCATTCAAACAATTTATCACACATAAAATAACAAAAACAAGGTCATGCATGCAAGCATGCAAAAGATAGTTTTATTTGGAAAAGTGGTTTCTACTAGGATCTAAACATTTTCAATCTCACATTGGTCATTTACAAAAGTGGTAAAACCATTTGCCAAAGGTTTCATCTCATAAACCAAATATTATGTTAAGGTGATATTTTATGTTGTTGAAAATATCTTTTAGCAAAGTAATAAATTTATATGGTTCATCAAACATGTTCTTAAATCACAAAACTTGGTTTTTAGGGTCAGAAGGTTTGAATCACATCATTTCCCAAAGGCTTTACTCAAAAATCATTTCTAAACCATAAACAATATTTTTATTTGACTAGAAATGTGCTAACTCAAATATTTATTCCTTAACTTCACAAAATACATTTTTAAATCCATAAGTTGGTTCCTATGGCCAGTATGTTCAAAACAATCCATTTAGCAAAGATTTCACCTTAAAAATGTATCTAGAACTAATTTTATATTCAAATTATGCCTACACAAGTTTCTACAATTTCAACCAATTTTCCAGAAGAAAAACATTAAACAAAGTGCATGGTTGCAAATTACTTGTTCTGCTGATTCCATTGATATAAAATTTGCAAAATATGGACGTGTAGAATTAAAGTTATGAATTTTACAAGTTTGCATATCTAATAGATTCTAATTTCTGTTTTAATTCAAACCTCGTCCACGTGTCTTAATATAACTGGCTGAAAACGGTTCGCGCGGATCGCTGTCTATGGGTCGTTGGATCTAACTAAGATCGTGCGTCACAGAGCACACGATACCCCTTCGATTAAATCTAATCTCAGCCAGACGATTTGTATCCTACGGATCACAGCAGCCAGACCCTAACTGGGCGGCGCTAGCGGCAGCGGACGGCAGCGCACGCTCGGGCGGTGAGCCTGCTGATGATTCAGGAAGCGAGGGAGAGGGAGGAGTAGATCACCGTGCTCGTGGGAGTGCGGAGAAGTTCGAGGTGTGGTCAGCTTGTCGAGGGGCGCACCGGAGCAGGGTGGATTGCTCGCCGGAGTCAGTGGCAGCGTCGGGTGTCTCTGGTTGTCGTCGGGGGCGAAGCTTGAGAGCGCGCTAAGATAAATGGAGCATGCAGTTAGACGCGGGCGATGTGGGGATTACAGGAGCATCATCGAGAGGGTTCGGGGCGGTCTGTGCTTACCTGGGAGTTCGTCGGAGCGATGGCAGACGCGGCGGCGCTCGGGTGAGTTTGTTGCCGATGTTGTGGAGCGGGCGCGGCCAAGCGGTTGGTACTGGAAGATGCACCAGGAGATGGGGAGCAGGCTTGCGTGCAGTGGGAGGCGAGGGGCGGTTGGACGGCGTCGGAATCGACTGGAGAAGCTCGTCGGGGTTGTGGTGCTCGAGCTCAAATTTGGGGCAGCCTGGAGGCAGAGAGGAGGCGGCGCTTGGGGGAAAAGAGAGAGGAAGGCGAGGCGTTTAATTGAGCATGGTCTCTAGGGGAATTAACGCCGACAATAACTCGAACTAACGCGAAATCAATCGAGGCAGAACGGCGACGAGCGTGGGGGAAACGGTCGACGCGGGTGAAGACGGCGACCTGGCAGGTGGGGTCCGGGTGTCTACGAGAGAGAGAGAGAGAGAAAGAGTGGGGCCACCGATCAGCGACTGTGCGGGTGTGTTCCTGGGTAAAAACGGTTCGCGAGTGAGAAAGGAGTGGCCGCGCTGCCGGGCTTTAGTTGGGCCAGATGGGTTGGGTTGCTCTGTTTCATTTTTTATACTGAATGCTTTTCCTTTTTCTATTTTGAATTTGTGTTTTGATTTTAATTCAAACAATTCAAACTCCAAATGAATTCAAACTTCCACCAAACTTTGGGTATAGTTTGATTCTGTTTAACAACATATTCCAAAGTCCAAAATAAAATAATTCTTTTATTTTTTTAGGATCTATTAATGATTAAATAAATAGACATTAGTCTTTAATTCAAATAGGATTTAATATATTTTAAAAACTCTATTTGAAATCTAAATTTCTACAAAAATGTTTTTAGTAGGTTTTATTAAAAACATAACACTTTGAAATATAATTTAAAATACTTTAATAAGTTTTTAATGATCATTCAAAATAGGAAAATGTCTATACTTGAATGAAATTTGGATATAAATAAATTTTCATGTTTTTATTTAAATAAACCTTTACTATTTTTATCAAACAAAATATTTTATTTTAAATGCTTGGCCAAGATTAAATTTGACTCTTTAAAATAGTCCTATTTATATTTCTACCTTTTCTTTAAAAAACCATATATTTTTATTAAAAGATCCAAAAATGGTGATTCGAACTTTTAAAACTTTCTTTATTAATCGTTTATCTTTTTAAATCCCTTTAGGATTTTATTTGATCAAAATAGGTTTTGATGTTTCCAATTGGAAATCAAAAGTTTCTTTTCACCCTAAATTTCAACAAATTTTTATTTTGTTTATTTATTTTTTCACATTTCAAAATTTGGAAATTTTTGGGATGTGACAAACACCTAATTATGCTAAGATCTAATCTAGTAGATGCTAGTAACGAGTAAGGGGTTATCCATAAAAACTCACCCTCGAAGACCAAAAGTTTTTAATGAAATCTGATTCTGTGGGTGATGTAGACGATCACTTGCCAATCTCAAAATCGAGTTATAGAGCGCCACAAACTAGCAGAGCATCCGTGATCGGGCACACACACGTCTTGACAACAACCTCCGTTCCCTTGATCCAGCGGAGCAGCGAAAGCAGCAGATCCACCGGAGAAACTACTAGAACATGATCTTCGCTAATCCGACGATCATGGGAACCACTAGAGGGAGGAAGGAGAGATCCTTCACAAGAATTGGTGTGTGTGTGTGTATGTGGAGAGGAGCATCACCCCTCCTTATATAAGGGAGGGTCATCCCCCAAGGGGCATGACGCATGAGCCATGAAGTCCCCCACCTCTCCCCTCATTAAGTGGGTGGAGGTCCCGCTCACGATAAATTTCAAGTCCACTCACTTGGCATTTAATTTCCACCAAATTAAATGCATTCTCTAATTAAATAAAACAATTTTTATTTAGTTATATTAATATTTTTCAATTACTTTAATTAACAAATATTAACATAAAACCCCTTTCATTTTTCTGATATTATATCTGAAACACATTTCAGCAATTTGCCCCGAAACAATTCTGATACTCCTCAAAATAATTTCGGTGCTTTCCAAACCTTTCTATGATATAATATATCGTCCCATTAGTGTCGGCGTACCTTAAGTATGTCAACCTATGGTTTATGAATAATGCATACATGATCGAGACACCTCTCTGATCAATAGTCAGCAGCGGGATCTGGAAATCTGTACTAACTCCCACACATTTAACGATGAATTTTATGATTAGTGAACCATTAACATCGTATCCAATTCATTTTTACTCGTGATATTTTACTTGTCCAAGATCTGATCATAGGTATCAACCATACCTTAGTTTGATCTTATTATCAGCAGGTACTCTTTACTTGTTCTGTGATACAACATCCTTATGACCTAGTCACATGCTTGCAAGCGGTGTTGATGTGATATCACCGAGAGGGCCCAAAGTATATCTCTCCGTTATTTGGATGGAAAAAATCCTACTATTGATTCAGGAGCCTCAACTAATACTTTCTGAGTACCCAACAACACCTTTATAGTCAACTTGTTATGGTGTGACGTTTGATGCCATCTAAGTACTCCTCCGGAGTTAGTGATTGATGGCTCTAAAAATAGCCATCTTTTTCCATATTTAAAAATTGTTTTTGGTCAAGCAATTGACAATAATCTCTCTATATTTCCCACTAATGACTAATTGTTGCAAAGATATGCAAACCATTGCTTTCAATTGTGTTGTGTAGGAAATCACACTTTTTAATACGAAATGAGGAGTCATAAATGAAGATTTTGAGAAATTCCACACGACCAAATAATACTGGAGAAATAAACATGCGTCAGGGGCCATAACGACCAATGGTACGGGAAGGGCCCGCCCTTACGGCCTGCCTGTACCATGTGACGGCGGCCTCGTCTTGACAAACCCTATAACTTCCGTGAAGACGCCTATATATTTCGAGGTCCTAGCCGCCGCGCAGAGGACCGCCATTCTCATATTGCATCACAACACCACCAAAGGAGATCCACACCATAGTTCATCCCCTCCATCTTCTATCTTCTCCATTAGCCATAGCCATTACTTTGTACTTGAGATCTCCTTGTGATTCGGTGATCATTGTAAGAATATTTGATTTCAATCTAAGCATTTTGAACAATGTTTTCTATCATTGATCTAATTGTTATGAGTGAGTAGTCCTCACAGGCTGCGGTATGGGGAGAAACCTCACATTAATTATGTGCATCTAATTTATGGTAGTATTGTGTATTGTTTGAATAAGGGATTTGTATCTTTTGCTTCTTTGTCTCTTGTCTTGATCTTTGGACTTGTAGGTACCCAAGACCCCCGAGATCGATAAAGGCTTGAGGTGAGATACTTGGCTAGCAGAGATCTTATAGGAAACCGAAACCCAGTGACATAAAGGGTTGTATGATCTTCGCTTAACGACCCATTCGGGATCAATAGCAACATCTCTCCTTAAGGCTTTGATCTGTGTTTTCCACTTAATAACTTTTTGTAGCCTGATACGTCGAAAATGTATCTATAATTTTTGATGCTCCATGCTTGTTTAGTATCTACTTTGCTTTCCTTTGTCTACACTTTGAGGTGTTTTTATATCTTTTCTGGAACTAACCTATTACCAAGTTGCCATAGTGCCAGTTGCCTGTTTTCTTCTGTTTTTTGGTTCCAGAAAGGCAGAAAATAAATATTCTCGGAATTGGACGGGAAAAGCCAAAGTCAATATTTTACCATGGGCGTCACGAAACCAGAAGGGGAGACGGAGAGGTGCCAGAGGGCCACCACACCCCCAGGCGCGGGCTAGGGTGGACCTGTGCCTAGGCAGGGTGTGGCCCCTCCAGTCACCTCCCAACCTCGCCTCTTCGCCTATAAGAAGCCCCTGATGCAGAAAACCCTAAATAATCCATCATACGTCCAGAAAAAGTTCCGCTGCACCGTCGCCACCTAAGGGGAGATTTGGGGGATAGAAAGTCTTTGTTCCGGCACCCTGCCAGGACGGGGAAGTGCCCCGGAGCCATCTCCATCGATCTCCATCACCATCTCCATCTCCGTTGCTGATTCCCATGATGAGGAGGGAGTAGTTCTTCCTCGAGGTTAAGGGCTCTACCGGTAGATATGTGTTCATCTCTCTCTTTATGCATGGTCATATTGTGATCATGAGCTTTGTAATCGAGTAGATCTACCTTGCTACTCAAGTGCTTTAATAGATATCTGCTCTCCCCATGTGTGTGAAAGTGACAGCGTGCACGCCATGGTGGCACTTAGGTTTGAGTATATATAAATACTCTTTGTGCTTTAATAGATCTATGATTTTCCCCACGTGTGTGAAAGTGACAGCGTGCATACTGTGTGTGGCACTTTGGCTAGATTGAATATTTGTTATGAGTTATATTTGGAGTTGGATGTCTCTATGAAATTGTGGTGTTTGTTGGAACGATCTAGCGCTCAAGGTGACAGTGTGGGGTTATCTAGATTGGGGGAGGCGGACTTTGAGGAGTGCTGTTATAGCCCTACCATGGATTAGAGTTCACCAACCGGAGAGTAGTTAAGAGTAATACCATGAAGAGAAGATATTTATAGGAGAGAGTGTTCACTAGTGAAGGTATGATCCCTAGGCCTTGTTTATAAACATTGAAACACCATTTGCATCTAGATTTGTTGCATGTTTTCTTGCTTTAGTCTTTTGCTCACCGTCAAGCTATTTTCTGGCACCGTTGCCACTTGTATTTTACTATCTCTTCGCCGAACTAGTGCACATATACACCTGACAAGTGTATTGGATGTGTTGGGGACACAAGAGACTTCTGGTATCTTGATTGCAGGGTTGCTAGAGAGGGATACCTTTGACCACTTCCTCCCTGAGTTCGATAAACCTTAGGTGATCCACTTAAGGGAAACTTGCTGCTGTTCTACAAACCTCTCCACTTGGAGGCCCAACAACTGTCTACAAGAATAGAAGTGCGTAGACATCAAGCTATTTTCTGGCGCCGTTGCCAGGGAGGTAAGGTAAAGGTTACTCACATCCTCCGATATGAGTGCTGGAAGTTATTTCCTTTAGATTATGCAATTTTGTCTTTTTGTTTCTTGTTTTACTAGTTAGGCTTAATGTAAAACAACAACAAAATTAGAGAGCTTTATAGTATTTATCTTGAGTTAGGACATGAAGTGTTTGAAGAGAAAATTAAAAAACCGATGGAACTTTATTTGCATGCTAATATAAATGTTATTAGTATGAATTATTTGACACCATTATTGCTAATGCTATGGAAACATCTAGGCTTGGGGAAGCTAGTTTTCATGAAAATGATCTTTTTAGTTCCCCAGCTTTGGAAGATAGCTATTCTATTGCTTATGATGATACCAAACCTCCAATATATGATGATTAAAATGATGAGTATGATATTTTCAGTCCACCTACTATTGAGGAGAAAATTTATTGTGATTACAGCATGCCTCCTATATTTGATGATTATGGTGATGAGAATGATAGTGATAGCTATTTTTTTGACTTTACTCCCACTACAATTAATAAGAATGACTATGCTTATGTGGAGAGTAATAATCATTTTATGCATGTGGCTCATGATAAGAATGTTTTATGTGATAGTTATATTGTTAATTTCATTCATGATGATACTGAAAGTTATTATGAGAGAGGGAAACATGGTCTTATGCATCTCAATAATATTAAGTTTCCCCTCTTTATGTTGAAAATCTTGAAGTTGTAGTTGTTTTGCTTGCCTATGCTTGTTTCTTTGTGCTTTCATGACTTGTTTCTTTACAAGATTCCTATGCACGGGAAGTGGGTTAGACTTAAATGTGTTTGGAATTTTCCTCTTGATGCTCTCTTTTATTTCAATTCATATTTCTTATGTGAGCATCTCCTCAAACTATCAAGCCTAACTTAAAGGCGTTAAAGAAAAGTACTTGTTGGGAGATAACCCAAGAGTTTTATTGAGTCTTGGAAGTTATTACTTTTGTAATGACCTCTCCTTATCCTTTTTTTTTTTGCTTTTTGCGCCAAGAGTGACCTCTAATGAGAGGGAAGTAAGATTTGGGGAGTTGATGTCCAAAACAGATTTCTGTCCTCCACCATAAAAATTTGTGAGGAGTCTCTGTAAGTCGGATTGATCTGAAACTTTACGAATAAATCCCCCAGTATGTTAGATAACTTTCGTTAGTTTAACACTTTTTGATTTGAGCAACATAAGGTGTACGAAAAAATCGGTTTATACCTGTTGGTCTGTTTTGACAGATTTCTGCCATTATTTGCATTTGCTTCTTATTGATTCCTTTTGGAGTTCTCTTTTGGGGAATTGAGCTTTTTTAAGGAGTTACTACAGTAGCTTGTGTTTTTAGTGAAAAGTCTTGCTGTTCAAAAGCTTTGCCTAAAGGTCTATTATTTTTTGAATACACTAATGTTGCTAATGAAGATTGTGTGAAGTTTTGTATGAAGGAAAAATTTTAGGTGTAGGGAAAGAATGATGTAATGAGATGAAGAATGGACAAAATCTTAAGCTTGGGGATGCCACCCCATTTCAAACCAAGAAATATTCAAGAGGTAGAAGCATCAAAGCTTGGGGATGCCCAAGGCATCCCCTTCTTCATCAATAAAAATCTCAGGTCTTTCTAGACACTTCGTTTTTATTGTTTCATGCACAATTGTGTTGTTCCTGGAGCGTCTTAGTTTTCGTTTTTGGTTTTAGTTTGCTTAGTTTGCTTGAGTAAGTTGGTTGGTTACACCACACTTTTTTTGGAGAGAGACACACTATGTTTCCATTGCCTAGAACACTCTAGTTTTCACTCTTATTGTTTTGTGAGTTCTCACTTTTGCTAGCACTGTGTTTAGCCTTAATTTTCTTGTGCTTTCAGCTTAGAAATTTTTAGTTCTTCTTTGTGGATTTGTGAGACAAGCTCACTGATATTTATTGATTATTATCTTTGTGAGTTGTTTCAAATAAGTTGATTGGTGTTGGAGAGGAGTATAAAGTTCTTGCTTGAGTAATAAGCTTGCTTTGACTGTGACTTAGACTTTAGCATGTCATGATAGGTGTTGTTTTGACCTTATGCTTAGAGATTATTGATGTATCATGACTTGTTCCAAACAATTAGGATTGCTTAATGTGCCTTGAAGGAATCATGCGTTGTTTTAGCATACAAAAGCATAGTATTGCGGTATTCTCCTTTGATGCTTTGTTTGGGTTGACTTGGCACATGCTCACACCATGTTATGACTATGAACAAGTCACCATAGACTCTATGATCATTTAGTCCTTAACTTGTAGTACCACTCTATGCTTTGATTAGTAATGTTTTGTTGCTCTGCATGATTATGGTCATTATTGCTCTCTTAGTTGGTTGCTCCCTGTCTTTTGCTAGCCTCCACTTGTATGAGTAAGATCTACTCATGCTTCCAACTCCCAAGAAACCAAGTTATTCCAAAGTGTCCACTATAAATTCATATGCATGGTGTGTTACACCATTTCAAGTATATTCTTGTTTTCGGCTATCTTCTAATTAAAAAATATTTTGTTATGTGAAAAGTTAGTGATTAAAGCCCTCACAAACTTGATGGCACACTTTATATTTCTTTTCCCCTAATAAACTTGAACCATTGTGTCATCTATGTTGTATATGCTTACGTTGGAATTAGCAGAACCGTGCTGTAATGGGGAACGTTTTCAACATTGCACTTGTACTTTGTACTCAGTTGATATCATGCTCTTTTGTCTATGGATGTCACCGGTGTGAAATTAAGAGGGAACCTGTAAGTCCATGGAGTATGTAGTTTGTGTTAGAGAAACGCCTAGCCGCTAGCCTAAGCCATGCCTAATCATGGTGGAAACTTGCAGCATCACCATAGTGAGTATCTATGAAGCATCCTCAATAAAAAAATGCATATAGTAAATAAAAAAATCGCTGAGATGCTCATTGTCTGCTTGCCTCGTCATTTTGGTTATGGGATAGCTCATGTACCATGTGCAAGGGGTACCCTATTGGCGGTTATCTATGATATGCATGTACGTATAATGACAAAAACTTACAGGTGACTGAAGTTGAGTAGCATGAGGTGTGGCCCTCGTATTCAAGGGACTTGAGATTGCCAACTTATACTTTATCAAGCATATACTCCATATTTGTTCACTTTAACCTTAACAACTTCAAGATGCTTATGATAGGGGCAATGAGGGCTGAAAGCTAACAAGTACCATAATTTTTGGAAGCTCTTTTTGAAACTTGAAATCCCTGCTTCCCTTTATGAAGGGCCTTTCTTCCACTATTATATTGAGTCTCCACCTTCTACCTTTTAGGCACCATTAAGAGAGCATAGTTGCCATTCTGTGTGCAGTGTCCCAAGACTTATTGATTGATGCATATTGTGATATTACTTGTTCATGTGCTACTTGTTTCTAGTCACCCTTGTGAACTTTGAAGGTGTCATATGCATCTATTTGCTACTCTATGAGGGACAAGTTGATTGCCACTATGCCATGTTTTCTGTATGTGAAACAAAAAACGTTTTTCAATGCATGTTATTCATGATCTTTGTTTGTAGCCTTTCATGTTGCATGCATAGTTACTTTGTCCTATAGTTAGAACTCCATCTTTCATGTACATGTTTAGAGTTCTTTGATCCCATCTTTCAATGTTTGCAAATGGTTTGATCTTGGTTTTGATGGTGCATGTCACCTCAAAAATTATTCTTTTTATCACTTACCTACTCGAGGACGAGCAGGAGTTAAGCTTGGGGATGCTTGATACATCAGAAATGTATCTATAATTTTTGATGCTCCATGTTTGTTTAGTATCTACTTTGCTTTGATTTGTCTACACTTTGAGGTGTTTTTATATCTTTTCTGGAACTAACCTATTAACAAGTTGTCACAGTGCCAGTTGCATGTCTTCTTCTGTTTTTGGTTCCAGAAAGGCAGAAAATCAATATTCTCGGAATTGGACGGGACAAAATCCAAAGTCAATATTTTACCGTGGGAGTCACGAAAACAGAAGGGGAGATGGAGAGGTACAATAGGGCCTCCACCCCCCACCACCCCAGGCGCGGGCTAGGGTGGACCCGCTCCTGGGCATGGTGTGGCCCCTCCGATCGCCTCCTAGCCTCGCCTCTTCGCCTATAAGAAGCCCCCGATGCATAAAACCCTAAATCATACATCCAGAAAAAGTTCCGTTGCGCTGCCGCCACCGAAGGGGAGATTCGGGGGACAGAAAGTCTCTATTCCGGCACCCTGTCGGGACGGGGAAGTGCCCCCAGAGCCATATCCATCGATCTCCATCCTCGTTGCTGATTCCCATGATGAGGAGGGAGTAGTTCTTCCTCGAGGCTAAGGGCTCTACCGGTAGCTATGTGTCCATCTCTCTCTCTCTCTCTCTCTCTCTCTCTCTCTCTATGCATGGTCATATTGTGATCATGAGCTTTGTAATCAAGTAGATCTACCTTGCTACTCAAGTTCTTTAATAGATTTCTGCTCTCCCCATGTGTGTGAAAGTGATAGCGTGCACGCCATGGTGTCACTTAGGTTTGAGTCTACATAAATACTCTTTGTGCTTTAATAGATCTATGCTTTTCCCCACATGTGTGAAAGTGACAGCGTGCATACCGTGTGTGGCACTTTGGCTAGATTGAATATTTGTTATGAGTTATATTTGGAGTTCGATGTCTCTATGAAATTGTGGTGTTTGTTGGAACCATCTAGCGCTCAAGGTGACAGTGTGGGGTTATCTAGATTGGGGAAGGCGGACTTTTAGGAGTGCTATTATAGCCCTACCATGGATTAGAGTTCACCAACCGGAGAGTAGTTAAGAGTAGTATCATGAAGATAATATATTTATATGAAAGAGTGTTCACTAGTGAAAGTATGATCCCTAGGCCTTGTTTCTAAACATTGAAACACCGTTTGCATCTAGATCTGTTGCATGTTTGCTTGTTTTAGTCTTTTCCTCACCATCAAGCTATTTTCTGGCAGCATTACCACTTGTATTTTACTATCTCTTCGCCGAACTAGTGCACCTATACACCTAGCAAGTGTATTGGATGTGTTGGGGACACAAGAGACTTCTTGTATCTTGATTGCAGGGTTGCTTGAGAGGGATACCTTTGACCACTTGCTCCTGAGTTCGATAAACCTTGGGTGATCCACTTAAGGGAAACTTGTTGTTGTTCCACAAACCTCTGCACTTGGAGGCCCAACAACTGTCTAAAAGAATAGAAGTGCGTAGACATCATAGCCTAGTGCTTCGTGGTGCAAATGGTTGGATCAAAAGGCTATTGATATGCATGTGACTCGCAGGGACTCTAGTATATTAGGATGTGCTGCCCACAAAGATTATCTCTATTAAAACATTACACATGATTGTGCCTATTTTTATCTTTTATCCCACATGATGTGCAGTTGCAGGTGGATCTTCAACCCTGGCCTATCTCCATCCATTGAATCAACCCACGAAAGTAAACTAGATTGGTCCGGTAAACGAAGGTAAAACAAAAAAACAAAGTCTTGCAGATGTTTCCTGTTTAATTCCTTTTAGTGTTGTTTCCTAAGGTTTGATTAAACCTAGGTTTTCTAGGGAAAAAGACTATTATACTACATCCATGAATCCGGACCAAAGGCACCAACCCTTTTTCTAGCGTCGTTGTCGGGGAAGCAATTCGCTATCTTGGTGAGGTCATTAGGGACCTTGTTTTTAGTTTTATTTTTGTTTATAGTTTATGTCCTGTTATTAGTTTACTTTCTTGTTATGTATTTGAAAACTCAAAAATGATTTACTTGTTTATTTGTTTCCTTTACTTTAAAAATACCAAAAAGAAAAGAGCCATGGCTCAAAAAAATACTTGGGGAGTATGCTACTCCTAATAATGATTTTATTCGTGCACCTATTACTCAGCCAACTGTTGATGCGGAAGCATACGAAATTAAGCCTAATATTTTAAGTTTGTTTCAACAGAACCAATTTGGTGGATCATCTTCTAAGGATTCAGGTTCACACCTAAATACTTTTACTGAAATTTGCGACATGATACGTATTAAGGATGTTGATCCAAATGTTGTTAAATTATGTTTGTTTCCTTTCTCTCTAAGAGGAAAGTCTAAGGACTGGTTGTTAGCTCTACCTAAAGACACTATTTCATCTTGGGAGGAATGCACTAATCTCTTTATGACTAAATCCCCCCCCCCCCCACGGCTAGGACTATGCATCTAAGATCAAACATTACATGTTTTAGACAAGAAGACCGCGAGCCACTAACGCTTGCATGGGAAAGGATGAAAGAAGCCGTAATGAACTTTCCTAGTCATGGAATGGAAGAATGGCTTATATTGCATTTATTTTATAATGGCCTTAACCCAATGTCCAAGTCTATGCTAGATACTGTAGTAGCAGGAACAATAATGGGAAAGTAAGTGAGTGTTGCAAAGAAATTACTTGATGATATGGAAAACAACCATGCCCAATGGCATGTGGAAAGACCCTCAAAAAGGGTGAATTCAATCACCAAGGTAAACAATGAAGAGCTTACTACAAAGCTAGATGAGTTACTCAACATAGTAAAGGGCAAGGAAGATACCCAAATTAATGCTATCACTACCGATGTTAATGATGTTAATTTTATAGCTTATAGTCCTCATAATTCTGTTTGGAAGAATAAAAAAATTTCTTCCAATGTTCAAAAACACTATTCTAATCCTGCAGGATCTCCTTACAATAATTATGATAGTCATATTGGAGCAAATCACGACAATCTCTCGTTTGAACATACCATTAGAACTTTTATGCAAGCTCAAATCAAGAAAAATAATATGCTTATTAAAATCACGGAGAACCGTGAGATTAATATTATCAAATTATATAATCAAGTCGTTGCAATTATAAATGATGTGTAGGTTCTACAGGAAAGGACAAAAACCATGAAGGCACAATTGGGCAAGGTAGCTGAGAGCCAAGCTCTCATACTGGCAAAATTCGCTGGAAAGGCCAAGCCAAATCCGGTAGAAGACCTCAATATGATGAGGGTGGAAATGAATGAAGAGAATCCTGAAGGTCTGGACTATAGCAACACTCTAACCCCTGAATTAAACATGAAAGATCTATTAAAGATGATCACCATAAAGAATCTCGGTCTAGAACAAGGTAACGATGCTACATACCAAAAATTTCTACAACAAGTAGCATCTAAAGTTCGAGAATTATAAATGGAGTATAAGAGAATAGATGATAAGCTTTCTGTTAAGCTAGATGATATATTTGAGCCCACTAATAAAACTAAAATTGGTGTTAATTAGATATCTGCACTTTGTGATCTTGGTGCAAGCGTCTCAAAAATTTCCAAGAGTCTATTTGACAAGTTAAACTTGGGGCCTTTTACAACCACTGAAATAAGACTCCATCTTGCTGATTCAACTTATAAACAAGTTGTTGGGATAAAAAACATAGTCGTTGAAATTAAAGAAAGTCCTGCTCTTATTGATCTTGTTATAGTAGACATGTCTGAAGATCCCATAGCACCTATCATTCTAGGTAGGCTATTCCTAAGAACTATTAAAGCTTTAATCAATCTACATGAAGGGAATGTGAGAATAGAACTACCATCTAAAGATCATTTTATAGTCCACTTCCCTAGGAATAAGAAGGCCAAACCTAATAATGATGATGATGGTATAATTACACTGAAAGCCAATTACTTTGGAGTGGGTGCTCCACTCACAAAATATAAATGATCACCATCTAGGTCAAGCTAATTGACCTTAACTATAAGCGCTTCATGGGAGGCAACCCATATGAAATAAAAAAATTACTCTTGTGTTAGTTTTTGTTGTTGTTTTAATAAAGAGTATTCAAGAAGTCCTTTGGAGAGAGGAGAAGAAAATAAGGCAATCCTCGATCTTCTATTTACTAACACATGGCCTTAAGGTATTGTTGATTTTTATGAAGTCTATTTGCAATTATTTTTTCAAGTGCTAAGATGTGTAAAGGCGCACTAAGATACTAAACAAATTCTACAAGTTTTTCAGCTTACAGGCCGCGTAACGACCACTGGTTTGACCGGGATCCCCCATATCGTGCGTCCGTACCACATCGAATCACTGGAAAATAGAAGTGTTGATATTTGCCGTAGGACTCAGTGGTGGTCGTAACGACCATGGAATGACCAGAGGCGGTCGTACCGCCCGCCCGTACCGTATCCTCGAACAAAACATCAACTTTCAAGCAAACATACTAACTAAATAACGACTAGTAGTACGGGCGCGCGCGACCGTACCGCGCGCATATACCAAGTGCACCGCCGGAGGGAAATGTCGACCCCAAGGTTTGTCACTTGGTACGGATGGGCTCCGTCCGTACTGCCCGCCCGTACCACGTACTCGTCCACAATATCACCCTAGGAAGAGGTAACCCTAAAATTCCCAAAACACAAATCTCTCTTTATTATACCTTCAAACTTCAAACACCCCCCATTGGATCTTCAATGCTACTCGTTCTTTCTTTTATTACTTGCACCTAATCGATCTAAGATATGTTTCTCCTCCGATTCCCAACTTATTTGCATCAAAACTCTGCTCAATTTTTCACCATTATTGATCTAGACTTAGTTCTTGCTCTTGAGCTAATCTTGATTTTGAGCATGTTCAGTTTTGTTTTTAGAGGAGTTTCTTTTGTAACAAGTGTAGAGGATTGTTTATGATATGTTTATATTGGACTAATTTTTTATTAGATAAACACCAGGAATCGTACACGTGTGTTGGCTAAGGAATAAGATGCACCACCCGTTGATATGCTAACGCCTGAGTCACTTGGTCTCGAGTTCACTGAGGAGTTTCAGCTGAACCATTTCAACATCTCAAGCTCCAAGAAATCAAGTCCACCAAGTGGGCGTGTCCCTATATCCTGAACCAACTTGACATTCGTGTTGATTTTGATTTACTTTGCAACAATGTTGGTTTGTATGACTTTGTTTTTCAGGATGTCGCCACATATCACCGCTTGATGCTTGAGTTTCTCAACACCATGACACATTCGGTGTGCTCACACTATGTCCCGAGGAGAAAATGTCTGGAGTTGATCATATCAACTTATGTCAATTGTGAGTACTCCTTGACACTCGACCAATGGGCTTACTACTTTAGGTTTTCCAACAACGCCACTAACATACGCTCCACCACCTTTGTTCTAGATCCAACATCCTTGGCTTACTTTAATAGAATGTGAATTCATGGAAACACAACCAAGGAAACCAAATTTATCATCCTAATATTTGTTGTTTGTTTTATGTTATTGCTAACAACTTGTAGGCACATGGTGGGTTTACTAGAGTCAATGAGGAGGACATGATGATCCTCACTAAAGCTGTTATTCCTAATTGTAACTTAATGCCAAATTTGGGTGCCCTTTTTTTGTTTTATCTTAAGCATCAATCTCTATAATCTCGTGGTATCATATGCGGAGGAGTCATAACCATGCTTGCACGTGCACTTCACGTCAACCTAGGTAACATCCAACCGTTGGCAGGAAACCGATGTCTTGGTTTTTCTACTCTAAGAGCTTGTGTTATGACTTTTAGAACTAATGGTATATACTTCCTTGATATACCTAGGGCAGATCACTTGATCCCAACATCTTTGACTAATGGTCCATTCTCTATCGAGAAGGGACGCTTGCGTTATGACGCGCAGGTTGAGGCAAGTCTACCCCGACAAGAAGTACCCGTGGATGAAGAAGAAGAAGAAGTAGTAGAAGAAGAAGGATCCGAATAAGATGTGCAGCCACCAAACTTCTACACCACCTATGATGATATATATGCTCTCGAAGGAAATATCCAAAATATGAACAACCTCTCCGTCAACCTTCGAGATGCTACTCCCAACCTCGCCACCCAGTCACACAATTGGAGCAGCCAATGGAACGTGGGAGATTATCCACCACCACCATAATGAGCAACAAAAGGGCTTGCAAAATCCTGAGTTTGGGGATGTGTCCCCCGGCAATTTTATTTGTGTAATAATGAGGTTGTACTCCAGCTCCTTGTGAGCTTTGAAACACTCGTGTTAGTTTGTTCCAACACTTTGCTTTTCTTTCGTTCTTCATTTTCTTTTGTTTTTCGTTTGTTTTATTTTCTTAGTTCCTTGCTTGGTCGCAAGTTCTTTCGTATTCTCTAATCCCCATCCTCAAAAATACAAAAACAAAATTTCCCTTTTTCCTTTTTCGTGAAGGTGGATTTTCCCTTTGTTTCTTTGCTTTAATTTATTATGGGAGTGATTTTACTTGAGTTTTGAAGGAACACATCCATATAAGGAAGAGTATTATGAAGTCTCTCATGAGAGGTATGTCCTATGTCTCCCACTTTTGAAGTTTGAATTGTTTATCTTGGTTGGTTGATTTTCTAAGATGATATGCTAGTGGGAATAATTCAAAATAGTTAGAGTAAATCTTTTTATTTGTATGAATGATTAGTTGTGAAAGCTTTTGCTCTAGTTCTTGTAGCTAACCGAGTCTTGCCTTAGAAATAATATTGCCAAACAAGTACAATAACAAAAAAGGCTAAAATTTATGACTTGTTTGATGAATGATTGTCTTGAGAGTTTACCTTTGAAGATACTTAACCCCATAGATGTTTTGATAGACTTGATGACACTCTTGAAAGGAGTTGTTTGATTGAAATGAAGTCTAGCGGTAATTGTGATGCATGCCAAAGCTAACCTTTTTGGATCAAACCATGATACTATTTAAAGAGTTCTGTGTTTTTCATGCACATCTTTGGATGCCAACAACTTCGCTAGCCTATGAATGATCGATGGTACACCCCCTGATTTCGGCTATGAGTTGACGACATGGGTGGTATACGTGTCCCCGTAATGGGAAAAGGTATTGGTACTCTTGAAGGTTGTGTAAACCATTGTTTAAAATAATCACTCAGTGATCCTTGCTGAGAATCATCCTTGAAAGAAGGAAGAAAAAAATATGAAGATCCACATAACAAGTCTTTGGCATGGTCTCATTACTACTTTATGAATTTTCTTGAAAGACAATGATTGGAATATAAGTATTTTGATAGTCTTGATTTACTGATGTGGGTGTCAACAAGACACTTCACTGTTATGCTACTTAGAACATGAACTCTCTTACTCAATTTTGCTATAATAAAACATCCTAGTGTTCCTTGGCAAGCTTAGAGTTAACTAGAAGAATTGAATTGATTGTTATACTTCTAGTTATTTATACTTATATTAAACTCTACTTTGATTGTCTTGAGTTATCAAAGCTTGTATAGTGTTCTTGGCATCGCTCTAACTTTGATGAGCCTTTCGAATGGAAGAAGTGCTAGACGCATATGGCTACCAACCGTAAGTGAATTCATATTGTTGTTGTTTCAAGTTTAAATGTTGAATTCCTTATAGTTCTTTTGTTTCTTGTTGCTCGAGGGAAATCAAGGTTTGAGCCTTGGGGAAGTTGATGGATCTAAAAATAGCCATCTTTCTCTATGTTAAACATTATTTTTGGTCAAGCAATTGACAATAACCTCTCTAGATTTTCCACTAATGACTAATTATTGGAAAGATATGCAAACCATTGCTTTGAATAGTGTTATCCAGGAAATCACGCTTTTTAATGCGAAATCAAGAGTCATAAATGAAGATTTTTAGGAAGTCCACACGACCAAGTAATCCTCGAGAAACAACCTGGCGTCAGAGGCCATAATGACCACTAGTACGGGCAGGGCCCACCCGTACGGCCCGCCCGCACCATGTGGCGGCGGCCTCATCTCGTCAAACCCTACAACTTTCGTGAAGACGCCTATATATTTTGAGTCCCAACCGCCACGCAGAGGGCCGCCATTCTCAGATTGCATCACAACACCACAAAAGGAGACCCACACCATAGTTCATCCCCTCCATCTTCCATCCTCTCCATTAGCCATAGCCATTACTTTGTACTTGAGATCTCCTAATGATTTGGCGACCATTGTAAGAATATTTGATTTTAATCTAATTATTTTGCACAATGTTTTCTATCATTAATATTATTGTTATGAGTGAGTAGTCCTCACGGGCTGCGGGTTGGGGAGAAACCGCATCAATTATGTGCATCTAATCTATGGGAGTATTGTGTATTGTTTGAATAAGGGATTTGTATATTTTGTTTTTTTTTGTCTCTTGTCTCGATCTTTGGACTTATAGGTACCCAAGACCCCTGAGATCGATAAAGGTTTGAGGTGAGATACTTGTCTAGCGGCGATCTGATAGGAAACCCAAACCCAGTGGCATAAAGGGTTCTACAGCCTTCGTTTAGCGACCCATTTGGGATCAATAGCAACATCTCTCTTTAAGGCTTTGATCTGTGTTTTCCACTTAATATCTGTTTGTAGCCCGGTGCTTCGTGGTGCAAACGGTTGATCAAAAGTCTATTGGTATGCCTGCGACTCGCAGGGACTTTAGTATATTAGGATGTGCTGCCCACAAAGATTATCTTTATTAAAACATTACACATGACTGTGCCTATTTTTATCTTTTATCCCATATGATGTGCAGCTGCAGGTGGATCTTCAACCCTGGACTATCTCCATCCATTGAATCAACCCACGATATAAAGTAAACTAGATTGGTCCAGTAAACGAAGGTAAAACAAAAAAACAAAGTCTTGCAGACGTTTTCTTTTTAATTCCTTTCAGCGTTGTTTTCCAAGGTTCGACTAAACCTAGTTCTTCTAGGTAAAAAAACTATTATACTACATCCGTGAATCCGGATCTAAGGTATCAGTGATTGACATGATCTCATGGTATGAGGATTAGGGTTACTTCCTATGTGTTTGATATAGCAATGTAAACTCTAAATCGTATTGCTATATATACTTTGGTTGTATGTTCATCACATCATTATTCTAATGATATGATCGTCTTATTAACAACATCCAATATTCATGATCAGGAAACATTGATCATCTGTTAATCAACGAGCTAGTTAAAGGAGAGGCATTACTAGTAACTCTTGTTTATTTATTATACACACATGTATTAACATTTTCGGTTAATACAATTCTAGCATGAAAAATAAACATTTATCATAAACATGGAATAATATAATAACAATTTTATTATTGCCTCTCGGGCATATTCCATTCAGAATGGTCATGGCTTGATTGGCATGCTAGTGCCACAGACGGCCATGTTTTGCCTAGGCATCTACTCGCATGCGATGAGTGTCATGATGGTGCTCTTCGATGTTGTGCGAGAATGCCACGACAAAGCTGACCATCTTTATAGGGGGATTATCGACGTGATTAGATTTCAAGGCATTTTGCCTTACCTTGATGTTGTCGCGGGTGGTGAGGCTTTCCTTCACAGGAGATAGTAGGAGTGGTGGTTCACTCTCTGTCACACTATGTGGCTTTTGTGTGAAGATGCATCAGTGATGCTTTATGCTATTGAAATGGGCATGCAGCCAATTGCTCATGGCGCACCATTTCCCTTTCGATGACATCTACAGACATGTCTCCAGACGTGGAGAACTACTGGTTCGGTCTGACCGGAGATGATCTTGGTTGAGTCATTGCACTATTGAGAGAAATTCTAGTGGTGGTCTAGCGGTGGCTATCTTCGGACAACTCTGTTGGATTCGCTCAGAGTAATGGGTATCCATCATCAAGACGGTGACTAGAACATTCTTTCATATCCAGGGTGGATACCTAGGATTTGGCCTTCACTAGTTAGACCCGGCCATGAATAACTACTTTAATATCGTTGAACACGTTGTCTTTGTGACGATACTTTTGCCTTGGTTTGTTGGATCTTAGATGAAAATCCTTCGCCTAGCCTTCATATGGTGAAATCTGCGACGTATGTGCATGCGTGTGCTCCCTTTTTGAAGGCGTTTGCGCGGAAGAATGGTAGCTTAGTCATATGTGTGTTTTCATTGCATCTTGTAAGGGGTCTAATATTTTTGTCCATTCCGTGCACTCTATCTGTAATATGTTTTGGCCAAGTTGACTTGCATTCTTTAAAATATATATATAGTTGGATGCATCCACCGATGATGAGAGATTGAGGCCTTTCATAAGAGACAAGACCTTTCTTTTCTAAAGAAAGAACACGCTTTGGGGCAACCACACTACAAAAGCAACAACGAATCGATTTCCAAGGCTAAATAATAGAAAAACACCAAACTCTCTGCAAGAGCAATTTGAAAGTACCTCCAAGGGAAAGCCAAGGAGAGTCAACGATAATCCTTTGCCACTCCCATAAGATAATATTTTTGTTGGAGCACAAGAACATCGTTTGGAAAGCTAAGTGGAGCAATTGAATGTGCTCCTCGTTTGTAATTTTAACCGGTATTGACATGTGGAAGATTCTTCAGATCAATATTTTGCACCACAAAGATATGATTCTGGCATGTGGTGGAGCAGCTAGTGCTTATTCTGAAATCGACAAGAACCTGTACTTTAGCACGATTGCTAATGCACCTATCATTTTGACCGATTCTCCAGTAACAAATGTTTGTGCCGAGAGGGCGACATCCATCATCTGCATTATTTTAAGCCTCTAGTTAGAGTTGCCGTCTGTTGGAACCTATAGTGGTTTGAGAATGTTTCGGAGTTTTTTTTATGCTTCTATGCCCTTCTCATGATCCTCCTCGTGTCCCTTCCACTTCTCTAAAGTTTACACGTCCCTCCCCCCACTCTACGTGGTCTCCATATGATGTTTTTTTTCTCTTTGCACTTATGTGCATCACTCACTCACCACTATTATTCCTCGCATTTATTCATATATTCGTAATCCCTAGTATTCCTTAGGTGGCCAATGTTTTAGTTTTTTCAGGTAAATTTGAAGATGCGAAGCAACTGCTGGGCTAAAAGTTTGGAGGCTGCTTTAGTCTTTTGAGATTTTGAAAGAAAAAAAGAGCTGAAACAAGTCACTGGCGTGGAGAATTCCATGAAGCGATGTGAAATACATTAACTAACATGATCATTAGCTTTCCCCACGAAAAACACTAAATTTGATGTTCATGTTGTGTGGTCAGGCAAGGTTAACTCGAGCACAACAGTTTCAATCTGGAGCCTTGACATTGTGCACATCGATCTGAACGCTACTACCGAGGTAGTACATTTTTATCTCTTTTTATTCCAAATTGTCCGGTCTGAAGATTACATCTAAAAAATGTTGCTCTCACCGCAAGAGATGCAAATTTTCCAGTTTACTAACAGTCTTAAATACCGATGGCTAAACATCCGAGGAGGCATGAACAGAGCATACATAAGATCATCCCATCTCATTATTATATGTACACAGCCTTACTGCAGCATTCCAATTTGGGTTTAGGAATTGCTGAAGGTAACGGCTGCCCGCAGTCTGCAGATATCTCAACATAGTAACACCTTTCTCCAAGCTGCAGCATGTTCCATCTGAGCACCAAACTAACCAAAATTTATTCCCTGTGCTAGAGGTAGCTCGCTTCCATAGTTGATTGTGCTGCAAATATTAGGACCAAACATTAGTGCATAGGAACAATAGCAGAACCCTGATACTACATAAAGAAGAGCTATGAACAGAAAGTTCAGCATACTGTATACACTAGAAATCCCAACCTGACAAGTCTTCGCAGCAAAAACAAGCTACTGTCAAGTACTTAATGTACACAGATAGAACACAATTGATGTAGAAAACAAACATTACATACAGAAGGTGTTCTGAATACTCGGCTTCAGAGCTGTGGGTCAGCCATAGGGACATAAAATCAACGGTTTTCGAAGTGGCAGACAATTTATTAACACAATCGTTTTGTTCATTCAGTGCTTCACGGTATATGCCAAAATGGCACTTTCTAGGTTTTCCCGTCTAGATGTATTTTTTTAATAAAGCAGTTACTGAATTGGACAACCTAAGCCAAATTATTATTAAGGCTAGATCTCAAGCGGTTAGACTTGATACCATAGACCTGAAAAGGGTCTCTAATCTATCAGCCAGAAGTAATTAGCCTGGTGGCAGATGTGATGCCATGGTGGCCAAACCATAACCCAAAAGCAATGCTAACCAATCGGTTTTAGCTTGTTTATGTCCCGAATATAGATAAATGTATTTACATTGTCAAACCAATGAGAAGCCAAGTTAAAAAGTCCCTTCAGAATCAAAGTAACAAAATGTTGCTACTGGTAGGTGGTCACCAGGGCTCAGTTAAGGCAAAATATTTCTCCCTGCACAGGCTCCGAAGGAAGAAAATTTTATTATTGTGGTCCATGGTTCAGCACTTGTTCTTATCCCAAGATATATAATGACCTATGGACCTAGTAACAAATAAGAACTGAGATGAAAGAGGCATGAATCTTCGTATGTTTGTCATATCGAACCAGAGTATCAATGATGCAACTTTATTTAGTTACGAACTAGGGAACTAATGGCAATGAGCATGAATGATCATTAAAGGCTTTGTTGCATTCTTTTGGCACACAACTGATCCAAGTTAATAAGCATCAAATTGCAACTTGGGGGAATGAAAAGGAAGTATCAGTTATATCAACTGCAAAAAGCTACCCATCTCTGTTGTACAGCGACCTCCAGCTTTAACCATAGAAATTCAACTTCAGAAAATATGTCTACTTACCAAGTGGCCCTTCTCATGTACTGCTTCCAGGAATCACTTCCTGCTTCTCGCCCACCACCGGTTGCTTTTTCTCCACCAAAAGCTCCACCAATTTCAGCACCATTAGTGGGAATATTTACATTCACTATACCACAGTCACTACCATGAGGCCTGCATAGCAAGGAGAATAAGAACAATCACTAACACAAATACTACAATAGTTCCTGTCTTGAATTGTAAGCGGAGAAAAAGAGGGATACAGACACACGTCTGGTACATAACTCAGTAAAGTTATTAACTTATGAATATTATGAAATTCAATAGGTAAATACAATATATGACTCTTGAAGTGTCAATGAACATAACTATTTATCTAAGAGAATGGAAAATAATGTATAGTGTGTATATATTATATATACATGGAAGAAAAAGCTAAAACATAGTTGAGTGTTTAACTGGCTAGATTTGTTGGATAGGACATGGTGAACACGAAACATCTAATATCAGAACTTTACAAAACAAAGTTGCGGCAAAGGCAAGAACAGAGCACAATTGATGTAGAACTGCAATTATACCAACTGTTCGCTTGGACATCTAGTCATCTAGATGCTACAAGAAAAAGTGGTAGTACAGCTCGCTTGGTTATTGAACCAAAACTTACCCAATCCACTTGAAAATAGCATCTGGTTTCCTTGTAAATATAGAGCTACTCAGTCCTTGTGGAACAGAATTGTTGATTTCAATTGCTTCCTTCAGGGTCTGCAGGATAATTGACAACCAGGACAGAATGATATAAGACACAGTGTGCAACCAAGGCTACATAAAGCAGGTCAATAACATACAAATATTGCTACCTGGAATTTCATGACATAAAGAACAGGACCAAACAATTCTTCCTTCACAACCGGCGCATCAGGTGAAATTTCCACAATAGTTGGTTGAACAAAGTTCCCCTCTGATTCAATAGCAGATCCTCCTAAAAGGATTTTTCCTCCCTGAATGATGTAGGATGGTAGTCAAATTAGAACATAAAATTTAGCAAACAGAAACGCTAAATGACCATTTCTAGTAGTTCTACCAAGATTATGATGTAAATACATATCATGTAGAAGCACTGTTGCTGCATCAATAAAAAAAATCACCTGGGATCTGATAGTTTGGATGCCTTTCAGAAAGCTTTCTTTTGATGCAGTAGTATGCAACGGTCCCAGTAAGGTGCCCTTCTCCAAAGGATCTCCAATGCTGACTTGTTTATAGACCTCAACAAGTTGATCAAGAACTGTTTGATATATGCTCTCATGAAGAAGCTGTATTGACAACAAAAAATGCACTTAGACTACTCAATTACCCACAATAGGACAAATAAGGAAATAATATTTTTATCATACCAGCCTACGACATGTAGTGCATCGTTGTCCTGCTGTACCAACAGCAGCAAACAACACAGAGCGCACAGCCAGCGGAATGTCTGCATCATCCATGACAATAATGGCATTGTTCCCACTAAGTTCAAGGAGGCATTTACCAAATCTCGCATTAACTTGTTGCTGAACCATTTGACCAACCTGCATTGAATATTAATTGTTTCATATTTTGCGGCAGATCCATACGGCTAAGTAAATACTAGTATATAAATAGCAAATGCTTCAAGGTTCCCACAAGAAAATGGATTTCAAATAGAAAACAAAATTCAACTTCATAATTGCTATAAGATCTAGACAATGTGCAGAAGATGAGGTAGAAGTTTACAGAAGCTGAATACCTTTGTACTTCCTGTGAATGAAACCAAAGGTATCCTTGTGTCAAGAGCAATTGCTTGCCCAATTTCAGCACCTCCACAAAAAGCTGTGAAGATTGCACTTGGCAAGTTGTTCTTCTCAAATACACTAGCCACTATTTTAGTCATTGCAATAGTGATCAATGGAGTAGTTGGAGCACCCTTCCTGCAATAATTTTGGAACATAATTACACAAAGGAGCTGCACCAGTCTTTGCAAGATTAGCTGAGCTTGCTACCACTGAAAGAAAATAGAGCCACTAGGTGAAACCTGGTATGTAATGAACAAAAGAAGAATATTCCATTTGGCATTTTAATTTCTTGCATCAGCAGATTATTTATGTATTGATATTAAAGAACCCAGATTAATCCCTTTTGCCTATACTAACTATTTATCTCTCAGCTTCTTTGGCAAGCTTTCTCCACCCACAACGAACCTATAAGCATGTCACTGGTTACTTTTGACATAAAATTATCTGATCAGGTTGTCCAGAGCAGGCTTTTGCTTCCGTTGTATGAGCAGACAACTAGGACAAGCAATAACAATGAATGCAACGATATGTGCCAGAAGGTAACATGGACCTTCACCAATTTATCAAACATTACAAACTATCTAAGGTCTATCTAAATATACACTCAGAAAATACAACACCCGCCATCATGCATGAGCAAACCAACTAAATTAGCTACCAAAATGCACAAGTATAAAATATTTAGTAAAATGTGAATCATTCTTACCAGACAACACAGTTTCCACAGACTAGAGCAATGCAAGCATTCCAACCTAAAACAAGACAAAAGGAGGTAAGCATTCATTTGCTTGCAGTTTTAAACGAATTAAATGAATCTGAGAGGATGCAAAGACTGAGAGCAACATAGCGTTTCAAATTAGCAATGCATATGTCATATCATGTATTTTGTATAGCAGTAGAGTGAACAGGTATATTGCCAGCTTGAAGATTACAGAAAGAATTGTCCACACTTGCAGGTAAAGATGAATTGTGCAGGTTAAGGTTAAACTGTTAAGTTCTCATCAGATATACATTCCATACAACAAGAGTATGAAAATGCCACATGGGGTCACAGTGGACTACATGGATTAGCATTGCAGTAACTCCAAAAGGGTGTAATGCAAGACGTATCTAAATGGTCGACTTACCCAGCACGGCGCAGGGGAAGTTGAATGCAGTGATGACACCGACAACTCCAAGAGGATTCCAGACCTATTCGGAGAAGGATTAGACATTAGCATTTTCTTGATGATACCTGAGAATGTGAGGCAAGCATGTAGCACAAGAAACATTATATCCTAAAAAAAATACTGATCTCCACATATACCTCCATCATCATATGGTTCGGGCCTGCAAAGAATATGCAGAAGGCAGCATTAGCAAACTTTCCTTGTTCGTTTCAAACTGTGTGCACTGATGCATTCATGGTTGATACCAAAGAATTGCAAGGAAAGATCGGTCTACAATTGACAACTCAACCAGTACACAACCTTCTATAGCTAAATACGAGAATGCAATGCTGAAGATTTGGCGGGATTTTTAAAACCGTGTCTGATCTAATGGAGTGAATCAGTGAATATTTTATCATGATTCTCTACTGTGGGAATTTTACACAGTGTGGCACATTTTGGTAACTAATGGTGCAACATGTCAGGGTACAATGGTGCATGAGTTTGTATAACACCCATATTAGTAACTCAGAACAAAGGTTACCATTGAGGAAATAATATAGTAGATTACTAGATCTAACAGTAAGAACTGTACTCCCTCCATCCCATAGCTTAGGGCGTAAATTTCTGGGTGCGCTTATTAAGGAGACTCTAGAGAGAAAAAATCTTTCCAAATGATACCCCTATTAATTCATGAGCTGTTTCCTTCTTTGGTCCTGCATGCAACGGGAGCACACCCAAAACTTTGCAATAACTTTTTCTTTCACCGCATGCACATGCATGCCCAATAGCAGCCCAGCAATACGGTCCTCTCCCTGCATGCGTGATGAAAGGGCCAATAACAATGGACCAAATAACCGCTTCACTCCTGATATTTTAGGTCGATGTAAACGCTGGGAGGGGTAGTTTTGGGAGAAAACGGGCAAACTACACCCTGCGCCTTATGCTCTGATCAAAAAACGAAAAAATTTATACGCCCTATTCCTTGGGACGGAGGGAGTAATAAATTAAAAACTTGCTGATTTCAGCTGACATACATTCTTAATAATCAGACAATTTACATACATTATTAGGATATGCTCTGAAGTATGATATCTTTTAGTTTCTCTCAACCAGTTGAAACCAATACGGTATAAAGCTCAAATCTCATCATTGATGATGCTATGATTTGTTTGAACCTATCATCAATATGTAATATAATGAAAAGAAGACGGTCTTACGTTCAGATGGTATGATTGATCCATTAAGCTGGCGACTTAGCCCCACAGCATAATCACACATGTCAATAATTTCCTACAGAAATGGTTATATTGATGTCAAGAATGTGCAGAATGAGAACTTAACAGTATGTTGCACTTAAACTTATATGACCATTAAGTATCTTAATTAGAAGTGACAACCTTAAGAGACATAGTATGTTCACAGTTTGGCACAAAGTTGATTCATCTAGAAGTGACGAAAAATAACACGAGCAAACCACTGTTTATCCCTATACTGCTGCATATCATGGGAATGTTGTATTAACTGCTAAGTTACATTTCCAGTGGAGAAGACAATGGGACCAGACAGATGATAGTGCAGTTATTAGCGGATATCACTAATGCTATAAACAGGAACATTTCAGCCAAAAATAATTCCATCTGAGGCTTCTAGTAGTGGCCTAGCAGCAATTATGCTCCAATCTGAACCTTCCTAGGAATTCAATTTCGCTCAGATGGTGGGAGGTGTGGATTTGCACTCTCACCACCCAGTTCAAGGCCTCTTTAACTTGAATTTGTGTGCCTACCTCCTAGGGGTATCCATCATTATTACCTGAACTTCCCCAATTCCTTCAGGGAGAATTTTCCCCATCTCGAGTGACAGAAGCCTGCCAAGGTGATCAAGCTTTGCTCTCAGTGCATCACCAATCTGCCTAACAATTTCTCCTCGCTTCGGCGCAGGAACCTGAAAATTTTGGTTTATTGTTATGTAAGTAGAAAGCTAAGAAGATAACAGTATCATTGAATTACTTGATAGCCAAAACAAATTTTGAACAGTCAGCAGTGCTACTTGAATATGTGAAATTTCACATGGTCACGGTACTGCTAGGCGCTAAGCTTTTTCACTATATACGCAGGCATTTGGATAAAAAATCTGACAGATCAAACATTGAGGGAATTGCAGGTGTAAAATCAAGTGACATACTCTATTGCCTTAGAATTTTAATAGTGATGACAGCTGGTTACGTCGCGAGATCACACATTATTCTGCATTCCCCTGTTATATTGTCAAACTCAGACCCCATACAACTTTTTTTTCCATCTCATGAACATAGAAACTTCCCTAAAAACCCAAAAGCCGCAAGGGGCTCAAATTGCTAATTTCTGAAGCAACAAGCAAATAGCACCTACAGCATACTATACTAGCACCCACATCATGTGAGCAACTCGCTACCAGGCTACGGGCATTTCAATCCCTCGAGTGGGTGGAGACTTACAGCCATCCAGGTCTTGGCGGCATCGAAGCAGGCGCTCATGCCCTTCTCGTAGTCGTCCACGGACGCCTCAACGACCTCAGCAATGACCTGGATAACACAAACGTACAACGAAGTCCCTCAAAATCCGCCGGGGACATCCCCAAAATTCGAACGGAATCGAGCGGATCGGGTCGGACGGACTACGGAGACGCACCTCGTTGTTGGTAGGGTTGGTGGTGGTGATGACGGGGCCCGAGCCGCCCCAGGCGCCGCAGGCGAAGGAGCCCGGGTTGCGCGGCGCGAGGCCGAGCTCGGCGAGGAACTGGTGCTCCTTCTTGGCGAAGCTCGCCATGGCGGGCGGGGGGTGGGGTCGAGGGCTGCTTCCTCTGCCTGCTTGTCAGTGCGAAGTGAGGGGATTGCGGAATGGGGGGAGAGAGGAGATGACACGGAGGGGAGGCGATGTAGGAGATTTATAGGTAGGAGGTGGAGTGGAGACTGTGAACTGCTCCGGGAGGGAGGGAGGGAGCAAGTGTCGTGGCGGAGTGGTGGATGGGGGCGGTCGAGCACGGGGCGTCGGAACGGGACGAGACGAAGCGAAGCCGAAAGCGTGATGTTGATTAGTGAAGACGAAAAGGTTTTTGGATTTTTCAGCTTTCCACGTCAAAAGTGGGCATGTTCCATTCGCGGGATTAAAAAGCGTATGAACAAAAAAACTACGGAGTAGTATAATTTAGGGCGTGTTTATATATATAGAGAGGGGATTATAATTTGGAAAATGATATGGATCTCCCGGACGATGGGTTCTCATCGTCCTCCTTCCCCCAAAATCGCCTCAATTTTCATTTTTGCTGTAAAACGGCTCGCTTTTGCTACATATGTCTCCGCTTTTGCTTCCGAAGCAAAAAAAAAACTGTTCGTTTTAAAAATAGAACGTCCCGTCGGAGACCTCGCCGGAGATCATGCAGCAAAAAAATTGTGCTAATACAGCAAAACCAACTTCACCGGAAACTTTTTTTGTTGCATGGTCTCCGGCGAGGGTCATCAACGAGTTGTTTCCGACGATGTTTCCGACGAAGACGGTTTTGCTGCATTAGCACAATTTTTTGCTGCATAGTCTCCGGTGAGGTCTCCGGCGAGACGTTCTATTTTTAAAACGAACCTTTTTTTTGCTTCGAAAGCAAAAGCGGGACATATACAGCAAACGCGGGATGTTTTGCAGCAAATGGACACATGTCAGCACGGGAAGCAGGACGATGGGAGAGCTCCCATCGTCCGGGGGACGCCTAGCAGTTTCCTTATAATTTCGGCTTTTAATAAAAACAAAGTCGTGGCTGTATAAAAGAAATAAAAAACTCTTATTTTATCCAAGTTTCGTGTAGTTCAATGTGTATCAACGCGGACATGCTAATGGTGCATAGCTAGCCTCCACGATATCCCACTATTTCCGATATGTGTATATGTAGTTGTTTCTTTATTTTCAGTTTTTTATACCTAAAATTAACATTTTCTAATGTTTTCTAATTTTTGAAAAAACACCTGTGCCCATTTGCAACAAACAGTTTTCTGTGTTTATATCTTGATCAAGTGTGAGATTTATTAAGCTTCAATTGATTTAAGTGGGACTACAATTTTGTGAAAGTGAAACTCGCACTTCCTCATTTAAATTACACTTTAAGCTAAAGTAAAGTTGTATTTTCTGAATTGATTTTATTGGGACTTGAAAAAAAATTAATCGGTTAAAACCTAACGATAGTGTTATGTCAAATTATTGATTTTGCCAAATTACTTGTTCGCATCATGGTAAAAGAAAATTCTTTGAGGTATCTGAATCAATGAAATAATCCTCTGAAATTATAGCATGAGAATCTTTAGAAAGAAGTCAGCTGATAGATAGAGGCAACTAATCAGCCATGACCCAATCTCGGATCTAGACGGTCCAGCCAATGCAAAATCTATGCCCATCCCACCATGCAACAATTCTTTTCCCTAGGTCTGAAAAAATTGTAAAATGTTGCGGCATTTTAGCCATGCCCATGTAGCAAAAAAGGATGTATCCATAACACCATTGAATATACTCCCTTCGTTTTAAAATATAAGATGTTTTAGGTTTGTGAAGAAAATATATCTAGAATTGTTTTAGTGTGTAGATTCATTCTAAACATGAGTGAACCTATATACTAAAAGTAGTCTAGATACATTTGCTTCACAAAGCTAAAACATCATATATTTTGAAACGGAGGGAGTAGAACGCAACATAGAAACCAACATTATGCAACAACATGAAAATAGTTTTACAACATGAATGCAACATTTGGAACACATGCACATAATCAGTGTAATATGACGCATGTGTGTATGTAGCAAAGGACACACAAGCGTGCAACAAGTCAAAACACCCTACGCACCATTAAAATTCTCTATGTCACTAACCACTGACCATCAACAGTGGAGGCACCAACTTTTGCCCATTCAGACTCCACGAACCATACTTCTGGCTTGCATGAGCACTATAAGTGTCAGATTAGGCAACTCTGCATCCATTCCTTATAGTATTGATGTCTTTCCCAAGCTGAGTGGCATGACCCTGCATCCACAATAGTCACATGCCCATGGTGTAAAGCTTTGTGGGCAACATCTAGGGGAGAGGATGGCCATCCGAGGAGCAAGAATGGAGCATGTTGACGAGAAGGGGGCAATCGATGATTCATATGGGAGTGCTCATGAGGAAGAGGAGACGATATATGTAGAGGTTGTAAGGTTCGCAGCATAGAAAACAAAAAATTTCCTACGATGTGAACTATGTACCAAGATCTATCTATTAGATACAAACAACGGGCGAATGTATATCCGTAGAGAACATACCCTTGAAGACCGACAAAGCTTAATGAGTTCAACTCGTGGTTGATGTAGACGATCTCTTGCCGATCTCAGGATCGAGAGGAAGTCCTAGCGCTACAAATCAGCAGCGCATCCGTGCTCGCAAACACGTTCGAGGCACCGAGCAACCTCCGCCTCCTCGCTCCAGCGATGCAGCGGAAGCACAACTCTTTCTTGCCGAATAGCCACCGGAAACATGTATCTCGCTAGTCCGAGACCATGGGGGATAAATTCTAGAGGGGGAGAGATATCCTTCACGAGGAGGTGTGAGTGAGAAGTGAGGAGAGGGGTACCTTTTATAGGAGGAGAGGGGCACCCAAGGGGTGGCCGCCGACCATGGGGGCTTCCCCTCCCCTCCTTCATTCATGTGGGTGGACACTCCACTCACAAAAATCCATTCATATCCCTCCACTCAAAATCCCACTCAAACATGCCATTAAATTTCCACCAAATTTAATGCAAACTCTCATTAAATAAAACTCTTTTATTTTATTCAGAATTTTGTCAATTACTTTAATAACAAACATTCACAAATAACCCCTTGCTAGAATTCTATTTCACATGCATAACCACTTTATGCAATTTCACCCGAAAACCTGTTTCGGTATCTAGTGAAATAAATTTCTGCGCTTGTTCATTCTTTCGGCATGAAACTTTTGTTCCAATTGGATGTCGGTGTCTCTTAAGTGTGTCACCCTACGGTTCGTGAATAATGCGGACATGATCGAGACCCCTCTCGGATCAATAATCAGAAGCGGGATCTGGAGACCCATACTGACTCTCACACATTCAACGATGACTTTCTTGTGATTGTCGGAACCTTTTTACGCTAGTATCTTAATCCCTTTGTTTCACGATATATTACATGTCCGAGATTCGATCATCGGTATCTCCATACCTAGTTTGATCTCGTTACTGACATGCACTCTTTTCTCGTTCCCGTGATATAACATTCTAGTGATCAAATCACTTGCTTGCAAGCTAATCAATGTGATATCACCGAGAGGGCCCAGAGTATATCTATCTGTCATCGGGATGAACAAATTCCACTCTCGATCCATGAGCCTCAACATAACACTTTATTAGTTCTGAATTCATCTTTATAACCACCCTGTTACGGTGTGACGTTTGATGTTATTAAGAAACTCTTCCGATGTTAGTGATTGACATGATCTCATGGTCTAAGGATTAGGTGTAGGGTTCGCAGCATAGAAAACAAAAAAATTCCTACGATGTGAACTATATACCAAGATCTATCTACTAGATACAAACAACGGGCGGATGTATATCCGTAGAGAACATACCCTTGAAGACCGACAAAGCTTAACGAGTTCAACTCGTGGTTGATGTAGACAATCTCTTGCCGATCTCAAGATCGATAGGAAGTCCTAGCGCCGCAAATCAGCAGCGCATCCGTGCTCGCACACACGTTCGAGGCACCGAGCAACCTCCGCCTCCTCGCTCCAGCGATGCAGCGGAAGCACAACTCTTTCTTGCCGAATAGCCACCGGGAACATGTATCTCGCTAGTCCGAGACCATGGGGGATAAATTCTAGAGGGGGAGAGAGATCCTTCACGAGGAGGTGTGAGAGACAAGTGAGGAGGGGGGCTCCTTTTATAGGATGAGGGGGGGGGACCCCAAGGGGGTGGCCGGTGCATGGGGCTGCCCCCTTGCCCTCCCCTCTTCATGTGGGTGGACACTCCACTCACAAATCTCCTTTAAATTCCCTCCACTCAAAAGTCCACTCAAATTCCCATTAAATTTCCACCAAATTTAATGCAAACTCTCATTAAATAAAACTCTTTTATTTTATTCAGAATTTTGTCAATTACTTTAATGACAAACATTCACAAATAACCCCTTGCTAGAATTCTATTTCACATGCATAACCACTTTATGCAATTTCACCCGAAAACCTGTTTCGGTATCTAGTGAAATAAATTCCTGCGCTTGTTCATTCTTTCGGCATGAAACATTTGCTCCAATTGGATGTCGGTGTCTCTTAAGTGTGTCACCCTACGGTTCGTGAATAATGCGGACATGATCGAGACCCCTCTCGGATCAATAATCAGAAGCGGGATCTGGAGACCCATACTGACTCCCACACATTCAACGATGACTTTCTTGTGATCGTCGGAACCTTTTACGCTAGTATCTTAATCCCTTTGTTTCACGATATATTACATGTCCGAGATTCGATCATCGGTACCTCCATACCTAGTTTGATCTCGTTACCGACATGCACTCTTTTCTCGTTCCTGTGATATAACATTCTAGTGATCAAATCACTTGCTTGCAAGCTAATCAATGTGATATCACCGAGAGGGCCTAGAGTATATCTATCCGTCATCGGGATGAACAAATTCCACTCTCGATCCATGAGCCTCAACATAACACTTTATTAGTTCTGAATCCATCTTTATAATCACCCTGTTACGGTGTGACATTTGATGTTATCAAGAAACTCTTCCGGTGTTAGTGATTGACATGATCTCATGGTCTAAGGATTAGGATCACTTCGTAAGTTGTTATAGCAATATAAACTCAATGACTTTGATCGTAATGCTATACTTCGGATGAATGTTCATCACACCATTACACTAATGTTGTGATCCCGTTATTAACAACATCCAATGTCCATGATCAGGAAACCTTGATCATCTTGTTAATCAACGACTAGTTTATGAGAGAGGCATAACTAGGAACTTTCTGTTTGTTTATTAAACACACATGTATTAACGTTTCCGTATTAATACAATTATAGCATGCAAAATAAACATCTATCATATACTTGGAATACACATAATAAACACTTTATTATTGCCTCTCAGGGCATATTCCCTTCAGTCTCCCACTTGCACTAGAGACAATAATCTAGTTACATAGTGATAAATCTAACACCCATTGAGTTCTGGTGTTGATCATGTTTTGCTCTAGGGAGAGTTTTAGTCAACGGATCTGCTACATTGAGATCCGTATGTACTTTACAAATCTTTATATCTCCATCCTTGACATGCTCGCGGATGGAGTGAAACCGGCGCTTAATATGCTTGGAATGCTTGTGAGACCTTGGCTCTTTGGCATTGGAAATGACACCATTGTTGTCACAATAGATCACCATTGGGTACAACGCGTTTGCCACCACTCCTAGTTCGGATATGAACTCCTTCATCCAAACTGCTTCTTGAGCCGCTTCTGAAGCAGCAACATATTCGGCCTCCGTTGTTGATCCCGCTACCACAGGTTGTTTGGAGCTCCTCCAACTAACCGCTCCGCCATTCATGAGAAATACGTATCCGGATTGAGACTTAGAGTCATCCGGATCGGTGTCAAAGCTAGCGTCGACATAACACTTAGCGACGAGCTCTTCTTCACCTCCGTATACAAGAAACATATCCTTAGTTCTTCGTAAGTACTTCAGGATATTCTTGACCGCTATCCAGTGTTCCGAACATGGATCTGATTGGTACCTACTAGTCAAACTAATAGCATGTGCCACATCCGGTCTTGTACATAGCATGGCGTACATTATAGAGCCTATGGCTGAAGCATAGGGGACTTTGTCCATTATCTCTCTTTCTTCTGCCGAAGCCGGACTTTGAGTCTTACTCAATGTCTTGCCTTGCAACATAGGTAAGAACCCCTTCTTACTTCCGTCCATTTTAAACTTCTTTAAAATCTTATCAAGGTACGTACTTTGCGATAGCCCTATTAGGCGCCTAGATCTATCTCTATAGATCTTTATGCCTAATATGTATGACGCTTCACCTAGGTCCTTCATTAAAAATTTGCTGTTTAGATAACTTTTAACACTGTTTAAAATATCTATATCATTTCCGATCAATAATATGTCATCCACATATAATATCAGAAATGCCACATTGCTCCCACTTACTTTCTTGTAAATACAAGCTTCTCCATAAGTTTGGACAAATCCAAACTCTTTGATCACCTCATCAAAGCGGAGATTCCAACTTCGTGATGCTTGCTTCAATCCATAGATGGATCGCTGAAGCTTGCACACCTTGTTAGCATCCTTAGGATCGACAAAACCCTTTGGTTGTATCATATACAACTCTTCTTCAATATTACCATTGAGAAACGCGGTTTTGACATCCATCTGCCATATCTCATAATCGAAATATACAGCAATTGCTAACATAATCCTAACCGACTTTAGCATCGCTACGGGAGAGAAAGTCTCATCGTAGTCAACTCCTTGAATTTGTCGAAACCCCTTTGCGACAAGTCGAGCTTTATAGACGGTCACATTACCATCAGCATCAGTTTTCCTTTTAAAAATCCATTTGTTCTCCACGGCCTTTCGGTCGTGAGGTAATTCCACCAAGTTCCAAACTTGATTTTCATACATGGATTCCATCTCGGATTTCATGGCTTCTAACCATTTGTTGGAATCCGGGCTCATCATCGCTTCTTCATACGTCGCAGGGTCATCATTTTCATCAACCATGAAATTCATGACAGGATTTCCGTACAGCTCGGGAGCTGCACGCGTCCTGTTTGACCTGCGAGGTTCGGTAGTACTCTCTTTCGGAGTTTCATGATCATTATCATTAGTTCCCTCTTCAACGGGTGGAGCCAACTCCGGAACAACTTCCGGCGCTACGCTACTCGCCATACTTTGAAGAGAAGGTTCCACAACCTCTTCGAGTTCTACCTTCCAACTACTCACACCTTTCGTGAGAAACTCTTTCTCTAGAAAGGATCCATTCTTGGCAACAAAAACCTTGCCCTCGGATCTGTGATAGAAGGAATACCCAATAGTTTCTTTAGGGTATCCTATGAAGACGCATTTTTCCGTTTTGGGTTCGAGTTTATCCGGTTGAAGTTTCTTCACATAAACATCGCATCCCCAAACTTTAAGAAATGACAGCTTAGGTTTGTTTCCAAACCACAATTCATACGGTGTCTTTTCAACGGATTTAGATGGTGCCCGATTTAAAGTGAATGCAGCAGTTTCTAGTGCATAACCCCAAAATGACAACGGCAAGTCCGTCAGAGACATCATAGATCGAACCATATCTAATAAAGTACGATTACGACGTTCCAACACACCATTTCGCTATGGTGTTCCGGCAGGTGTGAGTTGTGAAACAATTTCACACTCTTTCATGTGAGTGCTAAACTCGTAACTTAGATACTCACCTCCACGGTCGGACCGTAGAAATTTGATCTTTCTATTACGATGATTTTCCACTTCATTCTAAAATTCCTTGAAATTTTCAAAGGTTTCAGACTTGTGTTTCATCAAGTAGATATAACCGTATCTACTCAAATCATCCGTGAAAGTAACAAAATAACGATATCCACCTCGCGCCGACACACTCATTGGACCACATACATCAGAATGTATGATTTCTAATAAATCTGTCGCCCGTTCCATTGAACCGGAAAACGGCGTTCTAGTCATCTTGCCCATAAGGCATGGCTCACATGTATAAAATGATTCATAATCAAGTGATTCCAAAAGTCCATCCGAATGGAGCTTCTTCATGCGTTTAACGCCAATATGACCTAGACGGCAGTGCCACATATATGCGGATATATCATCATTAAGTTTAATCCTTTTAGCATCAACATTATGAATATGTGTAACATTATCATCGAGATCTAATAGAAATAAACCATTCATCATCGGTGCATGACCATAAAAGATTTCATTCATATAAATGGAACAACCATTGTTCTCGGATTTAAATGAATAACCACTTCGCATCAAACACGATCCAGATACAATGTTCATGCTCAGTGCAGGCACCAGATAACATTTATTCAAGTTTATAACTAATCCCGACGGTAAGTGGAGAGGCAGCATTCCGACGGCGATCACATCAACGCTTGATCCATTGCCGACACGCATCTTGACCTCACCCCTTGCTAGCGGTCGCTTGTTCCGCAGCCCTTGATTCGAGTTACAAATATTAGCAACTGAACCGGTATCAAATACCCAGGTGCTACTGCGAGCACAAGTCAAGTACACATTAATAACATGTATATCATATATACCTTTGTTTGCCTTGCCGGCCTTCTTGTCTGCCAGATACTTGGGGCAGTTGCGCTTCCAGTTGCCAGTCCCCTTACAATAGTAGCACTCGGAATCAGACTTAGGTCCAACTCGGGGTTTCTTTTCAGGCGCGGCAACAGGCTTGCCGCCCTTACTTCCCTTCCGTTTTCCATTCTTGTCTTTCTTGAAACCAGTGTTCCTATTGATCATCAACACTTGATGTTCCTTTTTTATCTCCACTTCTGCAGTTTTAAGCATTGACAGAAGCTCGGGGAGAGACTTCTTCATGCCTTGCATATTATAGTTCATCACGAAGCTCTTATAGCTAGGTGGCAGAGACTGCAGAACACGATGGATGCCTAAGTCAATGGGAATCGATATTCCCAAGGACACAAGCTTATCGACATAACCCGACATCTTGAGTACATGCTCACTAACGGAGCTGTGCTCTTCCATCATGCAGCTAAAGAACTTTTCTGAAGCGTTGTAGCTCTCTACAGCATCATGTGTGTCGAAAATCATTTTCAACTCACCCATTGTATCAAATGCATTGCCGTTTTCGAAACGCTTTCGAAGTTCCGGATCTAGCCCATACAATATGCCGCAATGAACTAAGTTGTGGTCCTCCTGACGAGTCTGATAGACATTCTTCTCCTCGTCAGGGGCATCATCAAAAGGTGGGGGGCCTAACGGCGCTTCTAGCACATATTGCTTTTGTGCAGCAGAGAGGAGAATCCTCAAATTCATGGCCCATTCGGTAAAGTTGCTACCGTTCGTTGCTAGTTTCTCTTTCTCCATGAACACATTGAAATTAAAAGCAGGTGGTGCCATCTATAACAGAATTTGTAAAGTTTAGACTAAGTGTATGATAGATTGAGTTCAACTAATCGAATGAACTCCCACTCAAAAACGACATCCCTCGTGCCTTTTTTGTGATTACATGAACCAAATCCACTACACCAAGTCCGATCATCACGTGAGTCGGTATAGCTTCAAAGGCGAGCATCAAATGGGCATCATATCAACTATATGACTCATGCTTAACCTTTCGGTCCGTGTTCCGAGGCCATGTCTGTACATGCTAGGCTCGCCAAGTTAGAACCTTAGTATTCGCGTGTGTAACTGTTTTACACCCGAAATATGGCCGTGGATCCAAGAACACCCGATCATCACGTGATGTCTTGGAGCGACGAAAACATAATCGGTGCATACTAAAGGAAGAACACATTCTTATCTTGATATTTAAATGAGGGATCATCTTATTATGCTAACAAAGCGCTAAACAAGCAATATAAGATGCTATCAAACATCATATGTTTATTAGTGAAATTATATGGTTCCCGAAGATGATCTCTATCATGTGCATCGTGGTATGATCACTATCATACCTATATGTGTAAATCCAAGGTCTATGGATTTTACACGCTATGTGTGTTGTAAGAGTATCATCTCATACTTCTACTTACAACACTATCATATCATAACACTAGCCCAGCAACAATCTAAACTAGACGCCTATAATTTATCCATTGCAAGTTTTACGTGTATTAGGGCTTTCGAGATAGAACCGTTCTTACCTACGAACATGAACCACAACGAGGATAATCAAATTATTGACAACTCTCTTACAAAATAGATATTGACTATAGTAGGAGAGACAGACACCCGCTAGCCACTTATGCAAACTAGTTGCATGTCAAGCGTGGAACAGGTCTCATGTGCGAGGACATGTAAAGTTTGTCCGGGCCGCTTCAGCCCACTATGCCACCAATATCCAAAATTACAACAAAGGAGCAACAACATGATCATCATCGCCCACATACTCATATGTGTACTACCCGTGTAAAGTATCTACGCATAGATCCGGCTCTGATACCACTGTAGGGTTCGCAGCATAGAAAACAAAAATTTTCCTACGATGTGAACTATATACCAAGATCTATCTACTAGATACAAACAACGGGCGGATGTATATCCATAGAGAACATACCCTTGAAGACCGACAAAGCTTAACGAGTTCAACTCGTGGTTGATGTAGACGATCTCTTGCCGATCTCAAGATCGAGAGGAAGTCCTAGCGCCGCAAATCAGCAACGCATCCGTGCTCGCACACACGTTCGAGGCACCGAGAAATCTCCGCCTCCTCGCTCCAGCGATGCAGTGTAAGCACAACTCTTTCTTGCCGAATAGCCACCGGGAACATGTATCTCGCTAGTCCGAGACCATGGGGGGTAAATTCTAGAGGGGGAGAGAGATCCTTCACGAGGAGGTGTGAGAGACAAGTGAGGAGGGGGGATCCTTTTATAGGATGAGGGGGGAACCCCAAGGGGGTGGCCGGCGCATGGGGCTGCCCCCTTGCCCTCCCCTCTTCATGTGGGTGGACACTCCACTCACAAATCTCCTTTAAATTCCCTCCACTCAAAATTCCACTCAAATTCCCATTAAATTTCCACCAAATTTAATGCAAACTCTCATTAAATAAAACTCTTTTATTTTATTCAGAATTTTGTCAATTACTTTAATGACAAACATTCACAAATAACCCCTTGCTAGAATTCTATTTCACATGCATAACCACTTTATGCAATTTCACCCGAAAACCTGTTTCGGTATCTAGTGAAATAAATTCCTGCGCTTGTTCATTCTTTCGGCATGAAACATTTGCTCCAATTGGATGTCGGTGTCTCTTAAGTGTGTCACCCTACGGTTCGTGAATAATGCGGACATGATCGAGACCCCTCTCGGATCAATAATCAGAAGCGGGATCTGGAGACCCATACTGACTCCCACACATTCAACGATGACTTTCTTGTGATCGTCGGAACCTTTTACGCTAGTATCTTAATCCCTTTGTTTCACGATATATTACATGTCCGAGATTCGATCATCGTTATCTCCATACCTAGTTTGATCTCGTTACCGACATGCACTCTTTTCTCGTTCCTGTGATATAACATTCTAGTGATCAAATAACTTGCTTGCAAGCTAATCAATGTGATATCACCGAGAGGGCCCAGAGTATATCTATCCGTCATCGGGATGAACAAATTCCACTCTCGATCCATGAGCCTCAACATAACACTTTATTAGTTCTGAATCCATCTTTATAATCACCCTGTTACGGTGTGACGTTTAATGTTATCAAGAAACTCTTCCGGTGTTAGTGATTGACATGATCTCATGGTCTAAGGATTAGGATCACTTCGTAAGTTGTTATAGAAATATAAACTCAATGACTTTGATCGTAATGCTATACTTCGGATGAATGTTCATCACACCATTATACTAACGTTGTGATCCCGTTATTAACAACATCTAATGTCCATGATCAGGAAACCTTGATCATCTTGTTAATCAACGAGCTAGTTTATGAGAGAGGCATAACTAGGAACTTTCTGTTTGTTTATTAAACACACATGTATTAACGTTTCCGTATTAATACAATTATAGCATGCAAAATAAACATCTATCATATACTTGGAATACACATAATAAACACTTTATTATTGCCTCTCAGGGCATATTCCCTTCATTAGGACCACTTCGTAAGTTGTTATAGCAATATAAACTCAATGACTTTGATTGTAATGCTATACTTCGGATGAATGTTCATCACACCATTACACTAATTTTGTGATCCCGTTATTAACAACATCCAATGTCCATGATGAGGAAACCTTGATCATCTTGTTAATCAACGAGCTAGTTTATGAGAGAGGCATAACTAGGAACTTTCTGTTTGTTTATTAAACACACATGTATTAATGTTTCTGTATTAATACAATTATAGCATGCAAAATAAACATCTATAATATACTTGGAATACACATAATAAACACTTTATTATTGCCTCTCAGGGCATATTCTCTTCAGTCTCCCACTTGCACTAGAGACAATAATCTAGTTACATAGTGATAAATCTAACACCCATCGAGTTCTGGTGTTGATCATGTTTTGCTCTAGGGAGAGTTTTAGTCAACGAATCTGCTACATTGAGATCCGTATATACTTTACAAATCTTTATATCTCCATCCTTGACATGCTCGCGGATGGAGTGAAACCGACGCTTAATATGCTTGGAATGCTTGTGAGACCTTGGCTCTTTGGCATTGGCAATGGCACCATTGTTGTCACAATAGATCACCATTGGGTCCAACGCGTTTGCAACCACTCCTAGTTCAGATATGAACTCCTTCATCCAAACTGCTTCCTGAGCCGCTTCTGAAGCAGCAACATATTCGGCCTCCGTTGTTGACCCCGCCACCACAGGTTGTTTGGAGATCCTCCAACTAACCGCTCCGCTATTCATGAGAAATATGTATCCGGATTGAGACTTAGAGTCATCTGGATCGGTGTCAAAGCTAGCGTCAACATAACACTTAGCGACGAGCTCTTCTTCACCTCCGTATACAAGAAACATATCCTTAGTTCTTCGTAAGTACTTAAGGATATTCTTGACCGCTATCCAGTGTTCCAAACCTGGATCCGATTGGTACCTACTAGTCAAACTAATAGCATGTGCCACATCCGGTCTTGTACATAGCATGGCGTACATTATAGAGCCTATGGCTGAAGCATAGGGGACCTTGTCCATTATCTCTCTTTCTTCCGTCGAAGCCGGACTTTGAGTCTTACTCAATGTCTTGCCTTCCAACATAGGTAAGAACCCCTTCTTACTTCCGTCCATTTTAAACTTCTTTAAAATCTTATCAAGGTATGTACTCTGCGATAGCCCTATTAGGCGTCTAGATCTATCTCTATAGATCTTTATGCCTAATATGTATGACGCTTCACCTAGGTCCTTCATTGAAAATTTGCTGTTTAGATAACTTTTAACACTGTTTAAAAGATCTATATCATTTCCGATCAATAATATGTCATCCACATATAATATCAGAAATGTCACATTGCTCCCACTCACTTTCTTGTAAATACAAGCTTCTCCATAAGTTTGGACAAATCCAAACTCTTTGATCACCTCATCAAAGCGGAGATTCCAACTTCGTGATGCTTGCTTCAATCCATAGATGGATCGCTGAAGCTTGCACACCTTGTTAGCATCCTTAGAATCGATAAAACCCTTTGGTTGTATCATATACAACTCTTCTTCAATATTACCATTGAGAAACGCGGTTTTGACATCCATCTGCCAATCTCATAATCGAAATATGCAGCAATTTCTAGTGCATAACCCCAAAATGACAACGGCAAGTCTGTCAGAGACATCATAGATCGAACCATATCTAATAAAGTACGATTACGACGTTCCGACACACCATTTCGCTGTGGTGTTCCGGCAGACGTGAGTTGTGAAACAATTCCACACTCTTTCATGTGAGTGCTAAACTCGTAACTTAGATACTCACCTCCACGGTCGGACCGTAGAAATTTGATCTTTCTATTACGATGATTTTCCACTTCATTCTGAAATTCCTTGAACTTTTCAAAGGTTTCAGACTTGTGTTTCATCAATTAGATATAACTGTACCTACTCAAATCATCCGTGAAAGTAATAAAATAATGATATCCACCTCACGCCAACACACTCATTGGACCACATACATCAGAATGTATGATTTCTAATAAATCTGTCGCCCGTTCCATTGAACCGGAAAACGGCGTTCTAGTCATCTTGCCCATAAGGCATGTCTCACATGTATCAAATGATTCAAAATCAAGTGATTCCAAAAGTCCATCTGAATGGAGCTTCTTCATACGTTTAACTCCAATATGACCTAGACGGCAGTGCCACATATATGCGGATATATCATCATTAAGTTTAATCCTTTTAGCATCAACATTATGAATATGTGTAACATTGTCATCGAGATCTAATAGAAATAAACAATTCATCATCGGTGCATGACCATAAAATATTTCATTCATATAAATAGAACAACCATTGTTCTCGGATTTAAATGAATAACCACTTCGCATCAAACACGATCCAGATACAATGTTCATGCTCAGTGCAGACACCAGATAACAATTATTCAAGTTTATAACTAATCCCGACGGCAAATGGAGAGGCAGTGTTCCGACGGCGATCACATCAACGCTTGATCCATTGCCGACACGCATCTTGACCTCACCCCTTGCTAGCGGTCGCTTGTTCCGCAGCCCCTGATTCAAGTTACAAATATTAGCAACTGAACCGGTATCAAATACCCAGGTGCTACTGCGAGCACTAGTCAAGTACACATCAATAACATGTATATCATATATACCTTTGTTTGCCTTGCCGGCCTTCTTGTCTGCCAAATACTTGGGGCAGTTGCGCTTCCAGTGGCCAGTCCCCTTACAATAGTAGCACTCGGTATCATAATTAGGTCCAACTAGGGGTTTCTTTTCAGGCACGGCAACCGGCTTGCCGCCCTTACTTCCTTTCCGCTTTCCCTTCTTGTCTTTCTTGAAACCAGTGTTCCTATTGATCATCAACACTTGATGTTCCTTTTGATATCCACTTCTGCAGTTTTAAGCATTGAGAGAAGCTCGGGGAGAGACTTCTTCATGCTTTGCATATTATAGTTCATCACAAAGCTCTTATAGCTAGGTGGCAGAGACTGCAGAACACGATGGATGCCTAAGTCAATGGGAATCGTTATTCCCAAGGACACAAGCTTATCGGCGTAACCGACATCTTGAGTACATGCTCACTAACGGAGCTGTGCTCTTCCATCATGCAGCTAAAGAACTTTTCTGAAGCGTTGTAGCTCTCTACAGCAGCATGTGTGTCGAAAATCATTTCAACTCACCCATTGTATCAAAAGCATTGCCGTTTTCGAAACACTTTCGAAGTTCCGGCTCTAGCCCATACAATATGCCGCAATGAACTAAGTTGTGGTCCTCCTGACGAGTCCGATAGACATTCTTCTCCTCGTCAGGGGCATCCTCAAACGGTGGGGGGCCTAGTGGCGCTTCTAGCACGTATTGCTTTTGTGCAGCAGAGAGGAGAATCCTCAAATTCATGGCCCATTCGGTAAAGTTGCTACCGTTCGTTGCAAGTTTCTCTTTCTCCATGAACACATTGAAATTAAAATCAGGTGGTGCCATCTACAACAGAATTTATAAAGTTTAGACTAAGTGTATGATAGATTGAGTTCAACTAATCCATATTACGAATGAACTCCCACTCAAAAACGACATCCCTCATGCCTTTTTGGTGATTACATGAACCAAATCCACTATACCAAGTCTGATCATCACGTGAGTCAGTATAGCTTCAAAGGCGAGCATCAAATGGGCATCATATCTGCTATATGACTCATGCTTAACCTTTCGGTCCGTGTTCCGAGGCCATGTCTGTACATGCTAGGCTCGCCAAGTTAGAACCTTAGTATTCGCGTATGTAACTGTTTTACACCCGAAATATGGTCGCGGATCCAAGAACACCCGATGATCACGTGATGTCTTGGAGCGACGAAAACATAATCGGTGCATACTAAAGGAAAAACACATTCTTATATTGATATTTAAATAAGGGATCATCTTATTATGCTAACAAAGCGCTAAACAAGCAATATAAGATGCTATCAAACATCACATGTTTATTAGTGAAATGATATGGTTTCCGCATATGATCTCTATCATGTGCATCGTGGTATGATCACTATAATACCTATATGTGTAAGTCCAAGGTCTATGGAGATTACACGTTATGTATGTTGTAAGAGTATCATCTCATACTTCTACTTACAATATCACCATATCATAACACTAGCCCAGCAACAATCTAAACTAGACGCCTCTAATTTATCCATTGCAAGTTTTACGTGGCTTAGGGTTTTCGAGATAGAACCGTTCTTACCTACGAACATGAACCACAACGAGGATAACCAAATTGTTGACAACTCGTTGCAAAATAGATATTGACTATAGTAGGAGAGACAGACACCCGCTAGCCACTTATGCAAACTAGTTGCATGTCAAGCGTGGAACAGGTCTCATGTGCGAGGACATGTAAAGTTTGTCCGGGCCGCTTCATCCCACTATGCCACCAATATCCAAAATTACAACTAAGGAGCAACAACATAATCATCATCGCATAGATCCGGCTCTGATACCACTGTAGGGTTCGCAGCATAGAAAATAAAAAATTCCTACAATGTGAACTATGTACCAAGATCTATCTATTAGATACAAACAACGTGCGGATGTATATCTGTAGAGAACATACCCTTGAAGACCGAGAAAGCTTAACGAGTTCAACTCGTGGTTGATGTAGACGATCTCTTGCCGATCTCAAGATCGAGAGGAAGTCCTAGCGCTGCAAATCAGCAGCGCATCCGTGCTCGCACACACGTTCGAGGCACCGAGCAACCTCCGCCTCCTCGCTCCAGCGATGCAGCGAAAGCACAACTCTTTCTTGCCGAATAGCCACCGGGAACATGTATCTCGCTAGTCCGAGACCATGGGGGATAAATTCTAGAGGAGGAAAGAGATCCTTCACGAGGAGGTGTGAGTGAGAAGTGAGGAGAGGGGTGCCTTTTATAGGAGGAGGGGGGCACCCAAGGAGGTGGCCGCCGGCCATGGGGGCTGCCCCCTCCCCTCCTTCATTCATGTGGGTGGACACTCCACACACAAAAATCCATTCATATCCCTCCACTCAAACATGCCATTAAATTTCCACCAAATTTGATGCAAACTCTCATTAAATAAAACTCTTTTATTTTATTCAGAATTTTGTCAATTACTTTAATGACAAACATTCACAAACCCCTTGCTAGAATTCTATTTCACATGCATAACCACTTTATGCAATTTCACCCGAAAACCTGTTTCGGTATCTAGTGAAATAAATTCCTGCGCTTGTTCATTCTTTCGGCATCAAACTTTTGCTCCAATTGGATGTCGGTGTCGTGTGTCACCCTACGGTTCATGAATAATGCGGACATGATCGAGACCCCTCTCGGATCAATAATCAGAAGCAGGATCTGGAGACCCATACTGACTCCCACACATTCAACGATGACTTTCTTGTGATCGTCGGAACCTTTTTACGCTAGTATCTTAATCCCTTTGTTTCGCGATATATTACATGTCCGGGATTCGATCATCGGTATCTCCATACCTAGTTTGATCTCGTTACCGAAATGCACTCTTTTCTCGTTCTCGTGATATAACATTCTAGTGATCAAATCACTTGCTTGCAAGCTAATCAATGTGATATCACCGAGAGGGTCGAGAGTATATCTATCCATCATCGGGATGAACAAATTCCACTCTCGATCCATGAGCCTCAACATAACAATTTATTAGTTCCGAATCCATGTTTATAATCACCCTGTTACGGTGTGACGTTTGATGTTATCAAGAAACTCTTCCGATGTTAGTGATTGACATGATCTCATGGTCTAAGGATTAGGATCACTTCGTAAGTTGTTATAGCAATATAAACTCAATGACTTTGATCGTAATGCTATACTTCGGATGAATGTTCATCACACCATTACACTAATGTTGTGATTCCGTTATTAACAACATCCAATGTCCATGATCAGTAAACCTTGATCATCTTGTTAATCAACGAGCTAGTTTATGAGAGAGGCATAACTAGAAACTTTCTGTTTGTTTATTAAACACACATGTATTAATGTTTACGTATTAATACAATTATAGCATGCAAAATAAATATCTATCATATACTTGGAATACACATAATAAACACTTTATTATTGCCTCTCAGGTATATTCCCTTCAGAGGTAAGGATAAGGGGGTGCATGTGGGACAAAGAACAGGGTGTGCAGGGCGAATTGAGCTCCAGCAGTATGTCAAGGCATATCCCTTTCTACAGATCAAACAATCCACATAAAAATACACATTAGTCTTTTATAAAAGTCCCTTTGAGGTCAAGACTCCCAGATTCTCCTCTTTACCTTCTTCATTGCATCATTGCAAGATTCTGTATTAGTTACATAAACGGAAAAAAATCATATCTCATTCGTTTTCCTATCACATAAAAAGTCATGAGATCAAAAAATAAATGTAAGATTGGTAGTTATAGATGTGAAAAAAGTCAATATATATGTCTGGTTTCTTAAATCTGAATTGGATGATGTGTTTTATTTTTGTCTATACAATTTGAGTGCCGGATCGACGTCCATTTATTTGTGTGCCCTCATCCGCGTGTATGCTTGTATTATATAGGCTCTAGAAGGCCGGCACATTTCTTTGAATCTTCTTTTTTTTGGATATCACGTGATTTAAATCTTATGAATTACGATATCACATTAACGGTTGAGCGTTGTTTTATAACATGGTAGAATAAGTATTGCCATGGGTACCATCATTTTTCTTTCTAAAGTGGCGTACTTTAGGCCACTTTGGAACTTGTTTGGCGTGCATAATGTAAATTTACTATTCGCTCCGTCTCGAAATAGATGTGACAATTTGAATCAACATCTATTTCGAGACGGAGAGTATTAATTAAGAAGAAAAAGTGTAATTATATCCCACGTGTCGTGTCTCTTGGATATGCTCCCTCTCACCATCAAAGGTCACGTGATACAATGGATTGAGCTCGATTTGCTCAAGGTTCTCGAGGGAACCATCCACGTGTGTGCGAGCCCATAGAATAACGTGGACGAATGTCCTTGTCCCATGGCGTGAAGCCAAATAATACTTCGGCATTCGATAAAAACTTCGGAAACTCCTTTGCCTTTAACAAATGGGAAACTCAGCTCAACTGACAATGACAGAGTGGGTGGCTGACTGATCCTTCCAGCTCACTGGCAGTGGCAAAGGCGTGCCGTGTGGAGATGTGTCTCTCCAGCTCTGCCATAGACCCACAGTTGTCATCGTCGTCTTGCCGGACCCGTGTCTAACTTGACCTCTGTGACTATGAAGATAGGAACGAACGGGCTCCAGCACGTCGGACGGACTCGTCGGAAGGGGCATCTCCAACTCGGTTGCCTGGCACTTCAACATATCTTTCATCTTCTTTGTCCGAAGAGAAATAGTAATTTACAAGAAGCTTAAGAGAAGTAAGAAGCACCTCAAACACAATAAAAATATCAACGTCCTTTGAACCATCTGCCAGATGCCAACACGCTCCTCCATCGGAATCAGCCTGACCTTATTGATGGTAGTCGGGGTCTGTGCCACTAAGAGCAGCTCTAATAGATCCTATAAAAGTTAGGCCTTCAGACCAGCCACGCTATGGTACCGATTCATTGAAAAGTACGCTAGAGATAGGAACCGCTCTAATTTTGCTGCAGTGTTGCAAGCGATTTTGATCGGAGTCCTCTGCCATGCAAATATATTTGTCTACTTTTTCCTACGCCTTTGAAGCCACGATTTTCTCCTTTATCTCTCTCTTACATGTGGGGCTACAATGCATGCACCTGACACATTGATTCCCTTGAACCGCATCAACGATTTGGTTCGCTTTCTCTCCTGACACATCTTAGAATCGCTTTTTCACCAAGCTACATTGTATGGAATCAGTTCCTACTAGACTTTAAATCGCTTATTTATCACAGTACGGCTAGTCTTACAACGTTGAAAGGGGGCGTTAAAAAAGGTTTTACGGTGTCGTGCGTGGTTCAACCTAATAGAATTGTAAATGCAAATTTAGCAGCGAGGATCCCACTTGTCAGTATCTTTTTCATTTTTCCTTTTTTCATATAATTTCCTCTTCTTCACTACCGTATCCCGACGAGCCCTGCCCGACCTCCTTCATGTTTCGCCCCCACGTGCCCCTGCCTCCGGCGCCGTGCTGCCCACTCATCTGCATGCGCGTCGCCCGCCCACTTTCCTGTGCGCAGGACCTCCCGCATTGCTGCCATGTTCGTGGCTTTGCCCTTCCCACGAGGGCCGACCGCGGCCCCTGCTTCGCCCTAGCTCCTCCTCCATAGGGCACCGTCGCTGCAGGTTTGTGCTCGCCTCTCTCAACTCACCATGGCGTCGTTGCTGCGGGCCACCCAGAGCCCTGCCAAGCACGTCCCCAACAACGTCGCGTCTTCCTCTTCCTCCTCCCCAAAGTAATCGATCTAGAAAGTCGGATTCCGACCCACCACTCGATAGGAGCAGCGAACAGATGATTTCATGCCCTTGTCAATGTCCCAACGTAATCGCCACCGATGAGGTGGACGAGGAGGTGGGTATATATATAGAACTTTAGCTTTAGTTAGCTTATTGTAGCGTCAAGATCAGATCAGATGTCTCCACCCCTCCCGCTAGAGCGGGAAACATAGGCGACATACCCATCGATTTTCGGCCGAAAACGGAGCAGAATGCGGTGGCGGCTAGAGTGAACCCAGATTGCCGCCTTCTTCTTAGCCGCGAGACTACTTTAGTACTCCCTCCGACCCATATTAGTTGACCCAAATTTGTCTAGATTTAGTGAATCTAGACACTATTTAGTATATAGGTTCATTCAAATTTTAATAAATCCAAGCCAAGTAATATAGGTCGAAGGGAGTAATATTTTCATGTTCTTGTTCTTGTCCTTATATGAGCAAAATATTTGAAAACCATTGACTCGTGAAAGATAAGGCATACATCGTTTGTTCTCATCCTCCATCGTGGGGTATCATGTACCATACATTGGGGGGGGGGGGGGGGGGGGGGGGGGGCTAGTAACCCACTTTTCTTCTATCTAAGCCAAGATTATAAGGGCTAATTAAGCAAAAAGATTAGGGGAGGGGCTAACTTGTACATAGCTCCGCCTACGACACTCTTTCTCCGATTAATGCGTGCGGTAGTATAATACTCCGAGTAATAAGCTAAAAGCGTGGAAATGACGCTTCAATTCTTGCACATTGCTTGGTTTAGATTGGACAGTCAGCTTCTCCACCATACCGTGCACTGACAAATTGGACAGTCAGCTTCTCCACCATACCGTGCAGCATGCATGGGCTTACTAGTACTTTGGCCAGCATTCAGCCCGGTGAGGTCCATGAGGCTGTAGTGATCCGTTCTCTTCTTTATATAGATTGTTGCATGCCTTGCCCACATATGGTAGCTCGGGCCTCAGCCCATACCCGAGAACCGTAATATTTGTTGGAAGAATGAGGTCTTGAGATTTGTTTTTCATCCTACCTACTTTTGTTTGGTCCTAAACGAATCTTAAACTCTTTCAAAAGTTCATATCTCAGCCAATCTGAGAAAAAAAATCTATGTGTGGTATAATAAATTTGGTAAACCGACCAAACCGGAACCGGATCCAGACCGACCCATTTCGCCCGGACAAAATGTCCACCCCTCTCATCAAAATAATCACCCATACGATTAAGCCCACAAACCTCCCACATGAGTGTCATTGTCATTCAAGACTTCAATTGTCCGGCTAGTCCATTGCGTTGCTCCGTTCATTCGCATCGACCTTCAAGTTTGTACATCTCTTCTGTCGCCCATCTCTCCTCATCACCAGCTTGTCTGCGTCTCTCCTCCAGAATGATGTCAACTATAGTCATCATCGCGCTCATTGGGGGAAAGCTTTGTCTGTCACCTTTGTCAAAGGAATCCCATAACACCGAGTGTACCGCCGCAACGAGCCAAAGAGTGTGGCGTATCATTTATAGTTAAATATGATTTTCATTCAAAAAGAGGATCACAGGTGTTCATGTGCATCAAATCTTCACTCTAGTTTACTGCAAAATGGAATTTGGTTCATCATTTTACTGAACTCCCTAATTCCACTATGCCATACATCGTTGTTTTCTCTTATTCGAATGGCACCCCCTAAAAATGCATGTTCCTTTGATCTTGTAGAAATTAGTCTAATTACGTGTTAAAATAATATTTATACATGATATTTGAGCTATAAAATCAAGCTTGGCACCTCATCTGATGTAATCCTACATCTTCCACTCATACCAAGTGTACCACCAGAACGATCGTGGGTACCATCTATCTAGTTGATTAAGTATATAGTAGTATGCCACGTGCATGTCTATCTTGGTTCTCAAATACTTCCCTCGGTCTATATTAATTATCGTGAAATAGTTGTATTTAGACAATTTTTAGTGCTAGATATATCTATTTTAGCGATAAGTAGTATGAATTGGAGGGAGTAAGTGTTTAGATCTTCTTATGGCCTTATTTACTTCTAAACCACATGCACATCTATCTGGATTCTTAAACAAGTTCTTAGATCTCCTTAAGGCTTTAGTTACTTCTAGTGTATTTCGCAATCATATTTATAGGGATCGGAGGAGATTATCTCAGTCCAGCAAAATCCCCGTAATTCATTTACCAAATCAGATTTAGATAGAATAATTGTGAGGTAACCCACAAAATCTCTTGTTTTTTATAGATTAAAATTCTTCATCATACTAGTGCATTTTTGGAAGAGTATTTAAGAGGATTGGTGTGATTAAGTGAACACCAAACCTTCTCCTGTCTGCAAAGCTCTTATGATTGAAAATAGAGTTAAATACAACAACACTCTCTATACTTGTCCGGACGACTCAATTTAGTCCCGCCACTCAAAATTTGTACAAATTAACTTGTTTACTTGTCAACTGGATTCGATTTAGTCCAAAAACATGTTTGTTATTGAATTTGAGCCGACGCGGATGACACGCAAGCCCACTTGCAAGAGAGCAGCTAACCTAAAAATTTACAGAAACACCCTCCCGCATCTATGACGTACGTTTTCGCTCCCACATATTTGTACGTATCCCTCTCCGTCTAATCCATAAGCCAACGCCCCACGCCGTTGCAGTGTCCTTCAGTTTTAGCCTGTTCTGTTCGAGACAGAGGGGGGGGGGGATGAGAAAATCGACACAGAGGGAAGCCACGGTGGCGATGATCAATTGACCGAAACGTGTAGCAGCTGTTCGTGGAGAGGATACGACGTTGAGGCGACCGCGGAAATGTACATTCGAGATACGGGAAGATGTTCCTACGAGTTTTCAAATCAGCTGCTCTCCTACAAGTAGGACCCGCATCTGCGTGTCGTCCGGGTTAGCTCAAATTCGACGACAATCATACTTTTAGACTAATTTGAGTCCAATTCGCAAATACACGAGTTAAATTATACAAATTAAAAGTATTAGGACTAAATCGAGCTACCTGGTAAGTACCGCTGCTTCTGTATTTAACTCTAGAAAATACCATAGAAGTAAATGGCATGTGTGCCGTGACATCACGCGAGCGTTTGCCTGTTGCGCACACGCCACTCCCAAGTGCATTTCCATGCCCTTCCTAGTTCGTACCAACCGAGGAGCTCTTCTCGGTCGTCCCAAAGAAAAACCTTGGCGCTGCCGGCCGAGCGCGCGCGCGGCCGCTGGGCTGGAAGTACAACTGCAGACCCTGCAGTACAAGTCCCTCTGCTCTGATCGTGCACCTGTACTACCCCGCCTTGCGTGCCCTGCCGCGACAAGTACCATTCCATAGGGCAGGGCTTTGCGCACAAATTACGTGTGAGCCCCTATGGCTGTTGATGCCTACTCTGTTTCTTTCTCCGAGACAGTTGATGCCTACCACTACTAGTGCCAAGTCCCGTCCACTTGTTTGACCTTTTCTGTCCCACGATTCCGCTAGGATGGTGGATGGAATGAAGGCAAGTTTCGCGCCTAGTACTGTACCTCTGGAGCTGATCAAAGTTGACCCTGACAATACTTATTAAGATACGTTTACATTAAGATGGATGCTAGGTCCAAAAAAAAAAAAGGATGCTTGAATCTTCGGAGCCAGCGTAAAACGTACTTGTACATTTTGAACGTGAGAGGTGAAATCACATATGAAAGTAGTTTGGGTGTATATAGGAGTGCAGATTCCTAGCCATTGCGTAGTAGTACTGTTTATTCGCAAAATAAAAAAGTCATTGCCTACTCTGTTCAGAAGCTCCTCCGTTTTCCCTTCTGAATTCTTGCAGTGACCGGGACGCGGCGAGAAACGGAAGCGGCAGGTGGCCTAATAACGTGACAGGAAAGACCATCCCCCGGTCCAATGGCGTGACGCGTAAATACATCCCAACCCCGTGCCCCAAAGCCGCACCTCGACAACAAAGGCCGACCCTTTAAAATCCCACCGGTCGCTTCGCCGGCAATCCTGCTCACCCACCTCCCGCCGTTTCTTCTGCCCCCCTCCGCCGGCGTCCCTCCCTCCCCCCCTACCCCGTCCAAATCCCAAACCCCCTCCTTCTCCGCCCGCGCACCCCCTGTCCGCCGGGCACCATGATGCACATGACCTTCTACTGGGGCACGTCCGCCACGATCCTCTTCGACGGCTGGCGCACGTCCGCGTGGACGGGCTACCTCCTCTCCCTCCTGGCCCTCTTCCTCGCCGCCGCCTTCTACCAGTACCTCGAGGCCTTCCGGATCCGCCTCAAGCTCCTCTCGGGCGCCAAGGCGGACCCCCTCCCGCCGCCCGCCGGCACCGACGCGCGGGCCCCGCTGCTGGGCGCCGGCTCCGCCTTCTTCGCCGGCGGCCGCGCGTCGGCCAAGGTGGCCACGGCGGCGCTCTTCGGGGTCAACGCCGGCATCGGGTACCTGCTCATGCTCGCCGTCATGTCCTTCAACGGAGGGGTCTTCATCGCCGTCGTCGTCGGGCTCGCCGCAGGGTACCTCGCCTTCCGCAGCAGCGACGGCGAGGATCTCGTCGTCGTCGACAACCCCTGCGCCTGCGCCTAGGGATTGGGATTGGGATTGGAGGGCCGGCCGGCTTGGTAGGTCAGGTGCTTTGCCCCAGCCCCCAGGTGTGGTGGTTTTCTTCATGTTGTACAATACACACACACAGGCAGTAGTAATAAGATTTTCTGTACAAATTGGATGGATTGTGTGATGGGGCGTGGGATTGCAGGAGATGTTCTTCGTGTCGTCCGGGAGGAATTGTACTATACAGAATCGAAAGGTCAAGTTTGCGGTGTTTGTTTCTGATGACAAATTGGTGAATTGATTGATGCTCTTGTGAGAGAAGCAGAAGAATGGGGTAAAGATGCTAACTTTAAACATGGGGTTACTAACTGATATCTACTTTAATTATGGGTTACTATTAACTAGTGGAGTAACACGAATTATCAAGCTTTAGTGATTGTATCCCTTATTCATAATCCCTAGGGATAAAGGAACTGTATTCTGCGTTCCGCTGTCGCGTATTTGACAGGGAAGAGAAGCGTGCACATCAACCTTTCCTGGAAGAAATCTGAACCTAGACACATAGCCTGCACAAGGGGAGCCTAGATTCGATCACTGGAAAGATACTCCTTGTCCTGTCTAGCCCTTTTGTGAAGGGAATGAACGAAAGGTAGGAGTGCCTGCGCCGCGCGTACAGGGAAAAGGCCAGACAAGAGACCATGCTGTTTCCAGTTTTTACTAGAATGCTTTCTTGCGGTTACAGTCCTTGCGTAGTGATCGTTGTAAACTTATGGAAGGCTCCTCCGATGAACGTGTATGCACACCGTTCAGTCAGAAGTTTGTCGATCATACTTTGTCTTCCAAAAAGAGGGAACCTCATTGAAAAAAACGAATGCTCAGCACAGAGTTGCAGAGTGTCAGAGTGCGCAAGTAAAACATGGTTCTACAGTTCTCTCTCCTCCAAACAGGCTTCAAATAGGCTTTAGTCCAGTTTTTATAAATAAAGCCACAATGGCAGAACCAATAAGGATGTGTTCGGTTATAGAATTAGGTGGAACGGAACCGGTTCGTTCCGCGCCTAGCGTCCGTCCGTGTGTTCGGTTGGAAGAAAAGAACAGAACCAGATAGTTCCTTGAAACGGAATATTCCTCTAATATGCGAAACGAGGTCGTCCGACCGAATCGGCCGGATCGCGCGGAACGACTCTCTAATTGGCGAACTAACCCAGTTAAGATGATTAATTACTGAATCAACGGGGATTTTTAGCTGTGGCGATGATTAGCTGAGATGATTAGCGACAAAATCTTGCAAAAACATGCGGCCCTTTAATTTGAGTATATTTTGCAAAGATTTTAAAACAAAAATATTTCTATGATTTGGTACTTTTAGCAAAGATTTTAAGAAAAAAATATATTTTCTACCGTTAATTACAATTAAATTTAAGCTCAAATTATTAGAATTTTAAGCATCATTATAGTTATTCCGTTTCGGTCCCAATTCTCCCAACCGAACACAATATAGGACCATTTCGTTCCTCTTTTTTTTCCAAACCGAACACAGGGTCGGAACCTTCCCATGCCCTCGGAATGGACTCACTCCGTTCCATTCCCTCTCGTTCTAGAGCCGAACACACCCTAAGGTGATGGAGAACCCCTTACAAAGCATATCAAGAAAAACACGGAAGGCTAAAACTTTCCACGAAGACACTTGTAACATCCCAAAAATGTTAAACTTGGATCATCAAATTCTAATCCTCACATTTAGGGTTAACAAAAACTTTTCTAAATAAAATTATGAATGCATGCATATGTGTATGCATTGATTTTGAATTCTTTTAAACCCACCTTGTTTGTTTGTTTGTTTGCTTGTAAAATGTTTCTTAGGTGAAATAAACATCATCTAAAACATTTCCCACACTTTTTCTAAAGACAAGTAAATCAAAACACATATATGAAGTGAATGGTTATTTTGGCCAATTTAACTCCCATGCCTACTTTGGCTGCCTCAAACTTTCAAAACCTAACAGAAACTTTTCTGGATCTTTGCACCCCTTGAATGTACTCGTAACAAGGTATCAAGGCCCACTTTGTGATCATCCAGAAACTTTCAAATGCATAGTTTAAATGACAATTCAAAATTGAATCTTCTTCATATGGGAAGATCCCATTTTTTCAAAACCCACTCAAACAAGCTCAACTTTCAAAACCCAAGCATCTGCAGACTCACCAGCACCAATCTAGCAAACCCACCAAAAATCATTTCAAAATTCAAAACTTGATTTCATGCGGCCATTTCATCAAACAGGTTGCAGACACAAATCAAACAAAACATCAAACACTATAGTGTGCAGTGATTCTTGCCTAACTTGTTCCCTAGTTAGCTCACACACAGCCCAGTAGATCATCTAGGAAGATTAGCCAGGCACTAGCACCACTGTGAGCTTGCCATTGTCATCAATGGTGAATAGACGAGCACCCTCTTGCCACCCCATAGTCGACAGCAAGCTAGGAGCAGCAGCAAGCCTAGCCAGCATGTCTGGGAGGCAGCCCACCGTCCACCGCCACTACCTGTCCCAGCCGCGAGCGTTGCCAAGCCCTGAACCACGCGCACAAGCCGCGCCCAGACCATGCCGAGCATGCGCCAGAGCACCACCCTCGACCAGCGCCCACATACCGCGCGCCGCCCTCATCGCGTGCACACACGATCACCACCGACCCAGGAGACCGCCAGACATCCCCGTTTGCCGCCCCGTGCCATACAGCCACCGCCCGCCGTCGAAGACGCCGCCTCTGCCGCGCAGAGCACCGCCCGTTCCAGACCAAACCACACCGCCCCATGCCTCGAGACCATGTCGTTGAGCATCGCCAGGAGACACAGCACCGTCCCCTACCCTTGCCCATGCCCTTAGCCGCCTGTAACGTCGCCCCCGACGAGCTTACCGTGCGCCCCGACGGTCCCCTCGCTCGACTATAAATAGAGGCCACCCCCGCACGATTTATTCACACCATCTCACTCCCCTCTCCTCACTGACCGTGCCACACCGTTCTCAGAGCAAGGCGAGCACCACCTCGCCGGAATTTCACCGGAGCCCTCCGCCTCTGGAGAAGAAGGGAACCAGCGATTGGAGCCGCCCCAGGAGAAGCCACCGGTACCAGGAGGTTCGCCGTCGTCGACTTCGTCGTTCGCCCGCCTCGCCGACCCTCGCCAGTACCCCGGTGAGCCCCCAACACTCCTCACTGGCCGTGCTAGGTTTCGTTCTCGCCGGAGTTTTCTCGCATCGACGATGACCCTCAGCCGTTGGATTAGAACTAGATCGAACGATCCACGTTGCCCCATACCGCTTCGCCCAGCCCCGCGTCACTGACGAGTGGGGACACCCACTTAAGCAGCTCGCGGGAGCACTGCGCTTAGCAGGCCGGCCCAGTAACTTTTCCCGCGCAGCCCATCGATTCAAATTAAACCTTTTTCTTTTTAAATTCAAACACACTTCTGTACCCAACTTCAAAAATCAACCCAGATCGATTCAGTGCATCAAATTGGATGAAACCAATTTTGTTGGAAAGGTCTGTGAATGCTGAATCCAAGCCCGTTGGATTCAAGTCATTTGGATCTATATATCACCCATAGTAAAAATAACAAGGCAGAAGCTTTTCTGCATTCAAACATTTTTCAAATTTAAACCATAAAAGATTTTGAGTTGATTCCAACTCTCAAAAATCACATTTAACCATACCTTTCAGAATATATAAAAATATATAGGTTTACTTGCAGAAATAATGTTCAAGTATTAAATTGTGACACCACTTTAAATCACATTCCCATGGACTACAATATGTGGTGATGACATGTGTCAACATGATCCCATATTTGGTTTGGAGAATATTAAACCTTAAGTAGTTTTTCAATGAGTAGAAATTACTTTTCTAAAAATAAAAAGAATCAAACCAAGCCTTAACCTTGTAATGTTAGGGATGATGCTAGATCATCCATAGGACCCTTGTGTGTGTGATGATTGCAAGTAGTTAAGTCTTGTTTGGTGATTGTGTACCTCGTATTTATTCATAGACGCTAGTACCGACCAAGGCTACGAGGAGGAACGAGGATACTACGAAGAAGAAGCCGAGGAGAACTTCAACCACTACTCTGCACAAGGCAAGCTAAAACTTGCAAGACACTCTACTTTAGCAAGCCAAATACTACTAGTGAATGTGCAAGCTTATATTGACCCTGATGCAAGTTAGTAACTATGCAAGCCTAATACTACTAGTGAATGAGCAAGCTATTAACCTTGCAAGCTAACACTTGCAATTTAACAAGCTTATATTGACATTGATGCAAGCTAACCCTTGCAAGATTACCCTACTGGTGCAACAAACCCCTACTTATTACTATGCCTTAAGCATATGTGATCATACCCACTTGATAAACCAATCCTAGTTTTACTTGCAAGCTCCTTACTTTATTTTCTTTAGCAAAGCCTCAACTTAGATTTGACTTAAGTAACTTTTAGATACTGGAAAGGTTCTGAAAGTTGCATAAAGAGCATTAAATTGTCCTAAGCTAGAAACCTTGATATCAAACCTAAGATATAAGTTTGGACTTAGTTGAAACTCCACTAGTTACTACCCCATCATCAGTACTACCCCCCTACCTTAGATGCTAGTGCTAAGCATAAAATTTGATCAACTTTAGATGGGAATACTTGGTGGAAAAATGGTTATGAAAACCTTGGAATGATGGATCATTCTACTGAAATGTTTTGGACATGTGTTTCTGAACCCTTGAGGATTCTGGTGATAAAAATGTTGAGGCATGAGCCTTAGCCCTTTATAAAACTGATGGTTGTCTGGATGCGATACCATTCCAATTTTAGCGTACAACCACAATACCCGAATATTGGGTAGGGCTTGACTGGAAACTTATATTCCTTAGTATTAGTTCCCTCACGACCAAGGTTTGAGCTGAGGCTACCTTGTGAAGATTGTCCACCTGTGCAGTACCCAAGATGACAGTTGGTCATGGTTGGGAGGCCAAACTCACAGGAGAGGTGCTTATACTAGGGCGTGTAATTGAAAGGTTAGGATTGATTATTCGCATACTGAGTATGGTGAATTCAGGATTTGTTCCTGACGGATGTATCGAATGTTGTGGTGAAAGTGTACAATCTCTGCAGAGTGTCAAACTATTCGAATAGCCGCGTCCGCGGTTATGGACAGTTGGAGTGGCCATACTGTTCCCCCGTCAGACTTTTCAAAATGACTTGTGAAATGAATTGAGACTTTGACTTGACCACAACAGAGTTGTGACTTGAAATACAAGTTCCCACTTAGGATTTATAAAATTATGACTAGCTTCAGAACCTAGTAGAGATAAATCTGGCTTTTGCAAAACAACCCTAGAGCCTAGTGTCCTATTATCCAAAAACCCCCTTTACTTGTTAGTATTAGTTTGCGAGTACTTAAAGAGTACTCATGGCTTTGTCCCTGGCTATTCCCATGGCCAGACTATGAAGAGGAGTACCTGGAAGATGGACCCCAGAAAGGTTACGACAACTAGGATCATATCCCATCGTCAGGATTGCCTATGACCCCGAAGATGGAGCTTCGCCTACGCTACCGTTATTATTACGTATTCCGCTGCTTGATGTTGTATTAAGAACTGGATCATGAGATCCCTACTTGTGTAAGAACTTATGTATCGTTTGTAATGGATGAAGTACTATGGTATCCAATTCTGTTATGTCTCGCAAAAATGGTAATCCTGGGATTGCGATGTATGGCATAACAAGCATCTAGGATTGAAAAATCCGGGTGTTGACAAGTTGGTATCAGAGCCATCCTCACCATGAGACCCTAGTTAGATTGGACGTTGAACCAAAAACTTAGTTTCAAAACCAAAGAAAACAAATATTTACGAAAACTTATTCTCATTCTTACCTCTTTAATTCTTTCATAAAACTTCATGTTCCTCAAAAAATCTTGCAAAATAGATAAAATTTTGACACACTTGATGACTCTGCTAATCTACTCGTCCTCTATTTTTATAGATGGACGTGAAGTACAGCAAATTTTACCAACTTGGGAATGGAGGAGACCTTATCTTTGAGAGGGATCTGGATCAGCTTTCGGAACTTCTGGAACGTCCGCACCCCGAGTTCTTCGGAGCTCAGCTCAATGATCAAGGAGGAGAAGATCTGCAGTGGCTAATTGGTGCAAGTCTCCGAGGAAAGATTGAACCTCCCACTGCGGAGGGAATTCAGTTTACCTTGAGGGAAAACAACTGGCTCGATGGACTTTCCAGAGCAATGCAGGAAGCTCTTTCCCGTCTGTGTGGGCAGAGCATCAATCAGATCAAGGGTACTCGCTTTGAGTTTTGCCCAAGGCGTGATGCAAATGGACAACCATTGGAAGCCCCATACCACCCCGAGCTGAAGACTCAATTGGACCACCTTAGCTTCATGATGTATGATCGTCAGCAGGAATTGGACAACTGCCGTGACTATTGCAACCACAAGTCTGCCATCATCAAGACGAAGGACCAGACCATCGCCATGCTAGCAAAGGATCGCAAGTCTCGCCGCCGTCAGTCGACAAGAAGGAGCGCATTATTGCCCGTCTTCTCCATCGCATCTCATCTCTGGAGGAGACCATCCACGAGAGAGACATGCAGTTAGAGGAAAGGGAGAATGCCGGAGAGGATCTTCGTGGAGACCCTTACTCCTATCTCAGCGATGACGATGATTTTCTAGAAGATCAGGACATGGACTTCTTCACCGATGAGGATGATTTCGCCTTCATCGATGATGAAGATGATGAAGCCACAGACTCCGAGGAGTAGTAGCACTGAGCACTAGCATAGTAAATCGTAGTCAGTCCCACTGTATCGTAGTTTCCAGAATGGTTCTTAAAACCATCTGTTTTTCTTTGTTGTGGTGTGTGTTGTACTGTGTGCTATGAGTGAATGAATGAAAAAGCAAGTTGCTAGAAAAACCTGAGTCAAACTCTAAAAACTTTTCAAAAACCCAAAACCTTAGAAATTTCCCTCTTTTCTCATGATCTATATCAATCTTCAGATGCCACGTGGAGGAAGTGGTTCAGCCCCGGACCCGATGTTGCAGATCCTGCAAATGTTGACTTCTGACCGCGAAGCTGAAAGAGCGGAACGTCAAGCCAACCTAGCCACTCTGCAACAGATAGCCCAGCTAGCCCACAACAACCAAGGCCATGGAAATCAGGACAACCACGGATCTAAGCTCAAGAATTTCCAGAATACCAACCCACCCATTTTCACCAAGTCAGAAGAACCCCTAGACGCCGATGATTGGCTGCAAACCATGGAAAACAACTTAGAAGTAGCAGGAGTCGAAGCCAACAAAAAAGTCCTGTTCGCCACCCATTATCTAGCCGGAGATGCCAGGGCATGGTGGAATAATGTTCGTGCAATGACCGGAGGCCAAATGATGACCTGGGAGGAATTCAAGGTCAAGTTTAGCAGAACCCATGTGCCACCAGGTTTGATCAAGAGAATGAGAGACGAGTTCAGAGAGTTGAAGCAAGGAAGGATGACTGTAGTGGAATACCGTGACAAATTTTTGTCATTAGCTAGGTATGCCCCGGACGAGATAGACACCGAAGCCAAGAAGAAAGAAAGATTCCTGAATGGTCTGCATGACGAGATGCAGACAGTGTTAGTCAATATCCCCTTTGTTGATATTGAAGCCCTTGTCGACTCTGCTATCCAGATGGAAGGAAAGATCAACCAGGCCAATGAGAACCGCAAGCGTCGCATGATGCATCAACCCGGAACCCATCAGACCCCAAAGTATCGCCCCAACCCATCTCCAGGATTTTCCCCAAGAACCAACAGACCCCCTATGACCCGTCCAACCTACCCCAACCGTGGAAACCCTAGACCCGGAGGAAATCACAACAACCCCGGAAACTCTAGCAATTTCAACCGTGCCCCACCCAAGTTCAACACCAACAATGCTACCGCCAACCCCAACACTGCCCCAAGGACTGGAAGCAATGGTGTGCCTGTCGCAGCCAAGGACAAGTCACAAGTGACCTGTTATGACTGTGGAAATAAAGGCCACTATTCCAACGAGTGCCCCAAGAAGAAGAATGCTACAGCCCCCAACGCCAATGTCCCAGCTCAGCAGCAGCGTCGTGTCCAGCCAGGGAGAAGATTTGCCCCAGGAAATTCACTCAACCGCAATGGTCGTCTTTTTCTCATGCATGCTGAAGAAGCTCAGGAAGCGCCAGACGTCGTGCTGGGTATGTTTTCTGTTAATTCAGTACTTGCAAGAGTGTTGTTTGACTCTGGTGCATCGCATTCATTTGTCACCGAAGAATTTGCCTGCACTAGTTAAATTCAACCAACCAAATTGAAGCATGTGATGATTGTACAAATTCCCGGATCAACCACCAAGGCTAGGCAAATTTGCAAGGCCGTCCCTATCCGAATCCATGGCATAGATTTTTATGCTAACCTAATAGTACTCGAAACTAAAGGTTTGGAAGTAGTACTAGGAACGGATTGGATGTCCAAACATAAAGGATTGATTGACTCTGCCAAGAAAGCCATCACCATGACCAGTACCACCGGAATATCAGTCGAGCATATATCTGAAACCTTACCTCGCCAATTCAAGTGTAACAAGAGTATAGCCCAACCTACCATTGACCAAGTCCGGATAGTCTGTGAATACCCCGATGTATTTCCAGATGTTTTGCCCGGTATGCCCCCAGATCGGGATATCGAGTTTATCATCGAACTAATCCCCGAAACAGGACCCATAGCCCAGAGACCCTATAGTATGAACCCGTTAGAACTAGAAGAACTGAAGGAGCAACTGGATTCCATGTTGGACATCGGATTGATTCAACCAAGTGCGTCCCCATGGAGATCACCTGTCTTGTTTGTGGACAAGAAGGATGGAGGTAACCGTTTGTGTACGGATTATCGGAAGTTGAATGACGTCACCATCAAGAACAAGTACCCCTTGCCCAAGATAGAAGATTTGTTTGATCAGTTGACCGGTGCCCAGGTGTTTTCTAAGATTGATCTTAGGACTGGCTATCATCAACTCAAAATTCGTGCAGAGGATATTCCAAAGACTGCCTTTACCACCAGATATGGATTGTACGAGTATACAGTCATGTCTTTTGGATTAACCAATGCCCCCGCTTATTTCATGAATCTCATGAATAAGATTTTTATGGACTTCCTGGATAAGTTTGTTGTTGTTTTCATCGATGACATTCTGATTTATTCCAAGTCAGAAGAAGAACATGAGCTACACCTAAGGACCATTCTTGGAACCCTTAGAGAGCATCAGCTGTATGCAAAGTTTAGCAAATGTGAATTCTGGTTACAAGAAATAGGATTCCTCGGTCACATTGTATCAGCCGGAGGAATTGCCGTTGACCCTGCCAAAGTAAAAGATGTAGAAGATTGGCAAGCCCAAACCACTCAAACCCAAGTTCGTGCTTTTCTCGGATTGGCGGGATATTACCGCAAATTTGTAGAAGGATTCTCTAGTATCGCCAGACCCATGACCCAATTGCTGAAGAAGGACAAGAAGTTTGAATGGACCGACAAATGTGAAGCGAGTTTTCAAGAACTCAAGAGGAGATTGATTTCAGCCCCAATCTTGATCATGCCGGATATCACGAAGCCCTTCGATGTGTATTGTGACGCATCCAAGATTGGTCTCGGATGTGTGATAATGCAAGAAGGCAAAGTTATATCTTATCTATTGTGACAATTGAAGCAACATGAACAAAATTACCCAACCCATGACCTCGAACTCGCAGCCGTAGTTCTAGCCCTGAAGACATGGAGACATTACCTGATGGGAAACCGTTGTGAGATTTATTTAGATCACAAGAGCCTAAAGTATATATTCACTCAAAAGGAGCTGAATATGAGGCAGAGAAGATGGATTGAGCTAATCAAGGATTACGACCTGGACATTCACTATCACCCTGGTAAAGCCAACGTGGTAGCCGATGCCCTTAGCAGATTGCCGTGCCGCTTGAACTCCATGATTTTGAAGGAGCAACCAAGTTTGCACAAAGAGATGGAAGATTTTCGAATGGAATTAGTAAGTGAAGAATTTTGGCTAGCATAGAACTTCAGCCCACTTTGATTAGTCAGATTAAAGAGGCGCAGAAGGGAAATGCCAGTATCGACGGAATCAAGCATTGTATCGGTACAGGCAAAGTACCCGGATTCACCGAGGATGAAGAAGGAGTTTTGTGGTACAAAGGACGCCTTTGTGTACCATCAGATTCTGAGTTAAAAGAAGTTATCTTGAAGGAGGCTCATGATACTCTTTATTCTATCCATCCCGGAGGAACTAAGATGTATCAAGACTTGAAAGAGCAATTTTGGTGGCCTAAGATGAAGAGAGAAATTGGAAGCTATATCGCCAAGTGTGATATATGTCAGCGAGTCAAGGCCGGACATCAAAGACCTGCTGGATTGTTGCAACCTTTGTAAATTCCGGAATGGAAATGGGATTCTGTAGGAATGGACTTTATCACCGGACTACCTACTTCTAGTAGGGGAAATGACTCTATCTGGGTCATAGTGGACAGATTGTCCAAAGTCGCCCATTTCTTGCCCGTCAAAACCACCTATCAGATTTCGAAGCTAGCAGAGTTGTACATTGCTAGAATCGTTAGTTTGCATGGAGTCCCCAAGAACATAGTATCGGATCGAGGAACTCAGTTTACCTTGAGATTCTGGAAGAAAGTCCAAGAGGGTTTAGGAACCCGCCTAGATTTCAGTACCGCGTATCACCCTCAGACCGATGGACAAACGGAGCGAGTAAATCAAATACTCGAAGATATGCTTAGAGCATGTGTGCTAGAATATGGATCCAAGTGGGAAGACTGTCTGTCGTTTGCAGAATTTTCATACAACAATAGTTACCAAGCCAGTTTGCAAATGGCCCCATTTGAATTTATGTACGGAAGAAAGTGTCGCACCCCTTTGAACTGGTCGGAAGTAGGAGAGAGTCAGATTTTCGGACCCGACATCCTACGAGAAGCAGAAGAGAAGGTTCACAAGATTCGTGAGCACCTCAAGACAACCCAATCCCGACTGAAGAGTTACGCCGACAAGAGACGTCGAGATCTCGCCTTCAACATAGGAGATTTTGTTTATCTGAAAGTGTCGCCATTGAAGGGAATGCAACGTTTCCAACTCAACGGAAAGTTAGCCCCCAGATATATCGGACCTTTCAAAATTCTGAACCGTCGAGGAGAAGTATCGTATCAATTGGAACTACCAGAGGAGATGTCAGTTGTGCACAATGTGTTCCATATCTCGTTACTTCGCAAGTGTCTCGAAGTCCCCGAGAAGACCGAAGTGTTCAAGAATATCGATCACCGGACCATAGAGATCAACGATGACCTAACCTATCCCGAAGTACCCATCCGCATTTTGGAAGAAGCCTTTCGAACTACCAGAACCCGAAGCATCAAGTTTCTCAAGATTCAGTGGAGCAACCACACAGAAGAGGAAGCTACCTGGGAGCGCAAAGATCACATCCGGACGGAGTTTCCAGATCTCTTCAAATCCTAGGTAATCTTTTCGTCCTTTTCAAATCTCGGGACGAGATTTTGTTTAAGGGGGGAAGGTTTGTAACATCCCAAAAATGTTAAACTTGGATCATCAAATTCTAATCCTCACATTTAGGGTTAACAAAAACTTTTCTAAATAAAATTATGAATGCATGCATATGTGTATGCATTGATTTTGAATTCTTTTAAAACCACCTTGTTTGTTTGTTATTTGCTTGTAAATTGTTTCTTAGGTGAAATAAACATCATCTAAAACATTTCCCACACTTTTCCTAAAGACATGTAAATCAAAACACATATATGAAGTGAATGGTCATTTTGGCCAATTTAACTCCCATGCCTACTTTGGCTGCCTCAAACTTTCAAAACCTAACAGAAACTTTTCTGGATCTTTGCACCCCTTGAATGTACTCATAACAAGGTATCAAGGCCCACTTTGTGATGATCCAGAAACTTTCAAATGTATAGTTTAAATGACAATTCAAAATTGAATCTTCTTCATATGGGAAGATCCCACTTTTTCAAAACCCACTCAAACAAGCTCAACTTTCAAAACCCAAGCACCTGCAGACTCACCAACACCAATCTAGCAAACCCACCAAAAATCATTTCAAAATTCAAAACTTGATTTCATGCGGCCATTTCATCAAACAGGTTGCAGACACAAATCAAACAAAACATCAAACACTATAGTGTGCAGTGATTCTTGCCTAACTTGTTCCCTAGTTAGCTCACACACAGCCCAGTAGATCATCTAGGAAGATTAGCCAGGCACTAGCACCACTGTGAGCTTGCCATTGTCATCAATGGTGAATAGACGAGCACCCTCTTGCCACCCCATAGTCGACAACAAGCTAGGAGCAGCAGCAAGCCTAGCCAGCATGTCTGGGAGGCAACCCACTGTCCACCGCCACTACCTGTCCCAGCCGCGAGCGTTGCCAAGCCCTGGACCACGCGTACAAGCCGCGCCCTGACCATGCCGAGCATGCGCCAGAGCACCACCCTCGACCAGCGCCCACAGACCGCGTGCCGCCCTCACCGCGTGCACACACGATCACCACCGACCCAGGAGACCGCCAGACATCCCCGTTTGCCGCCCCGTGCCATACAGCCACCGCCCGCCGTCGAAGACGCCGCCTCTGCCGCGCAGAGCACCGCCCGTTCCAGACCAAACCACACCGCCCCATGCCTCGAGACCATGTCGTTAAGCATCGCCAGGAGACACAGCACCGTCTCCTACCCTTGCCCATGCCTTTATCCGCCTGTAACGTCGCCCCCGACGAGCTCACCGTGCGCCCCGACGGTCCCCTCGCTCGACTATAAATAGAGGCCACCCCCGCACGATTTCTTCACACCATCTCACTCCCCTCTCCTCACTGACCGCGCCAGACCATTCTCAGAGCAAGGCGAGCACCACCTCGCCGGAATTTCACCGGAGCCCTACGCCTCTGGAGAAGAAGGGAACCAGCGATTGGAGCCGCCCCAGGAGAAGCCACCGGTACCAGGAGGTTCGCCGTCGTCGACTTCGTCGTTCGCCCGCCTCGCCGACCCTCGCCAGTACCCCGGTGAGCCCCCAACACTCCTCACTGGCCGTGCTAGGTTTCGTTCTCGCCGGAGTTTTCTCGCATCGACGATGACCCTCAGCCGTTGGATTAGAACTAGATCGAACGATCCACGTTGCCCCATACCGCTTCGCCCAGCCCCGCGTCACTGACGAGTGGGGACACCCACTTAAGCAGCTCGCGGGAGCACTGCGCTTAGCAGGCCGGCCCAGTAACTTTTCCCGCGCAGCCCATCGATTCAAATTAAACCTTTTTCTTTTTAAATTCAAACACACTTCTGTACCCAACTTCAAAAATCAACCCAGATCGATTCAGTGCATCAAATTGGATGAAACCAATTTTGTTGGAAAGGTCTGTGAATGCTGAATCCAAGCCCGTTGGATTCAAGTCATTTGGATCTATAGATCACCCATAGTAAAAATAACAAGGCAGAAGCTTTTCTGCATTCAAACATTTTTCAAATTTAAACCATAAAAGATTTTGAGTTGATTCCAACTATCAAAAATCATATTTAACCATACCTTTCAGAATATATAAAAATATATAGGTTTACTTGCAGAAATAATGTTCAAGTAATAAAAGAATGCTACATAAGCATTTCTAGCCACTTTAATTAATTAAAATTAAAGGGTAAAACCTTATTAAATTGTGACACCACTTTAAATCACATTCCCATGGACCACAATATGTGGTGATGACATGTGTCAACATGATCCCATATTTGCTTTGGAGAATATTAAACCTTAAGTAGTTTTTCAATGAGTAGAAATTACTGTTCTAAAAATAAAAAGAATCAAACCAAGCCTTAACCTTGTAATGTTAGGGATGATGCTAGATCATCCATAGGACCCTTGTGTGTGATGATTGCAAGTAGTTAAGTCTTGTTTGGTGATCGTGTACCTCGTATTTATTCATAGACGCTAGTACCGACCAAGGCTACGAGGAGGAAGGAGGATACTACGAAGAAGAAGCCGAGGAGAACTTCAACCACTACTCTGCACAAGGCAAGCTAAAACTTGCAAGACACTCTACTTTAGCAATCCAAATACTACTAGTGAATGTGCAAGCTTATATTGACCCTGATGCAAGCTAGTAACTATGCAAGCCTAATACTACTAGTGAATGAGCAAGCTATTAACCTTGCAAGCTAACACTTGCAATTTAGCAAGCTTATATTGACATTGATGCAAGCTAACCCTTGCAAGATTACCCTACTGGTGCAACAAACCCCTACTTATTACTATGCCTTAAGCATATGTGATCATACCCACTTGATAAACCAATCCTAGTTTTACTTGCAAGCTCCTTACTTTATTTTCTTTAGCAAAGCCTCAACTTAGATTTGACTTAAGTAACTTTTAGATACTGGAAAGGTTCTGAAAGTTGCATAAAGAGCATTAAATTGGCCTAAGCTAGAAACCTTGATATCAGCCGAAGATATAAGTTTGGACTTAGTTGAAACTCCACTAGTTACTACCCCATCATCAGTACTACCCCACCTACCTTAGATGCTAGTGCTAAGCATAAAATTTGATCAACTTTAGATGGGAATACTTGGTGGAGAAATGGTTATGAAAACCTTGGAATGATGGATCATTCTACTGAAATGTTTTGGACATGTGTTTCCGAACCCTTGAGGATTCTGGTGATAAAAATGTTGAGGCATGAGCCTTAGCCCTTTATAAAACTGATGGTTGTCTGGATGCGATACCATTCCAATTTTAGCGTACAACCACAATACCCGAATATTGGGTAGGGATTGACTGGAAACTTATATTCCTTAGTATTAGTTCCCTCACAGCCAAGGTTTGAGCTGAGGCTACCTTGTGAAGATTGTCCACCTGTGCAGTACCCAAGATGACAGTTGGTCATGGTTGGGAGGCCAAACTCACAGGAGAGGTGCTTATACTAGGGCGTGTAATTAAAAGGTTAGGATTGATTATTCGCATACTGAGTATGGTGAATTCAGGATTTGTTCCTGACAGATGTATCGAATGTTGTGGTGAAAGTGTACAATCTCTGCAGAGTGTCAAACTATTCGAATAGCCGCGTCCGCGGTTATGGACATTTGGAGTGGCCATACTGTTCCCCCGTCAGACTTTTCAAAATGACTTGTGAAATGAACTGAGACTTTGACTTGACCACAACAGAGTTGTGACTTGAAATACAAGTTCCCACTTAGGATTTATAAAATTATGACTAGCTTCAGAACCTAGTAGAGATAAATCTGGCTTTTGCAAAACAACCCTAGAGTCTAGTGTCCTATTATCTAAAAACCCCCTTTACTTGTTAGTATTAGTTTGCGAGTACTTAAAGAGTACTCATGGCTTTGTCCCTGGCTATTCCCATGGCCAGACTATGAAGAGGAGTACCTGGAAGATGGACCCCAGAAAGGTTACGACAACTAGGATCATCTCCCATCGTCAGCATTGCCTGTGACCCCGAAGATGGAGCTTCGCCTACGCTATCGTTATTATTACGTATTCCGCTGCTTGATGTTGTATTAAGAACTGGATCATGAGATCCCTACTTGTTTAAGAACTTATGTATCGTTTGTAATGGATGAAGTACTATGGTTTCCAATTCTGTTATGTCTCGCAAAAATGGTAATCCTGGGATTGCGATGTATGGCATAACAAGCATCTAGGATTGAAAAATCCGGGTGTTGACAACACTGAAGCTATAGTGAGGGGACACGAGGCTCCTCGATGCAAACCCCAAGAGAGTAACGATGCACCGCGCCACCATCGCCATTATCGCGACGATCAAGGGTTTTCACCTAGAGCCCTAGCACGGAGAAGGTAACCACAATGGTTGCCCCAAGAGGGTTAAGACACCTGCAAGCATCGCCACAGTTTGCACCGACGCGTTGAGCTTTTGTCCAGGAAAACCTTTCTGGTCTCAGACCTATGCTATCTCCGAGTTACGCCTTCGACACATAATCTAGGAGTTGCCGAAGAGCCACCAACACTAAGGTCCCCCATCGTTCGCTCCTTGCCATCCACATGACCGAAGAGAAAGACCACAACCACCGCGACATTGCTCGCCGTAGAGTCACCCCTGCAGTCCACCTTCCGGGGCTGCTACCTCGGCATCCACAAACTCGAGCACATGACCTGACCAACATCACCCCGCAAATCTGAAGGATTTGACGAGGTAAGCCAGCACCATAGCCTCAGCCATCAAGACACTCGGCAACTCAGGTGAGGGGATCTGCCCTCCATAACCCGAGGTGATCACCGCCTAGACGCAACATGCCCAGATATTAGGCTCAGACAGGATTAGATCAGGCCCTGTCAGTCATGCCGCCCCACTATTGCGCCCATGCCGTCGTTGCTGCCGTCCACCTGCAGCCTTGTGCCGCACCGATTGACCACCTCCATGCTCTACTTCATGTCGCCATGAGTGCATCGCTGCCGCCTCACTCCACGTGAGCATCCCCCGCACGCTGCCAGATAGGAGAAAAATCACCGCGCCGCTCAGGCATAGGTCGCGTCGTCGCTGGTCAAACCCGTCGCTTCCTCTCACACCAACACCCCACGAGATACCCCACAAGAACGGGCAATCGTCGGGCAGAGAGAGGGCCATCGCCGCCGACACCGCACGGGCTTTGCCTAGCGGCGCTCGCCGGCGACGACATGTAGAGGGGAAAGAGGATTATGTTGGAATTTGAGGCATATTTGATGTTGGGCTTTTGGCCCATAACAAATACAAATTCTGAAATTCTCTTTGGCCCATTACTATGGCAACTCATGTGTGTGCTAGTGGTGCCAAAGTTTAGTCCCATATTGCTAGTGGAAGGGGTGTTGGACCACCTTATATAGTAGAGTGTTGCACCACTCACTAAGGTGTAAGAAGAAGAGAAGCCCTCGCGCACTCCTCCTCCGACGCCGCTCGCCTCGCCACGCCACGCCTCGTCACGACGCGCGCGACACGAGTTGCAGGAATCTCGCCGAGCCGAGCTTTATTTTGCTGATTGGGAAAATTAATTGTGTATTAATTATGATTCATTAATGCGTCATTATGGATGCGTTAATCAACCGGCCGTTTCTACATCGTGGGCTGGTACTGACTCGGTCGTGGGCTGTTGCCCACGTCCTATCCGACCCGCACTATATAAGCAGGCAGACGCGAACCCTGACAGTTACCAGCAATTAGATTGCATCTGCCTACCTGCGCATCGTTCCACCTCTCTGTGTTGCCCTCTGCTACTCCATCCCGCCGGCTGCGTGCACGGCCGTCCGGCAGAGCAGGCCTTCAGAACCCTGTCTCTCTGATCCTGCACAGGGAGAGAGGCGATAAGGTCTTTGGGGAGCGTCTAGGCGCGACTGCTCGAACTCTTCTACGTCCAGCTTCCTCGACTCCATCTCCATGTATAACGACGCTTCCAAGCAGGCTGCTGCTGCTACCGTCGGTGGCGGATCCACTTCTGTTGTGCCGTTGGTCATACCATCAACGAACTCGTACGTGTTACTTGCTCTCTTGTTATTTCCTATGATGATTACTAGTATTGCAGTATGCGTAGATGTTCTAGATTTTCACTTGCCTGTATGGTGCATGTCTACTATGCATATGCTAGTTAATCTTGGAAATTGTTTTGTCATGATTTACACTTGGATTAAATTAATGCAAAAACTACTAATTATTTCAACAATCCAAAAACCTTATTTTAGGCTGTTTTCGCGTCAAGGCTTTGCCGTTTGTCTGAAACCGAACCCGTTTACGGGTGCGCACTTTAAGTGCTGGCAAACCAAGTGTAACCTCTGGCTGATGGCTATGGATGCCTTCTGGGTATCGGCTGGTAATCCTGAAGGAACGATCACTCCTGAACTGGAGAAGACGTTCAAGGAGACCACCATATTCTTTGTGGGTTGTGTCATAAGCGTCATTGGGGACAAGTTGGTGGATGCATATTTACATATGCGCAATGCCAAAGAACTGTGGGATGCACTCGAAGCAAAATTCGGTGCTACTGATGCTGGCAGTGAACTGTATGCCATGGAGCAGTTTCATGACTATAGGATGGTTGAAAACCGTTCTGTCGTTGAACAGGCTCATGAGATTCAGTGCATTGCAAAAGAATTTGAGCTCCTGAAGTGTGCGTTGCCCAGCAAATTTGTTGTGGGATGCATCATTGCAAAGCTTCCTCAATCCTGGAGGAGTGTTGCCACTAACCTTAAACACCAGAGGCAAGAGATGTCCGTTGAGAATCTCATTAGGTTTCTGGACCTTGAGGAAAAGACAAAGGCAAAAGTCGCACACCCAAAGGGAGCCGAGGCACCCCAGTCAAGCGCCAATGTGGTGCAGAAGAACTTCCACAACAAGTTCAAGGGGAAGACCAAGGCCGTTCGTACTACTACCTTCAAAAAGAATAAGAAGGACAAGTCACAGGATCCCTGCTTTGTGTGCGACGAGGTTGGACATTGGGCTCCAAACTGCAAGCAGCGCAAAGGAAGGAAGAATCCAAATGGACAGAACTCTAAGTCTGTCAACGTGACTATGAGAAACAATGATAAGGGTGCATCCGGGTATGGTAATTTACCTACTGTTTTGTCAATTTGTCAATCTACAGATTGGTGGATCGACACCGGTGCTAATATTCATGTGTGTGCTGATATCTCTTTGTTTTCTTCTTATCAGGTCACAAGAGATCTCTCCGTCTTGATGGGAAACGGATCGCATGCTTCTGTTCGTGGTGTTGGCACGGTGGATCTGAAGTTTACTTCGAAAAAGATCGTGCAGTTGAAGAACGTGCAGCATGTGCCCTCAATAAATAAGAATCTCGTTAGTGGTTCCTGAAAGGATACGGATGTCGCCTAGAGGGGGGGGTGAATAGGCGATTAAAACTTTTCCTAGAGTGGCTCAACAAAGGCGGAATAAAACAAGTGATTACTTTGTTAAGCACAACCTAGAACAACTAAGGTTCACCTATGTGCACCAACAACTTATGCTAAGCAATACAAGCAACAAAGTGATAGCAAGATATATATTACTTCAAGCACGAAGGCTATCACAATGTAAAGTGCATAAGTAAAGAGCTCGGGTATAGTGATAACCGAGGAACACGGGGACACTGATATTTTACCGAGTTCCTCCCAACATGGAGTACGTCTCGTTTGGAGAGGGGTGGTATCAAACCACCAAAGCCACAAAAGTCCTCCCTTATTCTCCGGTGAATCTCACCCCAACGGGATCGATTCACGCTTCCACTATCGGCGTACTTGTCGGTGGCAACCGGAACCTCTCACAAGGTTAGGGCACTTCTCCACAACTTAATTGGAGGCTCCCAACAAACACCATCAAGGCCACAATGCCACCAAGGCCACAAAACCGTCTAGGGTTCCAAGAACCCAAGAAGGACAAGCTCCAATGAGTCACACAAACCAAATCCTCCGAGGATAACTCAAACCGATGCACCGAATGCAAATGGCAAGAACACCACAAAGGTGCTCAAATTCCTCACTCTCAAGTTCCAACAAAGCTACTAAAGCTATTGGGGGGAAAAGAGAGGAGGAATCAAAGAGAGACACAAAATCCCCCAAAATCTAGATCCCCAAAGATACACTCACAAAGAAATGAATCGGTTAGATCAAAACGTGGATCTAGATCTTCTCTCTCTTCCACTCAAATATGGACAAGAATCATCGGAGAGGAAGAGATTAGGCAAGATTCAAAATCTAGAGCAAGTGTGGACAAAGCTTAGCCTAATAGATGAGGAAGGAGCATACTAAACTCAAAACGGACAAGTTCTTAAATAGCGGCCCGAGAAAATCTGGTTGTTGGGGCTATTTTTCGGTCTGGACCGGTACTACCGCCCGGCAGCATGTCAACAGAGCAGAGCGACAGCAAGCGAGCGCAGCCAGCAAGGGATCGGGCAGGTGAGCGACCGCGCGCGAGAGCAAGCACAGCACGCGCGCAAGGGAGCCAGGATGCAAGTGGGGCCAGGCAGCGCAGGGGCCATCGCAGCAAGCAGCAGGGCGCGAGGCACAGTGCAGGGCAACGCGCGCGCACATGCGGGATTGGCACGGCTGCGTGGGGCCAGCGGGTGCCAGGCTACGAGCGGCGGCGGCAGGCCAACTGGGCCCCAACGCGCAGCAGCTAGCGCGGCAAGCGGGCGATGCAAAGCAGCGCGCAAGAGAGTGTAGCGGCAGCGCATGCGCGAGAGCTGGCGAGCGGGCGCGGCGCAGTGCGGGAGTAGGCCAGCGAGCAGGACAGAGGACTTGGGCGGCCTGGGCAAGCCAGGATGGGCCGGCCGGTAGTACCGGCCCACCTAGGCGGTACTACCAGGCCGGTCCGGTACAACCGGAAGTGGGTGCCGGGCCAGACTGAGAATGGGCTGCGCGTCTCAGGCTCGACCGGTACTGGGCTGCGATAGTATCGGTCGGCCCAGAAAAATAAAATGCCTTTTCTTTTTGTGTTTTAAACCAAATAGAGGGCAAACTCAAATTGCGATAACTTTTGATTAATAGCTCCGATTGACGCGGTTCCAATTGCGTTGGAAAGATGACGACATTGGCTACCCTATAAAAATTGAAAATATTGGTTATCACCAAGTGAGAAAGTATCAAGTATAATAATATGAGATACCTCACTTGGTGAGAAACCGGAAGACCGCCAAGATCAAAATCGCGATAAGATACAAATGGAAGATCCGATTTTTATGAACACGAGCTTGTTATGGAGATTACCACAAGCTCTATATCCTCACATGGATAAGACAAAATAACAACCAAATACGATGATGCAAGTATGCAAAGGTTTGAGCTCTATTCGAATGATGTGACCGAATTACTCATTCGAGAGCCCCTCTTGATAGAACGACTATCTATCCTAAACCCGGTCTCCCACTAACAATATGAGACCGGCAAAAGGGAAAACCTATCAAGATTATACCTTTGCCTTGAGCATTCCTCTTGAGCTCGATGTAGACGATCTTGCCCTTCTCAAGATGGAACGCCTTTCTTGATTCCTCATCATCGATCCATGATCACCGAGGATGGCAAGCATCAAACATGAGATCTTCTATAGATGGTGCATTTTGAGCTTGCACGTCACATCTTCTTCTCATTTCATCGACCTTGAAGCCAACACATGCTCCAAGCGATGCCAATGGACAATTCCTACAAGTACAACTTAATACACACATTAGTCCATTAGTCCATAAAGATTATCATTAATTACCAAAACCACACATGGGGGCCCAACATGTTCTTTCAGTTCCCTTCTTTGCAAAGAAGGTTTTAAGTTGGTATTTGAGTCCAATAAAGTAGTCATCTCTAAGTATGGACAATTTATTGGTAAAGGTTATGAGTGCGGCGGTTTGTTCCGTCTTTTCCTATCAGATTTTTGTAATAAGGTTGTGAACCATATTTGTGCCCCTGGCAATGATACCGATATTTGGCATTCACGACTTTGTCACATTAATTTTGGTTGTATGAAGCGGCTAGCTAAGATGAATTTAATTCTGAGTTTCACTTTAGCCAAAGGCTCTAAATGTCAAGAGTGTGTTCAAGCTAAGCAACTGCGCAAGCCTCACAAGCCTGTGCAGGAAGCAAGAAACTTGGCACCACTAGAGCTTATATATTCAGATCTATGTGAGATGAATGGTGTGTTGACCAAAGGTGGAAAGAAATACTTCATGACGTTGATTGATGATTCTACTAGATTTTGCTATGTATATCTTTTGAAAACTAAAGATGAGGCTCTACACCACTTTAAAAACTATAAGGCAGAAGTTGAAAATCAACTTGAGAGAAAGATTAAGAGAGTCCGGTCAGATCATGGTGGAGAGTATTTCTCTAATGAGTTTGATTTATTTTGTGCGGAACATGGCATTATTCATGAGAGGACGCCTCCCCATTCTCCCCAATCTAACGGGGTTACCGAAAGGAAAAACCGTACTCTAACAGACTTGGTTAACGCCATGTTAGGTACTTCGGGTTTATCCAAGGCATGGTGGGGGGAGGCGATATTGACATCATGTCATGTCCTTAATAAAGTTCCCATAAAAGACAATGAAACTGCTCCCTATGAATTATGGGAGAAGAGAAAACTAACACTCTCGTACTTACGTACTTGGGGCTGTTTGGCAAAAGTGAATTTGCCAATTCCCAAAAAGCGTAAACTTGGACCAAAGACCGTAGACCGTGTCTTTCTTGGCTATGCTCATCATAGCGTTGGATACAAATTTCTAGTGGTGAAATCTGAGGTACCTGACATGAAGGTCGGTACAATCATGGAGTCTAAGGATCCTACATTCTTTGAGGATATTTTTCCGATGAAAGATATGCCTAGTACATCTAGACAGGAATATGTTGAAACTCCTGAACCTGCTATTCCCATGGAATATTATGAACGAGCACATGATGAAATTCCTGAGGAGGTAGACAATAAAGTTCCTGTAAGGAACAAGAGACAGAGGATTGCAAAGTCCTTTGGTGATGATTTCATTGTCTATCTCGTGGATGATACTCCCACCTCTATTTCAGAGGCTTATGCATCCCCTGATGCAGACTACTGGAAAGAGGCTGTTCGTAGCGAGATGGATTCCATCATGGAAAACGAAACTTGGGAGATCATTGATTGTCCTTATGGGTGCAAACCTGTAGGATGTAAGTGGGTGTTCAAAAAGAAGCTTAGGCCTGATGGTACAATTGAAAAGTACAAGGCTCGGCTTGTTGCCAAGGGTTATACCCAAAAAGAAGGCGAATACTTATTTTATACTTATTCTGTTGGAATTATGCCCTAGAGGCAATAATAAAGATGTTATTATTATAATTCTTGTTCATGATAAAGTTTATATTCCATGATAGAATTGTATTAAGCGGAAACTTTAATACTTGTGTGGTTTGTGAACAACACCGTGTCCCTAGTATGCCTCTATGGACTAGCTCATTGATTAATGATGGTTAAGGTTTCCTAAACATAGACATGAGTTGTCGATTAATAATGAGATCATATCATTGGGAGAATGATATGATGGACAGACCCAAACTAAGAGGAGCAATTAGATCGTGTCATCGTGTTCATCTTTGCGAAGCTTTTCTTATGTCAAATATTGTATTCCTTAGACCATGAGATAATACAACTCCCTGGTATCGAAAGAAAGCTTTGAGGTCATCAAACGTCATCCTATGAGAGGGTGGTCATAAAGGTGTCTCTCAGGTGATCGGAAAGTACCTGTTGGGTTGTATGTATCGAGATGGGATTTGTCCCTCCCAAGTCGGAGAGATATACTTCGGGCCCACTCGGTAATCGATATCAACACCGCTTGCAAGCATGTGGTTAAGGAGTTAATCACAAAGTGATATCGGATTACGGAACGAGTAAAGTACTTGTTGTGAACGAGATTGAACTAGGTAAGACGGTACCGACGATCAAATCTCGGGCAAGTAAAATATCGCGAGACGAAGGGAATATATATATGGGATTGAATGAATCCTGGCATCGTGGTTCATCCGATATGATCATCGATGAATGTGTGGGAGTCAATATGGGTTTCCAGACCCCGCTGTTGATTATTGATAGAAGATCATGTCTGCATGTTCTCGAACCCGAAGGGTCACACACTTAACGTGTCTCGACGCTAGGATAAATTGGATAATTGGTTTATGAGTTTTTGTTCGGAGTCTAGGATGTGATCCGGGACATCACGAGAGGTTCCGGAATGATCCGGAGAATAAGATTCATATAAGGCAATGCAGTTTTTGGAGTTCGGAATTGTTTCGTGTTAATCGGTATTGTACCAAAAGCTTCTAGAACCTTCCAGAGGGGGACCGACGTGGCCCCACCTGCCGGGAGGGGGCATGGGCCTATGAGGGAGTGCCCTGGCCGCATTGGGCCAGGTGCACAAGGCCCCATAGGGCCCATCCGGCCAAACAAGGGGAAACCCTAGTTTGGAGCTTCTAGAAGGGGGGATTACTTGCCCCCCACTCCTCCCTCCTTTGGCCGCCGGCCTAGGCTTGGGGGAGGGGCTAGGGCTGGCGCCCACCCCTCTATATATAGAGGGCTGGGGCGCACCACCCCCACACACCTCCTCCTCAAGCCTAGCCGCCCTGCTGCCCCTCCTCTCTCTCCCTCCCGACTGCGTGTAGGCGAAGCCCTGCTGCAGAAACTCTCTACCACTTGCACCGCGCCGTCGCGTTGTAGATCCAATCCGTCTCTCCACCATACTTGCTGGACCGAGGAAGGAGGAGACGTCGAGGTGACGCACGTGTGCATCTCTCGGAGGCATCGCCACTTGTGGTGTTAGATCGAAGCGGATCGCGAGGAGGAGAAGCGAGTACGACTACATCAGCCACGTTCCGACGAACATTCCGCTATGCGAATATCCAAGGGTATGAAGATATCATCTAATCTCTCTCGTTGTTTGCATCTCCTAGATTAGATCTTGGCTTTCCCGTTCGCATCCGTAGAATTTTTTTGATTTACTATGCTGCGAAACCCTTCAGTGGTATCAGAGCTAGATCTATGCGTAGATGTGTTTCACGAGTAGAACGCAACATGGTTGTTGCGGGCGTTGATATTTTCGATTGCAAGCCTCTTGTTTGTGTTCTTCTTATGACGCGGGATAGTGAGATTGAAGCGGTCCAGGCCAAACTTACGCGACGTCGTTCGCGAGACTGGCTCCGCACTTGACGTGTGGCTTGTTCCACACATGCGGCTGGTGGATGCCAGTTTCTCTCACTATAGTTGTCATGGTATTTACACCGGAGTTTGGCAACCATAATATCACCGTTGTGGCTTTCCGTAGGTAAGAATCGTTTTTAGCTTGCTACTCCCATAAGCCATGTAAAACATGCAACAATAAAGTAGAGGCGTCTAACTTGTTTTTGCAGGGAGTGTTTTCTGTGATATGGTATGGCCCAAGATGTGATGTGTATATTGTATGCGATGATCATGTTTTGTAATGTTTCACGACTTGCATGTCGATGAGTACACAACCGGCAGGAGCCATATGGTTGTCTTTATAATTGTGTATGACCTATGTGTCAACTTCTTATACGCCATGTAATAGTTTCACTTTATCGCTAAGTAGTTAGCAATAGTTGTAGTTGCTAATCATGGTGGAGGCAATCATGGTGGAGTGATGGAGATCATGCCGGCACGCACAAGATGGAGATCATTGCGCGAAGATTGGCTATACCATGTCACATAAAGTTATATGCATGTGATTTTTATCCTTTTATGTATCTTATTATGCTTAGATCGCGACGGTAGCATTATAAGATGATTCCTCACTTAAAGATCAAGATAAAACTGTGTTCTCCCCATGTATGCACCATTGCGAAAGTTCGTCGTGTCCAAGCATCACGTGATGATCGGGTGCTATAGACTCTACGTTCACATACAACGGGTGCAAGGAAATACTTGGGTTTGACTTGACGAGCCTAGCATGTACAGACATGACTCGGAACACATGAACCGAAAGGTTAAACATGAGTCATATGAATGATATGATCGACACTTCGTTGTCCACCATTGAAACCACATCTCTTCTCGTGCAGATCGGATTAGGTGTGGTGAATTTGGATCATGTTCACTAAACAACTTGAGGGATGTTGAATTTAGTGGGAGTTCATCTAGTAATTTGATTAAAAGTTGAACTAGTTATCATGAACATAGTCTAATTTGTACTTGCAAATATTGTAGATCAAATGGCTAAGTCCAACTTCAACTTCAACGTTTTTGCTGAGAAGGAAAAGCTTAGAAACAATGGGTCTAACTTCTCCAATTGGTTCCGCAATCTGAGAATCATTCTCTCTGGCGGTCAAAAGGACTATGTCCTTGAAAATGCGCTAGGTGACGCCCCTGCTGTAGATGCGCCGGCTGATGAGAAAGCTGTCTATCAGTCGCGCAAAGATGATTATGGTGTGATTAAGAGCACCATGTTGTTTGATATGGAATCGGACCTTCAAAATCGTTTTGAAGACTATCCCGGGCCCTTTGAGATTCTTGAGGAGCTGAAAACCATGTTTCAGACTCAGGCCCGTTCTGAGAGATATGAGATCTCTGAGAAATTCTTTAACTGCAAGATGGAGGAAGGGAGTTCCGTTAGTGAGCACGCTATTAAGATGTCGGGATACACTCAACGCCTTGAGCAACTGGACTGCAAGATTCCAGAGGAGCTCAAGATTGATAGGGTTCTGCAATCACTCCCTCCCAGCTACAAAAGTTTTGTAGTGACTCATAATCAGATTGGTTCCACTGATACGATCACCGAGCTCTTCGCAAAGCTGAAGGCTGCGGAGGTGGACATCAAAAATGATAATCATGTGTTGATGGTCAACAAGCCCCACACCTTCAAGAAAGGTAAGGGTGCAAAGAAGCCCTTCAAGAAAGGCGGCGGCAAGCGCGTTGCCCCTGCTGAGAAGAAGCTCAAGTCTGGACCCAAGCCGGACACTGAGTGCTTCTATTGCAAGGACAAGGGTCACTGGAAGCGCAACTGTCTGAAGTACTTAGCGGAAGAGAAGGCTGGCACCATCAAAGGTATATTTGATATACATGTTATTGATGTTTTCCTTACTAGCCCTCATTGTAGTGCCTGGGTATTTGATACCGGTTCAGTTGCTAATATTTGTAACTCGAAACAGGAGCTACGGAATAGACGGCGGCTTGCGAGGGATGAGGTGACGATGCGCGTTGGCAACGGATCAAGAGTTGATGTGATGGACGTTGGCACGCTCTCCTTAGTTTTACCTTCAGGATTAGTTTTAAACCTTAATAAGTGTTATTATGTGCCTACGTTGAGCATGAACATTATTTCTGGATCTTGTTTATTGCAAGACAGTAATTCATTTAAATCGGAGAATAATGGTTGTTCTATTTATATGAGTAACATCTTTTATGGTCATGCACCTGTTGTGAATGGTTTATTTCTTCTAAATCTCGAAAGGGATGAAACACACATCCATAACATTGAGGCTAAGAGATGCAAAGTAGATAGTGATAATAGTACTTATTTGTGGCACTGTCGTCTAGGTCATATTGGTGTAAAGTGCATGAAGAAACTCCATTCTGATGGACTTTTGGAGTCTCTTGATTTTGAATCATTTGACACATGCGAACCATGCCTCATGGGCAAGATGATCAAAACCCCGTTCTTCGGTATGATGGAGCGAGCTACGGACTTGTTGGAAATCATACATACCAATCTATGCGGACCGATGAGTGTTTCGACGCGCGGTGGATATCGCTATTTTATCACTTTTACCGATGACTTAAGTAGATATGCGTATATCTATTTAATGAAACATAAAACTGAAACATTTGAAAAGTTCAAGGAATTTCAGAATGAAGTGGAGAACCATCGTAACAGAAAGATTAAATTTCTACGATCCGATCGTGGAGGTGAATATTTGAGTTATGATTTTCTCACGCATCTTAAAGCAAGCGGAATCGTTTCGCAACTCACGCCACCCGGAACACCACAGCGCAATGGTGTGTTTGAACGCCGGAATCGAACCCTATTAGATATGGTCCGATCAATGATGTCTCTTACTGATTTGCCGTTATCATTTTGGGGTTATGCATTAGAAACCGCTGCATTCACTTTAAATAGGGCACCATCTAAATCCGTTGAGACGACACCGTATGAACTATGGTTTGGTGCTAAACCTAAGTTGTCGTTTCTTAAAGTTTGGGGATGCGAAGCTTACGTCAAGAAATTGATGTCGGACAAGCTCGAACCCAAAGCGGAGAAATGCGTCTTCATAGGATACCCTAAGGAAACTATTGGGTATACCTTCTATCACAGAACCGAAGGCAAAGCGTTTGTCGCAAAGAACGGTTCCTTTCTTGAGAAGGAGTTTCTCTCGAAAGAAGTGAGTGGGAGGAAAGTAGAGCTAGACGAGGTTGTTGAACCTTCTCTTGAGTTGGAGAGTAGCGCGGCACCTGAAATTGTTCCAGTGCCGCCTGCACCAACAATAGAGGAAGCTAATGACAAGGATCATGAAGCTTCGGACGATGCTGCTACTAAACGTCGCAGGTCGACAAGGTCGCGTGCCCCTCCTGAGTGGTACGGCAACCCTGTCTTGACTGTCTTGTTTGTAGAAGACAGTGAACCTACGAACTATGAGTAAGCGATGATGAGCCTAGACTCTGAGAAATGGCTAGAAGCCATGAAATCCGAATTGGGATCCATGAGCGAAAACCAAGTATGGACTTTGGTGGACCCTCCTAGCGACCGAAAGACCGTTGAGTGCAAATGGATCTTCAAGAAGAAAACGGACGCGGATGGTAATGTTACCGTCTATAAAGCACGGCTTGTCGCGAAAGGTTTTCGACAAGTTCAAGGTGTTGACTACGATGAGACTTTCTCTCCCGTAGCGATGTTTAAGTCCATTTGGATTTTATTAGCAATTGCTGCATTTCATGATTATGAAATATGGCAGATGGATGTCAAGACTGCGTTCCTCAATGACAACATTGATGAAGAGTTGTATATGATGCAACCCGAAGGTTTTGTCGATCCTAAGGATGCTGATAAAGTGTGCAAGCTTCAACGTTCCATTTATGGACTGAAGCAAGCATCTCGGAGTTGGAACCTACGTTTTGATCAAGTGATCAAGAGCTTTGGATTTGTTCCAAATTGCTACGAAGCTTGTATCTACAAGAAAGTGAGTGGGAGCTCGGTGACATTTCTGGTACTATATGTGGATGACATATTGATTATTGGAAATGACATTAACATGCTTAACGATGTGAAGAGTTATTTGAACAAGTGTTTTCAATGAAAGACCTAGGTGAAGCTGATTATATATTGGGCATCAAAATCTATAGAGATAGACAAAGACGCCTGATAGCTTTAAGCCAGAGTACATACCTAGAAAAAGTTCTGAAAAGGTTCAGAATGGATAAGGCAAAGAAAGGTTCAGTGCCTATGTTGTCAGGTAAGATATTGAGCAAGGCTCAGTGTCCAGCTATGGTAAATGATAGGGAAGCTATGAGCAAAGTGCCTTATGCCTCGGCCATAGGTTCTATCATGTATGACATGCTGTGTACTAGACCGAATGTGTCCAATGCTCTTAGTTTGACGAGCAGATATCAAAGTGATCCAGGAGTGGAACACTGGAGACAGCCGTGAAGAACATCCTAATGTACCTAAATAGGACTAAAGAAATGTTCTTAGTCTATGGGGGTGATGCACAGCTCATCGTAAAAGGTTACGTCGACGCTAGTTTTGACACCGACAAGGATGATTCTAAATCTCAGACAGGATACGTTTATATTTTGAATGGAGGAGCTGTGAGCTGGAGAAGCTGCAAGCAAAGCGTGATCGCGAGATCTACAGTAGAAGCGGAATACATGGCTGCTGCAGAAGCGTCAAGTGAAGGAGTTTGGATCAGGAACTTCATCACTGAGCTTGGCGTGGTTCCAAGTGCATTGGACCCACTGGAGATATTGTGTGACAACACTGGTGCCATAGCACTCGCTAAGGAACCAAGATATCATCCAAAGACCAAGCAAATCAACCGCAAGTTTCATATAATCCGAGATTATATAGCAGATGGAGATCTGAAGATTATCAAAGTACATACAGATCTGAATGTCGCAGATCCATTGACTAAACCTCTTCCACGTGTAAAACATGATCAGCACCTTAATGCCATGGGTGTGAGATTGTTGCCAAATGTAAACTAGATTATTGACTCTAGTGCAAGTGGGAGACTGTTGGAATTATGCCCTAGAGGCAATAATAAAGATGTTATTATTATAATTCATGTTCATGATAAAGTTTATATTCCATGCTAGAATTGTATTAAGCGGAAACTTTAATACTTGTGTGGTTTGTGAACAACACCGTGTCCCTAGTATGCCTCTATGGACTAGCTCATTGATTATTGATGGTTAGGGTTTCCTAACCATAGACATGAGTTGTCGATTAATAATGAGATCATATCATTGGGAGAATGATATGATGGACAGACCCAAACTAAGCGGAGCAATTAGATCGTGTCATCGTGTTCATCTTTGCGAAGCTTTTCTTATGTCAAATATTGTATTCCTTAGACCATGAGATAATACAACTCCCTGGTATCGGAAGAAAGCTTTGAGGTCATCAAACGTCATCCTATGAGAGGGTGGTCATAAAGGTGTCTCTCAGGTGATCGGAAAGTACCTGTTGGGTTGTATGTATCGAGATGGGATTTGTCCCTCCCAAGTCGGAGAGATATACTTCGGGCCCACTCGGTAATCGATATCAACACCGCTTGCAAGCATGTGGTTAAGGAGTTAATCACAAAGTGATATCGGATTACGGAACGAGTAAAGTACTTGCTGTGAACGAGATTGAATTAGGTATGACGGTACCGACGATCAAATCTCGGGCAAGTAAAATATCGCGATACGAAGGGAATATATATAAGGGATTGAATGAATCCTAGCATCATGGTTCATCCGATATGATCATCGATGAATGTGTGGGAGTCAATATGGGTTTCCAGACCCCGCTCTTGATTATTGATAGAAGATCATGTCTGCATGTTCTCGAACCCGAAGGGTCACACACTTAACGTGTCTCGACGCTAGGATAGATTGGGTAATTGGTTTATGAGTTTTTGTTCGAAGTCTCGGATGTGATCCGGGACATCACGAGAGGTTCTGGAATGATCCGGAGACTAAGATTCATATAAGGCAATGCGGTTTTTGGAGTTCGGAATTGTTTCGGGTTAATCGGTATTGTACCGGAAGCTTCTAGAACCTTCCGGAGGGGGACCGACATGGCCCCACCTGCCGGGAGGGGGCATGGGCCTATGAGGGAGTGCCCTGGCCGCATTGGGCCAGGGGCACAAGGCCCCATAGGGCCCAGCCGGCCAAACAAGGGGAAACCCTAGTTTGGAGCTTCTAGAAGGGGGGGATTACTTGCCCCCCACTCCTCCCTCCTTTGGCCGCCGGCCTAGGCTTGGGGGAGGGGCTAGGGCTGGCGCCCACCCCTCTATATATAGAGGGCTGGGGCGCACTGTTGGAGATATGCCCTAGAGGCAATAATAAATGTAGTTATTATTATATCTTTGTGTTTATGATAAATGTTTACATTCATGCTATAATAGTATTAACAAGGAAACATTGATACTTGTGTGATTTGTAAACTTAATTTGAAGTCCCTAGTATAGCCTCTATACATCACTAGCTTGTTGGTTGATTAATGATTGTGGTTTCCCTATCATGAACATTGAGATGTTATCAACAACAAGATCATATCGTTAGGAGAATGATATGGTGGACATACTCCTATAGATAAGCGTAGCATAAAGATCAAGTCATTTCAATAGTTCAATTGCTATATGCTTTCTGATACATAGTAACCTAATTCCTTCGACCATGAGATCATGCATATCACCTTTACCGGATGGATGCTTTGATGACATCAAACACCACACCGTAACTGGGTGGCTATAAAGGTGGCATTGAGTGTTCGGAAAGTATTGGTTGAGACACATGGATCAAGAGTGGGATTTGTCCATCAATATGACGGATAGATATACTCTGGGCCCTCTCGGTGGAATGTCATCCAATTAGCTTGCAAGCATGTGACTGGCTCACAAGGGATCACATATCACGGGAACGAGAAAAGAGTACTTATCAGTAACGAGGTTGAACTAGGTATGCAGAGATACCGACGATCATAACCTCGGATAAGTAAACTATCGTGAGACAAAGGGAAATTGGTATCGTATGTAAGTGGTTCATTCGATCGCAAAGTAATCGTAGAAATATGTGGGAGCCATATGAATTTCTAGATTCCTCTATTGGTTATTGTTCGGAGAAGTGTCTCGATCATGTCCGCATAATTCACGAACCGTAGGGAGACACACTTAAGGATTCGACGTTGTTTGAGTAGTTATGGAATGTATGAGAAAGAGACCGAATGTTGTTCGGAGTCTCGGATGGGATCCGGGATATCACGAGGTGATCCGGAATGGTCCGGAGAATAAGATTCATATAAGGAAAGTCCCGTTTCGGAGTTGGGGAATGATTTCGGTGTTTTCATCGGGAATGTTCTAGAAGGTTCCGGAATGTCCGGCACTCCGGAAGGGAAGGGTACATGAATGTGTTGTATCAAGTTGGTATGATTGCATCATGTACTAAGTGCCATCGCTGTTCCAAATAAAGGATTAATCGAATCCTAGTTTGAAAAGTCAAATAGCTAAATTGAAAAGTCAAACGGCTAAATTTGGAAAGTGGAAAAGAGGAGGAGGAGGTGAAACCGAGTTGGGGAGGGAGTCATCCTCCCCAAGCCGGCGCACCACCCAAGCTGAGTTGGGGAGGGACTCCCCTCCCTCCCCTTGGCCGCCGGCCCCTCCACCTATATAAGGAGGGGCAGGGCTCCCTCCTAGAACACACAAGTACCTCTCCTCAAACCCTAGCTTGGCGCCTACCACCATAGCCGCCGCCCCCTAGGGTTTTGCCCTAGCCGCCGACTTGGGGGTCCCCGGAACCCTAGCCGCCGGCTCTAGCCTCTCCTCCTTGGTGTGTCTAAACCCTAGATCGCCGAGGAGCTCTCTCATACTCCACCATACTCGCTCCGGCTTAAGGCGAAGCCCTGCGAGATCTCCCCTCTACTTCCGGTACCACGCCGTTGTGTTGCCGGAATCGCGAGGAGAGTGCTACAACCTCCGCTGCCTGCTGGAACAAGGGAGAGGAAGGTCTTCGTCGAGTACCGAACGTGTGACCGACTGCGGGAGCGCTGCCGGAACGCAGCGCCGGAAGGATCGTCTACGCGATCTTGAGATCGGGAAGAGTACGACTACATCACCCACGAGAATCCGCTCTCGTTAAACACTTTGGAATCTTTGAGGGTAAGTTATTCCATCGACTCGTTGCTACAATCTAGTAGATAGATCTTGGCTTGTTTGTTTGTATGCGATAGAAATTTTTTGTTTTCCATGCTACGAAACCCTACAGTGGTATCAGAGCCGTGTCTATATGTAGATCTGTTGCACGAGTAGAACACAATGGTCATTATGGGCGTTGATGCTTTTATTGTCGATTGCTTCTTGTGTATTTTGCATCTTGCGGTATGTTGGGATGAAGCGGCCCGGGCTAACCTTACATGACATCGTTCATGAGACTTGCTCCACGCTCGACATGCAACTTGTATTGCATAAGTGGCTTTGCGGGTGCCTGTTTCTCCTAGCATAGTTAAGATCCAATTTACAACGGGTGATTAACAATACTAGTATCAATGTTGTGGTTCATGTTCGTAAGTTAGAACGACACTTATAGAAATCCCCAAGCCACGTAAAACATGCAAAGAAAGTAGAGGCGTCTAACTTTGTTTTGCAGGGGTGTGCAGTGATGTGATATGGCCATGATTGTGATTATGTATGCAATGTTCCTTATTGTAAGTTGGCAACCGGCAGGAGCCATATGGTTGTCTTTAATTTATGTTAAGACCCGCGTGTCTATTCAAAGTAGTTGTAATAGTTGAAGCCGGTGGACGACAACCATGGAGAAGCGTCATTGACCTTGATGCAATGCCGGTAATGATGGAGATCATGTTCGTGCTTGAAGATGGAGATCAGAAGCACAAAGAAGAAAGGCCATATCATATCACATATTATGAATTGCATGTGATGTTAATCCTTTATGCATCTTGTATTGCTTAGTAGAAGACGGTAGCATTATAAGATGATCCCTCATGCACATGAATTTCAAGTCATAAAGTGTTCACCCTTAGTTAGCACCGTTGCTAAAGCTTGTTGTTTCGAAGCACCACGTGATGATCGGGTGTGTTAGATTCCGCAAGTGTATACAACGTGAGCAAGCCAGATTTGCTCATGCGGAAACTAAGGTTTGATCTTGACGAGCCTAGCATGTACAGACATGGTCTCGGAACACGGATCACCGAAAGGTAAAGCATGAATCATATAGTAGATATGATGAACATGACGATTGTTCGCCATTGAAACTATATCAACTCTCGTGATGATCGGTGTTGATGTGGTGGATTTGGTTCGTGTGATCACTAAAACAATGTGAGGGATACTGTTTTGAGTGGGAGTTCACCTAGATTAACTTTATTATTAATTTGAACTCAATTTGTCATAAACTTAGTCTAAACTATTGCAAATATGTTGTAGATCAATGGCAGCCCCTACCATCAATTTTAATGCGTTCCTAGAGAAAGAAAAGTTGAAAAACAATGGAAGCAACTTCGCGGATTGGTTCCGCAATTTGAGGATTGTCCTCACAGCTGGTAATTTGACCTATGTGCTGGATGCACCGCTGGGTGACCCACCTGCAGCTGATGCTTCCGATGAAGTAAAGAATGTTTACCTCGCTCGGAAGAATCAGTACTCCATAGTTCAGTGTGCTATCTTGTATGGTTTGGAATCGGAGCTTCAGAAAAGGTTTGAGAATTCAGACCCATATGATATTGTCGAGGATCTCAAATTGATCTTTGAGACTCATGCGGCAATTGAAAGTTATGAGGCTTCTGAAAAGTTCTTTAACTGCAAGATGGAAGAGGGCAGCTCCGTCAGTGAGCATGTGCTTAAGATGTCTGGGCACGCAAACAAACTTCAAAGCTTGGGTATAGTGATTCCTAATGCTTTGGGGATTTGCCGTGTCCTCCAATCACTACCACCAAGTTACAAGAACTTTGTGATGAACTACAACATGCAGAACATGAACAAGCAGTTGCCAGAACTGTTTGCTATGTTGAAGTCTGCAGAAGTGGAGATCAAGAAAGAGCACCAAGTGTTGTTAGTCAATAAGACCACCAAATTCAAGAAAGGCAAGTCTAAGCAGAAGGTACACTTCAAGAAGGGTGGTAAGAAAGTTACCACGCCGGCGAAGAAGACCAAGGCTGGACCTAAGCCTGATACTGAGTGCTTTTACTGCAAGGGAGAAGGTCACTGGAAGCGGAATTGCCCAAAGTACTTGGCGGATTTGAAGAACGACAACATCAAGAAGAAAGGTATATCTGATATACATGTTATTGATGTGTATCTCACTAGTACTCGTAGTAGTGCCTGGGTATTTGATACTGGTTCGGTTGCTCATATTTGTAACTCGAAACAGGTGCTGCAGAATAAACGGAAGCTAGCGAAGAATGAGGTGACGATGCGCGTGGGAAACGGATCAAAGGTTGATGTGATCGCGGTCGGCACGCTACCCCTTCATCTACCATCGGGATTAGTTTTATACTTAAATAATTGTTATTTGGTGCCTGCGTTGAGCATGAACATTATATCGGGATCTTGTTTATTGCGAGACGGTTACTTGTTTAAGTCCGAGAATAATGGTTGTTCGATTTATATGAGTAATATGTTCTATGCACATGCACCTTTGATAGATGGTCTATTCTTATTGAATCTCGATAGTGGAAATACACATATCAACAACATTGAGGCTAAACGTTTGAAATCGAGCGATAACTCGACCTATATGTGGCACTGTCGTCTTGGTCACATTGGAGTGAAGCGTATGAAGAAACTCCATTCCGATGGACTTCTTGAATCACTTGATTTTGAATCACTTGAAAGATGCGAAGCATGTCTGATGGGAAAAATGACTAAGACTCCATTTTCTGGTATGATGGAGCGAGCTACGGACTTATTGGAAATCATACATACCGATGTGTGTGGTCCAATGAGTGTAGCATCGCGCGGTGGTTATCGTTATGTTCTTACCTTCACGGATGACTTGAGTAGATATGGGTATATCTATTTCATGAAACATAAGTCCGAAACTTTCGAGAAGTTTAAGGAGTTTCAAAGTGAGGTAGAGAATCAACGTAACAAGAAGATTAAATTTCTACGTTCTGATCGTGGAGGTGAATATCTAAGTTACGAGTTTCGCGAGCATTTGAAGAAATGCGGAATACTTTCACAATTGACACAGCCGGGAACACCACAGCATAATGGTGTGTCCGAACTTCGTAATCGAACTCTCTTAGATATGGTTCGTTCTATGATGTCACTTACAGATTTACCGCTATCATTTTGGGGTTATGCATTAGAAACAGCCGCATTCACTTTAAATAGGGCACCATATAAATCAGTTGAAACGACACCGTATGAATTACGGTTTGGGAAGAAACCTAAATTGTCGTTCCTTAAAGTTTGGGGATGCGAAGCCTATGTAAAGAAGTTACAGCCGGACAAGCTAGAACCCAAAGCGGAAAAATGCGTCTTCATAGGATACCCGAAGTAAACTATTGGGTATACCTTCTATCATAGATCCGAAGGCAAAATCTTCGTTGCCAAGAATGGATCCTTTATAGAGAAGGAATTTCTCTCGAAAGAAGTGACTGGAAGGAAAGTAGAACTCGACAAGGTTGTCGAACCTTCTCTCGAAATTGCGAGTAGCGCAGCACCGGAAGAAGTTCCTGTGGTGCCTGCACCAATTAGAGAGGAAGCTAATGATGATGATCATGAAACTTCGGTTGAAGTTGCTATAGAGCCTCAGAGGTCAACGAGAACTCGTACCACTCCAGATTGGTATGATCCCGTTATGAGTGTCATGTTGGTGGATAACACCGATGACCCCGAGACATATGAGGAAGCAATGATGAGCCCAGATTCCAATAAATGGCAAGAAGCCATGAAATCCGAGAATGGATCCATGTACGAAAACCAAGTATGGACTTTGGTGGACTTACCGGATGGCCAGAAGGCTGTCGAGAACAAATGGATCTTCAAGAAGAAAACAGATGCTGATGGTAATGTTACTGTCTATAAAGCTCGACTTGTCGCAAAAGGGTTTCGACAAATTCAAGGAGTTGACTACGATGAGACTTTCTCGCCGGTAGCGAAGCTAAAGTCTGTGAGGATTATGTTAGCAATCGCTGCATATTATGATTATGAGATATGGCAGATGGATGTCAAAACAGCATTCCTCAATGGAGATATTGATGAAGAGTTGTATATGATGCAACCCAAAGGTTTTGTCGATCCTAAAGATGCTAACAAGGTATGCAAACTTCAACGGTCCATCTATGGATTGAAGGAAGCATCCCAAAGTTGGAATCAACGTTTTGATAAGGTGATCAAAAGTTTTGGTTTTATACAAACTTATGGAGAAGCTTGTATTTACAAGAAAGTGAGTGGGAGCTCTGTAGCATTCTTAATACTATATGTAGATGACATATTGTTGATTGGGAATGATGTAGCCCTTCTTAATAGTGTCAAGGAATATTTGAATAATAGTTTTTCAATGAAGGATCTTGGCGAAGCAGCTTACATATTAGGCATAAAGATTTACAGAGATAGATCGAAACGCCAAATATCGTTGTCACAGAGTACATATTTGGACAAAGTTCTAAAGAAGTTTGGAATGGAAGATAGCAAGAAAGGGTTCTTGCCCATGTTGCCCAATACGACCTTGAGTAAAACTCAAAGTCCGACATCGGCAGAAGATAGAGAAAGGATGAGTAAGACTCCCTATGCCTCAGCCATAGGATCTCTAATGTATGCCATGCTATGTACTAGACCCGACATTGCATATGCTGTTAGTTTGACTAGCAGATATCAAAGTGATCCAGGAGTGGATCATTGGACAGCGGTCAAAAACATCCTTAAGTACTTGAGAAGAACTAAGGATATGGTTCTTTCTTATGGAGGTGATGAACAACTCGTTGTTAATGGTTACACCGATGCTAGTTGGAACACTGATCCGGATGATTCTAAATCACAATCTGGATACGTATTTATTTTGAATGGTGCATCAGTTAGCTGGAGGAGTGCAAAGCAAAGCGTTGTGGCGAGATCTTCAACTGAATCGGAATACATGGCTGCTTCGGAGGCTTCACAAGAAGCGATATGGATGAAAGAGTTCATTACAGAGCTGGGTGTGATTCCTAGTGCGCTGGACCCGATGTCTATCTACTGTGATAACATGGGCGCCATAGCCAATGCGCAAGAACCAAGGTCACACAAGAAGCTGAAGCACATCAAGCTACATTTTCACGCTATTCGAGAACATATCCAAGATGGGGATATAAAGATTTGCAAAGTACACACAGATCTGAATGTGGCGGATCCGTTGACTAAACCTCTCCCAAGGGCAAAACATGACCAGCACCAAACTGCCATGGGTGTTCGGTATATTACCATGTAATCTAGATTAGATGACTGTGGCATCCCGCAAAACCACTACTAGAAAATCGCGTTGTTTTTGTGCATTGCATCATCATGACCGCATGCTCATGTCATCATGCCACATGGCATTTGAGCATCGGCATCATCATGCATATTGTTTTGCCTAAAAACTATGTTGCGAAAGACTATTGTTTTCGAAAACTAGCCCTCCTTCTATTTCAAATTAAACCCCCGGATGTTTCCGGATATTTTGTTTGTCTAAAACTAATTACAAAAGTTATTTTTAAATTAAATAAAAACCTATATTATTTTTAGGGGGCAGTCGAACGGGTCGACCGACCCAGTCGACCACCCCAGTACAAAAACGGTCCGCCTAAAACCTTTTTCTACCAATCCTAATCTACCCACCCCTCCAGCCACATCACCCCCACCAATCGGAGCCCGCCACCTCACCATTCCCTAGCCTCCCTCCACTCTCAGGCTGCCACATCAGCCATCCCCACTCCCTCTCTCTCACCCCACAGCTCTCTCTCTCTCCTTCTCTCACCCCAGTCCCACCTACCCCCTCTCCCTGACAACCGGGCCCCACCCTCTCTGACCCACCTGTCCCTCACACAACCCCCCCCCCCCAAACCGACCCATCCCCGGCGGGTCCCACCCGACCCCGCCTGGCCACTCCCCACCTCACCCTCACCGACAGCCGGACCCACCCCCTGGCCCCACCGGCCCCGCCACTTCCTCTCTCCCCTCCCCACCACCTTCCTCTCACCGCCCGCGTCCCTTCCTCCCCCACCGACGCTGCCGCCCCGCTCTCCCTCTCCTCACCGGCAGCCGCGTCTCCCACCTCGCCGTTGCCCGACCTCCTTCCCCGCCGCCATGCTCGCTCCGGCGCCCCCGACCCGCCAGCTCCTCGACCCCGCCCTTCACCCCCTCCGGCGCCGGCCACCACCATCTCCCCTGGCCGCCCCCTCCTCTGGCCGGAGCTCGCGTCGCCGCCGCGCCCGGCCCTCCGTTCGTCGGTCTCCACCCGAGCCGCGCCCTCTCCACCGCCGGGAACCCCTCCATCGCCGCCTCCTCCGCATCAACCCCGCCACCGCCGGTCGCCTCCTCCCTCGCCGCTTTCGGGCCCACGCCGTCCTGGCCCTCTTCTCCGGCCGCCGGAGCTCGCCCCTCTCCGCCGAGCCTGCTCCGCCGCAGACCTCGCCTTTTCCCCGCGGAGCCGCCAGCGACCGCCGCCCTCCCTGGCGACCTCGCTTGCGTCCAGCCGCCTCGCCCTCGCCACCTTCCGCCACCGGCCCCGAGCGCCACCGGCTGCGCCTCCCCGCCTCCGGCCCCGCCTCCGGCCCCGCCTCCGACCGGAGCTCTCCTCGCCGCCCGCCGCCGACGCTCGTCCGGCCCCGTGCCGCCGGCGAGCCTCGTCCCTTCGCCGCTTCGGCCTCCTCTTGCCGCCGTTGCGCCGGCCTCCTCGACCCCGTGTCGCCGAGCCCGCCTCCAGCCGCGGCCGCCCGGGCCCGAGCCGAGCCACCGGGCCCCGTCCTCCGCTGCCGGTCCGCCCCGCCTGCACCCCCGAGAACCCGAAGATCCGCACAAGGTCGATGCCTAATTCAAGTTCGCCGTCGACAACGGAACCGTGATACTCGAGAACTTCTTGATGGACACCAAAGCCGGAACAGCAAGGCCGCCTACATGGAACATCAAGACCCCGATCCCTCTCGGAACCGAGGACCGAAGATGCCCGTAACGCCAAGATCTACCGCCGGACGCCAAGTACTTCCCTCGGACGCCAAAACCTGAACCTGATGAACGCCAAGATCAGCCACACGGAGCCGAAGACCGCGGAACGCCAAGATCCTCGACCCGATGGTCGAGACCTCGAAGCCCGACGCCCCGGACCCTAAAGACCACGGGTGCGACAAGTACTCCTTTCCGGACGCCGAGAACCCGGACCCGACAAGATCTGCGCGACGACAAGATCTCCTACATGGGAGCCCGGAGAACCAGTACCCGAAGGCTGCGAATGCGACAAGATCGACTCCGACCAGAGCGGGTCTGATGCGCCCCCGACGCCAACCAAGTCCTGCTTCCCGGTTGCGACGAGACCTCCTTCCCGTACCAATCCCGCTGATCCCGTCGAACCCTGAACCCCGAGACCGAACCCCGAACCCCGGAACCCCAAGATCGCCGAACCCTAATGTGTGACCCCTTTTCTCGAGCCCTATTTTATAAATGTAATATCAAATTGTTGCATATTAATTGTTCATCTCGCATTCATATCATGTGGTTTGGGGGCCTTATGCCGATTCACCTCATAATTAAATATGGGGCCCATATGCGGGCAAATCCAGTCTCATAATGGCCCCATTTAAATTTGTGCATCGAACCGTTGTCATATCTTGCCTTGTTAAAACAACATTTAAAATGCGGGGTATCTAAACAACTAGAACCATATATTCAATCGTCGGGACCCCGGTTCCGCTTAATATGACCAGATTGCATCGCATCTTGCCATGTCATACCTCATACATGCATCATGCCCGATCTTTTGCCGTAGTATTAAATATTACATCCGGTGTTTCTTCTAGTGTTTTGGTTCTTCGCGGATAAAGCCGTTGAGTTGATGCGAGTGTCGACCCGATCTTCGTGGAAACCTTCGGCAATGTTTCAGGCGAGCATCTCCCCCTTTCTACCTATCTTACTTTTATCGTATTTATTCCCTCCTGTTGCTCTATTGCTATCTGTGTTGCGTTGCTCTAGTTTTCGTACCCGTGATACCCCTTGCAGCCTTATATTGCCTTGGACACCTCCTATTACCTGTTGTTTGGTAGATAGTTGGACCTGCGCGTCGTAGTCGCTTGCTCAAGTGCCGTTGCGTGTCGTCAAGTGCCACAGTTGTTGGTGTATTGCCGCATGTTTGATGTTGGAGATGATCATGGCTTTACTTTTCGTTCACTTTAAATACTGCTTAACAACTAAAATTGAAGTAAGTAAGCAGAGGCACATGTGGGCAATAGATGTTATTTGGTTGTTAACCGTCCACTTGTGTCCCGTAGGACCCCGAGTACTTGATACCTGTTCCTTGATTTATCGCGCTATCCACATCCGGGAGGATTATGGGACCCCCCTGAGCCAGAGCTTGATTCATACTTATTTCCTAGGGCCACAAACTAGTTTGAGGTTTTATTTACGATCCTGTACTTATGCCATGCTACTGCTTTATTTACGATTGTGCGAGGAGCACACTGTACTGTTTAGGATTGTGGCCCGTTTACGCGGTATCGACAAGCCCAGTTTTGGGTTCCCAGTCGCTTATAGCCGGCCCCACAAACCTTGAGTCCGTCTCGGAGTCAGCTAGCTTCGTTGCGGGTGTACTCAACGGGGTGGCCCCCGGAAATATTTCTGAATCTTGTGATTGCTTTGTCGTGAAGGCCTCGTTGGGTTTTGATTTGGTTTTTCCGAGGTTGATCGAGTGTGTGTTGCTATTGGTGCACCCCGGCCGGGTAAAACTTTCTGAAAGCCGTGTCCGCGGTTATGGACGACTTGGAGCACAGTATCTCGATCATAGACAACTATAACTAAAGTAGTGCTATAAATTTGACTTTATAATGACTAGTAATCAGCTTCACTATGATGGAATGACTAAATAAAACTGCCAACAATTGCTTGGTTGGTTTGTCGCTTGCGACAATTGTATTTGACTAGTAAGTATTGCAACTATAACGGAATGGCTAAATAAAAGTACCAACAACTGCTGGGTTTTTGGGGTTATCTCATGCTATTTGTATCTGACTAGTAAGTGTTGCAACTACAACGGAATGGTTAACTAAAAGTGCCCACTGCTTATTTTTATCAGGATGACTATCTATACCTGACTAGTAATTGCTGCAACGATAACTGAATAAATAAAACTGCCAACTGTGTGAGTTCCTCGGTTGACTTCCTCGTTTGGTCTCGAGGGGGAAATACCAGGATGGGTTTGTCTGATGGTAGCATCAGGTCGGTTCCGAATAGGTCTTTCTTATCCATCTCTGATAGCCGACAGTTGTACCGAGTCTCTATAGGATGTTTAGTGCTTGCTGTCGCTGCCGCTTCAGTCCACCATACCTATGTAGGCGAGGACCGCCGAATTCTAGTCTCGCCGTGTACTGGCCTCAGTACTGACGCTCCTCTTTTTCCTTTGCCCTTTGTCGGCACCCCTTTTGTTTAAGCAGGTTTTGAGATCGACGTCGTTAGCAGGGTTACCCTTCCGGCTTGGCCTGGGCAGGGTTATGGACGCCATTGGTTATTCTTCAGGGCTCTTAGCCCCATTTGCATCTTGTCCGTAGTCGGACGCTCCATCTTTTCAAGGTGATTTGGATCTTTGTACCGTATATCTGTATTCTTGACTCTTTGAGTCGTGTTGTATATATCTGTTCTGTGGGTCCCATCGAGGACTGTTGTGTAATGTTATTACTTTGTTTTCCACCCGCACGAAAGTGCCTGGTGGGCACCTTTGAATCGTTTCTATGCGGGTTTTGGCGGGAATCGCTGAAACTTGCATAGGGTCGATTCTGAGGGTGTTACAATGACTCTAGTGCAAGTGGGAGACTGTTGGAGATATGCCCTAGAGGCAATAATAAATGTAGTTATTATTATATCTTTGTGTTTATGATAAATGTTTACATTCATGCTATAATAGTATTAACAAGGAAACATTGATACTTGTGTGATTTGTAAACTTAATTTGAAGTCCCTAGTATAGCCTCTATACATCACTAGCTTGTTGGTTGATAAATGATTGTGGTTTCCCTATCATGAACATTGAGATGTTATCAACAACAAGATCATATCGTTAGGAGAATGATATGGTGGACATACTCCTATAGATAAGCGTAGCATAAAGATCAAGTCATTTCAATAGTTCAATTGCTATATGCTTTCTGATACATAGTAACCTAATTCCTTCGACCATGAGATCATGCATATCACCTTTACCGGATGGATGCTTTGATGACATCAAACACCACACCGTAACTGGGTGGCTATAAAGGTGGCATTGAGTGTTCGGAAAGTATTGGTTGAGACACATGGATCAAGAGTGGGATTTGTCCATCCATATGACGGATAGATATACTCTGGGCCCTCTCGGTGGAATGTCATCCAATTAGCTTGCAAGCATGTGACTGGCTCACAAGGGATCACATATCACGGGAACGAGAAAAGAGTACTTATCAGTAACGAGGTTGAACTATGTATGCAGAGATACCGATGATCATAACCTCGGATAAGTAAACTATCGTGAGACAAAGGGAAATTGGTATCGTATGTAAGTGGTTCATTCGATTGCAAAGTAATCGTAGAAATATGTGGGAGCCATATGAATTTCTAGATTCCTCTATTGGTTATTGTTCGGAGAAGTGTCTCGATCATGTCCGCATAATTCACGAACCGTAGGGAGACACACTTAAGGATTCGACGTTGTTTGAGTAGTTATGGAATGTATGAGAAAGAGACCGAATGTTGTTTGGAGTCTTGGATGGGATCCGGGATATCACGAGGTGATCCGGAATGGTCCGGAGAATAAGATTCATATAAGGAAAGTCCCGTTTCGGAGTTGGGGAATGATTCCGGTGTTTTCATCGGGAATGTTCTAGAAGGTTCCGGAATGTCCGGCACTCCGGAAGGGAAGGGTACATGAATGTGTTGTATCAAGTTGGTATGATTGCATCATGTACTAAGTGTCATCGCTGTTCCAAATAAAGGATTAATCGAATCCTAGTTTGAAAAGTCAAATAGCTAAATTGAAAAGTCAAACGGCTAAATTTGGAAAGTGGAAAAGAGGAGGAGGAGGTGAAACCGAGTTGGGGAGGGAGTCCTCCTCCCCAAGCCGGCGCACCACCCAAGCCGAGTTGGGGAGGGACTCCCCTCCCTCTCCTTGGCTGCCGGCCCCTCCACCTATATAAGGAGGGGCAGGGCTCCCTCCTAGCACACACAAGTACCTCTCCTCAAACCCTAGCTTGGCGCCTACCACCATAGCCGCCGCCCCCTAGGGTTTTGCCCTAGCCGCCGACTTGGGGGTCCCCGGAACCCTAGCCGCCGGCTCTAGCCTCTCCTCCTTGGTGTGTGTAAACCCTAGATCACCGAGGAGCTCTCTCATACTCCACCATACTCGCTCCGGCTTAAGGCGAAGCCCTGCGAGATCTCCCCTCTACTTCCGGTACCACGCCGTTGTGCTGCCGGAATCGCGAGGAGAGTGCTACAACCTCTGCTGCCTGCTGGAACAAGGGAGAGGAAGGTCTTCGTCGAGTACCGAACGTGTGATCGACTGCGGGAGCGCTGCCGGAACGCAGCGCCGGAAGGATCGTCTACGCGATCTTGAGATCGGGAAGAGTACGACTACATCACCCACGAGAATCCGCTCTCGTTAAACACTTTGGAATCTTCGAGGGTAAGTTATTCCATCGACTCGTTGCTACAATCTAGTAGATAGATCTTGGCTTGTTTGTTTGTATGCGATAGAAATTTTTTGTTTTCCATGCTACGAAACCCTACACGCACCACCCACACACACCTCCTCCTCAAGCCTAGCCGCCCGGCTGCCCCTCCTCTCTCTCTCCCTCCTGACTGCGTGTAGGCGAAGCCCTGCTGCAGAAACTCTCTACCACTTGCACCGCGCCGTCGCGTTGTAGATCCAATCCGTCTCTCCACCATACTTGCTGGACCGAGGAAGGAGGAGACGTCGAGGTGCCGCACGTGTGCATCTCTCGAAGGCATCGCCACTTGCGGTGTTAGATCGGAGCGGATCGCGAGGAGGAGAAGCGAGTACGACTACATCACCCACGTTCCGACGAACGTTCCGCTGTGCGAATCTTCAAGGGTATGAAGATCTCATCTAATCTCTCTCGTTGTTTGCATCTCCTAGATTAGATCTTGGCTTTCCCGTTCGCATCCGTAGAATTTTTTTGATTTACTATGCTGCGAAACCCTTCATATTCGCCTGTGGCTAGATTGACCACTATTCGAGTTCTACTCTCATTGGCTGCCTCACATGGTCTTATCGTTCATCAAATGGACGTCAAGACAGCTTTCCTTAATGGATAGTTGGATGAGGAAATTTGTATGGATCAGCCAGATGGTTTTGTAGTAGATGGTCAAGAAGGCAAGGTGTGCAAGCTATTGAAGTCTTTGTATGGACTGAAACAAGCACATAAGCAATGTCATGAGAAGTTTGATCAAACTTTAATATCTGCTGGCTTTGTTGTAAATGAAGCCGACAAATGTGTATACTATCGCCATGGTGGGGGCGAAGGAGTTATACTTTGTTTGTATGTTGATGACATACTGATTTTTGGGACAAATATGATTGTCATCGAACAGGTCAAGAGTTTCTTGTCTCAAAGTTTTGACATGAAAGACCTTGGAGAAGCTGATGTTATTATAAACATTAAGCTGCTGAAAGATGAGAATGGCGGAATTACACTTCTGCAATCTCACTATGTGGAGAAGGTGTTGAGTCGCTTTGGCTACTCAGATTGTAATCCTTCGCCGACACCATATGATCCTAGTAAGATGCTCCGAAAGAACAAAATAACAACTAGAGATCAGCTGAGATACTCTCAGATAATTGGCTCGTTAATGTATTTAGCTAGCGCAACAAGGCCTGACATCGCGTTTGCTGTGAGCAAACTTAGCCGGTTTGTTTCCAATCCGGGAGATGATCATTGACATGCTCTTGAGAGAGTAATGCCCTATCTAAAGGGTACATCGAGTTATGGTATTCATGGAAGTCTTGCAAGCAGACCATCTTAACGAGGTCGACAATGGAAGCAGAACTCACATCACTAGATACAGCTACTGTCGAAGCAGATTGACTTTGTGAACTCTTGATTGACTTGTCGGTTGTTGATAAACCTGTGCCGGCTATCCTTATGAACTGCGACAACCAAACTATGATCGTCAAAGTGAGTAGTTCAAATGATAATATGAAGTCATCAAGACATATAAAGAGAAGACTGACATCTGTTAGGAAAATGAGAAACTCCGGAGTAATAGCATTGGATTATATCCAAACAGCTAAGAATCTAGCAGATCCCTTCACAAAAGGTCTATCAAGAAAGGTGATAGATATTGCATCAAAGGAGATGGGTTTGAGACCCACATGAGTTACCGCGGTAGTAATCCAACCTATGTGATCGAAGATTCCATGAATTAGGACCTGGGGAAACAAGCCAGTGGCTAACTGGAGGAGAGTAACTTTTATTAATCCATTCCGCTGAAGATGCATTACTCTCACGATCTGTATGGCAGGTTGACTTAGTCTTAATGTGTTCATAGGTTTGTATAAGCCAAGATGCTATCCTACAGATCAGTCTCAAAAGAACGCACCTATGTGAGCCCGACTGCTGGTCACAGTATATGACATAGGGTAATCTCTAGGAAGCTCATGAAAAAGGCCAGGAGTGTGACTTATAGCTCCACCCGAGGGGTAGCCTTCGACAGCCTAGTATCAGTATGACATTAGGTGAAACTCATCTACACAAAACTGGCAATTCAAGGCCTAGTCCATTGACAGTTGTTGATGAGTGTAGTCTAATGCTCTAGGTAAAAGTTCAACTTAACAATCTCCACTGAAAAACGCTGGTATATCAAAACAGTGATTTGGAACAGAATGATGTGATGTGCCAATGAGACTTTGTGGGGGATTGTTGAAATTTGAGGCATATTTGATGTTGGGATTTTGGCCCATAACAAATACAAATTCTGAAATTCTCTTTGGCCCATTACTATGGCAGCTCATGTGTGTGCTAGTGGTGCCAAAGTTTAGTCCCACATTGCTAGTAGAAGGGGAGTTGGACCACCTTACATAGTAGAGTGTTGCACCACTCACTAAGGTGTGAGAAGAAGAGAAGCCCTCGCGCACTCCTCCTCCGCCGCCGCTCGCCTCGCCTCGCCTCGCCTCGTCACGACGCGCGCGCCGCGGGTTGCGGGTTGCGGGAATCTCGCCGAACCGAGCTTTATTTTGTTGATTGGGAAAATTAATTGTGTATTAATTATGACTCATTAATGCGTCATTATGGACGCGTTAATCAACCGGCCGTTTCTACATCGTGGGCTGGTACTGACTCGGTCGTGGGCTGTTGCCCACGTCCTACCCGACTCACACTATATAAGCAGGCAGACGCAAACTCTGGCAGTTACCAGCAATTAGATTGCATCTGCCTACCCGCGCATCGTTCCACCTCTCTGTGATGTCCTCTGCTACTCCATCCCGCCGACTGCGTGTACGGCCGTCCGGGAGAGCAGGCCTCCGGAACCCCGTCTCTCTGATCCTGCACCGGGAGAGAGGCGATAAGGTTTTTGGGGAGCGTCTATGCGCGACTGCTCAAGCTCTTCTACGTCCGGCTTCCTCGACTCCATCGCCATGTCTGACGACGCTTTCAAGCAGGCTGCTGCTACCGCCGGTGGCGGATCCACTTCTGTTGCGCCGTTGGTCGTACCATCGACGAACTCGTACGTGTTACTTGCTCTCCTGATATTTCCTATGATGATTACTAGTATTGCAGTATGCGTAGATGTGCTAGATTTTCACTTGCATGTATGATGCATGTCTACTATGCATATGCTAGTTAATCTTAGAAATTGTTCTGTCACAATTTACGCTTTAATTAAATTAATGCGAAAACTGCTAATTATTTCGATAGATTATTCACGGCGACGGTTAGGGATTTGCCCCCGTCGCCCACGCGGGACGCGGTCTCAAGCAGCCATTGTTCTACACTTCTACTGTGTTATGCGAGATCTTTTCAAAACCGATGCAACTCTCGCAACAAAAAGTGGACACAGACCCTTCAACAAGATCCATCCGTCGTAGCCGTAATAGTCATGCTCACCCAATCGCCCCACGGCTTCATGGATTGGCTCCGACTTCACCAACCACTACGGACAACACTGACATTTTTGTCGTGTGAGATCATGAGCGACATACGTTCTGCTCCCTCTTTCCTTCGACAACCATCAGCCCGGGACGACTGAACCATGCCTGATAATGAATAACGCTGACAACCAAGCTGCTGTCACATTTGAGCAACTCAGCACAGCAATATTTATATTCTTTCAGCATCGTCCGCCGTGTCCATCGCAAAAACTCTTCGCATGGCGGATTACCTGAATCCCGAAACACAGAATCGCCTGGTCCATTGGGCATTCATCACGTACCTTGGGGCAGTTTATTTTTTGATAAATCTGATTAGACAAAACTAATTCCTTGTCTAACCCCTTGGCAAAACTTTTTTTTAAAATTAGCACCGAAGTTATGTAGCTCGGCGCCAACACGAAGCCCCCCGAAATGCAGACCAATGGAGGTCGGCACCATAGCACTTCACGTCGAGGTGAGGTCAGCGCATTGGCGCCAACCCCCCTGGTCTACTTCCCGTGTGCTTCGTGTTGCCACTGGTCTGCACAACTTTGACTCTGTTTTGGATGGCGCTGATCCCAAGGATCATATTCCGAAATAGTTTTAGTCAGACAAGAAATTAGTTTTGTCTAGGGTCAAATTTGTCAAAGAAAATGCTACGGCAGTGGTACGGGCGGGGGCGCAAGTCACGAACAGGGCATGCACATTGCCATCACTCGTGCCCCCACGCTTAACATGCAAGCTACGTTTCCCTTTTCATTGAGATTTCTTGACCACGTCCTAAGATTCGTCCACATCTTACAGCTCTGGCCATCAGGGCTTATCCTTGTTCCTGGCCGTTTCCATGTGTTCATGGAAAGGTTTTCCCAGCATCTTGTTACAGTTTGGATCAGTGTGGCACAGCAAAATTAAAAAGGCCTTCTGCATTTGCATGCTACAACAAAATTTACTGCAATCTCACCAGAGTTTTTACAATATCACTGAAGTGCATGGTTTTGTTGTCTGACGAAATTCAGTTAATTTGATGTGATAGCAGGGATGAGTATAGTGCTATAACTTTTTCTTTGTACCACAAGAACTCACAAATGAACAACATTTACCAGCAATCAGTATCATATAACGGACCAGACCAATAATGTCAAGGGAGGCTACTAGGAGGGAAGGGAACGAGCCCAGGACTGACAGAACCTCCGCTCACAGCTACTTGTCGACGCCTCCACTGCCGGTGGGCTCGTCGACGTCAGGCCATGTAGTCACCTCAGCAAACGAGAATTGGTCAGCAGCGCCCAAGAAAGACGCGACTCGCATCACGCAGCACTGGGACAGCATGCTTTCTCCTCCAACTGACTCCGGCAATGGAGGCACACAGCTTGGCAGGAATTCTGCCTTATTGTTGCTCGCTTTAAACAGTGAAAGCGTCGCTCGGCAGAAGATAAACCTGCACAAACAACCGAGATAAATTGACTGCCCATGTTTCGTTCCCGGCGACTGGAACTGGTGCAGAGAATAGGATCACAGATTGACAGGGTAGGTAAGTGACCTGAGAAGCAGCCGCCTCAGGAGTGGATCGCCTAAAACTTCAACCCAGACAGGGTCAAGTGAAGATGACGCAACCAGAGTCGTGGCGCATTCATTCAACGACACGGATAGTAGCTCCTCAGCTTTGTTATAAGAATTCTAGAGAAAAAAGATCAAGTCAACCCTCAAAACACAAAATCTAGTGCCTGGGAGGAAGAAGAATTTCGTCACGAAATAAAAACACAAACCCTGTCAATGTCCAGCCCATTCTTGCCAATCAGAGAGCAGAAAGCTTGCACTGGAGCTGTGAGAAACATAGTAAATTGACTACCACTCTGCCGAGTAGAGTCCCCACTGAATCCTACAGCTGAAGATCGGGAGCTTGGAGAAAGTAACATGGCAGCTGTCTCCCCCTTTTCAGCCCCATGAATTGACTGCAATGCTTAGAAACAACAATTAGAATTGACCAAAACACTGAAAGAACTAGCAGTGCATGCCAAACAGACATCCTCCAGAAAAGGTAAATAAGTACTGAATACCACATTACAGTAAAAGAAAGGACAAGACTAAATTGTGGAATAAGAAAATGCAGAAGGAAATTTGTTCTAGAATAATAGCATAAGGCAAAAGGCACAGAAACCAAATCATGCCTATGAATGTGAAAATAGGAACCATGGAACGCCATTTGGGCAAGTATATAATACATGTTTTGACAGATAAGGATACTGAGAAAAAATCAAATCTGAACAGAACTTTAAAATGTTCATGTCTAAGCTTGTCCATGCATATGAGTGGCCAAATCCTAATAACCTATCTTTTATAGAAAGGAAGCATTACAATGTTCTGTATGAAGCATCCAGCAATCATTGATACTCCACTGAGAAAATATATTCAGTATTCACTAACCAGAATAATATAAATGGCAGCAAAAAAACAAGAGTAAACAAACCTGCCTTAAATGCATAGCTGACGCTACTGTCAATCACCAAAAAGAGAGGTCTCCTTGTAAATGGGATCAGATCAGAAGGGTATATGCAGTTTGAGCCTAGATGTTGAACACGTGTCAGAAACAATACACTTCTTTGGGAAAAAAAAATACTCCAGTCTGTATAGAGGCAACTGAAAACAATCTTATGCCATCAAAATAGTTCTGTACTGTAGTAGAGACATTGAACATAATCGCATGAACTCAGCATTGAAAATATACCTTCACTTTCTCGGCAACCTAGCCAAAGGGATGGTTCTTTATCTTCCTTCGAATTGACGGGTCTGGTAATAGATATGTCAAACTTACTAAAGCTACTGACAACCCTCTCGCTTGTATCAGGACTAAGTCCGGAGGTTCCCATCTCACCTGAAACGAATTATATATTTGAAAAACTAACTAGAATGTGCTTTCCAACAGCTGATAACATTGTAGTTCTACAAGTCTGGGGCACCAACCTGCAGCCGAAAGGTATATCAACATCATACCGTTCAATGGGAGCTCCTCACACTTGGTGGCAAGGACCTGGATTTCAATCGAATTGTCATTATGCAGGCAATTATTCCATATATAACTCTATCTTCTTGTTAAGTAAAAAAAAAAGGAGGGCGCAGATGAGAGAAAGACCCAGAAGGCACACGGCAAACATTGTCATTCTATTAAACAGCTATCATCTCTCTGTTGGAACACTTCCGTAGCACAGCACCCAAGAATCACTAACAACAGTTACATTTCTAATTGTTACGCATGAAAAGGAATCAAGGATTACGAGTCGACGAGTCGCAACTTGTCGCTGGGGTGGCGACAAGGAGACTAGTCGTGACTAGTCTCGACTAGTGCTAGACTAGTCGATACGTAGTCGAGCTTTAACTACTAAAAAATACTAAGCAACTAGTCTACTAATAGTAGTATATTAACAAGTTGACAATATATTTTGATGGCATTGGGGAGCACAGCCGTGAAGGAGAGAGATTAGGGCGAGGAGAGGAGCCCAGCAGCGTCCAGCAAGGTGAGGGAGGCGGCGGCTCCGGGGGTGACCTGGCGGCGGCCAGGTGAGAGGCGGCGCAAGGGGAGGGTGGCCACGAGAGAGGCGGCTGGGTGGGGGAAATAACGATCTGTGGGGGGTTAGGGTTTTCACTCACACGGGGGCCTTTTTGTTCCCAGGCAACTAACTTGTCGATCGACTCAAAATCATAGACTTGTCGTGAATAGTCAACGACTAGTCAACTTGTCGACCAACAACCTCAACTAGTCGAGTCGCTCTAGGTTGTTGACATCGAAGTTGCGACTGGTAAACAAGTCGCGTGACAAGTCACGACTTGTCGAGCGACTCATAATCCTTGAAAGGAATAATGAAATGAATGTTTGGTTAATATGGGTGGACAGTGAACAAAAATGTATTATTGATAACGGAAGAAATGGAATCAGTTTAGTTGCATCATCTTCCTTCGTCATCATGTTTTTCCTCGTCGCATAATTTAGACGACTTAGTTGGCAGTAGCATGGTGTACATATCTTGTAGGATTCTCTACCCTTCTAAATTCTCCTACTAGCCTGTTCATGATCATTCCAAGAAACACACAGTTGCTGTTTTTACACATTACACTTGGCTCTTCCTAATGTGAAATCAAGGCACAGGAGTTCATTACAAACCAGTGCATTGAGTAACAATGAGCAAAAGAACATACATTTTTGAGTTATCAAAGCACCAGATCAAACGTTGAGTTGAAATGATGCCAATTGTCAAATGAGCAAGTGAACTGAACTTACCTTTAGGAAATGTGTCATCGAGGGTCGATAGAGAACTGTTTTCAGTGGGTTTGAAGGCAACGCGGCATCTCTCAGATCTTTCAAGAGATTGGGGTGATTTTGTCCGCCTTCATCATGGGCACTGTACCCATTGTTCAGTGCAAAGGAACCACATGGTTCCCATTCAAGACACTGAAGCATTCTGAATGTGTCTAGAGTGAGGTCGGTAAACTTGACCTGAAGAAACACAAACATTAGATAATGTTTTGCTAGTGACAATTAAAGACCTTATGGGTGCATGTGGCTTTGAGGAACAGAGGAAGCATTACCTCATTATGATAGTAGCTGCATAGTATGGCATCACTTAAGAGCAGACCGCGCTTCTTGACGGTAGGTGGGATGGTAGGAAGATTATCCGGGGGAGGATCAAATGCATAGCTGTATCTGAGTGGTCTCATGTTCATGAAGGGAGAGTCAGCCTTTAGAAACCTCGTGATTTCCTGCACGACATGCTTCCACTCCCTGTAATCAGCTTCCTGCAGCATTCCATCTTCTTAATTTGAGTAAAGGGAATGAACGGTGAGCTAATTGCTTTGGAGTCTAGAAGCGAGGAAGGAAAGAATGAGAAGGATGCCTGGAGGGTCTTCTTGGATTCGTCCAGGAGCGCTCTGATTTTGGTGGCGAGGAGGGGGACAGTGTGCGCGCGGCGGGCGAGGATGAGCGCGACGAGGAGGAACCTGGCAAGGAAGCGGATGTGCTTGGTGGAGGCTCCGAGGTGGTCGTCGAGGAAGTAGGCGCGGTCTAGGACGGCGTGGTAGAAGACGAAGGCCTCGGAGAGGAGGGCGGTGTCGGAGTTGCGCTGGTACTGGGAGTAGTAGAGGTGGGCGATGCGGGCGGCGATCTCGCCGACCTGCCAGCGGCGGAGGCCGGCGTCGAGGAGGCGGTGGCGGTGCTCCTGCTGCATGCGCCAGAGCTGGGTGTAGATGCGGAAGGCCTTCCCGTACTCCTCGGGCTCGTGGCGGCCGAAGAGGGGCAGGTCCCGCACCCGGGCGAAGCGCCGGTCCGCCTTATCCAGCAGCGACCAGAATTGCTCCGCCGGGCAGACGCCGCCACCGCCGCCGCCGCCCTGGGCCTGACCTTGCTGCGGCGACGACGCCATGCTTTGCTCCGCCGGATTCGTTTCCTTCCCCTCTCCCCACCTGAGTTGCCTTGTACAGTTGTGCCCCTGGGGAGACTGGAGTCATCGCCGTTCGACTGCTTTCCTTTGTCCGTTCCACTCTGTTACAATCCCGGCCCAAGCCCAAAAGCTGATGTTGGATGTAGGTATTGGGCCTGGAATTGGCAACTTAGAATTCGGTTTGCTTGGGTGGCCATTGTAATCGGGCTTGGAAACTTGCCCCCGCGTACCGCTAACAGAGTAACAGGAAAAAGAACGAGCGAAGTGCTGCGCTCGGGAGCTCCTGCCGCGACCTGGAGGAACCGGCGGCGGCAGCACCGGTAAGATCATCCCCTCTCTCCTCTCCGCCCCCTCTCCCCTCCCAGTTTTCTTACGTACTAGTATTCCGTAGTAATTTTTTGCCCTTTGTTTTTGGACCGGGGTTAGCGCCAATCCTGGCTCCGCCGCTGATGCTCGCCGCCTGCGCCCGGAGACTGTCGCAGCGAGCCGTCAGGTTCCTTCCCCACGTGCGTTCCCAAATCCTAAACCCTTTCCCCATGGCCGCCGTCGCCGGAGCCACCTCGCCCAAGCGTCTGAGGGTCTACTCGTCAGTCGCCACCGCGGACATCGACTACTCCAACGGAGCGGGAAGCGGCAATCGCGTGGGGACCCACAACGGCAGCTTCCACTGCGACGAGGCGCTCGGCTGCTTCCTCATCCGCCTCACCTCCCAGTTCGCAGGCGCCGACGTCGTCCGCACCCGCGATTCCCAGGTCTGTCGCTTCGTCACTGGCTCGATTGGCCTGCCATTTCCCCACCAAAAAAAATGTTTCGGCTAATTTCCTGGTGGTTATTTCTGTGATGTTGCGGGATTGCGTGCTAAGATTCGTAAACTTTACGGACGGATCAGGTTGCAATTAGGTCTGGATATGCTAATTTAACTCATTGTCAGACTGATTTTGTTATACCTGGACAGTTGTTTCATACTGCTATATGAATGTGAAACTGTGAACTGAAACCCTTAGAGTTTTTTATATTTTTATGTTCTTCGACATCTTATCACCTGCTATAGAAATTCATGAGCTATGTGTGTCTACGTCTCATGCTAATTATGCATGTAGTTTAAGAATATTTTCATATCAATGATAGGAGCCTTAAAATGCGATCACTAGAATTGAGTGAGGCTATATGAAGCTGTATTAATATTGGTGTCCGTGCTTCATTTGGTTGACTGTCTACATCCTATGATATGGTATGGATGTTCACGAGCTTTATCTGTCTACATCCATGCTAAGTATGACATGTTGTTTAAGATTGTTTTCTTATCCATGAGAGGAGTCAATGCAATCATTGGTGTTGAGTGAGGCTATGATGCTGTGTTAATATGCGTGCATGTGCTTCATTTGGTTGAGTGATTTGCTTATGAAATATCTTTTGTACGTGGGACAGCAAAACATTAAACTCATGATTTCATTTGGTGTATCCTTTTCTGCACTTACTTGTTTGGCTCTTTTTCTTGTGGAACTTCACTCTAGATCCTTGATTCGCTGGAGGCTGTGCTTGATGTAGGTGGTGTCTATGATCCCAGCCGGCATCGCTATGATCATCACCAGAAGGGCTTCAACGAGGTCTTTGGACACGGCTTTAACACGAAACTTAGCAGTGCTGGGCTTGTTTACAAGGTACCTCCCATACATGACGCAGGTTTTCATACAATATTTTCCCTTAGAAGCTATGCTATGAAATTTGGTAATATCAGCTAAAATGGGTCCCCAATGCACTACATAATTAGGTATTCAATGGAGGATTTGTTTATGGATGTTGTGAAATTTCATAGTACAGTTTGTCTTGTGCACACACAGCCTTTTGACAGTTTATTAATTTATCAAATTTACAAGTTGGAAATCAATTATCAATGCTACTTTTTTCTTTCCATTATTGAAACGATGGCTTGCTCATATATCACTTAAAACTGCTGTGATACTGCAGCATTTTGGCAAGGAGATAATTTCAAAGGAGCTTCAGCTTAATGAGGACCATGAAGATGTTCACCGGGTGTATCTTGCCATATACAAAAACTTTGTTGAGGTGCGAATCTGAACTCATAACCAACTGTGAAATTTATGTTAGTACTTTTTGCAATATGAGAACTTTTATTAAAGGATAAGGGAATGACTATATTGACTAGGATTCTAGGAATCAACAATACCAGCCGCGGAATTTATGTGTTAGTGTTGCGTAAACTAAGGATGCTGAGAGGGGGGAGTTCATGATTCTACATATTTTTCTGAACTGTTTCTTGTGTTTGATTCTGTGGTTAGCTTTAACATGGCTTTAGTAGGATTAGTAAGGAAAGATGCATCATATGTTGGCAAAACATGATTGCAGTGGGGTGCTTGTAGCTGGCTGTAAGGCTCAGAGATGTTTCTTGCAGACAGAGAAGGGGTAATATAAGCTGATTATCAGTCAGTTGACAAGTTCCATACTTAGGCTCAAGTTTTACATGTTACTAAGGCGTAAAGAACTTCAAACATAAACTGTCATCTGGCATCAATTTTCCGAGACACGTCCAGTGGTCCTTCCTCTTCATTCATGTATTTGTTTTTCTGCTATTTATGTATTAATTGGCCAATACCATATTTTTCCACATGTTGTGCTAAAGAAGCAATGTATCTTTCATGTAACAGGCACTTGATGCAATTGATAATGGAATCAATCAGTATGACACGGAACAACCCCCCAAGTATGTGAACAATACACACTTGTCTTCACGTGTTGGGCGTCTTAATCCGGACTGGACTGATCCAGATCAATCACCTGAGAAGGAAAATGCTGCGTTTCAACAGGCAATGGTACTTGCAGGAAGTGAATTTATGGAGGTATAACTTATGCGTGTGTTTTGTTCATGCACTGCTTAAGGTCTTGTCAAATTATGTGTGCTATATATCTTCCTTTTTTCCCAAATGGGATTAACCCTCCCAGATTCCATTATACCCTAAGCCGTCCCATGTTTGTATGACTATATTTTTCCACTTCCACTGGCAGAGTGTTCGCTTTCATGTCAAGTCATGGCTACCTGCAAGATCTATTGTCATGGAGTGTTTGCTGTCAAGAGGAAGTGTTGATCCAAGTGGAGAAATCATGGTTTTAGATAGATTCTGCCCGGTAAGATCTTGGCTAGTTATTAGATTATTAGCATAATACCCTTGCGTTGCTATGGACTATAAATGGATGCCGTTGTATTACCACAATATCTGAATTGAAGTGCTCAAACATACAAACAAATTCGACACAATCAAAAGACATAATTCAGGCAATTAAGTTAGAAGACACAAAATAAGTTCACGACAACAAATCTAAACGTATAATCCTTTTAACATAAGGTTCAAGCATCAATAACTTGAGGAAATCAGATTTGTTGTTTATAATTATTTCATGTATTTTTGTTTATATTATGACATAAATTCTTTTTCAACATAAGGTTCAAGCATGTTAGGAACCTGAGAACTAAACGTATAATCTTTCATGAAGCTTTGATAATAACTATTAAGGAATGTATAAATTAATGGATTCAAGTTTTTGTTTGAAAAAGAATGTTCAATACTCAGATCGCATTACCTAGCCAATCAACTATTTTAATTAACAACTGCAGCCCCTACATTGCAATACTACAGCTAGAATCGCAAAATTAAATAAACTACAGCTGCAACTTGGAGCCACCTTAAGCATACACCTAGAACAGTTCCTGCTAGAATATTATATACGACTGAAATTCAAATAAAAATGTACTGGATCTATGCACCAATTCAGTAATATATATGTTGCATCTCTGACCATATCTTTCTAGTTTCTGTGACAATAAAAAATATCTTTCTTTTTTGTAAAAGATCAAATTATCTGCACCCATATCACGATGTTGGTACATGAAAGAATACCACTGATAAGTTATTTGCAGAAGAATAGATGAAGTACAGAAAGTTTAGATTTGCTAACATTACCCTCCAGTTGTTGATCACACAACATATGTCTAAAGCTGATCTTATCTAACAATAATAGACAAGGTTTTTTTGTGAATATCTTGTTTTTAACAATAAAAACATGTTTTCCTCTTAATAATAGACAAGGTTACATGTGTAGCTTTGCTCTCTGAACAGGGTTAAGAACTTAAGATAAGAAAATCGAGGATGCCATATTTGTCAGACCAAATGAGTTTCATTAGATAGTATAAGATGCCATGCGACTCATCACAGGAAACATCCATATTGAGCAACAGATCGAAGGATAGAGTATCTTAAGGGTTGCTTATAAACATACATACTTCTCTACTAAAACATTTGCTAACCTGCCAAGAAAAATGTAACACCCCGTCCACTGGCCCCAGGGGTGTCACTCCTGATAGCTTAATAGGATAGCTAGACTGGCCCCACAGACCAACACTAGTCTTTTCTGCGCACTTTGTCCTCACTCATGCGCACCCGGTACCCACTTCCCGGTCACCCATCCTAGAATGGCTCTAGGCCAAGCACGCTTAACCTTAGAGTTCTTTTCGAATGTGCTTCCGGAAAAGAAGTTGCAGCTTGTTGGTATGAGTATCCTATCAGTCCTATTAAGCCATGTGCTTGGATCTCACAAAAAATTGGCTAGCTCTCCTCCTTTTTGGGTCGTCAGTGCAGAAGGCTAGGCAGGCAACGTATGACTGGGGGCCATGGTCAGGGGGATTGGGGACATGGTTTTCTTCTCCCCTCTTGTTCGGGGGACGGAAGCCTTGGTTTCCTACCGGTTTTTTAGCATGAGCGATTTTTTTCGTGCGGACGATGTACCAACATCACCGATCGAGCCTTAATAGTAGAGATATCAATTTTGGTCCTATCCACAACTGATGTTTTTGGACTGGAAATGTTGATCCAAGCGGAAGCATAAATGTTGTTTCTAATCTGGTTATGTTAATCTTTAGTGTGCTCAATGTTTTTGTATTTTACACCTGAAACCTTGTCATTTTGTTCTGCTGTAGTAGTATTGATGAAAACAGTTGCATAGTAGAGCTGTAGGTGATGCTTGTAAGTACAGGCACTGGAAGTTTTCTGACATTGTTGCTGCATTAGCTATCAACTAGTGCTTTAGTTTTTATTTTTTAAACTTATTTCAGCAAGTGCTTTGTTTAATTCATAATTGCCCGACATAGTGAAGTGTGATAGTACTAATATGACCATGTGTGTAAACTGAATGCTTGTCTGTTATGGCAGTGGAAACTTCATTTATTTGAGCTAGAGCAGGAGCTGAAGACTGATCCTCTGACTAAGTATGTGCTGTACCAGGTAAGAAGTGTTTCCCCTTCCCAGTCATCCGATATGAATTTCATTTAGTACCTTAGATTTTTTTGAGAGCAAGTATACTAGTGTGCAGTTACCACCAAATTGCTAATCTGGAAGTGAAGTGGCGTAATACTTTCAAGTTGTAGTAGAGCTCGTTTTAGCACTTCACTGATGGGTTGGCAGTTTGGCAGCCAGCATTGCGATCAACTTTCTTCACATGCTTTTGTTTCTGTAGTTGCAACTTGTTTCAACTATTTCTTTCTGGCATACCAGATTTTCATATACTATATATTTTAACTCTGTCCGCATAACCGCAGGATGAGAGGAGCAAAAGCTGGCGAGTGCAAGCTGTCTCTGTTGCTCCCGACAGATTCGAGAGCCGGAAGGCTCTTCCAGAAAAATGGAGGGGCATGAGAGACGATGAACTGTCGAAGGAAACTGGCATCCATGGCTGTGTGTTTATTCACATGAGCGGCTTCATTGGTGGGAATAAGACCTACGAGGGAGCGTTGGAAATGGCAAGAGCTGCCCTCAAATGCTGATTCAACCGAAGCACCAAGCAGTAAAACAGCCTAACCCATGTTATGATTGAGTTGCACAAAGAGTGCTGCACCTACCAGTTTTACCATTGACTTGTTAGCATTGAGTATGTATGTTTCACATAGCAGGGATTGATATCTGTATGAAACTGAACAAGAGGAGTTAGATTTAATTAAAGATCACCCGCAAAAAAAGATTTAATTAAATATGTTGGAACTCATTAATTTGTGGCCCTTCGGTATTTTTATTACTGTTGCAAGCATTCTGTATGCATAAGCGACTGATCGATTGGCCTGGCATTTCTGCCAAAAGAAAGTCGTTGTATTTGATCAATTCGGGTTTTATACCAACCGAGAGTCCATGTTGCTGTTGGACGGAAGAAAATAGGTTAATAGGTTGTGCTGTAAAAGCTTGAGATGCTAAATTATGAACACGACAACCATGTCCTAATAATAATGTCGAGATACTATCCTGATGGAAATTTACTTAAAGCAGAATTGAAAAGTGGGAGCTCTTTTACTTGGCAGAGTATTATTTATGGAGTCCAAACTTTGAATCGAGGAATGCATTTGGAGAGTGGGAGAGGGTGACCAAATTAGTATAAGGGATGATGCATGGATCCCAACAAGTCGGGTGTATACTCCAAAGGAACAATATTGTTCCCGCTAAAATATGTATGCAGCGTTCGATCTGGGTATAGCGCGCTGCGCACGAATCTCCTTCGACAGAGGCTCTAAAACATGCGCGCTAAATTGGGTTTACCGCGCGGCGCGTGATTTAACGAGCGCGCGGCAAAGCGCAGAAAGATAGCGCGTCTGTTGGAGGACGTGGCCCGGGCTCTCGAATAAAAACAGCTTTTAGCGTGTGGGCAAGGTTTTCCAGCGTCTGCTGGAGTTGCTCTAAGTAAAGTATCAGATTTGATAAACCCAGCTACTGGTTTGTGAGATGAGATGCTACTTCGTGGAAACTTTTGGAGTGTTGACGCAAATAGAATTCTTGAGATCCCTATCGCTCCTTCGGGAAGAGAAGATTTTGTGGCTTGGCATTGTATATAAAGTGGCTTGTTTACCGTGTATCATGCGTTCGGATGCCACGATCAGGATGCTATGGATATAGGTGGATCCCAGGGAAGTTATGTTTGGAAGCAGCTTTGGTTTGGGAACGCTACACGGCTTGATTCCATGCGTAGGTGTTCTTGCAAATAGACATATTGTAACTACTCTCTCCGTTTAAAAATATAAGATGTTTTAGATTTGTAAAGAAAATGAATCTAGACTTCTTTTAGTGTTAGATTCACCCCCAAGTTGAGTGAACCTATATACTAAAACAAGTCTAGATATATTTGCTTCACAAACCTAAAACATCTTATATTTTGAAACAGAGGGAGTTAGTAGACAATGTCCTATCTGCAACGTCTGATGTGAGGATATCCTTCATACTTTGTTTACGTGTCCTCGTGCTCAACAAATTTGGCGAAGTCCGGGGATTTCAGAAGCAATCAACGAGTTCTACTTGATCACCTGGGCTCGATGGTACTTGAGGGGGAATAAAGCCCTCTCCACCGGGAGACCGTCGAGGATATCATAAAGGTTGATTTCGTGCACCTAATCGGGACCACAAAGTTTTTTTAAAGCTAGTGCATCGACCGGTGACCTCTCTGAAGCCTTGGAGAATGGACATGAGGTTTTGGATATCTTGGTTAAAGGGGTCTACAAAGATGGCTGCATCATCCGCATAAAGAGACGTCCTCAAAACAACCCCACGTCTTCAAAGTTCGTGGAGAAGCCCATGGCTAGTCGCCATATCGAGAATATGAGTGAGAGGGTCAATGGCTACCGCACAAATAGAAATAAGGAAAGCCCCCCCCCCCCCCCCCCCCCCCCCCCCCCCCCCCCCCCCCCCGCCACACCCCACATGTCCATGAGTGATTGGGAAGGCCGATAATCCCATTGAGGATGAGGGAAGACAAAGTGGCGAGCAAAGCAGCAATCCAATTATGAAATCTACTAGGAAAACAACGCCTTTGGAGAAGGTCAAGACTGTATTCCCAGCAAACCGAGTCGAACACCTTACAAAGGTCGAGTTTAAACAAAAGAGCCGGAGTTTTGCTCTTGTGATGTCTCCTTGCAAGGTTCTTGACATATACTCCCTCCGTTTCAAAATATAAGATGTTTTAGGTTTGTGAAGAAAATGAATCTAGACTTGTTTTAGTACGTAGGTTCACTCAACTTTGGGATGAATCTACACACTAAAAGAAGTCTAGATTCATTTTCTTTACAAACCTAAAACATCTTATATTTTGAAACGGAGGGAGTAGGAAGTTGTCATGTATGCTTTTTTTATAAAGGCACTTTCCACATTTGAAACAAGCTCATGCATTACCAGCCCAAGACAGAATGAAAACATTTTGGTTACAATCTTTGCTCCATCCTTCTTAGACCAAATGGCAATATTTGCGGAGTAAATAGCATAGGAGTCATACAACAACTTATTTTGTATGTGCATTTAAATCACATATCTTACAAAATAAACTAACCAGTCTATTCAGCTTGTCAATTATGTATACCCACGGACCACGGTCATAACCAGTCTGCTAGCCAGTTTTCGACAAAAGCCGTCGCTCGCACGTGAGATAAATGGAACTGGACTTCTTGCAGTTAACCCCTACCCAGAATTCCTAGGACTAGTGGCGTATGACTCCTGGGCGCGCTGCTGGTGAGGAGGCCGGCGAGGCCACGAGTTTGAGCTCCATCGCAGCGGCCCTCGAGTCCCTCACCGGAATCCATGGTTAATTGTCCCTGTTGCCAACGAACTCGCTGGATTTGGACATCCCTACCCGGAATCCATGCTACCTACCCTGCTAGAAGACGAGGCCGGCGGCCTCTGCTGTCCTTGGGTCCGATCTAGGAAGTACGACCACGGCGAGCACAGCCTCGACCCCTCCCGTCTCCTTTCATGGCAGATGAGACGCCAATTTGTTTCATGGAGATTGGACGAATTCATGGAAAATTAATTTTTCTCTCGTAGATCAGAGCCGTAGCATTTTCTGCTTTTTCTTTTTGTTATTTGTAGAACTGGATATGATGGGATACTCTTGTTTTCTTCCTAATTTGAATTGAAGACCTGTATCTCCCGATTTGTTTCCATATATACAATTTCTGTATAAATATGGCAGATCGAGAAAATTGGTACAGTAATGGACTGCATGCTTTGTTCATGGCCATCGAACCATACTTGATTTTTTTCCTGCTACAGATCGCAAAATAGGAATCAGTCCGCTCTAAGAAAAAGAACAAATCGGTCCTAGGAATTTTGGAGCAGGGGGTTAACTGCAAGAAATCCAGTTCCCATCCACCTCATGTGCCCTGCGCATGGCGATTTTTGTTAAAAACCGTCCAACAAACCGTTTTGTGATCACGGGTGCACATATTTAATAAGTTGTGTGACTGATTAGTCCACTTTGCAAGATATATGACTTAAATGCATATGTGAGACAAGTTGTACGACTCATTGTGCTATTTACTCATATTTGCGGACTTCAGCCAATGAAAATTTTCCATATGTAGATCTCCAAAAAGGTTGGTGGCATTCATAACATCATTTTTAATTGTGTTCCAACAACGTTTGTAGAAAGCCCAAGTAAAGCCATCCTGTGCGGTCAAAATATTCAACTATCTAGCAAATGCCAATCACACAATCTGAACGAAAAATGCTTTAAAATGCTTTAAAATCGGTTACTCCTTCCGATCCATATTAATTGCTTTGATTTGCTTAAATTTAAATAAACCTATGTATTAAATAATATCTAAATTTATTTAAATTTAGACAAATTCAAGTCAATTAATATGGATCGGAGGAAGTACGTAAGGTCCAATCAGTACTTCACAAATTGAACATTTTTCCAGATCACAATGTCTACATTCTCCAAGCACCTTTACTCAGCAGCAACTTCTCCAAAAATCAAGTACAGTATTGAGAATTCAGCAACTGTGTGCTTGTAATGGATAAATAGATGTGTGTAATATTTGCAACATGTCATGCCACATTATTTTTCAATTCATTCACAGAACAACGACAACAACAACAGCCGACAGGTAGATTCAATTCAATCCGGAACGAAGGACGGCATCAATCAATTCAACTGTCTGGCGGAGCGGTGGCGAGGAAGGCACGGACGGCATCCATGAGCCCCGAGACGCCGGGGGAGCGGCCACTGGGCGGGACGTACCTGCCCGCGTGCTCCATGGTGTACTCCCCGATCTCGGCCGCCTCGCCGCCGCAGCGCCGCCACAGATCCTCCGCGTAGCTCGCGTTCGCGAAGTAAGCCTCTGCCTCCACCTCGATGCCTGTCCCTTCGACCACGACGGTGATCCTCCGGCGCTCGTAGACGCCGAGGTGCGTACCCTGCCGTCGAGTCGAGTCGGAATTACTGAAACTGGAAAGTCTGGAAAGGAGCCGCGTAAGTTTGGCACGAGAGGATAAGGTACCTCGAGAAGGTCGAGGTCGGCGAGGGCGCTTGGTGACGCGGAGTATAGCTCGCCGGAGACCAGACGGCCGGCGGGCGGGACGGGGGCGGGGAGGAGGAAGGGGACGGAGTAGGGGCCGATGACGAGGGAGACTGGGGCGGCGGTGGAGGCCACGCCGGCGAAGGGGCTGCCGGACGCGGCGAGGCGGGGGTGGTTGGGGAAACCGCGCTTCAGGGTGCCGTACACGAACACCGTCGTCGTCGTCGCCGCCGCCTCCATCGCTCACACTGTGCGCGCGACACTTCCTCTTAGCCAGAGAGAGGCTCGACTCGAACAGTAAACGTGTGAAAGAAGTCCATACCATCCCCACCCCCCTCCCCCCTAACTAACGAGCTTGGTCTACTAACCCCCTAACTAATAATTGAGACAAATTACCGTCCTAACTATACTAAACCGGCAAATTACCCCCACAACGGTATCTGGCGATGGTTTTGGCCAGGGTGGACACCGGTTTGGATACTAGATGCCACATTGGGTGCAAATAACCCCCCCAGGTTTGGGTCTGTAGACCTTAGACCTGTTTGGGCTGGACCCGTTCGGTTGCACCTGGTCGATAATCATGGCAGTTGCGGCGCTGATCGAGCTGATCCAGAATCATGGCAGTTGCGGCGCTGTGGGCTGCTATCTCGCGAGGGCGGCGATCAGGTGCTCCTCTATTCGGCGATCTGGTGCTCCTCTCTCTGGCGAGCAGGTGCTCCTCCCTCTGGTATGTCCCCCTGCTCTCCCTCTGGTATGTCCCTCTGATCTCCCTTTGCTCTATCCCTCCTGACATCCAGTTTTCTCAACTAGACTACATGTATGGAGTAGCCTTGGAAACAGCTGGATCGGTGGCATCAACTGTTGAGGATCGGTGGAATTGATTTGCGGTTGTAGTGCAGCGTCGAAGTGCAGGTGAGATGACTTCATCTTTCTCTGTATCAATCCGATCCAACCCAGGTGGTTTGGGCACTGTCAAAAAAAAGTGTTAGAATTCAGAAAATGCAGCAGATGCAGTTTTGATAGTAGATTCAGACCTAGTATCACAAAGTTCATATAGCTAGGCAAATATTTTGTCCATAACTATAAATCCAGTTAAAGTAGTTTAGTTCAGTTTAGACGGTGCATTGGCTGCATCTGGTAACAACATTTGGTAGCAACATTGACAGTAAAATTCAGTTTGAGTATAAATTTAGTTTAGTTAAGTTTAACAAAGTAGCAGCATCTGGTAGCAGCATTGGCACTAAAAATTTCAGATTGTTCATATTGTTTTTGTAGGATGGAATCATTGTCTGTTCGTTTCCATTATCGCGGGACGTTGGAATACGTTGATAAGGAATGGAAGTACATCGGGGGAAGGAGTGCCATGTCAACTTTGCCCATTACAAAGCTAACTGTGGCGGATTTGAAGAAGCACTTGTCTGATTTCATGGTGCTTTCCGATGAAGATTTGATGGAGATAAATCTGAGTTGGATACTAGTTGAGAAGGAGAAAAAATTCATGTGCAGCCTTGTTGATCATCTAACTGTGAGCAGTATGGTTAGTTACGTGACAAGAGAATGTGCTGGTTTTGTTGAGATCTTTGTAAGGCACCCACAGATAACCAGTTTAGATGATGGGGCGGAAGAATTTGCAGTTGATTATCAAGCTGAGCATGAGCAGCAGCTAGACAAGCATCAAGATCACCATCCACTTGAGCATGAGCAGCAGCACGAGAATCATCAAGAGCATCACCAACTTGAGCATGAGAAGCATCAAGAGCAGCAGCAACTTCAGCATGAGCAAAGCACAATTTGGCACCAAGAGCAGCACCACGAGCGGCAGGAACTTCAGCATGAGAAGCACCAAGAGGAGCAGCTAGTTCAGTCAAATGTTGCAAGTAAATTGCCAGTTGTTAGGGCAGCAATGCAGCATAAAGGTAAGGAGATAGAAGAGATACATGAAGACCAAGGTGGTGAGGACAGTTCAGATAGTGACTACGATGATGTCCATGAAGTAGATAGTGATGATAGCAGTGGTGAAGACGAAGAGGCCATTTGTTACAGAAAACAAGCACAAGAGTTGAAGAAGAGAGTAAAGAGGCAAATGCTTGGAGAGGAAGAGCAGCAAGGAACAAGAGTTCCAGAAGAATTCATTGTTCCAGAAAATGTTAAGGAAGATCAAGAAGATGGAAGTGATTGCTTTGACTCCGAAGACGAACTGTCGTATGATGAAGATAGTGATGGAAATGTTAGAACAAGGAAGACAAAACATAGAGTGTATGATGAGAGTGCTGAGGTGCAAGAGTTTGAGGTTGGGCAGGCTTTCCATGATAGCAGACAATTCAAACAAGCACTAGTCAATTATGGATTAAAAAAATTTAAGCACTTAATTTTTCCCAAGGATGAGAGGACAAGAGTGTTGGCCAAATGCAGTTGGGTTGGTTGCAACTGGAGCATATATGGCTCACTAGTACCCAACAGGTCACATTGGTTCACAGTTAGCAGGTACCACAATGTGCACCATTGTGTAGCAAGGAGGACCAACAAGCTAGTCACTAGCACAGTGATAGCAGAGAAGTATTTTAGGGAGATCAGGGATAATCCTGGGTGGAGGATTGAGAAGATGCAGGAGAGAGTGCTTGAGGACTTGTGTGCTGATGTTAGTGACTCAAAATGCAAAAGAGCAAAAAGGATTGTGCTGGAGAGGATTGTTGATGGAACAAATGGAGAATTTTCTAGAGTGTATGACTACCATATGGAACTAGTCAGAAGCAACCCTGGAAGCACAGTGTCAGTAACTTTAAACCCAGATGTAACCGACAAGCCTGTCTTCGAAAGAATTTATGTTTGCCTAGAAGGTTGCAAGAGAGGTTTTCTTGTTGGTTGTAGGAGAGTTGTTGGGCTTGATGGATGTTCTCTGAAAGGTACAGTTAGTGGCCAAATATTATGTGCAGTTGGCCGAGACCCAAACAACCAAATGTACCCAATTGCATGGGCTATAGTTGAAGGAGAAAATTATGACAGCTGGTACTGGTTTCTTTCATTATTGCAAAAGGACATACAGATCAATAACCAAGGTGATGGATGGGTTATCATATCTGATCAGCAGAAGGGCCTTATCAAGGCAGTGAATGAGATAATCCCTGAGGCAGAACATAGAATGTGTGCACGGCATATATATGCCAATTGGAGAAAGCAACATAGAGACAAATCTTTCCAAAAGCTGTTTTGGGCTTGTGCTAAATCAAGTGATAGGATTCAGTTCAACTACAATAGGGCCAAGCTTGCACTGAAAACACCAGAAGGTGCAAGGGATATGATGAATACTGCTCCTCAACATTGGTGTAGAGCCAATTTTAAGCTTGGTTCCTACTGTGATTCAGTTGAAAATAATCTGTGTGAGTCATTTAACAATTCTATAATGAGAGCAAGGTTTTATCATGTAATTACTTCTATGAAAATCATGAGGAGAAAGGTGATGGCAAGAATAGCAGAGAATAAGGCAAAATCAGAAGGGTGGGTTGGAACAATATGCCCCAACATTTTCAAGAAGCTGAAGTTGAATGTTAAAAGATCAAGTATCTGCCAAGTGCTCTACAATGGAACTGAAGGATTTGAGGTTATGGAAGGGACATGGAGAAGATTCACCGTCAACTTGGAAACATATACATGTAGTTGTAGATATTGGGATCTGTCTGGTTTGTCATGTTGCTATGCCATTAGTGCTATATACACGGTGAAGAAAGAACTAGATGATTTTATTGCTCCGTGCTACAGGATAGATCTTTACGACCACATATATAGTCATATTTTGCAGCCAGTTGAGGGAAAAGAGAGCTGGCCAATAGCTCCAAACCCGAGGCCTTTTCCACCTCTTAAAAAGGAAATGCCTGGCAGGCCTAAGACAGGGAGAAGAAGAGAAGAGCAAGAAAAACCAAAGGGCGACAAATTGTCTAGAAAGGGTGTTAGTGGAAAATGCTCAGCATGTGGAGGTGGAGGCCATAACAAAAAGAAGTGCACAAGTAATCCAGATGTTGTGGGAGAACATGCCCACAAGAAGAAATAAGATAATACTGCTAGGAGAAAAGCAAATAAGGTTATTATATTATTATGCTGCTACTATTTTATATTGCTGCTATTTTAATTGCTGATACACAATTTGAGTCATAAAATGTCTACTATAGGAATGTAATACTACTACTGCGCAAGAAGGCCAGCAGCAAGAGAAACATATTTTGTACTATGAGAAGAAAGCTAGGCCTAGAAAGAAAGCTACAACCTTGCCACAAGCTCCTGCACATACGCAATTTATTCCACCTAAGAAGAAACAAATGCAAGCATCCGATGGTACTGGACAATCAAGTTCTAGAGCATCTACTCAACCAGATAGTCAATCTTCTTCTGGACTACACATTCCAAGAATGCCAAGAAAAGAAACTGAGGTAAATATATATTTGTACTACCTTTTTATTTAATAATTGTGTCAATCCATATTGCTTCAAGCATGTTATTAATTTACTCACAATTATAAAATCACAGACCATTCCAATGTCCAAGGTTGTGACAGAAAAAGTGCCAAAATATGGGAGGATGAAGTGGTTATTGGGAGAAAAAAAGAAGCATGGTGGACAAGATGGAGAACAGTAGTACAAAATATGCTTAGTTGTTTCAGTCATTGTTGGTTTTCAGAGACATGTTAGCTACAGTAATTTATTTCTTTATTTTATCATATCAGTCATTGACGGTTTTGCCATGTTGCCAGACACATACTTTATTTTGAAGAGATACAGACACATACATTATTTGGAAGAGATCTCGGAGTAGAAACTTACCAGATTTTTGCATAACATACATATGATTCTGTTATCGCCACATTTTGGCCAAAGGAGGAGATGGGCCGTAATCAAGATGGGCTTAGAAGATACGTATATGCAACGTATTGTTGAATCGGCCTTGTGCGTTGATTTGGGCTAAATTGCCCGTGTATCTTATATTGTAATAGGTTCCGTTTCGGTTTAGGTAAGAGATAGAGTTGTTAGAGTTATTCCAAAGATAGAAAGTCTCCGGACTATAAATATGTACCTAAGGTTATTGAGAAAGGAGGACGATCACGTTCACAACAAACACAATCTCGGCGCATCGCCACCCCTTATTTCTAGGGTTTTTCTCGGGTAAGTGCCATGCTGCCTAGATCGCATCTTGCGATCTAGGCAGTATCTACTTATGCGTTATTTGGTGTTACTCGTGCTGAAGCCTTGTTGATGGCGAGTAATACTGTTATCATAGATTTGTTTAGGCTAGCATCGGTACCCTTTTGCTATGATTGCTTAGTTATGCTGCCTTTACTCATCTCGCTGCCTTTGCACCTTTTTTGGGTGTAAGGGTAGCACCTTGCTTGATCTTTATTCAGTCGATTTGATCTGTTATAGTTATGCCTTGTTCTCCAAGGTTTAGTTTGATATCTACATGATCAGGCCTTGCAAACGGGTTGAACGATCCAGTAGTATATAAGATATGGTTTGCCAATCCGAGAGGAGTTGTTCCGGGAATTGACTTTACGTTGGTTTTTAGGCCTTCTCTAGGGTTAGTTTTCTATCATCTTTTGTATTTACCAGGCTCAATTACGTGTAGGATGTTCCAATTATGTGGTGAAAACGTTAAACTGTCGTAGATCGATTTAACTTGTATTGATGAAGCAAAACCCCATGTTATCGTAGATCTAATGCAGAAGCATGGGATGATCGGCTCTAGGAGCCGATTCACAGGGAAACCTGGGAGCCGGTCGCGGCTCGAATTTACGTATGTTTGTTTGCCATGCAGGAAACCACTCGAAGCAACCCATCACCTTCCTGACCAGGTATAGGTCAGGTGGCACGCCCTCGCATCCGCCAGGACGTGTGCCGGAGTTTTGCGGGCCGTTGCCCGAGGGACCAGGGCCCACCAGCAGTTCTGGGAGCCTCTCGGCTCTTCGTGTTGCTCGTCGCTGCTCGCCGGTGGGTTTTGACAGGCAACACATTCTGGCACGCGCGGTGGGACATTCAACAACATCTGCATCAACATCCGACGCTGCGATGGAGGGCAGACCGGTCACGTACGACGATTTGCCTGAGGAGCACAAGGCAAAGTACGATGATATCAAAGCTCTCTTCGAAGCCGATCTCGTCGGCTCTTTTGAGAGGACTCGTAAACATGGCATCAGGTGGAAAGGGTTCTCACCCGAAGGTGCTCTTGATGAGGTGGATCTGTCCGTTCCTTCAGAGGAGCGCACCAGAGCTCTGCGACAGGAAGTCAATTACATGGTAGCTCATTCTCTTCACCGCCATTCAGAGAGCTTAGTGAACGCTTTCGAGCGTGTCGCGGTTCGCGTAGTTCAGGAGATCATGAAACATCAGTACTCTCCATCAGGGCCTACTTTAGGGACTCACCAGGGAGAAAGACCGCTCCAGACCAGGCCACAACTGCCATTCACGCTTGCAGCTCCGGAGCCACCAGGGGCACCGGCGTACGTCGTCTACAAGATCGGAGGTGACCCTGGCGATTGCCAATTCCTGTGTGAACCACCTAAAGAAATCCCACATGGATATGTGTGCACCTACGTGCCAGACTGCAATAGCCTGACGCGCACGAACCAAATTGCAACCACAGGGATCGCTGGGGCAGGAGTTTCTGGAGCAGGGGCTTCAGGAGCAGGTGTTTCTGGAGCAGGGATCTCTGGGATGGACGCTGATAAACAGGCATGGCTAGCCAAGTATGCCACCGGAACAAGTCATGAGAATTTAGCCCCTGCAGCTCAAACGGTGGAACAAATCCGTACCATCTTGAGAGACCAGTTCGGCTTCGTGCCGAAGAGAAGGACAATTGGCTATTCCAAGCCGTACCCCAACGAGTTCGATCTGACTCCGCTGCCACCCAAGTATCGGCTCCCTGAGTTCTCAAGGTTTAGCGGATCAGAAGGGTCGAGCTCGATCGAGCATGTGAGCCGATACCTGGCACAGTTAGGCATGATTTCAGCATCGGATCAGTTACGCGTAAGGTTCTTTGCGCAATCTTTGACAGGACCAGATTTTGGATGGTACACTTCGTTGCCGCCGGATTCGATCCAGACCTGGAAACAACTAGAAGAGCAGTTCCACATTCAGTATCATTCAGAAGCTACCGAGGCTGGCATTGCAGATCTGGCGCAGGTGCGGCAAAAGCAAGGAGAAATGGTAGCTGAGTACATTCAGCGTTTCAGGACTGTCAAGAACCGATGTTATTCGGCTCGTTTAACTGAGAAGGAAGCAGTCGAGCTGGCAGTATTGGGTCTCTCAGCACCGATCAAGGATCTGGCTTTCCAAGTAGAGTACAATTCATTGGCGCATATGGCCCAGAAACTGACGATGTATGAACAGAGCCACCCTGAGTTGTACCAAGACAAGTTCAAACGTCCGATAGGCCTGGTCGACACAGAAGAAGAGGATCCTGTACAAGACCAGGAGGTGGCCGTGGCTGAATGGGCTCGAGGGACAGATCCTGTGTCCTGCAAATGGGTAAAACAGCAAGGGCCTGGAAAAGGGTTCGACTTCGATGTGAGCAAAGCTGAGCAGATATTCGATTTACTGCTGAAAGAAAAGCAGCTGAAGTTACCCGAAGGCCATAAAATCCCTACGGCTCAAGAAATGAACGGGAGACCATACTGCAAGTGGCATCACTCGTTCACCCACACCACCAATGATTGCAAAGAGCTACGTCGCCAGATCCAAACGGCCATAGAACAGGGCCGTATGATCCTTGGGCAATTCGCCATGAAAGTAGACACAAACCCATTTCCCGACGTCAACATGGTAGAACATAGCCACTCCACGAGGCGCCAGTTGGATTTCTCGTTCGATGTTAATATGGCAGGACCGGTGTACCACCGTGACACATATAAGGAGGAAGGCGGTCGCTCTCGGGGCAGAGAAAGGGAGGAGGCTGGTCCACGTGACCGGCCCCGTTATGATGACAAGCGGTATTTAACCGAGGAGCAAGTGAGAAGCGTGCGATATCAGAAGCCACATTCCACGCATCTCCTTAACAAGTATGAGCGTCAGTATGACCGACGTCGCCGGCACGATAGCGACAATGAAGGATATGAGCACCTCGCTAGGAAAAAGTCGAAGGAAAAAGAAGGCGTGGATAAACATTGGGATTGTCCTTTCTTCAAGTATTGCTGGGACGCGGGAATGAGCCGATTGCCTACGATCGACAACTGCCCGGAGTGTGGACAGCAGAAGGATGACACAGGTCCAGTCTCAGTGTTCAAGCGTCTAGGACCCCTCCCACCTCAGAACATGCAAGAGGGGTCATCTCGAGCATAAGGTCTCAGGGAGCCAAAGGGTGAAAAATAAGAAGACAGATATCACCGGCCAAGGTGGTGTCCCGATGGGCTCAGACACACCCAAAAGCGTAGAGTTCAGCGACTGCATAGCTTGAAGGAAGCCGAGGCGCAGTACCTCCACGCTTTAAGGAAGGCACGGCCCGATCTGGCCGTAAAAGTTCGGCAAACCTTGGAAACGGAGGCTCGTCCGAAAAGGAAGGAGTGGCGCCCCAAACCAGTAAAAGCCGATGCAAAGACATCGGCTGGCACAAACATGGTGTTCACACTTCCGCCAGAGTTTTGCGCTCCAAGAACCAAAGAACTACCAGTGGCACAGTTTGACTGTGGCCCACGGCCGGTTATCTTTGAAAAGCCACGAGAAGAGCTACAAACATCTGAAAGCCCTGTACCTGCGAGGTTATATAAATGGGCAGCCTGTCAGCAAGATGCTGGTTGACACCGGAGCGGCAGTCAATATAATGCCATACTCCATGCTACGACGTTTGGGACGCTCCACTGCAGATCTGATCAAAACCAACGTCACGTTAAGCGACTTCAACGGCCAAACTTCAGAAACGCAAGGCGTACTGAACGTGGATCTGACCGTGGGCAGAAAAACCATCCCTACGTCATTCTTTGTCGTGGACAGCAAAAGCACCTACGCGGTCTTGCTGGGGAGAGATTGGATTCACGCCAACTGCTGCATTCCATCCACGATGCACCAGTGCCTAATACAGTGGGATGGAGATGAAGTGGAGGTCATTCATGCAGATGATTCGATCGAGATCTCCATAGCTGGCATGAACGTCTGGGAAGCAGACGACCAAGAGCCAATCTCTGGAATCAGTCTAGACGGCTGTGAGCGCATTGAAGTTACAAAAAACGGGGTGAGGCTGGTCTTATCCACTGGCCTGACAGAGTAGCAAAGTCCACGACCGTACGTGGTATGGCCGATCCCTGTGATCGGCCGCAAAAAATAAAAAGCAGTAATCTTGCGACAAGCAGGTCATGCAGTCGTAGTAGGGAGATTCCCTGCCATTGTGGAGCACAAATAAGTTGTAAACCTTCCTTGACTAATGCAATCAACAAGGGGGCCGATTCAGGCAATCGGCCCAAATTATTTTTGTTATCCTCACCAACTGTTTGCCCCGTCTTTAGCATCGATTTAGCAGGTGACGGAAAGCTAGGGTATGGGTTTACCTCCGCTGATGAGCTGGAAGAAATTGACATCGGTCCTGGGGATAAGCCACGACCAACATTTATCAGCAAGAAGTTAGATCCGAATCTGCGGGGTCCGATGATAGCTTTGTTGAAAGAATATCTAGATTGCTTTGCCTGGGACTATACAGAGATGCCCGGGCTAGACAGGAGCATCATCGAGCATAGACTCCCGCTTAAAAAGGGTTTCGGCCGTTCCAGCAGCGAGCACGACAGATGAAGGCCGAAATTTTGGAAGAAGTCAAGAAAGAGATCGAGAAAATGTTGACAGCTAAGTTGATCAGGCCATGCAGGTATGCTGAGTGGATTTCTAGTATCGTACCTGTAGAGAAAAAAGATGGCCGCTGGCGTGTTGCCATAGATTTTCGGGATCTCAATAGAGCCACTCCAAAGGATGAGTATCCGATGCCGGTAGCAGAGACATTAATCAACGCAGCTGCTGGTCATAAAGTCTTGAGCTTCATGGATGGGAATGCTGGTTACAACCAAATTTTTATGGCTCCGGAAGATATACACAAGACTACATTCAGAGTCCCAGGCTCGGTGGGGTTGTTTGAATACGTGGTCATGACGTTTGGACTGAAGAATGCCGGCGCCACGTACCAAAGAGCCATGAATTACATTTTCCATGATCTGATCGGCAAGCTGGTGGAAATTTATATCGATGACGTGGTGGTCAAGTCTGCATCAGTAGAAGGACACTTGGGCGATCTGCAGCGCGTCCTGGACCGAACAAGAAAATTCGGCCTACGGATGAATCCAAAGAAGTGTGCCTTCGGTGTAACGGCCGGTCAGTTCTTGGGTTTCTTGGTCCATGAACGCGGAATTGAGATCGGCCTGAAAAGTCAAGAGGCAGTGCGAACAATGAAGCCACCTACCACGAAGAAAGAACTGCAGTCTCTCATCGGCAAGATCAACTTCGTCAGAAGATTCATCTCCAATCTGTCAGGGAGAATAGAGCCGTTCATGGGACTGGTAAAAATTAAATCTGATGAGGAGTTCCGCTGGGGAACAGAACAACAACGAGCCTTCGACGAAATCAAAGAATATTTGACGAAGCCGCCAGTGTTGGTTCCACCCCAGCCAGATAGGCCATTCTACATTTACTTGTCAGTAGCTGACACGTCCATCGCCTCGGTGGTGGTGCAAGTTTACGATGGCCTGGAGCGAGTGGTGTTTTACATCAGCAGAAGAATGCTGGATGCAGAGACAAGGTATCCTGAGGTTGATAAGTTGTGCCTCTGCCTGTTTTTCACCTGCACCAAGCTGCGCCACATCTTGCTCTCAGCAGAGATTATTATTATATGCAAATCAGATGTCATAAAGCACATGCTGTCGGCTCCTATGTTGAAAGGCCGACTCGGCAAATGGATGTTTGCATTATCGGAATTTGATATCCGGTATCAACCCGCGAAAGCGGTTAAGGGTCAGGCGTTGGCCGATCTTATTGCTGAAAGAATCAACACCAATATAGCAGCGCTGTCTATACGAGCGTGGGCTATGTTTTTCGATGGATCGGTTTGTGATGATGGTTGCGGCATCGGCATTCTACTCGTGTCGCCCCGGGGGCAACATATTCCTTCTCCATCAGGCTATCTACCCCTTGCACCAACAACGTCACTGAGTATGAGGCGATACGCAAGGGAATGGAGTTGCTCATCGAAGCTAGAGCAGAAGCAGTGGAAATTTTTGGAGACTCCAAATTGGTGATTTCCCAACTCACGGAGGAATACAAGTGCGAGAGCGAGTCGCTCTTCCCATTATGGGTGCAATGCCGTGAGCTGATGGCACAGTTCCGGTACATAAACTTGAACTGGATCCCGCGATCGCAGAATATCGAGGCGAATGATCTCGCACAAATGGCTTCAGGATACAAGGACGTAGCAGATGGAGCTGATGTTCAGGTACAGTTCCTGGAGGCGGACGACTGGAGAGCCGATATCTTCAATTACTTGAAGGATTCGGCTCGGGGGGCACCTAAACGGATAAGGTACAAGGCCATGAAATATGTGCTTATTGGGGACGACATGTTCTACAGGACTCTGGAAGGGTTATTGCTCAAATGTCTGGGGCCAACCGAGGCCAATCGGCTCCTACACGAGGTACATGAAGGGGCCTGTGGAACTCACCAATCGGCTCACAAGATGAAATGGTTGATCAGGCGATCAGGGTTTTATTGGCCTACCATGCTTGAGGACTGTTTTAAGTACTACAAAGGGTGTCAAGCATGTCAGAAATTTGGAAAAATTCAGATGGTACCCGCGTCAGCAATGAACCCCATCATCAAGCCGTGGCCATTCCGAGGTTGGTGCATGGATATGATCGGCAAGATCAATCCTCCATCAAGCAAAGGCCACATGTGGATTTTGGCCATTACGGATTATTTCACTAAATGGGTGGAAGCCGTCCCTATGAAGTCAGTGAACTCGAAGGATGTTATCGATTTTGTGAAAGAACATGTCATTTATAGATTCGGGATTCCCCAGACTATCACGACCGATGGAGGTTCGGTCTTCATTTCCCACGAGTTTAGAAAGTTATGTGAGGACATGGGAATTAAGCTGATCCGATCATCCCCATACTATGCTCAAGCAAATGGGCAAGCTGAAGCGTCCAACCAGAGCCTTATCAAGCTGATCAAGAGGAAAGTCGACGAGCACCCTAGGCGTTGGCACGAGGTTTTGTCAGAAGCTTTATGGGCTTACCGCATGTCATGTCATGGAGCGATAAAAACCTCGCCATACCATCTAGTCTATGGACAAGAAGCCGTATTGCCCTAGGAAATTACGGCTGGATCGAGACGCGTCACTTTTCAGAACGATCTAACAACTGAAGAATATGCGGCCCTGATGAGTGACAGTGTTGAGGACTTGACTGAGCTTAGGCTGTGGTCGCTTGAGAAAATCAAAGAGAACAAGGCCAAGGTAGCTCGTGCATATAATAAGAAAGTGAGACCAAAGGAGTTCCACGTTGGCGATCTCGTATGGGAAGCTGTATTGCCATTGGGAACTAAGGATGCAGCATACGGTAAATGGTCTCCAAATTGGCACGGGCCATACAGGGTCGATCAGGTTTTAAGGGGGAACGCGTACATGCTGGAGGAGCTGGATGGCGTGAAATTCTCAGTGGCTGTCAACGGTCAGCATCTCAAGAAATATTTCCCAAGCATGTGGGATGATGGACAGTGAGATATGGGGGCCGATACATGAAATCGGCCAATAAAAAAAAATACAGCCGATGCACAGCCATCGACTCTAGGGGTTCAAACTGTTATGAGCGGGTGTCACTTTACATGAATAAGCTACTGAAGGAATGTCTCGAAGGCGTGGAGGGCGTCAGCACGGACACGATCCACCTCAGCGATCTCGGCTTCGTCGTCTTCGTCCTTGCCCATCACCAGCTGCTTGTTCAGGGCGCGTATTTCCGCCAGATCAGTCTTCAGTTGAGCTTTGAGGCCTTCCGCTTCGTCTTGGGAGCGGGCGATGGATGCTTCTTTGTCACGGATGAGCTGTTTAGTCGCCCGGACCTTCTCTTCAAGATCTCCCAGTTCCTTTTTCAAGGATGCAAGCTCGGCGGTGCTGACAGAGGTGTCAGTTTTGGCATCCAGAGACGCCTTTTTCTCGTTGAGCTGCTGACATTTGTCTGCAATGTTGGCCTTCAGTGGGAATTGGGCGCGGCGCAGATTAATCCTCTCACGAGCCAACTTCACCCTTGACCCGTAGAAAGACAGAGTTACAACAGGCCAAAGCTTCACCTGCAGTGCTACTGGGAGTTGGTCCTTGATTTCGGCAAGAACACTCTTCACCTCTTCAGAACCCTCGATCAGCTTCTCGATCGGGGAGGACAGCAAGGCTTTGAGACGCTGGAATTGAGGTAGTACGGCCTTTGCTCGTGGTTCATCATTGGCGACAGAGAGAGTTGGTTCGATGGATTCAGGGTCGAACGCCAGCAGGCCTGAGATATCACAACCCTGGCAGGCCAAAACGGCGTCAGTATGCGTCCAACATGGAAGGATGAACCGAACGAAACGGACATACCTCTCCCAAGATCAAGGGGATAGCAGATGACGAGACAATCGGCTCGTGTGTTGTTACTGGGGGTTTGGCCAAAGTGGTCACCGTTTCATCTACACCTTCAGGGATTACTAGATCCAGCCCCGCGATAGGCATCGGCACTTCCCCGGCTTTTCCACTAGAAGTGCCAGTCGTCTGCATGGAAGGTGTTTAGCCGATGTAAATAAGTGATGGATCGGCAGATATAAAAAGTAATTGGTAAGAGCATGGAGAGTGATGTCTCGAAACCTCCTGGCTTGACGAAGAAGTTTGCAGTCCCTTGCGAGCCCTCTTGGGGATCACGGCTGGCCCCGCCTCGACTGATGCTCGGGGGGCAGTAGGTTCAGGAACCGGCCTTTTCTTGGGAGCCGATGGTGGCAAATCTGGCTGGCTCGGTGTGATGGTCCTCTCAGAGTCTGTTGGACCCGATTTTCCTCGATTGGAGTGCGTGTCCTCGCTGGAGGTGTCTTCGACGGGAGCCTGCAAGAGAGGGAGAGCTAGTAAGCACGAGCATGTTTGCAAGGGTGAAAGAGATCAACTAAGGCATGGATCAGCATACATGCAAACTTTCTGGAGAAGTGCTCCGGCGCCTCAAAGTCTTCCTGGCAGCTACCTTCCTCACCACCGTTCTTGTTTTAGTTGGAACTCGAGAGGTGGCTGACCTGGAAGTTGCTTGGTTGTTGGAAGCCGATTGTGGTGATATCGGCTGGCTCTGCATCACGACCTTTTTAAAAGGTGGCGAGTTTTTGCAGAAAAGGACCACAGGAGCTGGTGGAAAAAATTCGAAGGGGGAGCCATCATCGTGTGTAGGTTCAGGACCATCTTGTTGCTGCAAGGAGACAGAGCAGGTTATTAGAAGAGTCATTTGTGAGCTGCATCAAGAAAATTTACAAGTAATGGTACCTGTTCTACGGGGATATCATATTCAGCATCGAGCTGTTCCAACAACGGTCCCAGAGCTCTCCTGAAGGCATGAGTCTTCCACATCGACCACCAGTGCTCAAAACCATCGGTTGATGAAACGAAGGTGAGGTTGTTAGGAATTGGGATGGTCAGAGCATCGAAGAAGGAATAACACCTTTGACTGGTGAGAGGATCGGGCAGGTCAGCTCTGCTCTCTGTAAGATGGTGAAGAAAGAGATGGGGAGGTACTTGTCCAAGGCCAAATTGCCGAGCCGCTACAACCGGCTGGTAGAATTCGTATCCAGGCTTGATTATTCTGTTGGATGTGCTCATACCAACTGGAAGGAAGCAGGGACGGATCACAGTGGAAAATAGCTGCCGAGTGCTGGTGTCATCGGCAAAGTTGTCTAGCCTAAAGGAGATTGGATTTTCAAAATGTTCTGATTCTTCCGTGTAAGGAAAGAAGATAGGATTGTCCAAGCCTTGGAAGAAAATGCTGAACCACTTGGATGCTTCCTGAGGGATCAGTTTGCTACCTGGCAGTCTATACAGAGCTTGGCCGTAGCTGGTGCATCGGATCTGCTTCCCTTTGGCGTCTGGAAAGGTGCAACTCGCCAAAAGGGGAAAGTTTGGGACATGGTTTTGAAAATACAGTTGGGCCCATAGCTGAATGAACCACCAAGGACCTCCTGTTTTGACTGCTATGCCGGAGAATAGTTTGACAGACATCAACTGGAGATATCGATAGACCTCTCCAAGGAACAGTTTGCCGATACCAAGTTGAGTACCTTTGGCAAGTTCATAGGCCAGGGAGAGATAATTCTTTGTTGGAGCAAGGGAAGGGCCACAGAATATGAAATGTTCTAGCCAGAGGTTGAGGAAAGCCGTGTGCTCTTTTTCTGAGACAGGGCCTTTAGTTTTCATGTGGCTTTGAATATAGGCACCCCAGTTCGTGCATTCTGTTTTGGAAGAAAGCTTGTAGGGGACCTTTGTCAAATTAAAAGAAGAAGGGCTGGGTGATGTAACGTCCAGACCAGTAATCATCACCACGTCTAACAGAGTTGGTGTCATGGGGCCATGACCGAACATGAAGCAGTTCAGAGCATCGGACCAGAAATAGCCGATGGTTTTTAGAAGATTTTCATGTTTCTCAAGGAGAGACAATGACAAATACAAGGCATCGGCTATTCCCATGGTTTCCCATTGAGATTGGTAAGTTTTGGCTACCCTGCTGTACCAAGAAACCCAATGTTCAGGAGGATTAGGCCAGGCTCGCAAGCAGTCGGCCCAAGAATTCAAATCTAGGTTTTGGCTTACGAAGGGGATTCTGTTTGCCTCACAAGATATCAGATGGGCAGGACTAGATTCTGTACGGAGGCCAAGACAGAGAGAATTTGGGAGAGAAGGATGCGGCAGCAGAATGTCTGAAACCTAAAAATTTAACGGTGGAATAAAGCATTAATTCAGGTGTTTGTTATTAATTCTAGCACCGTGTTTAGACTACGAGGAGCAGGCGTACCTTCAGACCAGAGACCGCTGTGTTGATATTGGACGATTCCGCCATCTAGTTTGCCGGCAGAGGTGGATCTGTGCGATTGAGGATCGAGGGTTCTTGTCGCTGTGAGCTCGATCTGGGCGGTGAGGAAATTGGAGATCTGGTTTAGCCTTTTTGAAAAGGGTCGCGGGCTACCGTTTGAAGTTGGAGAGTGGCCGCTCGGATTTATCTAAGTATGCGACCAAATTTGACCTTGTCAACGTTTGTGGGGAAAGTCGATGTGTTACCATCGGCTCGTTGGGCTTTGACTTGGTTGACCATATGAGCGTAGTATGGTGAAAGCCGATACGTTGCTATCGGCTTCAGGAACGTTGACCTATTTTGACTATCGGCAAAATCAAATTAGGGGAAGCAATCTTTGTTGATTCAAAAGACGATTGTTTACAATGGAGCCGATTGCTTACAAAAGGAAATCTACTACTAGTACTACTACTACTAGTTCCTAATCTAGAGGCCGGCGTCATCGCCGCTGTCTTCACCGTCGTCGTACTCGCTGTCATCGGCGCTGCTGCCGGCGTCGTCTTCGCCGCTGCTGCTGAAGATGTCAGCAGGGGCCTCCTCGTCCTCGTCGTCGTCTTCGGTGTCCTCGCTGGACCCGGCGCGGAAGCGCTTCACTGGCGGGTATTCGTCGGAGGAGGTGTCCTCCTCCGCTTCCTCTTCCTCGTCGGAGGAGTCGACGCCGTCCCAGGACATGGCGTCGTCGGTGCTCTCCGCCTCCAGTTACCCATCGACGAGGAACTGCAGGCCCTCCTCGCCATCGGTCAAGGACTCGTCGTCCTCTGACCAGGCGGCGAAATCCCAGTCCCTCTCGTCCCACCATTGTGGGGCGAGAGCGTTGTACGCTGCCGTCGGCGGGTGCTCTGGCGTCGGCTCCCGGTCGCTCATTGCGTTGGAGGCTTGGGAGGAAAGGCCGGATGATCTGGAGGAAGAAGAGGCGGCCATGGCGGAGAAAGAGGGTTTTTTGGCTGATGGAAGAAGATGGGGGCACGAACTGCTCAGATGAATTTAAATAAGGGGAATAGTGGGAGGTGGTTCAATGCTATAGCGGTTTCCCAGAATGTGCTGCCGAAATCGTCAAATCATGCACTGCGGAGAAGTGGAGAAGACAGGGCATCATGATGAGGGGGTGGCGTGACGATTCTGCTCTGCAACGCCTTCTGGCAACGCGTAACCCGATACAAAAAAAAGGGAGAGGGAAAAAACAGAGTGGTTTTGGAATTATTATTGCCAAAACCAGGGGGGCATGTGTTATCGCCACATTTTGGCCAAAGGAGGAGATGGGCCGTAATCAAGATGGGCTTAGAAGATACGTATATGCAATGTATTGTTGAATCGGCCTTGTGCGTTGATTTGGGCTAAATTGCCCGTGTATCTTATATTGTAATAGGTTCCGTTTCGGTTTAGGTAAGAGATAGAGTTGTTAGAGTTATTCCAAAGATAGAAAGTCTCCGGACTATAAATATGTACCTAAGGTTATTGAGAAAGGAGGACGATCACGTTCACAACAAACACAATCTCGGCGCATCGCCACCCCTTGTTTCTAGGGTTTTTCTCGGGTAAGTGCCATGCTGCCTAGATCGCATAGGCAGTATCTACTTATGCGTTATTTGGTGTTACTCGTGCTGAAGCCTTGTTGATGGCGAGTAATACTGTTATCATAGATTTGTTTAGGCTAGCATCGGTACCCTTTTGCTATGATTGCTTAGTTATGCTACCTTTACTCATCTCGCTGCCTTTGCACCTTTTTTGGGTGTAAGGGTAGCACCTTGCTTGATCTTTATTCAGTCGATTTGATCTGTTATAGTTATGCCTTGTTCTCCAAGGTTTAGTTTGATATCTACATGATCAGGCCTTGCAAACGGGTTGAACGATCCAGTAGTATATAAGATATGGTTTGCCAATCCGAAAGGAGTTGTTCCGGGAATTGACTTTACGTTGGTTTTTAGGCCTTCTCTAGGGTTAGTTTTCTATCATCTTTTGTATTTACCAGGCTCAATTACGTGTAGGATGTTCCAATTATGTGGTGAAAACGTTAAACTGTCGTAGATCGATTTAACTTGTATTGATGAAGCAAAACCCCATGTTATCGTAGATCTAATGCAGAACCATGGGATGATCGGCTCTAGGAGCCGATTCACAGGGAAACCTGGGAGCCGGTCGCGGCTCGAATTTTACGTATGCTTGTTTGCCATGCAGGAAACCACTCGAAGCAACCCATCACCTTCCTGACCAGGTATAGGTCAGGTGGCACGCCCTCGCATCCGCCAGGACGTGTGACGGAGTTTTGCGGGCCGTTGCCCGAGGGACCAGGGCCCACCAGCAGTTCTGGGAGCCTCCTGGCTCTTCGTGTTGCTCGTCGCTGCTCGCCGGTGGGTTTTGATAGGCAACAGATTCATCCAATGTTCAGCAATATTGTTACTGCTCCGTTTGAGAGCTCCATTTTTCCAAGACCACGTGTAACACCCTCAGAATCGGCCCTATGCAAGTTTCAGCGATTCCCGCCAAACCCGCATAGAAACGATTCAAAGGTGCCCACCAGGCACTTTTGTGCGGGTGGAAAACGAAGTAATACCATTACACAATAGTCCACGATGGAACCCACAGAACAGATATATACAACAGCGACTCAAAGAGTCAAGAATACAGATATACAATACAAAGATCCAAGTCACCTTGAAAATGATACAGCGTCCGACTACGGACAAGATGCAAATGGGGCTAAGAGCCCTGAAGAATAACCAATGGCGTTCATAACCCTGCCCAGGCCAAGCCGGAAGGGTAACCCTGCTAACGACGTCGATCTCAAAACCTGCTTAACAAAAGGGGTGCCGACAAAGGGCAGAGGAAAAAGAGAGAGCGTCAGTACTGAGGCCAGTACACGGCGAGGCCAGAATTCGGCGGTCCTCGCCTACATAGGTATGGTGGACTGAGCGGCAGCGCAACATGCACTAAACAACCTATAGAGACTCGATACAACTAGCGGCTATCAGAGAGGGGTAAGAGAGACCTATTTCGGAACCGACCTGATGCTACCATCAAACAAACCCATCTTGGTGTTTCCCTCTCGAGACCAAACGAGGAAGTCAACCGAGAAACTCACACATTTGGCAGTTTTACTCATTCCGTTATCGTTGCAGCAATTACTAGTCAGGTATAGATAATCATCCTGATAAAATAAGCAGTGGGCCGTTTTAGTTAACCATTCCGTTGTAGTTGCAACACTTACTAGTCAGATACAATTAGCATGAGATATCCCAAAACCCAGCAGTTGTTGGTACTTTTATTTAGCCATTCCGTTGTGGTGAAGCTGATTACTAGTCATATCGGATACAAGTCAATTTATAACAGTAAACTTTAGTTATAGTTGTCTATGATCAAGCACTGTGCTCCAAGTCGTCCATAACCGCGGACACGGCTTCTCGAAAAGATTTAACCCTGCAGGGGTGCACCAAAGTATCCACAAGCACTTCGACCCTTTTTGTCAGATCAGTTAACATACACCCATCGGTATGTCGGCGGGGCCTAAGTCATGACGTTTCCAGACCCAAAGCAAGTACATGGGGGCCACCCCACTAAGTCGAACCCGCAACGAAGTCGGCCGGTCTCCGAGACGGACTTAGGGTTTGGGTAGACGGCTGTGAACGACTGGAAACCCAAAACTGGGCTTGTCGACACCGCGAAATCGTGTCCCGATCCTAAACAGTACAGGTGCTATCCATCGCACAATTTAAATAAAGCAGTAAAGCATGGCATAAGTACAGAATAGTAATAAAGCCCCAAACTACTTGTGGCCCCCAGTACAATACTTTGAAATCAGGTACTAATCGATGGGGGGCCCATATCTCCCCACCTGTGGTTAGCGCGCTCGATCTCGGAACAGGTGTCAAGAACTCGGGGTCCTACGGGACACAAGTGGACGGTTAACAACCAAATAACATCTATTGCCCACCTGTGCCTCTGCTTACCTACTTCAATTTTAGTTGTTAAACAGTAATTAAAGTGAACAATAATTAAAGCCATGATCATCTCCAACATTGAACATCCGGCAATACTCCAACAACTGTGGTACTTGACGACACGCAACAGCACTTGAGCAAGCGACTACGACGCGCAAGTCCAACTATCTACCAACAACAGGTAATAGGATGTGTCCGAGGCAATATATGGCTGCAAGGGGATATCACGGGTACGGAAACTAGAGCATCGCAACACAGATAGCAATAGATCAACAGGAGGGAATAAATACTACAAAGTAAGATAGGTAGAAAGGGGGAGGTGCTCGCCTGAAAACATTGCCGAAGATTCAACCGAAGATCGGGTCGACACTCGCATCAACTCAACGGCCTTATCCGCGAAGAACCAAAACACTAGAATAAACACCGGATGCAATATTTAATACTACGGCAAAAGATCGGGCATGATGCATGTATGATGCATGGCATGGCAAAGATGCGATGCAATTAGATCATATTAAGCGGAACCGGGGTCCCGACAATTAATTAAACGGTTCAAGTTGTTTATCTACCCCGCAAATTAAATGTTGTAATAACAAGGCAAGATATATCACCGGTGCGCTATACAATTTTAAATGGGACCAATATGAGACTAGATTTGCCCGCATACGGGCCCCATATTTAATTATATGGTGAATCGGCATAAGGCCCCCAAACCACACACAAATATGCATGCGAGATGAATGATTAATATGCAACAAGTTTTATATAAAGCATTTATAAAATAGGGGCTCGGGAAAGGTTCACACATTAGGGTTCGGCGATCTTGGGGTTCCGGGGTTCGGGGTTCGGTCTCAGGGTTCAGGGTTCGACGGGATCGGATACAAGATGGAGAACTTGGGTCCAAGCGGTCGATCTTGTCGTCGAGAAGATCTTGTCGGGTCCGTGAATCGGGTCGGTCTTGGCGTCCGGGATGAAGAACTTGGCGTTTCGCGGCGAAGTGCTTGTCATCCTGCGGCTCCATGTCGACGGCCTTGGTGTTGCGTGGAGAGGACCTCCGAGTTCAGGGTCTCGGCCACCGGATCCGTGATCGGTCTTCGGGAGCGGCTGAACTTGGGATCCGAGAAGGCGTTCATGGCGTTCCATGACCAGGGTTCGTGTGGCGATCTTGTTATCGATGGAGAAATTAGCGGTCTTCAGGTTCGGGTTTTGGCGTCCGAGGAAGTACTTGGCGTTCCGGGTCGGTCTCGAATCCAGGATGGTGACCTTCGGGTTCCATCTCTTACGTCGGTACCGGTACGGGGGTCTCCGCATCGAAGATCTTGGCGACCTTGTCGTACCCGAGCCGCAACAGAATCAACACAATGCACCTTCCCGTTACAGAAACCATCACCACACATACAACATCGGTAGCACCAGGGGCACGCACGGGGAAGGCAACAGGTGGTCACAACACGGGGTACCCACAACGCGAGGCAGCGAGCACGGGAAGCACGACGCTGCCTGGAGCTGAGCGAGGTGGCCACTGTGAGCGTCGTCTGCGGCCGAGGAAAATGGATAGGACACGCAGGTCGGCGAAGAAGGAGGCCGAGGCCTTGCTGCACGCGAGCGGCTGATGTCGACCTGGGCGGCTCGGGCAGCACAGGTGACGGGGCAGAGGCGCGAGAAGCACGCCGTCGACGACGAGGGCGACGGAGAGGCCAGCGGAGGCGCGGGACCGGCCGAAGGCGGACGTGGCGGTGGCCGCGGGCTAGAGGAGGAGGCGGGGAGGGGCGCTCGCGGAGGGGCCGCGCGGGCGAGGCAGAGGGCGCCGAGGAGGAGGCGAGGCGCTGCCGGAGGCGGGGACGACAGCAGGACGGAGGCGACCGGCGCAGAGCTCGCGGGAGGCGCAGGGCCGGCGCGGAGGGTCCGGCGGCGGAAGGAGGAGCGCTCGAGGACGGAGGGCAGGCTCCCGGCCGGCTATGGCGAGGAGGAAGGTCGGCGCGCCGAGGGCGGAGGCGACCGGCGGCGAGGGCGGCTCCGGCGACGCTCGCGGAAGGGCCCGCCGACGACGGCGGCGTCGGGCGCAGCCGAGCCCGAGGAGGAGGAAAGCCTACAGGGTTGAGGAGAGAGGGGGTGGGGCGCGACGAAGGACGGGGAGGGGGTGAGGGCGACGACGCTTGGGGCCACGCGACGGCGGTGGAGGCCGGGAGAAGGGAAGAAGGGCGGCGGGAGGAGGCGGGCGCCGGGGGGGCGCGCCTAGGCGGGGAGCCGAGCCGAGCGGGGCGGTGGCGAGGAAGGTGGGGAGCGGGGGTCGCGTGCGGGGGGGGTCGCGGTTGGGGCCAGGGGGTCGCCGCGGGGTGGGGCGTGGGCCCGCGTGAGTGGCGTGCGCGTGTGGGTGTGTGGCCGGGGGTGTTGGGTCGGTTGGGGTGAGAGAGGGAGTGGGTGAGGGTCCAGGGGTGGGTCCGGGCTGGCAGGGAGAGGGGGTAGGGGTGGCGTGTGTGCTGGTGGGTTTGACCAGGGGAGAGAGAGGTGGGGGCAAGGTGGGACCTGGGGAAGGTGGGGAGGGCTGGTGGATTGGTGAGGTGACGGTGGGTGTGATGAGGTGGAGGGAAGGTGAGGTGGCAGGCTAGGATAGGTGGGTAGACTAGTTTTAGGTAGAAAAGGTTTGGTCTAGGTTTGGGTTTTATTATTTGTAAAATGTTTATGGTGTTGCTTTGTTTTAAATTTTTTAACAAATAATTTTTAGGCAATTAATTTAACAGATAATTATGAGACTTATTTTGAAATAAGAGAAGGGTATTTTTAGAAAACAAAAATAGGCTTATTAAAAGTAGTTTCAGACAAACAAATGCATGATGATGACGATGCAATGCACAAAATCAACGCGATTTTCTAGTAGTGGTTTTGCGGGATGCCACACCACGGTATTCCAAAACCGAAGTATTTGAGTGTCGGGCAACCGAATACTGCAATTTATTGGTACAATAGTCTTTCTTAGTATTAGACAGGCGATAGAAAACCCAATCGCGCACAAAGTATATAAAAACTGACCTGGATGCCAACATGGACAACAAGTGAATTTTTTAAGAGAACATTGTCTCGAGTTCTAGCTACGTTGCTTCGTTTGGAGGCAGCAGTAACCTGCTTTAAATCAGTTAAAAAGGATGAACCTTCTGGTCTCTGCAAGAATGCAAATGAGAGAAAAGGACCAAACATTATGTATGTAATTCCTGTATTTAAGAGTTCTTAACTATTTATTCTACGTACACGGTACACCTGGATTAGCTTGATAGAATTGTCCAGACTGTAAACTGTCACTGTATGAGAGAAATGCATGCATGATTCACCTTGAGGTACTCGTAAACCTGAGTTTTCATTTGCTTTGCCTTTAAAGCACTTTCCATATCAGACATAATTCTTGGAGCTTTTGAAATTTCAGGTAGCAGATCAATCTGTGCTACAAGAAACAACTGAAGCTCATTAAACATATAAAAACCTGGTGATAGTTTGTTAGTAGCATGTACTTGCACCCGGCAAATACCTTCAAATTAGGCGTAGAGAGATCTAGAAGTCTCATATTGCGTGGAAAAACACTAAGAATAACATTGCGCATTTGAATGCAGCTTGGAGGAATCACATCACAGAAACTGAGGTGGTAGTCGCAAAGAGATGCAGGGAAGTCATGGAGTAGAACAAGTAGCACTCTCAAAGTTCCCTTGTATAAAAGATTAATCTACAAAGAAAGAATTATACAAAGTACATCAAAATGCAACACACGTTGTATACGACGGCTATAAATGAAAATGCAGGAATATGACTTACTTCCTGTCCCATTTCAGCATTTCTTAGATATGGTTCCCTGAATTTGAACAAATCAACAAGCAGCCTCCGGAATAATGGCCAACCCTTTTGTGAATTGCACATCAACAACTTCGGCATGAAGCTTCTATGAGTTGGTGTGAGAGGAGGAGACAGCGGCTGGCCTCTAGTTGAGTGGGAAGAGACGGCCGGAGCGAGGCGGTTGGGATGGACAGGAGAGAGGCGGCCGGAGCGAGGCGATCGGGGACGGACTGGAACGAGGCGGCCGGAGCGAGGCGGTCGGGGACGGACAGGAGCAAGGCAGCCGAGTAAGCCGACCGGAGCGGCGCGGTCGGGGATGGGCGGGTTGGTGTGGGAGGAGGAGACGGCGGCTGGACTTTGGTTGAGTGGGAAGAGGCGGCCGGAGCTAGGCAGACGGGAGTGAGGTGGTCGGGGACGGACGGGAGTAAGAAGAAGAATAGAAATGGAGATAAGTCAACAGGGGTTATTTAGACTAGGAATGCCCAGATAGTGCACACATACACCTGTATCCAACGTGGACAAAACCAGCCATGGGTGGCAAAACCAGTCCAAAAAAACAGCCCATCACCACTTGGGGGGTAATTAGCCCGGTTTTAGATACATAGGGGGGCTAATTGATCCATTTGATACATAGGGGGTTATTGATCCAAACCCAATAGATAGGGGGGTTAAGTAGACTTTTTTCGTAAACGTGTTGAATTGTACAAGTCCGATTTGGGCCTGTTATTGGGCCGTCGAGGACGGGAGAGAAATAGGAGAGAGGAGAAAAAGAGGAAAAAACCGCAAAGGACCAGAGCACGAAAAGCCGGGGTCCATGGCTACGGTGGCGGACGACGAGTCGGAGACGGTAGAGGTGAAGCTGCGCGCCGTTGGACCGTCCCGGCCCACCACCATCCGCCTCCCTCCGCTTATCTCGGTCGGTAACGCTCCCAGACACTCCTCTTCTCGCCTCGCTCTACCCTAATTAATGGGGGAACGGTCTCCTTGCAGGTTGCCGATCTGCGCCGCCGCGTCGCCCAGGACCGGCGTCTACCAGAAGACCGCCTCCGCCTGGTCCTGCGAGGGACGACTCTCCCTTGGGGAGAAGACGACCGTGTCAACCTCCGCGATGGGGGTAAACTAACCACGCCTGCATAACACCCCCACCCCTCTTCTCCCCGTCTCTGTAGCCATTCATGCAATGCTCGATTATTGCTAAGGCTCAGCCATCTTTGTGATCAAATACATATACATCTTATGTGCAAGAACTCCTATTAGAACAGTTAATTGGCTGTTTCATCAAGCTCCTATTTGTGCACTTGATATGTCTTATAGAAGTTTTATTATGTTTACTGTATTGCATTTTCTGCAGATAGTCTTATAGTGGCCGTTGCACCTAAACCACCTGCTAAGCATCTTCGCGATGACGGCGATGATGACGATGACGATGAAGAAGAACTGGTAAGGTCTTCTCACAATATTTCAAACAGTATTCTATTTACAGGATGGATGGTGCTCCTCATAACAATTATCTGTCCATTCTATAGAAGTTCAAGATACCTCAAACAACAACCTGGTGGAAGAAAAGAATTTTCATATTTCTTAGAGACAAACTGAGATTTCCTGGTAATGTACATGGCAGACCCTATTTTTTGAGAAAATGCGACCTTAAATGATCAATGTGGCATGAATTCCACTCCTGCAGATATCTTGTTGATGGCACTATTCTCTGTCACTATGAAGGCATGGATTATCATCACACTGTGGTTCCTATTGGCGCCTATTGCTCGAAAGTATGAGATTGGACCTTTATATGTAAGTAACTTCTTAATTTGCTTCTCCATTAAAATATTTACTACTAGCAGTCTCATGACACTTATGTACATGGAGTATCGTAACCACCCAGAACACATAAGGAGCCTGTTGAACATGCATATCGAGTTCTGTGTAGTTCAAGCCAGGGGAATACCTGGAACTCGCTGGGAATACCGGGTTACTAACTTACTCCAATTGGTTTCCTCTTCCATGTATAGACCTTTAATTTATGAATTACTCCAATTGGTTTCCTCTTCCATGTATAGACCTTTAATTTATGACTCAGCCATAGAAGTCACATAGTCCCTCCGATCCATGTTAGTTGTCGCTGAATTGGATGTATCTAGCACTAAAACATGTCTAGATACATCTGATGAAGCGACAATTACTATGAATTGGAGGGAGTACATGCAAGCCTCAACTATTTCTTTTGTTTAATGTATAGATTTTGTGCATAGCTATGATGCTAGAATCTCTATAGTACAATTATGGGGTCTTACAATGGCCATGCTAGATTTCAGTTTATTGATATATGTTACTGTTTGCTGTCTGCCCAGATACTTGCAACAGGTTTCTTAATCATACTTCTGAATCTTGGAAGACGACAACAAGGTGATATCAGGTATGTTACATCTGCCCTCCAGTCTGTGTTAGTTTGGTTGTTTTAACCTTAGCAACATAATGTTCTTCTACACCATTGGAATAGTTCTGTTCTTACGTTTTTGCATATTGATTGGTAGTTTTTGGTTTCACTTGTATTGCATAAAATTTCTCCACCTATACTTTTCCTACATAGTCTGTGAAGAATATGTAAAGGTCCCTTTAACAGTAGTACTAACCTGAAAGCTCCCTGGACTAGTATCAGAATCTGCTCCTTTTTCTTTTTACCAAAAGCTGCAGAAAAGGCAGTGCTACTGTCATTTCTAACTATGGTCGATGTTTTGGGTAGAATAGTGAATCTCTCTAGTAAGATCGTGAAATTAACTACTTAGTTTTTCTCACAAGTGCTGCTATTTCCATTTTATAAACTCAAAAAGAAAAGGATCATTTAAATCTGGAGTACAAAGAATGCGCTGATAAGCAAAATTATGGATATGAAGAGTGTATTGCAAAGTAACAATTCATTACCTGCTCCTCTCAAACTTTCTGATTGTTCTATCTTCCACGCAGTGCATACTCCATATTTAATGAAGATTTCAGGGAAATACCTGGAACATTTAACGCGGAGCGCATAGATAGAGACCTCCGGGCAGGTCAATTGTAATTTGTAAGCACTTTTCTGCTTTACCAGGGCTGCGTTTTCCAGATATTTGAGTATGCGAATCCCGCAAAGCAGAGTTACATACAGATGCTGGTTTTGTAGCTGGGGAAACCTGAACAAGAAAAACTGCCTGGCAAGTGCCATCTTATAGAGTAGCCATTGCAGGTTTGCCATCTCATCTGCAGTGGTTTATGGCTTACATGTACATGTTTGTTTGGCCTGGGGACATACATAGCAGAACTACATGTGTGTGCATCTGATCTAGTATAGAGAAGTATTCGCTCATGTGTATTAAGGTCGATATACCTGGCAAGTATAAATAGGAGGGCATTCATGTTAATCTTGTACTACCAGCATTTAGAAAAATCATCATGACCTTATGTGAAGGTACGCAAATTTATGTATCAATCTATCACATATGGCAACTATCTATCCAGATATCAGCATCTTGCAATCTCGCAGGTGTGTAATCCAGGACCGAGAAGGTTCAGTCCACATATCACCATAATTCACCAACCGGCTTGGTGGCAATACAGAAAATGTTCCTCTTTTACAAGAAGGCGCTGTGGGCACACATATAGTGGTAGGTAGAGCATCGGTGTAGCCGAGTAGGCGTGTGGTGCTGAGCGCTGCTGGTTCAAACGACCGGAAGATGCACAAGGAAACAACACATCTCATTTTTTTCCTTTCCTTCCTACCTTTTCTATACGTTTGGGCTAGCAGAGAGTGCAAACTACACATGAAAATGTTCTCTTTGGCTGAAGCAAGCAATTTCTTTTGGTTTGGAAGGAGTGAAGCAAAGACCTAAATGGTCTCTCATATAGGCAGTGCTCCTCTCTCCAGCTCACTTGTTTTTTAATGAAACGGAGGCAAAAGCTTTGCCTCTATCCATCAATGAAGAAGAGAGTTCTTTGAGAATTATACATGGAGCAAGAGGGGCTACACAGACAAAGATGACAATGGCGACTCTCCTGTCATTACATAGCTCAATTTTTTTTCTCTCCAGCTCACTCGTAATCCAGCACTAGCTAGTAGCAAGTGCTGCTTCAACCTTGGGAAAATTACAAGAGTAGCGCTCTGTCTCTTGGTATCCATGTCGAGTGAGATCGTAACTATTTCTTCGTCAGTTGACACGTATTCATTCCCAACTTGAAGTATGAATTGCCAATGGATATCATTCCTGCCGGGCAAGGCTGACACTCGCTGATATCATGACCATGTCAGGCATGGCATCTTCCTTTTCTTCTTCTTCCTCCTCTCTTTTTGGCTAGGCGGTGTGGCACTTGATAGCGATCAAGGAAAAACGAGTCGTGTGCGGTGAACAGCTCACACCCGCACCATTGCGCCATGGATGATCGATGCGCAAAGCAGATGCGCCACCACAGGCCACAGCACTATGGTGATCATCAATCACTACAAAGCTGAGGTGCCATGCCACTACATACATCACCAGCGGCGGACCCAACGTCCCTGTTGCCCGGGCAGTTGCCCGGGCTTCCGGCCGGTCGTGCAGCCTAATCTCATGATCATTTGAATACTAATTAGCAAATTAAGACTTGGAGTTTAAAGATTGCCCGGGCTTCGTAAGATTCTTGGGTCCGCTACTGTACATCACTATGGTGATCATCAATCAGTAAAGAGCATCCAAACTCAACCGCATCGATGTTTCGGCATGTCTTGAGGGAGTACAGTACAGGTTGACTATATGTCAGGAATAGTAGACGCACTCGTGTGCAGGGGAATGGGGGAAAGTAAGTACGGGCCGTTTTGTATGAACCCCTAAAAGTTAGATGATAAAAAGCCTCTATATCCTTTAGATGAGTATAAATTTGATCATCTAAAAAAGTGCGGTTCCTAACCAAACTCCTAAAGTTAGATTATAAAATTTTGTTTTTTACATAATTATTGCAATTGAGCACATAAATACATAACAATGTACTATATTATAAGATTCATAATTCATATAGATCAATACATTAGTTTAGTCATACAAATAGATAACAATCATCATAATACCCAACAAATTGGGGTTTCTATGTGATAAATAGTCGTCAAAGTCACACATACCGACCACCTAGGCATACATGATAATCCTAGTGTTTCGTTATGCATATTAAAGCGCATCACTAGCAAATGCCACCTACTCATAACTGATGATAATGATCTAGGTTCTCCACTTGTTTTTTTTTAATTAAAGTTCTCATGGATTTTTTTTCCCAAAAATTTTATAGTGGTGTGGATATTTTTAGGAGCCGCACGAGCGACCGAGCAAATATAGGAGCCGTACGGGTCGGTTCCTATATTTTTTTTTATTGTCTAAAGCGGATAAGGTTTGGTTAGGTTGCGTTTAGATGATCAAACTGTGTAAAAATAATTATTTTTAGCTTTTTTGAGGGTTCGGTTAAAGGTGCTCACGGAGAGCTTCACGCTCCTTTGCGATTATCAGGGGTCCACTGTCACAAGTCATGACTGAGAGCATCTCCACCCGCGTTTCCAAGACGGTGTTTTGAGGTCGTTTTTTTTTTGTCCGGACGGCGAATTTTCGCCTAGTCGCGTTTCGAGGACGCCGGTTTCGTCCAGGTTCGGCCCAACTTTCGTTTGGAGTTCCCAGGCCGATCCCGGTGTCCTGGGAACGCCGGACAAAGCGGAAACACTGGTGGGCTAACACGACTGTAGGCCGAGCTTCCGCCCTTTTCTTCTTCCGTTCCCACTTTTCCTCCTTATTCCCCCCCAACTCCCGCCAGTTCGCCGAGCTCCCGCCCGCCATGCCTCCCAAGGGTTTCGTCAAACCCCGATCCAACCTGCTCTAAAAAAAACCCAATCCAACCATGGCGAACCAGAGGAGAAAAAGGCGAGAAAACCGAGAGCGCCGGCGAAGAGGCCGGACGGCTTGACCAGTCGGCCGGCCACACCGCTGATATGCCCAACCCCGTCGCACCAGACACGCTGGAGGATACCATCTCCATCGACGATTGATTGCAGCGACATTTTATCTAGTTCTGTACTAATTTTGTCGTCGGACTTTTTGGGTGTATTTCTGTCGAACACATTTGGCAGAGAATTCTTCGTTCGGAACGAGAAAATTCAAATATTTCTTGCTTCGCCTGGGAACACGGCCTCGAAACATAGACGAAAACTGATTTTGTCCGGTGCTACTTATGTCCGGATTTCGATCTAAAAATGTCCAACGAGTGGAGATGCTACGTAAGCAGCAAAGGTTGCGTGAGAGCGTCTTAGTAGAACAACTACAGAGGTCCCATACTATTCGCAAAAGCTTTGCGCATTCTGAAAGTTATTGCTTCCGCCGTTTATAAATATAAGATGTTTTAGATTTGTGAAGTACATCTTCTTTACAAATCTAAAACATCTTATATTTCCAAACGGAGGGAGTACTATCTTTTTATCAGATGCGAATCTCAGCAGATGGTGGTGCCCCTCTTACGGTAAATCAGGTCCACGGAAACTGCGTTTAAAGCGCAAAGTTCGTGTTATTCGTGTACTGCTCAAATCTGTAGTCCTGTTTACCCTGCAAAAGTCAAGTGGCAAAGCTACTAAAGCTACAATCTTGGAAGACCTTTGCTACTAGTTCGAGATCGAGTAAAGTGTCGTGGAGTTTGATTGCATAGTTAAACTGGCGGATATTGGCGGATGACAAGCGGCTCACTCACTCGGCACCAGCAGAATCCAGCTAGCTGCCACGGCGAGGCACGAAAGCGTGCTTGGCCCAAGAAAGTGGAGGCATGGGCCTCGCAGTATTAGAAAGGTCATGCGACGCTGTCGCTGGATCGATCGCAGTGGCCGCGCCCGCGCACGCACTGGCCGGGCTCGATCGACGAGCTCGTCTCGTGCGCCCCATGAACGCACAAGACACCGCAGGCACACCGCGGCCAACACACCGACGGTGGGTCGAGACCGGCACGCGCGCATACGTGCCCGGCCAAATCTATACCTAGCTCCGCGATCTAAGAGCATCTTCACCGACGTCTCAAAGAATGGCCGGCAAGATTACCGGCCAAATCTACATGTCAGCGTCAAATTCGGCTTAATCCCTCACCCGCATTTCCCTCTAGTGCCCATGGTAGTTGCGTCGCCTCCTCTCCGTCTCGGCCTGGCGCCGCTGGTGCCTCGCCCTAGCCACGATCGCGCGCTCCCTATCGTAGTGCCACATCGTGCCGCGGCGGTTCATCTCCCTCCTCGCCGCCAGCTCCACCGCTGTCAAGGGCTCGGGACGGTACCTTCCCATCACGCCTAGTGGCGTGCGGCGAAGCTCTTGGCGGGCTTGGCACCGTTGTCCAACAGTGGCACGCTGCGCCGCCTGGATTGACTGGTCGAGCACCCGTGTGTCAACGGGTGGCTCGGCTTGCGCGTAGTAGTCATGAAAGCGCTGTCGTTGCCGGCCTGCTGCGCCTCCTTCCACTAGCGCGACGTCTGGATGTCGGCCATGATAGCCCGCTGATCCACAGGCTCCTCCCTAGGATCACCATCGTCGAGACTCGTCCACAGCGGCTGCAACGGTAGTTCGAGCGGCTTGCTCGGACTCCATCGACGCCTGCGTGTCCCGCTCCTCAGTCTCCTCCAGGGCCGCTTCTGCCTCCCTGGCCAGGGCCACGGCCTCCTGGCGTAGCTGCTCGTCAGCCATGTGCTGCCGACCGGTGGCCTCCCTCGCTGCAGACGCCCGGAAAAGCTCTAGGATGTGGGTCTCGACGACGTAGATGGTGGCGTGGATGGTGCCTCAGACCGTGTCCTGTCGGGCCATCTCGAGGGAGTCGGCGATGATCTGCTGCCACGCCGGGCTGCCGTCATCGGTGTCCTCCCACTACACCTCCTCTTCCTCCTCCCCCAAGAAGGGGCCTTGCTCACCGGCACCGGGTGGGGACAAAGAGTACGCTTGAAGGAGATATATCCTAGAGGCAAATAATAAATGTGTTTATTATCATATCTCAGTAAATTTGTAATAGTTTCATACTATGCTATAATTATATCAAGTGGAAACATTGATATCGGTGTGGTATGTAACCAAACCAAATCCCTGGTAGCCTCTACGATGATCAAAGTTTCTTGATCATGGAGCATTTATGTCAGTTGACGATGGAGTCATATCATTAGTGAATGATGTGATGGATATTACCCATATAAGTATTGCAGCACGATGAAGTCACATAGTTCAGCATTGCACTAGTTAGAAATGAAGTGACCTTATTCCTAGTCCGTGAGTCCATATCTAATCACTGTCACCTGCGGCTGCCTAGACTGTATCAATCGTCACACCATAATAGGGTGATCATAAAGGTGTATGTTGGTTATTTCAGAGGGACATGTTGACGCGTATGCATCAATATCGGGATTTGTTCTCCGTGTGACGGGGAACTAACACATGGACAAATCGGTGAGATTACATCGATAATGTTGCAACATGTGACTCAGTACAAAAATGCCCCTCCATACCGGGCGGATTTTTGGGGTGGCATAAGCAAAAAGAGCCAGCAAAAGTTGGTTACGCGGCGGATGAGCTTTGGCGACACCATTTTGTCTCGGCACTCACCTATACGCCTTGGCACACACGGTAGCGGCGGATTTTGGTTTCGTGGTACATGGACAGGGTAGGCGGCGATTATTAACGCCTCGCTTGGACAACAGAGGCATTCTCACGTTCTATCGTCTATTTCAAGTGCCATTAATTGTTGATTTTACACTGGAAAATGGTCAATCACTGCCCACTGATAGGTGTGGCCCACTGCTGCCTAGCTGAGCATGGTCCAACTGTATCTAATTAATCAATCTTGGGCCTGAACCTCTCTTGCACAAAGGGTCCATACAACGAACCCTGAACACCATTCTGTATATAAGATATGAACCAAACCCCCACCGCAACCACACTCATACAGCAAGCCCTAGATCAGAACGCTACTCTCCCTTTACGGCAGTTCATTGATACGTTGGAAACATATCTATAATTTTTGATGATCCATGCTTGTTTTGTATCTACCTTGCTTTGCTTGTCTACACTTTGAGGTGCTTTTTACATGTTTTTTGGTACTAACCTATTAACAAGTTGCAACAGTATCAGATGCCTATTTTCTGCTGTTTTGGGTTTGAGAAAAGTTAGTAAAGAAATATTCTCGGAATTGGATGGGACAAACGTCAAAGTCAATTACTTTCCGTGGGGAACAAGAAGTCTAGAGGAGATCCAGAGGGGCCAGCCAAGGGGGCCAGACCCACCCTAGGCGTGGGTGGGCCCAGCCCCACGCCTGGCTAGGGTTTGGGCACCCTGGCCGTCTCCTCGGTCTCCCCCTTCGCCTATAAAGAGCCTCCGATGCAAAAACCCTAAGGACCCGATCAAATATCCACGAAACCGTCTGTAGCCGCCGCCACCATTGTCCCTAGATCGAGGGGATCTGAAGTTCTTCTTGGCACCCTACCGGAGGGGATATCATCCCGGAGGCCTTCTCTCTGGTATGATGCGTGAGTAGTTCCACCTTGGACTATGGGTCCATGTAGTAGCTAGATGGTTGTATCTCTTTCTTTGTGTTTCCATGTATAGATCTTGTGAGCTCCGTTCATGATCAAGATCTAATCTATTTGTAATCATGCATGTTGTGTTTGCGGGATCCGATGGATATTGAGATTATTATGTTGGTTTTATTAATGTTTTTGTCTTTATGATTCTATCATGTCTGTGTTGTTTGTGATCTTGCATGCTCTTCGTTGTTAATAGCTATCTTGGCCAAGTAGTTGCTAGTGACTCCAAGAGGGGGTTTTTATGCTCGATAGTGGGTTCATGCCTCTAGTTTCCAATGGAAGTGACAGAAATCTCTTCGGTTGTAGATGTGATGTTGCTACTAGGGAGAAAACAACGGTCTCTTGTTCATAGAACATGTGGATTGTTTACCTTACACTACTTAAAGCAGTTCTCTGTTGCTTGCAACTTAATACTGGAGGGGGTTCGGATGATAACCTAAAGGTGGACTTCTAGTCATAGATGCAGTTGGATTACGGTCTATGGGTATTGTTGTATTGCTCAATCAACTTTATAGGATATTTCTAGCTAGTAATTGCATTGTTATGCCTTGCTCAGTTCCTGTCAATTGCCTCGCTGTAATTTGTTTACCCTTTATGCCATGTTGTTTATCTAAGGAGAGCACCTCTAGTAAACTATGGACCCCGGTCCAATATTTACCATTGATACATCTTCCACTGTTACTTGTTTACTTGCTGCAAACCATTACCTTCCACACCATACGTTTAATCCTTTGTTACAGCAAACCAGTGAGCTTGACAACCTCACTGTTTGTTGGGGCAAAGTCTTGAGTTTGTGTTGTGCAGGTCTCCGCGTTGCTTGCAACACCTGTGTGACGTTTCCTTCCTCCTTTTGGTTCGATAACCTCGGTCTCAACTGAGGGAAAACTTGTTGCTTGCTGCTTCACACCTTGCTCTTGGGGTTTCCAACAGGCTGTGCGTATACAGTCGTCAAGCTTTTCTGGCGTCGTTGCCGGGGAGGCTAAGGACGTCTTCACAAGGGGAGTCCTACACTTCCTTTCTCTTTACTTTGTTTTTAGTTTGCTTTATTTTTTTGCTTGGTTTTATTTTTCTCTTTTCAAAAAACACAAAAAAATTAGTCCTGCTCTAGCTGCGGCTGCTGTTTTTTGGTTGCCCACTTTTGCCAAAATGAACTCTGCTAAGAACACCAAGTTGTGTGACTTCACTATCACCAACAACAATGATCTCCTAAGCACTCCTATTGCTCCACCTTCTCCTGATGCGACCTTTTATGAAATTAAGCCCGCTTTGTTAAATCTTGTGATGAGAGAGCAATTTTCTGGTGCTGGTTCTAATGATCCTGCTGCTCATCTCAATAGCTTTGTTGAACTCTGTGAGATGCAAAAGTATAAGGATGTAGATGGAGATATTATTAAGCTCAAGCTTGTTCCTTTCTCCTTGAGGGGAAAAGCTAAAGAATGGTTGCTTTCTTTGCCTAAAAATAGTATTGATTCTTGGACTAAGTGCAAAGATGCTTTTATTGGAAAGTACTATCCTCCTGCTAAGATTATATCCATGAGAAGTGACATTATGAAATTTAAAAAGCTTGATAGTGAACATGTTGCTCCTGCTTGGGAAAGAATGAAATATTTGGTTAAAAATTGCCCTACTCATGGACTCACTGCTTGGATGATTATCCAGACTTTTTATGTAGGTTTGAACTTCTCCTCAAGAAACCTGTTGGATTCTGCTGCTGGAGGTAACTTTATGGGCCTTACTTTGGGTGCTTCAACAAGGCTCCTTGATAATACGATGGTTAACTACTCTGAATGGCATGTTGAGAGAGCTCCACATGGTAAGAAGGTAAATTCTGTTGAGGAAACTTTCTCTTTGAGTGAAAAGATTGATGTTATTATGGCTATGCTTGTTAGTGGGAAAGCTCCTCTAGATCCTAATAGTGTTCCCTTAGCCTCTTTGGTTGCTTAAGAAGAGCAAGTTGATGTGAACTTCATTAGAAACAAAAATTTCAACAACAATGCATATAGGAACAATTTTGGTAGAAACAATAATTATAGGCCTTATCCTCCTAGTGGGAATGTTTATCAGGATAGATCTGGAATGCCTAGTGAAGAGAGGATTCTAGAAGTTGAGAGATCCACTAATTTTTTTATGCAAATACAATATGAGCAAAACAAAATTTTCACTAAAACTATGGAGGAACAATCTATTATCTTGAAAAACATTAGCCTTCAGCTTGAGAATGTGAATAGAGAAATTCCTAGTTTACAGTCAAATATTTTGAGTGCTGAGAAAAATATATCCTCTTTGTCTGAAGCTCAAACTTACTTGGTTAATAAAATGGCTGCTAAACCTGAAACTATGAAAAACACCTTTGCTACTGCTCATGCCATACAAGTTACTATTGATGAAAATTTTAGGCTGTTAGCTCAACTTCATGCTAAGTGGGAAAGGGAAGCTGAAATTGATAGAAACAATAGTGTGTGCACTATCACCACTAAACCACAAGTAGCCCCTATTCCTCCTCCTACTATGCCTATCACTAGTGATTCTAAGTTTGACTTTGATATTGCTGGTTGCAATATTTCTGAAGTGATTATGTTCTTGCAAAAGCTTGCTAGAAGTCCTGATGCTAGTGATATGCATGTTGCTTTCACCAAACATATCACAAATGCTCTTGTTAAGATTAAGGAAGAGAAGCTAAAACACAAAGCTTCTATTCCTAGGAAAGTAGAAGATAGTTGGGAACCCATTATTAATATGCAAGTGAATGACTCTAATCTCAAAGCTTCATGTGATCTTGGTTCCAGTGTCTCTATTATGCCTGGGAAGATTTTTGAAATGCTTGATTTGCCATCATTAGAAGATTCTTATTTGGATGTCCCACTCAATTATAATGCTAAGAAGAAACTCATGGGGAGTATTAATGATGTTCTCATTATGGTTAAAAATGCTTATGTCCCTGTGGATTTCTATGTTTTGGATGTTGAATACAATGCTTCTTGTCCTATTACTTTGGGAAGACCTTTTCTTAGAACAGTTGGTGCTATCATTGATATGAAAGAAGGCACCATTAAATATCAGTTTCCATTCAAAAAAAGGTATTGAACATGAAATGGATCGTATGGGCACCTAGAGGGGGGGGTGAATAGGTGCTAACCAATTTTTAATACTTTTTCAATTTTAGGCTTTACACAAAGTAAATTCTCTAGATATGCAACTACGAGAATTTCCCTATATGAAACTCTAACTACTAAGCACGTAAAGGAGGAGCGAGGAAACCGTAGTAGAGCACGCGGAGACACAGGGATTTGTTTTACCGCAGTTCCTTCCTTGTTAAGGGAAGTACATCTGCGTTGGAGGGGTGGAAGGTTCTAAGACCACCACGCCACAATAGGCCTCACCCTATTCTCCGATGGATCTCGCCACGAGAGGCCTGATCCACCTTCTCCACTATTGGATCCCTTCGAGGCGGGAACCGGTGCCTTTTACAACACTATCGGGGCACACACCCACAACCGAATTGGGGGCTCCCGGGATGACAACAAGCTGTCACAAAAACAAGGTTTATCAATATAAACAAAAACGAGGATCTAGATCTTTGCAAGAAATACTAGATCGGAGGTTCTCCAAATGAATGGAGAGGAGATGAAGCGCTTGATTGCTGATGATGAAGATCGAGTTCTCCTCCTTCGATTCCCCAAGGGATGGGGCCTTTGGGTGGATCTAGGTGGAGCACTCTTTTATGAAGTTTTGAGATCTGATCTGTTCTTTTTCGAGATGAATCAAGAGTTCTGGCAGGAGGGGGATTGCTGGCTTAAATACCCCCTCCCCAGATCTGGCCGTTGCACAACTTTGGGGGCGGACTATCCGCCCCCCACTTGGGGCGGATTATCCGGCGAGGCCGGAAAGTCCGGCCAAAACTCCGCCCCTCTCTGGGGCTTGCGCCTTGGTGATGAGCAGGAGGGGCGGATTATCCGCCCCCCTGAGGGACGGATTATCCGGCTAGGCCGGAAAGTCCGGCCAATATTCCGCCCCCCCTTCTGGGGCTTGCGCTTGCTTGGGCAGAGGGAGGGGCGGATTATCCGCCCCTGGTGGGGCCGGATTATCCGCCCCCAAAGGCAGAGTTCTGAGCTGCAACACTTCAACACACATTAAAAGATCCTTGGTATTGTTATCTAACACACAAAACACTAGGGATTAAGAAATGTTCTTTCAATCACCCCCTTTTTGGTGTTAGATGACAATACTAGGATTTGCAATGAAACCGGCAAGTGCCACCTTAGATAATGAAAGACGCTCCCCCTAGATGTGTGCATATTTAAGATTTGCATTTGAATACAAATACACACACTAGGTAGAACACTACTTTAAGGTTTGGTAAAGAAAATCATACCACCGAAATATATAGCCAAGGCATACATAGATAATCCCATGAATCCATATGTCATCAAATATGCTCCATAATTCCAGAATTCCATGGGGTCCATGATAGATAAATCCAGAAATCCATGAATACCAAACAAAGTACCAAACTGTGGAGTACGACATAGTCTTACACAAACAACCACAAATAGCAAACAAGTTCACGCTAGAAAAGTCACAAGCAAGCAAATGAAAAACGACGACTAAAATCGAAAAGCTTGTGCCCGACCCTTGCAAATCCACGAGACCTAATAGAACTACTTCTCCCCCTTTGGAATCGAAACGCCAAAAAGGTAGAAGAGCGATGCTAACGTCCCTGGAGATCACTCCTCCTCATCCTCGTCGTAGTCATTCCCGTCCCCTTCCTCTTCATCATACTCATCATCATCGTCATCAGCTGGAGGAGTGGGTGCCCTCGGTGGAGTTGGAAAGAGACAACTCTCGAGCTCGCCATAGTTGATCCCCGAAGTGTTCCACTGAGCGTACGGGTCCGGAGCAGTGGGAGGAGGTGGATTGCCAGTGGCACCTGAGACATGGTGGAGGATAAGCTGCTGCGTGTGATCCCTCTCATGATCCCGGCGGTACGCCTCATATTGGCCCTTGTGAATGTCAATTCCCATGCAAAGAATGTTCCGCTGGAACCAATTAAGCTGCTTGACCTCACGTGCCATTGGGGACACCGTGGAACGACGACCACTAGCCCGAGCATCACGCATGAAGGTCTCCGGGGCAGTGGAAGGGTGATGAGTCTTCTGAGCCTTGTTGTAGATTTTCTTTGGCTTATGAACACCATCCAGAGCAGTGCTAAAATCCTCATGGGGCAACATATGCTTGACGAGCATCATTATGAACGGAGCATAAGGAATAGAGAGCTTGTTGATCATAGCATCCGTCATCTCATGAAAAATATAGTCCATGACATCCAGTTTGTAACCTGTGGCTGATCCAGTGTTGGTGGCACACTCGTGAGCAAACGCAAGGAGAGGAACTAGGTGACCACGGATCCTGTCATTGTTGCCACCACTAGGAGAGATGCAGTCCCTAAAAATGCCAACAAGGGCTGCATACAGGGGAGAGAGACCAGCAAAAGTACCAGCGACTCCATCAGAGGAAAGGCAAGGAGCAAGTGCAGTGTCCTTGGATGGCTTCAAGGGAGTAATGATGCGGTGACCAGCGGGAGTGTCACGGCCATGGAAAGCATACCCAAGAACCTGCCCAAAAGTACGAAAGTCTGACTGAAGCATGGTAGTCCCGGTCATCCACTTCATAGTGCGGCGCTCATCACCGCAGATCACAAGAGTGGAAAAGAACTGGCGCACCACAGAAGAGTCATAATCGCACTGAATGGTCATGAGGTGGTGAAGCCCCATCTTGTTGGTCACATCCAATGCCTCAAGGAGCCGAGCCTTGGATTGAGCCTCAGTCAAGTTGATGGGACGCATGGGGCGAATCTTGAGAGTAGCATAGACATCATCATGGATAGCCCTAAAGTGAGCATTCCAAAACATACTGTCATCGGGTTGGCCATCACTATCAACATCATCATAGTAGTCTGTCTGGCGGATGGTGGCATACTGAATGCTGTCCATAGACTTGTAATTGGGCCGAGACTGTTTGCCCTTGCGAGAAGCGGTTCGCTTAGATTTCTTACTTGCCTCGGCCATCCTTGCAGCCTCTCTTGCTGCCCTGTGGACCTCTGTTTCGTCAATAAACTTCCCGTCTGCAGTGGGTTTGAGATAACGGGGACGGGGACGACGGACGAAGGTCTTGGTCGGCTTGGAACCACCTGTGAATAGCATTGAGAGAGGTAGCAAGGAGATGAGCATACACACAAGTCCAGGAGAAAGAAAACATGGAGAAAGAGTAGCAATGCAACCCCATAACCGATGATGTGCATGAGCAGAACCAGAACCAAAACAGACCAGAGTGTAACTCTCCAGGCCGGATTATCCGGCCCTGGCAGGGGCGGATAATCCGCCCCCCGCAATAAAATTCTGGATTGGTTCAGATCTACCATGGAAAAACAGATCGAGTACTAGGGTTGCAAGGCTACTGATTCTAGCATGTAAGAAACAACACCAAGAACCTTCTACAACGAGATTTCCACCAAAAAGAATACATCCCATACAAAAGGATAGAGATGAGGGAGTTACCCTCACTCATTGGAGGAAAATCGCGGAGGAGAAGATACCCGGAGGCGAGGTGAAGAAGATCCGGGGAGAGCCCGGAGAATCCGGTGGTCAAATCGACTCCGGGAGAGGTGGATGCTCCGGCGGCGGCTGGGGGCAGAGGTAGGGTTGGGGGAGGACTGGCTGCTCTGTTTGAGTCTGCCCTCCCCGACCCAGCCTATAAGGGGCTGATATCGCCCGGGGCAGATAATCCGCCCCCCACTTAGGGCGGAGAATCCGCCCCCCCCCCCCCAGAAATTCTGGAAAACAGAATCAGTCCAGAGCAACCTAACAAATCTCTTGATGGTGTTTTAGAGGACTTGTGTGCAAGAAGATGGTTCAAGGAGGGAGGGAAAGGCTTGGGTTGAGAGAATCAAACTGAGATGGTACTACGCACCCAAATTTGCAAGAATCAAATCAACCAAAAGCCAAATTTGAGTGTGTTTTCCATAAGAACAAAAGGTATGCAAGAAAATCCAACGAGACCCATGAAAAACCAACTCTTCTTGAGGAAGAGGGCGGTGGCCGAAGCCACCATGTTGGAGCGCATGGCATGACACCGCGAAGATGTATCTTGAGTTCAAAACCAATGCTCATCGATGACCCACATATCACAAAATGATATTAAGGGAAATGATTTTACTTGCTTTCGGCATTATGGGGGGAGGGTTGGCCCAATTAATTAGGACCACACTCCCCCTATTTCTATGCCCGCATCTAAACCAAATACATGAATAAGAGCAAGTGAGTGTGCAAGAATAGTCAAGCCAAGCTCCTTGAATCTATGATATTTAGCTCATTCCGCAAATAACAAAATCTTGCTTCATCGAGGGGCTTCGTGAAAATATCAGCAAGTTGGTTCTTCGTGCTCACAAAGGACAGAGCAATATCTCCACGAGCAACATGATCCCGAATAAAGTGGTTGCGAATCTCTATATGTTTTGTTCTTGTATGCTGCACAGGATTGTAAGCAATTTTGATAGCACTTTCATTGTCGCATAAAAGAGGCACTTTGTCACAATTGACACCATATTCCTTTAAAGTTTGCCTCATCCATAACAATTGAGTACAAGCACTTGCAGCAGCAACATATTCAGCTTCGGCGGTTGAGAGTGAAATACAATTATGTTTCTTTGATGACCAACACACTAGAGACCTGCCCAAGAATTGGCATGCACCAGAGGTTGATTTCCTATCATCTTTGTCACCAGCCCAATCTGAATCGGTGTAACCACACAGAGAGAAACTGGAACCCTTGGGATACCATAACCCAAAATTTGGGGAATGAACCAAATATCGGAAGATTCGCTTGACCGCCACTAAGTGGCTTTCTTTAGGAGCGGCTTGGTACCTTGCACACACTCCTACACTTAACACTATATCGGGCCTAGATGCGCAGAGGTAAAGGAGAGAGCCGATCATGGATCGGTATACCTTTTGATCCACATCTTTACCCTTGGGATTGAGCTCAAGATGACACTTTGTTTGCATTGGGGTAGCAACGCCATTGAGATCCGTCATCTTGAACCTTTTGAGCATGTCTTGGATGTACTTAGCTTGATTAATAAAGGTTCCCTCTCTAAGTTGTTTTATTTCAAATCCGAGAAAAAACCTTAGCTCACCCATCATGGACATCTCAAACCTGTCAGTCATAAGCTTTGAAAATTCATCGTTAAAAGCTTGGTTAGTAGAGCCAAAAATAATGTCATCTACATAAAGTTGGCATACAAAAAGCTCCCCATTGACCTTCTTAGTAAAAAGAGTGGGATCGATTTGCCCAACTTCGAATCCATGGTCTAGCAAAAGCTCTTTAAGGTGCTCATACCACGCACGTGGGGCTTGTTTAAGGCCATAGAGCGCCTTATCGAGTTTGTAGACATGGTTCGGAAATTTGGGGTCCTCAAACCCCGGGGGCTGCTTGACGTATACTAACTCATGTAGAGGACCATTAAGGAAAGCGCTCTTAACATCCATTTGTTGTAACTTAAAATTATGATGGGCTGCATATGCAAGAAGGATACGGATAGACTCAAGGCGAGCTACATGAGCGTAGGTCTCGCCAAAATCAATTCCTTCTACTTGAGAGAATCCTTGAGCCACGAGTCGTGCTTTATTCCTCACAACAATGCCATTTTCATCCTGTTTGTTCTTGAAGATCCACTTGGTGCCGATAACATTGCGGCAATCCTTTGGCTTTTCTACGAGCTTCCAAACTTTATTGCGTTCTAAGTTGTTTAATTCTTCATGCATTGCAACAACCCAATCGGGGTCTTCAAGAGCATCAAAAACCTTCTTTGGTTCAACCATGGAAATGTGAGCTTGATGATCACAGAAGCTAGCAAGCTCTCTTCGAGTGGATACCCTTCGTTGTAGATCACCAACTACCTTGTCAAGAGTGTGACCTCTTAGTTCAAGGTTGCGATCAGCACGAGCCTTGCGATGAGCCTCAATATCCTTATTGTTTCTCGAAGGAGTGGATTCAATTGTTGTATCCTTGACTTGATTACTGCATTGCCCTTGATCTTGGTCACCAGTACTGCCAGAAGATTGTTGCTGAACATTTTCTTCAGGCCCGGATAATCCGCCCCTTGGAGGGGCCGGACTATCCGGCCTGGGAGATGAAGTACCAGAACCATCTTCCTGAGAAAGCCTGACTGGAGTTGGAGAGCCATGGCCGGATAATCCGCCCCTGGGGTCCGGAGAATCCGGCCTGGGAGCTTCAGAGATGTTGATTTCTCCTTCGGATCCCCTGGTACGAGTTGGAGTGAGGGGGCGGATAATCCGGCCTGGGACTACCATCTTGTCCAGGAGACTGATGATCTTCAGCAGGTTGCGGTGTTGGTGCAGAGTTTTCTCCAACAGTAGGAACTTGTTGATCTTGTGAAGATGAGGGCTCCACTTGAGTGGAGCATTGTCCTTCCCGATCCGCCACAAGGGGTTCCTCAATGGGGCGGAAAAATCCCACGCCCATTCTTCTTATGGCATCTTGGGGTATTTCAACATCTGCATCACAAACATCAACTTGCCCTACAAAGGAGCCGTTATTTTCATCGAACTCCACACTACAAGATTCTACAACAATCCCAGTGAGCTTGTTGTAGACTCTATAAGTGTGGGATTCGGCACCGTAACCAACAAAAATGCCTTCTAAAGCCTTGGATTCAAATTTTGACAAACGGACACCTTTAATAAGAAAGAAACACTTACACCCGAATACCCTGAAGTATGAGATGTTGGGTTTGTTGCCGGTAAGTATTTCATATGGGGTCTTGTCCAAGATCTTCCGAAGGTAAAGCCGGTTTGATGAGTGACAAGCGGTTGATATGGCTTCAGCCCAAAAATTATAAGGAGACTTAAATTCAGCTAGCATAGATCTTGCCATATCCATCAAAGTCCGGTTCTTCCTCTCGGCTACACCATTTTGTTGAGGGGTGTACGCAGCGGAATATTGGTGTCTAATCCCCTCTTCGCTAAGAAACTCGTTTAAAGTGTAGTTCTTGAATTCTGTGCCGTTGTCACTTCTAATTGCCAAGATGGGAACATTGTGTTGACGTTGAACTTCATTGGCAAAGTCGATGACAGTTTGTTGAGTCTCACTTTTCAGCTTGAAGAAATATACCCATGTATATCTTGAGTAATCATCGACGATGACCAAGCAATATTTCTTCCCACCAAGACTTGCATGAGAAGGAGGTCCAAATAAATCCACATGGAGTAATTCCAAGATCCTTTTCGATGACACAATAGTCTTCCTCTTGTGGGGAGAATCATGCATTTTTCCTTCAACACAGGCCCTGCAAACACGGTCTTTGGCAAAAGAGACATTGTCTTTTAGTCCAAGAATGTGGCCACCCTTTTGGAGACTTTGCAAAGTTCTCATGTTGACATGGGCTAAACGGTGATGCCATAGCCAGCCCACGTCGGCCTTTCCGAATAGACACATCGGACCCGGAGTGGTTTTCCCCGAGAAGTCCACCACATACAGGTCATTTTCGACGTATCCAACAAAAGCGACCTTTAGAGACTTGCTCCATAAGAGTACCACCAAATCATCATCGATAAAACCAGCAAAACCCATCTTGCCAAGGGCACGACAGAAAGAAGATTGTATCCAAGGGTCTCAACAAGCATGAAGTCCACGAGAGAGATATCGTGGGCAACCACAACCTTGCCAAGACCCAATACCTGAGATTTAGACTTATCACCATAGGAGACTGTGATATTATCAAGATTTGGACGCATCTCCGTGATGATCTCCTTGCTTCCGGTCATATGACTAGTGCAGCCACTATCCAACACCCATTTCGACCCACCGGAAGCATAGCCCTGCAAGAAAATTACTTCTTGGTTTTAGGTACCCATTTTTCAATGGGTCCTTTCATGTTAGTAACAAGGGTCTTTGGGACCCAAATAGACCAAGCAATATATTCATAAAAAGGACCAACATAATAAGCATAAACATCGCCATAATCATCACAAAAGAGTTCATAATTAGGATTGTGAGACCCTGCAAAACCAATATTATTAGTCTTGTCTTTTGTGACAACCTTCTCAGCAGTGCTTGTCTTTAATTGCACATTCTTGGTCTTGTTCTTCTTGGTTTTCTTCTTCTTGGACTTGGTGACATACCCAAGTCCCTCTTTACCATGATTTGACCTTTGCTTGTCAAGGACTTCATCAAGCACACCTTTTTCCTTTGTAGTGATGTCCTTGATCACTCCTTTTTCCACATTAGCATTTTTCTTGTTACTATATGTTGAGTTGGACGAGCTAGGAGTATCATATTCGGCCAATCGACTTTGAAGCTGATCATGTGACTCATTGAGGATAGAGAACTCGTTTTTCAACGCCTTGTGAGCATTGTCAAGTTTCTCCAATTCCTCGGAGAGTCTATCATGAGCAGCCCTAAAGTCAATCCTTTCCTTCTTTAACTTCTTTGCCTTGGTGACCGCATTGTCACGTTCCTTAACTAGTTTAGTCACAATTTCTTCATGTGACTCTTCCATAGACTCAAGCCTCTCTTCAAGAGAGACCCGAGCTTCTTCTTCTTCTTCAAGAGCATTTTTTAGGGATGCAATTTCCATTGCATCATCCCTTTCAATTCTGCCCTTTTCTTCAAGGAGTGCTTCATTTTGGGCCAACTGATCCATAAGAGCCTCAAAACGAACTTTGTGCTCACCTTGCAAGTTAGTATAGAAATAATCCAAGGCAATAATCTCTTCTTTAACCTTAAGACTAGCAGGATCATCCATGTCTATCATAGCCTTGGGAAAGGAAGAGTTAGAGGAAGTTACCTCGGAGCTTCTTGCCATGAGACAAGTAGGATTCTTGTTGATGATGTTTTTGTTTGGAGAGTCGAAGAGTGATGTTGATGTAGATGTGGTGGCTATAGCAGCCACCTCTTGAGAGCTATCGTCCTCGTCCTCATCTTCACTCCCCGATGAATATTCTTCTTGAGCTACTAGAAAAATCTTTGGTTGCTTCTTGAAAGGAGCATTTTTCTTTACAAACTGTTTCTTACGTGGAGCTTTTGATTTGTCCTTGAAAATGAGTCTTCCTCCATTATCCTCTCTACTTTGATATGTACACTCAGCTACGAAGTGCAACCGGTCACCACAATTAAAGCATGTTCTCAGCTTGGGACCATTTTCTTTTCTTCCATAGGCTCCACTTTTGCGATCTAGTTCAGCTTTAGCCTTGGCTGGATCTTTCCAAAAGTTTCTTGCATAAAGAGCCAAGTATTGTCCGTGGATCCTTTTTATATCTTCGGGACAGTCCATGCCTTCTACCGCATATTCATCATGATCAATCACACTAGTCTTCAAAGCCATGTTGACCCCCTTTTGCATCCCCATAGCTCGAGCACGAGCATCTTCGACATTCTTGGCAGCCACTTTGAATGCGGCCATTTCTTGCATTACTTCATTGGATGACATGAGGTGATAATTATGCCTACCTTGGAGACTTTTCAAATCTGTGGGCTCAAATGGCATAAGAGCACTGACATACTTGCGCTTGATCCAAGCATCATCAACATGAGCTGCGCCGTGGTTTCTGAAGGTAGTAGCTATTGCCTTGAGCCTCCTATACATGTCCTCGTGGTCTTCTCCATCCAGCATATAAAATCCTTCAGCTTCATTGCTCAAGGCATCATATCTATTCCTTCTCATACTTTCATTTTCGATGAAGAGCTCGGTAAGAGCATCCCAAGCTTCTTTAGCTGTGCTAAGATGCTGAATGTGTGGCATGTCTTTATCACCCACACCAAGTTGTATCATGTGTAGAGCTGTAGCATTGAGTTGGCTATCGACCACTTCTCTCCTTGTGAGATTGTTAGGATTTCCAACGTGAAGACCATTTTCAATGATCTTCCACAACTCTATGGAGGAACTGCACACATGAGATTTCATCAAAAATTGCCATTGAGAGAAAGTAGAAGTTGATAGTTTGGGTGGATCACCCCTATTATGTATGTGTGGGTGAGGAATAGGCGGATCAGGGGAATACACATGAGAAACCTCATTGTATCCATCCTTACCGCTATCCTTTTTCGAGGAGGAGCTCTTACTAGTATCATCACCTACCACTTCGTTATCTTTGGAAACAGTTTTACCCGTTTCCTTGGATTGCGGAGTGGTATCCTCAGAGTTAGATGGAGGTGATGTTGCGGATGTGGAGAGACGCATTATCAATTGGCGCATCTCTTCCATCTTAGCCTCCATTGAACTCACCAAGGTTGTTTCCAACGTCTTGAGATCGTTCATGGTGACTACCTCCGGAGCATCACTCCCATCTCCCTTGGAACCCATACTTCTCTTAGACGGTTAAGCCCGAAATAAGAGCCGAGGCTCTGATACCAATTGAAATGGATCGTATGGGCACCTAGAGGGGGGGTGAATAGGTGCTAACCAATTTTTAGTACTTTTTCAATTTTAGGCTTTACACAAAGTAAATTCTCTAGATATGCAACTACGAGAATTTCCCTATATGAAACCCTAACTACTAAGCACGTAAAGGAGGAGCGAGGAAACCGTAGTGGAGCACGCGGAGACACAGGGATTTCTTTTACCGCAGTTCCTTCCTTGTTAAGGGAAGTACATCTGCGTTGGAGGGGTGGGCGGTTCTAAGACCACCACGCCACAATAGGCCTCACCCTATTCTCCGATGGATCTCGCCACGAGAGGCCTGATCCACCTTCTCCACTATTGGATCCCTTCGAGGCGGGAACCGGTGCCTTTTACAACACTATCGGGGCACACACCCACAACCGAATTGGGGGCTCCCGGGATGACAACAAGCTGTCACAAAAACAAGGTTTATCAATATAAACAAAAACGAGGATCTAGATCTTTGCAAGAAATACTAGATCGGAGGTTCTCCAAATGAATGGAGAGGAGATGAAGCGCTTGATTGCTGATGATGAAGATCGAGTTCTCCTCCTTCGATTCCCCAAGGGATGGGGCCTTTGGGTGGATCTAAGTGGAGCACTCTTGTATTAAGTTTTGAGATCCGATCTGTTCTTTTTCGAGATGAATCAAGAGTTCTGGCAGGAGGCGGATTGCTGGCTTAAATACCCCCTCCCCAGATCTGGCCGTTGCACAACTTTGGGGGCGGACTATCCGCCCCCCACTTGGGGCGGATTATCCGGCGAGGCCGAAAAGTCCGGCCAAAACTCCGCCCCCTCTCTGGGGCTTGCGCCTTGGTGATGAGCAGGAGGGGCGGATTATCCGCCCCCCCGAGGGACGGATTATCCGGCTAGGCCGGAAAGTCCGGCCAATATTCCGCCCCCCTTCTGGGGCTTGCGCTTGCTTGGGCAGAGGGAGGGGCGGATTATCCGCCCCTGGTGGGGCCGGATTATCCGCCCCCAAAGGCAGAGTTCTGAGCTGCAACACTTCAACACACATTAAAAGATCCTTGGTATTGTTATCTAACACACAAAACACTAGGGATTAAGAAATGTTCTTTCAGAACACTTCTCTGTGAGGAGAGAGAAGTTGCTTTTTGCTTCTTCATTTGAAAATACTTGATTCTTCTTGCTTCTTGTGCTTAACTTAAAGACGTTAAAAAAAGTACTTGTTGGGAGATAACCCGAGAGTTTCCTTGAGTATTGGAACTTATTACTTCTGTAATGACCTCTCCTTATCCTTTTTGTTTGCTTTTTATGCAAGAATGACCTCTAATGAGAGGGAAGTATGATTTGGGGAGTTGCTGTCCCGAAACAGATTTCTGTCCTCCACCAAAAAAAAATCATGAGGAGGCTCTGTAACTCAGATGGAGCTGAAATTTTACGAATAAATCCCCCAATTTGTTATATAACTTTCGTTAGTTCAACACTTTTTGATTTGAGCAACATAAGATGTTTAAAAAAATCGGTTTATGCCTGCTGGTCTGTTTTGACAGATTTCTGTCATTATTTGTATTTGCTTCTTTTTGATTCCTTTTTGAGTTCTCTTTAGGTGAATTGAGATTTTTGAAGGAGTTACTACAGTAGCTTGTGGTTTTAGTGAAAAGCCTTGCTGTTTCAAAGCTTTGCCATAGGTCTAATATCTTTTGAATAAGCTAATGTTGCTAATGAAAATTGTGTGAAGGAAAAATTCCAGGTGTAGAGAAAGAATGATGCAATGAGATGAAGAATGGACAAAAGCTCAAGATTGAGGATGCCAGGTGTCACCCCAATAAATATCCAAGAGGTACAAGCATCAAAGCTTGGGTATGCCCAAGGCATCCCTTTCTTCATCAATAAAAGCTCAGGTATGTCTAGACACTTCGTTTTTATTGTTTCATGCACAGTATTGTTGTTCTTGGAGCGTCTTAGTTATCGTTTGCTTTGCTTAGTTTTTTTAGTTTTATTGAGTAGTTTGGACCCCCTTTCTTGCTGTGTTATTTTGCAATCAAGTTGCTTGGTGTTGGAAAGGAGTAGTAAGGCCTTGCTTGAAGTGCAAGAGGAGCTTGCATTGACTGTGACTTAGAATTTATCATGAAATGCTAGGTGTTGTTTTGACCTTATGCTTAGTGATTATTGCTGTAGCATGTCTTATTCCAAACAATTGGGGTTTCTTAGTGTGCCTTGAAGAAATTATGTGTTGTTTTAGCATGCAAAAGCATAGTATTGTGGTATTCTCCTTTGATGTTTTGCTTGGGTTGACTTGGCACATGCTCACACCATGATATGACTATGACAAGTCACCATTACCCTCTATGATCATTTAGTCCTTGACTTGTAGTACCACTCTTTGCTTTGATTAGTATGCTTTGTTGCACTGCATGATTATGACCATTATTGCTCTCTTAGTTGATTGCTCCCAGTCTTTTGCTAGCCTCCACTTGTATGAGTAAGTTCTACTCATGCCTCCAACTCCCAAGAAACCAAGTTCTTCCAAAGTGTCCACTATAAACTCCTATGCATGGTGTGTTACACCATTCCAAGTATATTTTTGTTTTCAACTATCTTCCAATTAAAAACTATTTTTTATGTGAAAACTTAGTGATTAAAGCACTCACAAACTTGATGGCACACTTTATTCTTTGCCCCTAATAAACTTGAACCATTGTGACAACTTTGTTGTATATGCTTGCACTTATAAGTTGGAATTAGCAGAACCGTGCTGTCACGGGGAATGTTTTCAACATTGCACTTGTACTTTGTACTTAGTTGATATCATGTTCTTTTGTCTATGGATGTCACCGGTGTGAAATAAAGAGGGAACTTGTAAGTCCATGGAGTTTGTATCCTGTGTTAGAGAAACGCCTAGGCCGCTAGCCTAAGCCATGCCTAATCATGGTGGAAACTTGCAGCATCACTATAGTGACATCTATGAAGCATTCTTCTTAAAAAAAGAGACACATTGAGAAAATAGGAAAGAGATAAAAAAGCACCATATTCCCATGGTATATAATAAGATTGTTGAGATGATCATTGTGTGCTTGCCTTGTCATTTTGGTTATGGGAGAGCTCCTGTACCATGTGCAAGGGGTACCCCGTTGGCAGTTCTCAATGATATGCAAAGACTTACAGTGACAAGAACTTACCTAGACCCAAAGTTGAGTATGCATGAGGTGTGGCCCTCGTATTCAAGGGACATGAGATTGCCAACTTATACTTCGTCAAGCATATACTCCAGCTTTGCCACTTTAACCTTAACCACTTCAAGATGCTTATGATAGGGGCAATGAGGGATGAAAGCTAACAAGTACCATAATTTTTGGTAGCTATTTTTGAAACTTGTAATCACTGCTTCCTTTACAAAAATGGCCTTTCTTCTACCATTATTGAGTCTCCACCTTCTACCTTTAGGCACCATTAAGAGAGCATAGTTGTCATTCTGTGTGCAGTGTTACAAAGCTTATTAATTGATGCATATTATGATATTACTTGTTCTTGTGCTACTTGTTTCTAGTCACCCTTGTGAACTTTGCAGGTGTCCTATGCATCTATTTGCTACTCTATGAGGGACAAGTTGATTGCCACTATGCTATGTTTTGTGTATGTGAAACAAACAAACGTTTTTCAATGCATGTTATTCATGATCTTTGTTTGTAGCTTGTCATGTTGCATGCATAGTTACTATGTCCTATTGTTAGAACTCCATATTTCATGCACATGTTTAGAGTTCTTTGATCCCAACTTTCAATGCTTGCAAATGGTTGGATCTTTATTGTAAGAGTGCATGTCACCTCAAAAATTATTCTTTTATCACTTACCTACTCGAGGACGATTAGGAGTTAACTTGGGGATGTTGATACGCTGGAAACGTATATATAATTTTTTATGCTCCATGCTTGTTTTGTATCTACCTTGCTTTGCTTGTCTACACTTTGAGGTGCTTTTTACATGTTTTCTGGTACTAACCTATTAACAAGTTGCAACAGTGCCAGATGCCTGTTTTCTGCTGTTTTTGGTTTCAGAAAAGTTAGTAAAGAAATATTCTCGGAATTGGACGGGACAAACTTCAAAGTCAATTACTTTCCTTGAGGAACAAGAAGTCTAGAGGAGAGCCGGAGGGGCCAGCCAGGGGGGCCAGACCCACCCCAGGCGTGGGTGGGCCTAACCCCATGCCTAGCTAGGGTTTGGGCACCCTGTCCGCCTCCTCGGTCTCCCCCTTCGCCTATAAAGAGCCCCTGATGCAGAAACCCTAAGGACCCGATCAAATATCCACGAAACCGTCTGTAGCCGCCGCCACCATCGTCCCTAGATCGGGGGGGTGGGTGGGGGGTCTGAAGTTCTCCGGCACCCTTCCAGAGGGGAGATCATCCCGGAGGCCTTCTCTCCGGTATGATGCATGAGTCATTCCACCTTGGACTATGGGTCCATGTAGTAGCTAGATGGTTGTATCTCCTCATTTGTGCTTTCATGTATAGATCTTGTGAGATCCGTTCATGTTTAAGATATAATTTATTTGTAATCATGTATGTTGTGTTTGCGGGGATCCGATGGATATTGAGATTATTATGTTGGTTTGATTAATGGTTTTGTCTTTATGATTCTATCATGTCTGTGTTGTTTGTGATCTTGCATGCTCTCCGTTGTTAGTAGCTATCTTGGCCAAGTAGTTGCTAGTGACTCCAAGAGGGGGTATTTATGCTCGATAGTGGGTTCATGCCTCTAGTTTCCAATGGAAGTGACAATAATATCTTCGGTTGTATATGTGCTATTGCTACTAGGGAGAAAACAACGGTCTCTTGTTCATGGAACACGTGGACTGTTTATCTTACACACTTTGCTTAAAACAGTTGTTTGTTGCTTGCAACTTAATACTGGAGGGGGTTCAGATGATAACCTGAAGGTGGAATTTTAGTCATAGATGCAGTTGGATGGTGGTCTATGTATCTTGTTGTATTGCCCAATCAAATCTCATAGGATCTTTATGACTAGTAATTGCCTTGTTATGCCTTGTTCAGTTCCTGTCAATTGCCTCGCTGTAATTTGTTTACCCTTCATGCCATGTTTTTTATCTAAGGAGAGCACCTCTAGTGAACTATGGACCCCGGTCCAATCTTTATCATTGATACATCTTCCACTGTTACTTGTTTACTTGCTGGAAACTATTGCCTTCCACACCATACGTTTAATCCTTTGTTACAGCAAACCAGTGAGCTTGACAACCTCACTATTCGTTGGGGAAAAGTCTTGAGTTTGTGTTGTGCAGGTCTCCGCGTTGCTTTCAACACCCGTGTGACGTTTTCTTCCTCCTTCTGGTTCGATAATCTCGGTCTCAACTGAGGAAAAACTTGCTGCTTGCTGCTTCACACCTTGGTCTTGGAGCTTCCAACAGGCTGTGCGTAGACAGTCGTCATTCATCCCGCACCCGATCTTGTGTGGACGTTGAATCCGCACAGGATCTTGAGTGCCCGTTGAATCCACGCATGATCTTGAGGGATCTTGAGCGGTCGTTCAATCCGCGCATGATCTTGAGCGGCTGTTCAATCTAAGATGGATCTTGATCGGTTAGTCAATCCGCGCTGGATCTTCAGCGGCCAGTCATTTCGTGTTGGATCTTGAGAGGTTGGTCAATTCCGCACTCGATCTTGACCCACCGGTCAATCGCACTGGATCTTGCGAGCCCTTTCAATCCCCTCTGCAGGTTTGTTCTCCATCCTTTCTCCACATCCGTTTATTGTTCTTTCAAATCCACAAGCTTGTTCATCTTTCTCCAAAATGTTTATCTATATTACTTTTTCAGATTAGTTCCATGGCGAGTTTGTTAGCCATGGGGTCTCTAAGAATATTCGGAGATCACACTCATGATGTTGATGTGGTGTATAACAGAGAGGCGCTCAAGAAATATAGGGATAATTAGATTTTTTTATTTTGTAGAATTTACATTAGCACCTCCTAGTTCTGTAATTTAGACAAGATCGACAAAGCTAGATGTCGATCTCATAGAAAAGGTTGCAATGTGATATGATGTAATTGAATAGAGAGGGGCTCAAATCCACTATATGATGTAATGAATATTGTATATATCAATAAACTGGAATTTTGAATCTTATTAGGATTAGCAACGTAAATGAATTATTATTAATGTAATTAACTTTAAGTGGTGCTGTAAGGTGTAGCATGACAAATAATTCGTGGTTACATGGCACTATAATTTCATCGTCGTCCATAATGTACCAAGGAGCATCCTTTGTCGTGCCATGGAAGCACTAGCTCGGTGGACCAGGTTGTGCTGTGCCAAAAAATCCAACGCCGTTGCACAATCCCCGACGCAGTTATTCTTGGTGGCTATTTTTTGCTGCGCCAGCGCGAGCACAACGACTAAAGTTGTGCCTCGGCGTCTATAAGCATCAGGGTCCGAGATCCGTGTTGTATTGACTAGGTCACATGGATGGAATATCACATAAATGAGTAAAGGAGCACTTGTCAGTAATAAGATTGAACAAGGTATAGTGATACCAATGGTCATATCTCGGACAAGTCAAGTATCAAAGCAAAAAAGGGAATTGGACTCAACGTTTATGGTTAAAATGACATTGAAATTATGGAATGCATAGGGGTAAATTATGGGCATTCCGGCCCCGCTGATGATCATTGATCCGAGAAGTGTCTCAATCATGTATGTGATGTTTCTGAACCATAGAGTAACACACTTAAGGGTTCGATGATGCTCGGAGATCATTTTGGAATAGTCGGAATCACAAGTAGAAAGAGATGAGAATAACGGAAATGTTCCGTGAGAAATCCGGAATCATTCCAGGAGGGTCCGTAGGAGTTCGGAGTGAACCGAAAGATGTTTCAGGTTAAAAGGAATTTAATAATATGTATCTCATTAATTATTGGGATTAGTATTAAATATAATTAAAATTAAATTTAAAAGGGAAACTTCCCTAATGGGCCAAAATCCCTCCCCCGGGGGGGAGGGGGGGAGGGGGAGGCCCAATAGGGCAACTGCCCATGGAAGGGAAAAAGGAGGCCACCATCGCCTAGGCCATGGGGTGCGCGGGGTGGGGCCACCTCGGCCGTCGGCCCTCCTTGGGCTGCATGCGTGCGGCCCACCCCAACCGGCCTCCTCCCTTGCGCCTCCTCTCCTTCTTTTGTTTAGTCCCACCCCGGGACTTGACTAGTTGGGAATGCCCTCCCTTTCCCTATATAAGAAGGGGCCTAGGGGAGGGAAGAGATACACAATATTATCTAAGGTAATTTTCTTAAAGATTCTCTCTCTTCCCTATTGCAACTGCGGCCCCGAGTAAGGGTTGCGTGTGTAAGAGACAGCTTTCTGCGACGCGCCATTGTGCTACGGGGATTCTGGCCAAAAGATCTACTTCCGCATTCTCGGCTGGATCAGAGAACCGGTGGTCGTCATCGAGCACCGGACGTGTGAGAGACCACGTGGGTGCTGCCACCTGTGGCACCTGGACTGTCAAGCAAGGACCTTGGGTGACTTGTGAGGAGCTTGAAGACCTTAGGGTCAGCTACGAGTATGACTATATCATCCACGTTCCTCGTTGAACGTTAAACACTTTTGATCTACAAGGGTGTGCTATCAAAACCCTCTCCGTTATAGCATTACTCCTATATAGATCCTAAAAATTGGTGTTGCGTTAGCTAAGAATTTTTTGTTTTCTGCTACGAACCCTTTCAACGCCGCTAGGGCGTACTTGCTGAGGTCGCCCTAGGTGACCGGGATGCGCATGTGCAACATGGCGATGGGTTGGGTGGTGGCTGCACCCCCCTTCCCTGTGACCGACCCTTTTTATAAGGCACTCCCTCGACGAAAAGAGAGGGCAGAAAGGCGGGAAAGGCCGCAACCAGTGACGCGAGAATGAAATCACTGGGCAGGAGAATTGCGTGGGGACGACGTCTACCATTAACGATGATTAGGAGCTCAACGGTCTCGCAGGAGACCCTATAAATGTGATGTACGGCCCTGTTAGGAGCACATGCCACCATAAACGGGCGAGGCCCGAACAACCTGTCCTCTATCCACAAACGGATCGAATTGGAGAGATTAGGGGCGTGTTTGGTTGCTCGGGCTCAATTTTCATGTTTTTTCTACTTGGCCCGGTGGGTGCTGCATATGGGAGATTGGGCTTGGGCCAAGTTTAGTAGTTCGTTTGGTTGCCCATATCTAGTTTTCCTACAATTTTGGTAAGTTGTTTGGTTGCCAAGATAACTGATTTTGTGTCGTTTGATGCAAATTTCTGAATGTTTGGTTGCTCATGCCATAGTGATGTGCTCACCACTTCTCACATCTAGTGATATTACCACGTAACAACATATATGCAGCAAACTGAACTAGCAGTTTAAAGCAAGCAGCAAATGGAACTCGCAGTACCAAATTACCACCCTAGCTACTAGCATTGAGTTCACGATAATGTTACCTAGATACTAGCAAATGACAGTTCACTATAATATTACGTAGCTACTATGAATGAATGTTTTACACCCATATCAGTGGTTGTTCATGGAACACAAGGGCAGCGCTTCATCAATAAACCATATTCTTCAGATCCTGTAGTTGCCTCTCGTCGCCCACATGCCGAGCGCCCACTGTTGTCTCCTGCTCTTTCAAGCAGCACAATTGTTTTAGGCAACACCATGGCCACCGTCAGTGTTATTATCATCAGGAACTACATCTTCCTCCTCCAGAAAGTACGCATCAGCGCTAAATTGCAGGATCGATTTGTGCAAAATGCAACAGGCAAGAACAAGCTTAACTTGGTTGGGGAAAGAGTGGAAAGGGTTCTGATCAAGGATCTTAAACCTGTTCTTCAGAGCAGCGAAGACCCTCTCAACCATGACTCTAAGGCTAGAGTACCTAAGATTGAAAAGTTCTTCCGGAGTCCTTGGGTAGTTCCTAGCAGAGAACTCATTGAGATGGTACCTTGTTGATCTAAAGGGTGGTAGAATTCCAGGCCGGCGGGCATACCCGGTATCTGCAAGGTAGAATTTGCCGCCAGAGAGCTTCATGCCATCAAGTCTGTTAAGGCTGTCTGCCAGAATCGTTGCATCGTGGGAAGATCCTTCCCAACCGGCAAGCACATATGTGAAATTCACGTCGAAATCAACAGCGGCAAGCACATTCTGACTAGGGTAGTGCTTCCTCTGCCTATATGTAGCCTGCTCAGATTTCGGCACTCTAGCCATCACATGAGTACCATCAATTGCTGCAATACAATCCTAGCATTACAAAAATGTTAGTCGGATGTCCAACACAATCATCCAAAGAAGAACATGCTAGAGTTTCTCACCTTGAAAAAGGGGAACCATCGACCATTGCCCTGTATCTTCGCGGGGGTTTGACCAGAAGGTGGCTTTATCATCTCCTCTCTCAATTCTCCAACAGCGTACAACACCTGATGAAAATACCATGAAATTGTCTCGGTTGATCTCCTCCATGTGTTGTGGATCACTCAGAATCTCTAGTTATGACCTAGAACATGAAGAAACAGTGCCACCCACTCTTCGATATAACAGTTGATGTTGTCCTTGAGCAGCCCCCTAGACCTGAAAGTCTGCACAAGATGGTTAAATGGGGATCTTCTCATCCTGAGCATGGCGATAGCCTCCACATCGTTGTTGTTGTAATGTAGTTCATATTTGCCATCCTCTCTTTCTCGCGCTGCATCAGGGGACCATACTTCACGGCCGACCTGTTACGCCTAGCAGCCGCTCTTCTGTAGATCAGGAACATCCATGCCTGAATCACAGCGAGTAGAGCAGCTGCCTGGATGATAAGTTTCAGTTGCTGGACCGAGACGGAGTGGCATTGCATAAACACGGTGTACGTACTTCCCTAATGTCGAGCTAACTACCTTGGTAAAAAAGATGGGGAGGAGTCATGGTTGTTACCTTCATGCTGGTGGCCGTCGAGGACCTGCCATAGGCGGAGAAGAAGACGGGGCAGTAGTCGGCGACACAGACTTGCGAGACGGCAGATGCCGAAGTCGGGCTATAGATGCCAGCCGATGCCGGAGTGTGCTTAGCAGCTGCTGCCGGAGATCTAAATCTCCGCCGCTGTCAAAGCTGTCGCACAAGAGGAAAATGTTAAGGGATTTGTCTTCCAGCGGGAGGTGGCAGCATAAGAGAGAGGTGAGACTACTTTTCGCGATATACGGTGCCGCGATTCTTTCGGCTCCCGCCATATCCCCGCTGCCTCCGCGCGCACGCCGTTTCTCCCCTTGCGTTCGTCAGGGCCTGTCCCGGTGGAAACGCTTGATTTTGGCATTTCTCCGGAGCCAGGATGAGAGGTTCTTTAAGACCCATGCGGGCCAAATCCACGGCACGTCACTAGACATCAAACCGGCTTATTTCTTCCGACCCGGTGCAAGAAACGACAATCAAGCCAACCAAACACGTCCTAGGTGTCCGGGTGGGGTGTTGGTGTTGAAGGGTAAAGGGAGAGAGAGATTGCGGAATATGATGGATGTATTATTGAGCCTCTCGGGCGAGTATATATAGGCGTACAGGGACCAAATTGGAGTACAAGACAAGTAACCTACTTGGAGTACAAGACAAGTAACCTAGTCTATCCCTAACATATACGTATACTCTAACATCCCCCGCAGTCGTAGCGGTAGCATCGTGAACAACTGGAACGTCGCAAACGGTCAGACTGGAGAGCCAAAGTAGACCAGTGTGCTGACATCCCCCCGCAGTGGTAGCGGGAACGTCGTGGACGGTGTCACGTCGCAGAAGCTTGGACCGTAGAGGATGCTGGTGAGGAGCTCATGCGAGGTGGTAGCCCTTGTGCCGGTGTCGAGTGAGACGAGAGCGGTGGGTGCTGCAACCTTGGTCGAGGTAGCCGCGCGAGGGGTCGCCGTGGTCGATGTCGTCGTCGGGGTTACCGGTATCGAGGTAGCCGCATATTAAGCCGCGTGCGCATAGTGCAGCCAGGAGAAGGACGGAGACGCGTCAGGGCAGTCGTCGGAGAGAGCGATGCCGAAGCTGATGCAGTCCGAACCGTCGAGGACGAGGTGTGGCCATGGCTTTGCCAGAACCAGGCGCACGTCAGGGACAAAGGCATACTCCGGTTTTGCCAGAACCGAGTACGCGTAGACGAAATCGGTGACGCGGTCTTGGCAGACGTAGAAAAGGTAGTCGATGCCGAAGAAGACGTTGTCAAGGCCGATGAAGACGAGACGCTGGCGCCGAGTTTGCCAGACTCACGAACGCGTCGAGGACGAAGGCACGTACCGGTGTTGCCAATACCAGGCATGCGAAGAACGGGACCAATAGAAACAACTTCACGCCATGTCGGAGAGGAGACTAGCAGAGGAGGACTCTACGACGGTTGCGTTGCGCAGATCGGCGAAGTACCGATGCAGGCCGCGGTTGTTGGAGTAGACAAGTAGGTGTGGTCGAGGACGAGGCGAGGACGATGGCGACGATGTCGTGCTGGACGAAGACGTAGAATGCGACGAACCAGCGATGACCAAGAGTGGTCATGCTGGATGTCTAGACGGAGGGGCAGTCGGCGGGACCTACGACAGCCAGGAGCGGCCATGCAGGCTACCTGTGGAGATGTGGCGGCGGTGCTCGAAGTAGGCGAGGAAGAACCCGACGACGTGACGAAGACCATGCGCGGACGGCGGCGACCCGCGCCGAGGGAGGTGGCACGGTGGAAGCCTGCGACGTCCTTGCGGGGTGACGGCGATGACCGTGTGCAGCGACGCTACTGCTCGATGGGGCGGCGTAGCTGCAGGGCGCGAGTCGGTGCAGCGGTGTGAGAACCACCAGCGACGGTCACGCCTGAGAAGGCGCGTTGGTAGCCGGTGGCGGGGACCAAAGGCGGCGACGCTACGGCCCGAAGGGGCGACGCAGTGGCAGCCCGATGCTCGATCGGTGGTAGGCGCGTGCTCGGGGACGTACTCGGCGGAGACGAGCGCCAGATCGGTTGATCAGACCGACCGCGACGCTGTACGCGCCATTCCGTGACGACGGCAGATCGGAATCTGCGGCGTCGTTGTCGGTGCAATCTCAGACGATGACGGCGAAGACAATCCGAGGGGGGGGGGGGGGGGGGGGGGGGGTCGGCCGCGACAGCCTCCCGAGGAAGCCGCAACAGCCAGCCGCGGTGCGCGGCAGCCTGTCATGAGGCCGCGATGGCCTACCGAGGAAGGCACAGCGGCGCAAGTGACAGGCGCACGAGCGCGGTGTAGATCGTCGATGCCGATGGTCGGAATAGAGGCGCGACGATGACGACGGCGATGGGAGACTCAATCTGATCTAAGATCGGTAAACCAAAAAAGAAAACCGATCAAGAGATCAGAAAAAAAAGACTTACAGGACAGTCGATCACGGATCGGCGAACGAACCCTGCATACGGGTCGCGCAGCCCCCGACGGAGATCATAAAGATTGACCTCCCAAAGGGCGATGCGGTGCGGAAGCGGAGGCGGCGGCTAGGTCAAGGACCATGCCACTCTAGTACCATGTTGAAGGGTAAAGGGAGAGAGAGATTGCCGAATATGATGGATGTATTATTGAGCCTCTCGGACGAGTATATATAGACGTAGAAGGACCAACTTAAAATACAAGACAAGTAACTTACTTAGAGTACAAAACAAGTAACCTAGTCTATCCCTAATAGATACGTATACTCTAACAGTTAGAGATGCTTAAGCCTATGCCCACTACCGAAGACAAAGCCGGCCGGTTGCCTCGCGGCGCGTCTGCAGCGAGCCAGCAACGCAGGCATGAACCAGGGGCGGGCCGGGGCGCCGCGCCGCATACGTGCCCAGCCATGGAGTACGCCGCTTGTAAAGACGGCCGGCCGAATCATGGCACGGAGGCCGGACGGGGACACGCATGATGCGCTGCCGGACTGTGCTTGATCGGTGCGCTTTTGTGCCCCAAGCTACGCTGTCGCGCCATTCACTGCGCGATCCTCGCGACGTGCAGTCGGCGCGCACCGGGGTGGAGAAAGTTGACGTTGACGCCACCGGAATCCCATCTCCGCGCGCGGGCCAGGACACGTACGCGGAACATTTTTTCCGGTGGTGAGTGGTGGCCGGCACTGATCACCGGTGCCGTGATACGGCCATGCCATGTGGATCGTCGGATTGTCTTCGCTCCCACTAATGGCGTACAGGATAATCGGCCGTAGGACGATCGAGAGGGAAGTTAAGATTCTCCCACTAATTAACGGGAAGTTAGCACGTACGCGCGCGGCCACCTGCTTCTTTATTTGAATCGAGAGCGCCTCGACGGATTCGTCACCCGGCCGCACCACTCCCTCCACTACTCCACCCCCACGTACGCTCCGATCGATCCAACGCGCCATGCTTCCCATGCAGCAACCACCGCCCCTTCTCCTCGTCGTCGTCCTCCTCCTCTTCTTCCTAGCTTCATCGTCGTCCGTCCTCGCCGCCGGCGCGGAAGATGAAGGCGCGGCTACCTACATTGTGTACCTGAACCCCTCGCTCAAGCCGTCCCCCTACGCCACCCACCTGCACTGGCACCACGCCCACCTCGACTCGCTCTCCCTCGACCCCTCGCGCCACCTCCTCTACTCCTACACCACGGCCGCGCCCTCCGCCTTCGCCGCCCGCCTCCTCCCGTCACACGTCACGGCGCTCCGGGGTCACCCCGCCGTCGCGTCCGTCCACGAGGACGTCCTGCACCCGCTCCACACCACGCGCTCCCCTCTCTTCCTCCACCTCCCGCCCTACACCGCTCCCGTGGGCGACGCCGCTGCCACTGCAGCGAGCTCCGACGTCATCGTCGGGGTGCTCGACACCGGCGTCTGGCCCGAGAGCCCCAGCTTCGGCGACGCCGGTATGGGCCCGGTCCCGGCGCGCTGGCGCGGGACCTGCGAGACCAACGCCACCGACTTCCCCTCCTCCATGTGCAACCGCAAGCTCATCGGCGCGCGCGGCTTCTTCCGCGGCTTCGGGGCCGGCGGCGGGAGCGGCAACGCCTCCCGCGGCAGCACGGAGCTCTCGTCCCCGAGGGACCACGACGGGCACGGCACCCACACGGCCTCCACGGCGGCGGGGGCCGTCGTCGCCGATGCCAGCCTGCTCGGGTACGCGCACGGCACGGCAAGGGGCATGGCGCCCGGGGCGCGCGTCGCCGCGTACAAGGTGTGCTGGCGGCAGGGGTGTTTCAGTTCAGACATACTCGCGGGCATGGAGCAGGCCATGGACGACGGCGTCGACGTGCTCTCGCTGTCTCTCGGCGGCGGGTCATACCCGCTCTCGCGCGACCCCATCGCCGTCGGCGCCCTCGCGGCGACACGCCGCGGCATCGTCGTCGCGTGCTCCGCGGGGAACAGCGGGCCTTCGCCGTCCTCGCTGGTGAACACCGCGCCGTGGATCATCACCGTGGGAGCGGGCACGCTGGACCGGAACTTCCCGGCGTACGCGAAGCTCGGCAACGGGGAGAGCCACGCGGGGATGTCGCTCTACTCGGGCGACGGGCTCGGCGACGAGAGGCTCCCGCTGGTGTACAACAGGGGCGTCCGCGCGGGCAGCAACGCGAGCAAGCTGTGCATGGCGGGCACGCTTGGCGCGGCGGCGGTGAAGGGCAAGGTGGTGCTGTGCGACCGGGGCGGGAACTCGCGGGTGGAGAAGGGGCAGGTGGTGAAGCAGGCGGGCGGCGCCGGGATGGTGCTGGCCAACACCGCGCAGAGCGGCGAGGAGGTCGTGGCGGATAGCCACCTGCTCCCCGCCGTCGCCGTCGGCGCCAGGAGCGGCGACGCTATAAGGGCGTACGTGGAGTCGGACCCCGACGCGGCGGAGGTGCAGCTAAGCTTCGGCGGCACCGCGGTGGACGTGCAGCCGGCGCCGGTGGTGGCGGCGTTTAGCTCCCGTGGGCCCAACAGGCAGGTGCCGCAGCTGCTGAAGCCGGACGTGATCGGGCCCGGGGTGAACATCCTGGCCGGGTGGACGGGGTCTGTCGGGCCGACCGGGCTGACCATCGACGAGCGGCGGCCGGCGTTCAACATCCTGTCAGGTGAGTGTGCACGCCGTGCTTCCTCTGTACTGCACAGCACAGGACTGGTAAATTGCTTTTAGCGCATTGCACCGACCACCGAGACACCTTTCATGAAGAATTGCACCGTAACACCTCAGCTTTATGTTTTTAGGTAGTATAGTAGCAGGCATGATGCTGTTAGCTTTAGGTGCAGTTGGCGTGCATCAAGATGCCATGATGGTAGTAATGGCAGGCTTTAGCGCACGCTTTGGGTTATTTCTCTCAACCTTGAGGCAAGAATGTTTTGGTCACATGGGTGAAAACTGCATTGCCGTCTTATTGTATCGGACGGCGAGCGAGTACAAGTTAATTGTAGCTTAAGCAATGGCATATTCATATGTAATTTTGCTAGCTGCTGTCGAAAGCCCTTGAAAATTTTGCCTGCATGTAGTACGATTACCAAAGAAACACTTTTTTTTTACCTGACGAAAGAAACACTTGCCATGCACTAGTAGGGATTTAGCAGTAAAAGAATCTCATCTTTTTAAAACGAGAAAGAATATATCTTTCTGAAGAAGAAAAAGTGCTTTCTGAAACGAAAAAGATAGTAGTAACAAAGTTCGATATTCATGTGCATGCAGCTTTCAGACTATATTACCGTCCAAATCTATCCATGCATGCGCCTCTTGGTTGGTGACTGAACTTACCAGAGCTTGAGCGACAAACTCACGATCAATCTATTTGACGGTGCAGGAACATCCATGTCGTGCCCTCACATCAGCGGCCTGGCGGCGTTCGTGAAGGCGGCGCACCCGGACTGGAGCCCGAGCGCGATCAAGTCCGCGCTCATGACCACCGCCTACGCGGTCGACAACACCGGCTCGCCGCTCCTCGACGCGGCATCCGGCGACGCCGCCAACGGCACGGCCACGCCCTGGTCCTTCGGGTCCGGCCACGTGGACCCCGTCAAGGCCCTCTCCCCGGGCCTCGTCTACGACACGTCCATCGACGACTACGTGGCCTTCCTGTGCGCCGTCGGCGGCGCCTCGCCCCGGCAGGTGCAGGCCATCACGGGGGCGCCCAACGCGACGTGCCAGCGGAAGCTCTCCAGCCCCGGCGACCTCAACTACCCGTCCTTCTCCGTCGTGTTCCGCCTCCGCAAGGCGCGCGGCACCGTCAAGTACCACCGCGAGCTCACCAACGTCGGCGCCGCCGGGTCGGCGTACACCGTGAAGGTCACCGGCCCCTCCAGCATCGCCGTGTCCGTGAAGCCGGCGAGGCTCGTGTTTAAGAGTGCCGGGGACAAGGTGAGGTACACCGTGGCGTTCAGGTCGACGGCGCAGGGCGGCCCCATGGACGCCGCGTTCGGGTGGCTGACGTGGAGCAGCGCCGACGGGGAGCACGACGTGCGGAGCCCGATATCGTATACGTGGGGGATGTAACACGGATCTTGTCATGAGTAACTTAGTATAGCTAGCAAGTACTACTAATTCGTATTTGACCGTGCCGGCGGCCGGCCGGGGTGATGATGGAAGTGTTGCAGTTTGCAGAGGCCGGAAGAATTATGTAGCCAAGACCAAGACAAAGCGCTCGATGTCTAGTATACTGTTCAGGCCTTCCGGGAAGAGCACCGCGCGTCAATAAACGGGATTGGTTTTCCATCTCTGTTTACATTACAAGGATCGAATTTTAAAGTGTTCGCCGGGAAGAATTTCGGCCTGAAAAACTGAGCTGGGGAGTCGCTCACTAAATTTTCTTTTTTTTGAGAGTCAGCCGCTCACTAAATGTGCTGTCAAGGGCAATGCACAAGCCCAGTTTCATGGGCCACAACCCTTCGTGCGTCGATACCATGGGCCATGCCATAAAACCCTAGTTGCCGGAAAAAAGCTATCTGCTGCCTAGTGCGGCGCGGCTTTGCTGGCGCAGCAAAGAGCATTTGGCGGGTGGGCCAGACCCATGTACTGGAGAAGCTGCAGTTTTTTGGTCGAGTTTTTCTGTTCAGTTTGTTGGTTCGTTTGTTCTGCTGGTTTTTTGGGTACGTTTTTCTGGTGTTTTTATATCTTCGTTTTTCTGCTGGTTTTTGTTCGTTTGTGCTGTTTGTTTTTACTTTTTCTCTTTTGTTTCTTATTTTATTTTCTCAATTTCTTTTTTTAGTATTATTAATTTTGTTGCATGTAGTTTTAAATTTGTTCACGATTTCCTTTTTAATAGCGATGATGCTCGTAAAGTAAAGTTCACGTCCAAATGGCCGCATTGTCGGGCGACAGAAACTAACATTAGGGACACAATATTTTTATTGACTAGGTTCAACCTCGAGGAGAGATGCTTAGTCCCATTGAATGAACCTCGAGTGTTCGAAAGGGACAATCCAATGGTATGGCTGAGCTACCACACTTCAATCGTGAATACTCTTAAGGACTAGAAATTCAGAGTGATTCCGTTGGAGGAATCAATTTTAAGCTCAAAGTCCGAAAGGATCAACTGTAGAGTCAGGTTTCACCTTGAGAGGGAGAGCTCATGCTTCATATGAGAGATGAATTACAAACGACTCCATGAGGAACCTTTTACATTGTCATGACCTTGCAGAAATAACCACCAATACTCTTGGTGGGGAGAGAAAGTAAGGACAACCTATATTATAGGAAAAGCCTACAAAGCTCCCAAGTGGGGGAGGAAAGCAAATACAGCCTAGTCTTATTTGGTCCATGCATTTGGTCCATCGAGGAGAGTTGACCATGGTCCATTAGTGATGGTACTGATGGGCTTAGTGGGCTCCATTCTTCTTTAGAGTTTGCTTTATTCTTTAACCTTTTCCTTTATTCTTTGTATTTCTCCTTTGTGGCCTTTGTATCTCCAACATTGGCAGAATGGGGAAGATGTGAGGCGTGTAGTATTTTATTTTCTGATTTCCATTATTACAACAATAATAATACTCCATTCATGGTCTCTCACACATGGATCAGGGTGAATCCTGCCATGATCGATACCAACGACATTGTAGCCCCCCCCCCCCCCCCCCCCCCCCACACACACACACACACACACTTCAGGAGATCGACGTAGTGTTCCATGAACTCAAGGGTTCGTTACCAGACGAATTCAAATTTCTAGTAGCAGCGAGCCTCTCATCTTCTACATCGTGAGTGGACAATGGGTCTTGGGTTGGTGCTCTCATGATGGAGCGCGCCTAAGTGGGTAAGCCTGATAATAATCTGATAATGTTCAATGCTGTATCTAGTTCATCGGCAAGGTCCTCCTCCACATACCCAAAGAATGTTCTCCTGCCTCTCAAACCCTCTTATAGTACCAGCAACATTTTGAGAAAACTTGCTTCTGATCTTCTGTTTTATCCTCAATCCCCCGCATTATTGCAGGTTTGAAAACTCTCTTTAAAAATCGAAAATTGAGTTAAATGCTGTAAATTTCCAACGCAGAACTAACTTTCTATCCGTGGAAACTTGCTCCGGCGAACTGAAAATCCGGCACGATGGTACCCCGGTGAAAGCTGTGTGTCAGATGGAAACTTCTTGCGCGGTCGTGCAACACGGACCGGCCGGGAGGGTCAGTCCCGAAAGGATGAAACACACGGAGAACGGAAAGAAGATACGCTGTCGCCTTCGATCTCGAGACGGACAGGTCCCCTCCCGGTCGGTCAGTCAGTCAGTCCATGGTCAGTCCACCATTTCAAACCATCAATGATCAATTCCATTCCGTCTCCAGGTCAGAGGTACACTGGCGTCGTGTATTGTCTCACTCCTGCCCGAGCAATTCCCCTCGCGACCCGCGTGTAGTGTAGACACCATTGCCGAAGTCGGTCAGGTCCACACGGTCGGTCCCCATGGACACTGAGCGGCAATTTCTTATGCTAAACCACTTGCTGTCTCGGTGGGACTGGGATACTTACCTTCACCTGCTCCGGATTTGCTAATCAGGGGTCTGAGTCAAGTCGCGAAGATTAGTCTTCTGCTAGTACTAGCTCGCACTGCGCCACGCCCCAGGGTTCCGTGCGGTTCGCTGCTCGCTCATTGCGACGAAAATTCAGACACCCGCTTGCTAGTACTAGTAGTACATTAATCGGAAGTACCTCACGTACGACAAATCACATACGATTTGCCTACGATTGCTTAATCCATCGTAACCTAGCAGTCATACAGGTGTGATCAATGGCTGGTAGGCTGGGTCGTAACAAAATCGTACCTGATTTACATTAATTACTGATCCAAAGTGAAACTGATTGCGTATAGCTCTACCTGAAGGTGCACTGTCGCCAAGTACTGGTGTGTCCCCCATTACCGATGCACGAGACTCGCATCACGGTCGAGTCGTTTCGCTAATTGCGTTGCATAATTTGAACTTTCAGGTAATGTTGCCATGGGAAAGTAGTCGGGCCTAAGCATCAATCAAGAGATTTAATGGCGCATTACACGGAGTGGCAGATCGATGCTTGGATCTGGAAGACAGATGTCGAGTAATCAAACGTGTCTGTGCTTTTGCACGGGAGTGGATCTGTGCATTCCTCCGATATATCCTTCTCATGAACGATTTGTGTTGCGCCACTCTATCGTGCCTGCCGTGAATGCTAACTTTCAATGGGAAAGCCATTTTTTTTCCACGGGAAAGGCATGGAAGCTGCATTAAACAAGCAGATTTGCTAGTTTTCAGGCGTCTGAGAATTTTTTAGGTCTTAATCACCCTCTCGCCGTTAGATTTACCTCGTGATTCGTACAACGTGGGACTTTCACATGAGTTACAACCTAGGTTGCAACTGAGAATTAGTACAAATTATATAAGTTGCAACTAGGTTGCAACTGAGAATTAGCAGAAATAGTTGAATGATGTCAATGACTTAGACATAAGAAGTTCTTAGAGGCCTGAGATCTAGGCACTCCCTTAAACAAAGGGTGGGTATAAATTTAAAAAGAGACCCCTAATAATACTTGCATCCCTAATAAAATTTTAAAAAGCAATCAGGTCCTTGGCCATCTCCACCGCCGCGTGGCCTCTAGGCGCGGCCTCCATTGCATCCACCGGGGACGACACCACTTGGGGAAGTAGCGATGCACGCTGTCACGCCGAGATCGAAGTAGATCCTCTAGCAAAGAAGGAAGAAGAAGCTTGAACCAAAGAAGTCGAGCACAACAGGTCCGGCCTTGCGGCCGGAGATAGAGATTACCAGGCGGCTCCGCTTGGGAACTGCTGCCGTGGTTGTAGCCTCCGCCGACCACCACCAGCACCCCCGACCGCCAGCAGCAACAGAAAAACCACTCTCCTTTCCTTCTTCACTGAGGTCGGCCAAGAGGATTAACAGTGGGAATAGGCTGCCGTGATGGGACTGGCAGCGATTATTGAGAAGGGGCCTCGTATTCTTCATCAAGTCAGTCATCTTCCCCCTCGGAAGTACGACAACAAGTGTAGGAGACGAGCGAGTGACGCCTCGCCGATGCACCAAGTCGAAGAAGAACCCATCCACTTTGCAAATCCACTAGTGTCGCTTCTTCCTCCTGTCTCCCTTCGCCTCCATGGTCGGCCAGCAAGAGAAGAGACAATAGGACATCACAGTGGATCGAAAAGGGGTAGACTACGACTATATTCTCAGAGATCCCTATGGCGACGACGCTCACCGTAGGCTCTATCCACTTGATCTCATTGTACGATCAAGCACTGATGGCTGCGAAATATAGTCATCTACACTCACATTTAAACTAGATATTATTCATATTTTGATGAAATATCTCTCTAAACCCTGCCACTAATGTCTAATGATCAAAGGGGTATGCAATCATTTCTTGCTATTTTTCCCTGCGCAGATAATGACGTATAATTATGGGAATCACAACATTAAAGTCAAAGATACGATATTTCCAAGACATAAAAAAATCTAGGAGCCGTGAAGTGGATCCAGTGCCCTTAACGACCAACTATACGGCCGGAATAAAAATTCCGGCCGTATAGTTCCGGCCATATAGTTGGCATCGACATCGCCTGGTCAAACAGAACAACTTTCGTAAATGGCCCCCTATATAAAGAGGCTTCGGGCGATGAGAAAACCCTCTCGATCTCTCTTTTTTCAACCACAACTCTCCCTGCTACCAGAAGCCACCACGCCGGAGGAATAGATTCTAGATCTAATCTCCAAATCCTTCTCCACCACCATAGCCATATTCCACCACTTGTAATAGTGGATCTCTTCTCCAATTGACGACATTGTATGACTATTTACTATCAATCTTATGATCTCTATTATAATGTTTATGATTGTTGATTTCATCTCTATGTGTGAGTAATTCTCCTTGGGATAAGGGCTTCGGCCTAGCCATGTAGATTTTTGTGCATGTTATTTATCATAGATGGTATCATGTATTAATTTATATGACATGATGATTATTGTACCCTCTCTTGCCTCAATCTAAGGACTTGTTAGGTACCCAAGACCCCAAGAATTGATCTAGGTATAGAGAGTGTGAGTGATGACTGATCTGCAGGTTGAGAACCCTAGTGACAGAAGAGGTAGTACGGTTGTATGTGAGGGATTTACTTGGGATTAACTGTGACATCACTATGCATATCATTAGTTCTCTTTTTCTTCCATGGATAAGACTAGTAGGTTATTGCTATAAGCGGCCGCAGATGCAATAGCAATTATGGATGCACTGCCCACATATAATTATCTTGCTCTAACAATTACATGCATACTTTATTATTATCTTTTATTCCTATCAGATGTTTTGCACAACTACTGGTGAAACCGAAAGCCCCAGGACCTCTCTCTCTCTCCATCATCAACAACAACAAAAAGATTGCAAACTCTTGGTCCAGTGAAAACATAAAAGGAATTCTAACTCCCGTAGGTCTGTTTAAGTAACTTCACTTTGCTTTCTGCTTCTCGAGGATTCAATAAACCTAGGTCTACTAGGGAAAAAGAACTATACTACATCCGTAATCCGGATCGAAGGTATCAACCCTTTTTCTAGCGCCGTTATCGGGGAATCAATAGCTACCCTGGTGAGGTTATTAGGAACATTGCTAGTTTTAATTCTTGTTTTTTAAATTTGTTAGTTTGCTTTCAGTATTTATTTGAAAAACTAAAAAAATAGTTAGTTTTTAAATCTTGTTTTTACCATCATTAGTATTTGTTTAAGAAAATCCAAAAACATAGCAAATATGGCTGAAAAGAAGCTTGGGGAGTTTGGAACTCCCAACAATGATTATTTGCATACTCCTATTACTCAGCCAACAATTACTGCTGAAGATTATGAATTAAGCCTCACTATTTAAGTTTTGTTCAACATAATCAATTTGGAGGCTCTGCTATTGAAGATGCAGGTATCACTTAAATACTTTTACTGAAATATGTGATATGATGCACATTAAAGATGTTGACCCTGATGCGGTTAAGTTGCACTTATTTCCTTTCTCTCTTAGAGGAAGAGCAAAAGAATGGTTGCTATATTTTCCTACAAATACTATTGCATCATGGGTGGAATGCACTTCTTTACTTATGACTAAATTCTTTCCACCTGCAAAGACTATGCAACTAAGATCTAATATTACTGATTTTAGATAGGAAGAGCGTGAGCCACTAGCGCTTGCATGGGAGAGAATAAAAGAATGCATGAGAAACTGTCCCAGTCATGGGATGGAAGATTGGTTAATTCTCCATTTATTTTATAATGCTCTTAACCCTGTGTTTAAGTCTATGCCTGATACTGCAGCTGGAGGGACATTTATGGGTAAAAAAACTTATCGAAGCAAAGCGGCAGCTAGACAATATACAAGACAACCATGACCAATGGCATGTGGAAAGATCAAACACGAAGAAGGTGAACTCCGTCACACCTCAAGAAAATGAAGAACTCAATGCTAAGTTGGATGAGCTCATATTATCCTTCAAAGGTAAGGAAACCCAATCTACTCCCGAACCAACTATTGAAAAAATATACTTCATAGCTCGTAATGATTATAACCCTGCTTGGAAGAAGAACTATAATCCAAATTTTCAGAAACACTATTCTAGTCCTGATAATAATATGACATCAAGTAATGGTATTCTCCAACAAACTCTTAAATCTTTTATGGACTCACAAAATGATAAAAACAATATCCTAATTAAAATAATGGAGAACCATGATGCTATGCTTGGTAAATTATCTAACCAAGCTATTAGTTTGAGGAATAATTTGCAGACCCTCCAAGAAAGAACAAGGATTGTTGAGGCATAGCTAGGTAAGATAACCGAGAGTCAAACTCTCATTCTAGCTAAATTTGCAGGTAAAGTTGAGCCCAATACAGTGGAAGACCTCAAGATGATAAGAATCCAGAGGGAAGAGCCTGAAGAACTTGACTATAGCAATGCTCCTTCACCAAATTACACAATTGAAGATCTTGTAAAAAGGATCAATATCAAGATTCCGGTAAGTGAAGGAAATGAGAAAGCCATGTATCAACACTTTGTTAATCAAGTAGCAATAAAGGTACGTGAGCTTGAGAAGAATATAAGAAAATCGCTGAAAAATTGCCTGTTAAGCTAGATGATATATTTGAGCCTACTATTAAGATTAAAATTAGGACTAATGAAATAACTGCACTTTGTGATTTAGGTGCAAGTGTTTTAACAATTCCAAAGAGTCTGTTTAATAAGCTAAATCTTGGCTCTTTTGAAATCATCAAGTTAAAATTGCATCTAGCATATTCTATTTACAAACAAACAGTAGGAATTAAAGAGAATACCTTAGGAGTATACATTAAAGGCTGCCCCGCTCTTATTGATTTTGTTATTATCTACATGCCTGAAGATGCTAATACATATATCATATTAGGTCGTCCTTTCTTAAGAACTATTAAGGCTTTGGTTAATCTGCATGAAGGGAACGTGAAGCTCCAATTGACTTCACGTGATCCTTTTGTAATTCATTTTCTCAGGAAAAAGAAAGCTAATCAAGATGAGAAGGAGGCCATTACTTTAAAGGCCAACTATTTTGGAGTGGGTGTTCCACTCATCTGGCCTAAGTGAACAACATCAAGGTCAAGCTATTGACCATAAACAGCGCTGCATGGGAGGCAAACCATGTGAAATAAAGGTTTGAGTAAAGTTTTTAAGTTTGAGTTTAAGTTTTATGTTGAATAAAGAGTGCTAGAAAAATCCAGTGAGAATGAGAGATTTTGTGGTATTAAAAATTCCTGTTTTATACATGCTAATGTTGGTCAATGATACGTCCAAAACGTATCTACTTTCCCGAATACTTTTTCTATTGTTTCTCCTCTAAACTTGTGTGATTTGGATACAATTAACACGGACTGACGCTGTTTTCAGCAGAATTATCTTGGTTTCTAGTTTTTGTGTAGAAAATCAACTATTAGGGAAAATCCCGAAAAATATGCCAAAAATCCTATTTCACTAGAAGACTCACGGATCCAGAGTAAGAGACGGAGGGGAGGCCTGAGGGGCCCACACCCCTTGCCGTGCGGGTGGGCCCAGGCCGCGCCTGGAGGGGGTGTGGCTGCCCCAGGCACCCGCTCGGCATCCCTCTTTGCCTATAAGATGCCTCTTGACCTAAAAACCGAGGGGGTTCGATGTTTTTCCAGAAAGAGTTACGCTGCGCCGCCACCATCAGAAACCGCGATTCGGAACCAGAAACTCCGTTCTGGCACCCTGCCGGGATGTGGAATTTGGAGAGGATCATCGCCATCGTCATCACCAATGCCTCTCCATCAACCATCAATGTTTCCCTCATCCATGAGTGAGTAATCCCCCGCTGTAGGCTATGGGGATGGTAGGGATTGGATGAGTTCTATCATGTAATCGAATAAGATTGTTAGGGCATGGTGACTAATATCTTTATTAGTGCTATTTGACTTTGTTGCAACTTGTTGTGCTTAATGCTTGTCACTAGGGCCCGAGTGCCATGATCTTAGATCTAAACTTATTATTGAATCATTATGATAGTATTGTTTGTGATCTTATCTGCAAGTTGTGTACACATATCATTGTCCGGAACCAAAGGCCCCGAAGTGACAGAAATTGGGACAACCCGAGGGGATGGCTGTGATGTGAGGATCACATGTGTTCATGGAGTGTTAATGCTTTGCTCTGGTGCTCTATTAAAAGAAGCTCCTTAATTGCCAGTAGTTCCCTTGAGGCCTCACTGCAACGGGCTGGCAGGACAAAAGATGTTGTGCAAGTTCTCATTGCGAGCACCCATGACTATATATGGAGCACATGCCTATGATTGTTTAGTACTTGGATGCTTATTCTTATTTATTTACAATTGCTCTAGATCTTGAAGTTACATGTTTAGACTCGTTCATGCAACGCCCGTCCATCCATCCCTATGCCTACCGCACTCATATCCTACTGTTTGTTACTACAGTTACTATTGCTCTTGTTTTACTGCTGTTGTTACTTTGCTATTGCTACTACCAAACTGTTGCTGCTGATAAACTTCTGTGAGCAAGAACTATTTCCAGGTGAAGCTGAATTGACAACTCAGTTGTTAAGGCTTGCAAGTATTCTTTGACTCCCCTTGTGTCGAATCAATAAATTGGTAATACTACCCTCGAAGACTGTTGCGATCCCCTATACTTGTGGGTCATCAGTCAATAATTTAGTTTGTCATTTTTCTGTCAAAACATGGTGTTTCGCTAAGTTTCAGTCTATAAAGTAATTCTTGAAGAAATATAATTTTTTTGATGTATACAGTACCTTTAACGACCAACTATATGACGTGAATAAAAATTTCAGCCGTATAGTTCCGTTTGTATAATTATTTGAGCCATCGACAATATTTCTTCTCCAGATAGATAAGGTTTAACGACCAAATATACAGTGGGACCATTTTGGTCGGGACGTATAGTTTCGGCCGTATAGTTATAGCCGCCAGGAAAAAAACCCTAATTTTTGCCGTCAGACCAACTATACGGTGAGAACAAATTGTTACAGTCGTATAGTTGCGACCGTATAGTTGCATCCGACCACTTAAACGCATAAGAAGGTACCAAAAACACCAAAACTTCAATCCTTTTCTCTCTTCTACCTCCAAACTCTCTCAAAACCTCAAGAGATCTTCACCTCTACTCAATTTTGTTCGATTTCCTCGCACAAAAGTGATCTACGGTATGTTTCTCCTCTGATCCTCCTGAGGGGTTTCGCGGCATAGTAAATCAAAATTTTCTACGGATGCGAACAGAGGGAAAGCCAAGATCTAATCTAGGAGATGCAAACAACAAGAGAGATTGGATTAGATCTTCATACCCTTGAAGATTCGCACAGCGGAACGTTCGTCGGAACGTGGGTGATATAGTCGTACTCGCTTCTCCTCCTCGCGATCCGATCCGATCTAGCACCACAAGTGGCGGTGCCTCCGTGAGATGCACACGTGCAGCACCTCGACGTCTCCTCCTTCCTCGGACCAGCAAGTATGGTGGAGAGACGGATTGGATCTACAACACGACGGCGTGGTGTATATGGTGGAAAATTTCTGCAGCAGGGCTTCGCCTACAAACAGTCGGGAGGGAGAGAGGAGAGCAGCAGGGCGGCTAGGGTTGGAGGGGAAGGTGTGTGGGGGTGGTGCGCCCCCAGCCCTCTTTATATAGAGGGGTGGGCGGCTGCCCTTTCCCCTCCCCCAAGCCCAAACCGGCGGCCAAAGGAGGAGGAGTGGGGGGGGCAAGGAACCCCCCCTTCTAGAAGCTCTATCTAGGGTTTAAACCCTCTTTGGCCGGCTGGGCCCTATGGGGCCTTGTGCCCCTGGCCCAATGCGGCCAGGGCACTCCCTCATAGGCCCATTCCCCCTCCCGGAAGGTGGGGCCACGTTGGTCCCCTTCCGGAAGGTTCTAGAAGCTTCCGGTACAATACCGATTAACCCGGAACAATTCCGAACTCCAAAAACTGCACTGCCTTATATGAATCTTATTCTCCGGACCATTCCGGAACCTCTCGTGATGTCCCGGATCCCATCCGAGAATCCGAACAAAAACTCATAAACCAATTATCCAATCTATCCGAGCGTCGAGACACGTTAAGTGTGTGACCCTGCGGGTTCGAGAATATACAGACATGATCTTCTATCAATAATCAACAGCGGGGTCTGGAAACCCATATTTACTCCCACACATTCATCGATGATCATATCGGATGAACCACGATGCCAGGATTCAATCAATCCCATATATATATTCCCTTCGTCTCGCGATATTTTACTTGCCCGAGATTTGATCGTCGGTACCGTCATACCTAGTTCAATCTCGTTCACAACAAGTACTTTACTCGTTCCATAATCCGATATCACTTTGTGATTAACTCCTTAACCACATGCTTGCAAGCGGTGTTGATATTGATTACCGAGTGGGCCCGAAGTATATCTCTCCGACTTGGGAGGGACAAATCCCATCTCGATACATACAACCCAACAGATACTTTCCGATCACCTGAGAGACACCTTTATGATCACCCTCTCATAGGATGACGTTTGATGACCTCAAAGCTTTCTTCCGATACCAGGGAGTTGTATTATCTCATGGTCTAAGGAATACAATATTTGACATAAGAAAAGCTTCGCAAAGACGAACACGATGACACGATCTAATTGCTTCGCTTAGTTTGGGTCTGTCCATCATATCATTCTCCCAATGATATGATCTCATTATTAATTGACAACTCATGTCCATGGCTAGGAAACCTTAACCATCATTAATCAATGAGCTAGTCCTTAGAGGCGTACTAGGGACACGGTGTTGTTCACAAACCACACAAGTATTAAAGTTTCCGCTTAATACAATTCTAGCATGGAATATAAACATTATCATGAACAAGAATTATAATAATAACATCTTTATTATTGCCTCTAGGGCATAATTCCAACAGTCTCCCACTTGCACTAGAGTCAATAATCTAGTTTACATCTGGCAACAATCTCACACCCATGGCACTGAGGTGCTGATCATGTTTTACACGTGGAAGAGGTTTAGTCAATGGATCTGCGACATTCAGATCTGTATGTACTTTGCTAATCTTCAGATATCCATCTGATATATAATCTCAGATTATATGAAATTTGCGGTTGATATGCTTGGTCTTTGGATGATATCTTGGTTCCTTAGCGAGTGCTATGGCGCCAGTGTTGTCACACAATATCTCCAGTGGGTCCAATGCACTTGGAACCACGCCAAGCTCAGCGATGAAGTTTCTGATCCAAACTCCTTCACTTGACGCTTCTGCAGCAGCCATGTATTCCGCTTCTACTGTAGATCCCGCGATCACGCTTTGCTTGTAGCTTCTCCAGCTCACAGCTCCTCCATTCAAAATATACACGTATCCTGTCTGAGATTTAGAATCATCCTTGTCGGTGTCAAAACTAGCGTCGACGTAACCTTTTACGACGAGCTGTTCATCACCCCCATAGACTAAGAACATTTCTTTAGTCCTATTTAGGTACTTTAGGATGTCCTTCACGGCTGTCCAGTGTTCCACTCCTGGATCACTTTGATATCTGCTCGTCAAACTAAGAGCATTGGACACATCCGGTCTAGTACACAGCATGGCATACATGATGGAACCTATGGCCGAGGCATAAGGCACTTTGCTCATAGCTTCCCTATCATTTACCGTAGCTGGACACTAAGCCTTGCTCAATATCTTACCTGACAACATAGGCACTGAACCTTTCTTTGCCTTATCCATTCTGAACCTTTTCAGAACTTTGTCTAGGTATGTACTCTGGCTTAAAGGTATCAGGCGTCTTTGTCTATCTCTATAGATCTTGATTCCCAATATATAAGCAGCTTCACCTAGGTCTTTCATTGAAAAACACTTGTTCAAATAACTCTTCACATCGTTAAGCATTTTGATGTCATTTCCAATAATCAATATGTCATCCACATATAGTACCAGAAACGTCACCGAGCTCCCACTCACTTTCTTGTAGATACAAGCTTCGTAGCAATTTGGAACAAATCCAAAGCTCTTGATCACTTGATCAAGACGAAGGTTCCAACTCCGAGATGCTTGCTTCAGTCCATAAATGGAACACTGAAGTTTGCATACTTTATCATCATCCTTAGGATCGACAAAACCTTCTGGTTGCATCATATACAACTCTTCATCAATGTTGCCATTGAGGAACGCAGTTTGACATCCATCTGCCATATTTCATAATCATGAAACGCAGCAATTGCTAAATCCGAATGGACTTAAACATCGCTACGGGAGAGAAAGTCTCATCGTAGTCAACACCTTAAACTTGTCGAAAACCTTTCGCAACAAGCCGTTCTTTATAGACGGTAACATTACCATCCGCGTCCGTTTTCTTATTGAAGATCCATTTGCACTCAACGGCCTTTCGGTCGCTAGGAGGGTCCACCAAAGTCCATACTTGGTTTTCGCTCATGGATCCCAATTCGGATTTCATGGCTTCTAGCCATTTCTCAGAGTCTGGGCTCATCATCGCTTCCTCATAGTTCGCAGGTTCACTGTCTTCTACTAACAAGACAGTCAAGATAGGGTTGCCGTACCACTCAGGAGGGGCACACGACCTTGTCGACCTGCGACATTCAGTAGCAGCATCGTCCGAAGCTTCATGATCCTTGTCATTAGCTTCCTCTATTGTTGGTGCAGGCGGCACTGGAACAATTTCAGGTGCTGTGCTACTCTCCAACTCAAGAGAAGGTTCAATAACCTCGTCTAGCTCTACTTTCCTCCCACTCACTTCTTTCGAGAGAAACTCCTTCTCAAGAAAGGAACCGTTCTTTGCGACAAACACTTTGCCTTCGGTTCTGTGATAGAAGGTATACCCAATAGTTTCCTTAGGGTATCCTATGAAGACGCATTTCTCCGCTTTGGGTTCGAGCTTGTCCGACATCAACTTATTGACGTAAGCGTCGCATCCCCAAACTTTAAGAAACGACAACTTAGGTTTAGCACCAAACCACAGTTCATACGGTGTCGTCTCAACGGATTTAGATGGTGCCCTATTTAAAGTGAATGCAGCGGTTTCTAATGCATAACCCCAAAATGATAACGACAAATCAGTAAGAGACATCATTGATCGGACCATATCTAATAAGGTTCGATTCCGGCGTTCAGACACACCATTGCGCTGTGGTGTTCCGGGTGGCGTGAGTTGCGAAACGATTCCGCTTGCTTTAAGATGCGTGAGAAAATCATAACTCAAATATTCACCTCCACGATCGGATCGTAGAAACTTAATCTTTCTGTTACGATGGTTCTCCACTTCATTCTGAAATTCTTTGAACTTTTCAAATGTTTCTGATTTATGTTTCATTAAATAGATATATCCATATCTACTTAAGTCATCGGTAAAAGTGAGAAAATAGCGATATTCACCGCGCGTCGAAACACTCATCGGTCCGCATACATCGGTATGTATGATTTCCAACAAGTCCGTTGCTCGCTCCATCATACCGGAGAACGGGGTTTTGATCATCTTGCCCATGAGGCATGGCTCGCATGTGTCAAATGATTCAAAATCAAGAGACTCCAAAAGTCCATCAGAATGGAGTTTCTTCATGCGCTTTACACCAATATGACCTAGACGACAGTGCCACAAATAAGTAGTATTATCACTATCTACTTTGCATCTCTTAGCCTCAATGTTATGGATGTGTGTTTCATCCCTTTCGAGATTTAGAAGAAATAAACCATTCACAATAGGTGCATGACCATAAAAGATGTTACTCATATAAATAGAACAACCATTATTCTCTGATTTAAATGAATAACCGTCTTGCAATAAACAAGATCCAGAAATAATGTTCATGCTCAACGCAGGCACATAATAACATTTATTAAGGTTTAATAAAACTAATCCCGAAGGTAAAACTAAGGAGAGCATGCCGACGACCATCACATCAACTCTTGATCCGTTGCCAACGCGCATCGTCACCTCATCCCTCGCAAGCCGCCGTCTATTCCATAGGTCCTGTTTCGAGTTACAAATATTAGCAACTGAACCGGTATCAAATACCCAGGCACTACAACGAGGGCTAGTAAGGAAAACATCAATAACATGTATATCAAATATACCTTTGATGGTGCCAGCCTTCTTGTCCGCTAAGTACTTCGGACAGTTGCGCTTCCAGTGACCCTTGTCCCTGCAATAGAAGCACTCAGTGTCCGGCTTAGGACCAGACTTGAGCTTCTTCTCAGCAGGGGAAGTGCGCTTGCCGCCGCCCTTCTTGAAGGGCTTCTTTGATCCCTTACCTTTCTTGAAGGTGGGCTTGTTGACCATCAACACATGATTATCCTTTTTGATGTCCACTTCCGCGGCCTTCAGCTTTGCGAAGAGCTCGGTGATTGTATCAGTGGAACCAATCTGATTATGAGTCACTACAAAACTTTTGTAGCTGGGAGGGAGTGATTGCAGAACCCTGTCAATCTTGAGCTCCTCTGGAATCTTGCAGTCCAGTTGCTCAAGGCGTTGAGTGTAGCCCGACATCTTAATGGCGTGCTCACTAATGTAACTCCCTTCATCCATCTTGCAGTTAAAGAACTTCTTAGAGATCTCATATCTCTCAGAACGGGCTTGAGTCTGAAACATGGTTTTCAACTCCTCGAGAATCTCAAAGGGCCCGGGATAGTCTTCAAAACGATTTTGAAGTTCCGATTCCATAGCAAACAACATGGTGCTCTTAATCACACCATAATCATCTCTGCGCGACTGATAGACAGCTTTCTCATCAGCCGGCACAGTAGCAGCAGGGGCATCACCTAACGCACTCTCAAGGACATAGTCCTTTTGACCGCCAGAGAGAATGATTCTCAGATTGCGGAACCAATTGGTGAAGTTAGACCCATTGTTTCTAAGCTTTTCCTTCTCAGCAAAAACGTTGAAGTTGAAGTTGGACTTAGCCATGTGATCTACAGTATTTGCAAGTACAAATTAGACTATGTTCATGATAACTAGTTCAACTTTTAATCAAATTACTAGATGAACTCCCACTAAATTCAACATCCCTCAAGTTGTTTAGTGAACATGATCCAAATTCACCACACCTAATCCGATCATCACGAGAAGAGATGTGGCTTCAATGGTGGACAACGAAGTGTCGATCATATCATTCATATGACTCATGCTTAACCTTTCGGTTCATGTGTTCCGAGGCCATGTCTGTACATGCTAGGCTCGTCAAGTCAAACCCAAGTATTTCCGCGTGTGCAAAAACTGGCTTGCACCCGTTGTATGTGAGCGTAGAGTCTATAGCACCCGATCATCACGTGATGCTAGGACACGACGAACTTTCGCAACGGTGCATACTTGGGGAGAACACAGTTTTTTATCTTGATCTTTAAGTGAGGATTCATCTTATAATGCTACCGTCGCGATCTAAGCATAATAAGATACGTAAAAGGATAAACATCACATGCATATAACTTTATGTGACATGGTATAGCCAATCTTCGCGCCATGATCTCCATCTTGTGCATTCCGGCATGATCTCCATCACTCCACCATGATTGCCTCCACCACGAATCGCAACTACAACTATTGCTAACTACTTAGCGATAAAGTGAAACTATTACATGGCGTATAAGAAGTTGACACACAGGTCATACACAATTATAAAGACAACCATATGGCTCCTCCCAGTTGTGTACTCATCGACATGCAAGTCGTGAAACATTACAAAACATGATCATCGCATACATTATACACATCACATCTTGGGCCATACCATATCACAGAAAACACTCCCTGCAAAAACAAGTTAGACGCCTCTACTTTGTTGTTGCATGTTTTACGTGGCTTATGGGAGTAGATGCTAAGAACGATTCTTACCTACGGAAAGCCACAACGGTGATATTATGGTTGCCAAACTCCGGTGTTAATCCCATGACAACTATAGTGAGAGAAACTGACATCCACCAGCCGCATGTGTGGAACAAGCCACACGTCAAGTGCGGAGCCGGTCTCGCGAACGACGTCGCGTAAGGTTGGCCTGGACCGCTCCAATCTCACTATCCCGCGTCATAGGAAGAACACAAACAAGAGGCTTGCAATAGAAAAGATCAACGCCCGCAACAACCATGTTGCGTTCTACTCGTGAAACACATCTACGCATAGATCTAGCTCTGATACCACTGAGGGGTTTCGCGGCATAGTAAATCAAAATTTTCTACGGATGCGAACAGAGGGAAAGCCAAGATCTAATCTAGGAGATGCAAACAACGAGAGAGATTGGATTAGATCTTCATACCCTTGAAGATTCACACAGCGGAACGTTCGTCGGAACGTGGGTGATGTAGTCGTACTCGCTTCTCCTCCTCGCGATCCGATCCGATCTAGCACCACAAGTGGCGGTGCCTCCGTGAGATGCACACGTGAAGCACCTCGACGTATCCTCCTTCCTCGGACCAGCAAGTATGGTGGAGAGACGGATTGGATCTACAACACGACGGCGTGGTGTATATAGTGGAGAATTTCTGCAGCAGGGCTTCGCCTACAAACAGTCGAGAGGGAGAGAGGAGGGCAGCATGGCGGCTAGGGTTGGAGGGGAAGGTGTGTGGGGGTGGTGCGCCCCTAGCCCTCTTTATATAGAGGGGTGGGCGGCTGCCCTTGCCCCTCCCCCAAGCCCAAACCGGCGGCCAAAGGAGGAGGAGTGGGGGGCAAGGAACCCCCTTCTAGAAGCTCTATCTAGGGTTTAAACCCTCTTTGGCCGGCTGGGCCCTATGGGGCCTTGTGCCCCTGGCCCAATGCGGCCAGGGCACTCCCTCATAGGACCATGCCCCCTCCCGGAAGGTGGGGCCACGTTGGTCCCCTTCCGGAAGGTTCTAGAAGCTTCCGGTACAATACCGATTAACCCGGAACAATTCCGAACTCCAAAAACTGCACTGCCTTATATGAATCTTATTCTCCGGACCATTCCGGAACCTCTCGTGATGTCCCGGATCCCATCCGAGACTCCGAACAAAAACTCATAAACCAATTATCCAATCTATCCTAGCGTCGAGACACGTTAAGTGTGTGACCCTGCGGGTTCGAGAATATGCAGACATGATCTTCTATTAATAATCAACAGCGGGGTCTGGAAACCCATATTGACTCCCACACATTCATCGATGATCATATCGGATGAACCACGATGCCAGGATTCAATCAATCCCATATATATATTCCCTTCGTCTCGCGATATTTTACTTGCCCGAGATTTGATCGTCGGTACCGTCATACCTAGTTCAATCTCGTTCACAGCAAGTACTTTACTCGTTCCGTAATCCGATATCACTTTGTGATTAACTCCTTAACCACATGCTTGCAAGCGGTGTTGATATCGATTATCGAGTGGGCCCGAAGTATATCTCTCCGACTTGGGAGGGACAAATCCTATCTCGATACATACAACCCAACAGATACTTTCCGATCACCTGAGAGACACCTTTATGATCACCCTCTCATAGGATGACGTTTGATGACCTCAAAGCTTTCTTCCGATACCATGGAGTTGTATTATCTCATGGTCTAAGGAATACAATATTTGACATAAGAAAAGCTTCGCAAAGACGAACACGATGACACGATCTAATTGCTTCGCTTAGTTTGGGTCTGTCCATCATATCATTCTCCCAATGATATGATCTCATTATTAATTGACAACTCATGTCCATGGCTAGGAAACCTTAACCATCATTAATCAATGAGCTAGTCCTTAGAGGCGTACTAGGGACACGGTGTTGTTCACAAACCACACAAGTATTAAAGTTTTCGCTTAATACAATTCTAGCATGGAATATAAACATTATCATGAACAAGAATTATAATAATAACATCTTTATTATTGCCTCTAAAGGCTAGGTGAGCGACATGTTGGTTTCACCTGGGTGAGTTACAACCAGTGCTAGGTGAGCGACATGTTGGTTTCTTTACTCTAAAGGCTTGTGGATTGCTCACTAGGACAGGTGGTGTTTATTACCTGCATATTTCTGGAGCTGGGCATATCTACCCTGCTCCTCTGCCTAATGTTCTTTTCTCTATCGAGGAAGGACACGTGCTTTATGACTTGCAGGTTGAGCAACACCAATCCGAGAAGGATATTTCGGATGAGGATGAGGACCAAGAGGAGGAGCAAGAAGTTCCTTATCAATAGGAGCAGCCACCAAACCGGTTTGCTACATATCAAGATTTCCAAGAACTTGGAGGGACTATGGAGGGGATGCATAATATCGCTCTGAACCTCCGAGAAACAACAAGTAACATATCAAATCAATTTGCGGACTGGAGTTACAACTTTCCCCCCACCTCAATTATTTGAAGAGCTTGCACAGTCCTAATCTTGGGGAGGTTTTCTATCTATTTTTATTTTGCGTTCATTTGCTTTATTTTATTTTCAATGTTATGCTTTTTATTTTGAGTTTATAAGCACTCGTGTTGGTTTCCCCAACACTTTACATTTAGTTATTTTATTTTGTTTTCGAGATTTTCAAGTCGAGCTTTGCCACTAATTTTCTATTCTTTAAATTCCCCTTCTCAAAATCCACAAAAATATTTCTCCGTTTATCTTTATTTTCTCTCTTTCTTTTCTTTTCGCCTCGAGGTTCTCATTTATACAGGAGAGTGATTGACTTTGAGTTTTGAAAAAATAAATCAAAAGGGAAGAGATAAGTGGAACCAAACATGAGCAGTATGCCTTATGACCCCCCCACTTTTGAAGTTTGAGAAACCCATGCTAGTTAGTAGTAAATGTTAAGATGTTATATCGGTGGAGTAAGTCTTTATATTGTAGTAAAATTTTGTTTGCATGGGTATTTAGTTGAGTATGTTTTGTTCCAGCTCTTGTAGTTAACCAAGTATTGCCTAAATTTTTTCTAAACAATTAAAATAAGATAAAGTATCACAATTGAAGGCTTGTGTGTTGTAGTGTTTAGTCTTGAAAGATTATTCCTAGGGACATTCAACACCACAAAAGATAATGATTGACTTGATAGCTCTCTTTGAAAGGATTTGTTCAATTGAATCAATATTTAGCAATTTTAGTGAGCATGACAAAGTTTGACTTGTGAATCAAAAGAATAATATAGCTTTATGCGTGTCAAACTTCATGGTATGCTAGCAACTCCGCTAGCCTAAGAACGATCTTCATGAAAGAAACTCCTAGATTTCGTCTATGAGTTGATTAAACATTTGTAGCAAGAATGCTATAATGGGTAATATTCTTAGCACTCTCAGGTAGTTGTAAACATGATGGAATCACTCCTCTGCCTGATATGAGTACTCATTTTGCAAAAGGAACAAAAACTTTAGTGATGTCATGAGTGTCCATCGCAGCTCGATAAACTAATGGAATTTTTTGGCATGCTCTCAATTACTTAAGAACTGAAATTCTTGAAGGACAATGAATAGTAAAGTAGTGCTTGAAAAGTCTTGATTTATTGATGTGGGAGAACTGAGATACTTTAGTATATATGCTTTTCATGATGAACTCTCACATTCTCAATTTTACATAATTATACTTTATTTTTCAAAGGCAATCTTATGAGTTGATTACATGACATGGAATAAAGTTAACTCATTTGAATCATCCATGCTTACAATAATTTTGATGTGCTATAAGGATTCATGAAACCCGTATGATATGCTTGCCATTACTCTATCTATGCTGAAGTTTTTCAGATTAATAAAGTGGAGGAAACATGAGACTACCAATCATGAGTAAGATCATCATCTCGTTATTTCAGTTTAAATGCTGAGTTCCTTTTTGATTTTGGTTTTTTTGCTCGAGGAAGATCAAGTTTAAGCTTGGGGAGGTTGATGGTTGTGAAATATAGCCATCCACACTCACATTTAAACTGGATATTATTCATACTTTTGATGAAATATCACTCTAAACCCTGCCACTAATGCCTAATGATCAAAAGGGTATGCAATCCTTTCTTGCTATTTTTCCATGCGCAGATAATGGCGTATAATGATGGGAATCACAATATTAAAGTCAAAGATACGAGATTTCCAACATGTCAAATAAACCAGGAGCCGTGAAGTGGATCCAGTGTCCTTAACGACCAACTATATGGTCGGAATAAATTTTGGCCGTATAGTTCCGGCCGTATAGTTGGCACCAACATCACCTGGTCAAACAGAACAACTTTCCTGAAGAGACTCCTATATAAAGAGGCTTTGGGCGACGAGAAAACCCTCTCTCGATCTCTCTCTTTTAACCACAACCCTCTCTGCCACCAGAAGCCACCACGCTAGAGGAATAGATCTAGATCTAATCTCCAAACCCTTCTCCACCACCATAGCCATATTCCACCACTTGTAATAGTGGATCTCTTCTCCAATTGGCAACGTTGTAAGACTATTTACTACCAATCTTTTGATCTCTATTACAATGTTTATGATCGTTGATTTCATCTCTTTGTGTGAGTAATTATCCTTGGGCTAAGGGCTTCGGCCTAGACATGTAGCTTTTTGTGCTTGTTATTTATCATAGATGGGATCATGTATTAGTTTGTATGAAATGATGATTATTGTACCCTCTCTTGCCTCAATCTAAGGACTTGTCAGGTACCCAAGACCCCAAGGATTGATCCAGGTATAGGAAGTGTGAGTGATGACTGATCTGCAGGTTGGAAACCCCAGTGATAGAAGAGGTAGTATGGTTGTATGTAAGGGATTTACTTGGGATTAACGGTGACGTCACTATGCATATCATTAGTTCATTTTATTCCATGGATTAGACTAGTAGGTTATTGCTATGAGCGGTTGCGGAGTCAATAGCAATTATGGATGCACTGCCCACATATAATTATCTTGCTCTAACAATTAGATGCATACTTTATTATTATCTTTTATTTCCATCAGATGTTTTGCACAGCTACTGGTGAAACCGAAAACCCCAGGCTCTCTCTACATCGTCAACTACAACAAAAATATCGCAAACTCTTGGTCCATTGAAAATATAAAAGCAATTTTAAAACTCCCGAAGGTTCATTTACGTAACTTCACTTTGCTTTCTGCTTCTCGAGGATTCGATAAACCTAGGTCTACTAGGGAAAAAGAACTATACTATATCCATAATCCGGATAGAAGGTATCAAGCACCACCCAAAGCTACGCCAGATTTAGTTGAGAAGGATTGACGCGCTGAAAGGGCATGTATGCCCCCATGTGTGGTTTTGGTAATTAATGACAATCTCTATGGACTAATGTGTAAATTGAGTTTCACTTGTAGGTTTGTCCATTGGCATCGCTTGGGCCATGTGTTGGTCTCAAGGTTGGAAGATGAAGAAATGTCCAAGGGCTTTGTGCCCATTGGAATCATGAAGAAAGAAGGAGCTTGAAGGCCGATCAAGGCATGTGCAAAGAGTTGCATCAAGATGGATCAACCTCAAGTAAGGATTAAGAAGGACGAGCTCAAGATGCGCCATCTCTAGAAGATCTCATGCTTGAAGCTTGCCATCCTCGTGCTCATGGAATGATGAAGACAAGTTCAAAGAAGAGGTTTCCCCATGGAATATGGGGGAGCATTTTGCAAGTCTTCATCAAGCAAGAGCGAGCAAGAGCAAACAAGAAAGGTGTTCCCACTATAGAAGAACAAGACGGTCTACATCAAGTTCAAGTGGGACGCTCAAGGCAAAGGTATGTTGATAGGGATTCTCTTTTGCCGGTCTCGTGTTGTTAGTTGGGAGACCGGGTTTAGGATAGATAGCCGTACTATCAAGAGGGGCTCTCAAGCGGGTGTCTCGTTTGCATCGTTCGGAGAGAGCTCAAACCTTTGCATTCATAGAATCATCTTTCTTGGTTGTTATTTGGTTCTTGTCCATGAGAGGATCTAGAGCTTGTGGTCATCATCATAACAAGCTCTAGTTCATCATCTAAGGATTTCACTTGCATATCTTATTGCGGTTTTTGATCTTGCGAGTTTTCCGGCTCCACACCTTGGGGGATACTTCACATATATATTTATGATATTTTCTCCCAAGGTGATTCCCAATATTTCCAACAAAATTGGTTTCATCCCATTTGGAGTTCGGATGCAAAAGTTATTGCGTTTCTGGTTTTCTGGTTTCTGGAATTTCCCTGACCGGAAGTTCCGGCTTCCCACCGGAAGTTCCGCTAGGGAATTTTTGCCACCGAAAGTTCCGGTGGAAGTTCCGGGTCTTCTTCCGCTCAAGCTCAGTAACCTTCTGTTTTGAAGCGTTCTATTTGCCGGAACTTTGTCGGAACTTGCGTCGGAAGTTCACCGGAACTTCCGGTCTGTTTTGACTGGAACTTCCAGTTGCGCTTCTAGAGCGGGCGTCAACGGTCTGATGACCATTGGAGCCAGGCTGGGCGGAACTTCCGCCCAAGAGCCGGAAGTTCCGGCCATGATTCGTTTTTTTAGTTTCTGGCTCCGCAGTTTACGACCGTTGGCTGTGTGCCACCGGAACTTCCGGCCTCCCACCGGAAGTTCCGGCCAGGTATCGCGAATGCCCATAACGGGCAGATCCGGGATCCCTTTAAAAGGGTCTCCTCTTCCCCTTCGTGGGCACGAGCTTTTCTTCTTGGTTCTTGGCTTTCTCTCTCTCCTCCATTGTCAACCTTGAAGAAGCTTTCCCTCTCCCTTTCCCCTCCTATGATTCTTGCATCTTTTTGAGGGATTTGAGAGAGGAGATCTATATCTACAATCCCCCCAAGTCAAATCCCTTCTTTGTGAAGGAATCATTGGGATCTAGATCTTGGAGAGTTTTGTGTTCTCCTCTTGTGTTCTTCCTCCCTTATTCCCCCAATAGCTTTTGTAGCTTTGTTGGAATTTGGGAGAGAAGGACTTGCACTTGCATTTGGTGCATAGGTTTGAGTTCTACTCTTGTGTTCTTCCTCCCTTATTCCCCCAATAGATTTTATAGCTTTGTTGGAATTTGGGGGAGAAGGACTTGCCCTTGCATTTGGTGCATAGGTTTGAGTTCTCCTCGGAGATTCGGCGAGTTCAAGCTTGTGAGCTTGTTTCTCTTGGGTTCCTTGGAACCCTAGATGGTTGTGTGGTTGGATTGTTGACCTTTTGTGGTCTTGTTGACCTTTTGTGGTCTTGTAGCCTTTTGTGGCATTGTTGGCCTTTTGTGGCATTGTTGGCCTTTTGTGGCTTTGTTGTTGGGAGCCTACAATTGAATTGTGGAGTTAGCCCCAATCTTGTACGGGTTCGGTGACCACCCTCAAGCGTCCCATAGTGGAGCAAGTGCCCGCCTTTTGTGGTGCGCACTTGGGAGAATAGGGTGAGCCTTTTGTGGTGTCGGTGAGTTGCATGCTTCCGCATCCGGGGTGAGGACTTGTGTGGCGTTGGGTGTGCATCGAGCCACCACACCTCGAGGTGAGCCATTTGTGGCGTTCGGAGAGCATTGCGCCATCGCACCTCTCCAACGGAGACGTAGCTTCTTTGGAAATGAACTTCGGGAAACAAATCTTCGTCTCCACGTCCATTGGTTATCTCTCAACCGAACCCTTTACTTATGCACTTTACATTGTGATAGCCATCGTGCTTGAAGTATTTATACCTTGCTATCACCTTGTTGCTTGTATTGCTTAGCATAGGTTGTTGGTGCACCTAGGTGAACTTAGTGGCTAGGTTTTGTGCTCAATAAATTAAACGTTAGTTTTATTCCGCATTTACTTGATCCTAAACCGTAATAATTTTAAAAAGCCTATTCACCCCCCTCTAGGCGACTTCCTTTGTACTTTCACGCGCTATTCCATACAACCAACACAAGGTCAACAACCCTAGCCCTAATCCTACCATCTACTCCCTCACCTCCCCTCTGCTCACTCCGGTCGGCAAAGCCGTCGGAGCAGGTGAATGCAAATTCGATTTTTTGTGTGGGAGACGGTCCATACTCTCCATACACAATTTTATAACAACCATGCGAAGGGAATATACCCTAAGAGGCAATAATAAAGTGTTTATTATGTGTATTCCAAGTATATGATAGATGTTTATTTTGCATGCTATAATTGTATTAATACGGAAACATTAATACATGTGTGTTTAATAAACAAACAGAAAGTTCCTAGTTATGCCTCTCTCATAAACTAGCTCGTTGATTAACAAGATGATCAAGGTTTCCTGATCATGGACATTGGATGTTGTTAATAACGGGATCACAACATTAGTGTAATGGTGTGATGAACATTCATCCGAAGTATAGCATTATGATCAAAGTCATTGATTTTATATTGCTATAACAACTTACGAAGTGATCCTAATCCTTAGACCATGAGATCATGTCAATCACTAACACCGGAAGAGTTTCTTGATAACATCAAACGTCACACCGTAACAGGGTGATTATAAAGATGGATTCAGAACTAATAAAGTGTTATGTTGAGGCTCATGGATCGAGAGTGGAATTTGTTCATCCCGATGACGGATAGATATACTCAGGGCCCTCTCGGTGATATCACATTGATTAGCTTGCAAGCAAGTGATTTGATCACTAGAATGTTATATCACGGGAACGAGAAAAGAGTGCATGTCAGTAACGAGATCAAACTAGGTATGGAGATACCGATGATTGAATCTCGGACATGTAATATATCGTGAAACAAAGGGATTAAGATACTAGCATAAAAGGTTCCGATGATCACAAGAAAGTCATCGTTGAATGTGTGGGAGTCAGTATGGGTCTCCAGATCCCGCTTCTGATTATTGATCCGAGAGGGGTCTCGATCATGTCCGCATTATTCACGAACCATAGGGTGACACACTTAAGAGACACCGACATCCAATTGGAGCAAAAGTTTCATGCCGAAAGAATGAACAAGCGCAGGAATTTATTTCACTAGATACCGAAATAGGTTTTCGGGTAAAATTGCATAAAGTGGTTATGCATGTGAAATAGAATTCTAGCAAGGGGTTATTTGTGAATGTTTGTCATTAAAGTAATTGACAAAATTCTGAATAAAATAAAAGAGTTTTATTTAATGAGAGTTTGCATTAAATTCTGTGGAAATTTAATGGCAAGTTTGAGTGGGATTTTGAGTGGAGACATATGAATGGATTTTTGTGAGTGGAGTGTCCACCCACATGAAGAGGGGGGGCAAGGGGAAGCCCCCATGCGCCGGCCACCCCCTTGGGGTTCCCCCTCCTCCTATAAAAGGAGCCCCTCCTCTCACTTCTCACTCATACCTCCTCGTGAAGGATCTCTCTCCCCCTCTAGAATTTATCCCCCATGGTCTCGAACTAGCGAGATACATGTTCCAGGTGGCTATTCGGAAAGAAAGAGTTGTGCTTCCGCTGCATCGCTGGAGAGAGGAGGCAGAGGTTGCTCGGCGCCTCGAACGTGTGTGCGAGCACGGATGCGCTGCTGATTTGCGGCGCTAGGACTTCCTCTCGATCTTGAGATCGGCAAGAGATCGTCTACATCAACCACGAGTTGAACTCGTTAAGCTTTGTCGGTCTTCAAGGGTATGTTCTCTACGGATATACATCCGCCTGTTGTTTGTATCTAATAGATAGATCTTGGTACATAGTTCACATCGTAGGAATTTTTTTGTTTTCTATGCTGCGAACCCTACAGTGGTATCAGAGCCGGATCTATGCGTAGATGCTTTACACGGGTAGTACACATATGATTATGTGGGCGATGATGATCATGTTGTTGCTCCTTTGTTGTAATTTTGGATATTGGTGGCATAGTGGGATGAAGCGGCCCGGACAAACTTTACATGTCCTCGCACATGAGACCTGTTCTACGCTTGACATGCAACTAGTTTGCATAAGTGGCTAGCGGGTGTCTATCTCTCCTACTATAGTCAATATCTATTTTGCAACGAGTTGTCAACAATTTGGTTATCCTCGTTGTGGTTCATGTTCGTAGGTAAGAACGGTTCTATCTCGAAAGCCCTACGCCACGTAAAACTTGCAATGGATAAATTAGAGGCGTCTAGTTTAGATTGTTGCTGGGCTAGTGTTATGATATGGTGATGTTGTAAGTAGAAGTATGAGATGATACTCTTACAACACACATAGCGTGTAAACTCCATAAACCTTGGATTTACACATATAGGTATGATAGTGATCATACCACGATGCACATGATAGAGATCATCTGCGGGAACCATAACATTTCACAAATAAACATGTGATGTTTGATAGAATCTTATATTGCTTGTTTAGCGCTTTGTTAGCATAATAAGATGATCCCTCATTTAAATATCAAGATAAGAATGTGTTCTTCCTTTAGTATGCACCGATTATGTTTCGTCGCTCCAAGACATCACGTGATGATCGGGTGTTCTTGGATCCACGACCATATTTCGGGTGTAAAACAGTTACACACGCGAATACTAAAGTTCTAACTTGGAGAGCCTAGCATGTACAGACATGGCCTCGGAACACGAACCGAAAGGTTAAGCATGAGTCATATAGTTGATATGATGCCCATTTGATGCTCGCCTTTGAAGCTATACCGACTCACGTGATGATCGGACTTGGTATAGTGGATTTGGTTCATGTAATCACCAAAAAGGCACGAGGGATGTCGTTTTTGAGTGGGAGTTTATTCGTAATATGGATTAGTTGAACTCAATCTATCATACACTTAGTCTAAACTTTACAAATTCTGTTGTATATGGCACCACCTGCTTTTAATTTCAATGTGTTCATGGAGAAAGAGAAACTAGCAACGAACGGTAGCAACTTTACCGAATGGGCCATGAATTTGAGGATTCTCCTCTCTGCTGCACAAAAGCAATACATGCTAGAAGCGCCACTAGGCCCCCCACCTTTTGAGGATGCCCCTGACGAGGAGAAGAATGTCTACCAGACTCGTCAGGAGGACCACAACTTAGTTCATTGCGGCATATTGTATGGGCTAGAGCCAGAACTTCGAAAGCGTTTCGAAAATGGCAATGCATTTGATACAATGGGTGAGTTGAAAATGATTTTCGACACACATGCTGCTGTAGAGAGCTACAACGCTTCAGAAAAGTTCTTTAGCTGCATGATGGAAGAGCACAGCTCCGTTAGTGAGCATGTACTCAAGATGTCGGGTTACGCCGATAAGCTTGTGTCCTTGGGAATAACGATTCCCATTGACTTAGGCATCCATCGTGTTCTGCAGTCTCTGCCACCTAGCTATAAGAGCTTTGTGATGAACTATAATATGCAAGGCATGAATAAGTCTCTCCCCGAGCTTCTGTCAATGCTTAAAACTGCAGAAGTGGAGATCAAAAAGGAACATCAAGTGTTGATGATCAATAGGAACACTGGTTTCAAGAAAGACAAGAAGGGAAACGGAAGGGAAGTAAGGGCGGCAAGCCTGTTGCCGTGCCTGAAAAGAAACCCCGAGTTGGACCTAAGTCTGATGCCGAGTGCTACTATTGTAAGGGGACTGGCCACTGGAAGCGCAACTGCCCCAAGTATTTGGCAGACAAGAAGGCCGGCAAGGCAAACAAAGGTATATATGATATACATGTTATTGATGTGTACTTGACTAGTGCTCGCAGTAGCACCTGGGTATTTGATACCGATTCAGTTGCTAATATTTGTAACTCGAATCAGGGGCTGCGGAACAAGCGACCGCTAGCAAGGGGTGAGGTCAGGATGCGTGTCGGCAATGGATCAAGCGTTGATGTGATCGTCGTCGGAACGCTGCCTCTCCATTTGCCGTCGGGATTAGTTATAAACTTGAATAATTGTTATCTGGTGCCTGCACTGAGCATGAACATTGTATCTGGATCGTGTTTGATGCGAAGTGGTTATTCATTTAAATCCGAGAACAATGGTTGTTCTATTTATATGAATGAAATCTTTTATGGTCATGCACCGATGATGAATGGTTTATTTCTGTTAGATCTCGATGACAATGTTACACATATTCATAATGTTGATGCTAAAAGGATTAAACTTAATGATGATATATCCGCATATATGTGGCACTGCCGTCTAGGTCATATTGGCGTTAAACGCATGAAGAAGCTCCATTCAGATGGACTTTTGGAATCACTTGATTTTGAATCATTTGATACATGTGAGCCATGCCTTATGGGCAAGATGACTAGAACGCCGTTTTCCGGTTCAATGGAACGGGCGACAGATTTATTGGAAATCATACATTCTGATGTATGTGGTCCAACGAGTGTGTCGGCGCGAGGTGGGTATCGTTATTTTGTTACTTTCACGGATGATTTGAGTAGGTACGGTTATATCTACTTGATGAAACACAAGTCTGAAACCTTTGAAAAGTTCAAGGAATTTCAGAATGAAGTGGAAAATCATCGTAATAGAAAGATCAAATTTCTACGGTCCGACCGTGGAGGTGAGTATCTAAGTTACGAGTTTAGCACTCACATGAAAGAGTGTGGAATTGTTTCACAACTCACGTCTGCCGAAACACCACAGCGAAATGGTGTGTCGGAACGTCGTAATCGTACTTTATTAGATATGGTTCGATCTATGATGTCTCTGACAGACTTGCCGTTGTCATTTTGGGGTTATGCACTAGAAACTGCTGCATTCACTTTAAATCGGGCACCATCTAAATCCGTTGAAAAGACACCGTATGAATTGTGGTTTGGAAACAAACCTAAGCTGCCATTTCTTAAAGTTTGGGGATGCGATGTTTATGTGAAGAAACTTCAACCGGATAAACTCGAACCCAAAGCGGAAAAATGCGTCTTCATAGGATACCCTAAGGAAACTATTGGGTATTCCTTCTATCACAATTCTGAGGGCAAGGTTTTTGTTGCCAAGAATGGATCCTTTCTAGAGAAAGAGTTTCTCGCGAAAGGTGTGAGTAGTCGGAAGGTAGAACTCAAAGAGGTTATTGAACCTTCTCTTCAAAGTATGGCGAGTAGCGCAGCGCCGGAAGTTGTTCCGGAGTTGGCCTCACCTGTTGAAGAGGGAACTAATGATAATGATCATGAAACTCCGAAAGAGAGTACTACCGAACCTCGCAGGTCTAGCAGGACGCGTGCAGCTCCCGAGCTGTACGGAAATCCTGTCCTGAATTTCATGGTTGATGAAAATGATGACCCTGCGACGTATGAACAAGCGATGGTGAGCCCGGATTCCAACAAATGGTTAGAAGCCATGAAATCCGATAAGGAATCCATCTATGAAAATCAAGTTTGGAACTTGGTGGAATTACCTCACGACCGAAAGGCCATGGAGAACAAATGGATTTTCAAAAGAAAAACCGATGCTAATGGTAATGTGACCGTCTATAAAGCTCGACTTGTCGCAAAGGGGTTTCGACAAATTCAAGGAGTTTACTACGATGAGACATTCTCTCCCGTAGCGATGCTAAAGTCAGTTAGGATTATGTTAGCAATTGCTGCATATTTCGATTATGAGATATGGCAGATGGATGTCAAAACCGCATTTCTCAATGGTAATATTGAAGAAGAGTTGTATATGATACAACCAAAGGGTTTTGTCGATCCTAAGGATGCTAACAAGGTGTGCAAGCTTCAGCGATCCATCTATGGATTGAAGCAAGCATCACGAAATTGGAATCTCCGCTTTGATGAAGTGACCAAAGAGTTTGGATTTGTCCAAACTTATGGAGAAGCTTGTATTTACAAGAAAGTGAGTGGGAGCAATGTGGCATTTCTGATATTATATGTGGATGACATATTATTGATCGGAAATAATATAGATCTTTTAAACAATGTTAAAAGTTATCTAAACAGCAAATTTTCAATGAAGGACCTAGGTGAAGCGTCATACATATTAGGCATAAAGATCTATAAAGATAGATCTAGACGCCTAATAGGGCTATCGCAAAGTACATACCTTGATAAGATTTTAAAGAAGTTTAAAATGGACGGAAGTAAGAAGGCGTTCTTACCTATGTTGCAAGGCAAGACATTGAGTAAGACTCAAAGTCCGGCTTCGGCGGAAGAAAGAGAGATAATGGACAAGGTCCCCTATGCTTCAGCCATAGGCTCTATAATATACGCCATGCTATGTACAAGACTGGATGTGGCACATGCTATTAGTTTGACTAGTAGGTACCAATCGGATCCAGGTTCGGAACACTGGATAGCGGTCAAGAATATCCTTAAGTACTTACGAAGAACTAAGGATATGTTTCTTGTATACGTAAGTGAAGAAGAGCTCGTCGCTAAGTGTTATGTTGACGCTAGCTTTGACACCGATCCGGATGACTCTAAGTCTCAATCCGGATACGTATTTCTCCTGAATGGCGGAGCGGTTAGTTGGAGGAGCTCCAAACAACCTGTGGTGGCGGGATCAACAACGGAGGCCGAATATGTTGCTGCTTCAGAAGCGGCTCAGGAAGCAGTTTGGATGAAGGAGTTCATATCCGAACCAGGAGTGGTTGCAAACGCGTTGGACCCAATGGTGATCTATTGTGACAACAATGGTGCCATTGCCAATGCCAAAGAGCCAAGGTCTCACAAGCATTCCAAGCATATTAAGCATCGGTTTCACTCCATCCGCGAGCATGTCAAGGATGAAGATATAAAGATTTATAAAGTACATACGGATCTCAATGCAGCAGATCCGTTGACTAAAACTCTCCCTAGAGCAAAACATGATCAACACCAGAACTCGATGGGTGTTAGATTTATCACTATGTAACTAGATTATTGTCTCTAGTGCAAGTGGGAAACTAAAGGGAATATGCCCTGAGAGGCAATAATAAAGTGTTTATTATGTGTATTCCAAGTATATGATAGATATTTATTTTGCATGCTATAATTGTATTAATACGGAAACATTAATACATGTGTGTTTAATAAAAAAACAGAAAGTTCCTAGTTATGCCTCTCTCATAAACTAGCTCGTTGATTAACAAGATGATCAAGGTTTCCTGATCATGTACATTGGATGTTGTTAATAACAGGATCACAACATTAGTGTAATGGTGTGATGAACATTCATCCGAAGTATAGCATTACGATCAAAGTCATTGAGTTTATATTGCTATAACAACTTACGAAGTGATCCTAATCCTTAGACCATGAGATCATGTCAATCACTAACACCGGAAGAGTTTCTTGATAACATCAAACGTCACACCGTAACAGGGTGATTATAAAGATGGATTCAGAACTAATAAAGTGTTATGTTGAGGCTCATGGATCGAGAGTGGAATTTGTTCATCCCGATGATAGATAGATATACTCAGGGCCCTCTCGATGATATCAATTGATTAGCTTGCAAGCAAGTGATTTGATCACTAGAATGTTATATCACGGGAACGAGAAAAGAGTGCATGTCAGTAACTAGATCAAACTAGGTATGGAGATACCGATGATCGAATCTCGGACATGTAATATATCGTGAAACAAAGGGATTAAGATACTAGCGTAAAAAGGTTCCGACGATCACAAGAAAGTCATCGTTGAATGTGTGGGAGTCAGTATGGGTCTCTAGATCCCGCTTCTGATTATTGATCCGAGAGGGGTCTCGATCATGTCCGCATTATTCACGAACCATAGGGTGGAACACTTAAGATACACCGACATCCAATTGAAGCAAAAGTTTCATGCCGAAAGAATAAACAAGCGCAGGAATTTATTTCACTAGATACCGAAACAGGTTTTCGGGTGAAATTGCATAAAGTGGTTATGCATGTGAAATAGAATTCTAGCAAGGGGTTATTTGTGAATGTTTGTCATTAAAGTAATTGACAAAATTCTGAATAAAATAAAAGAGTTTTATTTAATGAGAGTTTGCATTAAATTTGGTGGAAATTTAATGGCATGTTTGAGTGGGATTTTGAGTGGAGGGAATTTAAAGGAATTTTGTGAGTGGAGTGTCCACCCACATGAAGAGGGGAGGGCAAGGGGGCAGCCCCCATGCGCCGGCCACCCCCTTGGGGTTCCCCCCTCCTCCTATGAAAGGCACCCCTCTCCTCACTTCTCACTCACACCTCCTCGTGAAGGATCTCTCTTCCCCTCTAGAATTTATCCCCCATGGTCTCGGACTAGCGAGATACATGTTCCCTGTGGTTATTCGGTAAGAAAGAGTTGTGCTTCCGCTGCATCGCTGGAGCGAGGAGGCGGAGGTTGCTCGGTTCCTTGAACGTGTGTGCGAGCACGGATGCGCTGCTGATTTGCGGCGCTAGGACTTCCTCTCGATCTTGAGATCGGCAAGAGATCGTCTACATCAACCACGAGTTGAACTCGTTAAGCTTTGTCGGTCTTTAAGGGTATGTTCTCTACGGATATACATCCGTCCGTTGTTTGTATCTAATAGATAGATTTTGGTACATAGTTCACATCGTAGGAAATTTTTTGTTTTCTATGCTGCGAACCCTACACCATGTCCACACTCCGGGTGATATGAAAATGGTTGGTTCTGATAAAAATAGTTAAATGCAGAAGCAACATCGATCTGAATAATGAATGAGGCAGATATATAAATAAACAATATGCAATGCCACATGAGCCGGTTTGTTTGAGCCCTTTTTGAGACCTAAGAGCACCATCTGTAAAACTTAACTCCCAAAAGCCAGTTTTGAGGAGACTTTAAAAAATAATTGGACGACGCCTGGTTTCGGGAGAAGTCGGGTGGCTTCCCCACCCAGTGATCTCTATAAAACCCGAGATCTGGTCTATTCGGCCATGATAGCATACCCCCACCCGTGTAGCATTCTTTTAACTATTGTAACATCTTTGCAACATATCACTTCTTGGTGTGTAGAATACAATAAAACAACTCGGCAACATTTTAAAAGCACCATTGCAACAAAAAATATCAGCATGGAATAATCGCAAGAAATCTGATCGATCGTAGCAAAATCCTCAAGAAAAGTCAACACATGTATGCATCATGGGAGACCAAATTTTGCAGCAACTCAAGGAAATAAATGTGGAGAACACCTAGCATCCTTGCAGGCACCTCTCTCGTGTGTTCACAGAAAAACCACACATATCCGCTGCATGTCAGATGAATGTTTGAATATCGAAAAATTACAAAATTACTAACCTCGTATCATCGTCCCTAAATTTTTTCATTCGGCATCATCGGCTATGAATCTAGTTTGTAGGTGCCTTATCTGTGCTAGATCTTGCAACCATGGACTCATTCCTTCCACTTTATCATAAACCTCGAACTTACCATAAGAGATATAGACTCCACCTTGTGAGGCCTTCCATGGTTGGTTCAGGTTGTAGGAACAAAGATTTTGATTGTCGAAGAGAACGTCTGATTGCTCACCCGAGTTGAACCGTTTTCCTCAAAAATAATTCCTAGGTTATTGGGAGACTCTCTTTTAGTAGGTCTTCAATAATCTTGATTCCCATTATTAACTATACACCAAGACAAATGAGTCATGTATTTCACTCCATCTTTCACCCGATTACTTCTTTTTCCTTGCTAGCGTGCACACGATCCATCCACCATCGTTGCGCTTCACATCCCGAGACCGACTTATGTTGCCCACATTCACCACCCATCATCATGTTGCGGTCTAGTGCTCACCGCGACACTACTTGAGAGGTGGGTGGCTAGCTTGTGCGGTGCAAGGAGGTTTTGTTGGCGTGTGGACGCTTGGTTGTAAAGAAATGGCCCTATGGCCACCCACAACAAGGAAGGAAGTGTGGGTGGCAATTGGACATGCTGAAAGTTCACCTGGAAAAATACATGCCATTAGAAATGGTGTTCTGATGGGGAATTTCATCCCTTACTTCTTGGGAATGACATGGGTGCTTTTTGTCAGCCCCAAAATTTGTTTTTGGAGTTACGAAATTGAAGGGGATAAGATAGAATGATGAACTCATTTTTTCACACACAGATCATAGTGTCATCATGACGTAACGAGTTACTTCAACTTCCCTATAGGTAGCCAGAAAAGAACCCCTAGCATCTCGAAGCACACATTGTCCAAGCCATAGAAGACACGGAATACACAAGCGAGAGGAAACTCCAACTCCATGAAGGTGTTAATGTTTCCCCCTCTCCAACGAACATGGCCATTGTTGGCAAAATTCAATCGTAACACCAATGGTCAGGAAACCAGCGAGTAGGATCTCCAAGGCAATGCCTCTAAAGGAAGAAGCAACACTAAGACACCGACATTGTCCGATCTTGGAGATCACTAAATGAGTTCATCTGGAAAGTTCGTGAGCTCCATGATAGTTCATCCAAGGTGGGGAATGACACCATTGGGCCATGATGGTGGCACCAACAATCACTAGTGCATAGATTTCTCCCAAAGCACCATTCACCGAGCAAACATCAACGTTGAACCACAAACCCCTGTAACATGAGGCAAAGACAACGAGCAAACCACCTCCACGAAGCATTACCGCAAAGTTTTAGGACACTCCGACAAACGTCGTCCGAGCCACCAAGCACACATGACAGGAGGTGCCATATCAAGGAGCAATGCCCGAACTGCTACCTGCTGCCATAAGGCACAAATAGATCCCACAATCCCACCGCCTGCACGACAAGGGCCACATACCCCCACATGTAGCCTGCTCCACCACCACAAGGGCTTCCGTTGTTGCCGTACAAGAGGACGCCCTCCCGGCTTGCCTCATGCTGCTGCATAGGGTGCCATCACCTAGATCCCCGAACGACCTAATAAAGAGCGAGAGCCACCCTAGAGAACACCGAGGATGCAGGAAGAACCTCCTACTGTTAGGGTTAGGGTGCCACCCGCGTCGTCTTGCTTGAGGGACATGAGGCCTCAGGGGTAGAAATCATATCTTTCTCATTTCTAGTCCAACTCCTAATAGTGATCGTTTTGTTTAGGTTACATGTTTTCCAAAATCCGCTAGAGCCTAGAGATGCTCTTAATCTAAGACATGTATCTTTAGTACTACTCCGTGCATTAATATAGTGCATGTAAGTTTTTTATAAAACTCAAATTTCCTAAATTTTGACCAAGTTTATTATAAAAATATTTATATCTATAATAATAAATGTATACCATACGAAAATGTATATAAGGATGAATCAGATGGTATTGATTTCGTATTTTAAATGTTGCTATTTTTCATCAAACTTTAAATTGTTTGACTTTAAAAAAAATCTTACACGCACTATATTTTGACGATGGAGCATATTCACAATAATAAATTGTACTTGTTCTAGTGAGCTCTACTAAAGTATATACTACGATGATAGGATGATGATCGCACGGTCGCACTGTTTGGCTATTGTCGCCCAATGAAGCAGTAGTATGTTGATTCGCAAAAAAAAAAAAAAAAACAGTAGTATTGTTGCGGTGTAGTGTAGCAGTAATTCTTCGCACGTTTCACCAAGGAATTGGACATCCGCGACAATGTCCTCGTCAAGTTTTCCCAAGTCTTCTTCCGACTTCCCCGTCCTTTCCAACCAAGTCATACCTCAGCTTCGCACGCGCTCTTCTTCCACCTCGATCGACATCTATAAGTAGCCGGCTGGTGCAGCGCACCATCCCACCAGCCACAGCTCACAAGACATCACTCAGCCACACCCACTTGCATCGATCACCTGCTCGGCGAGCCAGCCGAATCTTCGATTCCAATGGAGCTTCCTCAGTTGGCGTCCTTCCTGGGCGTCGTGCTTGCCACGGTGCTCTTCCTCAAGGCCGTCCTCCGCCGCCGCAGTAGCCGCAAGTACAACCTCCCGCCGGGTCCCAAGGCGTGGCCGATCATCGGCAACCTGAACCTCATCGGCACGCTCCCGCACCGCTCCATCCACGCGCTCGCCAAGCAGTACGGCCCGCTCGTGCAGCTCAAGTTCGGCTCCTTCCCCGTCGTCGTCGGCTCCTCCGTCGAGATGGCCAAGTTCTTCCTCAAGACCCACGACGTTGTCTTCACCGACCGGCCCAAGACCGCCGCCGGAAAGCACACCACCTACAACTACTGCGACATCACCTGGTCCCCCTACGGCGCATACTGGCGGCAGGCCCGCAAGATGTGCCTCACCGAGCTCTTCAGCGCCAAGCGTCTCGAGTCGTACGAGTACATCCGCAGGGAGGAGGTGCTCGCCCTCCTCCGCGACCTGAATCGTGGCGCCGCCGCCGCCGGCGGACGCCCTCTGGTGCTCAAGGACTACCTCTCCACGGTGAGCCTGAACGTGATCACGCGCATGGTGATGGGCAAGAAGTACCTGGAGAAGGAGGTGAGGGACGAGAGCGGCGCGGTGATCACGACGCCGGACGAGTTCAAATGGATGATCGACGAGCTGTTCCTGCTCAACGGCGTGCTAAACATCGGCGACTCCATCCCGTGGCTCGACTGGCTGGACCTGCAGGGGTACATTAAGAGGATGAAGAAGCTGAGCAAGATGTTCGATCGGTTCCTGGAGCACGTGGTGGACGAGCACAGCGAGCGGCGCCGCCTCGACGGGGAGAGCTTCGTGGCCAAGGACATGGTCGACGTGCTGCTGCAGTTCGCCAGCAACCCCGATCTCGAGGTCAAGCTCAACAGGGAGGGCGTGAAGGCTTTCACTCAGGTCAGTGCATGCTTTCTTTCCCTAACAGTGAACTAATTCTGTTTCTTCCTGCTCGCTTCTACAGAGTACATGTAATACAAATTGTGCAGAATTCAGACTAGGTTCGTACACACTTAGAGTTGAAAAAAAATTGGCATCATCGTTTAGAGAAGAAAACGAAACAAGCATATTAGGATTGTAGCTGACTCAAAGATATCAACCTGGATAAGCAGGTCTTTTTTTTCTTAACTTAATCAGCAGGTCAGGTTGGCCTAATAATATTACATTGTCTTCCTATTGGTGTCACATTCCAATAATTGCAGTGAGAACCACTGATCCACTTATGTGAACTCTGAAATCTGCAGAATATAATGGGCTTACTGTTGCTGATTGTAGCCTAGTGGGTAGTACATCCCACCAAGTGCAGGAATAGGTACTTAACCTGTAAAGAAGTTCCACCAAAAAACAGCAAAGAAATGATATTTTTTGGGTACCCAAGGGAAACACACTCAGGTTCAGTTGTGGACAGTGCACACAGTTAATTACAAAACCACAACGATTCCACCAGCCGCTGAACATTTCCTTAGTTTCAGATCACCAGCGCGATATTTTTATATTAACCATCACCCTTGCACGTGCAGGATCTTATTGCCGGGGGCACCGAAAGTTCGGCCGTGACAGTGGAGTGGGCCCTCTCAGAATTGCTGAAGAAGCCCGAGGTGTTTGCGAAGGCGACGGAGGAGCTGGACCGCGTCGTCGGACGAGGCCGCTGGGTAACCGAGAAGGACATGCCGAGCCTCCCCTACCTTGACGCCATCGTGAAGGAAACAATGCGACTGCACCCTGTGGCGCCGATGCTGGTGCCCCGACTGTCCCGCGAGGACACATCCATTGGCGGCTACGACATCCCCGCTGGAACGCGGGTGCTCGTCAGCGTATGGACCATCGGCCGCGACCCGGAGCTCTGGGAGGCGCCGGAGGAGTTTATGCCAGAACGGTTCCTCGGCAGTAAGCTCGACGTTAAAGGGCAGGACTACGAGCTGCTGCCGTTCGGGTCAGGACGCAGGATGTGCCCAGGGTACAGCCTGGGGCTTAAGGTGATCCAGGTTAGCCTGGCGAATCTACTGCACGGGTTTGAGTGGAGGCTCTCCGATGGTGTGGAGCTGAGCATGGAGGAGATCTTCGGGCTGTCCACGCCGCGCAAGTTCCCGCTAGAGGCCGTAGTGGAGCCCAAGCTACCGGCTCACCTATACGTCGAGGCTTGATGCATACACACGCCAACAAATAATCGATCAATCTTACGTTGAGTGATCAATAGTGTTATTACTATAGTTGTGTTGCTATAATTTCCTGTATTTTTTATCTCCTAGTAGTGGCTACTATTTAAAGTTTTCTAGAGGAAATGGTAACTCAATAATAAATAGTTCAAAATAAGCACCCCAACTTCTCCCAGCAAACAAAAGTGTGTCCATGCTATGAAGGTGTCCCCCTTCTTTCAAACTAAAAAAACTAAAAATACAAGAACAACTAGGATTGATCGATACCTCTTAATCCTAGCCATTCTTATGTTTTCAGTTTTGTGAGTTTGAAGGAAGGGGGACATCAAAGCAAGTGTTAAATAGTATAGTATAGTTGTGTAAGCTAATGCAACATATCTTCTATAGTATGTACCGCTGCTCCATAATATATTTTATACCTAGAGCAGAGTGCATAGCTATGGCCAGTGGCAGAGGCAGGATTAAAACTTAGAAGGCGCAAAACCTGATAATTTTCAAATAGGGGTGACCAAATAATCTAATTCCTCTATTTTTTTTTGTCTAAGCTAGCCTTAAGCAAAAAAATTCCTTGTGATGAACGCCATAGGGGTGCTAGGGCCATTGCTGGTCCCCTAGATACACCACTGTCTAGGGCCTCACATATATGTCTTCTCTATATATTGTTGGATGTATATATCTGTATATTGTATTTTTCCCATATGTTAGGGGGCTTCCTGCATATTTGCCTTGTACCTGTACTATATATTGTGGCCTTTGGCCCCCAGAGGAATATAACTTGTCTATTCCTAACATGGTATCAGAGCCGGTTTTAGGGTTCCCGTGCCCACCGGTCCTCTGTCTGTGATTACCGCCGCCGTCAGATCGCCCCGGCCATCACCGGTTCCCGTTCTGGCCGCCTGCATGAAGTCCTGTTCCTCTGCTTCCCGATCGGATCTGGTCCTCTGCTTCCCGATCGGAACTGCCACCGTCCTGCTGTGCTACTCGCCGGGCTCTTCCGCACCGCCTCGTTCCCCGCGTCTGCACGCCACCGATTGGCCCCGCCACTTCCTGCATCCTCTGCCCACAGCCACCTGCCCCGCGTCTGCACGCGCATGCGGCCCCGCGTCCTGTGCACATACACCTGCCGTCCTTTGCATCTACACCCTGCTGCCCACACGCGGTCACCAACTCTGCATCTACCCTGCTGCCCGCCTGTCCCTGACTGCTGGGCCCGCACCTGCTCGCCCGCACCTGCTGCCTGAGGTGTTGCTTCTTGGGCCCCCCTTGGCCGAAGCGTGTTGCTGCTTGGCCTGGATCCCCGCCTGACGCTCAACACTGCTCCACCCCGACGCGCCTGACACACGCCAGCGTCACCTGCCTGACGCCCGCCTGCATCACCTGCTCCACCTAACGCCCGGCTGCATCACCTGCTCCACCCGACGACTTCTGCCTGACGCCCGTCTGTGTTTACGTCGGATCTGACAGTTTGTTTTTTTACGGTCCCCGTTTGGATTTGAGAGTATAAAAAAAAGATATGTCTTCCGCATCGGGCTATGTTGCGATTCCTCGCTGCCCGGTGATATTCGATGGCGCGAATTATCCTGATTTCGCTGCCTTCATGCGCGTTCACATGCGTGGTCTCCGTCTTTGGGGTGTGCTCTCCGGCGAGGTCTCCTGTCCGCCGTGTCCCCCTGCTCCTGTGGCTCCTCTTCCGCCGACGCCAATTGTTCTTGGTGCTGATGCTTCTCAGGAGGCCAAGGATGCTGCTCAGAGTGCCGATGATAGTGCTATTGCTGCTTATGACCTGAAGTTCAAGCAATACTCTGCTGATCTCGAGACCTATCACCATGATCTGACTGTCTACACTCAGTGGGTCGATGAGGATGCTCGTGCTGCTGCTGTTCTCACCTCCAGTGTTTTGCCCCAGTATGCTGCTGAGTTCATGAGTCTCCCTACTGTTGGCGCTCAGTGGGCACATCTTCGTCAGCGCTATCAGCCGTCTGGGGATGCTCTTTACCTGTTCGTGGTTCGCCAGGAGCATGCTCTTCAGCAGGGTGATTCCACTATTGATGAGTTATATACTCAGAGTGCTGCTATCTGGCGTCAGCTTGATTCTCTCCGTACTGCTGTTTGTGGCACATGCTCGTGCTGCCAGATTGTGCGCTCGGATTTGGAGTTTCACCGCATCTATGAGTTTCTATCTCGGCTTCGCCAGGAGTTTGAGCCCCGGCGTGCTCAGCTGAATGCTCGTGGTCGTGTTCCGTTCTCTAAGGTGTTGTCTGAGCTTCGGGCTGAGGAGACCCGTCTCCGTGGTGCTGGTATTCTTGCGGTTCCGTCTGTGCTTGCTACTCGTGGTGCTCCTTTGCCGTCTGCTCCCTCGACTTAGCCGCGGTCCCCTGTGCCGCCGCCGCCGATACTACCCACTCCTCCAGGTCAGGGTCAGGCTCAGCTTCAGCACCAGCAGCCTCAGGGTCAAAGTCAGCACCAGCAGTCTCGTGGTCAGGGTCGCCGTGGTTCTCTTCGTCACTGCTCTTACTGCAAGAGGGATGGCCACACTTGGGCCACCTGTTATACACGGGACCCCAATTTACGTTAGCAGCACTAGGCTCGTGGGCAGTCGGCTCCTTCCGGATCTTCAGCAGTTGCTCTCTCTGATCAGGACATTATTAGGAGTCTTCGCGGTCTGCTTGCTGCTACAGGCTCTTCTTCGACGGGCACTGCTGGTTCTGTAACTGACTCTTCAGGCACTATGCGACCACCACCTTCTACATAGTCAGGTACGTCTCCATGGTATCTGGATTCTGGAGCTTCCTTTCATATAACCTCTGAGTCTTCTTTTCTGTCTGCTCTTCGTTCTCTCCCTTCTCCTTTCCGTGTTCTTACAGCTAATGGTACCTCTCTTCCTGTTTCTAGTCGGGGCACCCTTTCTACTTCTTCCTTTTTTGTTCCTGATATTTCTCATGTCCCTCTTCTTAAGATGAATCTGTTCTCTGCTAGCCAGCTTACTGACTCTGGTTGTCGCGTAATTCTTGATGCTGATTCTTGTGTTGTCCAGGACCGTCGCACATAGACCCTGGTTGGAGCTAGCCCTCGCAGCCGTGACTCTTCAGGCCTTTGGGAGTTAGACTGGCTTCGTGTTCCTTCCGCTGCCATTTCATCTGCCAGTTCTTCACCGGTTGTCGCCTCTACTACCAGCTCCTTTCAGCAGTGGCATCATTGTCTTGGTCACCTCTGTGACTCTCGCTTGTCTTCATTAGTTCATCGTGGTCTTCTAGGGTCTGTCTCAGGAGATGGGTCTTTGCATTGTCAGAGCTATAGGTTGGGTAAACAGATTCAGCGTGCACTCAATATTTTATTTATCAATGATTTTTCTCGGTACACTCGCAGTGAAGTGCTTTCCATATATCAACGTTTTGCGGCCATGGTCCGTACTCAGTATTCTACCCTGATCCGTATTTTTCGTGCTGATTCTGCTGGTGAGTATATCTCCTAGATGTTGCGAGGTATCCTTGTTGAACAGGGCACCCTTGCTCAGTTCTCCTGTCCTGGCGCACATGCCCAGAATGGCGTTGCTAAGCGTAAGCATCGCCATCTTCTTGAGACCACTCGTGCTATGATGATTGCTTCTTCTCTCCCGCCGCATTTCTGGGCTGAGGCTGTCGCTACGTCGGCTTACCTCATCAATATTCATCCTTCTGCCGCCTTGCAGGGTGGTATCCCTCTTGAGCGCCTATCTGGACAGTCTCCAGATTACTCCATGCTTCGCTTGTTTGGTTGTGTTTGCTATGTTCTCCTTGCTCCTCGTGAACGCACCAAGCTGACCGCTCAGTCTGTTGAGTGTGTCTTCCTCGGATACAATGATGAGCATAAGGGCTATCGCTGTTGGGACCCTGTTGGTCGTCGGATGCGTATCTCTCGTGATGGTACTTTTGATGAGACGCGCCCTTTCTATCCTCGTCCCACTGCTGGTACTTACCCGGTGGAAGATATCTCTTTTCTTCTCTTTCCTAACACACCTCCTTCTACCCCTCTTGTGTCTTCTTCAGGATCTCCTCCCCCTGATGTCTCTTCTTCGACACCGTCCTCTTCTGCGCCGTCTAGTTCTCCTAGTTCTCCTAGTTCTCCTCATTCTCTGGAGTCTTCCTCTACTATTCCCTCTTCATCATCGTCTCCTGCGTCGTCTTCCTCTGATGATCTTCCCTCTACTCGTCCTGTTCGTCAGCGTCGCGCCCCCAACCGTTACTCTCCTAGTCAGTATGGTCTTTCTGTTGCCTCCGAGATGACTTCTTATCGGGATGCTGAGCATCATCCTGAATGGCAACTGGCCATGGCCGAGGAGATTGCTGCGCTTGAGCGCACTGGCACCTGGGATCTTGTTTCTCCCCCTCCCGATGTTCGTCCTATTACGTGTAAGTGGGTCTATAAGATTAAGACTCGCTCTGATGGATCTCTTGACCGCTATAAAGCGCGTCTTGTGGCTCGTGGTTTTCAGCAGGAGCATGGTCGTGACTATGATGAGACCTTTTCTCCTATGGCTCATATGACCACTGTGCGTACTCTTCTTGCTGTTGCTTCTGTTCGTCACTGGTCTGTGTCCCAGCTTGATGTTCAGAACGCCTTTCTCAATGGTGAGTTGAGTGAGGAGGTTTATATGCAGCCTCCTCTTGGGTATTCTGTTCCTGAGGGGATGGTTTGTCATCTTCGACGTTCTCTTTATGGCCTCAAACAGGCCCCTCGTGCCTGGTTTGAACGCTTTGCTTCTGTAGTGACTGCTGCTGGTTTCTCTCCTAGTGCTCATGATCCAGCGTTGTTTGTTCACACTTCTCCTCGTGGACGCACTCTTCTTCTTCTCTATGTTGATGATATGATCATTAACGGTGATGATCCTGAGTATATCGCCTTTGTTAAGGCTCGTCTTCGTGATCAGTTTCTTATGACTGATCTTGGTCCTCTTCGATACTTTCTTGGGATTGAGGTTTCCTCCACTTCAGATGGCTTTTACATCTCTCAGGAAAAGTATATTCAGGATCTTCTTGCTCGTGCTGCTCTTGGGGATGATCGCACTGTTGAGACCCCTATGGAGCTTAATGTTAAGCTTCAACTTACTGATGGTGATCTTCTTTCTGATCCGACGCGTTATCGTCATCTTGTTGGGAGCCTTGTTTATCTTGCTGTCACTCGTCCTGACATCTCTTATCCTGTTCATATTCTGAGTCAGTTTGTTTCTGCTCCTACCACTGTTCTTCTCCGTGTTCTTCGTTATCTTCGTGGTACGATCACTCGTCGCCTTTTCTTTCCTCATTCCAGCTCCCTCCAGCTCCAGTGCTATTCGGACACTACGTGGGCGAGTGATCCTTCGGATTGCGTTCACTTTCTGCTTACTGTGTGTTTCTTGGTGGTTCGCTCATTGCTTGGAAGACGAAGAAACAGACATCGGTTTCCCGTTCGAGTGTTGAGGCTGAGTTGCGTTCTATGGCCTTGTTGACTGCTGAGGTGACCTGGTTACGGTGGTTACTTGCGGATTTTGGGGTCTCTATTACCACACCCAGTCTGGTTTTGTCTGATAGTACAGGTGCTATTAGTGTTGCACGTGATCCGGTCAAGCATGAGCTTACCAAGCATATTGATGTTGATGCTTTCTATACACGTGCTCAGGTGCAGGCTCAGGTTGTTGTGCTTCAGTATGTGCCTTCAGATTTACAGTTGGCGGATTTCTTCACGAAGGCACAGACCAGAGCGCAGCATGATTTCTTACTCTCCAAAATCAGTGTTGTGGATCCACCATGAGTTTGAGAGGGGGGGGGTGTTAGATGTATATATCTGTATATTGTATTTCCCCCATATGTTAGGGGGATTCCTACATATTTGCCTTGTACCTGTACTATATATTGTGGCCTTTGGCCCCCAGAGGAATATAACTTGTCTATTCCTAACATATATATCACCATGCCACGATGCACCTAGGGGGTGGATTGGGTGAAACCTAGCAGCTGCCCCGCCCTTGTCTTTCCTATCCCCTACCGCCATCGGAGGAAGCTGGCGGACAAAGCACCGCTCCACGGAGGATGACAAGCCTTGGTATCCTTGCCCTCGGGGCCTTCTCGTGGCAGGGGACCTATGGACCGAGTGTGGCACCAGACTCTAGATGCTGGGCGTGCAAGGCGGAGTCGGATATCTAGGAAGGCGGCCTGAGAACGGTGGTGGCTGGGCTAACAGGGTTGCGAGGAAAGCGGCGGGGTTCCTCGGCGCGTGTGTGGCCATGGTGTCAGTAGTGCAGCGAAGCGGACTCCTCTGCTTTCGAGATAAGGGTAGTGGCGCCATGCGGTGGCTTCTAGGAAGGTCAGACGTGCCTTTTAGGCATGGCAGTCGACAACGGCAAGGAGGAGCTGGTGGCCTAGCCGATGACAAGTGCGAGTATTTTTCATTAATAGTATTGACCTGATGTCCCTATTAGTTCAACTACAAAAGGGGAAATTTTGCATGTTTTAAGTTGAACTTTGGAGTTATTACTCTCTTAGCCAAAAAAACTATGGTCCAAATACAAAAATATTGAACCATTTTCTTACTAAATGGACGTTCTAAAATATTTACTAAAGTGGGCCTAATCATAAATGAAGATAGCGCATAAAGTTATCAAGCCAACTCATGCACTATTCATTCCTCGATGACATATTATGGAGAGGTAGTTATACTACATGAAACTATCCATGAACTTCACAATAAGAAAATGGATAGGTTACTATTTAAGCTTGACTTTGAAAAGACTTATGATAAGTCGAATGGCCTTATTGCCATAAGCTTTGCGAAAGGATTTACACAACATTGTTCTGAATGGAATGATCCTTTCATTCAAGGGGGGGGGGGGGGGGGTGATAATAAGGGTAAATAATGACATTGTCCATTATTTTCAAACAAAAAAAGCTTGAGATAGGAGGCTCTATTATCAACAATATTATTGAATATAGTGATGTTGGCTATTCTCATTGCAAAAGCAAAGGATGATGATCAAGTAGGAAAGCTCATGCCACATCTCATTGAAGGGGACATATCTATCTTAGAATATGCAGATGATACAATTTATTCATGGGACATGACTTAGAGAAATTCATTAAGATAAATTTTATTTTGTGTATCTTCGAGAAACTAGCTGGCCTAAAGATAAATTTACACTTGAGTGAGATTTTTATTTTGAAAAAAATAATAACATCAGTATAAACATTTAATTGTCCTATCCATTATAGAAAGCTCCACAATTTCGAACATAATCCAATAGAAGTTCATTTCCAATTGAAACTAGGTTGCTGGCAGTGAAAACTACTTTCTTATGGATAAAGACTTGTTTTGATCAACTCAATGTTGACTAGCCTACCAAAGTTTATATTGTCTTTTATAGAGATACCCAAAAGGGTAAGAAAATGATTGGATTTTTATAGACCACTAGTATGCTTGCACGTGCAACGCACGACCCAACAAGACCTGGATAATTGAAATTCAAAGAAGTATTTTTATAGCTATGAAAAATACAATTCAAACTCCAAATGAAGCAACTAAAAAATCTTGTTGCAATGCGAAATAGAGACCATATGTTACAATGAAATATATCTTGTGTGCAGTGAAGAATTATGTTATGCATATGAATGCATCATCATTTTTGTCATGGACTTTATGCTGCAGAGACTATGATATGTGCAATCAAAATTTTGCATTCTTACTAAATTCAAACCCGAAAGTAACTTCACTAACATGTAACTGACAGTAAGCTTGTAACTGAAAGTTACTTCACGACCATGTAACCGAAGCCAAATCCTATTGGAACAGAGAAGTTTTACACAATCACAAGATTTTAACCACACTGGCACTATTTAGGCATCTTGAATGAACATGTAACTTTCCCTCAAAAAAAAGAACGTGTAACTGAAATTCGGTGTATGATTGTTGGTGCATGCTTTGAGAACCTCCCGTTACAGGTCCTGTAATCACATTTGCAGTAACTAAGAAGTAGGCCAATGACATTATTCTTACAACAGGTTGCTGGTTGCAGCATACGCACAAAACCAAGTATTGATAAGTGTAAATCCTGATTGATGGTAAGATCCGTAGAATTTATTTGAAATATTTATAGTAAAATCACGTACAGTTTCATAATCTGTAATATGAAATCATGCAATACTGCTACCCCCACTTGCACATCAATAGATAGAGTAATTTTTCTGGTAGTTTAAGTAGCTGAAAATCAGAAGAATTAAGTAATCATCCTAAATGCGGTAGTACATCATATTATTATTGACAATATTATTCTCTTGTGTCCATATATCGAACACATACAAGAAAATATAATTGCAAAGGAAGACTGAACTTCTTACTTATATGAATTGAATAACAATCGGCTTCTGGACTGTAAGCTAGACTTTCAACCAATGAGACTTGCGAAGTCTAAAACTTTGTCAACTATAAATTTAAGGTACGCTACTCTAAAAAAAGAGACTTGCAAACTAAACCAGCCTACTCTTTTTCACACTTCATAGGCTTGATGTCGATGTAGGAACCGTGAAGCTGCATGCCTGCACCTGCATCACAAAGACTGAAAATATGCACCTGTGTGAAGAGGCATTAAAGATCAAAATCTGCACAACATAAAGCGAGATCAAAGATGGAAGTGAGTAAAAAGGGGCGTTTGTGGCCGGGTCATAATCTCTACACCACCGCCGTTCGTCTCGGAGTATCATTGCCAGAACTGAGGATGGAGCCCCTGATGCCCGCAGGATGGACTGTCTAGTGCGGCGTCATGTATCTGAGTGTGGACGTCCTCGACGAGTCTGCACGCACCTCCTGCTGACAGGATCATCAATGGGCGATGCCGAGGAGATAGTGGTGCGCGACTAAGACGGTGGTGCGAGCCGAGGAGATAGTGGTGCACGAGTGAGGTGGAGGAGCGTTGCCGGAATTGGGGAATTGGGAGATGGTGCTTGCGGGGTGGAGCGTGGCGGCAATCAACATGATCGTCTTCCTCGGACGACGCGGCGCGGGCCTCAACGGACATGGATGTAAAGGGTGCAGCAGAGTTGACCGAGGACAACGAGGGTGGCACAATTGTCGGGAAAAGAATTAGGAGACCTATTAATGTGCCATTAAGATGAAAAATAATTATATGGAGTACTATCTCCATTCCGGTTTATAAGGCAAATAGGTATTTCAAAAAAATAGTTCGACCATAAATTTGATCAACAAAATACAAACTATATTTAACAAAAATTATACCATTAGATTCATATTTAAAATACGATTTTGATGGTACAATTTTTATGACATATAATTCATATATTGTTGCCTAAATTTATGGTTAAATTATTTTCTTGAGATACGTATTAGCCCTATAATCTGGATTGGAGGGACTATAGGATCTGTCAACACAGGGCGTGGAGTGATTTAAGATTGGCTGAATGTCCTGTGCCCGGTGAAACAAATCAATCTGAGTCGTGGCCAAGGATCAGTACAATTATAGTGGTTAGATTCCATCAAGTGGAAATGATTTGACGTTTCTTTTTTTTGAAAAGAAAAAAAATGATTTGACGTTCCTGGGTGTTCTATGTACACAGAAATTGGTGGATATAGGATAATTCAAGTTTGCTCTTTTAATAAGTAGTTAAGAAAAATTGTGCATCGATGAAATGAAAGAGGTTAAGGAAGGATGTCCATCTTGCCTAAGATTTGGCGTTGTAGTTTTCTTGATGGATGGTCTGCTTGTTGAGGGAGGCTAAGCAATGGGGACAACTTTTTTGACGGAGAGCACACAGACGCCGGCATGTAGTAGTTGATCTTCGTCTAAACAGAACAGTTGATCTTCTCCCATCTTACCTACGCAGAGCTGGGAGGGAGTTCAGATATAATCCAAATTCGTCCACAAGGTCTGGCAGGCGGAAACCGTCGCTCGACCAGGGGATCGAGCTAGGTGAATGAGCCATTGTACAATAGATAATATTGAGATCATCTTCCTTCCCTTCCTCCATCTCCCACACCACACCAGGACGGCCACCGGAAGAAAGTGAAACAGGAGGCCCAGCCTCCTCTCCATGACCTGACACTCGACCACAGCCACAAGTATTCCCGTCCTTGTTGCCACCTGGAACGGCAGCGCCGCAATGAGGACTGCAGAGTAGGAACTCCCAGGATGGAACTTGTCGTAGGCCAACTCCAACCACCAAGACCACCAACATGACAGACATGGCCTCGATCCGGCCCTCCCCGCCAACCACTCCCAAGGTTCCGACCACCCCGTGGGAGCAAAGGAAGAAGAGGAGGGGAGCGGGTAAAGAACTCCAGACAAGCACCACAATTTCAGGGTCGCGAACCACACCAAAAATCCAACGACCAGGACCTCCATGGACAAGAACAGATGTGGAAGAAGAAGAACCCAACGACAAAAATCAGGATTGTTTCGGAAAATAAACCTACTTAAACAACCTCTACATCTCTGGCCTTCACTCCCTCTCACCACCGGCCACCGGCGACGGGGATGATGGAGGCCGGGTCTGGATTGGGAGGGGAGGGAAAAGTAGTCAAGGGAGAGAGATGGGAGCTCGAAGCCGAGCGACAGGAAGAATGATTGCGTGATAATATTGGGGTCCGGGTTCAGTGTGAATTGATACGATTGTTTTCAGTTTCCTTTTTTAGATTGTATAAAGTAGAAACGGTCGTTGCGTGATTGTAGCATGTGTGGTGGAATTTAGTATTTTTCTCTGCCGGTGAAGTATGGTCAGGCAATGGAAATTGCTAAATGCACCCGGTCTAGATTAGAGTAACGGTGGCGGTTAGATTAGGATTAATGAGACAAATCGTGCGGTTCTGATTGGTTAGTGGAGATAAGCTGGGTGTACGTAAGAAAGATATTGTTTGACTGTTTAATAGTAGTGGAGATATTTCTTTTGGCAAAGTGATGGGCATGAAAAAATATAGCCTAACTAAGTGGAACATTTTATGCCGATCTAAGCACCAGGGGCTTTACGTATTGAAGTATTGGAACCTAATAACAAGTGTTTACTCATCAAATGTTTTTTAAGCTTTCTAATGCATATGGTGTGTGGCAAGAGCTTATGCACAACAAATACTTAAACCTTAAAAGTCTATTACAAGTTTAGGTTAAGCCCACTATTTCAACATGACTACATATTGGATTCAGCTAGGGCCACTTATCCTCCCTAAAGATCAGCGGGAGTGTGTGGTTATTTATGCGATGTAATCCAACCATCGTTCAGGATATCTTCGGCCACGGTGTCTGGTAGCTCACTAGGAGGCTCATTATTATAATTATTTTATGTTATTTTTTAATGGTTGATCCATGTTTTAATCTTATGGGACCCTTGAATTGTAATAATTTGATACTGAAACTTTATAATAAATAAGGTTGCGTGCATCGTTTAATATAGAGGCCGGGAATTTACTCCCATTTCGAAGAAAAAAAGTTTTATGCTTGGAGTTGCAACATACCTAGTGCTTAAATTATCAACTTCTTCGATGAGTTTGGTAGTCATAGTGCTAAATGTAGGTAAATAGTTCCCATAAAAGAAGGTTCCCATGTACGAGGCATGTCATGCACTAGTGCAGAGCCCCCCTTTAACTCCGGTTGGGAGGGCCCTCTAACAGCGGTTCCCCAACCGCTGTTGAGGGTTCGGTGTTAGAGGGGGGCCCCTTTAACACCGGTTCTTATACGAACCGATTTTAAAGGGTGGCGCACGTGGGGCTGCCGCAGGCCTCAGGCCCCCCCCCCTTTAACACCGGTTCGTATCTGGAACCGGTGTTAAAGGTTCTTCTGCCGCGGCAGAGATTTAGGCCGTTTTCCTGCCGCGGCAGAACTCTGCCGCGGCAGACTTCTGCCTCTGCCCCGTTCTGGGCGTATTTCTGCGGGAGGGAGGGGGGAGCGAGGGGAAATCGATCGGGAGCGGTATACTTATAAATCGTCATCGGTACATACGAGTACATGAATAATTAAGCAACTATTATTATACACAAACATCGTCATCGGCACATACATCGTTATCGGCACATACATAGTCATCGTTCATTTTGGTGGATATCTAAAGAGATCTCCGCCAGGCGTGACGACCTCATCAAGTATGAACCCCGCCAATTCCTCTTGAATGGCTCGTATGCGTTCAAATGGTAGGAGTTGGTCCCGCATCCGTTCGATCTGAATATATATGAAGAATGGGCCGTCAATATATATATAAGAATAAAACTCAACACAATTGATGGTAATAAAATAATGTTGTGGACTTTGTTTACTTACTCTAAGTTGTTCTAGTGCGGCTTGGCCTGTCGCACATATCGTGTTGCGAATGAATTCGCAAACATAGTACCCACATAAGTTATTGCCGTGTCCCTGATGCGCGCACTTTACGAGAATAGAGAGTTCAATCAAAATAATAATCAATAAAGCATGATATAATGGAATTGGAAGCTAGCTAGTATTACTTACATTTTGGTCTACAAATTTTAGTTCTTCTGACCATTCACCCACGGCCCTGCCCGTGAACATTTTCCAAACCCTGTCCGACAAAGAAAATGGATAAAGGAGTAATTAATTACTTATTGTCACGAAAGTTGCCGATCTAGTGCGATAATATGATTGAAATTACCTCTGGAGCATCTCTCTAAAGTCTGCCCATAGCTCTTTTTCTTTTCGTAACGAGTCCATGACAAGGACTTTTCCTGAGTCGGGTTGAATGACTAGCAGAATAAAGTGGAACCTACGCACGCATAACTCATCATCAGTTACACTTAACATCGAGTAAGCCGAAACAGAATGTGTACAAGAGAGAGGGTAACAGTACTCACGAGAAGTTGTAAGGCAATAGTATTTCCCTTTTGGTTTGTTGTCTCAGTAAAGACTTTAGCAAGTAATCTTCTGTTTGCCCGGGTTTGTCTCTTACCACTTCTTCATGAACTCTATTTGGGTCAACGAACCCAATGTCAAAAGGGCCTCCTTTCATGCATTCCATAACCTTTTTCCTGCATAATAGTATATACATATATGGTGAGCATATATATATATACATGCAATTAATGAAGTGAATGAGATGAGATAAAAATTACAGAAATAGTACTTACACACAATAAAGGCTGATGGCAGATTTGTCGAGTTCCTTCTGATTGAATAGAAAATGCAAGTCTTGAATGTTGAAGTCGATCGCATCGTCTCCGCACAAGAAAATCTGATCTCTTATATGCGCCGTGATCCATTCTTCTTTTCTTGTCTTGCAGAAATGAAGGTACCACTTGTGCAATTTTCGCATCTTTGTTGGTAGATTCTTGAGCTCCTCTTTCTTGACTAGATTCTTCCCATACTTCCATGGCTGTATGGGGTTGACATCGCATTTGGGCAAGTTGTCTCCCATGACGTTCAAGTATGCAATGTAAGTCATCCCCATCTCATTGGCCTTTCTTTGTAGCTCTGCCTCGTAATCATCTACGGGAGGAGCGTCCCGTTTGTCAAACATTTGGAGCGGGGCGCATGATTGGTTTTCCTGCTCTCCGAGCATGGGAACTGTTTTCTAGGGTGCCTCACGACTGCTACTTTCAGTCTCCCTACGGCGCCTTGCATCCGCCTTCAAAATCTGGCGCTCGTAGTCTGGCACAAGTGGGGTTTCAGGTTTCAAAAGATTTTTGTAAAACTTCTCCACCACCGCCGGATCTATTTTCTCCTTTGGCTCGGCCCGTCTAGGTGCAAAGAATTTCTTGACCTGTTCTCCCGAGATCCTATTGGTCTCCTCGTCGCTGCGATTCCACGGTAAAACCGGCAATGGCTTGGCGGAAGGCTGCGGGACGTAGTTTTTTGAACTCTTTGGCGTACGGTTTCCTGCGGATTTCTTTGTGGCAGTGCTACTGATGCTCCTCGTGGCAGTGCTCTTCCGCTTACGCTGAGGAGATGGCTGAAGCACCGGAGATGGCTGACGGGCCGGAGATGGCTGCCGCGCAGGAGATGGCTGACGGGCCGGAGATGGCTGCCGCGCAGGAGATGGCTGACGGGCCGGAGATGGCTGCCGCGCAGGAGATAGCTGAAGCGGCTCAGACTGCTGACGCTGCGGAGACGGCGGGGGTGCCAGTGACCTCCAATTTGGAAGCACAATGTGTTCCTTCTTCCAAAGAATGGTTGTTTTCACTGCAAATTTGAGTTGAGTTTCCCCTTCACCTGTAGCATGGTCAAGATGTGCTTCCTCATATTCCTTCACAACCTCATCCACCCCGACAATAGCATAGCCATCTGGAATCGGTCGGCAGTGGTAAGTTCCACTAGCTACAGGAGGTAAGGCATAGCCGACAGCCACCTTAATGGATAAGCCCATTAATCTCACATGCAGCTCAGCGTGTTCGCTCTCCGTGATCTCATCAACGGGGTATCGAGGACCCGTCATTTCAAGCGTTGGCTGCACGTTCTCCGTGGAAGCCACACTGCTTTTCCGCGCAGAGTCTGGGCCGCGGGCAGCTTCCAATGCAGGCTCTTCATGCCGCTGAGATGGGCCGGTAGCTTGATGGCTCTGTTGTGCATTCACTTGCGTCTGCAGCGCCGCAAGTGCATGTTCTATCTGTGTCATCCGCTCTGTACGCTCTTTTTCTTTTCTGCTGCGCCATCTGTAAGAGTCGCTCTAGTCAGCAAACCCATCCTTCCACGTCATACCCCCTGTGCCTCGTGCATGTCCAGGGTGTTCTTTTTTACCGATGGCGCGTGTGAGCTGGTCATTCTCTCTGTCGGGATGGAAGATCCTGGCGGATGTTTCCTCTATGCCGTGATGAGTTCAGTGACGGGTTTGGCAAGGATGGTTGGGAAGATACACAATCCTGTTTCTGGGTCCAACCTTGCCCCGATTCCGTAGAACCAAGTCTTTGCACGTAGGTCCCACCCATCTGTCTGGGGTGTGATCCCTCTCTCGCGCAGGGCCCTCTCAGCTTCCTCCCACTTAGGCCTCTGAGATATGTAGCCACCTGACCCTGTCCTCTGGTGATATTCCTTCTTCAGGGCATTAAGCGTATTGGTTTCTGACCTCTTTTTAGCTATAGCACTTTTTTATATGTCTCAAATTCGGGCCAGTGAGGTCTTATCTTCGCATAATATGCGTCTTCGAAATTTGGAGTCTCGCCAGCTTTGACAAATTTGTTCAATTTTGTCTTCCAGTTGCGGAAAGCCTCAGCCATCTTCTTTAGAGTCCACTCTTTGACCTTTTTCTTTATAACCGGGTTGTTTTCATCCTCCTCTGGCGGAAGGGTGAAATTTACCAACAACGAATTCCAAAGCGTTTCTTTGGATCTGTCATCGACAAAGGTACCGTCGCCCTTCTTTGGCTTATTCCAATTTTCAATTATGATTGGGATTTGGTCCCTAACAAGAACACCAGCCTGCCGTATAAATTTGTCTGCGGCCTTCTTGGGCTCCATCGGCCTGCCATCAACACATACTGCTTCGATCGTGAACTTTGCACGATCTTTCAACCGCTGGCTCGCGCCTCGCTTGCTCTTTTTCGTAGAAGAAGATGGTTGCTGGCTGGTCGATCCAGAGGGCTAAAAGAAGAAAGAAGCGTTAATTAATACATGTAGAAGAAGATTGTTGGTGGAAGTCAGCTGAGGCTTAATCAATGCATATACCTCGCCGGACTTTGTAACCATTAAATTGCGTTCACCGGAGTCTTCATCTTCTCCATGACTAGTACTTGAGCTGTCGTCGTCATGTCCCTCCAAGTTCAGATATTGTGAGGTGTCCTCATCAATAATGTTCTCCATTATTTCTTCTTCTTCAAGGTTTCTACTAAGTGGATCCATAGTTTCTAAAACAATAATATTATCTAGAGTAAGAGTGTAAACATTCAAGTGGACTTGGATTCATACACAAATATACATATTATTCATACCAAAATACACAAATAAATACACAAATGAGTCAGAGGTCCAATTTGTATACAAGTTTTAATCTATGCATGTAGTACAATTTATCGAGCAAACAAGTTTTAATCAGGATGAGTCAGCAATCACACACGTGGCAGACACGTGGCGCTCACCGGTGGGGTGACGTTGGTCTCGTCGGGCGGCGGTGCTCGTCGGACGGATGCGGCGGTCTCGTCGGGCGGCGGTGCTAGTGGCGGGCTCGTCGGGCGGCGGGCGACGTCGGCGTTGAGGCGTGGCCTACGAGCTCCGAAGCGGCGGCGGCGAGACGCTCCTGCACGGGGAAGAGAGCTAGATGGTCAGGGCTCCTCGAAATAGGCTTGCGCCCCGCTATATTAATATAGCAATCACAAGATACAACGACAATGTTGGAGCAACAGAAAAGGGGAAGGTGAAATAAGTTATGGGTCCCAAATTGTCTAAAGGGGTCCCACAGTAGTTTACATATTTGATAAAAGTCCCTGGTATTTTTGAAAAAATCAAAACAGAATTTGAAATGAAAATATAAATAGAAAATCTTGGCGGTTTATAGGTACGCGGACGCGACACCGATTGCGAGTATCTTGAGAATCTTGGACAGTTCCCGGCACCAAGTGGAAGTACACATGTCGGAGATCTTTGTAGAGTTACAAGTCGAGCATACAAGACAGAAAGCTCTAACTGGCCGTGTTTAGTCATCTAACAGCATTTCTGGCAGGTGGGGCCCGTTGTCAGTGCTGGCGTGGCACGCACATGACGGGAGGGACCCCACCTCCACACAGCCCATCCCCTCCCACCTCTTCCTCCACCTTCAGCCACCGCGCCATGGCCGCCACCGCTCTTCTCCTCAGCAGGCCGCCCCCGCTCTTCTCCTCAGCAGGAGCTCGCCGTGGCAGCCGCCGCCAAGGCCATAGCCAGGTGGGGCCGTCTAGCCACCGACATCACCCACCTCGTCCTCAGCACCAACTCGTGCGCGCGCGCCCCGGGCGCCGACACTCGCCTGGCATCCCTCCTCGGCCTCCTCCCCACCGTTGCCCGCACGACGCTCAACCTCAACGGGTGCGCCGCCGGCGCCGGCTCGCTGCGCCTCGCCAAGGACCTGGCCGAGAACAACCGTTCCCCGTGCCTCAGCCTGCTGAGCAGCCCACCATGGAGGTCGCCGCCGTCCCCGTGCCTCAGCCTGCTGCCGCGTCCCAGCAGCGGGTCGCCACCACCGTGCGCCAGCCTGCGGCCGCGGCCGAGCATCCCACCATGGAGGTCGCCGCCGTCCCCGTGCCTCAGCCGGCTCCAGGGGCGACGGCGAGGAGACGCCGGCTCTGCTCGCCCCGGGAGGCGGAGCTTGGGCCGCGGTCGTGTGGAGACATAGAGGGAGGGGAAGGATACGGGGAAGAGAGGGTCGGGGGCGGCGGACCTCGAGCTCCGAAGCGGCGGCGAGGCGGCGGGTCAGGGGCGGCAAGACGGCGGACGGCGGCGAGACGGCGGGTCGGGGGCGGCGCTTCTCTGTGTTCGATCTGGCTCAGTGGGGGGAAGAAAGGAAGGGGAAGGTGAAATAAATACACCCCCCTTTAACACCGGTTCGTGGCTGGAACCGGTGTTAAAGCGGTTCGTGGCTGGAACCGGTGTTAAAGGGGGGGGGGGTTCCCGCGCGCATTTATTACCCCCCCCTTTAACACCGGTTCGTGGCTGGAACCGGTGTTAAAGGGGGGGGGGGTTTCCCGCGCGCATTTATTACCCCCCCTTTAACACCGGTTCGTGGCAGGAACCGGTGTTAAAGGGGGGGGTGGGTGCGCGCGGGAAACGAAATAAATGCCCCCCCCCCCTTTAACACTGGTTCCTGTCTGGAACCGGTGTTAAAGGGGGGGCATTTATTTCATGCATTAAAGGGGCTTTTTTAATTCAAAAAATATGATATGAATTTAGAAAATTCATATCTTTTTCATTTCAACTCATAAAAATATGAATAATATATCATAGTTTTCAGAAAAATAATATCTATCCATTCATGTAAATCATTTTATATTTACTTTACATGATTTTTTTTAAAATAATTAAAACACTTATTTCATGCATTAAAGGGGCTTTTTTAATTCAAAAAATATGATATGAATTTAGAAAATTCATATCTTTTTCATTTCAACTCAGAAAAATATGAATAATATATCATAATTTTCAGAAAAATAATATCTATCCATTCATGTAAATGATTTTTATTAGATCAAATCATATTTTAATGCCGCATCTTTTGTATTAACATTTTTGAATTGATTGGATATTTAAATGTCGCATCTTTTGTATACACTTGAATCTCACCAAGCCTCTCTCAACTTGCATTGTTTTTTGATCAATGTGTTGGTGGTTTTTTGAATTAGCCATTTGGTGGTTGCTTCACAAAACCGTCCGTTTTTTATGCTCGGAAAATGGAAAATGACTTTTTGGTGCGATAAAAAGGAAAACTCCTCTTGCAAACTGGAACTGAAAATTAAGATACATAAAAGAACTGAAAATTAAGGTACATGGACAGATTAAGTAACAATCGGCCGAACTTGTTTCGGAATGTTGGAGTGATTCAGTCATGCTCCTGCCTACACCTGTAATACTCGCCACTGTAGTCGTCGTACTCGCCGCCGCCGTCATCGCTGTCGTCGTCGGGGTCGCCGTAATTGAACCTCTGGAGAGTACGCGTGGGCTGGACTTGAGGGTAGCGCGTGGGCTGGACTTGAGGGTAGCGCAGACGGGGGTTAGAGTCGGCGGTAGTGTCATAGGCCATGACGCTCTGGAGAGTCCGACCGCGCCACCATAGCCGACGGCCGGCCTCGTTGAAGTTAGGAGGAGGTGGGCCGTCCTCCTCGTGCCTGGCGAGCGCCCTCTCATGCCGATCCACGAAGAAGGCTTCCCAAGTAGGGAAATAGTCGTGATGCCATCTGGGATTCCTCCACTGCTCCGGCGTGAGCTCGAAGTAGTAGTGGTTCGTGATGGCCATCCGGCGCGCCACACCTACAGGGACAGGAGGAACCGGCACGCCTCCGACGCTCAGCATCCAGCCGACGGGGACATAGTAGCCCGACGGGCAGGGGTAGTTCGAGGCGCAAAGCGCCTCCGCCTCCCTGGGGGTTAGTGCTACGGTGGAAGCCATGGGAAAGAGTGATGAGGTTGCAGATATGAGTCTAGAGATGTGCAATGACAATGGAGGCCAACCCCCTACATATATATATAGTGAACTAGCGGGAAGAACTGGAGGGAAGAACTGGCGGGAAGAAAAATGGCGGGAAGAAAAATGGCGGGAAGAACTGGCGGGAAGAAAAATGGCGGGAAGAAAAATGGCGGGAAAAAATGGCGGGATGAACCTTTAGTCCCGGTTGGAGACACCAACCGGGACAAAACACGAGTCAGCACTAATAATAGGGGTGAGTGCATGTCGACATTATGTCGTGCGGCGTGTACCTTGTCCCGGATGGTGTCACCAACCGGGACTAAAGATGAACCTTTAGTCCCGGTTGGAGACACCAACCGGGACTAATAATAGGGGTGAGTGTCGACATTATTTTGTAAGTGTCAACACTATGTCGAGCTGCTTGTACTATAAATAGGCATCCTTGTGAGTCCAGTCCTCCAGCCAGTTTGAGGCAGGGACACCACTACGGCCAGTTTCAGGGAGATGCCGACGGAGCCCAGTCCTCCGGCATCTCCGAGAAACTGGTCATAGAGGCACTCCCTAATATGTGAAATTAGTTAGCTCCCTGGTGTATTGATCTAGTTAGACAAGTTACAAAGCTGCAAGATGGTTTTCGAGAACAGGGACACCACTACGGCCAGTTTCAGGGAGATGCCGACGGAGCCTAGTCCTCCGGCATCTCCAAGAAACTGGTCATAGAGGCACTCCCTAATATGTGACCGCGCGCGTTTGGAGATCAGATCTTAATGGTAAGTACGAATCGGGACAACTTCTTCTCATAGTCCCGGTCCATCCACAAAACATGACTAACACTCAAGACATGTATTAATATTAAAAACATGAACTAGAGTTACATAATATGAGCATGAACTTCTTGGCATATGCCCTTCCTTATGATCGCTTCAGACGTAACCATGGAGCATCTTCTTTACTTAACGGAATGCTTGGGTCAGTTTTCACTGTGAAGGGCGGAATTTCATCAAACTTATTATAATCTTCTGACATGTCTGTCTTGTCCTCGATTCCCACGATGTTTCTTTTCCCTGAAAGAACTATGTGACGCTTTGGCTCATCATATGATGTATTCGTTTGCATATTTTTTCTTTTTTTTGGTCTGGAGGACATGTCCTTCACATAGAAAACCTGAGCCACATCATTGGCTAGGACGAATGGTTCGTCTAAGTTCTTCATAAGATTGTTGAGATCCACCGTTGTCATTCCGTACTTCTTGTTTACCTCAACCCCTCCTCCTGTTAGCTTGACCCATTTGCATCGAAACAAGGGGACCTTAAAATTAGGTCCATAGTCAAGTTCCCATATCTCCTCTATGAACCCATAATACGTGGTCTTTTGCCCATTGTCTTCTGCTGCATCGAAGCGGACACCACTGTTTTGGTTGGTGCTCTTTTTATCTTGGCCTATCGTGTAAAATGTATTCCCATTTATCTCGTACCCTTGGAAAGTACATACAGTCGAAGACGGTGTCCTGGCCAACAAGTACAGCTGATCCCCAACAGTGGTGTTATTCGTGAGAAGTCTTTGCAGCCAGCCGCCAAAACTCGCCATGTGTTCACTTATAATCCATTCATCAGACTGCCCCGGGTGTTTGAGGCGTATTAAATTCTTGTGTTCATTGATATACGGGGCAACCAAGATAGATCTTTGTAAAACCGTGTAGTGTGCTTGATTGAGAGAATGCCCGTCCCTACATATCATTGCTTTACATCCTAGGGTGCCTTTTCCACGCAGTCTCCCCTCATGTCGTGATTCTGGAACACCAATCGCCTTAAGGTCAGGAATAAAATCAACACAGAACTCAATGACCTCCTCTGTTACATAGCCCTTGGAGATGCTTCCTTCTGGCCTAGCACGGTTATGAACATATTTCTTTAAGACTCCCATGTACCTCTCAAAGGGGAACATATTGTGTAGAAATACAGGACCGAGAATGGCAATCTCTTCTACTAGGTGAACCAGGAGATGCGTCATAATATTGAAGAAGGATGGTGGGAACACCAACTCAAAGCTGACAAGACATTGGGCCACATCTGTTTGTAACCCTGGTAGGCTTTCTGGATCGATTACCTTCTGAGATATTGCATTGAGGAATGCACATAGCTTCACAATGGGTACTCGAACATTTTCAGATAGAAGCCCCCTCAATGCAATCGGAAGCAATTGTGTCATAATCACGTGGCAGTCATGAGACTTCAGGTTTTGGAATTTTTTCTCTGCCATATTTATTATTCCCTTTATATTCGACGAGAAGCCAGACGGGACCTTGATACTGCTCAGACATTCAAAAAAGATTTCCTTCTCTGCTTTGGTAAGAGCGTAGCTGGCAGGAGTTAAGTGGCATCGTTTACCCTTCTCGTTCTCAGGATGCATAGGCTCTTCAGGGGCCTTCAGACGTTGCTGGTCCTGTCGTGCTTCCGGTGTATCTTTTGTCTTCCCATACACTCCTAGAAAGCCTAGCAGGTTCACGCAAACATTCTTCGTCACGTGCATCACGTCGATTAAAGAGCGGACCTCTAAGACTTTCCAATAGGGTAGGTCCCAAAATATAGATTGCTTCTTCCACATGGGCGCGTGTCCGGCATCGTCATTCGGAACAGATAGACTGCCAGGACCTTTTCCAAAGATTACTTCTAGGTCCTTGACCATACCAAATACCTCCTCACCGGTACGGAGGACAGGCTTCCTCCGGGGTTCTGCCAGACGTTTGAAATGCTTGCCTTTCTTTCTTACTGGATGCAGGTTCGGAAGAAATCGGCGATACCCTAGGTACACAACCTTCTTACATTTATCCAAATATACACTTTCAGTATCATCTAAACAGTGTGTGCATGCATTGTATCCCTTGTTTGTCTGCCCTGAAATGTTACTAAGAGCAGGCCAATCATTGATGGTTACGAAAAGCAATGCTCGTAGGTCAAATGGCTCCCCTTTGTGCTCATCCCACATACGTACACCTGGTTTGGCCCACAGCTGTAAAAGTTCTTCAACTAATGGTCTTAGGTACACATCAATGTCGTTGCCGGGTTGCCTCGGGCCTTGGATGAGCACTGGCATCATAATGAACTTCCTCTTCATACACAACCAAGGAGGAAGGTTATAGATACATAGGGTTACAGGCCAGGTGCTGTGACTGCAGCTCTGCTCACCAAAAGGATTCATGCCGTCTGTACTTAGACCAAACCTTAAGTTCCTTGCGTCACGTGCAAAGTCCGGGTACTCTCGCTTGACTTTTCTCCACTGTGACCCATCAGCGGGGTGTCTCAACATCGCGTCTTTCTTACGGTCTTCCATGTGCCATCGCAACAACTTGGCATGCTCTTTATTTCTGAAGAGAAGTTTTAACCGTGGTATTATAGGAGCATACCACATAACCTTGGCGGGAACCTTCTTCCTAGGGGCCTCGCCCTCAACATCGCCAGGATCGTCTCGTCTGATCTTATACCGCAGTGCAGTGCATACCGGGCATGCATCCAAATTCTCGTACTTCTCACCGCGGTAGAGGATGCAGTCATTAATGCAGGCATGTATCTTCTGCACGTCTAATCCTAGAGGGCAGACAACCTTCTTTGCTTGGTATGTACTGTCAGGCAACTCATTATTTCTTGGAAGAAGATTCTTCATTTTTACCAACAACTTTGAAAATGCGCTGTCAGTCACACCATTCTCTGCCTTCCATTGCAGCAAATCCAGTGTGGCACCTAGATTTTTGTGGCCATCTTCGCAAGTTGGATACAACAATGTTTTGTGATCCTTTAACATCTGCTCCAGCTTCTCCTTCTCCTTTTCAGTTTCACATTCTTCCTTTGCATCAGTAATGGCCCGACCAAGATCGTCATCAGCGGGCCCATCTGCTCCCTCTTGATCTTCATTATCTACCTCCGTTGCATTATCATCATATTCAGGATACATATTATGATAGTTTTCATCATCCTCTTCTTCTTCGTTGTCTTCCATCACAACCCCTTTTTCTCCGTGCTTGGTCCAACAATTATAGCTGGGCATGAAACCAGATCGAAGCAGGTGGGCGTGAATGGTTCTGGTATTTGACTAGTCTTTCTTGTTCTGACAGTGAACACACGGACAGCACATAAAACCATTGTGACCACGGTTTGCATTAGCCACAACGATGAAATTTTGGAGGCCCGTAATTTACTCGGAAGTGCGGCGGTCACCGTACATCCATTGCCGATTCATCTGCATTAATATGTAGTATATATCAAAAAATAATAGGGAGATGACCATTTATATATATAGTACATCAATGACACATGAAAATATAGTTGCCGACCTCGACCGAGACGGAAAGAGCAACAAGAAAGCTTATTTTGAGCTCTCGGGCATTTCACCGAACACCTCTAGTGCATATGAAAAAAACACAAACTAGCACTCTTCACACCCTCTTGCTAGGCTCCAAAATGTGAAAGAATGGAAGAGTGGGGTGTGTGTGGGCTGGGGTGGTGTCTTATATAGCCCCCCCCTTTAACACCGGTTCGTGCCACGAACCGGTGTTAAAGGGGAGGGGTGCGCGGGCCACTGGTGCAGGGACCTTTAACACCGGTTCGTGGCACGAACCGGTGTTAAAGGGGGGGCTCCTTTAATGCCGCAGAGGCCACGCTGGTACGGCCCCCCCTTCGTAGAAGAACCGGTGTTAAAGCCCATTTTCGGGATCAACAAAAGCCCTCGTTTCCATTAGTGATGTCGTCGTGTAGCACTGCTTCACATGGTCGTTGCATCGTTGTTTTAGCCTTTTATTACTTTTGATGGCTCCCATCAGCAATCTAAATATTTGTATGAACTCCTGCATGGTGGTTACGCTGTTGGTCCCTGCCTCGGCCCAAATTTCCGATGCAAAACTTCCTGCGTTAGAAACTTATTTCATAACTTCATGTCTTATAAATTTACTCCGTAAACTGAAAAGCTAGAGAGCCAGTTAGATAAAACGATGCAACTTCGCATACTCGTTCTTTTGATAAATGGAATATATTAAGGAAAATGATATCATCCACGTCTATGCTATTGTCCAGGTCAACTCGCGTGCGTCCTGTTACTGAATGAAGCAAGCACGGTCCCACCATTTTCTTTTCCCGTGCTCCTACCTTATCCTTTCTTCTGTGCTTTTTCCCAACGTGTTGGCCGCAATTGCTCCAGCCACACGCCGAAGTTGACCCAGCCACCCATAGCCCTCGCCCAACCACGCACCACCACTTGCCATATCCTCAGTATGTCGTCTCTCATCACGCCGGAAACCGTGATGATGATGAGGATGGTGGCGCTACTGCGAGGCAACCACCACATCTACGAGCCCAGGTACGGCGAGGGTGCCTACCTCCATGTGCGGCGGTGCCTCAAAACGGCTTGCAAAAGTGGTGTATCCATGGGCGCAGCTACTATGGAGGAGCTGCTCCTCCATCTGCGCCGTAGGGTTTTGCTACGTCTGGCCAACCATGGTGCTACAAACAGCGTTGAGGTTTGCTACATACGGCCACTCAGAGGTATTAGGTGGCGTAAGGATTTTCTAAGGTGATACAATATCACAATTTTATTGCTAGTTTATTATTTTGCTACAATAGTATAAAGGTATGGCTGCAAAGTCTCCGGCGAGAGTCTCCGTTGATGTCTCTCCGGTGAGATCAGTTTCGTCTAAAGTTGCTAATATTTTGCTACACCTATTCTGATTTTTCTACAATACCACAAACATTTTGCTACAAGGTCTGCCAACAAATGTCTCCGGCGAGTTTCCAGTAAAATCGGTTTTGCTACACTAGTATACATTTTTTGCTATAAATTCACTGGTGAGGGTCAGTCTTTTTTATTATGTTTCTGATCGAACCATTTTTTGCTACAAGTAGCAAAAATAGGACTTAGTATAGAATAGGTAGGATTTGAGACTTTTTAGGGTACATGTGTTAGCACGGGGACCCGGGGATCGACTACTGATCCCCGGGAGACGCCTACACATATATCAATATCGCTAAGATACTAATTATACCTAGCCTCATCAACAACACAGTGGACTAAATACACTACTGATGCACACATTCCTGAAAAAAGTCTCAATACAGTGATATATTTCTTGTAATAGTAGTATAAATACCACCAAGGTAACACCGGAAGTCCGAATTCTACAAAAGCAACGTCTCCAAGAAGTAAACAGTGCACAAGCACCGTCATCATCCGGTCATAGATTATATATTTTCACCCGGGAGAAAGTTCGCGCTCTCAAAATAATGCTTTTAGCAAGACCATTGTCAGACACAACCAATTAAGGCTAGACCTTGAATTTTTACACTGAAAGATAAGACTTGGTACTTCTCCTATGTTGCAGCCCTCACTTGACGATGACGCTTCCATGAGTCACGATTCATCAAGAAAGTTACTCATCTCCACGAAGACTCAAATCGCCATTGCTATTACTCATATCCCAACCTCCATGACATTCTACGTCTATAATTTCACCATGGAACTCAAAATACATGTCCCATGATGGAAATAGACGGCGAAGGTTCGCGATGCTCCCTCCTGAAACCGAACAGTCGGGAAAAACAAGGGCGTATATGACTAAATCCCATTCGATATAGCAAACTCCAGACATGAGGCGCCTAAGGGAAATTGCCGACGGAAGCCTTCCAAAACTCGTCACCGATAAGATCCATGATGGCAGGCAAGGCATCCAATAGACCAACGTATTGGCACGAGAAATACCCTAGGAACACCTTTTTTATTAGGCAGATCGACGGCCCCCAAGCCACTGCCCGCTCGCTCCAAACAGTAGGCTGAAGATCTCATCGGGCCGTCACCACCACTCGCACCACGCGAAGATGAGGAGCCTAGCTGTACCAAGTCCCCTGAACTAGAGCCATCCTGCCCCAGCGGTAAAAGCAGTCACCGAAGAATCCCGGGGCCACCGCCCCGACATTGGTTTCCGCCGCATGCATTCCATCGTACAGGGATGCTGATCTACAGTAAGCCGAAGATCTTGTTAGGTGGGGATGAAAGGTCCACACCTCCACCCTCCACGCGAGAGGATGAATACACTACTGTCGTTGTTAGCCGCACATGCTTTACCCGGGGGCTTCCACCTACAACAGGGTGAAGGAGGAGGGGGCGGGGGTGGCGGTGGCTAGGTGAGATCACCCGAGTCGCCTTTGGAGTGATGCAAGCGACCCTCGCTCATTTAACTTGATCGATATCCTGACCGGCTAGAGGGTCTATCCCGAAGTAACATAAGAGCATCCCCACTCACCCCCCATACGACAGCCGACGCAGCCTCTTTTTGGCCCGTATGGGGGTGCCAGATATATGCAAATGGGGGGGGGGGGTAGCAGCCAGCCGTGCCCCTCATGCACATATGAAATTACTGGTGATTTCATAGATAGTTCAAACATGTTTCTACAAAATTTAAAGGAACAAAAAAATAAACTAGTGGCGGCCACAACCACGCCCGTCTAGGACAAGATGACTTTACATCGCCGTCGTATAGTCGTTGTCATCATCGCTAGGCTCCTACTTCAGTGGAGGTATGGTGCTTCAACCCTGGCCTGGATCGCCACCGCCGCCGCTTCAGCCCGAGTAGCCGGACCCGTCATCATCACCCTCTAGGTCGATGAACAGGTCAATGCGGGGCGCGTGCTCGGCCTGATCGTGCCGGTACTCCCGCAGACCAAGCCTCGTCGAATGCGTTTGTCACTGGCGGGACGATCTCGAAGGATACGCGCTGGCCTGGAAACTGCTCCAAGTCCTCCTCGATCTTCAGCTGGAGGATGTCTGCTTGTACTCTAGTGGCGGCGTCCACTCCTTCACCTGGAGTTGGGCCTAGCGAGGCCTAGACGACCACGGGGAGGGGAAGGCACACGACGGTCCCTGATGGCGACGCTGACGAGGGTTCGACTAGCTAATGCCCATTGTTATGGACTTGGGTTTTGGAGAAGATGGGGATGCTGGAGATCGCGAGACGGTTAACAGACACTCAACAAGGGGACACGAGGTTTACCCAGGTTAAGGCCCCCGGAGGGAAACCCCTACTCCTGCTTGTCTGTTCTTGATTACGGCAGAACCGAAGGTTACAGGGGGTGTGCAGATGCAATCTGGCGTGAGGTGTGTGTATGAGTTTTCAAGGTCCTCCTCGTCGTGCCCTCCTGACCTTTATATAGATAGGCCAGGTCTCGGGGGTAGGTCGAGTCGGTTACAAGTTAGGGTTTCACCCTTCAAATTTCTATCTATAGCTAAGTCGTGTTCTCCAAGGAGTTGAACTTCTACCGGGCTTAGGCCATCCGGAGTCTCCTTGGGCAGCAAGTCTTCATGTGGGCCTTCACTGGGCTAGACCGGTTATACCAATATCAGGTACCCATAGGGTATATCCATGTTAGTAGCCCCCGAGTGTTCAGTCGAATCGCAGATTCGACTAGAGACTTTATAGTCTTTCGAGTGCTTTCTCACCCGAGCATGTTTTCAGATGGATATACTAATTCATAGGGATTGTTGATGCATGTGCCGGACTCTCCCGACGGATCAGGGTTAGTTAAATGTCTTTGAACAAAACAACACGATCTTCTTCAGACTCGAGTCCCCAAACTCGAATCTGGAACAATGCTGGTGTAATTCAACTCAGTCCATTGAGGTCTTACAGGCATCGAATTCCAGTGTTTTAAGTTAGATACCCAACGCGTCTGTCGGGATTTTTCATCGTGCCTGTTGTCATGGTATGTTACTGGCAGAGCGCAATCTGGTGCGTTACCAGGCCATCAGATGATATCTGTAGGGCTTATCTTTGCGTTGTAGACACAACATCTGAAAGTTTATCACCGCGGAGGTGTTTCAGGTGACCAAGGAGACGGATTCTCACTCAGTGTTAGTTTGGGCAAAGTTGCCAAAAATATTTTTGTTACATGTGATCCGAAGGATCTCATCCGAATAGTTTATAGGGTGCACGTCCAACGCTCTCTATAGGAGTATCCCCCGAGTGTCTGTTCGAGTCGTAGACTCGATCGGAGAATTTAGTTCTGCAGATGCCATCAACGCCTTTGTTTTTTGAATGCGTGACCAACACTCCCTATGGGATTAGCCTCTGAGTCTATAGTGGACTCGTAGACTCGACGTAGGACTCCAAGAAGTATTTTTCACCATGTTTATATTTCTCAGGTGTGCGATCAGCACTCCTGATAGGAGTAGTCCTCGAGTAGTTGGTTGAGTCATAGACTCAAGTAAGTACTTTTGTTCAGTCAAAAGTTTCGAGCCGTTGCTGGCTTTTGCTTTGATGACATCATTGCTGACGCCTGGTGAGCTTAATCGTCTGTGGTAGCAGAGATGGTGCAATGGGAAGATCGTCGGTCCCACCTTGTGACGTGGATTTGACTAGTCACGCGTAACTTTGGCAAAAATTACGGCGTCTCCTTGATTTCCATGCGTAGTGGGCGGCGTGTTCACGACGGTTCGGGCGGCTGTTGACACGTGTACTGTGAGATGATGGGCACGCTTAGGGCTTCTGTATCAACGGCTCCACTCCATATTCCTCGTCCTTTTATACCGTGGTGAAACCAGAGTAATCTTCTCCTTCGTCATTTGCCATCATCTTATCCGCTGCTGCCATTTCCAGAGCTCGTGCGGCGCGCTGGACATTCTCCGCATTTTCCCTTTGTCTTTCCTCCGCTCTCATCTTCGTGCTCGCCGCGCCACCAAGATGGGCAAGGCAAAGAAAAGTTCCTCCGCTGCAGCGGGATCGAGCATCGCCGACGCCACCAAGAAGGTCGCCGCTCCCAGCCGCATCACCGATGGTGGGTGGCGGCACTCCCAGATGAGGGATGCGGACCTGCGCAAGCTGTGCGAGACCGGTCTGATCTCCAAGAACAAAGACGACACTATCCTTCCTGGCCAGGAGGTAATCCCGCGCCCACCCGAAGGGTTTCAAGTCATGTTTTACGCTTTTGTTGTTCGTGGCCTTTCTTTGCCTGCCCATGAATTTCTCTATGGGCTACAACTCCACCAGTTGTCTCCCAACTCTCTTCTCCACATTGCGTGTTTCATCACGCTTTGCGAGTGCTGGCTCGGTGTCGAGCCACACTTCGGCCTCTTCAAGAGACTCTATTCTCCGAAGAGGCAATTTGGCAACGGTGGTGTTTATCCACTAGGTGGGTGCGGAATTTCTATCTGCCCCACTGTCCAATTATCCTTCTATCTCGATGAGTCCGTCCAGAAGTGGTGGAACAAATGATTCTAAATCCGCGATGCCAAGCTCAACGGACAACTCTACGGCCTGGCTCCTTTCGACCCCAGCAAGCTGGTCATCCGAAAGTGTTCGTGGCCGAACGAGATCATGGAGGGCAAAGTCGAGGAGGTGGGTATGATGTATCAGCGGGTAGAGGCGCTCTAGCTGGTACAAGGAAAGGAGGTTAGTGGTGTTAACATTATTTGCACCTTCCTCAAACGTTGGGTGTAGCCGCTCCAAGCATGTGCGCATCCGATGTTTTTGTACTCTGGCGCCAGCGACCCGACGAGGGTGTCAGAAGAGGAGATGTCCTCGACCGAGATGGACAAAGTGCTTTGGCCTCTACTGAAGCATAAAGCCGACGAGGATCTGCCGGGGAAGTCAGACATCCCCCTTTCACGCGAAGAAGGAAGTCCCTCAGGTGAAACCTGTGGTTGCATGTAATGCTTTTCATGTGCTCATTTCTTGCTGTTTTTGTTTGGCCGAACTTTGCTCTTGTCTTTGACTCGCAGAACTGCAAGGTAGCGGGCATGATGCCGCCTCTGCCTGAAAAGTACAAGTCTGCATCAGATGGTGGGGACGCAGAGTCTGATTCCGAGCTCTCCCTGCTCAGTCTCCTACCAAAAGCTCCCAAGCAAAGCGAAGGGATGTCTCGCAAGAGGTCCCGGAGCGAAAGTTCGAATGGAGCGACAACGCCGGCTCCAAGGGGTCCTACCTTCCTTGAGAATCTTGGTGGGGATGAGGGTGTGGCCTCCCCTATTGCGGCTATGCCCGTTCGGGCCATGGCTCCTCAGCCACCAGCCAAGAAGAAGAAGAAGAAGAAGAAGAAGGAGAAGGAGGCTCCAGTCTTCGACTTATCTGACATTCCCTCGTGAGTTTCTGATCCCCTCTTGTTGTTTTTTGGTATGCTGAGTATTAGCTTGCTATTGACTTGGTTCTTTGAATGTGCTAGGAGGAACTCTTCGGAAGAATCTTTCAAGGAGGAACTCGAAGAGATGCATGGGGAGTCAAAGGTTGTTTCGACGTTCCCGAAGATGGTGGCCGACTCCAAAGACGACAATTCGAGCTCCTTGAGGCCAGGGGCTCATGAAATTGTTGCACGGAAGACGCAAGTAAAACCCTCGGAGTCTTCAGGTGACCATGTAAGTAGTATATTTCTTCTCGTGGGCGAGCCCCCGATCCCTTTATTCATCTGGTGTGCTTTTTTCTTTGCAGCCCTTCATCCGTGATGCCAATCTCCTAGGCAAATAATACCTTGCCTTGGGGGGCGACCTCCAGCAACTCCAAGGTTCACATATTTCTTCTATTTCGATTGTGAATACTGTAGAGTACTCGTTGTGTTGACTTCCTCCTTGTTGAATATTGCAGATGAGAACAATGATGCCCTCCGCAAGCTGAATGCACTCGAAAAGAGTCTTGGACAGACGGATACCAAGGCAAAGGATGTTGCGGAGGCCCTTCAACGCCAACAACAAGAGGCCCAGGACCGTGAGCAGAAACTTGCGGCTGCCATGGCATCTTGGGAGAAGGCTATGGCGGAGAAGCTCATGGTTGCTGCCAAAGCGCTATCCGGTCAGTCACCACATTTCTCTTCTTGAGTTTGCTCTTTTTTGGGTGTGATTCATTTTGTCTCATCCAAAAAATTTGTCGTGTCTTTCAGATGCTACTGGCGTTGCGTTTGATTGCAGCGTCTTGGAGCATGGGATCCTGTGGCGGATGCCATTGCAACGATCGAAGATTGTTGAAGCTCTGCTGTGGAATCGCTAGGCAAGGACAAGGAGGTCCTCGCTCGCTTCTACAAGGAGATCAATCCAAAGGGCGTCGCCCTTGACGATGTTGACTCCCTCGCAGAAGCTTTGGTGGGTGATGCTCCTGCGAACTACAAGCGGACGCAGAAGGGGGTGGGTGCCGCTATGGGGCTAGCAATGGCGGTGGCGTCTGGCGCGCAGCTGGATCTTCCGCAAATCACCTCCAAGATGCCGACAACATCAGATGATCCGAGGTAGCGTTTGCTCCCTTTGCCTCGAAGTGCAAGCATTTTGGCCCGAAGCTTATCGATCTTCTGTCCACATATGCGCTAGAGCAGCGGGCGGCCAAGGCGAAAGCCTCGGGGTCCGAAGCTTCTCCTGATGCGGCTGCTTAGGTCTTCCACCTCATAGTTTATTTGGCTTAGTTTGTTTTTGCATTTTGCGCATGTAATGCTTCTAGCTGAACAAGTGTTACTTTGCCACGTAGTGGCTTATTGATGTAAATATAAGTGTCCCTTTTGAATGCTGTCAAATGCCTTGATTTTTATACTGTGCTCATTGTACACCCTTAGGGTCCTTCGAGTGCTGATCTAGTGGTAACGCATCCTCCTTTCTTTGGTGCCCGTCCGCCGCCAAGTGATACGTCACAATTGCTGTTTCTGCGCGATCGCATACGTAGCCTGGAGAAGGACGTTCTCATGATCCGTGGTCACGCGGACATTTGGAAGTCCAAGGCTAAACATGTCGCTACTAGGGAAGAATTTATCCTTGAGGAATGTCGGCAGATTGGCGAGCAACTCTAGTGTAAGTCACCATGAGCCTTTTTATTTTCGACTGCGCCATGTTTTTATGTCTTCTCACCTGCTGATTCATGGTGCTTGACGTGGAGCACTTCGTTGGAAACCCCAAGACCAAGGTGTGATGAGCACAGCAACAAGTCTTACCTCAGTAGAGACCGAGGTTATCGAACCAAAAGGAGGAAGGAAACATCACACAGGTGTTGCAAGCAATGTGGAGATATGCACAACACAAACTCAAGACCTTGCCCCAACGAATCAGTAAGGTTGACAAGCTCACCGGTTTGATGTAACAAAGGATTAAACGTATGGTGTGGAAGGTAATGGTTTGCAGCAAGTAAACAAGTAACAATGGAAGATGTATCAATGGTAAAGATTGGACCGGGGTCCATAGTTCACTAGAGGTGCTCTCCTTAGATAAACAACATGGCATGAAGGGTAAACAAATTACAGCAGGGCAATTGAGAGGAACTGAGCAAGGCATAACAATGCAATTACTAGTCAGAAAGATCCTATGAGATTCGATTGGGCAATACAACAAGATACATAGACCGCCATCCAAATGCATCTATGACTAAAAGTCCACCTTCATGTTATCATCCGAACCCCCTCCAGTATTAAGTTGCAAGCAACGAACAACTACTTTAAGCAAAGTGTGTAAGGTAAACACTCCACATGTTCCATGGACAAGAGACCGTTGTTTTCTCCCTAGTGGCAACAACACATCTACAACCGAAGAGATTTCTGTAACTTCCCTAGGAAACTAGAGGCATGAACCCACTATCGAGCATAAATACCACCTCTTGGAGTCACTAGCAACTACTTGGCCAAGATAGATACTAACAACAGAGAGCATGAAAGATCACAAACAACACAGACATGATAGAATCATAAAGACAAAACCATTAATCAAACCAACATAATAATCTCAATATCCATCGGATCCCCGCAAACACAACATGCATGATTACAAATAGATTAGATCTTGATTATGAATGGAGCTCACAAGATCTATACATGAAAGAACAAGGGAGGAGATACAACCATCTAACTACTACATGGACCCATAGTCCAAGGTGGAACTACTCATGCATCATACCGGAGAGAAGGCCTCCGGGATGATCTCCCTCTGGCAGGGTGCCGGGAAGAACTTTAGACCCCCTGATCTAGGGACGACGGTGGCGGCGGCTACAGACGGTTTTGTGGAGATTTGATCGGGTGCTTAGGATTTCTGCACCTGGGGCTTCTTATAGGCGAAGGGGGAGGCCGAGGCGGTGGCCAAGGGCCCGACACCCTACCTAGGCATGGGCCTACCCCTGGCTGCGCCTAGGGGGGTTTGGGCGCCCTGGCACGCCTCTCCGTCTACCCTCTGGACTTCTTGTTCCCCACAGAAAATTATTGACTTTGTATTTTGTCCCGTCCAATTTCGAGAATATTTCCTTACTAGCTTTTCTGAAACAAAAAACAGCAGAAAACAGGCAACTGGCACTATGGCAACTTGTTAATAGGTTAGTACCAGAAAACATGTAAAAATCACCTCAAAGTGTAGACAAAGCAAAGCAAAGGAAAGTAGATACTAACAAGCATGGAGCATCAAAAATTATAGATACGTTTCTGACGTATCAAGCATCCCCAAGCTTAACTCCTACTCGTCCTCGAGTAGGTAAGTGATAAAAGAATAATTTTTGAGGTGACATGCACCTTCACAATAAAGATCAAACCGTTTGCAAGCATTGAAAGCTGGGATCAAAGAACTCTAAACATGTGCATGAAAGATGGAGTTCTAACAATAGGATATAGTAACTATGCATGCAACATGAAAGGCTACAAACAAAGATCATGAATAACATGCATTGAAAAACATTTGTTTGTTTCACATACAGAAAACATAGCATAGTGGCAATCAGCTTGTCCCTCATAGAGTAGCAATATAGAAGCATAGTACACCTTCAAAGTTCACAAAGGTGACTAGAAACAAGTAGCACAAGAACAAGTAATATCACAATATGCATCAATCAATAAGCTTTGGAACAGTGCACACAGAATGACAACTATGCTCTCTTAATGGTGCCTAAAGGTAGAAGGGGGAGACTCAATAATGGTGGAAGAAAGGCCTTTTTGTAAAGGAAGCAAGGATTTCAAGTTTCAAAAAGAGCTTCCAAAAATTATGCTACTTGTTAGCTTTCATATCTCATTGCCCCTATCATAAGCATCTTGAAGTGATTAAGGTAAAAGTGAACAAAGATGGAGTATATGCTTGACGAAGTATAAGTTGGCAATCTCAAGTCCCTTGAATACGAGGGCCACACCTCATGCTACTCAACTTCAGTCACCTGTAAGTTATTGTCACTATAAATATTTGCATATCACAGAGCACCGCCAACGTGGTACCCCTTGCACATGGTACATGAGCTTTCCCATAACCAAAATGAGAAGGCAAGCAGACAATGAGCATCTCAGCGATCTTTTTATTTACTATATGCATAGCTTTTTATTGAGGATGCTTCATAGATAGCTCACTATGGTGATGCTGCAAGTTTCCACCATGATTAGGCATGGCTTAGGCTAGCGGCCGAGGTGTTTCTATAACACAGAATACAAACTCCATGGACTTACAATCTTCCTCTTTATTTCACACCCGTGACATCCATAGACAAAAGAGTATGATATCAACTGAGTACAAAGTACAAGTGCAATATTGAAAACGTTCCCCATGACAGCACGGTTCTGTTAATTCCAACGTATAAGTGCAAGAATATACAACATAGACGTCACAATGGTTCAAGTTTATTAGGGGAAAAGAATATAAAGTGTGCCATCAAGTTTGTGAGGACTTTAATCACTAAGTTTTCACATAACAAAATAGTTTTTAATTGGAATATAGATGAAAACAAGAATATACTTGGAATGGTGTAACACACCATGCATAGGAGTTTATAGTGGACACTTTGGAATAACTTGGTTTCTTGGGAGTTGGAAGCATGAGTAGAGATTACTCATACAAGTGGAGGCTAGCAAAAGACTGGGAGCAACCAACTAAGAGAGCATAATGGCCATAATCATGTAGAGCAACAAAGCATTTAATCAAAGCATAGAGTGGTACTACAAGTCAAGGACTAAATGATCATAGAGGCTATGGTGACTTTTCATAGTCATAACATGGTGTGAGCATGTGCCAAGTCAACCCAAACAAAGCATCAAAGGAGAATACCACAATACTATGCTTTTGCATGCTAAAACAACGCATAATTTCTTCAAGGCACACTAAGTAATCCCAATTGTTTGGAACAAGACATGCTACAACAATAATCAATAAGCATAAGGTCAAAACAACACCTAACATGTCATGCTAAAGTCTAAGTCACAGTCAATGTAAGCTCCTCTTGCACTTCAAGCAAGTACTTACTACTCCTTTCCAACACCAAGCAACTTATTTGCAAAACAACACAACAAGAACGGGGGTCCAAACTACTTTATTCAAGCAAACTAAACAACCTAAGCAAAGCGAACGAAAACTAAGACGCTCCAAGAACAACACAACTTTGCATGAAATAATAAAAACGAAGTGTCTAGACAGACCTGAGCTTTTTATTGATGAAGAAGGGGATGCCTTGGGCATCTCCAAGCTTTGACGCTTGTACCTCTTGGATATTTCTTGGGGTGAAACCATGGTCGCATCCCCAAGCTTGAGTTTTTGTCCATTCTTCAGCTCATTGCATCATTCTCTCTCTACACCTGAAATGTTTCCTTCATACAATCTTCATTAGCAACATTAGTTTATTCAAAAGATTTTAGACCTCTGGCAAAGCTTTGGAACAGCAAGAATTTTCACTAAAAACACAAGCTACTATAGTAACTCCTTCAAAAATCTCAATTCCCCAAAAGAGAACTCAAAAAGGAATCAATAAGAAGCAAATGCAAATAATGGTAGAAATCTGTCAAAACAGACCAGCAGGTAGAAACCGATTTTTTTTGAACATCTTATGTTTCTCAAATAAAAAAGTATTGAACTAACGAAAGTTATCTAACATACTAGGGGATTTATTCGTAAATTTTGAGCTCAATCCGAGTTACAGAGACTCCTCACGAGTTTTTATGGTGGAGGACAAAAATCTGTTTCGAGACAGCAACTCCCCAAATCTTACTTCCCTCTCATTAGAGGTCATTATTGGTACAAAAATCAAACAAAAAAGGATAGGTAGAGGTCATTACTGAAGTAATAACTTCCAAGACTCAAGGAAACTCTTGGGTTATCTCCCAACAAGTACTTTTCTTTAACGCCTTTAAGTTAGGCTTGATAGCTTGAGAAGATGCTCACATAAGAAATATGAATTGAAGTCAAAGAGAGCATCAAGAAGCAAATTCAAAACACATTTAAGTCTAACCCTCTTCCTGTGCATAGGAATCTTGTACACAAATAAATTCACAAAGAACAAAATGACAAGCATAGGAAGATAAAACAAGAGCAACTTCAAAAATTTTAGCACATAGAGAGGTGTTTCAGTACCATGAAAAATCCTACAACCATACTTTTCTCTCTCATAATAATTTTCAGTAGCATCATGAATAAACTCAACAATATAGCTATCACATAAAGCATGCTTTTCATGATCTACAAACACATAATTTCTATGAAGCTAAAAAACAGTGGGATTAAAACCTCCACAGGTTTTATCCAAAGTAGATATTTCAAAGGAATCCACAGGAACATAACATTCATCCACCTTTGGTAAGCAAGGGGGACAATCAAATAATGTAAGAGGTAAAGAGTTACTCTCATTAGAAGGTAGACATGGGTAGATCCATTTTTCCTCCTCTTGACCATTACTCTTGTAACATCCCTAAAATCATGATTCAAAACTCATACATATCATCCATGCATCCATCATCATTTAGGGTTTTATCTCAAAATCATTTCAAAAACAGGAGCAAAGGTTGCTCATTATTTGATGTATGAAAACCCTAGCCTTTGTGCTACATGCTAATGAGAAAGGTGCTGTTATTCATTTAGGATGTTTTGAATTCAAACTTAAGTGATTTCAAAATCTTGGGCAAAGTTTCAAAACAAAATATGGAATAAAACCAAAGTTATGCCTATTATTATATCTCCAAAAAGGCTTGGTTTTATTGTATTATTTTCAAATAACCCAAGTAGGTCTGAGTGAATAGAGGTGTTTGACACTTATTTGGGTGCAAGAATCACTGTACAAAAAGCTAGAACAGGTTTGAATTCAAACTTATTTGAATTGGAGTTTGAAAACCATTTCTAGAAAATCAATCAGAAAAAGAAAAGGAGTAAAGAAGAAAAAAAATAGACAGCCAGCCAATCTGGCCGACCCAGCCCAACACGACCCAACTAGCCCATCAGCTCCCACCCCGCGAAACGTTTTCTTTCACCCGCCCCCGCACCCACCAGCTCGCTGACAGGCAGGACCCACTCCCCCTCCTCCTCTCTCGCTGACAACCGCGGCCCACGCGGGTACCGTCGTCTCCACCCCCACGACTGGTTCATCCCCAAATTGACGCCGGCCGTTTCCTGTTGATTTGCGCAGCTTCAATTCGCGTAAATGCACGAGTAAATCTCGCTCTTATCTTAGCTAATTAAACCCCCTCCGCCCCCTCTCCATTCTCCCCCAAACCCCAAGCCCAGAGCACCCCGAGGCTGCACGAATTGCTCACCGCAACCCCGCTGTCTCCGACGAGCTGCAGCCATGATTCCGGCCAACTACGACCACCCCTCTGCTCCTGGTTCACACGAGCAGGCTCCATTTCACCTCGCGCACCTCCCAGTACCACTAGTTCGCCCGCGCGTGACCCAGAACGTCGGCAGCGCAAGCGACTGGGCGCCACCGTCTTCGGCTTCAACTCCGTCGAGCTCCTCTGGTAAGATCAGACCGCCCCAAACCTTCTCCTTCACGCACGCGTCTTCTCCGTGATCTTCTGCATCTGACCAAACCTTCTGTTTGCCTCCTCATGACCGACAGCGTCGTCTTCGACCTCGAACAGAGCCGCCCGCCGCCAGACCCTACTCCGGCGAGCAATCCACCGCAACCCTGAGAGCCCCTTTCCGAGCCGTTCGTACGTTGAGCATCACCACGTCCTTGCGAGCACGGTGAGTACCTTCCCTACCCTTCTGGCTTCCTGTATCGCCGGCGCCGCCACCATCTGGCCGTCGCCGCCGCGCACAGCCGTAAGCGCCGCCAGTTAGTGGCTTGCCGTTTGCGTCCGTTAGATCCAAATTGTAGGGCTAGGATAGATTATAATCGAAGGGGTATCGCATGCCTCTGCACCGCTAGATCTAAGTTATATCCTACGGTCTGCGTCTGTCGATCCAAACGAATCGGTACGCGCCAGTAATATTGCGACACGTGGCTAGGGTTGATTCAAAAACAGAATTCAAAAACAGATTTAGATCCAGATTTCAAATGGCTATAACTTGAGATTCCCATGTTGGATTTTTGTAAATTTTATATCGTTGGAATCAGTGAATCAAGGCCTTTCTGAATCTGCAATGTGTTTAACAAATAGTATCTGTTAAAATGACTTTGTATGCAGAAACATGTTTAGGTCCATTTTGGGCATAGTTTTTGTTTAGCAAATTGTTTTAGAGCTAAATAAGTTTAGTTAGCAAACTTTGTGACTTGTTTTGTTTCTGTATCATGCACTTGCTTGGTAGAGTTTTCAAAAAAAAACATCACTTAGTAATTTCTTGCATGCATGCATTCATATTTTTTGTTTGTATATAAATTGTGTGTAATTGTATGCTACAAATTTTGTGTAGATTTTGCTAGTGACTGTGATTGTGAAGAGTGCTACTCTCCCCATTACCAAGGCAATTGATACTACATGATATTTCCACCCTTTATTTTGAATAAGCATTAGAATTAATTTTGCTAAGTCTTGCATGCTACTTTTGCCAAATGCTATGTTGGGAAATCCTATGTAGTGTAGAATTGTAGAATTGCTAGGGAATTTTCCTAAGTTAAGTTACTATGCCATGCTTAGCCTAGCTAGTAGAAAACAAGGGTTGGTAAATTATGTACATTCTATGGTGAAATAATTCTAAGTCCTTTGGGACTCATGCTTTTCTTAATAAAACAACTAAGTCAATGAACTTCCTGGGTGGAATGGGACTTGAATGGTGGTTTTTGGTTGAGTGGTTACACAAGGCCATGGATTTGGCTTGTGTATCTCACTTGTGGTATGCCACCCAGGAACAAAGGGATTTGGAGGCCAAGTGTTGAGAAAGCTTACAGTGCAACCACTTGGCAATATGGGCTCTGCCATGATCATATAGGTTGCTAGAACTTAGTCACTTGGACAGTTGGTGGTAGTGGGAATGATAGGTTGGAGCGCGTCCATTTGACTAAGGAAAGGCTTCTAAAAGGTCCTGTCTTGGGAAACCAAGTCTGGTGGGGAAAGTGCACAACCTCTGCAGATGGAAAAATCTAAGTACTTAGCCAAGTCCATGGCAATGGACAACTTGAGCATCAAGACATGGAAGCTACAAGAATCTCATCACTCCAACTTCTAAGTAAAACTTGTGGGTGAACAAGGGTGAAGGACCCCAATGTCTATTGGTGGTTTCTTGGGAAAGTTTTTGACAAAGAAAAACTTAGAGATTTCAACTAATAGGGAAAACCTATTTTCAAGCAAAGCAAGCCAAGCTACACTTAGCCAAAATGCATATAGTAATATAGTCCACCTAAAATTTACTAAGGTATCACTTGCCAATACTATTCCAAAGTATTGACCCACTGTGGCTGTAACTTGTGATGTTGCAGGTTACTCCGATGATGAGTAGGAGTCATGAGTCTACACTCAACATGCTTGCCTGTGGCACATGAAGATGAAGACTTATGTTTATTTACTTATTCCATAAAATCTTGTATTAGGCCTTTGGCCCTGAGTTGTAAAAGACTATGTTTATCTCTGGAATGAATGTAATAAACGACCTTTGTATCTGTGTACTTCATCTTAAACTGTGGATGCTAGCATTGATCCAGGGACTAGCATTGCAATCACAGGGATCCTTTCCTTTACAAAGGAGGGATCTTACAGATGGTATCAAAGCACTGTGTTGCCTGTAGGATTATGACCCTAGGATTGGAAACCACTAAGGAAAAATTTTCAACTACTTCTACACTTGTCTATTCTTCTCGTAAACTTTTCTAATCTTCTCATTCTCATCTCTATTTGTAGATGAACTCCATCAACGAAGCCGTGAAGAAAGGACAACTCATGACTATGACCTTGGAGTGTGAAACTGAGTTTCCCAAAATTCTCAAGGACCTCATGGTGGCAATGGAAGCACATGGTGCAGCTGTTTACAAAGGCTTTCCAGTGATGGATGAAGGAGTGGAGTATTGGTGGGTGCAACTTCACTTGTATAAAAACAAGGAAGACAACCACAAAGAAAGAGGATTCTGCATGTACACCAACACTGTGATGCACACCAAATTCTTTGAGTCAGCAAGAGAAGCAGCTTGGAGGACTATCAAAGAACTAAGTGCTAGAGTCAAGTGCAGAATGCTCAACCTCCAAAAGGACTTAGAGAAAGAGAAGGAACTTACTCAAGAGTTGGAAGCCACCAACCAAACCTTAAGGGGAGATATTATAGACTTAGTGATGGAATCATGTGAACAAGATAGGTGGATTGCCTCTAGGAACATTTTTGTTAGCCAACAGATCCAGTGAGATAGGATTGTAAACGCACTTCATTAGTTGGACCACCACCTATTACCTTATTTTCCAAAATGATACCTTAAATAAGTTTGGACCTTGATTGATGTAATGGAATCATGTATGCACTGTGATTTTGTGTTCCATGGATATGTATGAAATGTTTGTCTTGTTTCATCTTAAATTGTGTTGTCCTAACTTTTCTATCTTATAAATAGATGCCTATTACCATCAGCACTGTTGAGGAGTTCCAGGTTACCCGTTTTGGTCCTCGTATTGTTGATCTTACCACTTTGCTCAATCTCCCTCTTCCCACCATCATGGTGCACCCACTCACCAAGTTCGAGAGGAAGGACCTCTGGGGCTTCAAGGTGAACCAGCCCGGACGCCAGACGGAGCCTACTACGGAGGCCATTGTCTTCAAGCTTATGCATGATGACAGGGAGAGAGGCATGGAGGTCGTCATGCAGGACCTGATAGGGCGTCAGTTAGGCCGTCACTCCCTACAGGTTAGAGGCACCCACTTTCACGTCTTCGGAAGACGTGATGATGATGGAGAGTCCATCGACTTCGAGGACAACTCGAGGGACGCAGCAGAGCCGATACGTCTCTATCTCCAGGACTTAGAGTCTCTCATCAGGCACGTGGACACGGACATGACCAACGTCATGCTCAGCAATGCCGAGCTCCAGGTGCAGCTTCGCGAGAAGGACAAGCTTTTCGCACAGCAGGACGAGATAGTCAAGGAAATGGAGACGAAGTTCGAGACCCAGGACCGCAAGTTCAAGAGTCAGGAGAACCGTGTCCAGGATAGGAACAAGAAGATCCGGGACATGACTGGAGAACTGAAGTCCAAGGATTTCGAGCTAGAGCAGCAGCAGATGGTGATCGAGAGGCTTCGCTCCCAGAAGAGGGCTCTCAAGGCCAAGATCGATTCCTTGACCACTACGATTGAGGAGAACAAGACCGCGACGGAGAACGCTGGTCTTACTTTTGTCGAGGAGGAGATTGATGCTGATGAGTAGACTTGACTACTCGTTTATCTTTTATTATCATACTTGCTATTTGTGAACTTGTTATTGGACCATCCGACATGTGGATGGCTTGCCACTTGTGTGTTTTATTTCGAGAACTTGGTTATTCTGTTGTTGAGCTTTTATCCTTGAGTTGCATGCTATGTGTTTGCTTGTGATGTATTGTGCATAAAACATCTAAGGGTATCTCATTCTTATCTCTATTTGAACAAACCACAGATGCCTCCCCGTCGCGCAAACCCCAACCCCAACAACATCACTCCAGAAATGCAACAGATGATGAATGCTCAAACACAGCTTATGCAGATGATAACAACATTCATCCAAAACCAGAATAACAACAGCAACAACCCCAATAACAACAACAATAACAACAACAACAACAACAACCCTCCGGGTTTTGATATGCTCACCAGATTTCTACGTTTGAGGCCAGCAAAGTTTTCGGGGACGACTGATCCCATGGTGGCCAATGATTGGCTACGTTCTGTGAACAAGGACTTAGTGACCGTGGGATGCACGGATGCTGAGAAAGTCAGGTTCGCAGCGCATCTATTGGAAGGACCAGCCGCCACATGGTGGGACAACTTCCAAATCACCACTCCTTTAGATGAGGTGACTTGGGCTATCTTTGAAGATGGCTTTCGCACTGCTCATATCTCATCAGGAATGATGAGTCTGAAAAAGAAGGAGTTTCACAACCTGAAGCAGCGCCACCGTAGCGTGGCTGAATATATAGAAGAGTTCAACAATCTGGCGCGCTACGCACCGGATGAGGTTGACACAAATGCCAAAAGAAAGGAGAAGTTTCTAGAAGGCTTGAACGATGAGCTGAATCTACAGTTGTCTGTGGCATATGTTCCAACTTATCAGTCTCTGTGTGACAAGGCTGCTATTTTGGAGAATAAAATGAAGCAAGTCGAGAGTAGGAAGAGGAAACACTCCGACAAGCACATCTCGGGATCGTCTCACAAACGATCTCACTATGATGACAGTGGAAGCTCAGGATCCCATAAGCATGGGAAATTCAACAAGCACCACAGCCACAACCGTCATGACAACAAGCATCACCGCAGTCATGACAATGACAAGTATAAGAACCACAAGAGTGGACATAAGAGCCACCACAGTGGAAATGGTAGTGGAAGTGGAAATCAGCCTGCTAAAAGAGACATCCGTCAAGTTGAGTGCTTCAAATGCAAGAAGATGGGACACTATGCAAATGAGTGCCCCGAAAAGAAAGTTGAAGGACCTGGCAAGCCCAATCCTTTCCAGAAAGGTCAGGTGAACCACATTAATGTGGAGGAGGTCTATGAGGAACCTGACGCTATTGCTGGTAAGTTCAGACTCAATTCCATTCCAGCATTTGTACTCTTTGACACTAGTGCATCTCATTCATTCATATCAAAAGCATTTGTTGATAGAAATGGGTTTGCATCTGAAAACATTGGGTGTCCAATAAAAGTTAGTTCTCCGGGTGGAGATATGATAGTAAGTCTTGGATGCCGGGATCTTGTCATAGAGTTTGGAAAGCATAAGTTTCCAGTGAGCCTGATAATCCTAGATTCCCAAGGACTAGACATAATATTGGGAATGGATTGGATGGCTAAGTATGAAGGAGTACTAGATTGTGCTAATCGTACTGTTGCACTCACAACCCCAGAAGGAAAAAGAATAAAATTCAGGTCAAACTTTGAATCCAAAGGAAGTAAGCTAAATTCTCTTAAGGGGGTTAGCATGGACAGTGTGCCAATTGTATGTGAGTATCCGGATGTGTTTCCGGAATAGTTGCCAGGAATGCCACCAGATAGAGATGTGGAATTTCTGATAGATTTGGTACCAGGTTCTGGACCAATAGCAAAGAGACCGTACAAAATGTCAGTTGATGAACGCACTCAAAACATGGAGACATTACCTTTTGGGTAAGCGTTGTGAAGTGTTCACGGACCACAAAAGTTTGAAGTATATCTTCACCCAAAAGGAAATAAATATGAGACAAAGAAGATGGTTAGAGCTTATCAAAGATTACGACTTGAGTTTGCAATACCACCCCGGTAAAGCAAATGTTGTAGCTGATGCTCTAAGTCGTAAGGTATTTGTGAATGGCCTTACCAAAGGAGAATTGCCAGATGATTTGTGTGCTCAATTCAAAAAACTCAGATTGGAGATTGTGCCTGAAGGACATCTTATGTCTTTGGATGTTCAACCCACTTTGTTGGACAAGATCCGAGAAGCTCAGAAGACCGATAAGGAAATTGAAAGGATTAAGGAAAATATTGGCCAAGGGAGAGCTAAAAGTTTCCATGAAGACGAACAGGGTACATTATGGCATGGGAAACGTATCTGTGTTCCACAAGATCCGGAGTTGCGGAAACTGATTCTGCAAGAAGCCCACAACTCTCCGTATTCTATTCATCCGGGTAACACCAAAATGTACATGGACATGAAAGAAAGATTTTGGTGGAACAATCTCAAGAGAGACATCGCCGAACATATTGCTTTGTGTGATGTATGTAGTAGAGTAAAAGTGGAGCATCAGAAACCAGCAGGATTGCTTCAACCACTACCTATTCCTGATTGGAAATGGGACAAGATTGGTATGGATTTCATTACCGGATTACCAAGGACCAGATCAGGATATGATTCCATATGGGTGGTAGTGGATCGCTTAACTAAAGTGGCCCATTTCATACCCGTGAAGACAACCTATACAAGTGCCAAGTTAGCCAAAATCTACATGAGTAGAATTGTATGCCTTCACGGTGTGCCTAAGAGTATTGTGTCCGATAGGGGAACCCAATTCACTTCCCATTTTTGGAGACAGCTACATGAGTCATTGGGAACGAGGTTGGAATTCAGTACTGCTTTTCATCCTCAAACCGATGGACAAACAAAAAGGACTAATCAAATTCTGGAAGACATGTTGAGGGCATGTGCCCTAGATTATGGAGCAAGTTGGGATGAAAGTCTGCCTTACGCAGAATTTTCTTATAACAACAGCTATCAAGCCAGCATTGAGATGGCACCGTTTGAGTTTCTCTACGGAAGAAAATGTACCACCCCTTTGTTATGGAATGGTGTGGGAGAAAGAAGTTTATTTGGGCCAGATCTTATCAAAGAAGCCGAAGAGAAGGTCAAATTGGTTAAGGACAGGTTGAAGATAGCACAGTCCCGACAGAAAAGCTATGCAGATCCTAAGCGTAGAGAAGTCACCTACGAAGTTGGTGATAGAGCCTATCTTAGAGTATCACCACTCCGTGGAGTGAAAAGATTCGGAGTCAAAGGAAAGTTGGCACCAAGATATGTTGGGCCATTCAAGATTCCGAGTCACAAAGGAGAAGTGGCTTATGAGATTGAACTGCCAGCATCTCTATCAGCAGTCCATAATGTATTTCATGTGAGTCAGCTTAAGAAATGTCACCCGAAAATGGAAGAATCTTCTTTGAAGGATACCATACCTTTGGAAGAAGTTCAACTAGAAAGTGATCTCACCTATGAAGAAAAACCTATCAAGATTCTTGAGACGGCATAAAGAGTCACGAGAACAAAGACTATCAAGTTATGCAAAGTGCAATGGAACCATCATACCGAAGAGGAAGCAACATGGGAAAGAGAAGATGATCTTCGGAAAGACCACCCTCACCTATTTGCTAGCCAATCCAAATCTCGAGGGCGAGATTCACCTTAAGGGGGTTAGATTTGTAACATCCCTAAAATCATGATTCAAAACTCATACATATCATCCATGCATCCATCATCATTTAGGGTTTTATCTCAAAATCATTTCAAAAACAGGAGCAAAGGTTGCTCATTATTTGATGTATGAAAACCCTAGCCTTTGTGCTACATGCTAATGAGAAAGGTGCTGTTATTCATTTAGGATGTTTTGAATTCAAACTTAAGTGATTTCAAAAGCTTGGGCAAAGTTTCAAAACAAAATATGGAATAAAACCAAAGTTATGCCTATTATTATATCTCCAAAAAGGCTTGGTTTTATTGTATTATTTTCAAATAACCCAAGTAGGTCTGAGTGAATAGAGGTGTTTGACACTTATTTGGGTGCAAGAATCAGTGTACAAAAAGCTAGAACAGGTTTGAATTCAAACTTATTTGAATTGGAGTTTGAAAACCATTTCTAGAAAATCAATCAGAAAAAGAAAAGGAGTAAAGAAGAAAAAAAATAGACAGCCAGCCAATCTGGCCGACCCAGCCCAACACGACCCAACTAGCCCAGCAGCTCCCACCCCGCGAAACGTTTTCTTTCACCCGCCCCCGCACCCACCAGCTCGCTGACCGGCAGGACCCACTCCCCCTCCTCCTCTCTCGCTGACAACTGCAGCCCACGCGGGTACCGTCGTCTCCACCCCCACGACTGGTTCATCCCCAAATTGACGCCGGCCGTTTCCTGTTGATTTGCGCAGCTTCAATTCACGTAAATGCACGAGTAAATCTCGCTCGTATCTTGGCTACTTAAACCCCCTCCGCCCCCTCTCCATTCTCCCCCAAACCCCAAGCCCATAGCGCCCCCAGGCTGCACGAATTGCTCACCGCAACCCCGCTGTCTCTGACGAGCTGCAGCCATGATTCCGGCCAACTACGACCACCTCTCTGCTCCTGGTTCACACGAGCAGGCTCCATTTGACCTCGCGCACCTCCCAGTACCACTAGCTCGCCCGCGCGTGACCCAGAACGTCGGCAACGCAAGCGACTGAGCGACACCGTCTTCGGCTTCAACTCCGTCGAGCTCCTCTGGTAAGATCAGACCGCCCCAAACCTTCTCCTTCACGCACGCGTCTTCTCCGTGATCTTCTGCATCTGACCAAACCTTATGTTTGTCTCCTCGTGACCGACAGCGTCGTCTTCGACCTCGAACAGAGCCGCCCGTCGCCAGACCCTACTCCGGCGAGCAATCCACCGCAACCCTGAGAGCCCCTTGCCGAGCCGTTCGTACGTTGAGCATCACCACGTCCTTGCGATCACGGTGAGTACCTTCCCTACCCTTCTGGCTTCCTGTATCTCCGGCACCGCCACCATCTGGTCGTCGCCGCCGCGCACAGCCGTTAAGCGCCGCCAGTTAGTGGCTTGCTGTTTGCGTCCGTTAGATCCAAATCGTAGGGCTAGGATAGATTATAATCGAAGGGGTATCGCATGCCTCCGCACCGCTAGATCTAAGTTAGATCCTACGGTCTGCGTCTGTCGATCCAAACGAATCGGTACGCGCCAGTAATATTGCGACACGTGGCTAGGGTTGATTCAAAAACAGATTTAGATCCAGATTTCAAATGGCTATAACTTGAGATTCCCACTTTAGATTTTTGTAAATTTTATATCGTTGGAATCAGTGAATCAAGGCCTTTCTGAATCTGCAATGTGTTTAACAAATAGTATCTGTTAAAATGACTTTGTATGCAGAAACATGTTTAGGTCCATTTTGGGCATAGTTTTTGTTTAGCAAATTGTTTTAGAGCTAAATAAGTTTAGTTAGCAAACTTTGTGACTTGTTTTGTTTCTGTATCATGCACTTGCTTGGTAGAGTTTTCAAAAAAAAACATCACTTAGTAATTTCTTGCATGCATGCATTCATATTTTTTGTTTGTATATAAATTGTGTGTAATTGTATGCTACAAATTTTGTGTAGATTTTGCTAGTGACTGTGATTGTGAAGAGTGCTACTCTCCCCATTACCAAGGCAATTGATACTACATGATATTTCCACCCTTTATTTTGAATAAGCATTAGAATTAATTTTGCTAAGTCTTGCATGCTACTTTTGCCAAATGCTATGTTGGGAAATCCTATGTAGTGTAGAATTGTAGAATTGCTAGGGAATTTTCCTAAGTTAAGTTACTATGCCATGCTTAGCCTAGCTAGTAGAAAACAAGGGTTGGTAAATTATGTACATTCTATGGTGAAATAATTCTAAGTCCTTTGGGACTCATGCTTTTCTTAATAAAACAACTAAGTCAATGAACTTCCTGGGTGGAATGGGACTTGAATGGTGGTTTTTGGTTGAGTGGTTACACAAGGCCATGGATTTGGCTTGTGTATCTCACTTGTGGTATGCCACCCAGGCACAAAGGGATTTGGAGGCCAAGTGTTGAGAAAGCTTACAGTGCAACCACTTGGCAATATGGGCTCTGCCATGATCATATAGGTTGCTAGAACTTAGTCACTTGGACAGTTGGTGGTAGTGGGAATGATAGGTTGGAGCGCGTCCATTTGACTAAGGAAAGGCTTCTAAAAGGTCCTGTCTTGGGAAACCAAGTCTGGTGGGGAAAGTGCACAACCTCTGCAGATGGAAAAATCTAAGTACTTAGCCAAGTCCATGGCAATGGACAACTTGAGCATCAAGACATGGAAGCTACAAGAATCTCATCACTCCAACTTCTAAGTAAAACTTGTGGGTGAACAAGGGTGAAGGACCCCAATGTCTATTGGTGGTTTCTTGGGAAAGTTTTTGACAAAGAAAAACTTAGAGATTTCAACTAATAGGGAAAACCTATTTTCAAGCAAAGCAAGCCAAGCTACACTTAGCCAAAATGCATATAGTAATATAGTCCACCTAAAATTTACTAAGGTATCACTTGCCAATACTATTCCAAAGTATTGACCCACTGTGGCTGTAACTTGTGATGTTGCAGGTTACTCCGATGATGAGTAGGAGTCATGAGTCTACACTCAACATGCTTGCATGTGGCACATGAAGATGAAGACTTATGTTTATTTACTTATTCCATAAACTCTTGTATTAGGCCTTTGGCCCTGAGTTGTAAAAGACTATGTTTATCTCTGGAATGAATGTAATAAACGACCTTTGTATCTGTGTACTTCATCTTAAACTGTGGATGCTAGCATTGATCCAGGGACTAGCATTGCAATCACAGGGATCCTTTCCTTTACAAAGGAGGGATCTTACAGAAACCTCCACAGGTTTTATCCAAAGTAGATATTTCAATGGAATCCACAGGAATATAACATTCATCCACCTTTGGTAAGCAAGGGGGACAATCAAATAATGTAAGAGGTAAAGAGTTACTCTCATTAGAAGGTAGACATGGGTAGATCCATTTTTCCTCCTCTTGACCATTACCCTCCTCCTCTTTTCATCTAATGAGCTTTCAGTTTCAAAAATTTCTTCTTCCATAGGCTCCTGCAAGGCATTAGTCTATTCCATCTGTGGAAAGCATCTATTGAGATATTCAAGAATATAGCCATTTTCTTCCTTGTAATTATCAAATCAAAATTTGAGTATCTCAAAAACCTCATATTTATGAGGTGCATCATCAGTATTTTCAAGCAAACTGGCAAGTTCAAATGCACCCTTGAAAGCAATAAATTCTTCAATTTGTTCCACATCATAAAAATCATAGTTTCCTTTAACATAATAAGATATGGTAACATTATCATTATACTCACATTGAAAAGGCAGGTGTTTATACCTCCTATAGCAACAAGGCTTATCAAAGCAATAAGTAACATTATAAGTAGAGCACACGTCTCTAGCAATAGTATTCAACTTATCAATTTGTTCCCATAAGTGTTTCCCTTTTTGTGACAAACGGTGTTCCTTATAATAATACCTTTGTTCTTCCGTGAACCCACCTTGCCAATAAAAACTAGTTTCAAAGAAACCATCCATTGATAGAAAGCATGACCAAGCAAGGCAATAACATACCAGCAACTAGAGTAGGAACTAATTTTTGTGTGTTTTTGAATAAAGAAAGCAAACCAAACTAGACTATTTTTTGGGGTTTTTTGAAAAGACATGCTACAACAATAATCAATAAGCATAAGGTCAAAACAACACCTAATATGTCATGCTAAAGTCTAAGTCACAGTCAATGTAAGCTCCTCTTGCACTTCAAGCAAGTACTTACTACTCCTTTCCAACACCAAGCAACTTATTTGCAAAACAACACAACAAGAACGGGGGTCCAAACTACTTTATTCAAGCAAACTAAACAACCTAAGCAAAGCGAACAAAAACTAAGACGCTCCAAGAACAACACAACTTTGCATGAAATAATAAAAACGAAGTGTCTAGACAGACCTGAGCTTTTTATTGATGAAGAAGGGGATGCCTTGGGCATCTCCAAGCTTTGACGCTTGTACCTATTGGATATTTCTTGGGGTGAAACCATGGTCGCATCCCCAAGCTTGAGTTTTTGTCCATTCTTCATCTCATTGCATCATTCTCTCTCTACACCTGAAATGTTTCCTTCATACAATCTTTATTAGCAACATTAGTTTATTCAAAAGATTTTAGACCTCTGGCAAAGCTTTGGAACAGCAAGAATTTTCACTAAAAACACAAGCTACTATAGTAACTCCTTCAAAAATCTCAATTCCCCAAAAGAGAACTCAAAAAGGAATCAATAAGAAGCAAATGCAAATAATGGTAGAAATCTGTCAAAACAGACCAGCAGGTAGAAACCGATTTTTTTTGAACATCTTATGTTTCTCAAATAAAAAAGTATTGAACTAACGAAAGTTATCTAACATACTAGGGGATTTATTCGTAAATTTTGAGCTCAATCCGAGTTACAGAGACTCCTCACGAGTTTTTATGGTGGAGGACAAAAATCTGTTTCGAGACAGCAACTCCCCAAATCTTACTTCCCTCTCATTAGAGGTCATTATTGGTACAAAAATCAAACAAAAAAGGATAGGTAGAGGTCATTACTGAAGTAATAACTTCCAAGACTCAAGGAAACTCTTGGGTTATCTCCCAACAAGTACTTTTCTTTAACGCCTTTAAGTTAGGCTTGATAGCTTGAGAAGATGCTCACATAAGAAATATGAATTGAAGTCAAAGAGAGCATCAAGAAGCAAATTCAAAACACATTTAAGTCTAACCCTCTTCCTGTGCATAGGAATCTTGTACACAAATAAATTCACAAAGAACAAAATGACAAGCATAGGAAGATAAAACAAGAGCAACTTCAAAAATTTCAGCACATAGAGAGGTGTTTCAGTACCATGAAAAATCCTACAACCATACTTTTCTCTCTCATAATAATTTTCAGTAGCATCATGAATAAACTCAACAATATAGCTATCACATAAAGCATGCTTTTCATGATCTACAAACACATAATTTCTATGAAGCTAAAAAACAGTGGGGTTAAAACCTCCACAGGTTTTATCCAAAGTAGATATTTCAAAGGAATCCACAGGAACATAACATTCATCCACCTTTGGTAAGCAAGGGGGACAATCAAATAATGTAAGAGGTAAAGAGTTACTCTCATTAGAAGGTAGACATGGGTAGATCCATTTTTCCTCCTCTTGACCATTACTCTTGTAACATCCCTAAAATCATGATTCAAAACTCATACATATCATCCATGCATCCATCATCATTTAGGGTTTTATCTCAAAATCATTTCAAAAACAGGAGCAAAGGTTGCTCATTATTTGATGTATGAAAACCCTAGCCTTTGTGCTACATGCTAATGAGAAAGGTGCTGTTATTCATTTAGGATGTTTTGAATTCAAACTTAAGTGATTTCAAAATCTTGGGCAAAGTTTCAAAACAAAATATGGAATAAAACCAAAGTTATGCCTATTATTATATCTCCAAAAAGGCTTGGTTTTATTGTATTATTTTCAAATAACCCAAGTAGGTCTGAGTGAATAGAGGTGTTTGACACTTATTTGGGTGCAAGAATCACTGTACAAAAAGCTAGAACAGGTTTGAATTCAAACTTATTTGAATTGGAGTTTGAAAACCTTTTCTAGAAAATCAATCAGAAAAAGAAAAGGAGTAAAGAAGAAAAAAATAGACAGCCAGCCAATCTGGCCGACCCAGCCCAACACGACCCAACTAGCCCAGCAGCTCCCACCCCGCGAAACGTTTTCTTTCACCCGCCCCCGCACCCACCAGCTCGCTGACCGGCAGGACCCACTCCCCCTCCTCCTCTCTCGCTGACAACTGCAGCCCATGCGGGTACCGTCGTCTCCACCCCCACGACTGGTTCATCCCCAAATTGAGGCCGACCGTTTCCTGTTGATTTGCGCAGCTTCAATTCACGTAAATGCACGAGTAAATCTCGCTCGTATCTTGGCTACTTAAACCCCCTCCGCCCCCTCTCCATTCTCCCCCAAACCCCAAGCCCAGAGCGCCCCCAGGCTGCACGAATTGCTCACCGCAACCCCGCTGTCTCCGACGAGCTGCAGCCATGATTCCGGCCAACTACGACCACCCCTCTGCTCCTGGTTCACACGAGCAGGCTCCATTTGACCTCGCGCACCTCCCAGTACCACTAGCTCGCCCGCGCGTGACCCAGAACGTCGGCAACGCAAGCGACTGAGCGACACCGTCTTCGGCTTCAACTCCGTCGAGCTCCTCTGGTAAGATCAGACCGCCCCAAACCTTCTCCTTCACGCACGCGTCTTCTCCGTGATCTTCTGCATCTGACCAAACCTTATGTTTGTCTCCTCGTGACCGACAGCGTCGTCTTCGACCTCGAACAGAGCCGCCCGTCGCCAGACCCTACTCCGGCGAGCAATCCACCGCAACCCTGAGAGCCCCTTGCCGAGCCGTTCGTACGTTGAGCATCACCACGTCCTTGCGATCACGGTGAGTACCTTCCCTACCCTTCTGGCTTCCTGTATCGCCGGCACCGCCACCATCTGGTCGTCTCCGCCGCGCATAGCCGTTAAGCGCCGCCAGTTAGTGGCTTGCTGTTTGCGTCCGTTAGATCCAAATCGTAGGGCTAGGATAGATTATAATCGAAGGGGTATCGCATGCCTCCGCACCGCTAGATCTAAGTTAGATCCTACGGTCTGCGTCTGTCGATCCAAACGAATCGGTACGCGCCAGTAATATTGCGACACGTGGCTAGGGTTGATTCAAAAACAGATTTAGATCCAGATTTCAAATGGGTATAACTTGAGATTCCCACTTTAGATTTTTGTAAATTTTATATCGTTGGAATCAATGAATCAAGGCCTTTCTGAATCTGCAATGTGTTTAACAAATAGTATCTGTTAAAATGACTTTGTATGCAGAAACATGTTTAGGTCCATTTTGGGCATAGTTTTTGTTTAGAAAATTGTTTTAGAGCTAAATAAGTTTTGTTAGAAAACTTTGTGACTTGTTTTGTTTCTGTATCATGCACTTGCTTGGTAGAGTTTTCAAAAAAAACATCACTTAGTAATTTCTTGCATGCATGCATTCATATTTTTTGTTTGTATATAAATTGTGTGTAATTGTATGCTACAAATTTTGTGTAGATTTTGCTAGTGACTGTGATTGTGAAGAGTGCTACTCTCCCCATTACCAAGGCAAGTGATACTATATGATATTTCCACCCTTTATTTTGAGTAAGCATTAGAATTAATTTTGCTAAGTCTTGCATGCTACTTTTGCCAAATGCTATGTTGGGAAATCCTATGTAGTGTAGAATTGTAGAATTGCTAGGGAATTTTCCTAAGTTAAGTTACTATGCCATGCTTAGCCTAGCTAGTAGAAAACAAGGGTTGGTAAAGTATGTACATGCTATGGTGAAATAATTCTAAGTCCTTTGGGACTCATGCTTTTCTTAATAAAACAACTAAGTCAATGAACTTCCTGGGTGGAATGGGACTTGAATGGTGGTTTTTGGTTGAGTGGTTACACAAGGCCATGGATTTGGCTTGTGTATCTCACTTGTGGTATGCCACCCATGCACAAAGGGATTTGGAGGCCAAGTGTTGAGAAAGCTTACAGTGCAACCACTTGGCAATATGGGCTCTGCCATGATCATATAGGTTGCTAGAACTTAGTCACTTGGACAGTTGGTGGTAGTGGGAATGATAGGTTGGAGCGCGTCCATTTGACTAAGGAAAGGCTTCTGAAAGGTCCTGTCTTGGGAAACCAAGTCTGGTGGGGAAAGTGCACAACCTCTGCAGATGGAAAAATCTAAGTACTTAGCCAAGTCCATGGCAATGGACAACTTGAGCATCAAGACATGGAAGCTACAAGAATCTCATCACTCCAACTTCTAAGTAAAACTTGTGGGTGAACAAGGGTGAAGGACCCCAATGTCTATTGGTGGTTTCTTGGGAAAGTTTTTGACAAAGAAAAACTTAGAGATTTCAACTAATAGGGAAAACCTATTTTCAAGCAAAGCAAGCCAAGCTACACTTAGCCAAAATGCATATAGTAATATAGTCCACCTAAAATTTACTAAGGTATCACTTGCCAATACTATTCCAAAGTATTGACCCACTGTGGTTGTAACTTGTGATGTTGCAGGTTACTCCGATGATGAGTAGGAGTCATGAGTCTACACTCAACATGCTTGCATGTGGCACATGAAGATGAAGACTTATGTTTATTTACTTATTCCATAAAATCTTGTATTAGGCCTTTGGCCCTGAGTTGTAAAAGACTATGTTTATCTCTGGAATGAATGTAATAAACGACCTTTGTATCTGTGTACTTCATCTTAAACTGTGGATGCTAGCATTGATCCAGGGACTAGCATTGCAATCACAGGGATCCTTTCCTTTACAAAGGAGGGATCTTACAGAAACCTCCACAGGTTTTATCCAAAGTAGATATTTCAATGGAATCCACAGGAATATAACATTCATCCACCTTTGATAAGCAAGGGGGACAATCAAATAATGTAAAAGGTAAAGAGTTACTCTCATTAGAAGGTAGACATGGGTAGATCCATTTTTCCTCCTCTTGACCATTACCCTCCTCCTCTTTTCATCTAATGAGCTTTCAGTTTCAAAAATTTCTTCTTCCATAGGCTCCTGCAAGGCATTAGTCTATTCCATCTGTGGAAAGCATCTATTGAGATATTCAAGAATATAGCCATTTTCTTCCTTGTAATTATCAAATCAAAATTTGAGTATCTCAAAAACCTCATATTTATGAGGTGCATCATCAGTATTTTCAAGCAAACTGGCAAGTTCAAATGCACCCTTGAAAGCAATAAATTCTTCAATTTGTTCCACATCATAAAAATCATAGTTTCCTTTAACATAATAAGATATGGTAACATTATCATTATACTCACATTGAAAAGGCAGGTGTTTATACCTCCTATAGCAACAAGGCTTATCAAAGCAATAAGTAACATTATAAGTAGAGCACACGTCTCTAGCAATAGTATTCAACTTATCAATTTGTTCCCATAAGTGTTTCCCTTTTTGTGACAAACGGTGTTCCTTATAATAATACCTTTGTTCTTCCGTGAACCCACCTTGCCAATAAAAACTAGTTTCAAAGAAACCATCCATTGATAGAAAGCATGACCAAGCAAGGCAATAACATACCAGCAACTAGAGTAGGAACTAATTTTTGTGTGTTTTTGAATAAAGCAAGCAAACCAAACTAGACTATTTTTTTGGGGTTTTTTGAAAAGAGGCAAACAAAACCAAGCAAACTAAAAACAAAGTAAAGAGAAAGTAAGTGAAGGACTCCCCTTGTGAAGACTTCCTTAGCCTCCCCGGCAAGAGCGCAAAGAAAACTTGTTGGTGCTTGACGTGGAGCACTTCGTTGGAAACCCCAAGAGCAAGGTGTGATGAGCACAACAACAAGTCTTACCTTAGTAGAGGCCGAGGTTATCGAACCAGAAGGAGGAAGGAAATGTCACATAGGTGTTGCAAGCAACGCGGAGACCTGTGTTGGAGATATGCCCTAGAGGCAATAATAAATGTAGTTATTATTATATCTTTATGTTTATGATAAATGTTTACATTCATGCTATAACAGTATTAACCAGAAACATTAATACTTGTGTGATTTGTAAACTAAATTAGAGTCCCTGGTAAAGCCTCTTTATAATACTATCTTGTTGATTAATAGATGATCATGGTTTCTTGATCATGAACATTTGAGATGTTGTTAATAACAAGGTCATATCATTAGGAGAATGGTATGATGGACATACTCCTATAGATAAGCGTAGCATAAAGATTAAGTCATTTTAATAGTTCAATTGATATAAGCTTTCTGATACATAATAACCTAATTCCTTCAACCATGAGATCATGCTAATCACCATCACCGGAAGGATGCTTTGATGACATCAAACACCACACCATAACTGGGTGGCTATAAAGGTGGCATTGAGTGTTCGGAAAGTATGGGTTGAGACACATGGATCAAGAGTGGGATTTGTCCATCCATATGACAGATAGATATACTCTGGGCCCTCTCGGTGGAATGTCATCCAATTGGCTTGCAAGCATGTGACTGGCTCACAAGGGATCACATACCACAGGAACGAGAAAAGAGTACTTATCAGTAACAAGGTTGAACTAGGTATGCAGAGATACCGACGATCAAAACCTCGGATAAGTAAACTATCGTGAGACAAAGGGAAATTGGTATCGTATGTAAGTGGTTCATTCGATCGCAGAGTAATCGTAGAAATATGTGGGAGCCATATGAATTTCCAGATTCTTCTATTGGTTATTGATCGGAGAAGTGTCGATCATGTTCGCATAATTCACGAACCGTAGGGAGACACACTTAAGGATTCGATGTTGTTGAGTAGTTATGGAATGATGAGTAAGAGACCGAATGTTGTTCGGAGTCTCGGATGGGATCCGAGATGTCACGAGGAGATCCATAATGGTCTGGAGAATAAGATTCATATAAGGAAAGTCATGTTTCGGAGTTGGGGAATGATTCCGGTGTTTTCACCAGGAATGTTCTAGAAGGGTCCGGAAGGTCCGGCACTCCGGAGGGGAAGGATACATGAATGTGTCATGACAATATGGAATGGTTGCATCATGTACTAGGTCACTTGGCTGGGCAAAATAAAGGGAGAAATCAAATCCTAGTTTGAAAGTCAAATGCCAATTTGAAAAAGTCAAACGGCAAGTTTGCTTGGTGGAGGGAGAGTAGGAAACCTACTTGGGGAGGAAGTCTCCTCCCTCCACCCGCCGGCCAAGGAGGACAACTTGGGGGAGGACTCCCTCCTCCCAAGCCGCACCCTCTGTAGGGTTCGCAGCATAGAAAACAAAAATTTTCCTACGATGTGAACTATATACCAAGATCCATCTACTAGATACAAACAACGGGCGGATGTATATCCGTAGAGAACATACCCTTGAAGACCGACAAAGCTTAACGAGTTCAACTCGTGGTTGATGTAGACGATCTCTTGCCGATCTCAAGATCGAGAGGAAGTCCTAGCGCCGCAAATCAGCAGCGCATCCGTGCTCGCACACACGTTCGAGGCACCGAGCAACCTCCGCCTCCTCGCTCCAGCGATGCAGCGGAAGCACAACTCTTTCTTGCCGAATAGCCACCGGGAACATGTATCTCGCTAGTCCGAGACCATGGGGGATAAATTCTAGAGGGGGAGAGAGATCCTTCACGAGGAGGTGTGTGAGACAAGTGAGGAGGGGGGCTCCTTTTATAGGAGGAGGGGGGGGCACCCAAGGGGGTGGCCGCCGGCCATGGGGCTGCCCCCTCCCTCCTTCATTCATGTGGGTGGACACTCCACTCACAAAATGCCCTTTAAATTTCCTCCACTCAAAAGTCCACTCAAATTCCCATTAAATTTCCACCAAATTTAATGCAAACTCTCATTAAATAAAACTCTTTTATTTTATTCAGAATTTTGTCAATTACTTTAATGACAAACATTCACAAATAACCCCTTGCTAGAATTCTATTTCACATGCATAACCACTTTATGCAATTTCACCCGAAAACCTGTTTCGGTATCTAGTGAAATAAATTCCTGCGCTTGTTCATTCTTTTGGCATGAAACATTTACTCCAATTGGATGTCGGTGTCTCTTAAGTGTGTCACCCTACGGTTCGTGAATAATGCGGACATGATCGAGACCCCTCTCGGATCAATAATCAGAAGCGGGATCTGGAGACCCATACTGACTCCCACAAATTCAACGATGACTTTCTTGTGATCGTCGGAACCTTTTACGCTAGTATCTTAATCCCTTTGTTTCACGATATATTACATGTCCGAGATTCGATCATCGGTATCTCCATACCTAGTTTGATCTCGTTACCGACATGCACTCTTTTCTCGTTCCTGTGATATAACATTCTAGTGATCAAATCACTTGCTTGCAAGCTAATCAATGTGATATCACCGAGAGGGACCAGAGTATATCTATCCGTCATCGGGATGAACAAATTCCACTCTCGATCCATGAGCCTCAACATAACACTTTATTAGTTCTGAATCCATCTTTATAATCACCCTGTTACGGTGTGACGTTTGATGTTATCAAGAAACTCTTCCGGTGTTAGTGATTGACATGATCTCATGGTCTAAGGATTAGGATCACTTCGTAAGTTGTTATAGCAATATAAACTCAATGACTTTGATCGTAATGCTATACTTCGGATGAATGTTCATCACACCATTACACTAATGTTGTGATCCCGTTATTAACAACATCCAATGTCCATGATCAGGAAACCTTGATCATCTTGTTAATCAACGAGCTAGTTTATGAGAGAGGCATAACTAGGAACTTTCTGTTTGTTTATTAAACACACATGTATTAACGTTTCCGTATTAATACAATTATAGCATGCAAAATAAACATCTATCATATACTTGGAATACACATAATAAACACTTTATTATTGCCTCTCAGGGCATATTCCCTTCAGTCTCCCACTTGCACTAGAGACAATAATCTAGTTACATAGTGATAAATCTAACACCCATTGAGTTCTGGTGTTGATCATGTTTTGCTCTAGGGAGAGTTTTAGTCAACGGATCTGCTACATTGAGATCCGTATGTACTTTACAAATCTTTATATCTCCATCCTTGACATGCTCGCGGATGGAGTGAAACCGGCGCTTAATATGCTTGGAATGCTTGTGAGACCTTGGCTCTTTGGCATTAGCAATGGCACCATTGTTGTCACAATAGATCACCATTGGGTCCAATGCGTTTGCCACCACTCCTAGTTCGGATATGAACTCCTTCATCCAAACTGCTTCCTGAGCCTTCTGAAGCAGCAACATATTCGGCCTCCGTTGTTGATCCCGCTACCACAGGTTGTTTGGAGCTCCTCCAACTAACCGCTCCGCCATTCATGAGAAATACGTATCCGGATTGAGACTTAGAGTCATCCGGATCGGTGTCAAAGCTAGCGTCGACATAACACTTAGCGACGATCTCTTCTTCACCTCCGTATACAAGAAACATATCCTTAGTTCTTCGTAAGTACTTCAGGATATTCTTGACCGCTATCCAGTGTTCCGAACCTGGATCCGATTGGTACCTACTAGTCAAACTAATAGCATGTGCCACATCCGGTCTTGTACATAGCATGGCGTACATTATAGAGCCTATGGCTGAAGCATAGGGGACTTTGTCCATTATCTCTCTTTCTTCCGCCGAAGCCGGACTTTGAGTCTTACTCAATGTCTTGCCTTGCAACATAGGTAAGAACCCCTTCTTACTTCCGTCCATTTTAAACTTCTTTAAAATCTTATCAAGGTATGTACTTTGCGATAGCCCTATTAGGCGCCTAGATCTATCTCTATAGATCTTTATGCCTAATATGTATGACGCTTCACCTAGGTCCTTCATTGAAAATTTGCTGTTTAGATAACTTTTAACACTGTTTAAAAGATCTATATCATTTCCGATCAATAATATGTCATCCACATATAATATCAGAAATGTCACATTGCTCCCACTCACTTTCTTGTAAATACAAGCTTCTCCATAAGTTTGGACAAATCCAAACTCTTTGATCACCTCATCAAAGCGGAGATTCCAACTTCGTGATGCTTGCTTCAATCCATAGATGGATCGCTGAAGCTTGCACACCTTGTTAGCATCCTTAGGATCGACAAAACCCTTTGGTTGTATCATATACAACTCTTCTTCAATATTCCCATTGAGAAACGCGGTTTTGACATCCATCTGCCATATCTCATAATCGAAATATGCAGCAATTGCTAACATAATCCTAACTGACTTTAGCATCGCTACGGGAGAGAAAGTCTCATCGTAGTCAACTCCTTGAATTTGTCGAAACCCCTTTGCGACAAGTCGAGCTTTATAGACGGTCACATTACCATCAGCATCAGTTTTCTTTTTGAAAATCCATTTGTTCTCCACGGCCTTTCGGCCGTGAGGTAGTTCCACCAAGTTCCAAACTTGATTTTCATACATGGATTCCATCTCGGATTTCATGGCTTCTAACCATTTGTTGGAATCCGGGCTCATCATCGCTTCTTCATACGTCACAGGGTCATCATTTTCATCAACCATGAAATTCATGACAGGATTTCCGTACAGCTCGGGAGCTGCACGCGTCCTGTTTGACCTGCGAGGTTCGGTAGTACTCTCTTTCGGAGTTTCATGATCATTATCATTAGTTCCCTCTTCAACAGGTGGAGCCAACTCCGGAACAACTTCCGGCGCTGCGCTACTCGCCATACTTTGAAGAGAAGGTTCCACAACCTCTTCGAGTTCTACCTTCCGACTACTCACACCTTTCGCGAGAAACTCTTTCTCTAGAAAGGATCCATTCTTGGCAACAAAAACCTTGCCCTCGGATCTGTGATAGAAGGAATACCCAATAGTTTCTTTAGGGTATCCTATGAAGACGCATTTTTCCGCTTTGGGTTCGAGTTTATCCGGTTGAAGTTTCTTCACATAAACATCGCATCCCCAAACTTTAAGAAATGACAGCTTAGGTTTGTTTCCAAACCACAATTCATACGGTGTCTTTTCAACGGATTTAGATGGTGCCCGATTTAAAGTGAATGCAGCAGTTTCTAGTGCATATCCCCAAAATGACAACGGCAAGTCCGTCAGAGACATCATAGATCGAACCATATCTAATAAAGTACGATTACGACGTTCCGACACACCATTTCGCTGTGGTGTTCCGGCAGGTGTGAGTTGTGAAACAATTCCACACTCTTTCATGTGAGTGCTAAACTCGTAACTTAGATACTCACCTCCACGGTCGGACCGTAGAAATTTGATCTTTCTATTACGATGATTTTCCACTTCATTCTGAAATTCCTTGAACTTTTCAAAGGTTTCAGACTTGTGTTTCATCAAGTAGATATAACCGTATCTACTCAAATCATCCGTGAAAGTAACAAAATAACGATATCCACCTCGCGCCGACACACTCATTGGACCACATACATCAGAATGTATGATTTCCAATAAATCGGTCGCCCGTTCCATTGAACCGGAAAACGGCGTTCTAGTCATCTTGCCCATAAGGCATGGCTCACATGTATCAAATGATTCATAATCAAGTGATTCCAAAAGTCCATCCGAATGGAGCTTCTTCATGCGTTTAACGCCAATATGACCTAGACGGCAGTGCCACATATATGCGGATATATCATCATTAAGTTTAATCCTTTTAGCATCAACATTATGAATATGTGTAACATTATCATCGAGATCTCATAGAAATACACCATTCATCATCGGTGCATGACCATAAAAGATTTCATTCATATAAATGGAACAACCATTGTTCTCGGATTTAAATGAATAACCACTTCGCATCAAACACGATCCAGATACAATGTTCATGCTCAGTGCAGGCACCAGATAACATTTATTCAAGTTTATAACTAATCCCGATGGTAAGTGGAGAGGCAGCATTCCGACGGCGATCACATCAACACTTGATCCATTGCCGACACGCATCTTGACCTCACCCCTTGCTAGCGGTCGCTTGTTCCGCAGCCCCTGATTCGAGTTACAAATATTAGCAACTGAACCGGTATCAAATACCCAGGTGCTACTGTGAGCACTAGTCAAGTACACATCAATAACATGTATATCATATATACCTTTGTTTGCCTTGTCGGCCTTCTTGTCTGCCAGATACTTGGGGCAGTTGCGCTTCCAATGGCCAGTCCCCTTACAATAGTAGCACTCGGAATCAGACTTAGGTCCAACTCGGGGTTTCTTTTCAGGCGCGGCAACCGGCTTGCCACCCTTACTTCCCTTCCGTTTTCCCTTCTTGTCTTTCTTGAAACCAGTGTTCCTATTGATCATCAACACTTGATGTTCCTTTTTGATCTCCACTTCTGCAGTTTTAAGCATTGACAGAAGCTCGGGGAGAGACTTCTTCATGCCTTGCATATTATAGTTCATCACAAAGCTCTTATAGCTAGGTGGCAGAGACTGCAGAACACGATGGATGCCTAAGTCAATGGGAATCGATATTCCCAAGGACACAAGATTATCGGCGTAACCCGACATCTTGAGTACATGCTCACTAACGGAGTTGTGCTCTTCCATCATGCAGCTAAAGAACTTTTCTGAAGCGTTGTAGCTCTCTACAGCAGCATGTGTGTCGAAAATCATTTTCAACTCACCCATTGTATCAAATGCATTGCCGTTTTCGAAACGCTTTCGAAGTTCTGGCTCTAGCCCATACAATATGCCGCAATGAACTAAGTTGTGGTCCTCCTGACGAGTCTGATAGACATTCTTCTCCTCGTCAGGGGCATCATCAAAAGGTGGGGGGCCTAACGGCGCTTCTAGCACATATTGCTTTTGTGCAGCAGAGAGGAGAATCCTCAAATTCATGGCCCATTCGGTAAAGTTGCTACCGTTCGTTGCTAGTTTCTCTTTCTCCATGAACACATTGAAATTAAAAGCAGGTGGTGCCATCTACAACAGAATTTGTAAAGTTTAGACTAAGTGTATGATAGATTGAGTTCAACTATTCTTTATTACGAATGAACTCCCACTCAAAAATGACATCCCTCGTGCCTTTTTGGTGATTACATGAACCAAATCCACTACACCAAGTCCGATCATCACGTGAGTCGGTATAGCTTCAAAGGCGAGCATCAAATGGGCATCATATCAACTATATGACTCATGCTTAACCTTTCGGTCCGTGTTCCGAGGCCATGTCTGTACATGCTAGGCTTGCCAAGTTAGAACCTTAGTATTCGCATGTGTAACTTTTTTACACCCGAAATATGGTCGTGGATCCAAGAACACCCGATCATCACGTGATGTCTTGGAGCGACGAAAACATAATCGTTGCATACTAAAGGAAGAACACATTCTTATCTTGATATTTAAATGAGGGATCATCTTATTATGCTAACAAAGCGCTAAACAAGCAATATAAGATGCTATCAAACATCATATGTTTATTAGTGAAATTATATGGTTCCCGCAGATGATCTCTATCATGTGCATCGTGGTATGATCACTATCATACCTATATGTGTAAATCCAAGGTCTATGGATTTTACACGCTATGTGTGTTGTAAGAGTATCATCTCATACTTCTACTTACAACACTACCATATCATAACACTAGCCCAGCAACAATCTAAACTAGACGCCTCTAATTTATCCATTGCAAGTTTTACGTGGCTTAGGGCTTTCGAGATAGAACCGTTCTTACCTACGAACATGAACCACAACGAGGATAATCAAATTGTTGACAACTCGCTTGCAAAATAGATATTGACTATAGTAGGAGAGACAGACACCCGCTAGCCACTTATGCAAACTAGTTGCATGTCAAGCGTGGAACAGGTCTCATGTGCGAGGACATGTAAAGTTTGTCCGGGCCGCTTCATCCCACTATGCCACCAATATCCAAAATTACAACAAAGGAGCAACAACATGATCATCATCGCCCACATACTCATATGTGTACTACCCGTGTAAAGTATCTACGCATAGATCCGGCTCTGATACCACTGTAGGGTTCGCATCATAGAAAACAAAAATTTTCCTACGATGTGAACTATATACCAAGATCCATCTACTAGATACAAACAACGGGTGGATGTATATCCGTAGAGAACATACCCTTGAAGACCGACAAAGCTTAACGAGTTCAACTCGTGGTTGATGTAAACGATCTCTTGCCGATCTCAAGATCGAGAGGAAGTCCTAGCGCCGCAAATCAGCAGCGCATCCGTGCTCGCACACACGTTCCAGGCACCGAGCAACCTCCGCCTCCTCGCTCCAGCGATGCAGCGGAAGCACAACTCTTTCTTGCCGAATAGCCACCGGGAACATGTATCTCGCTAGTCCGAGACCATGGGGGATAAATTCTAGAGGGGGAGAGAGATCCTTCACGAGGAGGTGTGTGAGACAAGTGAGGAGGGGGGCTCCTTTTATAGGAGGAGGGGGAGCACCCAAGGGGGTGGCCGCCGGCCATGGGGCTGCCCCCTCTCCTCCTTCATTCATGTGGGTGGACACTCCACTCACAAAATGCCCTTTAAATTTCCTCCACTCAAAAGTCCACTCAAATTCCCATTAAATTTCCACCAAATTTAATGCAAACTCTCATTAAATAAAACTCTTTTATTTTATTCAGAATTTTGTCAATTACTTTAATGACAAACATTCACAAATAACCCCTTGCTAGAATTCTATTTCACATGCATAACCACTTTATGCAATTTCACCCGAAAACCTGTTTCGGTATCTAGTGAAATAAATTCCTGCGCTTGTTCATTCTTTCGGCATGAAACATTTGCTCCAATTGGATGTCGGTGTCTCTTAAGTGTGTCACCCTACGGTTCGTGAATAATGCGGACATGATCGAGACCCCTCTCGGATCAATAATCAGAAGCGGGATCTGGAGACCCATACTGACTCCCACACATTCAACGATGACTTTCTTGTGATCGTCGGAACCTTTTACGCTAGTATCTTAATCCCTTTGTTTCACGATATATTACATGTCCGAGATTCGATCATCGGTATCTCCATACCTAGTTTGATCTCGTTACCGACATGCACTCTTTTCTCGTTCCTGTGATATAACATTCTAGTGATCAAATCACTTGCTTGCAAGCTAATCAATGTGATATCACCGAGAGGGCCCAGAGTATATCTATCCGTCATCGGGATGAACAAATTCCACTCTCGATCCATGAGCCTCAACATAACACTTTATTAGTTCTGAATCCATCTTTATAATCACCCTGTTACGGTGTGACGTTTGATGTTATCAAGAAACTCTTCCGGTGTTAGTGATTGACATGATCTCATGGTCTAAGGATTAGGATCACTTCGTAAGTTGTTATAGCAATATAAACTCAATGACTTTGATCGTAATGCTATACTTCGGATGAATGTTCATCACACCATTACACTAATGTTGTGATCCCGTTATTAACAACATCCAATGTCCATGATCAGGAAACCTTGATCATCTTGTTAATCAACGAGCTAGTTTATGAGAGAGGCATAACTAGGAACTTTTTGTTTGTTTATTAAACACACATGTATTAACGTTTCCGTATTAATACAATTATAGCATGCAAAATAAACATCTATCTGAAGGGAATATGCCCGAGAGGCAATAATAAAGTGGTTATTATCGTATTCCTTATTTATGATAAATGTTTATTTTGCATGCTATAATTGTATTAATACGGAAACGTTAATACATGTGTGTTTAATAAACAAAAGGTAGTTCCTAGTTATGCCTCTCTCATAAACTAGCTCGTTGATTAACAAGATGATCAAGGTTTCCTGATCATGGACATTGGATGTTGTTAATAACGGGGTCACAACATTAGTGTAATGGTGTGATGAACATTCATCCGAAGTATAGCATTACGATCAAAGTCATTGAGTTTATATTGCTATAACAACTTACGAAGTGATCCTAATCCTTAGACCATGAGATCATGTCAATCACTAACACCGGAAGAGTTTCTTGATAACATCAAACGTCACACCGTAACAGGGTGATTATAAAGATGGATTCAGAACTACTAAAGTGTTATGTTGAGGCCCATGGATCGAGAGTGGAATTTGTTCATCCCGATGACGGATAGATATGCTCTGGGCCCTCTCGGTGATATCACATTGATTAGCTTGCAAGCAAGTGATTTGATCACTAGAATGTTATATCACGGGAACGAGAAAAAAGTACATGTCGGTAACGAGATCAAACTAGGTATGGAGATACCGATGATCGAATCTCGGACATGTAATATATCGCGAAACAAAAGGATTAAGATACTAGCGTAAAAGGTTCCGACGATCACAAGAAAGTCATCGTTGAATGTGTGGGAGTCAGTATGGGTCTCCAGATCCCGCTTCTGATTATTGATCCGAGAGGGGTCTCGATCATGTCCGCATTATTCGCGAACCGTAGGGTGACACACTTAAGAGACACCGACATCCAATTGGAGCAAAAGTTTCATGCCGAAAAGAATAACAAGTGCAGGAATTTATTTCACTAGATACCGAAACGGGTTTTCGGGTGAAATTGCAGAAAGTGTTTCTGCATGTGAAATGAAATACTAGCAAGGGGTTATATGTGAATGTTTGTCATTAAAGTAATTGACAAAATTCTGAATAAATAAAAGGAGTTTTATTTAATGAGAGCTTGCATTAAATTTGGTGGAAATTTAATGGGAATTTGAGTGGGTTTTTGAGTGGAGGGAATTGAAAGGCTTTTGTGTGAGTGGAGTGTCCACCCACATGAATGAAAGGAGGGGAGGGGGAAGCCCCATGGCAGGGCGCATGGCCCCTTGGGTGCCCCCCTCTCCCTATAAAAGGAGCCCCCCTCCCTCTCTCTCACTCACACCTCCTCGTGAAGGATCTCTCTCCCCCTCTAGAATTTATTCCCCATGGTCTCGGACTAGCGAGATACATGTTCCCGGTGGCTATTCGGCAAGAAAGAGTTGTGCTTCCGCTGCATCGCTGGAGCGAGGAGGCGGAGGTTGCTCGGTGCCTCGAACGTGTGTGCGAGCACGGATGCGCTGCTGTTTTGTGGCGCTAGGACTTCCTCTCGATCTTGAGATCGGCAAGAGATCGTCTACATCAACCACGAGTTTGGACTCATTAAGCTTTGTCGGTCTTCAAGGGTATGTTCTCTACGGATATACATCCGCCCGTTGTTTGTATCTAGTAGATAGATCTTGGTACATAGTTGTTCCCATCGTAGGAAATTTTTTGTTTTCTATGCTGCAAACCCTACAGTGGTATCAGAGCCGGATCTATGCGTAGATACTTTGCACGGGTAGTACACATATGAGTATGTGGGAGATGATGATCATTTTATTGCTTCTTAGTTGTACTTTGGATATTGGTGGCATAGTGGGATGAAGCGGCCCGGACAAACTTTACATGTCCTCGCACATGAGACCTGTTCCACGCTTGACATGCAACTAGTTTTGCATAAGTGGCTAGCGGGTGTCTGTCTCTCCTACTATAGTCAATATCTAATTTGCAACGAGTTGTCAACAATTTGGTTATCCTCGTTGTGGTTCATGTTCGTAGGTAAGAACGGTTCTATCTCGAAAGCCCTAAGCCACGTAAAACTTGCAATGGATAAATTAGAGGCGTCTAGTTTAGATTGTTGCTGGGCTAGTGTTATGATATGGTAGTATTGTAAGTAGAAGTATGAGATGATACTCTTACAACACACATAGCGTGTAAACTCCATAGACCTTGGATTTACACATATAGGTATGATAGTGATCATACCCCGATGCACATGATAGAGATCATCTGCGGGAACCATAACATTTCACTAATAAACATGTGATGTTTGATAGCATCTTATATGGCTTGTTTGGCGTTTTATTAGCAAAATAAGATGATCCCTCATTTAGATATCAAGATAAGAATGTGTTCTTCCTTAAGTATGCACCGACAATGTTTCGTCGCTTCAAGACATCACGTGATGATCGGGTGTACTTGAATCCACGAGCATATCTCGAGTGTAAGACAGTTACACACGCGAATACTAAGGTTCTTACTTGACGAGCCTAGCATGTACAGACATGGCCTCGGAACACGGACCGAAAGGTTAAGCATGAGTCATATGTTTTGATATGATGACCATATGGATGCTCGCCTTTGAAGCTATACCGACTCACGTGATGATCGGACTTGGTGTAGTGGATTTGGTTCATGTAATCACCAAAAAGACACGAGGGATGTCGTTTTTGAGTGGGAGTTCATTTCTAATTTGGATTAGTAGAACTCAATTTATCATAAATTAAATCAAAGTGAATTTGCATAATTTGTTGTAGTCATTGGCATTCGTTCACCACCTTATGCATAGTTGTAATTGAGATAATAGAACTATAGAATTCTGGATATATACTTTACGAACTGGTATCGTATTGTGTTGAGTGTCAATCTAAAGTTTAAAGTCCTATTACAAACTTTCAGCAAAATTCTATTTACTCCGTGAAATTTAATAATTGGTATTAAATCGAGAGTAACAATTCCAGTGTTAGTATCTTAAGTATCATGTTTGCCTCCATGATTCTTGATTTAAACATCAAGTTTATCTAGGAGCTGAAAGAATTGTTTCAGAAACCATCATGTGTGGAAGATATAACGATATCTGAAACAATGTTTTGGTTGCAATATGATAGAGTATAATATATGTTCTCATATTGGATGAGAATTTGCGAAGGTTGGAGATGCTAGACATCCTAATCATCCAAAAGGATTTTGGAAAGTAATGTTATACTCATGATTCGCCTTTATAAGCTACAGTAGCTTGATCATGAAAGTCGTCATGATAAGGGTGAATAGAATATGTATGTAAAATGTTTACTACACTAAAAGATTACTAAAGAATGGATTTTGAAAGAATACCGATCATTTGATGATGGTGATCTACTTCAAAGTGCAAGTCCAAAGGTATTATTATTTGAATATACACGCTTTGGACTAGGTGTCATGTATATGGCGCCACTTTTGATGTTGATAAATTCTTTTAAAAGGAAAAGGAAATGCTGAAAGAGAATCTATAAAATATATTTGGCAGAAAAGAAAAGATTGGAAATATCCAATTTAGGTATATAGATGATATACATGTTATGGTTGTATTCTTTGCTTGTTAAACAATGTGGTTCTTGGGTATTGGATACCGAATTGGTTGGTATGAAATTTCATACGGAATGACGCAATTCATGAACCACAATGGCCTAAGTAACTAGCAAGAGAATATGTGATGATGTTCATCGAAAACAAACAAACCGTTGTTTGTATTTCTCGTTGACATCAAAGCTTGACTTCAAGATTTGTTTTAATAATTGTTATTTGAATCAGGTATTATAAGAACAAAGGTTGTTCAAATAATTACCGTATTCCATATAAGATGGATGATTTACAAATCTAGTTGAAGAAATCACATCCATAAAACCTAATGCTAAAATGTTGCAAGCCAAATGATTGAAAGATCACTTATGAAGTGACATCGCTGTTTAAATTATATTGGAAAGAAAACATGAAGAATCTCCATATTCATGGATTTTTGGAGTCTTTGATTTGATCAAGTGACGCTTGTGAGACTTTCCACGTGATAATTAAAACTTCGTTCAAAGGCCAAAGAAGAACGAACGACTAAATTATTGGAATTTATACATATCGATGTATGTAGTCCATTATGTATAGTCGTAAGCGATGGGTTTCAACTTCATATGCTTTCTCTAAAAATTTGAGTGAATGTTCACTTAATGAGAAAGAAGTATGAAATATTTGAAAAATGTTTCAAAGACTTTCAAGATGAAGTGAAAAATCATTGTAACAAGAAAAATAAATGGTTTATGATTTTATCATAAGGGATTTATTTGAGTTACAAGTGTAACAAGAAAAATAAATGAATTATGATTTTATCATAAAAGGGATTTATTTGATTTACAAGTTTAGCAAAACACCTAGATTTACATCTCCCGAAACACCATAGGAATATGGAGTGTTTGAGATTTGTAATGAAACCTTGTTTGACATGGTTAGATCAAAGGTGTTATTTATAAAACTGCCATTATGTTTTAAAAGATTAAAGCTTTAGAGACTTCCGCTTTTACACTAAAAAGAGCTCCATCTTGATCTGTTGAAATGACACCATCGAAGTTATGGTTTGGGGTAAAACCCAAGTTGTCATTTCTTAAATTTTGGTATGCTAAACATAAGTAAGATGTTTACAACCGAAGTCGGATGAGCATGTCTTTGTAGGTTATTTCGAATAACAATTGGTTATTCCTCCATAACACCAAGGACAAAAGGGTTTGTCGCTTGAAACGTGAAGTTTCTTGAAGAAGGATTTTTTCATAAATGTTAAGTGGGAGGACAATAGAACTTTGATAAGGTTAACGAACCTTAGCTATATGTGATGAGTTGCGCAGCACCGGAAAATGTTCCGGAGGCTGCCATAATGCTCATAGCTTATGTGCCTCAAAGGTTGTGGTCACGGAGATCTAAGTTCTTATTGAACCAAGTCGGTCGGATAAACAATCAAATACTAAGATTTGAGAGTAAATCATCATTGTCTGACAATGATTAACCGACTATATGCAAAGAAGCGATGATGGGCCCTGGCTCCGTCAAATGGCTTGAAGCCATAAAATCCGTGATAGTTCCATACACGATAAATCAAGTTTTGAACTTGGAAGACCCTCCGGAAAGGTGTAAAAACCTATCAGTCGTATTTGGATCTATAAAGAAACAGACATGGATGTTTCACATCTATGAAATAGTCGACATGTCGTAAAGTATTTTACAACAATGTTCAAGGAGTTGACTATGACAAGATTTGATCTTTCATAGCGATATTTAGTCTGGACGGATTAAAGTAGCAACCACTACATATAATTTGTTATATGGTAGATGAATAAACAAAACAAAATTTTTCTAATAGAATGGTTACCTAGGACGTGTACAAGACACGGTCCAAAGGGTTTTGTTAAAATTCAAAGGATGCTAAAAGGGCGTGCAAACTTCAATGGTTGAAGTAAGCATCGCGGAGTTGGAATCTTCACCGTGATGAAAAAGAGTTTTCATCAGGAGACGATGAAGATGCTTGCATTTGCAAGAAATTAAATGGGAGCGCTGAGACATATTTCTAATACATTATGTGGAGGACATCTTGTTGATTAGAAATGATGTATATTTTATTGACAATGGTTAAGAATTTCATTTCGATGAAAGACTTAGGCAAAACCCGAATATTTAGCATGAATGTCTATAGTGGATAGACGGTGACGCTAATATGGTTATGCCAAACGTACATATATGAGATATTGAAGGAGTTCAATATAGAAATGACAAGAAACAGTTCTTGTCGCCTGGAAAGGAATTGAATCAAGATTCAAGTGTATCGACACTTGATAAGTGAAACAAGATTCAAGTGTTTTGACACTTGATGAGTGAAATCACAAGAATGTTTTGATCAATCATACCATGATATGTACACATCCAGATATGTCCTATGCTCTAAGTGTTATGAGCATATACCAGAATGAATCATAAAATGATCATTGGACTATAGTAAGGATATTCTTATGATCTTTTGGAAGAACTAAGAATATATTTGTGTAGAGGTGACAAACAATTACAAATAGTTCATTGTAAAGCGTTACATTGATACTAGTTTTGTCACAAGATACAAATTAAGTTTATCTCAATTTAAACTATGGGTGGCACAATGTAATGGAAAGGAGATTCCATGATGGATTTGGAAGAGTTCCAAAGTTAAGACATTGTGACGAATACTATAACAAAAGGCTAAGTATATGACTGCTATAGTAGCAGCAAAGGAGGGAATTTGTGTCAAGTAGTTTGTTATCAAACTAAGGTGTGGTTCGCAACGGGCTAACACTAAAGATATATTGTATGACAATAGTATCGACGTGTTTTAACCCCAAGGAACTAAAGGTCTCACCGAAAGACCAAATTTATACAATGCCATCTCATTGGAGAATGAGTGATGCGTGAAGACGCAAAGACATGCAAATACACACGGACCTGAAGCGTTAGCTCCGTAGATTATGTCAACCACTTGCAATTGCGTATTTGGAACACCAGAAAGCCCTAGGTGTTCAATACACAAAGTTTTCAAACTAGATTATTGTCTCTAGTGCAAGTGGGAGACTGAAGGGAATATGCCCGAGAGGCAATAATAAAGTGGTTATTATCGTATTCCTTATTTATGATAAATGTTTATTTTGCATGCTATAATTGTATTAATACGGAAACGTTAATACATGTGTGTTTAATAAACAAAAGGTAGTTCCTAGTTATGCCTCTCTCATAAACTAGCTCGTTGATTAACAAGATGATCAAGGTTTCCTGATCATGGACATTGGATGTTGTTAATAACGGGGTCACAAAATTAGTGTAATGGTGTGATGAACATTCATCCGAAGTATAGCATTACGATCAAAGTCACTGAGTTTATATTGCTATAACAACTTACGAAGTGATCCTAATCCTTAGACCATGAGATCATGTCAATCACTAACACCGGAAGAGTTTCTTGATAACATCAAACGTCACACCGTAACAGGGTGATTATAAAGATGGATTCAGAACTACTAAAGTGTTATGTTGAAGCCCATGGATCGAGAGTGGAATTTGTTCATCCTGATGACGGATAGATATGCTCTGGGCCCTCTCGGTGATATCACATTGATTAGCTTGCAAGCAAGTGATTTGATCACTAGAATGTTATATCACGGGAACGAGAAAAGAGTACATGTCGGTAACGAGATCAAACTAGGTATGGAGATACCGATGATCGAATCTCGGACATGTAATATATCGCGAAACAAAAGGATTAAGATACCAGCGTAAAAGGTTCCGACGATCACAAGAAAGTCATCGTTGAATGTGTGGGAGTCAGTATGGGTCTCCAGATCCCGCTTCTGATTATTGATCCGAGAGGGGTCTCGATCATGTCCGCATTATTCGCGAACCGTAGGGTGACACACTTAAGAGACACCGACATCCAATTGGAGCAAAAGTTTCATGCCGAAAAGAATAACAAGCGCAGGAATTTATTTCACTAGATACCGAAACGGGTTTTCGGGTGAAATTGCAGAAAGTGTTTCTGCATGTGAAATGAAATACTAGCAAGGGGTTATATGTGAATGTTTGTCATTAAAGTAATTGACAAAATTCTGAATAAATAAAAGGAGTTTTATTTAATGAGAGCTTGCATTAAATTTGGTGGAAATTTAATGGGAATTTGAGTGGGTTTTTGAGTGGAGGGAATTGAAAGGCTTTTGTGTGAGTGGAGTGTCCACCCACATGAATGAAAGGAGGGGAGGGGGCTGCCCCATGGCTGGGCGCATGGCCCCTTGGGTGCCCCCCCTCTCCCTATAAAAGGAGCCCCCCTCCCTCTCTCTCACTCACACCTCCTCGTGAAGGATCTCTCTCCCCCTCTAGAATTTATTCCCCATGGTCTCGGACTAGCGAGATACATGTTCCCGGTGGCTATTCGGCAAGAAAGAGTTGTGCTTCCGCTGCATCGCTGGAGCGAGGAGGCGGAGGTTGCTCGGTGCCTCGAACGTGTGTGCGAGCACGGATGCGCTGCTGTTTTGCGGCGCTAGGACTTCCTCTCGATCTTGAGATCGGCAAGAGATCGTCTACATCAACCACGAGTTTGGACTCGTTAAGCTTTGTCGGTCTTCAAGGGTATGTTCTCTACGGATATACATCCGCCCGTTGTTTGTATCTAGTAGATAGATCTTGGTACATAGTTGTTCCCATCGTAGGAAATTTTTTGTTTTCTATGCTGCGAACCCTACACTATCATATACTTGGAATACACATAATAAACACTTTATTATTGCCTCTCAGGGCATATTCCCTTCACCCTCCCACCTATATAAGGAGGGGTAGGGCTGCCCCTCTCCAACACACCCAAAACCCTAGCCCCAAGTCACCGGCGCCACCACCTCCTTGTGCTGCCACCGCCTAGGGCACCTCCAACTCGGCGAGTTGGGGTTTCCCCAAACCCTAGACGCCGGCCAAGCCCTCCCCTTGGTGCCCTCTAAACCCTAGATCACCAAGGCCTCTCTCATAGTCCACCATACTCGCACCGGCTTAAGGCGAAGCCCTGCGGGATCTCCCCTCTACTTCCGACACCACGTCGCCGTGCTGCCGGAATCGTGAGGTGAGTGCTACAACCTCCGAACGTGTGACCGACTGCAGAAGCGCTGCCGGAATACAGCACCGGGAGGATCGTCTACACGATCTTGAGATCGGCAAGAGTACGACTACATCACCCACGAGAATCTGCTCTCGTTAACCGCTTTGGAATCTTCGAGGTGAGTTCCTCTATTGACTCGTTGCTACAATCTAGTAGATAGATCTTGGCTTGTTTGTTTGCACGCGGTAGAAATTTTTTGTTTTCCATGCTACGAACCCATACAGTGGTATCAGAGCCGTGTCTATATGTAGATCTGTTGCACGAGTAGAACACAATGGTCATTGTGGGCGGTGGTGCTTTTATTATCAAGTTCTTTTGTGTACTTTGCATCTTGCGGTATGATGGTATGAATCGGCCGGGGCTAACCTTACATGCCATCGTTCATGAGACTTGCTCCACCCTCAACATGCAACTTGTATTGCATAAGTGGCTTTGCGGGTGTCTGTCTCTCCCATCATAGTATAGATCCAATTTACAACGGGCAGTTGATAGTTCAAGCATCAACGTTGTGGTTCTTGTTTGTAAGTTAGATCGACACTTATTGAAAGCCCCAAACCACGTAAAATATGCAAAGAAAATTAGAGGCGTCTAACTTTGTTTTGCAGGGGTGTGCTGTGATGTGATATGGCCATGATTGTGATTATATTGTAAGTTGGCAACCGGCAGGAGCCATATGGTTGTCTTTAAATTCTGTTAAGACCCGCGTGTCTATTCAAAGTAGTTGTAATAGTTGAAGCTGGTAGACGACAACCATGAAACGGCGCCATTGACCTTGACGTTATGCCGGTGATGATGGAGATCATGTCCGTGCTTGAAGATGGAGATCGGAAGCACAAGAGGAAAGGCCATATCATATCACATATTATGAATTGCATGTGATGTTAATCCTTTATGCATCTTGTATTGCTTAGTTAACGACGGTAGAATTATAAGATGATCCCTCAAGCACACAAATTTCAAGTTTTAAAGTGTTCATCCTTAGTAAGCACCGTTGCTAAAGCTCGTTGTTTTGAAGCACCACGTGATGATCGGGTGTGTTATATTCTGCGGGTGTATACAACGTGAGCAATCCAGATTTGCTCATGCGGAAGCTAAGGTGTGATCTTGACGAGCCTAGCATGTACAGACATGATCTCGGAACACGGATCACCGAAAGGTAAAGCATGAGTCATATAGTAGATATGATGAACATGTTGATTGTTCGCCATTGAAGCTACATCAACTCTCGTGATGATCGGTTTTGATGTGGTGGATTTGGTTCTTGTGATCACTAAAACAATGTGAGGGATATTGTTTTGAGTGGGAATGCACCTAGATTAATTTAACTATTAATTAGAACTCAATTTTCATAAACTTAATCTAAACTATTGCAAATATGTTGTAGATCAATGGCGGCCCCTACCATCAATTTTAATGCATTCCTAGAGAAAGAAAAGTTGAAAAACAATGGAAGCAACTACACGGATTGGTTCCGCAATTTGAGGATTGTCCTCAATGCTGGTAATTTGACCTATGTGCTGGATGCACCGCTGGGAGACCCGCCTGCAGCTACTGCTACCGATGAAGTAAAGAATGTTTACCTCACTCGGAAGAATCGGTACTCCACAGTTCAGTGTGCTATCTTGTATGGTTTGGAATCGGAGCTTCAGAAAAGGTTTGAGAACCATGACCCACATGATATTGTCCGAGAACTCAAAATGATATTTGAGGCTCACGCGGCAGTTGAGAGTTATGAGGCTTCTGAAAAGTTCTTTAACTACAAGATGGAAGAGGGCAGCTCCGTCAGTGAGCATGTGCTTAAGATGTCTGGGCACGCAAACAAACTCCAAAGTTTGGGTATAGTGATTCCTAATGCTTTGGGGATTTACCGTGTCCTCCAATCACTACCACCAAGTTACAAGAACTTTGTGATGAACTACAATATGCAAAACATGAACAAGACGTTGCCAGAACTCTTCTCCATGTTGAAATCTGCAGAAGTGGAGATAAAGAAAGAGCATCAAGTGTTGTTGGTCAATAAGACCACCAAATTCAAGAAAGGCAAGTCTAAGAAAAAGGGAAACTTCAAGAAGGGTGGTAAGAAAGTTGTCGCACAAGTCTGATACTGAATGCTTTTACTGCAAGGGAGAGGGTCACTGGAAGCGGAATTGCCCAAAGTACTTGGCGGATTTGAAGAACGGCAACATCAATAAGAAAGTTATATCCGATATACATGTTATTGATGTGTATCTCACTAGTACTCGTAGTAGTGCCTCGGTATTTGATACTGGTTCGGTTGCTCATATTTGTAACTCGAAACAGGTGCTGCAGAATAAACGGAAGCTAGCGAAGAACGAGGTGACGATGCGCGTTGGAAATGGATCAAAGGTTGATGTGATCATGGTCGGCACGCTACCTCATCATCTACCATAGGGATTAGTTTTATACTTAAATAATTGTTATTTGGTGCCTGCGTTGAGCATGAACATTATATCTGGATCATGTTTGTTGCGAGATGGTTACTTGTTTAAGTCCGAGAATAATGGTTGTTCGATTTATATGAGTAATATGTTTTATGCACATGCACCTTTGATAGATGGTCTATTCTTATTGAATCTCGATCGTGGAAATACACATATTAATAACATTGAAGCTAAACGTTTGAAATTGAGCGATAACTCGACCTATATGTGGCACTGTCGTCTTGGTCATATTGGAGTGAAGCATATGAAGAAACTCCATTCTGATGGACTTCTTGAATCACTTGAAATATGCGAAGCATGTCTGACGGGTAAAATGACTAAGACTCCATTTTCTGGGATGATGGAGCGAGCTACGGACTTATTGGAAATCATACATACCGATGTGTGTGGCCCAATGAGTGTAGCATTGCGCGGTGGTTATCGTTATGTTCTTACCTTCACGGATGACTTGAGTAGATATGGGTATATCTATTTCATGAATATAAGTCCGAAACTTTCAAGAAGTTTAAGTAATTTCAAAGTGAGGTAGAGAATCAACGTAACAAGAAGATTAAATTTCTACGTTCTGATCGTGGAGGTGAATATCTAAGTTACGAGTTTGGCGAGCATTTAAAGAAATGCGGAATACTTTCACAATTGACACCGCGCGCCGGGAACACCATAGCGTAATGGTGTGTCCGAACGTCGTAATCGAACTCTCTTAGATATGGTTCGTTCTATGATGTCACTTACACATTTACCGCTATCGCTTTGGGGTTATGCATTAGAAACATCCGCATTCACTTTAAATAGGGCACCATCTAAATCCATTGAAACGACACCATTTGAATTATGGTTTGGGAAGAAACCTAAATTGTCGTTTCTTATATTTTGGGGTTGCGAAGCCTATGTAAAGAAGTTACAGCCGGACAAGCTTGAACCCAAAGTGGAAAAATGCGTCTTCATAGGATACCCGAAGGAAACTATTGGGTATACCTTCTATCATAGATCCGAGGGAAAAATCTTTGTTGCTAAGAATGGGTCCTTTCTAGAGAAGGAATTTCTCTCGAAAGAAGTGACTGGAAGGAAAGTAGAACTCAACGAGGTTGTTGAACCTTCTCTTGAACTTGCAAGTAGCGCAGCACCGGAAGCAGTTCCTGTGGCGCCTACACTAATAAGAGAGGAAGCTAATGATGATGATCATGAAACTTCGGTTAAAGTTGCTACAGAGCCTCGCAGGTCAACGAGAACTCGTACCACTCCTGATTGGTATGATCCCATTATGAGTGTCATGTTGGTGGACAACACCGATGACCCTGCGATATATGAGGAAGCAATGATGAGCCCGGATTCCAATAAATGGCAAGAAGCCATGAAATCCGAGATTGGATCCATGTATGAAAACCAAGTATGGACTTTGGTGGACTTACCGGATGGCCGGAAGGCTGTCGAGAACAAATGGATTTTCAAGAAGAAAACAGATGCTGATGGTAATGACCTCGCAGGTCTATAAAGCTCGACTTGTCGCAAAAGGGTTTCGACAAATTCAAGGAGTTGACTACGATGAGACTTTCTCACCAGTAGCGAAGCTAAATTCTATGAGGATTATGTTAGCAATCGCTGCATATTACGATTATGAGATATGTCATATGGATGTCAAAACGGCGTTCCTCAATGGAGACATTGATGAAGAGTTGTATATGATGCAACCCAAAGGTTTAGTCGATCCTAAAGATGCTAACAAGGTATGCAAACTTCAACGGTCCATATATGGATTGAAGCAAGCATCCCGAAGTTGGAATCAACGTTTTGATAAGGTAATCAAAAGTTTTGGTTTTATACAAACTTATGGAGAAGCTTGTATTTACAAGAAAGTGAGTGGGAGCTCTGTAGCATTCTTAATACTGTATGTAGATGACATATTGTTGATTGGGAATGATGTAGACCTTCTTAATAGTGTCAAAGAATATTTGAATAATAGTTTTTCAATGAAAGATATTGGCGAAGAAGCTTACATATTAGGCATAAAGATTTATAGAGATAGATTGAGATGCCTAATATCATTGTCACAAAGTACATATTTGGACAAAGTTCTAAAGAGGTTTGGAATGGAAGATAGCAAGAAAGGGTTCTTGCCCATGTTTCCCAATACGACCTTGAGTAAAATTCAAAGTCCAGCAATGGCAGAAAATAGAGAAAGGATGAGTAAGACTCCCTATACCTCAGCCATAGGATCTCTAATGTATGCCATGCTATGTACTAGACCCGACATTGCATATGCTGTTACTTTGACTAGCAGATAACAAAGTGATCTAGGAGTGGATCATTGGACAACGGTCAAAAACATCCTTAAGTACTTGAGAAGAACTAAGGATATGGTTCTTTCTTATGGAGGTGATGAACAACTCGTTGTTAATGGTTACACCGATGCTAGTTGGAACACCGATCCAGATGATTCTAAATCTCAATCTGGATACGTATTTACTTTGAATGGTGCAGCAGTTAGCTGGAGGAGTGCAAAGCAAAGCGTTGTGGCGAGTTCTTCAACTGAATCGGAATACATAGCTGCTTCGGAGGCTTCACAAGAAGCGATATGGATGAAGGAGTTCATTACAGAGCTCGGTGTGGTTCCAAGTGCACTGGACCCAATGTCTATCTACTGTGATAATATGGGCTCCATAGCCAATGTGCAAGAACCAAGGTCACACAAGAGCTGAAGCACATCAAGCTACGTTTTCATGCTATTTGAGAACATGTACAAGATGGTGAAATAAAGATTTGCAAAGTACACACATATCTAAATGTGGCAGATTCGTTGACTAAACCTCTCCCGAGGACAAAACATGACCAACACCAAACTGCCATGGGTGTTCGGTATATTACCATGTAATCTAGATTAGTTGACTCTAGTGCAAGTGGGAGACTGTTGGAGATATGCCCTAGAGGCAATAATAAATGTAGCTATTATTATATCTTTGTGTTTATGATAAATGTTTACATTCATGCTATAACAGTATTAACCAGAAAAATTAATACTTGTGTGATTTGTAAACTAAATTAGAGTCCTTGGTAAAGCCTCTTTATAATACTAGCTTGTTGATTAATAGATGATCATGGTTTCTTGATCATGAACATTTGAGATGTTGTTAATAACAAGGTCATATCATTAGTAGAATGGTATGATGGACATACTCCTATAGATAAGCGTAGCATAAAGATCAAGTCATTTTAATAGTTCAATTGCTATAAGCTTTCTGATACATAGTAACCTAATTCCTTCGACCATGAGATCTTAATAATCACCATCACCGGAAGGATGCTTTGATGACATCAAACACCACACCGTAACTTGGTGGCTATAAAGGTGGCATTGAGTGTTCGGAAAGTATGGGTTGAGACACATGGATCAAGAGTGGGATTTGTCCATCCATATGACGGATAGATATACTCTGGGCCCTCTCGGTGGAATGTCATCCAATTGTCTTGCAAGCATGTGACTGGCTCACAAGGGATCACATACCACGGGAACGATAAAAGAGTAATTATCAGTAACAAGGTTGAACTAGGTATGCAGAGATACCGACGATCAAAACCTCGGATAAGTAAACTATCGTGAGACAAAGGGAAATTGGTATCGTATGTAAGTGGTTCATTCGATCGCAAATTAATCATAGAAATATTTGGGAGCCATATGAATTTCCAGATTCCTCTATTGGTTATTGATCGGAGAAGTGTCTCGATCATGTCCGCATAATTCAAGAACCGTAGGGAGACACACTTAAGGATTCGATGTTGTTGAGTAGTTATGGAATGATGAGTAAGAGACCGAATGTTGTTAGGAGTCTCGGATGGGATCCGGGATATCACGAGGAGATCCGCAATGGTCCGGAGAATAAAATTCATATAAGGAAAGTCCTGTTTCGGAGTTGGGGAATGATTCCGGTGTTTTCACCAGGAATGTTCTAGAAGGGTCCGGAAGGTCCGAAAAGGTCCGGCACTCCGGAGGGGAAGGGTACATGAATGTGTCATGACAATATGGAATGGTTGCATCATGTACTAGGTCACTTGGCTGGGCAAAATAAAGGGAGAAATCAAATCCTAGTTTGAAAGTCAAACGCCAATTTAAAAAAGTCAAACGGCAAGTTTGCTTGGTGGAGGGAGAGTAGGAAACCTACTTGGGGAGGAAGTCTCCTCCCTCCACCCACCGGCCAAGGAGGCCAACTTGGGAGAGGACTCCCTCCTCCCAAGCCGCACCCTCCCACCTATATAAGGAGGGGTTGGGCTGCCCCTCTCTCACACACCCAAAACCCTAGCCCCAAGTTGCCGGCGCCACCACCTCCTTATGCTGCCGCCTAGGGCACCTCCAACTCGGCGAGTTGGGGTTTCCCCAAACCCTAGCCGCCGGCCAAGCCCTCCCCTTGGTGCCCTCCAAGCCCTAGATCACCAAGGCCTCTCTCATAGTCCACCATACTCGCACCGGCTTAAGGCGAAGCCCTGCGGGATCTCCCCTCTACTTCCGACACCACGCCGTCGTGCTGCCGGAATCGCGAGGAGAGTGCTACAACCTCCGCTGCCTGCTGGAAAAAGGGAGAGGAAGGTCTTCGTTGAGTACCGAACGTGTGACTGACTGTGGAAGCGCTGCCGGAACGCAGCGCCGGAAGGATCGTCTACACGATCTTGAGATCGACAAGAGTACGACTACATCACCCACGAGAATCTGCTCACGTTAACCGCTTTGGAATCTTCGAGGGTGAGTTCCTCTATTGACTCGTTGCTACAATATAGTAGATATATCTTGGCTTGTTTGTTTGCATGCGGTAGAATTTTTTGTTTTCCATGCTACGAACCCCTACAACCTGCACAACACAAACTCAAGACTTTGCCCCAACGAATCAGTGAGGTTGTCAAGCTCACCGGTTTGCTGTAACAAAGGATTAAACGTATGGTGTGGAAGGTAATGGTTTGCAGCAAGTAAACAAATAACAGTGGAAGATGTATTAATGGTAAATATTGGATAGGACAACAAGCTCTCTTTTCAGAACTAATAGGAGGATGGCGACTCCCCCACCCACCCCACCCTAAACCCTAGCCACCTTCGCCGCCAGTGATCTTCCTCTGATTGCCGGCAATCAACCCTCCCCTCTCACCCTTTCTCTCTAGCGTTCTTCCCTCTTCAAGGTGATATCCTTTTTCTCAACTTTCTTTGATCATGGCATGTCTGGAGCCGGCTTGGCGATGGAGGGTCACTTATTCCACTTCCAAGGATTTGGATCGGGGTCGTCAGAAGCAGTACGATGGTGAGATTCACCTTTGGCCTAGGCACAATTGGCTGGCCCTGATCAATGCAAAAGGAGGTGGCCTAATTGGTAAGAAGATACCCTTAAATGATCTACCTAGGATCGGATCCGTTCTATCTTTTACTGTGTTTAAGGTCATTGTTCTTTCTTGCATTCTTTCACCTGGGGTATGTGACCGCAGTTCTGTTGTTGATCTGATCGATCTGATCATAGATCCAATAATTTCGGCTCATTCTTTAAATCTGGATCTTTCTTCCGGGCTTGCTTTCAAAAATGATGTCAAGAGGAAATTCAGATCAACTGTTCATCCGTTGGGCAAAGCACATCATTTTCTGATTGTAGTTTCCTTTGGCCGATCCAAATTTAAACTTGATGATAAATCTGCTGCTTTGGCATTGGAATCCTGCATTGGAGGTACTGCATAGGATCTCTCGGTTATCAAACTTGCAGACAAGGTTTTCAGTTTCTTCAAAATATGTTGGATTTTTGGTCTATGGGCTTCAACAATTTTCATGCACGGATTTTAAATGTTTCTTTCATCTTTGGAGTAATGGAGGTCCCCTTTGGAATAAAGAATTTAATGCTTGGCAGAAGGAGTGTAATGAAGAGTGTACACTTATTAGCCCCAACAAAAAAGAACTGATCGTGCTTTGAATGCTCTAAGAAAGAGGCCTGCAAGTTCATGCTTTAGAAAGGATTACTCTATTTCTAAGAAATTATCTTTTGCTGCTTTTGAAAAGTATGATGCTTGTGAAGGTTATGAATGCCCAGTTTCAAAAGATCAGGCAGAAGTTTACATCGAAGCCGGATATGATTGTCCTCAACTTAGGAGAAAGGCTGGATTAATTATGCCTCCATCTATATCTGCTGCTACACAAAATATTCAGTTTGGCACGTTTACTGATGAAACTCAACCTTCTCACGGGAAGGATTTAAATAGCAAAGTGCAAGATGAGGAGGACCCTGATTTGGGGAAAATGATTGATGATATGGTCTACATGGTCTTTAAGTGTGGTAAATGTTTAAGTATGGTACATGTTACTAATCAATGCTCAAATCAAATTAGATGTTGGGCCTGTTTTCATTATGGTCATATCAGGAAAGATTGTCTGAAGCTGAAGAGCTAAGAGAGGATGCGGTGGATTCCTAAGGGAAACAGAGTTAGCATTGTTTCTGGAGTAGCCAAGTTGGACAATACGTGTCATAAAGACGACACCGACCAGGTTTGGGACAAGAGCAAATAGTTCTTTGTCGATTCGTCTGCCTCCTCCCCCTCCTACACAACTCCGAACCCTACCGCAAAATCGCCGCATACGCCTACCTCGCCGACAATGGCTAACTTTCCGCTTGATACAACGAGGTGGATCCCTGAAGGCCATCAAATCATCGATGGTGGACCCACAAGACTGCCTAGGACCTTTTACACGCCGTTTGTGTTGCCACGGCGACGCCATGACCACATTGTTACTGCTGAGCTCATGCCACCCCCTTCACCTCATCTTGAACCTTACTGGAGGCAACATGTCAGGAACTTTATTGTGCACTAGTTGCATCGTGAGGTGGATGCTATTCAGCCCTGTCTCTTTGGTATCAGATTTTTCTTCCTACATAGTGCTGCAGCTATAGCTGCTCTTGTGAATCACATTCCTTTTCAGTTACAAAACGGTATGTTTGTATGTTTTGTGCGGCATGATGATATAGAAAATCATAGAGCAGAATTGGGTTTCTCTACTGGATGGTTGATGTTCCTAGGACTGCCATTAGATCATAGGAATGACTATGATATAAACAATGCTATTGCTACTTTTGGTAAATGTTTGAACTGGCATCAAGATCAGGATGTGATTGAAAGGACACTTGTTTATGCTTCATTCCCATCTATAGCAAGAGTCCCTAGAGATTTTTTTTTTGGAAATTATGCATCTGTGGGTGGAGTAAGAGAGTCATGGACTGATGTATGTTATATCCTTACTTCTGAATTTGCTGATCAACTGCCACATGATGAAGATCGGATGCCACTCAATGGGAATCCTCATCCAATGCCTGGTAACCAGCAATTTGGAGACAATAATATTTTTGCTAACCCACCTTTTCCTGAAATTGGTTGGAATCATCAAGAGGATCTTCAACAACATTCTGATCAGCACAATGCTAATAATTTTTTCCAACACCAAGATAACAATGCAGATGGTTTTCCAACACCAAGATAACAATGCAGATGGTTTTCAACAACAAGATAATTTTTTTGCAGATGGATTATTTTTTATGTTCAGATTGTTATCCATTACCATATCATCTTTGATCTTGATCCATATGATGTCTTGTGAGTAGTTCGTTTAGTTCTTGAGGACATGGGAGAAATCATGTTGTTAGTAGTGAATCTGTGATGAGTTATTATTCAATGGTTTAGTATTTAAGTTGTGGTGCTATTCTTCTAGTGGTGTCATGTGAACATCGATTACATGATACTTCACCATTTATGGGACTAGGCGAATGCATTGTGTATTTGGATACTAATTGTGGGGTTGCCGGAGTGACAGAAACCTGAACCCCCGTTAGGACTCCTTTGCACAAGGGAGCGTAGGATCTCAGAGTTTCAGGCTGTGGTTAGATTTATATCTTAATTACTTTCCTGTAGTTACAGATGTTTGCAGGGGGTTTAATAACAAGTATGTATTAGCCCAAGTAAGGTCGGTACATTAGCACAGGTTCACCCACACAACACTTACAAACACCAAAGAAGAGTACTCAGCTATTTGAAGCGAAAGCACTTGACAGAATTCCCATGTGTCCTCGAGAACGTTTGGTCCTTATAAGTATTTCCACCGGCTTGTCCTTTGCTAAGAAAGGATTGGACCACTTGCTCCGTTTGTTCGCTGTCTTTATTACTTGCTCTTTGTTTTGTTGCCTTGCCAGAAAACCACTAAAAATCTGTTTGCTAAGTATTTTTTTTAGGGTAATAACAGTAGGAAAGACTCCTACTGCCTCATTTTCATTAATAATGGGTCAGAATCTGTAAGGTTCCATATTTACACAGAGACAGAGGATGGGGGAGAGACTCTAAAAAGTCAGAAAAGATAAATCTAGGAGTACAATAAGGTTTACAAACTATGAATAATGCTCTTGATAAGTGGATGTAGCTCCTCTTTAGTCCTATGAATCAGTAGTGACAGATCAGCAGCAAATCTTGATTTCCAAGCCTGAACTGATGGTTGTATGTTATTAAACCAGAGATTGTTTCTCTCTTTCCAGATGTTCCAAGAGCCCAGCAAGGTGATTTCCATAAACAGCTTTTTACTCCAGCTCTTTTTTCCTTGCTCAATGATCTGGAGCCTAGAGTTATTCATAGCCCAAGAGATGTTAATTGAACTCCAGCAATCTTGGCTAAATGGGCAATGAAAAAACAAGTGTTCAATTGTTTCCTCAGTATTGTGATTACACATAAAACAATCATATCCAGTCCCCAATGCATAATGTCTTCTTCTTAACATGTTTCTTGTATTCAATCTGTCAGACAGAATTAACCACCCAAAGAACTTCACTTTTGCTGTGCACTTCGATTTCCACAGCCATTTAAAGGATATGTGTGGATTTATATTTCTGAAATTGTATTGATAATATTTGTTGGAAGTGAATTCTTTGTCCCCCCAAACATAGCTCCAAGTGTCATGTGAATGTTCTCTTAGTTCAATTTCTCTACAGCTATTCTGAATGTCCCTCAATTCAGCTAATGCTTCAGGTGATAAAGGGAGATAAAAGAGTTGTGTCAAACTATCAGCTGTAAGAAACTCCTGAACAGAGATATCTTCCTTCCTAGCATAAGAGTAAATGGTTGGGTGACTCACTTCTAAGATGGTTACAGAGCATTGATCCTTCCAAAACAGTGTGGTAGCCCCATTACCAATAGAGCTTTTAGTTATTCCTCTGAATAAATGTGAAAGCCTAGAAACATCTCTCCACCAGAAAGAGCCACAGGGTCCAGAAGCATGGGGAACAATGTTGTTGTAATATGCATTCCATACTAGGGAGACCCAAGGTGTGTCATCCTTATTATAGAACTTATGCAGGAATTTAAGCAACAGACCTTCATTCTGAATTTTAAGGTTGAGAATGCCAACACCTCCTCTACATTTGGGCCTACAAATCATATCCCAAGCAGCTAAAGAATTACATTTTTCCCCCAGTTCAGTTTTCTTGTTCCATAAACAGTGTCTCTGAATTTTTTCTATATGCCCCACAATCTTCTCTGGCAGTTTGATTGCACACATTGTGAAAGTTGCAATTGAAGCCAGTAAAGAATTAATCACAGTAACTCTCCCACTATAAGACATCATCATGAATGAGGCAGAAACCTTTCTTTCAACTCTGTCAATCAGTGGCATAAGATCATAAACAGTGGGTTTAGTGGTGCCAAGAGGAAGCCCCAAATAAGTGAAAGGCATTTTGGCAATTGCACATCCCAATATATCTGCAATTTCCTGAGATAAGTTATCAGCCAGATTTATTGGTATTAGGTGTGACTTATGAAAATTAATTTGTAAACCAGTAGAAATAGCATAATTCTGAAGAATCCCTTTCATTATCTGTATTTGATCTTTGTCTGCTTGCATTATAATCAAAGTGTCATCTGCATATTGAACCACAGGAAAATCCTGTCCAAAATCAGGGGAGAAAGGGGACTTGAGTATGTTGTCTCTGAATGCCTTATTGATTGCAGATTGTAGTAAATCAGCAGCAAGCACAAAAATAAGGGGGGACAGAGGGTCTCCTTGTCTAACTCCTCTTTTGCAATGAAATTGCCTCCCAGGTACTCCATTGAGCAAAACAGCAGACATTCCAGTACCAAAAATAGTTTCAATCCATTTCAACCACTTATCATCAAAACCCATCTGTTTCATAATTTTCATCATAGCCATATGATCAATGGTATCAAAAGCTTTGGCAAAGTCCAACTTGAGTAAAATAATCTCTTTCTTAGAAGCTTCACATTGATATAAAAATTCAAATGCCCAAGCAAGGCAATCCTGAATGTTTCTGCCTTTTAAAAAACCATATTGATTTCTATGGATAATCTTCAATATAACCTTCTGTAGCCTATTAGCCAAGATCTTTGTTATAAGCTTCAGAACACAATTAAGCAGGGTTATTGGCCTGAAATCATTGATAGATTCAGGTGATCCTATCTTTGGAATGAGTGTAATATGACCCATATTTATACTTTCTAGATTCAGATCTCCTTCATAGAATTGGAAACATAAAGAATAGATATCTTCTTTGATGATGTGCCAACATGTTTTGAGGAAGAGACCATTAAAACCATATGGACCTGGGGCTTTATCACTTGGCATCTCCTTCACCACCTTGTCAATTTCCTCTCTAGTAAATGGTAAGGATAAAACCTCAAGGCCCTCAGTAGGGGTAATCAGATGTTGAAGATTAAAAAGCATCTCAGGCTGTGTAGATGTGCCCAGTCTTTCTTTATAGGCTTGATAAATAGCATTTTCTTTATCAGCATGCTCAGTAACAAAAGAACCATCTGAGAGTTTAAGTGAGGCAATATTATTCTTTCTATATCTTTCAGTAGCAAAATTATGAAAGAATTTTGTGTTTTCATCTCCAAACTTTGTCCATCTAACTGTGCATCTTTTCTTCCAATAAGCATTCTGGTATTGTAAAAGTCTTACAAGGTGAGCATTTAAAATTCTCCTGAAATTTGCTTCCTAATAGAATAAAGGCCTTTTGTCTTCCAAATTATCAAGTTCAGAGAGGACTTTATTGGTATTTGCAATACAAGTGGACAACTTTGAGATTGATTTGCTCCAAAATTTCAAGTCATATCTCAGCTTTTTTAGCTTTGCATTAAGATTTGCAGCACTGTTGGATTTGTGAGTTGGCTTACTCCAGCATTTTGCAACCACTTCCAGAAATCCAGGATGAGCAACCCAAAAGTTTTCAAATCGAAAAATCCTACTACCAGGGATCTTAGTCTGAATAGAAACAACACAGGGAGTGTGATCAGAAGTTGGTTTGCCTTGTGTGGAAACAACTGTGTTAGGAAAACTAGTTGTCCAGTGAATGGAGGTGAAAAACCAATCAAGTTGCTCTAACAGAGGGTCTTGTTGCATGTTACTCCAAGTATATTTTCTTCCTTTAATTGGCAATTCAGTGAGATGTTGCTCTCTAATGAAATCATTAAAGATGAGCATGTCATTAACATTCCCCCCAAGTTTATTCCTATTTGCAGGAGACCTAATAAAATTAAAGTCCCCCATTAGGATCCAATCTTCATCATCAGGAATGTGCACCTCAAACATCCACTCAATAAATTTTTCCCTCAATTCACCATTACAAGGGCCATAAATGTTAATTAATGTCCAAGACTGGCCAGAATGTGAGGAAGTGAAATGAACAGAGAGAGGAAACTTTTCACAATGCATGACCATTCCAGAGAATATTGTACTATTCCATATAATAATGAGGCCACCAGAAGCCCCCATAGAAGGCACAAAGACAAACTCATCAAAATTTGCTGGGCAACAAGATTTAATAAACTGCAGATCAAAATCCTCCTTCTTTGTTTCTTGCAGGCAAATAACTAAACATCCACTAACTTTAATCGCATTCATTAAGGCTAATTGTTTTTCACTAGCATTAAGCCCTCTGATATTCCAGCACAAAATAATCCATTGTTTAGGTAGTGACATTATTACAACTCAAAAGTAAAGAGACCAAAGTAAGAAATAGACAGGCACTAGGCACTGTCAGCATTTTCCTTCTCCTGCCAGCCTTCCATAAGCTTCATAGAAGTGAGATCTTCCTGAGGTACCCCACAAAGATATATTCCAATAGACTGGAGTACATGGATTGGTGTTGCAAGGAGAGTCCTATCAGAGATCATGCCACCCTGACCAGGATTTATCTGAGCAAGTTCATCAGTGACTTCAACAGCCTTAACCTCAGGAATCTTCCTTTGCTTCACTTTAGATTTAGTGGTCTTGGAGTCACAGATAATTTTAGGCTTAAATCCCCTGTATCTAGTAGACCTTGAGCTTCTTCTAACTTGATTAGTAGAGATAGGTGTCCCAAAGTAAACCACATCAGTATCATCCAACTCAGGAATCTTCCTTTTGACACCAGCTTGAGTAAAATCAGGAGACCCCAAAGTTCTGTTATAGATCATTTCCTGCTTCTTTCTTGAATGAAGCAATGACTCCCATTCATCCACCAACTCAAACTGCAGAAACTTTGGCATAGGAAGAGTGAAAGAAAGGAGCTTGGCATTATCCAGAGCAAAGTTAGGGAAGCAAAACTCCTTAAAAGCAGAATTAGCAAAGTTCCTTGTCATCCAGATTTCAGAACTGACATCCAAAAGATGGTCATCAACCAGAGCAAAGTTGATAGATAAAGTGGTGTCAACCTGCATCAAGTCTGAGCCAGAGGAATTTCCATCAGAAGCATCAGAAATACTCTCATGCCAAGCTTGCATAGGACTGTCCTGAACATTGGTGGAGGGGGTGGCACACCATCCTGAAAAGAGACCCCCTGTGCAGCTAGGATCTGCTGAAAATTGATCAAAGGAGAGTTGGGAGCAACTACAGCATCCTCCACAACAGGTGCAACAATATTTTCAACTTGTGCAATCCATACCACTATTTAGCACCTTCTGCTCCTCGTTGGGATCGACACTCCTATTTATCGAAAGTACTACGATACACCCCCTATACTTGTGGGTCATCAATGATTACAAATAGATTAGATCTTGATCATGAACGGAGCTCACAAGATCTATACATGAAAGCACAAGGGAGGACATACAACCATCTAGCTACTACATGGACCCATAGTCCAAGGTGGAACTACTCATGCATCATACCGGAGAGAAGGCCTCCGGGATGATCTCCCCTCCGGCAGGACGCTGGGAAGAACTTCAGAACCCCCCCCCCCCCCCGATCTAGGGACGACGGTGGCGGCGTCTACAGATGGTTTCATGGAGATTTGATCGGGTGCTTAGGGTTTCTGCATCGGGGGCTTCTTATAGGCGAAGGGGGAGGAGGAGGCGGTGGCCAGGGGCCCCACACCCTGCCTAGGCGTGGGCCCACCCCTGTCCGCGCCTAGGGGGGTTTGGGCGCCCTGGCACGCCTCTCCGTCTCCCCTTTGGACTTCTTGTTCCCCACGGAAAGTTATTGACTTTGGATTTTGTCCCGTCCAATTCCGAGAATATATCCTTACTAGCTTTTCTGAAACCCAAAAATAGCAGAAAACAGGCAACTGGCACTGTGGCAACTTGTTAATAGGTTAGTACCAGAAAACATGTAAAAAGCACCTCAAAGTGTAGACAAAGCAAACCAAACTAGATACTAACAAGCATGTAGCATAAAAAATTATAGATACGTTTCCGATGTATCACTTCATTGTGCAGTTGTGAATTTTCTTTCGAAGGAATAGAAAGAGCGTGTTGCAATTCGAATGAATTGCTTGACGCAACTGGACTTGGAGGCCGGCGGCTTCTTCTAGATGGACAGCGATCGAGCAGTTGTTCTTGCAACAGTTCAAGACCACGTCCATCAAGTGCTTCGGGTTCTAAAGCGTGCAAGGTCGTCACTCGCGACAATCTAGGCCACGATGTTCCCGCGGGATCCGGCTCCCTCCATCTTCTTGGGTTTGCTTGGAAGATTTTGTGACACAAGCGCCATGAAGGAGTTGGTGCGTCATTAGCTGGTGGAGGGTGTGAAGGCGGCCCTATCACTTGTGCATCTACATCATCATGATGTCAACCTTGCAGAGATAGAAGCTGGGCCACCCCTCCTCCGGATGGTATGGCCTGGGACATGTGTTCACATTATGCGGCTGTTGTGCATCATGCTGAGGAAATTGTAGATGTGTTCGAGGAGCGGACGAACGTCCTGCTTCAGCATGGTTGAATCCTGTAAATAGCAAACGGAACAATGTAAAGTCTGTATATTGTCGAGTGGGCTTTAGCGCCCTTGTAAAGTTGTATGTATTGGCACGCAATGCATTTTTTGACTATAGGTTGTGCATGTCCTTATCATTAGCCTGACATGGTAGCTACTCAGCATTTATGCGTTGTTTCTCAATCGACGAAGTCGTAAGGTGAGGCGCAACCCCCGAGTGTTTTTGATGATGTAAATGTATGCAAGAGAGAAATAATTGGGCCAAGGAACTTAGCTTTTATTCATCGTAATATAGGAGGTATAGTGTTCGGTTGATTAGCCTGATTGAATAGCCTTATGGAAAGTAAAAGACAACTAAGGGTAGAAGCATCGCAGCCGTGCGATGTTCCAGAGGTTGGAGTATTTGACTCCAGACTCGGCCTCCTTTAGGTGGTAGGCGCCACATGGGATTACTTCAGTTACAACGTAGGGTACTTCCCAGGGTGATTCGAGCTTCAGGTGCCCTTTCTGCTTGAGTCGCAGGACAAGGTCTCCTTTGACGAAGGACCTTGGTCGCAGCCGAAGGCTGTGGTAGTTGTGGAGACTTTGTTGATACATCCCTGAATTGGCCGCGGCGATGTCACGAGCTTTGACTAGTGTGTCGACAGTGTCTTTGAGTGCGGACACTAATTTGGCTTTGCTGTAGGCGATGACCCGTGGGGCCTTGTGGCGTACCTCAGCATGCAACATGGCTTCGGCTCTATGCACCATGAAGAAGGGCGTGTATCCAGTTGAGCTGTTTGGCGTTGTGCGCAAGCTCCAGAGAACGGAGAGTAGCTTGTCTGCCCAGGCTCCTGCAATCCTTTTGAGTGGGCGTAGTAGTCATTTATTGATGCCATTGCCGACGAGGCCGTTAGCCTTTTCGACTTGCCCGTTGGTCTGCGGATGCGCCACGGTGGCATAAGTGAGGTTGATGCCGAAGTCTTCGTAGAAGTCTTGGAACTCATTAGAGGTGAAGTTCGAGCCATTGTCGGTTATGATGCTATGGGGCACTCCAAACCTGTAGACAATGGACTGGAAAAACTTGACGGCATCGCCGCCGCTTTGGTTAGTGACAGGCATGGCCTTGATCCACTTTGTAAATTTGTTGACTATTACCAGGAGGTAAACATGTTATCCTAATGAGGATTGTGGCAGATTGCCGATTATGTCGAGTCCCCACTGGGTGAAGGGCCAATCCAATGGTATGGGATGCAGCTCTGAGCCTGCCGCGTGCGGCTTGTCTGCATACCTTTGGCATGCATTGCATCTCTGGATGATGTCCTTGGCGTCGTTCATCACCGTTGGCCAATATAAGCCAGCTCATAGAGCCTTAGCAACGAGGGCACGGCTGCCTGCATGGTGGCCGCAAATGTCTTCATGGATGTCGAGGAGGATGCTTTTCCCATCATTATTAGTGACGCATCGCTGGAGCACACCTGAAATGCTGCGCTTGTATAGCTCGCTGTTTATGATGGTGAAGGCCTTTGATCGGCGAGCTATGCGTTGGGCATCAGTCGGGTCCTCGGGCAGCTGCTTGCTTATCAGGTAACGGAGGTACGGTTGCGTCCAGGTCTGCTCGACCGCCAGTACCTGCATCAGGCTCACCGGTTCGACCTTCATGTCAATATCTTCGGGTCCCTCAACTTCCTCAGGTGGCGTAGCTCCCGAGTGTCCTGTGGCTTCGGCTGTGCCCAAAAGGAATTTTTGCTTGATAGAGGGCACACAGATTTGTTCGAGGAACACACCTGGTGGCAATAGGGCGCAAGTGGAGTCGATGTTGGCAAGCTTGTCAGCCTCTTAATTGCTTTCCCTGCCAACGTGCCAGAGTTCGCAGCCGTCGAAATCCCCTTCGAGTGAGTTGTAGAGCGCATGATATGCGATCATGTTGGCACTATGAGCGTCGCACTCGTTCATCATCTGCTGGACGACGAGGGTGGAGTCACCGTAGATGATGAGGCGCATGGTGCAGCATACTTTGGCCATCTGCATGCCATGTAGGAGTGTCTCATACTCTGCCTCGTTGTTGGATGCGCGGAACATCATCCGAAGGACATATTTAATCTTATCCCCTTGAGGGGATGTCAGTATCACTCCGGCTCCTACTCCGGCCTCGCGTTTGGAGTCGTCGAAGTGCATTGTCCAGGACTGGGACATGTCTAGGGTGTCCGGTAGCTGGAGTTCCGTCCAGTGGACAAAGAAGTCAGGGAGCACCTGACACTTGATGGCGGTGCGTCGCTCATAGACGATGTCCAAAGGTGATAGATCGATGCCCCACAGGGCTACTCGCCCAGTGGATTTGGGGTTGTTCAGGATGTTCGATAGTGGCGCGTCATTGACGACTATGATCTGATGCTCTTGGAAGTAGTGGCTCAATCGACGTGTCGTCATGAATACGCCATATGTGAGCTTATGGTAGTGGGTATACCTTTGCTTTGTTGGGTTCAGTACCTCGCTGAGGTAGTAGACTGGGTGTTGTACCCCGTGGGTCTTGCCATCTTCGGGTCTCTCGACCACAAGGGCAGTGCTGACCACCTGGTGCGTGGCTGCGATGTATAGCAACATAGGCTCCCTCTCCTTTGGTGTTACCAGTATAGGAGATGTGGAGAGCAGGGGCTTGAGGTCTTCGAATGCCTTGTCGGCCTCGGCCGTCCACTCAAATTTTTCGGCCATACACAGCAGCTGATAGAAAGGGAGGGCCTTCTTGCTCATGCGACTGACGAACTTGTTGAGTTCCGTGATTTGCCCAGCTAGCTACTGGACCCCTTTGACGTTCTTGGGCTTCTCCATGGCTAGTATAGCCCTAATTTTCTTCGGGTTGACCTTCATGCCTCTATGAGAGATAAGTACCTGAGTAGTTGTCCGAACGGTACGCCGAAGGCGCACTTGCCCGGGTTCATCTTGATCTTGTAGCGATCGAGGTTGTCGAGCGTCTCGCGGAGATCGTCGATAAGTGTTCTAGCCTCCTTGGTATTGATTACTATGTCGTCAACATAGACCTGGACGTTGCATACGATCTGACTCTTTAGGAACGCCTGCATGCATCGTTGATATGTGGAGCCTGCGTTCTTCATCCCGTAAGGCATAGTGTTGTAGCAGAACATCCCGAACGGCGTGATGAACATCGTTTTCTCCTGATCTTCGACCTTCATTCGAATTTGTTTGTAGCCTGAGTAGGCGTCAAGGAAGGAGAGTTTCTCGCATCCTGCAGTTGAATCAATGATTTGATCGATCCGCTGTAAGGGGAAGTGGTCCTTCGGGCAGTGCTTGTTAAGCGATGTGAAGTCCACCCACATCCATAGGATGTCCATGTCCTTTTTGGGGACCAGCACGGGTTTAGCTACCCAAGTGCTTTCTTTGATCTCCCTTATGAAGTTGGCGTCGAGGAGTTTGTTGACTTTGATACCAACGGCTTTGGCGATTGGCTCGGACAGTCGAAGCATCGACTGCTTAAAACTGGCTTTGCATCCGGTAACACATTGCGTGCATGCTCGGAGAATTCCCTAGGAACTCATGGCATGTCCGCAGGACACGTACACCAGCAAAGATTTCCCAACACTCACGGAGGAATTCGACAAGTGCGCTTTCCTATGAGGGACTTAGGTCATTGGCGATCAACGCCGTCTTGGAGGCGTCCTTCGATTGGAGCTACACCTTTTTTGGTGTCAGGTGCGTTTTGCCTGGTGACTAGGGGCAACCCATTGTCCGTGACCTTCAACCTTGCGAGCTCCTCCTGCATGCCGAATGATTGGGAGATTCTGTTGAAGTCTCTGTTGCAGCTGTCCGACCTGGTGAAGCTTCCTAGGACGGTGATGACACCGTTGGGTCCTGGCATCTTCAGTAGAAGATATGCGGCACTGCCAGAAATCTTGCGAATGCCACACGTCCGAGGATGGCGTGGTACTGTGAGGGCCAGTCCACCACCTCGAACTCAAGCTACTCATGCCTGAAGTTGTCGGGCTTGCCAAAGATGACGTCGAGCCATATTTTTCACAGGGGTAGATGCCCTTCCCTGGGACAATGTCGTGGAACATCGTGTCTCACACCTTTAGGCTGCATAGCGGGACCCGCATAGCTGCGAGTGTGCTGGCGAACATCAGGTTGATGCCGCTGCCGCCGTCCATGAAGACGTGGCTCATCTTGAATCCTCCAATCTTGGCCTCGAGCACTAGGGCAGAGTGACCTGGGCGATGTATCTGGCGCGGATGATTTGAGCGGTCGAATGTGATGCATGACTCCGAACCGCTGAGATACTCGGGTATGGTTGGTGAAGAGGTGACAGCCAAGTTAACCTGGTGGATGATTTTCTTTTGCACCCTCTTAGTTGGGCGCCCCTTCTGTCTCATCATAGATCCTAGCGGTGGCGGGTATGCATCTGCTCCATTATTCTGTGTCGGCGCAACCGCGGGCTGCGTGGTTCCTTCGGGTGGTGGCGGTGGAGCTCCACGCGCGAAGGCTCCTAGAGCGGGGGCGAATCCTGGGTTCACCGCTTGGCGATGCATCTGAGCGAAGCCCTCATGGAGTTTTTGGAATTCCCTGCAATCCCTGAGCATATGGCTGGCTTTTCTCTTACCATCATGTTTGTCGATGTAAAAGTGGATGGTACAAGGACCCGACCACTTTTCGAATGCAGATGACTCATCATCGCGGTTGTGCACTGCCATATTTGAGTAGGTATCTCGCCGCCGCGGTAGTTGCCACCATGATACCCGTTGTTGCGGTTGCCCTCGTCGCGGTGATCGGCGTAGCCAGCCGCAACCATGTCGACCTCTTCACGGTCGTCGTTGATGCGTGGTCTTCTTTTTCCGCAGCGATCACGCCTCCGACCGAAGTCATCTTTGTCATTTGATCGTGCTCGGTTGACGACGTCTTCGCCATCGGCCCAGCGATTGGAGATGTCTGATACGTCCATTTTGCATCACTATTTTATACCATAATTTACTATTTTTCATCGATATATTTCTTATTAAGAGATGATACTTATGTTATTTCATTTATTTTGCATGTTGGATGACTTTTGGAGGATGAACTGCCGGAGTCAGGATTCTGATGGAAAAAGCGTTGTCCAGATGTAATATTCGCGAAGATCAGAAAATTCTAGAAAATATATGGAAATCCCTATTTTTCCAAAAGAGGAAGGAAGCCAGAAGAGGAAGTGGAGATGGGCCACAGGGGGCACACACCACCCCCTGGCGCGCCCCCCTATGCAACACCACCAGGTGGTGTGGCCACCCTGGCCCACCTCTGTTATCACCCTTTCTCCTATATCACCCCTCCCCCCCGAAACCCTAAGACTCGGGGAGCAACCACAGAAAGATTTCGCCGCCTCTACGAGGCGGAAACTACAAAGAGAGAAAGAGCTCTCCGACAAGCAGAAATCTACCAAGGAAATTCCTTCCCGGATAGGGGAGATCGTTGCCATCAACACCGTCATCAATCTAGACTTCATCGGGATCATCATCAACATCATCTCCACCAACACCATCACCACCACTCCATCCCGCTGTAACAATTGGGTTGAATCTTGCATAGTTCTTAGGGGAAACTTTCCTGATGTTGATTACTTGTTGTAGCTGATGCTATTGAGTGGAACCATTGAATTGTTGTTCATGTTCAGATTGTTACTTATCATTATTTCATCTCTGATCTTGATCCATATTATGTCTCGTGAGTAGTCCGTTTAGTTCTCGAGGACATGGGAGAAGGCATGTTGTTAGTAGTGGAATTGTGTTGAGAAATATTCAATGGTTTGATATTTAAGTTGTGGTGTTATTCTTCTAGTGGTGTCCTGTGAACGTCGACTACATGATACTTCACCTTTATGGGCCTAGGGGAATGCATTGTGTATTTGTCTACTAATTATGGGGTTGCCGGAGTGACAAAAACCTAAACCCCCTTTAGGAAACCTTTGCACAAGGGAGTAGGATCTCAGAGTTTAATGTTGTGGTTAGGTTTTTATCTTAATTATGTTCTTGTAGTTGCGGATTCTTGCAAGGGGTATAATCACAAGTATGTATTAGTCCAAGTAAGGTCAGTACATTAGCATAGGTTCACCCACACAACACTTATCCAACTAAAGAAGATTAATCAACTATATGAAGCGAAATCACTTGACAGTATTCCCATGTGTCCTCGAGAACGTTTAGTCATCTTAAGTAATACAACCGGCTTGTACTTTGCTGAAGAAAGGATTAGGCCACTTGCTGCAATTATTATTATTGTCTTTTATTTACTCGCACTTTATTTATCTGCATTATCAAAACTCCCTAAAAATCCGTTTGCTAGTATTTATAGTGAATTCCTGATCCAAACCACTTGTCAACACCTTCTTCTCCTCGTTGGGTTCGTCACTCTTATTTATCAAAAGTACCACGATACACCCCCTATACTCGTGGGTCATCAATGTCCATCAGGTGGTCGATGGTCTTGGGCTTGATGCGCCTGAGTTCTCCTTTGAATTCTCAGCGCCTTACGCCATCATTGAAGGCGTCGATTGCCCTTTCTTCCAATATGTTTGCGGTGGAGTTCTTGATAATGGACCAGTGCAGTATGTACGAGTGAATAGACTCGTTGGACCGCTGGTAGCAGGCGCGTAGCTCCTCGATTGAGGACGGCCTTTTGCTAGTGCCTTTGAAGTTTCAGATGAAGCTGCATGCCAGCTCCTCCCAGCTGCGGATGGATTCGGAGGAAAGATTGTTGAGCTAGGCTCGGGCTGCGCCCGTCAGCTGCAGCTAGAGACACTGCATGGTTGTGTTCTTGTTCCCGCCATGGAGTTTGACTGACGATATATGGTTGTCGAGCCAGATCTTCGGCTCATGCGCGCCGTTGAATTTTGGGTTGTTCGAAGGAAGTTTGAAGCCCTTGGGCATCCGTGACTGTCGTACAACCCTACTAAAGCACCTGGCGCCGCACAACTCAATGTCCTCGTCTTCGGACTCCATGGAGCATGCGCACTTTGCGCGTGACTCGTTGATCTTGCGCCGCGCGAGCTCGCTACGAGCATCGTAGTTGCTTCTCTTGCGCCGTGGGCTACGGCGGCGTCGCAGCAGGTCATGTTCTTCCTCGGATGAGGGTGTGCGGCTTCGAGTGAATTTTACCATGGCCTTTTTCTTCGGCTCCACGGGTGTTTTGTCATGCAGTACCCTGCAAGCACAGATTTGTGGATTGCGTTCCTTGGGTCTCCGCCGGTGGCGGGTTCGATGCGAGGTAGGTGGTGTCCGTCTTGACCGTGGCCTATGGCGTCTTGGGCATGATGTCGCCCTACGAGTCCATCGTCATGAAGGATATGTCAAGTGCCTTGGTGGCCTCGCGCCGCGCAGCGGGATCCATACACTCCAGGTGAGAACGATACTTGCGACCGTCGTAGCCCTTCGAGGTAGAGCCACCAGTGGAGAGCGCAGCTCGCCGCATGCTTGACTCGACAGCCGCTCGCCCGCGTTGATCAAGATTGTTGCTGCTTTATTTGTCGATTGTGCTCCTCGATGAGGAGCTAGTGGTAGCCCATCAGCATGTCACGAGGGGCGTCGACTGGTAGGGGTGGGTGCCTCGCACATCGTCATGCACCTTCTCGCACTCGGCGTCATTGAGGTGGATCTCGTTGCGAACGTGATTGATGCATTGAGCATTGTCGGGTGCCTGTTCCTGTTGGGATTGAGAGGAGGTGCCCCATTTCCTCCGTTCTCAGTCTGGGGGCTGGGAGGGGGATTCGGTGGCGGCTCGGTTCCGTCGTTGATGTTGCCGTTGTGGATGGCCGCGCATACGTATCAATGGGGGAGGTCGCTGCTCCCACAACTTTTAGATCCAGAATCGTAGGTTCCTTCATCATTGGGGGGATCGCATAGATCGGAGTTGCTGCTGCTGTCATCTGAATCGCTTGCTAGCTACGTTGTGCGCAAGGCATCGATTGGTAGCACCCATGAAGTGGGACTAATAGACAGAGGTGGCACCCGCTGTGGGAGGCGAAGGGTACCGATCTGACCCACCTGGAAGCAGAAGCTCCCGAACAGCATCTCGAATCCGTCGCCTACGGACTCGAAATCTTTGCGGGTGGCCGGAGAGTGGGTGGTGAAGTTGAGAGCGCCGAAGAGAAGGTGATTCTCTATCACTGAGGAATCAAAGATTGCTCCGATGGAACCATCACGACCGCACGATCAACACCCCCAATTCCCACTGACGGCACCAATTGACAAGGGTTCGACTCGCCAATGCCCATTGTTATGAACTTGGGTTTTGGAGAAGATGGGGATGCTGGAGATCGCGAGACGGATAACATACACGCAGCAAGGGGACACAAGGTTTACCCAGGTTCAGGCCCCCACAGGGAAAACCATACTCCTACTTGTCTGTTCTTGATTACGAAGGAACTGAAGGTTACAGGGGGTGCGCAAATGCAATCTGGCGTGAGGTGTGTGTTTGAGTTGTCAAGGTCCTCCTCGCCGTGCCCTCCTGACCTTTATATAGATAGGCCAGGTCTCGGGGGTAGGTTGAGTCTGTTACAAGTTAGGGTTTCACCCTTCAAATTTCTATCTACAGCTAAGCCGTGTTCTCCAAGGAGTCGAACTTCTACCGGGATAGGGCCATTCGGAGTCTCCTTGGGCAGCAAGTCTTCATGTGGGCCTTCACTGGGCTAGACCGGGTATACCAATATCAGGTACCCGTAGGGTATATCCATGTCAGACGCCGCCTGAGCGACTGAGACGGTGGGCTCTCCTCGTACTCATCCTTCACTAGGGCAAGAAGCGCGACAACTTCGTGGAGTAGGGGGATAATCGCGCTGATGGTGATGGAGATGTCGACGAGGAAGATGTCGAGGAGGAGCGGGCGGTCTGTCAAAGCGGCGCCCATAGCTGGTCTGGATGCCACGGCTGCGGTTGCGGTGGAGGCATCGTTAGCGGCAGGTTGTTTCCACCGGTGATGTGGGCTAGGACCTAGGAGAGCATCCTGACTGGGGCGCTCCACCACCGAATCCTCCGTTTGATGCTGCAGTCCTCCAGTGCGGGGAGTCGCCGTCGTAGGCTTTGAGGCCTGTCTACCACTGGTCTGCGAAGAACGTGTCCCACGCTTCATAGTTGTTCGGATCCCAGATAGGGTCGTTCCGCTCCTCCACCATGACGGTGCCCTAGAAGTGCCGATAGATCTCCACCGCACGTGCCTGACCAACGGGGATCAGCGGTACGGGCAGGCCGCCAGCGCTAATGAACTAGTGGTTCAAACAACACATTTCTGACGACACTGGTAGCCCGCTTCCCATAGCGCCCGAGCCTCGGGTACGCGAAGGGAGCACCGTTTTAAACCGTTCACGGCGGTGCCATCTCTGGGGTACCTCTCCATGGTCGTCGCTTGGTGGTTGGTAAGAACGGGGAGGAGGCGAAGAGGAGGGAGTGCGTTGAAGAACCGAAAGAAGAAGGGGATTTTAGCATTAGATGGCCATTGAATGCGCGGGCGGGACGTCATTACTGAAGCGCGGCAGGCGAGGAGGAAGACATACCAAATTTGTTGGCAGCTAAAGCTGACAGGGATGGACCGCGACTACCAACCACTTCGCCCGCCTTCTTCTCCCCCTCTTTTCTGGCAGAAACATGCCATCCTGCGCTCCCGCTAGCCCCCCATAGGTTCGGTTCGGTCTAGCGACACCGGATAATAAAACGGACCGCGCCAGCACCAAATAAAAGTTTGGAGGTGACCTACGCGTGAATTCGACCGCCGGCATCCTCGATAGCCATTTGGGCTCAAGTGGTGCAAGTAAAGGGGAAAGAAGATAAGCTGTCGCCTTCTGGAGATGGACAGGTCCCGGGTCAGTCCATGGTCAATCCACCATTTCAAATGATCAATGGTCCATTCCGTCTCCAGGTCAGAGGTACACCGTCGTGTATTGTCTCGCTCCTACCCCAGCAATTTCCCCTCGCGACTCGCGTGTCCGTAGTGTAGACACCATTGCGGAAGTCGGTCAGGGTCTCAGGTCCACACGGACGGTCCCGATGGACACTGAGCGGCAATTTCTTATGCTAACCACTTGTTGTCTTAGTGCGTCAGGATATCTTGGTTATCCTCACCTGCCCCGAATTTACTACTAATCCAAGTCCCAGTCAAGTCGCCAAGATAAGTCTTTTCTAGCGCACTGCGGTCTGCTGCTAACTGCGGTGAAAATTCAGAATTGACAGAAGACGCGTCTCCTCAAGATGCATTAATCCTTTGAGCAACTGATTGCGTAGCTAGCTCATTGCGTTGGATAATTTGAACTTCCATTGAAATGTTGTCATATGGATAGGATGAAACCAGACGACGGCATGCTGATCGAAGCTTGAACCTGGAAGATGTTGAGTAAAACACGTGCGCGTGTGTGTGTGTATGCAGTGTAGTGGAGTGCCCTGATACATCGTTTTCATGAACGATTTCTATCTCCACATGCGTGGCCATCGGCGTCATATATCTTGCTAATTTGCGCCACTCTTTCGTGTTTGCCGTGGAAGCTCGCTGTCACAGAAAGAGACGTAGGCGAATGCAGAAGCGAGAAGAAAAAATGAGGCAGACAGTCCATGCTCCATCATTTTTCTAACAACCTTGTCCATTCTCCAGTGCTTGTGTCTGGGCGATATGAAAATGGCTGGGTCTGATGAAAAGCGATAAAATATAGAAACAAAACATGGATCTGAGTAATGGAAGCCTTTATTATACAAGTCAGAAATATAAATAAACGATATGTACTGCCACGTGAGTCGGCTTGTTTGAGGCTACTTTTGAGACCTACAAACCTTAGCTCAAAAAAGTCAGTTCTCATCTAAAAAAAAAGTCAGTTTTAGGTAAGCTTCCAAAAAATAATGAGACATCACCAGCCGGTCAGGCAACCTGTTTGGGGAGCCTCTCCCACTGTCTGATCCATGTAAAACCCGAGGTCCGGCATATGTCCGTTTATCGCAGCATACCCATACCATCCATACCACCCGTACCAGTGTTTGTTAATTGCAGTATATCCACACCCATTATTATTTTTTGTGCTATTGATATCCTCACAATATTTCATCCGCCCGTGTGTCAAAAAATGAACTTGAGAGCACCAATGCATCAAAAAATTATTCATGTGCAACAAAATTTCACTAGTCGCAACAAATCTCATCAATCATAGCAAAATCTTTGAGAAAAGTCAAAATGTGTATGCAACATGCGAGACTAGCGTTTGCATCACCTCAAAATAATATCCGTAGTAGTTGCGTAGAATCCTTGCAACATCTTTCTCGTGTGTTCATAGAAAAAACACTCGCATTCGCAACATGTCGGTGAAGGTATGCAACATCGAAAAAATTACTAATTAAGCTCATATCATTTCCATGGCGGCCTCGTTTCATGGATTCGACACCACCAGCCAGGAATGCGGCTTTTCGGAGCCTTGTCTGTGCTAGATCCAGCAACCAGCATGGACTCATTCCTCCCAACTTACTCGAGCTTAGCATCTCAGATCTAGATCTCTACCTTGTAAGGCCTTCAATTGTTGGTTCTTGTTGTAGGAGGGAAGAAGCTTTTGAATGTCGGAGCATGCGTGTGTGGGGTTCACACAAGCCAGAGTTGGGGTAGGAGCTCAAGCCAATGATCTATGGAGCGGCTGACACACACGCAATGGAGAGTGAAAGGCTTTAATGTGGGGAAATAGAAAGAAAGTAGAAAGAAAGTTGGCATGCGATAGGTTGGGAAGTGACATATCAGAGCGTGTGATCAGTCTCCCTGTTAGAATCGTTTTCCAATATAATTCCTAGGTGTTGGGAGACTCTCTTTTAGGACATCATCCATAATCTTGACTCCCAGTATTTTCTATACACGAAGACGAATGAGTGATGTCTATCACCTGTGTTTCACCCAACCCTTCTTATTTTCTCGCTAGCATCACATAGTCCATCCGCCGCTATTACGTCACATAGCCCAAGACCGATTGATGATCGTCCCTATGTTGTCCACACTCATCAGGAGTCATCACACCCGCAAACCGGTGCTCACCGCGGCACCACTCGATAGGTGGGTGGCTAGCCAGAGTAGTGCAAGGAGGTTGTGTGTGGGTGTGGACACCCGACTATGCAACAATGACCAGTTGGGCACCGACGTTGGGGAAAGAGGCAACAAGTGGCAGTTGGAGGTGGTGAAACTTGACCAGACAAATAAGTGGCATTGGTAATGGTGTTCAGAAGGGGAGTTCATCCTTAACTTTTTGGGAATGGGATGGGTTTCTTTCGTGTGAGCTCCCCAATTTTTTTAGAGTTAACAAGTTAATGGGATCATTTACACTGATGAATCTTTTATTATGCTAAAGTAGAAGATCTCGTGAATCACTTATGAATAAAGATATGTTCCTGGTTAATAGGTAAACTAGGTGAAAATCATGGCCAGCACTACAAAGACACACGAAGACCTAAAATCAAATACGCTACTCACAGCTACACTCACATTGTGTAACATCCCAACATTTAGGAACCAACGAGGGGTAGATTTAGGAATCTGTGAAAATTCATGCATTCATTTGTAAAAATGTGGGTAGCATTCATTTTTAAAATGTGGGTAAATTTTTCGCCAAATAAAAACCTAAAGTGACCAAAGTTTCTTTCATACTTTGAGATTAGGTATAGTCTTGAAGGATGATTGTTATAGACTTTGAAATGATCTTTGTGGACTAATGTGTTTTGGGAAATAAAATTTGAAGTTAAACTTGAGTGTGGAATTTATAGTTCAAAAGGATTTAAAGTTTTGTTTGAGTATTATGCTTTAGTCAAGAGTTAATAATTAGTAGTTCAAACTTTATATAAAGAAAAAAATTAAGAATAAGAATCTTCATGTAACAACCCGGTTCTGAAAAGACCGTGGCCTCTATGTGACATGCCAATTCCCTGGATCGGTTCATTGGCCCACAATAGAGTAAGATAGATAACATAGCAAGGTATCCGTGTATCATGAATAACGATGATCCAGAGTACCATTATTACAATAAAATCTTAGCACAAAGCTAGCTCAAATTATTCAGGTAGCAACACAAACAAAGTAAATCCTCCATTCTTCAAATTGCCCACAAGTGAACAAGTGCCGAGTGGAGTACCGTGGCCTATATCGATTACTCAGAATCAGAATAACCTGCAACATGAAACGTAGCAGCCCCGAAGGGTCAATACATGGAATGTATGGCAAGTAGAGCTAGTAATGGAGACAATAGTACTAACATCTACATGCATATTTGGCAAGTGGAGCTGTGTCTGGCTTGCATTTGCAAATACATTTGTCCTACTTTCATAAACAATTTTTGATTTTCTTTGAAAAGATCCCAATTAAGTTAACCCAACAATGTTAAAGCAATTATGAAATTAGAATGAGCGAGAAACATGTCATGGAATCAATATCTAGCAACTCAATTGTCCATAACCAGAGACACGGCTAATCGATTAGATTATACACCCTGCAGAGGTTAGTACACTTTACCCATGTGACTTGGCCAGCCCAGCTCGTACCATCACTCTCATTTTGGGTGATGATAGGGAGAAGTCCAAGAAGAGACTGTTCGGGAAGTAGCTCCTCAATCCCGACGCGCACCGGTCCAACCTACCAAAATTCTACATCTCTGGATACGCGGGTTCGAGTTACCACAACCTACTAAGTCAAACCAACCGCCCATTCCATTATTGGCACATGGTTGTACACGTAAGCTACACAATAAAGAAGCCAATCAATTTCTCTCGATACCTGGGTGCCTTTCCGCAATAAACCACCAAAAATTATCAATCCCATCACACCTAGGAGATTCATTGATTAAGTTGTTTTAGTTTTCACAAACCAATCCTTTTTGAAACAAGTCTCAATGATGTAACCCATCCCTCGTTCATCAAAGAATGGCTAAGCACATCTACCAACGGTGGTTCATCTACAAGGAGGGTCCTACCACATAATAGGACATAGCATAGCGATAGTATCATCCTACACATGCATCTACAAAATACACGACAATGCATAGAAAATAGTAGGACGATATCATGAACAAAGTAGCATCTACTTGCCTTGGTTGTAGCGGTCGAGAGAACAATCCACACACGAGCAAGCGTTGCACTCGTCACAATCTACACGACACAATTGCATTCATAAACAAACAATCCACAGGCATATGCGACAAATATGATGCCTGAAGGTATGCAAGGCAAGTGAATTGGTGCTACAGCTGCACCACATAATAGTATTCAGTAGAGGTACTGATTGCATGCATGGAAAATAGTTTTAGCGCTAGGAAAACTATTACGCAAAAGTAATACTCAAAACTAGAGCTAGAACTCGAATAATTCACTATCGGTAGTATACTGTTTGTAAAATCTTGGGAAAATTCTACAGTATAGGCATTGCTATTTAGGAACAGTACCAATTGGAATTACTCAAAAAGGAATTATAAAACTCCCGAAGTAATTAAAATACTGTAGAAAGCCAATAGACAGTTTCTGCAGAAGTTTTTACTGTAATCCTATCCTTTTAATTCACGATGAGATCCCCTCGTTCCACTGAATCCAGGGACATATCATACGCGATTTTTGGATCTACGGATCTTTTTCTACGAATTTATTACACCGAAAAGGCCACTAACTAGTTTGATTAAACTGTACTAAACCTTGCTGCAAAAGCCTGAACCAAAGGTACAGCGAGATTCTACACGACTCACTGAACCTGCACATATTTTATTTGCAATTTTTGGCCAAGCGGTTTAATTTCTATGCAATTTACAAGTTTCTACCGAATTCTGTCAACTAAAACGATTAACGAAATTAACCAGTCAACTGTGTCTGTTGACTGGTCAAAGCGTCTGCTGACTGGACTCTGACTGGGCGTTTGACTAGTCAACGCCTGAGTCTGACCAGTCAACTACCGATCTGAACCGTTGATCTGAAATCTGACGGTGGCTGTAGGCTTACCGGAAACAAACGGCAAAACGGACTCCGGACGGTGCGGCGATCGATTCCGGCGACGACGGTGACCTGCGCGAGGGGGTGACGGTCAGCGTACGGTCCAAGATTAGACAACTCGGCGTGCAAAACGGCGCACAGACGTGCGGCACGCGTGCATGCAAGCGCGTGTGGGTAGACGCGCGCTAGCGCGCGACGCGGCAAGCGACAACAGCACGGCGGCAGCGCGCGTGCGCGTGCGTGTGTGCGTGTGCGCGCAGCGGCATGCAGCGGCGGCTGCAGCAAGCGGCGCAGCGCGCTGCAGCGAGGCAGCGGTGAGCGCGCGCGCGAGGGCGGCTCGGCGGCGGGAGGGGCGGCGCACAGCGCGCGCGAGCAGGCGGCAGGCGGCGGCTGCGGAGGCACGCGGCTGCGAGGAGAGGGGCCGCGGCGCGGCGGGCTTACCGAGGGCGGCGGGGTGCGGCGGCCGGCGGCGAGGCGGGGCCCAGGCGGCGGCGCGGGCGGTTCCCGAGGACGGCGTGGGCGCACAGAACGAGGAGGGCGCGATCGTGGCAGGGAGGCGGGCGGTCGAGGCGGCGGGGTAGGGCACGGATCTCGAGGCCGGGTGGGGTCCTTTTTAGGGCCCCATGCGGAATCCTAGGCTGAAACGGAGCAGAGTTGGTTTAGGACTCAGAAATCGGTCCAGAAATTCGGACCGTTTTCCGGCGTTTCACTAAATCGGCCGCAACTTCTCCGTACGAGCTCCAATTCGAGTGATTCTTGCGCCTACGGTTTCATACAGTCGAGGGGAACAATCTAGGCCCAAGGTTTGAGCGAAAACACTAGGCTACAAGGGTGGACCATGCTAGTCCTACTAAAGCTTCCCGCAGGAACCTCGTAGCAAAATAGAACAGGGTTTCGAAAATAGCGTTCCGCCGATTCTTTTCGATCGATGGTTTTGTATGGAAAAGCATGATGCAATGATATGAATGATATGCAGAACCAAATCTAAAATTTGGGATGTGACAAGACTAACCCCCTTATGATGAATCTCGTCCTCGAGATTCGGCGCGGCTAGCAAATAGGTGTGGGTAGTCCTCTCGGATGTCATCCTCACGCTCCCAAGTGGCTTCCTCTTCGGTGTGGTGGCTCCACTGTACCTTGCAAAACCTGATCGTCTTGGTACGGGTAATTCTCTCTGCTGTCTCCAGAATCTTGACCGGTTTCTCCTCATAGGTCAAATCATTCTCAAGCTGAACCTCCTCTAGCGGTACAGTATCTCTTAATGGTGTATCCACCATCTCTGGATGGCACTTCTTCAGCTGGGATACGTGGAACACGTTGTGAACAGCGGACAGAGCTTCTGGCAACTCCAACTGATAAGCAACTTCTCCTTTGTGTGCTAAGACCCGATACGGTCCAATAAATCGAGGTGCCAGCTTACCCTTAATTCCAAATCTCTTGATTCCACGAAGTGGCGACACTCTGAGGTATGCTCTATCACCTATCTCTTACACCACTTCCTTGCGCTTGGCGTCAGCGTAGCTCTTCTGCCTTGATTGTGCTACCTTCAGCCTATCCCTAATCAAGGTGACCTTCTCCTCAGCATCCTTGATCAAATCAGGTCCAAACAACTGACGTTCTCCTACTCCATCCCATAGCAATGGTGTCCGGCACCGTTTCCCATATAGCACATCGAACGGTGACGTCTTGATGCTTGTCTGATAGCTGTTGTTGTAGGAAAACTCCGCATACGGCAAATTCTCATCCCAACTAGAGCCATGAGCCAAGGCGCAAGCTCTCAGCATGTCCTCCAAAATCTGATTCACCCTCTCGGTCTGTCCATCAGTCTGTGGGTGAAACGCTATGCTAAACTCCAATCTAGTACCAAGTGACTCGTGTAGCTGGCGCCAGAAGTGTGAGGTAAATTGGGTGCCTCTATCAGATATGATACTCTTGGGAACTCCGTGTAGGCACACAATCCTGTCCATGTAAATCTTGGCCAACTTTGCACTCGTATAGGTCGTCTTCACCGGTATAAAGTGGGCTACCTTGGTCAAATGGTCGACCACTACCCAAATGGAGTCATATCCTGACCTGGTCCTGGGCAGTCCTATGATAAAATCCATTCCCACTCTATCCCACTTCCAATCTGGCACGGGCAATGGCTGTAGCAGTCCTACTGGCTTCTGGTGTTCTGCCTTCACTCGGATACATACATCACATAGGGCAATATGCTTGGCGATATCTCCCTTCATGTTGTTCCACCAAAATCTGCTCTTCAAATCCATATACATCTTCGTGTTGCCCGGATGTATGGAGTATGGCGAGTTATGAGCCTCCTGCAGAATCAACTCCCTTATCTCCGGGTCGTTGGGCACACACAAACGATCTCCATACCACAAGGTACCATGCTCATCCTCGCGAATATCCTTTTCCCGATTCTCCATCATCTTTTCCTTTATCTCCTCTATTTCCTTGTCTCCTATCTGAGCCTTTATGATCCTGTCCTGTAGCGTCGGTTAGACTTTCATTGTAGCCAAGTATCCTTCAGACACCACTTCCAGTCTAAGGTCCTTGAATTGCTTGCACAAATCCTCAGGCAATTCACCAATTGTCAATCCATTGGCATAAACCTTCCGACTCAGAGCATCTGCTACTACATTGGCCTTTCCTGGGTGGTATTGTAGATTCATATCATAGTCCTTGATAAGTTCCAACCATCTCCTTTGCCTCATGTTCAGTTCCTTATGTGTAAATATGTACTTCAGGATCTTGTGGTCGGTGTACACATCACAGTGTTTTCCCATTAAGTAATGCCTCCATACCTTGAGCGCATGAACCACTGACGCTAACTCCAAGTCGTGTGTGGGGTAATTCCGCTCATGGTTCTTAAGTTGTCACGAGGCATACGACACTACTCTTCCATCTTGCATCAGCACACTCCCAAGTCCCTGTCGAGAAGCATCACAGTACACTTGGAAATCCTTCTGAAGGTCTGGTAAACACAGAACAGGTGCGGTCACTAATCGACGCTTCAGTTCCTGAAAGCTGGCTTCACATACGTCTGACCATTCAAACTTCCTCTCCTTCTTCAGAAGTTCAGTCATCGGCTTAGCAATCTTGGAAAAATTTTCAATGAACCTCCTGTAATATCCAGCAAGTCCTAGAAAGCTGCGAATCTCTCCTGCATTCTTGGGTGCTTCCCACTTAGTTACTGCAGTCACTTTGCTTGGATCAACAGCAATTCCTTCTCCTGACACTACGTGTCCAAGAAACCCAACAGTGTTAAGCCAGAATTCACACTTGTTGAATTTGGCATACAGCTTGTGTTCCCTCAGCTTCTCCATAATCAGTCTCAGATGCTTCTCATGCTCAGCATCATCCTTGGAATATATCAGTATGTCATCAATAAACACCACCACGAACTTGTCCAAGTACTCCATAAATACCTTGTTCATCATGGTCATGAAATATGCCGGTGCATTCGTTAGTCCAAAAGACATAACCATATACTCATATAAACCATACCTAGTGGTGAAGGCGGTTTTTGGTACGTCCTCCTCTCGGATCTTCAATTGGAAGTAGCCTGATCGCAGATCAATCTTGCTGAACACCTTTGCTCCTTCCAGTTGATCAAACAAATCATTTATGTTTGGCAGAGGGTACTTGTTCTTGATAGTCACCTCATTCAGCGAGCGATAGTCTACCACTAATCTCTTGCTGCTATATTTCTTCTCGACAAACAGAACAGGTGCACCCCATGACGACGAACTAGGCTGAATGAATCCCTTTTCCAGCTGCTCTTTCAACTGCTTCTTCAATTCCTTCAGCTCATCCACATCCATCTTATATGGTTTCTTTGCTATTGGTCATGTTCCCGGCATCAGGTCGATAAGAAACTCTACATCCATGTCAGGTGGCATCCCTGGCAGCTCTTCCGGAAACACGTCAGGGTAATCCCTAATCACTAGCACAGTATCCATGCTAACCCCCTTAAGAGAATTCAACTACGACAATAGGATTCTATCCATGCATATGATCAATCAACAACAAACAATAGCAGACAATCACAAGCAAGCAACACATCAACAAACAAGTGATCCAGCAACATTCCAGGGGTTATCCTAGTAGTATATAACTACTGAAATAGTTTTGCAAGAGTTGGCAATGGTTAGCTAAACAGTTGATCAACTAAACAACAAAAACAGCAATCTGCCAGAACAGTCCAGCAGCGTTCACGAATTTTTCCGCCTGACTTAAACTCGTCAGAAAAATTAGCTGATTTTTGCACATATAGTACAGAGAGTTTCGCATCAGCCCAATTTTTTTCAGATTTTTCTGAGTTACCAGAAAAATATGAAAAATCGCGCAGTACTGCTGTATCAGCAGAAAACTGCAGCGAAAATAACACAGATAGTAACCAAAATTGCCATAACTCTTTCATAAAATTCGCACAAATAATTCCTGGGATATTGGAGTACACAAATAAGCAACTAAACACTCTTAAACTAACGCAAACTAAGTTTCACATCGATCAAGACTAATCCTAACGAATTCGCCTAACGTGGACTAATTGGTGGACTTCTATCTACTTCTTGAAGAGGTTGAGGTAGGTCCTTGCTGTCATGCGTTGGCGCTTCGGCTCGCGGTACAACCATGGCGGCGGAGTGTACACCTCTCCTGAATCATCACTTGAGATCTCAAACTCCACCTCTTCTGGATCCTCCTCTTCTTCTTCACTTTCAGCTGCAACTGCAACAACTTCATCTCCTCCACCATCATCGTCTCCATCATCATCATCCTCGTCCTCATCATCATCGTCGTCTCCACTGTCATCATCATCCCCATTGTTGCCATCATCTCCATTGTCATCATCAGAGGGTGGATTCAGCTGTGCTTGGAGAGCGGCAATCTGGGCTGTCATAGCTTCAATAGTTTGGTCCCTTTCCTGGATGGTCCCTTGCAACTGTTGTATGTTCTGGGTGTTCTCTTGCACAGTGCCACGAAGATGAGCTATGGTTGCATCTCTGGCTATCAGGGCATTCTCCAGAATAACCACAGCTTCATGCAGGGTGTCAATCTCCTGTCCTTGGACCACCATACCATTGCTAGTAAAATCTGCAATCTCCTTTATCATCATCACCTTCTCAGCTAGCGCTCCATTCTCCCTTTCCATGTCCTCTATGTGCCTCCGATGGGGCGGCATGTTGTTCCTGTCGCCCGGGGTGACCACAATGTGCCCATCTTCATCACGCCTCCCATAGTCACGGTAGGGTGAATCTGCTGGCAGCAAGTGTCGGACATAATGGCACTGGCGAGACAGGGCTTCATGTATGGCCAAGTTGATTCCAAGTCCCCAGTTGCAGTACGTCTTGGTGTAGATCAAGTGCACGGGGTTTGGCAAGGCGGCATCTCTGAATATGAAGGTAGTGATCTCCCATGCATCCTCTCCATATCCATAGGTGTACAGCCTTCTTCCCTTAAACATGGGCAGTGGCAATCCCAGTGACTGCGAGAGCTGAGCTAACTGCCTTGCAAAGGGCCTTGGTGACTCCATGGTGACATACTCAGTCCTGACATCTCCCATCTATAAAGTAAAAGAGGAAAGTGTGAGAATAGCATATGGTAAGAATTTACGAGGGTGAAAGACATAAGATGAAAGACAGAGTTAATATAGGCTTCAATAATTTCTATGGCTTCCTAATCCAATCCTAGGTCACGATCCTACAGTCGACACACGGGCTCTGATACCATCCTGTAACACCCCGGTTCTGAAAAGACCGTGGCCTCTATGTGACATGTCAATCCCTGGATCAGTTCACTGGCCCACAATAGAGTAAGATAGATAACATAGCAAGGTATCCGTGTATCATGAATAACGATGATCCAGAGTACCATTATTACAATAAAAGCTTAGCACAAAGCTAGCTCAAATTATTCAGGTAGCAACACAAACAAAGTAAATCCTCCATTCTTCAAATTGCCCACAAGTGAACAAGTGCCGAGTGGAGTACCGTGGCCTATATCGATTACTCAGAATCGGAATAACCTGCAACATGAAACGTAGCAGCCCCGAAGGGTCAATACATGGAATGTATGGCAAGTAGAGCTAGTAATGGAGACAATAGTACTAACATCTATATGCATATTTGGCAAGTGGAGCTGTGTCTGGATTGCATTTGCAAATACATTTGTCCTACTTTCATAAACAATTTTTGATTTTCTTTGAAAAGATCCCAATTAAGTTAACCCAACAATGTTAAAGCAATTATGAAATTAGAATGAGCGAGAAACATGTCATGGAATCAATATCTAGCAACTCAATTGTCCATAACCGGGGACACGGCTAATCGATTAGATTATACACCCTGCAGAGGTTAGTACACTTTACCCATGTGACTTGGCCAGCCCAGCTCGTACCATCACTCTCATTTTGGGTGATGATAGGGAGAAGTCCAAGAAGAGACTGTTCGGGAAGTAGCTCCTCAATCCCGACGCGCACCGGTCCAACCTACCAAAATTCTACATCTCTGGATACGCGGGTTCGAGTTACCACAACCTACTAAGTCAAACCAACCGCCATTCCATTATTGGCACATGGTTGTACACGTAAGCTACACAATAAAGAAGCCAATCAATTTCTCTCGATACCTGGGTGCCTTTCCGCAATAAACCACCAAAAATTATCAATCCCATCACACCCAGGAGATTCATTGATTAAGTTGTTTTAGTTTTCACAAACCAATCCTTTTTGAAACAAGTCTCAATGATGTAACCCAGCCCTCGTTCATCAAAGCATGGCTAAGCACATCTACCAACGGTGGTTCATCTACAAGGAGGGTCCTACCACATAATAGGACATAGCATAGCGATAGTATCATCCTACACATGCATCTACAAAATACACAATAATGCATAGAAAATAGTAGGACGATATCATGAACAAAGTAGCATCTACTTGCCTTGGTTGTAGCGGTCGGGAGAACAATCCACACACGAGCAAGCGTTGCACTCGTCACAATCTACACGACACAATTGCATTCATAAACAAACAATCCACAGGCATATGCGACAAATATGATGCATGAAGGTATGCAAGGCAAGTGAATTGGTGCTACAGCTGCACCACATAATAGTATTCAGTAGAGGTACTGATTGCATGCATGGAAAATAGTTTTAGCGCTAGGAAAACTATTACGCAAAAGTAATACTCAAAACTAGAGCTAGAACTCGAATAATTCACTACCGGTAGTATACTATTTGTAAAATCTTGGGAAAATTCTACAGTATAGGCATTGCTATTTAGGAACAGTACCAATTGGAATTACTCAAAAAGGAATTATAAAACTCCCGGAGTAATTAAAACACTGCAGAAAGCCACTAGACAGTTTCTGCAGAAGTTTTTACTGTAATCCTATCCTTTTAATTCACGATGAGATTCTCCTCGTTCCACTGAATCCAGGTACATATCATACGCGATTTTTGGAGCTACGGATCTTTTTCTACGAATTTATTACTCTGAAAAGGCCACTAACTAGTTTGATTAAACTGTACTAAACCTTGCTGCAAAAGCCTGAACCAAAGGTACAGCGAGATTCTACACGATTCACTGAACCTGCACATATTTTATTTGCAATTTTTGGCCAAGCGGTTTAATTTCTACGCAATTTACAAGTTTCTACCGAATTCTGTCAACTAAAACGATTAACGAAATTAACCAGTCAACTGTGTCTGTTGACTGGTCAAAGCGTCTGCTGACTGGACGCTGACTGGGCGTCTGACTAGTCAAAGCCTGAGTTCTGACCAGTCAACTACCGATCGGAACCGTTGATCTGAAATCTGACGGTGGTTGTAGGCTTACCGGAAACAAACGGCGAAACGGACTCCGGACGGTGCGGCGATCGATTCCGGCGACAACGGTGACCTGCGCGAGGGGGTGACGGTCAGCGTACGGTCCAAGATTAGACAACTCGGGGTGCAAAACGGCGTGCGGACGTGCGGCACGCGTGCATGCAAGCGCGTGTGGGAAGACGCGCGCGCGAAGGCGCGCTAGCGCGCGACGCGGCAAGCGGCAGCAGCACGGCGGCAGCGCGCGTGCGCGTGCGTGTGTGCGTGTGCGCGCAGCGGCATGCAGCGGCTGCAGCAAACGGCGCAGCGCGCTGCAGCGAGGCGGCGGTGAGCGCACGCGCGCGAGGGCGGCTCGGCGGCGGGAGGCGCGGAGCACAGCGCGCGCGAGCAGGCGGCAGGCGGCGGCTGCGGAGGCGCGCGGTGGCGAGGAGAGGGGCGGCGGCGCGGCGGGCTTACCGAGGGCGGCGGGGTGCGGCGGCCGGCGGCGAGGCGGGGCCCAGGCGGCGGCACGGGCGGTTCCCGAGGACGGCGTGGGCGCGCGGAACGAGGAGGGCGCGATCGTGGCAGGGAGGCGGGCGGTCGAGGCGGCGGGGTAGGGCACGGATCTCGAGGCCAGGTGGGGTCCTTTTTAGGGCCCCATGCGGAATCCTAGGCTGAAACGGAGCAGAGTTGGTTTAGGACTCGGAAATCGGTCCAGAAATTCGGACCGTTTTCCGGCGTTTCACTAAAACGGCCGCAACTTCTCCGTACGAGCTCCGATTCGAGCGATTCTTGCGCCTACGGTTTCGTACAGTCGAGGGGAACAATCTAGGCCCAAGGTTTGAGCGAAAACAGTAGGCTACAAGGGTGTACCATGCTAGTCCTACTAAAGCTTCCCGCAGGAACCTCGTAGCAAAATAGAACAGGGTTTCGAAAATAGCGTTCCGCCGATTCTTTTCGATCGACGGTTTTGTATGGAAAAGCATGATGCAATGATATGAATGATATGCAGAACCAAATCTAAAATTTGGGATGTGACACTTCATTACAAAATTTTATTCAATAAATAAGTTACACAGATGTAACTTATGGAAATGAGCAACAATCTTTACAATAGTTATTAAATAGAAGAATAATATTTCTTTATTGAATAATAGTACAATCTTTATTACAAAAGAATAAAAATAAAATTACAAAAGAATAAAGAAATATTACATATGACTATTCTACAAAGAAAAAGAAAACAAAGACTAAAGTCTTGAATTTCCAAGTCTGGTACCTGCAAAACAAACACAAACAAAAAGAAAGAAAGTTAAGGTTAAAATTATATTACTCTCAGAATTGACAGTGAAATGCACTGTTCAAGATTTCATCATTGAGTAATCTTTTAAAGGGGCAAATTTCACCAATATGAAAGAATTGAATCTTTCATAATTTAAGGCAGAAGTCAAATAACTCCAAACAGCAAGGAGGGACAAGTTTCACCGGCCAAGTAAGAGTAACCAGATAAAGGTAACTTCATAACCAGAGCATATCCACAAGGTGTGCAGCAGGCACACAGGCAACACACACACCAAACTGCATGGTGTGTGCTGTCAGCACAGCAGCAACAGCCCCACACACACAAAACTATCAGCACAACCATGGGCAAACCAACCCACACCATTTCCTGCTTCTTACACACCAAGCACAGCAGCCCAGCAGCTAAACCAAATCAAAGCCAAGCAAGATCACACCAATCACAACCTTGATCATCTCACCAAGCTGGTGACATAAGGAGGGGTAGATCAGGTGGATAGCAAGGACAAGATCAAGCCACCAGGACCAAGAGGTGGAGAGCTAGATCAAGGACAATTCCAAGAACTGGAAGTACCAGGAGGAGCACTAGATCAAGCTATCCACAAGATCAACCACTTTCAACCCCAACATCAAATGAGTGTGGTGAGTAAAATAGACCATCACATGATCTATCTGTCTAAGATTAGACAAGCATTCATGATTTGTCTCATACTCAAATTCTCAGAAAACACCCAAGTGGGGTGAATCCATCACTAAAGTTTTAAACACTAAAAGCAATCAGACAACTATAAAGAACCAATTAAGATCTCGGGACAACATCATTAATCCTAGATGTCAAGCTATATTTAAATTTCAAGAATAAATATAGCCAAGATTTGAACTTCTAGGCACACCTCTTAAATAGGAGTAGCACCTTAGAATTTCATCTTATGGACCCATATAATTTACCAAGCTTACAATCATTTTTCCAACTTTGACTCAAGAATCAGTAGCTGGTATCACTACCAGAACCAATCCATGAGAAACAACAAGATAAAGGCTTAATCCCTAAACCTCAGACCAACATCATGGGTTCTAGGGATGCAAGAAAAGAGAATTCCACTTATCTATAATGCCAAGCTAATTTTAAGCTTGAACAAAACCAAACCAAGAAATAGAATCTAATCTTGTGTGCCATACAAGGATGGTGTCACAAGAACAGTTCTAAACTAAGAAGGTTGAACATTCAACTTTCACAGTTACACTCACAGCTAACTATAAAATCATTTTCCTGACATCACATGAATCATAATCAGGAAAATCCATATACATATCTTCACTGTAAGAGACCATTTGATCTCAAGCTATATATGAATTCTTAAGCCAACAATACTTATACAGTGACTTCATCACATAACACTCACTGTCATTAACCAAGTAATGACAGTGGTGATCTATTAAACCACTAGATTTCCCAAGTATTGCTTCTAGAGCAACCTTACCATCTGAACCATATCAAAATTAATCCATAGAATCATCTAGTAAACCACTAGAATCACCACAGCTAATCACAAGCAGCAAGCCATAGCTAACAACCACTTATCATGCTTAGGGACCATCAAAACTTGATCCAACTCATCAGATATCTAATCCACAGAGGGGTATGAACCCTAAGAAGAACAAACCATCTTAATCAGGACATGACACTAACCAGGAATGGTCACTATCAACACATAGCATGGGATTACCTAACACAGAGGACAAGAGGGGAAGAAGAACAACTCACCTATGGTCCTCGCTGAAGAGTAGAAGAGGAAGCAGAGGAGGCTGACGGATACGGCGACACGGGGAGCACCCCCAAGGGGGCGCTGTGACCCACACCACGCCGATGCGGCGACCATAGCCACGCCTAGGGGCGAGGAGCATCACCACGGCACACGACAGCAGCGGCGGCGTCAGCACCAACGCCACCCCAAACCCTAGGGTTCGGAACGGAATCGATCTGGCCACAGGAGGGCTCCAGGTCCAAATCGAATTGGACAGAAGGATGAAGCAGGGTTGATAACCACCCTATGCACCACGACGGTGGCCAGAAAGGTCCACGATGGCGCGAATCACCGGCGGTAGCATCGCTGACCACGGGGTCGGTGGAGGAGAAGAAGAGAGGTGAGATCGAGGGAGAGACAGAGGGTGAGTTGGGCTGGTTGGGCCAAGACCCCTACGGGGTGTTGTTTTGACTTTGCCCTACTAGGCCACAAGGGCCCAATAAACCCAAACAGTCAGCCAAAATCACTTAAATCCTGTATTAATAAATGGAAAAAGACCAAAATGCCCCTAAACTTAAATAAATTCTAGAAAATAAATAAAAATCCAAAAATTATGAATAAAATATTTTTGGATTCACAATAATCCAAACTATCCCAAATAAATTAAGAGATAAAATTTTAGACACATAAGTTTTATTAAGAATTTTGAAATATAAATATTCCTTATGGAATTTTACAAAATTATTTAAAGTTGATAAAAATAAATAAAAATCACTTTCATTATAAATTAGTATTATAGTATTTTAGAAAAATACTAAACAAATATTTAATAACAATTTTTGGAATTAAATGATAATTCTTAAAGGAATTATTAAATTAATAAAATTCAAATAAAAGGAAATAAAATAAAAGAATACAATATTCAATAAATATTAAAAAATTAATATTTATAAATTCTTTATTATGAAAAAGAATTTTTATAATTTAAATAAAGGGGGACAATACACAAAAAATTAAATAATGCATTACATTACTTTGCATAATCATTTTGCTTCTTTAAATATTGTCCTTACCGGGCAATAATGATGTTTTTGTAGACATAGAAGCTCAAGGTCCAGTGCAAGCATCAGACTTCGCTACCTTGCCATCACAAGGCAAGTTCATCACTTGCTCATGTCCTTTGAAGAGTCTTTATCAAAGTATTTATAAATTGTGTGTTATCATCTATATTATAGAAAAAGAAAATATTATTTTCTCAAGATAATAAATCTTAGATATCATCCTAAGTGATGATATAATGGAGCAATAGAACTTAGGGTTCTAGTTGCAACAAGGATGACCAATTAGGAACTTAATAACCCCTGACATCAGTGATTCTAGCGCTGTATATTATGCGTTAGCCATGAGATTTGGAATGGGACAGAGAAGTCAGTTGTATCTTCTTCCTCTCGCATGTAGCCGGATGTGCAGGTCGTGGTTGTTATCCTCATAGCGTGCATACTAATTGGTAATTCGTAGAGGATATGCAACATATGGGTGGGACCCCTCAACGTCCCACGATAGTTCTGGCATCTAACGGTTTGTACAAACCATTGCCGTAATTCAATATGTGGGCATGTTGTACACCAAGGAGGCATGCGAGGTCGCGAAGGGGGCAGTGATTGGCTTGGACCAACTACTGGGCCCACATCATGGAATTGTGGACGGGAAAGTACGTCCAGCTCTGCAGCAAGGAGTTGATCTCTCATGGGTAAAGTAACGCACCTCTGCAGAGTGTAAGAATTGTAACTTGTTACTCCCTATTCCAGGAAGGAGCTGCGAATGCGGCAGGAAAGGAACTCCATGAAAGTTCTGGTCAACCTGTGAAGGCTGATGGTCATAGATTTTCATAATAAAATCAATATTTGAAGAAAGATTTACAAAAACTGCATAGTGCCAAGGACTTATAGTCCGAGGTGGTAGTTAGAGCATCAAACTTTCCACCTTGCATATAATGAACTTGTTGGGTAACGCTGTTACTCATCCTTTCCTTTGATCCCTTGCTTAGACTCTAAGGATCCCGAAGACGTGCCAATGTATGCAGCCGAATGCCAAGAAGATGTGTTCTACGAGGAACCTGACCTATCAGGAGGTGTCGAAGGAGTGGATTACGAAATCCGCTATGGTGTCGATGACAACGAGTCCAACTAAGTATCCTAGTTAGTAGTAACCGACGGAGCCGAGCAACATGAACTCTATAGAATAAGCTGCTGAGCTCAACTCCTAGTTGGAGTTGCTACTTTTAAATTCCGCTGAAACACTTTATATTTTGGTTTGTAAGTTGAATCCTTTTGAAGTCTTGAACTTCTGGTATTGTAATAATAATAATGTGTGAATGTTTGTAATATGGACCCGCAATGTTTCTGTTGTACCACTCTGAGGGATATGATATTTACAAAACAGTGTTCTGTGGATGTCATGTCAATGACTATAGTGTACTACACATGCAGTGGTATGCTGGGTCATCGCACATTGTCGCAATGTTATCATGACTCAACAAGCAAGAGACTCTGACTTTCTTGCAGTAGCCAAGAAAGAACTCCTAGAAGCCCAAACCGCACATTGTCCAAGACGCAGAAGACACATAACATGATAGTGAGAGGAAATTCCAACCGTCATGTGAAAGTCATGGCAGTGACCATCGGTGGTGGCATACGAAGGGTGGAGGCAACCGCAGTGAGGATTCCGGGAACATGATTTATACACACGGTCTACCCAGGGTCAGCTCCTCTCTCTTTGAGGTAAGGACCTACGCCTACTTGGTTGTGCTGAATGTAAGACGATTACATGGTTTTGCAAACTAGCAGGCTACGACGGTGGGTTCTAAATTGATACTACTTGTAGATCATGCCCTCTAGGTAGTCGTCCTTATATACACGACCGACCTAGGGTTTACAAGTTTATCTCGTGTAAACTCAGGAGTGGATGTCCTTGTAGGAACCAACTTCTTCCTACTTTTCTTGTACGTTAAGTCTTGTACGTCGTCTTATTCCAAGACTACACCTGTACCAGCTTAGGCCTAAGCAGGCATAGGTCTTCTCGTGTAAGCTCAATAGGATTAGGGCATCCATAAGTCGTCCATGTGCTTGATTGACTTTATGGTCCTCACAGGTATTGTGGGCCATCCACACTCTTTGGGCCTACCTCTTTGGTACTCCCTCATCATTAACTCTAGAGTTTATCTAGAACTGTTATGTCGGCTTCTAGGTTTTAGTTAACAAAGTCTTTGTCTTCACATAGCCGGGACGTCTATTGACTTGTTGTATGATCAAAAATGATAAACACTAAGTTGGTATGGTAAGTTTGGTCTTTCATCGACTCTCTGGTCGTTTTGACTTGTCCTAGCTCCAGGACCTTCTCCCTTGCAGACTTTCAAATGGTTGAATGACATCATCGATGTTAGAAGCATCTTACCCTATTGTATTCTAGATATTGTATCTCTGACAGAGTTGATTGACGTCATAGGACGACACCATTCAACTGAGCATGCCTCGGGATGGAACAAAATCCATTATTGTGATTTTCCTGCGCTTCATCTTGTTACCGTCGTCAACACAAATGTGTGGCAAAATTTTACTATTATTAGTATTTTATCTTCTTTATAAGGGGAGAGGATATTTGGACGCGGGCCATTCACGCCATCTCCCCCACTTAAGCTTCTTCCTCGCATTGTTCCCTCCTCGTATAGAGAAGAATTCCACAAAAGTGTTACCATCGCTGTCTCCTCAAAGACCATGACCACTACTGATACAAAGAAAACCACCACGATTTTCAGCCCCAAGACTAGATGTACCACCACTAGTCATGCAGCCAGATCGAAGAGGATATACAACGCAACACCTCCAAAGGAAGAAGCAAGACTAAGACATTGTTGGTATCCTATCATAGAGAAAATAAGATGCGACAATGTGTGTAAAGGTTGTGACCTCAACAATGGCACCTCCAAGGAGTGGAACTACGCCATGTGACCATGCCGAAGAGACAAACAAATTAGTACTCTAAAGATTTCTCCAAAGCTTCGCCCATCGAGAAAACATCAATGCCGAACCACGTGCCCTTGCAACATGAGGCAAAGACAAGCCACATATCTACCTCGAGAAGCATTACATCGATTTCGGCCGAGCTACCAAGCACACATGTAATGAGGTGTCATAGGAATTTTCATAACCAAATTAGATATAAACCAGGCTCGGTAAAACAAGGAGAATATAAGTTTTTTTGAGACTACAAAAAATCATATTTGTAATTTTTAAAATATATCCGAAAAGACCATTCCACGTAGATAATAGATGCAACTATATGTTCACAAAGTTAAAAATTAAATATGTTCATCTATAATCTGTATAAATATGAAAAATATACATATTCTAAGAAATGAAGTATGAACATTTGTAACTTATCCTAGAAAACCGGATCCAACTCGTAAAATACGTCGCCCGGAAGCTGGGTTCAGACATGCCCCAGTTGAGATGATGATTTTTGCGAGAGATGCCATATCAAGGAGTAATGCCTGAACCGCCACCAGTGAGAGGGAAAAATAGACCTATCTCCCCACCGCCCACATGACAACTGACATAGAACCCCCCCCCCCCCCCCCGGCAGGTATCCATCTCCACCATGATGACCCACAAGTATAGGAGGTGTATCGTAGTACTTTATATAAATAAGAGTGTTGATTCCAACGAGGAGCATAAGGTGTTGACTAGTAGTTTGGAGAAGGAAATCTCTATAAATACTTAGCAAACGGATTTTAGGGTTTTTTGATAAAGCAAGGAAATAAAGTCCAAGTAAATAAAGATAACAAATAATTGCAGCAAGTGGCTCAATCCTTTCTTAGCAAAGGAAAAGCAGGTGGTAATACTTATGAGGACCAAACGTTCTCGAGGACACATGGGAATACTGTCAAGTGCTTTCGTTTCATATAGTTGATTAATCTTCTTTGGTTTGATAAGTGTTATGTGAGTGAACCTGTGCTAATGTACTGACCTTACTTGGACTAATACATACTTGTGATTAAACCCCTTGCAAGCATTCGCAACTACAAGAAAGTAATTAAGATAAAAACCTAACCACAACCTTATACTCTAAGATCCTACAATCCCTTGTGTAAAGGTTTCCTAATGGGGGTTCAGGTTTCTGTCACTCCGGCAACCCCACAATTAGTAGCCAAATACACAATGCATTCTCCTAGCACCATAAATGGTGAAGTATCATGTAGTCGATGTTCACATGACACCACTAGAAGAATAACACCACAACATAAAGATAAAACCATCGAATAATACCTCAACACAATTCCACTACTAACAACATGACTTCTCCCATGTCCTCAAGAACTAAACGAACTACTCACGAGACATCATATGGATCAAGATCAAAGATGATATGATGATGAATAACAATCTGAACATACACAATAATTCAATGGTTCCACTCACGAGCATCAACTACAAAAGTAATCAACACCGGGAAAGTTTCCCCTAAGAACTATGCAAGATTCAACATAATTGTTACATCGGTATGGAGTGGTGATGATGGTGCTGGTGGAGATGGTGGTGTGGATGATGATGATGATCCCGATGAAGTCTAGCTTGATGACGGTGTTGATGGCGACGATCTTCCCTCTCCGGTAAGGAATTTCCCCGGCAGAAATCTGTCTGTCAGAGAGCTCTTTCTCTCTATGTAGTTTCCTTCTCGTAGAGGCGCAGAAATCTTTCTGTGGTCGCTCCCCGAACTTTAGGGTTTTGGGACGAAGATATAGGCGAAGTGGCTGAGCCAGAGGTGGCCAGGGTGGCCACACCCCCTGGTGGCGTGGCCCAAGGTGGCCCGCACCTGGGGGGTGTGGGGCCCCTGTGGCCCATCTCCGCCCCCCTTTTGGCTTCCTTCGTCTTCTGGAAAAATATGATTTTCCATAGTTTTTCTGATCTTCGCGAAAATTGTATCGAGACACCGCCTTTTCCATCGGAATCCTGACTCCGACAGTTCATCCTCCAAGAATCATCCAACATGCAAAAACATATGAAATATCATAAGTATCACCTCTTAATATGAAATATATCAATGAATAGAAGAAAATTATGATATAGAATAGTGATGCAAAATGGACGTATCAACCCACCGCATGCATCCCTGATGTTTCCATCCTCAAGGCTACCACCACGGCTTGCCTCGCACCGCCCCATGGAGTGATGTCACCTACGGCCTCGAACACCCTAGGAAACAAGTCCCACCACCGTTGTGGAGAATTCCAGTTGCGACAGGAGGGTACGGAAAGACCCCACCCCCACCACCACGGCTTGCCTCACACCGCCCCATGGAGTGCTGTCACCTACGGCCTCGAATAGCCTAGGAAACAAGGCCCATCGCCGTTGTGGAGAATGCGAATTGCGACAGGAGGGTGCAGGAAGACCCTCCTCCCACCATCACTGCTTGTCTCACACTGCCCCATGGAGTGCTGTCATCTACAGCCTCGAACACCCTAGGTAACAAGGCCCACCACTGTTGTGGAGAATGCCAGTTGCGACAGGAGGGTACGGGAAGACCCCCCCCCCCCCCCCCCACACACACACACACACACACTATTAGGGCTAGATGGTGCCACCGAGGGACATGAGGCCTTGACATGAAAAGAACTTGTTTTTGCATTTCTGCTCTCACTCATAATAGTGACATTTTTTCAACTAAAAAAATCATATTTGTAAGTTAGAAAAATCCGAAAAGACCATTCCACATAGATAACACATGCAAGTATATGTTCATAAAGTTAAAGCTTAAATATGTTCATCTATAATCTGTATAAAAAATGAAAATATACATATTTTAAGAAATTAAGCTTCAAAATTTGTAACTTTAGATGACGATCCAACTTGTAAAATACATGGTCCGAAAGTTGGGTTCGACATGCCCCGGTTTAGATGACAATTTTCGCGAGAGATGCCATATCAAGGAGCAATGGTTGAACCGCCACCGGCTAGAGGAAAAAATAGAGCCTACCACCCCACCGCCCGCATGACAACGAACACATGCCCCCACCCCGCACATGTAGCCGTCTCCACCACCACAAGTATCCCCGATGCTGCCATTCTCAAGGCTACCACCGTGGCTTGCCTCGCACCGCCCCATGGATTGCTGTCACCTACGGCCTCCTCGAACACCCTAGGAAACAAGGCCCACTGCCATTGTGGAGAATGCCAGTTGTGACAAGAGGGTACGGAAATACCACCCATCCCCCCCCCCCCCCCCCCCCCCCCCCCCCCCCCCCCCCCACACACACACACACACATACACACACACACTATTAGGGCTAGGGTGCCACCGAGGTACACGAGGCCTCGGCATGGAAAAACACTTGTTTTTTTTGCATTTGTGCTCTAACTCATAATAGTGACCTTTTTTGGAAGTTAAATGTTTTTAAAGATCTGCTAGAGATGATCTAAATCATACCAAAATTATAGGACCAAAACGTGATAAATATTTAGAGTGACAACTTATACTTTTTCCACTTAGTTCTGCTAAACTATATACTATCTTGATAAGATGATCTCACATGGAGGCACTGTTTGTTTATTAATTATCGTCCCGGGAAGTACTACCTCGTTCTTAAATGTAAGATGTTTTAGTAGCCTAATGTAATTTATTAAAATATTTTATAGTAGTATTTAGGAACTAAGGTAATAGTAAGTCGTGAGTAGCAGTCTCAAAAGTTTCACCCACGAAAGTGCATCGGCGACAATTTCCTCGTCAAGTTTTTCCAAGTCTTCTTTTCGATTTCCTCGTCCTTTCATACATAAGCTTCGCACGCGCTCTTCTCCCACTTCCACCTCGACATCTATAAGTAGCCGGCTGATGCAGCTTGCAGAACATCTCACCAGCCACAGCAAGCCACAAGACATCACTCAGCCACACCGACTTGCATCGATCACCTGCTCGGCAAGCCAGCCGAATCTTCGATTCCATTAATGGAGCTTCCACCGTGGGTGTCCTTCCTGGGCATCGTGGTCACCACGGTGCTCTTCCTCAAGGCCGTCCTCTGCCGCCGCAGCAGCCGCAAGTACAACCTCCCGCCAGGTCCTAAGGCGTGGCCCATCATTGGCAACCTGAACCTCATCGGCACGCTCCCGCACCGCTCCATCCACGCGCTTGCCAAGCAGTACGGCCCGCTCGTGCAGCTCCAGTTCGGCTCCTTCCCCGTCGTCGTCGGCTCCTCCGTCGAGATGGCCAAGTTCTTCCTCAAGACCCACGACGTTGTCTTCACCGACCGGCCCAAGACCGCCGCCGGCAAGCACACCACCTACAACTACTGCGACATCACCTGGTCCCCTTACGGCGCCTACTGGCGGCAGGCCCGCAAGATGTGCCTCACCGAGCTCTTCAGCGCCAAGCGTCTCGAGTCGTACGAGTACATCCGCAGGGAGGAGGTGCTCTCCCTCCTCCGCGACCTGAATCGTGGCGCCGCCGCCGCAGGCGGACGCCCTCTGGTGCTCAAGGACTACCTTTCCACGGTGAGCCTGAACGTGATCACGCGCATGGTGATGGGCAAGAAATACCTGGAGAAGGAGGTGAGGGACGAGAGCGGCGCGGTGATCACGACGCCTGACGAGTTCAAATGGATGATCGACGAGCTGTTCCTTCTCAACGGCGTGCTAAACATCGGCGACTCCATCCCGTGGCTCGACTGGCTGGACCTGCAGGGGTACATTAAGAGGATGAAGAAGCTGAGCAAGATGTTCGATCGGTTCCTGGAGCACGTGGTGGACGAGCACAGCGAACGGCGCCGCCTCGACGGGGAGAGCTTCGTGGCTAAGGACATGGTCGACGTGCTGCTGCAGTTCGCCAGCAACCCCGATCTCGAGGTCAAGCTCAACAGGGAGGGCGTGAAGGCTTTCACTCAGGTCAGTGCATGCTTTCTTTCCCTAACAGTGAACTAATTCTGTTTCTTCCTGCTCGCTTCTACAGAGTACATGTAATACAAATTGTGCAGAATTCAGACTAGGTTCGTACACACTTAGAGTTGAAAAAAAATTGGCATCATCGTTTAGAGAAGAAAACGAAACAAGCATATTAGGATTGTAGCTGACTCAAAGATATCAACCTGGATAAGCAGGTCTTTTTTTTCTTAACTTAATCAGCAGGTCAGGTTGGCCTAATAATATTACATTGTCTTCCTATTGGTGTCACATTCCAATAATTGCAGTGAGAACCACTGATCCACTTATGTGAACTCTGAAATCTGCAGAATATAATGGGCTTACTGTTGCTGATTGTAGCCTAGTGGGTAGTACATCCCACCAAGTGCAGGAATAGGTACTTAACCTGTAAAGAAGTTCCACCAAAAAACAGCAAAGAAATGATATTTTTTGGGTACCCAAGGGAAACACACTCAGGTTCAGTTGTGGACAGTGCACACAGTTAATTACAAAACCACAACGATTCCACCAGCCGCTGAACATTTCCTTAGTTTCAGATCACCAGCGCGATATTTTTATATTAACCATCACCCTTGCACGTGCAGGATCTTATTGCCGGGGGCACCGAAAGTTCGGCCGTGACAGTGGAGTGGGCCCTCTCAGAATTGCTGAAGAAGCCCGAGGTGTTTGCGAAGGCGACGGAGGAGCTGGACCGCGTCGTCGGACGAGGCCGCTGGGTAACCGAGAAGGACATGCCGAGCCTCCCCTACCTTGACGCCATCGTGAAGGAAACAATGCGACTGCACCCTGTGGCGCCGATGCTGGTGCCCCGACTGTCCCGCGAGGACACATCCATTGGCGGCTACGACATCCCCGCTGGAACGCGGGTGCTCGTCAGCGTATGGACCATCGGCCGCGACCCGGAGCTCTGGGAGGCGCCGGAGGAGTTTATGCCAGAACGGTTCCTCGGCAGTAAGCTCGACGTTAAAGGGCAGGACTACGAGCTGCTGCCGTTCGGGTCAGGACGCAGGATGTGCCCAGGGTACAGCCTGGGGCTTAAGGTGATCCAGGTTAGCCTGGCGAATCTACTGCACGGGTTTGAGTGGAGGCTCTCCGATGGTGTGGAGCTGAGCATGGAGGAGATCTTCGGGCTGTCCACGCCGCGCAAGTTCCCGCTAGAGGCCGTAGTGGAGCCCAAGCTACCGGCTCACCTATACGTCGAGGCTTGATGCATACACACGCCAACAAATAATCGATCAATCTTACGTTGAGTGATCAATAGTGTTATTACTATAGTTGTGTTGCTATAATTTCCTGTATTTTTTATCTCCTAGTAGTGGCTACTATTTAAAGTTTTCTAGAGGAAATGGTAACTCAATAATAAATAGTTCAAAATAAGCACCCCAACTTCTCCCAGCAAACAAAAGTGTGTCCATGCTATGAAGGTGTCCCCCTTCTTTCAAACTAAAAAAACTAAAAATACAAGAACAACTAGGATTGATCGATACCTCTTAATCCTAGCCATTCTTATGTTTTCAGTTTTGTGAGTTTGAAGGAAGGGGGACATCAAAGCAAGTGTTAAATAGTATAGTATAGTTGTGTAAGCTAATGCAACATATCTTCTATAGTATGTACCGCTGCTCCATAATATATTTTATACGTAAAGCAAAGTCTAGAGCAAAGTGCATAGCTAGGGCCAGTGGCGGAGGCAGGATTGCAGCTTAGAAGGGGCAAAACCTAATAATCTTCAAATAGGGGTGGCCAAATAATCTAATTCCTCTATTTTTTTTTTGTCTAAGCTAGCCTTAAGCAAAAAAATTCCTTCTTGTGATGAACGCCATAGGGCGTGCTAGGGCCGCTGCTGGTCCCCTAGTTGCACCACTGGCTAGGGCCTCACATGTATGTCTTCTCTATATATATCACCACGCCGCGATGTACCCAGGGGTGGATTGGGTGAAACCTAGACGCCGCCCCACCCATGTCTTTCCTATCCCCTACCGCCACTGGAGGAAGCTGGCGGACAAAGCACCGCTCCACGGCGGACGACAGGCCTTGGTCTCCTTGCCCTCGGGTCCTTCTCGTGGCAGGGGACCTCCGGACCGAGTGTGGCACCCGACTCTGGATGCTGGGTGTGCGAGGCGGAGTTGGATCTCTAGGACGAGAGCCTGGGAACGGTGGTGGTTGGGCAAACGTTGTTGCGAGGAAAGAGGGAGGGGGGCTTCCTCGGCACGTGTGTGGCAATGGTGTCAGTCGTGCAGCGAAGCAGACTCCTCTGCTTTCGAGATAAGGGCAGTGGCGCCATGCGGTAGCTCCTAGGAAGGTCGGACGTGCCCTTTGGGCATGGCGGTCAACAACGACAAGGAGGAACTGGTGGCCCAGCCGATGGCAGCTGTGAGTATTTTTCATTAATAGTATTGACCTGCTGTCCCTATTAGTTCAACTACAAAAGGGGAAATTTGCATGCTTTAAGTTGAACTTTGGAGTTATTACTCTCTTAGCCAAAAACAAATTAGGTCCAAATACAACAATATTGACCCATTTTCTTACTAAATGGACGTTCTAAAATATTTACTAAAGTGGGCCTAATCATAAATGAAGATAGCGCATAAAATTATCAAGCCAACTCATGCACTATTCATTCCTCGATGATATATTATGGAGAGGTAGTTATACTATATGAATCTATCCATGAACTTTACAGTAAAAAATGGATAGGTTACTATTTAAGCTTGACTTTGAAAAGATTTATGATAAGTCGAATGGCCTTATTACCACAAGCTTTGCGAAAGGATTTGCACAACATTGTTTTGAATGGAATGATCCTTTTATTCAAAGGGGAGTGTGAGAATAAGGGTAAATAATGACATTGTCCATTATTTTCAAACAAAAAAAAGCTTGAGATAGGTGGCTCTATTGTCAGCTATGTTATTGAATATAGTGATGTTGGCTATTCTCATTGCAAAAGCAAAGGATGATGATCAAGTAGGAAAGCTCATGCCACATCTCATTGAAGGGGACCTGTATCTATCTTACAATATGCAGATGATATAATTTATTCATGGGACATGATTTAGAGAAAGTCATTAACATAAATTTTATTTTGTGTATCTTCGAGAAACTAGCTGGCCTAAAGATAAATTTACACTAGAGTGAGATTTTTATTTTGGAAAGGAAAAAGAGGAGGAACATCGGTATAAACATTTAATTGGCCTATCCATTATAGAAAGCTCCACAATTTCAAACGGAATCCAATAGATGTTCATTTCCAATTGAAACTAGGTTGCTAACAGGAAAAACTACTTTCTTATGGATAAAGACTTGTTTTCATCAAGTCAATGTTGACTAGCCTACCAAAGTTTATATTGTCTTTTCTAGAGATACCCAAAGGGGTAAGAAAATGATTGGATTTTAATAGACCATGTTTATTTTGGCAAAGTGATGGTCATGAAAAAATATAGTCTAACTAAGTGGAATATTTTATGCCGATCTAAGCACCAGAGGCTTTAGGTATTGAAGTATTGGAACCTAATAACAAGTGTTTACTCATCAAATGTTTTTTAAGCTTTTTAATTCATATGGTGTGTGGCAAGAGCTTATGCACAACAAATACTTAAACCTTAAAAGTCTATTTACAAGTTTAGCTTAAGCCCACTATTTCAACATGACTACATATTGGATTCAGCTAGGGCCACTTCTCCTCCCTAAATATCAACAGGAGTGTGTGGTTCTTTATGCGATGTAATCCAACCATCGTTCAGGATATCTTCGACCAAGGTGGATGGCAGCTCACTAGGAGGCTCATAATTATAATTATTTTATGTTACTTTTTTTCAATGGTTGATCCATGTTTTAATCTTATGGGACCCTTGAATTGTAATAATTTTACACTTAAACTTTGTAATAAATAAGGTTGTGTGCATCATTTAATATAGAGGCCGGGAATTTATACCCATTTTGAAGAAAAAGTTTTATGCTTGGAGCTACAACATTCCTAGTGGTTAAACTATCAACTTGTTCGATGAGTTTGGTAGTCATAGTGCGAAATGTAGGTAAATAGTTCCCAGAAAAGAAGGTTCCCATGTACGAGGCACGTCATGTCATCATGTAGCACTGCTTCACATGCTCGTTGCATCGTTGTTTAAATGTTTTATTACTTTTGATGGCTGCCATTAGCAATCTAAATATTTGTATGTACTCCTGCATGGTGGTTGCGCTGTTGGTTTGTCCCTGCCTCGGCCAAAATTTCCGATGCAAAACTGAAGGGAATATGCCTAAGAGGCAATAATAAAGTGGTTATTATCTTATTCCTTGTTTATGATAAATGTTTATTGTGCATGCTATAATTGTATTAATACGGAAACATTAATACATGTGTGTTTAATAAATAAATATAAAGTTCCTAGTTATGCCTCTCTTATAAACTAGCTCGTTGATTAACAAGATGATCAAAAGTTTCCTGATCATGGACATTGGATGTTGTTAATAACGAGGTCACAACATTGTTGGAATGATGTGATGAACATTCATCCGAAGTATGACATTACGATCAAAGTCATTGTGTTTATATTGCTATAACATCATACGAAGTAATCCTAATTCTTAGACCATGAGATCATGTCAATCACTAACACTAGAAGAGTATCTTGATAACATCAGACGTCACACCGTAACAGGGTGATTATAAAGATGAGTTCAGTGCTACGAAGGTGTTATGTTAAGGCCCATGTATCAAGAGTGAAATTTGTCCATACCGATGACGGATAGATATACTCTGGGCCCTCTGATGATGTCACATTGGTTAGCTTGCAAGCAAGTGATTTGATCACTAGAATTTTATATCACGGGAACAGGAAAAGAGTACATGTCAGTAACCAGATCAAACTAGGTATGGAGATACCGATGATTGAATCTCGGACATGTAATATATTGCGAGACAAAGGGATTGAGTTACATGTGTATAAGTTTCACACGATCACAGAAGTCATCGTTGAATGTGTGGGAGTCAGTATGGATCTCCAGGTCCCGCTGATGATTATTGATCGGAGAGGGGTCTCGATCATGTCTGCATTATTCGCGAACCGTAGGGTGACATACTTAAGGGACACCGACACCATTTAGAGCAAATAATATGCCAAAGAAAGAAAAACAAAGCGCGGTAATTTATTTTACTAGACACCGGAATTGTTTCGGGTGAAATTGCTAAAACTGGTTCTGCATGTAAAATTGAAATGTTGTAAGGGGTTTAATGTGATTGTTTTTTAATTAATGTAATTAAAAAATTCTGAATAAATAAATAAAAGAGTTTAATTTAAATGAGAGCTTGCATTAAATTTGGTGGAAATTTAATGCATGTGAGTGGATTTTTGAGTGGAGGCATGTTTATGTGAGTGAAGACTTTTCATTTTGAGTGGGAGCTCCACCCACATGAATGTGGAAGAGGTGGGGGCAGCCACCATGGCTGTGGCGCCATTCCCTTTGGGTGTCCCCATCTCCCTATAAAAGCCCCCCTCTCCTCCTCTCATATCACACCTCCTCGCGAAGGATCTCTTTCCCCCTTTTAGAATTTCCCTATGGTCTTGGATCAGCGAGATACATGTTTCCGGTGGCTTTTTTTGGAAGGATTTGTTTCTTCCGCTGCTTTGCTGGAGCGAGGCGTGGAGGTTGTCGGGATAACCAAGCGTTTGTGCGATCACGGATGCACAACTGCTTTGTGGTGCTGGACTTGATGATGCTGGACCGGCTGGACCAGATGGACTTCATCATGATCTTGAGACCGGCAAGAGATCGAATACATCACCAATGAGTTCATACTAGAAAAAGCTTTCGGTCTTTGAGGGTATGTATTTTATGGATGTATATCCACTCGTTGCTTTTATCTAGATAGATGGATCTTGGCGCTTGTAGTTCCCATCGTAGGATTTTTTTTGTTTTCTATGCTGCGAACCCTACAAAAACTTCCTGCATTAGAAACTTACTTCAGAACTTCATGTCTTATAAATTTACTCTATTGAACTGAAAAGCTAGAGAGTCTGTTAGATAAAATGATGCAACTTCATAGACTCATTCTTTTGATAAATGAAATATATTAATGGAAATGATACCATTAACGACTATGCTAATATCTAGGTCAACTCGCGTGTGTCCTGTTACTGAATGAATCAAGCACGGTCCAAACACTTTATTTTCCCAGCGCTCCTGCCTTATCTTCTCTCCTGTGCTTTTTACCAACGTGTTAGCCGTAATTGCTACAGTCACTGGTCAGAATTGACCCAGCCACTCGCCGCCATCGCCCAACCACGCACCACCACTTGCTAGCTCCTCAGTATATTGTATCTTATCACGCCTGCAATCGTGATGATGATGACGATGGCGGCTCTACTGCGAGGCAAGCACCACAACTATGAGCCCAGGTACGGCGAGGGTGCCCACCTCCACGTGCGGCGGTGCCTCAAAATGGCTTGCAAAAGTGTTGTATCCATGGGCATAGCTACTACGGAGGAGCTGCTCCTCCGTCTGCGGCGTACGGTTTTGCTACGTCTGGCCAACCATGGTGCTACAAACAACGTCGAGGTTTGCTACATACGGCCACTCGGAGGTATTAGGTGGCGTAAGGATTTTCTATGGTGATACAATATCACAATTTTATTGCTAGTTTATTATTTTGCTACAATAGTATTAAATGTATTGTCGCGAAGTCTCCAGAGAGTCTCCATTGATGTCTCTCAAGTGAACTCGGTTTCCTCTAAAGTTGCTAATATTTTTCTAAACCTATTTTATGATTTTTCTATAATACCATAAATATTTTTCTAGCCAGCAAAAGTCTCCAACGAGTTTCTGGCAAAATCGATTTTGCTACACTAGTATATATTTTTTGTTATAAATTCTCCAGCGAGTCTTTTTTTCTGTTTCTGATTGAACCATTAGGACTTAGTGTAGAATAGGTAGGATTTGAGACTTTTTAGGGGACATGTGTCAACACGGGACCAGGGATCGACTTCTGATCCCCGAGAGACGCCTACACATATATCAATATCGCAAAGATACTAATTATACCTAGCCTCTTCAACAACATAGTGACCTAAAGACACCACTGATGCACACATCCCTGAAAAAAGTCTCAATAGAGTGATATATTTCTTGTAATATTAGTACAAACACCAACAATGCAACACCGGAAGTCCTTCTACAAAAGCAACGTCTCCAAGAAGTAAACAGTGCACAAGCACAGTCATCACCCGGTCATAGATCATATGTTTTCACCCGGGAGAAAGTCTACATTTTCAGAATAATGCTTTTAGCAAGACCATTGCCAGACACAACCAATTAAGATCAGACCTTGTATTTTCACCCAAAAAGATAAGACTTGATACTTCTCCTATGTTGCCGCCCCACTTGCCGATGATGATGCCACGAGTTAAGATTCATCAAGCAAGTTCCTCATCTCCACGAAGACTCAGATTGCCATTTATATTACTCATATCCCAACATGCATGACATTCTACGTCTCTAACTTCACCATGGAACTCAAATACATGTCCCGTGATGGCAATAGACGGCGAATATTCGTGACGCTCCCTCCTGAAACCGAACAGTCAGGAAAAACAAGGTGCATATGACTAAATCCCATTCGATATAGAAAACTCCAGACATGAGGCGCCTAAGGGAAATCACCGACGGAATCCTTCCAAAACTCGTCATCGGTAAGATCCATGATGGCAGGAAAGGCACCCAATAGACCAATGTATTGGCACGAGAAAAACCTAGGACCGCCTTTTTTATTAGGCAAATCGACGGACCACCAAGCTGCCACCTGCTCGCTCCCAATAGTAGGCCGGAGATCTCATCGGGCCGTCACCACCACCCGCACCACGCGGAGATGAGGAGCCTAGCCGCACCAAGTCACATGAACCAGCGCCATGCTGCCCTAGCAGTAAAAGCAGTCGCCGAAGAATCCTGGGGCCACCGCCCAACATTGGTTTCTGCCACGTGCAGGATGTCATACAGGGACACTGATCTACAGTAAGCCAAAGATCTTGTCGGGTGGGGATGAAATGTCCACGCCTCCACCCTCCACGCAAGAGGATGAATACCCTGTTGCCGCTCTTACTCGCATATGCTTTGCCCGAGGGCTTCCTCCGGCAGCAGGGTGAAGGAGGAGGGGCAGGGGTGGCGGCGGCTAGGTGAGATCACCCGAGTCGCCTCTGGAGTGAGACGAGCGACCCTCGCTCGTTTAACTTGATCAATATCCTGACCGGCTAGAGGGTCTGTCCCGAAGTAACATAAGAGCATCTCCACTCACCCCCCCCCCTATACGACAGCCGACACAGCCTCTTTTCGGCCCGTATGGGGGGTGCCGGATATATGAAAATTTTGGAGGGGGTGTGAGACGGCGCATGGCTCAATAGGATTGATAGGAAACCCATACCGATAAGTTCCAACTTCTTTTCCGGAAGCTCATTCGAAAAGAACTCTAAGGTTAAGCGTGCTTGGCCTAGAGCAATTCTAGGATGGGTGACCGACCATGAAGTGTGTACCGGGTGCGCACGAGTGAGGACAAAGTGCGCAGAAAAAACTAGTGTTAGTCTATGGTGCTAGTCTAGAAATCCTATTGAGCTGCCAGAAGTGACATCCGTCGGTCCGAAGTGATCGAGGGTGTTACAAGTGGTATCAGAGCCGACCCTCGCGGTTACATGGGCGTGTGCGGGTCAGTGGTGGAAATGTGTAGCATGGCGCATGTGGCCCGGAGTGGACACGACATGGCAATGTGGCGTCACTAGACGCACAAACGTGTGCCAAGAGGGGACGTTCCTGGCTTGTGGTTGATCGACGAGGACATAGATCTTCTAAGGTTGGGTGTATGTGAGACCCTGACGCATGGATCAATAGGATTGATAGGAAACCCATACCAAAAAGTTATAACTTCTTTTTCGGAAGCTCATTCGAAAAGAACTGTAAGGTTAAGCGTGCTTTGCCTAAAGCAATTCTAGGATGAGTGACTGACCGGGAAGTGGGTACCTGGTGCACGCGAGTGATGACAAATTGCGTAGAAAAGACTAGTGTTGGTCTGTGAGGTTAGTCTAGAGATCCTATTGAGCTGTCAGAAGTGACAACCGTCGGTCCGGAGTGACCGGGGTGTTAAGGGGGGGCGCTAGCAGCCAGCCATGCCCCTCGTGCACATACAAAATTACTGGCAATTTCATAGGCGGTTTAAACATGTTTCTACAACATTGAAAGGAACAAAAAACTAAACTAGTGGCGACCACAACCACGCCAGTCCAGGACAAGACGACCGTACATCACCGCCGCATAGTAGTTCTCATCGTCGCTAGGCTCCTGCATCAGTGGCGGCATGATGCTTCATCCCTGGCCTGGATTGCCACCGCCGCCACTCCAGCCTGAGTGGTTGGCCCCGTCATCATCACCCTCCGAGTCGATGAACAAGCCAATGCGGGAAGCGTGCTCGGCCTCTCGTGCTGGTACTCCCCGCAGACCAAACCTCTTCGAACACGTTCATCACTGGCGGCACGATCTCAAAGGATACACATTGGCCTAGAAACTGCTACATGTCCTCCCTGATCTTCAGCTGGAGGGCGTCCGCTTGGTACTCCAGCGGTGGCGTCCACTCCTTCACATGGCGTTGGGTCTGGCGAGGCGCAGATGCCCATAGGGAGGGGAAGGCACACGACGTTCCCTGATGGCGACGTCGCCTGAGCAACTGAGGCGGCGGGCTCTCCTCGTACTCATCCTTCACTAGGCCGAGGAGCGCGGCGACTTTGTGGAGTAGGGGGGAATCGCGCTGACTGCGATGAAGATGTCGACGAGGAAGATGTCGAGGAAGAGCGGTCGGCCTATCAGATCAGCGCCCATAGCTGGCCCGGATGTCGCGGCTCCTACCATGGCTGCGGTTGCGGTGGAGGCATCGTTAGCGGCAGGTTGTTGCCGTCGGTGATTTGGGCTAGGACCTAGGCGAGCGTCCTGCCTGGGGCGCTCCACCACCGAATCCTCCGTTTGATGTTGCAGTACTCCAGTGGGGGCGTTGCCGTCGTAGGCTTTGAGGTATGTCTACCACTGGTCTGCGAAGAACGCGTCCCACGCTTCATAGTTGTTCGGATCCCAGATAGGTTCATTCCACTCCTCCACCATGATGGTGCCCCAGAAGTGCCGATAGATCTCCATCGCGCATGCCTGACCAACAGGGATCAGCGGGACGGGCAGGCCGCCGGCGCTAATGAACTAGTGGTTCAGAAAACACATGTCCGACGACACTGGTAGCCCGCTTCCCACGGCGCCCGAGCCTTGGGTACGTGAAGGGAGCGCCATCCCTAAACTGTTCACGGCGGCGCCATCTCCGGGGTACCCCTCCGTGGCCGTCGCTTGGTGGTTGGGAAGAACGGGGATAAGACAGAGAGGAGGGAGTGTGTCGAAGAACCGAAAGAAGAAGGGTTTTTTAGCATTAGATGGCCATTGAATGTGTGGGCGGGGCGCATCAGGCAGGAGGAGGCGTGGCGGATGGGACTCGGCTGCTCGCCTGCAAAAGGCTGATCGGCGAGCAGCGCCATTACTGGAGCATGGCAAGCGAGGAGGAAGACAGACCAAACTCGTTGGCAGTTGACGCTGACAGGGATGGCCCGCGACTACCAACCGCTTCGCCCGCCTTCTTCTCCCCCTCTTTTCAAACACATCATCTGGCGCTCCCGCTAGCCCCTCGTGGGTTGGGTTCGGCCTAAGCATGCCGGATAATAAAACAGACCGCGCCGACGCCAAATAAAATTTTGAAGGTGACCTATGTGTAAATTCGACCGCCGGGGCCCTGAATAGCCATTTAGGCTTTAGGGGAGATGCTCTAAGCGGTGCAAGTAAAATGGAAAAAGATAAGCTGTCTCCTTCTAGAGATGGACAGGTCCCGGGTCAGTCCATGGTCAGTCCACCATTTCAAACGATCAATGGTCCATTCCGTGTCCACCATGGTCAGAGGTACACTGGCGTCGTGTATTGTCTCACTCCTGCACGAGCAATTCCCCTCGAGACTCGCTGTAGTGTAGACACCATTGCGGAAGTCGGTCAGGGTCTCAGGTCCACACGGTCGGTCCCGTTGGACACTGAGCGGAAATTTCTTATGCTAACCACTTGTTGTCTTAGTGCGATTCTGCGTCAGGATATCTTGGTTATCCTCACCTGCCGTCAGAATTTACTAATCCAAGTCTGGGTCAAGTCGCGAAGATTAGTCTTTTCTATAGTAGCTCACACGCGTCAACTGCGGTAAAAATTCGGAGTTGACAGACGCGTCTCATCAAGATGCATTAATCCGTTGCGCAGCTGATTGCGTAGCTAGCTCTACCTGAATGCATAAGTAATAACAAGTCGGGGCCTAAGCATCAAGACATGTAATGGTGCATTAGACGAAGCGGCAGGCAGATCGAAGCTTGAACCTGCAATATGTTGAGAAAAACACGTGCGTGTGTGTGTGTATGCAGTGTAGTGGAGTCAGTGCCCAGACACATCGTTTTCATGAACGATTTCTTTCCCTTTGTACAGACTACAGAGAGCCCATCCCATGCGTGGCCATCGGCGTTACATATCTTGCCAATTTGCACCACTATTTCGTGTCTGACATACATGATCACTGTCAAAAAAAGAGACGTAGGTGAATGCAGAAGCGAGAAAAAAATCCCAAAAAAACCCCGGGTCCACTGTCCCGAAATAGCTTCTTAATCCCGTTTTTGCTAAATCGTCCTGTTTTAAGTTCAGCCTAAAATAGAACAAAATGATTGACTTGCTGGAGACGGTGTAGCAAAATATTTGTGCTATTGTAATAAACCATATTTCGCTCGAAAACTTGCCGGAGACTTTCGCCGCCGAGAGACCTCATAGCAAAAATAAATACTATCGTAGCAAAATACAAAACGGGCATTAGCAAAAGAAAATATGCTAATGTAGCAAAAACTGATTTCGCCAGAGATGTTGTCGAAGACTCATCGGATTTTTCGTAGCAAACAAAATGTGCTATTGTAGCAAAATTTGAGAACAAAATTGGCAAATATTTTATGCTACTATAAAAAAACCTACTTCACCAAAGAAGTCGTCGGGATCCTCATTGAAAGCATCGTAGCAAACCTTTTATATAACTTTAACAAAACACATGGACTTTTATAGCAAAAGATTCGTCCTATGGTAGCATCCACCCTAGCAACATCCTTCGGCAGTCTCCCATGGCTGCATTAGCCGGAGGCATCTCGAAATAGGCTTTCGCCCCGCTTTATAAATAAAGCAACCGTCCACATCAAGTTACAAGGTTCGAGAACATCCACAACAAATAAGCTGGGGCCACAGCACAAGACGACCCAAACAAAGAGGAAACAACGCCACCTCGCCACGCGAGAACACCCCGAAAAAGGAAGAGCAAAGCCGGACTAGGGGGGAGCTGCCGGGCCGCCTCCAAGAGTCACAGAAGAGCCGCGTCCAGCCTTGCCTTGTCCCGCTGTCTACACAACGGGTACCAGAGCTGCAGAGAGGCCAAGAAGTGAAAAACCGAGTCAGAAGCGCGCCGAGGAATAATCTTCTCAATAACCATCTTATTCCGGATGTTCCAGAGATCCCAAGACATCGCAGCAAACACAAGCCAGAAAAGGCGGCGGCCCTTTCCTGCCCGGTTCGCCTGGGTTTCTAGGAACTCACCGAGATCATGGGCCTGCCAGTCTGGGCCCAACGCATCACTGATAAAGCTCCGGAGAAACCGAGCCGCGGGGCAAGTGAACATTATGTGGGCACCCGTCTCCGGGATCCCACATAATGGACATAGCCCGTCCCCCGGCCCATGTCGCTTGGACACCTCCACCCCTGATGGGATCCTATCACATAACAGCTGCCACACAAAAATTTTAGTCTTTAGCGGGAGGGGGGCTTGCCAGAGGAGTTTTGTCCATGGGATGGCCTCGCGCCCGAAGAGGGCCCGGTAGGCGGAGCCAAACGAGAAGTCCCCGGATGGGCAGAGGCTCCATGATATACTGTCGGGCTCGTCCGTCAGTGAGGGCGGGAGTTCCGCCCTAAGTTCCCGCCATGCTTCGGTTTCCTCCGGGCCAAAGGTACGTCGGAACGAGATGTTCCACGTCCCTTCTAAGGCCGCAGTGGATACATGAAGCGAGGGCTCGGAACAAATGGCGAATAGGCTCGAGTACACCTCCCGTATGGGGCACGCCCGGAGCCAGGAGTCCATCCAGAACATGGTGCCCTCCCCATTCCCCACTGAGACCTTGGCCCCAAGCCGGATCTCAGTCTTAATCTCCTGGATGGAGTGCCAAAACGGGGATCCTTCCCTTCGGTCGCAGTCCAAAAGGGGACGACCTCGCTGGTACTTAGCCTTAATGAGCTTGAGCCAGAGACCCCTGTCATCTCGAAGAATCCGCCACACCCATCGAAGCAACAAGGCCTTATTGAATTGGCGAGAAGCGATGATACCTATGCCCCCAAACTCCTTGGGGGCACAAAGGTCGGCCCATTTGATCATGTGGTACTTCTGGCGACCCACAGGGTCTTGCCAGAAGAACCGGGAGAGCTCTTTACCAAAATCCCCGTGGACCCCTTCAGGAAGGAGGTACAATCCCATCATATACATGGGAAGGCTGGATAGGCAAGAGTCAATTAGGACATTCTTGCTACCTTTATATGTGAACCTACCACACCAGGGTTCGGACCTTGAGCGCACCTTGTCCACAAGCGGATCCAGGTCCCTGATAAGGATCCTGGTGTCGCGGACAAGCATCCCTAGATAAGTGATGGGGAAGGAGGAGAGCCGACAGTTGAAGTTGTCAGCTATCCTCTGCTGCTCCTCAGGCGAGAACCCTAGCACGATAACCTCGCTCTTGTCGAAGTTAATGCATAGGCCCGACATCTCCTGAAAGCAAAGGAGGAGGAACTTAAGGTTCGCAATATCGAAAAGATGATCCCTCTATCATGATCATCGTGTCATCTGCATATTGGAGCTAGGTGAGCCCGGCCCCCGGGATGAGGTGGCTGACCACACCGGTGATGTGGCCGACTGCCTTCGCTCTATCAAGCATCTCTGCGAGGGCGTCCACGACCGCGTTGAAGAGCAGGGGGGCAGGGGGTCTCCCTGTCTAACACCGCAGGCGGGGTGGCAGTATGGCCCAATCACTCCATTGATGTTAATCGCCGTGCTCCCAGTCATGACGAACTGCATAATCCAGGTGATCAGGCGATCATCGAACCGTCGTCTAGTGAGGGTCTGCCGAAGAAAATTCCAGTCCAGAAGGTCGTAGGTCTTCTAGAAGTCCAGCTTCAAGAAGATGCCTTTCAACTTCCTGGACTTGATCTCGTGGATAACCTCGTGAAGGGCGAGGATCCCATCATGTATGAATCTGCCTTTGAGGAAGGCAAATTGATACTGATGGGTGAGGCGTTCCATGACTGGGGCAATGCGAGAAGCACAGACTTTCACGAAGATGCGTTGGATGACGTTGAGGACCGTAATGGGTCTGAATTGGCGGATGTCCGAGGCCCCTCTAACTTACGGGATCAAGGTTATCACGCCGAGGTTCAGCCGGCCCATCACCAGGGTCCCCATGTAGAACTCCTGGAACATAGGCATGACGACCGGTTGGAGTTCCCTCCAGAAGGTCTGGAAGAAAGCTACCGGGAGGCCGTCGAGGCCCGGGGCGGAGTTGGCCTTCAAGGCCTTCACCGCCCGCTCAACCTCCTCCGGCAAGAATGGGAGGGTGAGCTCCGCATTCTCATCGGCAGTGACCCTGGACCTAGATGGCCAGAAGTCGTCTGCCAACGCGATCCCTATGCGGGGTCCCGCCGAGAAGAGCGACGTATAGAACAAGTAAATATGGGAGGAAAGCGCGCCTGCCTCCTCGATGAGGAGCTCGTTGTCCCAAAGGCATGGGATAGAGCATTTCCTACGGCGTCCGTTGGCCACCACATGGAAATAGGAAGTGTTCGTGTATCCCTGAAGGAGCCAGTTTTGGCGGCTGCGTTCCCTCCAGAACAACTCCTCCCCCTTGTAAATCTCAACTAGGGAGGTCTCAAGGGCATAACGGTGGGACCACTCGTTCACTGGGTCAAGGGCCTGGATCTCCTCCAGCAAAGCTCCCTTCTGGAGTCTCGCCGCAGCCCCCAGATTAGCCCCCCAGCCCCTCATGAATTGGCGGGCCACCTTAGCGCAGTGGTGCTAGACATCCACTGCATTGAATCTCCTAGGGGGGACGCAGCCGCCGACAACCATCTAGACTATACTGCTTCCACAAACCCTGGCTGGTTAAGCCAGAAGTTCTCGAAGTGGAAGCAGTTTAGCCGTGGCGGGGCGCTCCCCCCCGTGGAGAGAAGCAGAGGGACATGGTCCGAGCCTATTCTGGTGTTGGCGCGAAGAGAGCACAGAGGGAAGGCTACCTCCCAATCGGCCGAGACCAAGACGCGGTCGAGAACACTACGGACAGCGTCAGCCCTGTTGTTGGACCTAGTGAAACGGGCTCCTACTCGCGTAATCTCTCTAAGAGCAAGATCCGCGATGCAATCGTTGAACATCCTCATGCGTGGGACGTCCACGTTGCTGGAGCTCTTTTCATCAGGAGAGTGAATCAAGTTAAAGTCGCCCGCCACCACCACCGGGGTGGTGCATCGGTTGACCTTGGCCCTAAGTTCAGCCAGGAAGACTGGAGAACGGCTATGGTTCGCAGGGCCATAAACGATGATCACCTCCCAACGGAGGTTGGACCGTCTATGAGTGAGGGACATGCTCACGAAGAATTCCCCGTGGTCCATATCATCCACCTCAAAGGTATCCTCCTTAACGCCGAGGAGGATGCCTCCGGAGTGACCTGAAGCTGGGAGCCAGTTCCAAGCAAACTTGTGGCGCGATAAACCCTAGAGTTCCGAGAGCTGGAAGTCTTGTTTGATCGTTTCCTGGAAGCCCACGATGTCAACGTTTTCCTGTCGCATGTAGTCCTTTATTTGGCGTTTCCGACCATCATTACCAAACCCCCGAATGTTCTAGATCAGCGCGATAATGGCTGGCCAATTCATTGGATAACATTCTTGGATTTGGTCCCCTTACGGGGGACAGGTCGAGTCTTGTCGGATGGCGGGGGCCTCGAGCTCGAATTCGGCGGCCTTCCTAGAGAACCCCCGTCTAAGGGAGTCTCCTGGGAGGCGGCCGAGGGGCGCTGCTGAGAAGAACCAATGAGCCTAGATCCAGGATCAGGTGTCCCAGTTCCTGGTGTTGTCGAGGTTTCCCCTGCTCCCGTGCAACACGTGCACGAGCCGCGACGAGGGACCCCTCGTAAATCTCCTTAGCTCTTATCGCCGCAATCTGATCAAGCTTTGGTCCCCGCTCCCCACGGAAGACCACGCCGTTGTCGGCAGCCACTAGTGCAAGGTGATCTAGAGGGACGTCGTCCATAACTGAGAACCTGGAACCTGAAGCAGAGCCCCAGCAGTCAGGCGCCCAGTTTGGGGAGCCTCTCACACCATATGATCTATTCCCTCTGACCCATATTAGTTGACTTGGATTTGTCAAAATTTGGATAAACCTATATACTAAATAGTTTTTAGATTCATTTAAATTTAGACAAATTTGAGTCAACTAATATGGGTCGAAGGGAGTACATAAAACCAGAGATCTAGTATGTTTGTTCAGCACAGCATACCCACACTCGTCGCTTTTTTTTGTTGTTGTAACATCTTCACAACATTTTGTCCCATGATGTGTCAAAGAATTACCAAAACACCACAACATCTTGAGAGCAACAATGCAACAAAAAATTATTGATGTGCGCCAAATTCTCGCAACTCGTAGCAAATCACGTGAGTCGTATCAAAATCTATGAGAAAAGTCAAAATACGTATGAAGCATGGGACGCCAATGTTTGCAACACGTCATAAAAATATTCCTAGCAGATGGGGAAGTGTCGAAGGGATTACCCCTGGGTAATTGATGGCCGGTTGATGGAGATCAGCCAGATGATTGAACTCAAGACGAAGTCCAAAGAAGGCTAAGACCAAGAGAGACGGCTGACCATTCAGCCGGATACGGAAGATCGCCAACGTGTCGGTCCTACTGGGCAATCCTAGCCGGACGGAGCAAGGCTAGTAGGTGAAGGAGCTAGGATACGTGCGCCACAGCGCGCGCCGCACCCTAGCTAGCTATCGATCGGACATAAAGGCACAAGATGGCAACACGGATGCCGGGAACCATGAAGGCGGCCAATAGCGTACCCGTATCGACCGGGGGCGGCTACCGCTGCCTATGTCGGATGGGGAGGTATCTACTGTTTCCGTGCTGGCCGAGGGGCGGGACGCTGTAGCTGACCTCAGGAAGACAAGATACTATAGATGACTAGCTGGCTAGGGCCCGCATGTGGGACCCACCGGCCGGCCAAGCTAGTGTAGGCAGTATATAAAGGACAATGGGTCGTTCATAGCAAGGGTTAGTCTCAGTTAGTTTGATAGCTCACATACAGCTCGAGGAGCCCTTGTAGTTCCTGGTGTTCATCATCATATAGTCAGTCCATGCAGGAGCAGGAGTGTTATTTTATCATGAGGGCTTCGAACCTAGGTACTTCTTATGTCTCGCTACACATGCTTGTATCCAATCCCGCCTGCGGATATCATCGTTAGCTTCTCTCCTTGTTCCTACCCTCTATTTAGCCTTCTTAGGCACTGTCGTTCTATATATGACAATAGTTATGTTGGTGCTCTTGGGAATATGCCCTAGAGACAATCATGTATGATGATATTTCTCATTGTATTCATAAATATATTAAGTTATCCTTGTATAAACATCTGATGTGTATCATTAAATATGTGATTCGGTTGTGGAACTATGCATTCATGTTGTTTATACTAAATATCCTTGGTCATCGAGATTGTGCTGGACACACAACTTAGACCAATATGAAAGTCGGCTGGATGACTCGGTTCCACTTGTCATGGGCATGGTGATGCCATTCCGACTTACAGGATTCGGCTAAAGAGTTTAGCGAGTCAGATTGATCCATATTGAGGTATAACGAACAAGTTGTCATTTCTATATCTCAATCAATGTAATCCTTAGACCTGAGTTTGTTGCACAGTTCGAGCTGAGGATCACTCACTTAGGTTCTGTCAAACACTGATCTGTAATTAGGCATTTATAAAGGCAAAGTTCGGGTCGACTGAAGCTGCGCAATGTGAATAACCAAGATGGGATTTTGCCCCTCCACTTGGAGAGATATTCTCTGGACCCTCTCGGATGATATGGTTCAGAAAGCATGGCCACGCACAACTCAGTTAAGTGTTAACCGAGGCGATCGATTAAGAATTAGTCGGATGAATCACTTATCTTGGATCGAGAAGAGAGTCGGACTATTTAAGGGATGACACATATTAGCCTATAGTCTGACAAGGTATATCTCGAGGCAAAAGGGATTCGGATGTAAGTCGCATTGGAAAGGCAAGTCGTCATGACTCTTTGGTACTTAGGAGTCAGCATGTTCTGCTAGGAGCCACTACCGACTGATCTATTGAGAGTCAGACTCCAATCGTGTCCAAGTAGCCATGAGTCTGCGGGGTCACATACTTAAGAGCGGGAGCAAGTTCAGATTGGATCTGAACCGGAAATCTGGTTGGGTTGGACCTGGGATGGATTTGGACTGAGTTAGTGAGTCAGACTCAAAGTGACTAATATTATTTGGGTTTTAGTGAATGGACCACGAATAAGTGGAGCCCACTTTGACTTCCTATATATAGTGGGGCACAGAAACCCAGGAGGATTAACGGTTAGGTCATTCCATGTGTGGGAAACTCTAGCTCCACAGCAGTCCTGCCGCCATTACGAACCTAGCAGTTCGCCTCCGGCGCTCCTCCTTGTATGTGTGGATACCAGCAGCAGTGTTGTACGATCAGCACCAGAACGATCATGATCAGATCGGATCGTGAGGACTGCACTGCATCAACTGGCGCGCTTTATCAGTAATCCGCAACCACGCGTCTAGTGGGAATCCTCATGGCCTTCTACCTCAGCTAGTCTTGGGATCACAATGTTAGAGGAAAAACTTTTGTTTTATCTCTGTGTGGACCAACAGGTGCCCACCGTGGGGCAAGATGAATACGACTGGAGTCTCGTTCCGCACGATACCTTACACTTGTGCTGATGAGCGCATGGCTTCCAGCCTCGTGCTTACTCTAGGCTAGTTTGATTGCGTCATCGACAATGCCTCGTGCTTCGTCGGTTCCACCTTCCCGGCGGACGACACCATCTTGTTGTTCGGCGACTTTCCAGTCTACGTCGCCACCGTTTCAGAGCATTTCCCCCAGGAGATCTCTGCTTTGCGGAGCCGCAGCCCTCAGCCGGCAGCGCGCTAGTCGCTCCCCTTGGCATGGAGGTCATGATGGCTGGGTCAAGCACGTACCTACGTCGCCCCGCGCTCGAGCGCATGGGGGATGGAGCCGGAACTTTCGCTCCACCATAAGAGAAAGACCATGTGGAGCTCGCCATCGACGGGATCCTCACCCCCATGAAAGTTGAAGTGGATCCAAATGGAAAAATCATGTTTTTTTTGCATTTCTGCTCTAACTCATAATTGTGAACTTTTTTGGGGGAAGTTAAAGGTTTTTAAAGATCCGCTAAGAGAATATCTAAATTATATGAACAAAGCGTGATAAATATTCACAGTGAAAAATATACTTTTTCAAGTGAGTTATGCTAAACTATATACTATCATGATAGCATGATCTCACAGAGTGAGATTTGGTTCACATCGGCAGTCGTGATCCTGGTTTTGAAAAAAAAAATCGTATTTTTGAGTTTCAAAAAATTCTGAAAAAAAATACGGAATATAACCAATGATATCATACAAACGTGTAAACTACGAATTTAATACTTTGTATTATGAGCTACAATAAAATGCTAAAAGTGTGGATCTGATTATACATAGTTTTACATCTCTAAATTTTGCGAGGTAACGGTGATATTGTTTGTTTATTATTGCCCCGTACTATAGTATCGTATTGTCTTGTTCCTAGAGATACTCCCTCCGTCTAAATTAATAGACTTTAATTTGTCTAGATCCAGGTATATCTAGTAGTTCTAAAACATGTCAGATACATTTAAATCTAAACAAATCTAAATATATTAATATGGAGAAAAATATTTTAATCGACTAACATAATCTACTATTTGAGCGCCAAAGAAAATCTAATATTTTATATCTTTTATGAACTAAGGTAATAGTAAGTCGCGGAGTAGGCAGTCTCAGCACGTTTCACCCACGAAAGTGGACGTCCGAGACAATGTCCTCGTCAAGTTTCCCAAGTCTTTTTTTTCGATTTCCTCGTCCTTTCCAACCAAGTCATAACTGAGCTTCGCACGCGCTCTTCTTCTACCTCGACATCTATAAATAGCCGGCTGATGCAGCACATCTCATCACCAGCCACAGCTCAAGCCACAAGAGGCATTACTTAGCCATACCCACTTACTACTACATAGTATCACCTGCTCGGCAAGCCAGCCGAATCTTCGATCCCATTAATGGAGCTTCCTCAGTGGGCGTCCTTCCTGGGCATCGTGGTTGCCACGGTGCTCTTCCTCAAGGCCGTCCTCGGCCGCCGGAGCCGCAAGTACAACCTCCCGCCGGGTCCCAAGGCGTGGCCGATCATCGGCAACCTGAACCTCATCGGCACGCTCCCGCACCGCTCCATCCACGCGCTGGCCAAGCAGTACGGCCCACTCGTGCAGCTCCAGTTCGGCTCCTTCCCCGTCGTCGTCGGCTCCTCTGTCGAGATGGCCAAGTTCTTCCTCAAGACCCACGATGTTGTCTTCACCGACCGGCCCAAGACCGCCGCCGGCAAGCACACCACCTACAACTACTGCGACATCACCTGGTCCCCTTACGGCGCATACTGGCGGCAGGCCCGCAAGATGTGCCTGACCGAGCTCTTCAGCGCCAAGCGTCTCGAGTCATACGAGTACATCCGCAGGGAGGAGGTGTTCGCCCTCCTCCGCGACCTGCATCGCGGCGCGGCCACCGCCGGCGCCGGCCGCGCCCTCGTGCTCAAGGACTACCTTTCCACGGTGAGCCTGAACGTGATCACGCGCATGGTGATGGGAAAGAAGTACCTGGAGAAGGAGGTGAGGGACGAGAGCGGCGCAGTGATCACGACGCCGGAAGAGTTCAAGTGGATGATCGACGAGCTGTTCCTCCTCAACGGGGTGCTCAACATCGGCGACTCCATCCCATGGCTCGACTGGATGGACCTGCAGGGGTACATCAAAAGGATGAAGAAGCTGAGCAAGATGTTCGACCGGTTCCTGGAGCACGTCGTGGAAGAGCACAGCGAGCGGCGCCGCTGCGACGGGGAGAGCTTCGTGGCCAAGGACATGGTCGATGTGCTGCTGCAGTTCGCCAGTGATCCCAATCTGGAGGTCAAGCTCAACAGGGAGGGCGTCAAGGCTTTCACTCAGGTCAGCGCTTCCTTCCCTAACAATGAATTAAAATCTGTAGTACTTGCCACTTGCCAGAGTGAAAACAAAATTGGGATCATCGTTGAATGCACAAAAGGGCACAAGAATATTAGGATTGTAGCTGATTTATAGATGACTTGTCGCAATCGTCTGCCGTTGGGGCTTTATACTATCAACCTGGTCAGGTAGGCCGACGAATATTACATTGTAGGTTTATGGGTGTCGGACTCAGATAATTGCAGCGAGAACTACTGACCCACTTATCTGAAACTTTCAAAGTTGAGAAATATAATGGGCTTATTGTTGCTGATAGCTACGTACGTCCCCACCAAGTGCGATAGCTAGCCGATAGGTACTTTAATTTCTAATACTCCTACTAATAATAATAAGTTCAACCGATCGAGCAACAGTACAGAAAAGATATTTTTCCAGAGCGAAGGACATACGTTTAAGTTCAATATGGTAGACAGTGCACGCAGAAATTACATAATGACAGAGATTCCATTAGGACAGCTGTTCAATGTTTCCTCAGTTCAATATCAAGATCGCAATGTCCTCATCTTAACCGTGGCACGTGCAGGATCTCATTGCTGGGGGCACAGAAAGCTCGGCGGTGACGGTGGAATGGGCTCTCTCGGAGCTGCTGAAGAAGCCTGAGGTGTTCGCCAAGGCGACCGAAGAGCTGGACAGTGTAATCGGCCGTGGCCGCTGGGTCACGGAGAAGGACATCCCGAGCCTACCATACATAGAGGCCATCGTCAAGGAGACAATGAGGCTGCACCCGGTTGCGCCGATGCTGGTGCCCCGACTCTCCCGTGAGGACACATCCATCGGCGGCTACGACATCCCCGCCGGCACACGCGTGCTAGTCAGCGTGTGGTCCATCGGCCGCGACCCGGAGCTGTGGGACGCGCCGGAAGAGTTCATGCCAGAGCGGTTTCTGGGCAGCAGGCTCGATGTTAAGGGGCAGGACTACGAGCTGCTGCCATTCGGATCGGGACGAAGGATGTGCCCTGGGTATAGTCTAGGACTGAAGGTGATCCAGGTGAGCCTAGCCAACCTGTTGCACGGCTTCACGTGGAGGCTCCCTAACGGCGTGGAGCTGAGCATGGAGGAGATCTTTGGGTTATCCACGCCACGAAAGTTCCCGCTGGAGGCCGTCGTGGAGCCCAAGCTCCCGGCTCACCTCTATGCCGAGGCTTAAACATACGATCGATCTGTGTTGAGTCATTATTACTGCTTGTGGTGCTATATTTTTCTTTTTTGTCTTTTCTTGTGTGGTTTGTTGTTCAGAGTCAAGTGATATAATGGGGATTTCTAAAGATAAGTGTAAGTCGATAAGATACTTTGTAATCAATACTAACTCATCAGTTCAATAAGTGAATGCATCCATGAGATATGTGGTTGTCTTGAAGCTGCAAAATATGGTCTGCTTTTGAGGGAAGTCCATTACTAGATCTCGAGTCCGGCAATACCGCACGAAATATTCATACTCCTATATACTCATATATACATAAGTACATGAGAATATTCATACTCCTATATACTCATATACGTACACCGGAATACTGCACGAAAGTCCGGCAATTCTTCTCCCCAGGCGACGGAGTTCTATTGGATTGAAGGCGACATAATTAAGCATGAATACTTGTGGAGGAATTATACATTTGATTCTTGATCAAGAATTACATCAACCAACGAATCTCCGTTGCACTGTTCATACGAACAAGATCCAATCTACTCCCTTCGTCCAAAAAAGGATGTCTGAGTTTTGTGTAAATTCTCATGTATAAGACGCGTTAGTGTATAAGTACATGAAAATCTAGACAATTCTCCGACACCAGTTTTGGATGGATGGAGTATATATGTTTTCTCTATAGTTTGATCTTGGTGGTTTCCGTAAGCCAAAATTTTTGTTTTCCCCGTACAGATCCCTACGATTGACACCCATGGTTTGTAAACATGTCCCTAAATGTTATCTGCATACATGCATGTCACCACCACCAACTATGGGTCCTCGTGCTACTTAAAAGTTAAAAGTAAACCAAGTATGGAGCCAATGTGCACATAAGTACATAAACTGCACAAGAGGGTACTATTCGTTTTATCAAAAACCATATCATTACAATCGTGGGATGATCAGAAGAGATGGGTTCCAGAGGACAACTCTCCTGTACAATCGGTGGGATGATCAGAAGTGATGGGGTTTCAGAGGACAGCTCTTCGATACAATCGTGGGATGGAATTGTCGAAAAGAGTATAACGATATGGAACAATGGTGGTGATGCGAGAGAACAAGGAGGCATCTGAAATCTAATTGTTGGTTTCGCCGAGGGTTCTGTCCACCTCCTTAATATGATGGTGTTAAAGCGCAATGTGCATGGGTCTGAGCCCATCTCGGCTCATTCATGAAATACGACGTACGGCAGGTAGCGGAGGAGAAGCGTGTGTGCCACTCCTCTTCTAATGTTCTATTTAGTGGTAGAAGACCCGCTGATAAGTAGGTCAAACTCCTTCTCAACTGGCAATGTGGAACTAAATTAATTGGACTATGGGCGTAAAGCCCACTAGTAAATTCCGACATACGAAAGCCCAAAGTTTTGATATTTTTTATATTTGGTTGGTCGGTTTATGTATCCACTCTTTATGATATGTGCTTGTAATACTCTGGATGATAATAGTGCAATATAAATGATTGTGCTTTTGTTCACATTGTCGAAGCTTGTGAGGCAAACTCCCTTTTTTACTCGCTGGAGAAATTGTACCGATCACATTGGATTTAGTGCATATCAAAAGATATCGCCCACAATGAGAGTGATTTCATCAGGCATTCCGGATGGTTACACCAATGATTATCTTCGCATTGAAAAAGATACCACATTCAAGCGCATGTAGTAAACGTCAACGGCTTCAGAGCCAAGCACCAGGCGCTCGGTTTTCACCTCGGTAACCTCCAGAAGGCGGCCATCAAGGAGGGTCGCATGCCCCCGATTAAGCCCAAGGCGCCCAAGGTCAAGGGACTAGGCATTAAGAAGTGGAGGAAGTGCCAGAGGGAGGAGGTGGAGGCCATGAGGGGCCACTGATCTTGTGTTGCTGCTATAAAGCAGCTTCTTTTATATTGTTCGTGTTGAACTTGTCTGCTGATGCTGCTGAGCAGCCTAATTGTTGAACCTCGTAAGTACCGTACTATATTAGCTATTTTATCTATATCTTCTCTGTTTAATGATTGTATTTATGGTGCTGGTTAGATTTGCTGCTCTAGATTTGTTACCAGATTAGAAAAAACGAGGGCCAAAAGGAACAATGAATAAAAAGATAAGCTTCTCTAGATTCGCTACCTTTTTGGGCAAAAAACACAAAGGTTAGCGAGATAGAGGGGAGAAAGACGCTCTTAAAAATAAATCATAAAAATAACAAAAAAAAAACTTCCAATTTAGGCAACAGGGCGCACGTAACCACCAAACGCGTCCCACATGGTCCCACACCACGTCCTCCAAAACGCATCCCAACAAGCCGGCCTCACGCAGCCCAACATGACAGGCCTCACACATCCACATAACGCGTACCTGACCAACCAGCCCCACGTGGTCCCACTTGTCAGCATGTAAGTCCGCACGTAACGGCGAGGGTCCACTACAAGACCCGACTGAATGCAGCCTCACTTGTCAGCACGTGACGGCAAGACTAACGGACAACGAGTTTCAGACCGTGGGAGTTTTTCATAGTAGAAGATAGGCAAAAGTGAGAAAAAGTTAAGCAGCTAGAAAAAACTGAGTACATCTAACGAATCAGGGGCACGAAAATAGAAATCCCTGGCATGGCGAACGAGAAGGTTGTCGTGCTTCATCCGGGGGGTCGCTCTGAACGGGCCCTGCATCCGGTGGAGGGTGTTGGTGCCGCCCTCTTCATGAGCTGATTGTGGTCGAGCCGGCCGACGAGCGAGCTGATTTCACATGATCACTGCATACGGTATCCCTTGCAAATACCATAACTGCATGGGTGATTTTGCACATGATCACCAATGATGAGAGAGAAATGGACTTATAATTTTTCTTCCACAATATTGGTTGTTGTGTCAAACCTCAAAGTTACCCACCGAGATATACCGGCAGACTGAAGACAAGGCTACACATACCCAACTTCCCGATGATCTCTTTGAGCATCACTGGCAGCTATATGAGAGATAGTCTCCAAATTTATTGATTTCATTTCATTTCATTTGTATTCATGTGTGATTGGAACAATTTTTTGCATTTTGTACCATTCGATTATTTGTTTAATTAGTTGTATTTAAACTATTACTATAATTTGGATCATTGCTGTAGTGTGTAGTGTCAAAACATTAATAAGTTTGATTTATATTGTTGTTACATTAAGATTTGTCCAAAATCATAAATATGGGCTAACTATCAAAAGTTGTTCCACGGTACCGCGTGCGCTCAGAAAAAACATATATCCGAAACTTGTACCGTAATCATTTTAAGTACGAGTTTGAGGGCTATATTCCACCCGAGCACGCGAGCGGTATCGCATATATTTTTTAGGGCTACTCGATCCTTTTTTCTGGATATGCATTTTTCCGGGATCCGCTAGAGATGCTCTAAAAAGTCTTCATCATTTTAGGATGCATGTATTTTTGTGTTGTAGCACATCTTCCACGATTGTAGATGTAATTATCAAAACATGATTAACACTAGAGAGATAATCACATATGAGTCGCTGGATAGAATGTCGAAAGGCGGTATGTTCCTAGAGACAAAAGCCACAATCTTTGTTGAGTGGGCATTAGCAATATCCTTGACGAGGTCACCCGATATGGTCCTGAAGCCAGAGGATTCGGACATGAGTTGTTGTGCCAACTCGTTATCCGAAAACCTAATCGCCTCTCATCTCTGCCTGTTCAGAATCAGAAGAGATGGGCTTCTGGAGGACAGCTCTCCTATACAGTCGTGGGATGGAGTTGGTGAAAAGAGTATAGCGATATGGAAGATTGGTGGTGGTGCGTGAGCACGAGAAGGCATCTGAAATCTAATTGTTGGTTACGTCGAGGGTTTCCCGTCCACCTCCTTAATATGATGTTGTTGAAGTGCACTGTGGATGGGTCTAAACCCAGCTCGGCGTATTCATGAATACGACGTAAGGCGGGCCACAAAGGAGAAGGGTGTGTGCCACTTCTTTTATCATGATCTATTGAGTGGTAGAAGACCCGCTGATAAGTAGGCCCAACTCCTTCCCAAATGGCAATGTGGAACCGAGTTGATTGGACTATGGACCTAAAGCCCACTAGTAAATTCCGACATACGAAGGCCCAATGTTTTGGTATTTTTTATATTTGGTTGGTTGGTTTATGTATCCACTATTTATGATATGTGCTTGTAATACTCCGGATGATAATAGTGCAATATAAACGATTGTGTGTATTGATTGGTATTTCCCTTTTCCAAAAAAAGAAAAGGCCTAGAACATGCCAAAGCGGTGTATTAACAACATTCCAGGTGTTTAGGGATTAAGTACGTTAGAAATGCGTCAAAAAATATTAATCATAACTGAACATTACTACAACTTGCCTCGTATTATTTTGATTCTCTCCAACAACTTACAACTGCATTTCAATGTTAGAGTTGTTTTTTTATCTATGGGTCTAGTTACCCATTATGTTCTTTTTTGTCTGATATAAGCTAGTAGTTTGATTTCAAAATATTTACTGGTTCCTTCCGTAAGATGTTAGCTATAATTCTTGCTTATGTTGCTTATAGTGGTACGATTTCTAGGTTTTGTTTCTCTCAAATTAGTAGTGAATGACATTGAGTATGGGCGGATCAGCAAAAGGACCATAGAGCCACCCCTTGGCGATGTACCGGTACGTGGCCTCCGTGTAGTGAACCCCATCCCAATTGATGAATGTCGAAGGATCCTTGCAGGCAGTCACCCCCGGCATTCCACAGACGTCGCTGGCGTTCCAGTTGTACTTCCCGCCACCACCGCAGCAAGCACGGAGGGCGTCTGGGCCCGTGACACCTGCAAATCGCACATTTTTTTAAAAAAGAACAATGGCCTAGATGACTGTACTGATGCAAGTCCGCAACATAAATTTTGATAAATCCTTACCGAATCGACTAGGATTCTGGAGGATTGAAATGATCGGGTGGTAGAAGTCGGCGAAGATGATCCTGGCATGAGGGTACTTGACCCTAAGAACGCCAATTGCCGCGCGGAGCAAAGAATTGTGGCGCCTAGCCACGCGGTTGATGTCGATTAGGCAGCCGATGTGGTCGTAGTTCTCCGTCCTGTTGAGGCTTGACCGGAGCGCGAGCATGGTCGGTGAGCACCCGTTTGGTGGATTGCCCGGCACGACAACGTATACCGCGCCTTCCTTGACGAGCCTCTGCGGTGCCAATGTAATAACAGACTAGTTTAGCCATGTGTCTTGTCAAAAAAAAGTTTAGCCATATGTACGTTCAAGTGCAAATGTTTTTGGATCGTGTTACAGATCATCGTCACGTCCTAGCGTAATAGCTCACAAAATCATGTGTTTTGAAAAAAATATTCCACTGCAGGACTGAAGAAACTGCACAAAATATGTATACCTTGACGGCCATTGCAATTTTCTTCACAACTTTGGGTACATAAGGCTTCACTTCGTCTTCCGTCTTCCCCGCATTCCACACCAAGCTGTAGTCGTTCACTCCAAGCTCCCCAACGAAGAAGAGAGCTTTACTGAAACGGTCTCTGCACTCTGTTTGCATTAACCAGTTGCTCAGTATGTAATTCCTAGTGTGGAGTACTAGGAATTAAGCACTACAAGATCTGTACTGTACTATACTACTGGCGATCATGTCAGAGACCTTTTGTGGTGTTGCAGATCGATGGCTTGAGCTTCTCGAACCAACCCAGCTGCACCTTGAGACAATTATTCAGAAGATTGAACTGAACCAGCTTGCTCCTCTCGTAAAAGCCGGCGTCGATCGCCGTCGCACCGCCAACCGCAAAATTCACGCCTTTGGAGACGTCCGAGCTATTCTGCAGGGAGGCTCGAAGAAGAGGGAGACCAAACTGCTCGGCTGCAACCATGGGAAGGACAGGTGTCAGTTCAGAACCAAAATAGAACATGTGTACTTACTTCAAAAAAAATAGAACATGTGTACTAAAATTTGAAAAAATTACATACCCAAATAGTCAAATTTTCAGCAAATTACTCTTCTAGGTAAATCAGATCAGATAGGCGTGACTTACCGATGAAATCAACAATGACTCTCCCGTCACTGATGCGGCCCGAAGGGTGGCCGAAGAAGGTCATGCCGTAAGGAGGCTTGTCCTGCCACACGGGCATCGACGGATTAGCAGCCATGATCACGAAGTTGCCGGTGTCGATGTAGGAGTCCCCGAAGGTAAACATCGAGGTGAAGTAGCGGGAGTCGGAGCTCACACCGTGGAGACACGAGAGGAATAGTAGGGAGAATACAAGCGTGAGTGCCATGGCTGTTAGAACTTGGAATCCTGAAGAACATTCAAAGGCGTGGCAAGGCTATTTATAGCGAGACGCTGCCCGGTTGCTATTTCTAGAAAAGGAAGCAGTCTACCTTGTGAATCAACCGAGTACCGAACTGTCCCTAGCTCTCTGATCCGGATTTCTAGCAGTGGAGTGAAGATTAAGTGTTGTTTTAAGATGCTTCCAAATTATCATGAAGTGTTCATTTTTATTGAATAAATGGCTAATGTTAGTATTATAGCTGTTGAGGAGAAAGATGCAAACGTTGGCTAGGAGTACTCCCTCCATCCAAGAATAGATATCTTGGGTTTTCAAATTTTAAGTGAATCTATATACTAAATAGTGTCTAGATCCATCTAAATTTTGATAAATTTGAGACATCTATTTTATAAAGGAGGGAGTACTTTACATTTCTACAATTAAGGGAAGTAAATTATAGCATCATTATAGCACGAAGTATATAGGGAAGTTATAATAAGGCTACTTAATCAGATTCCTAATTTTAATTTCGTTACAAGTATTGTGCATGGAATTATTTAGGTTTATACATGATGCACAAATGCTAATTGTTAATTATTCCGGTACTATTATTTCGAATTGTTTCTCTTTGTTGTTCAATTTATTTTCCAGGCCTGCGCACGGTATTAAAAAGACACTACTCCTGTTTATTGTGCATTAGCAGGTTTTGTACTATACTGCTGTTAATGGAATCGATTGGAATTGCAGGAGCAGATGGCTTTTCTCTCTAGCTCCTTCTGTCTCTGAAGGTAGGAAGCAGAGTTCATAGAATTGGAATTGCAGGAGCAGATGGCTTCTCTCTCTAGCTCCTTCTTTCTCTGAAGGTAGGAAGCAGAGCTCATAGAATTACCATGTGTTTGTTCCTGAAAGGCTGAAATTGCTGCTTCCTTCTGACTGATTTTTTTTTTTGAAAAAGGGCATTTTATTGCATCACACAATGTTTACACCCGGCCTCTGCATAACTAGGATGCACACAACCAACCACACACACACGACACATGGTACATAATGTATAACGGATTACAAAGAAACATTTGCCCACCTAAAAAAACTCTATCCGCAGTTCACGCTGCCATCTATGTTGGAGAAAGATATCCCTCGCCGTGTTCTCCAATCGCGTACATCCCTCCACAAATAAGTCGCGGAACTCCATACGCTGAAGAGCAGTCCATGACCTGAGAATGGCCGTGGCTCTGTAGATAACCTACAAGGTAGAAGAATCATTATTATTAAAAATCTTGTCATTCCTACATAGACAAAGCGATCAAATAATGGCAAGCGCTTCCACCCTAAATAAGGTCCCAAATTTATCTGCAATCTCATTCAGCCAGTTACCAAAAACATTGGTGACCGACCTAGGGGGAGACAAACCCGAGGCTATTTGGATGATTGACCATATAACACGAGGAAATTTACAATGAAAGAATAAATGCCGAATTGTCTCATTATGATGACAAAACACACATTGTGTACTTCCATGCCAATTCCTCTTAACAAGATTATCTTTTGTAAGAATAACCCCTTTACGAAGATACCTGGCGAAAATCTTTGTTTTAAGAGGTATTCTCATCTTCCAAATTTTACAATTATCATCTACCGGAATATCAGGTTGGATCAGTGCTCTATACAAAGAGTCAACAGTAAAATTACCATTAGACAACAAATTTCATTTAAACTCATCTGTACCCTCTGTTAGCTGGACATCGGCTAATCTTACTAAGAGACTTTGCCAAGATGCTAACCGAGGTCCTAACAAACTTCTTCTAAAGGAAACATTAGGAGGAGTAGACTCCGTCACAACTGAAAGTGTCTGTCTTTTATGTCTAACAATTGAGTAAAGAGCAGGTACTGTTCTCGGAGAGAGGTTTGGCCTAGCCATGTATCTTTCCAAAACCTAATCTGCGATCCATCCTTAAAATTAAAAGTGCCAAAACAGAAAAAATGTTGCTTAGACGCCATTAGCCCAGCCCAAAAGTGTGAGTCTCCGGGTTTCCACACCATTTGGGCCAAAGCTTTTGACCCAACATATTTCCGCCATAAAATTGTTTGCCAAATAACCTCTTGAGTGAGCAGCTTAAAAAGTCATTTGCAAAACAGAGCGATATTTTTGACCTTCAAGTCATGGATACCAAGTCCTCCATACTCCTTTGGTCTACAAACAACATTCCACCTGGCTAATCTATACTTCTTTTTCTCATTATCCCCTTGCCAAAAAAATCTTGAACGGAAATAATCCGTTTTCTTCAAGACTCCTTTTGGTAGCAGGAAGAAAGATATCATATACAGTACCATGTTTGTAAGTACCGAATTAATGAGAACTAGTCTGACTGAATACAAGAACGATTTCTGTTTGCAAGCAATGGAGCATGTGGCTGTGGCTCACAATGATGGAAAGCAGGCAACCGTCGTCCAATGGTATTGCTGATGGAGTCCCACACTGGGAATACAACTATACATGTGCGAAAGGACATCAGTCCATGAATCGGTTTAATCAAGCTTGTTAAAGGGCTGTCATGTTTAATCTGTCAAGCTTCATGCACTAGCCAACGCAACCAAAAGTCCAAACTGATGGAAATGACTAGTGCAATCCACTTATACACTTCAACACCTCCTCTCACGTATGACGGGAAGAAGTCAGCACGTGCAACCGGAAGAGAGCGATGGTGCGCGAAACTCACGTATGACTCAAGAGGCCTATACGTGGACATAGAGGGGTCAACAACAATTTTAGAATAAATTGCGAAAGCCAGAACTCGAACTCGATACCTTAGGCTCTGATACCATGTCAAGCTTCATACACTAGCCAACGCAACCAAAAGTCCGAACTGATGAAAAGGGCTAGTACAATCCACTTATACACTTCAACATAATCATGTTTCAGATTTCCTTCACTAGGAAGGGAGAAACTCAGTCCATGAATCAGTTCACTAGAGGACAAAGACCGTGGTGGTATTGCATTGATTTTTGCAATCCAACGATGTGATCCTATCTCATTCTACATGTTCGAGTATTTCTTTCTCTAACATGACAAGCCCGAAGATGGCGTTGCAGGTGACGCGGAAGCTGCGTTCGGCATTGATAGCTTGCAAGCGGATCGTGTTGGAGATTGAGATCGACCTGGAGCAGGAGGGAGCTCATGCAGCGGTGTCGACGCTGATAGCGGGCGGGTGGATCACGAGCTAATCGCGGGACTAGACTGGATTGAAATGAAATTGCAAAGGGATTTACTGTAAAATGGTGTACATGTCAAAAAAAAAATCTCATGTATTGAGTTTTTTTATTCTGTTTGTACTAGATCAAAAATCATCATGTAATATGTATTGAGTCTGTTTGTACTAGATAAAAAAAATTGATGCTTTCCATGAGTAGTTTTATTTTAGTGAGTAGTTGGTATACATGTTAACTTTGCTGAATGATCTTCTTGAGCATGTTTAAATTTTAGTTCGCAATAATGTATAAGTATAAATGAATATTTCTATTTGAGATGAGTTTTTGAATCTGGTGTGTTATCTTAAGCAAGATGCAATATGTAACTAGTGTTACCAATGTAGTATTTGAATCTATGATTTGACTTGGATGTGGGTGACGGCGAGGGAGAGGAGGTTGTTGGTGATGGTGAGGAGGAGGATGTGGGACACGGGCATGATGAAATCAACACCTGGCAGATCCAGAATGCACCTCATCCTAGTCGTCACTTCAACTTCAAGCCGTGGAAGCCAAGGGAATACGCAGAACATGATATGCCAGATGCATACGTGAGGAAGGAAAGTAAGGGCCTGGTCATCAAGGCTAACGGTGATTCCGAGAAGGACGAGGATCCGATGCCTTATCTTGGGAGAAGGTGTGGAGCATTGGTGGACAAGAAAAAGGTTGGCAAGGGGAAAAGACAAAGGGAAAGAAATGATATCGTGGATTCGATGTGCTTTCGTTTATTATCTTGAAGTTAATGGTTTAGTCGTGGATTTGATGTATTTGTCGTGAAATAGTTAATGTTGTGCGTGAACTACTTGTCATGTACTTGTTGTAAACAATCTATGTGATGTTCAACTTGAAGTGGTTAGACTTGTTCTTGGGGTTTTACTTTTTTTGTTTGCTTGATGATCATATTGTTTACAAATAACTCTCTAAAATATGGATTTGCATCTTTGATGGTTATGGTTTGAGTGTGGTACCACAAACAACCGTCTGATAGATACGTCACAACTCCACAGACCAAGGTGCCATGCCTGCCAGCACAGTAGGCATTAAGCATGTACGCACAACACCTTGGCCCTAGGTGTTATGCCATCAATCCGAGGTCCTCCTGAAATTCACCCAAGTACCAAGCACCGCAGGCCAGGGCGTTGTGCTTTCGCAGACGATGCCTTGGGTTAGGGTGTTATGCTCCTAGGCACGAGCCCCGGCCGTCCGACGTGGTAGTGGTCAACAAAATGGACAACGCCTTTGACCGAGTCATTATGTTACCTAATATGGCGCCCAAGATGCGGGCGTTATGCAAAAGGGTTATTCTCGTAAAATATTTTCGCCGAAGGTTTATTTTTTAAAATTCATTCGCATAGGGATTATTTCTGTCCATTTTGCCGTTTTGAGTTTGTCATAAGTGAAATGTCTCTAACGACCTGTAGGGTTCGCAGCATAGAAAACAAAAAATTTCCTACGATGGGAACTATGTACCAAGATCTATCTACTAGATACAAACAACGGGCGGATGTATATCCGTAGAGAACATACCCTTGAAGACCGACAAAGCTTAACGAGTTCAACTCATGGTTGATGTAGACGATCTCTTGCCGATCTCAAGATCGAGAGGAAGTCCTAACGCCGCAAAGCAGCAGCGCATCCGTGCTCGCACACACGTACAAGACACCGGGCAACCTCCGCCTCCTCGCTCCAGCGATGCAGCGGAAGCACAACCCTTTCTTGCCGAATAGCCACCGGGAACATGTATCTCGCTAGTCCAAGACCATGGGGATAAATTCTAATAGGGGAGAGAGATCCTTCACGAGGAGGTGTGAGAGACAAGTGAGAGGAGGGGCTCCTTTTATAAGAGGAGGGGCGGCACCCAAGGGGGTGGCCGCCGGCCATGGGGCTGCCCCCTCCCCTCCTTCATTCATGTGGGTGGACACTCCACTCACAAAATGTCCCTTCAATTTTCTCCACTCAAAAGTCCACTCAAATTCCCATTAAATTTCCACCAAATTTAATGCAAACTCTCATTAAATAAAACTCTTTTATTTTATTCAGAATTTTGTCAATTACTTTAATGACAAACATTCACAAATAACCCCTTGCTAGAATTCCATTTCACATGCATAATTACTTTATGCAATTTCACCCGAAAACCTGTTTCGGTATCTAGTGAAATAAATTCCTGCGCTTGTTTATTCTTTCGGCATGAAACATTTGCTCCAACTGGATGCCAGTGTCCCTTAAGTGTGTCACCCTACGGTTCGCGAATAATGCGGACATGATCGAGACCCTTCTCCGATCAATAATCAGTAGCGGGACCTGGAGATCCATACTGACTCTCACACATTCAACGATGACTTTTCCTGTGATCGTTGGAACCTTTTACGCTTGTATCTTAATCCCTTTGTTTCACGATATATTACATGTCCGAGATTCGATCATCGGTATCTCCATACCTAGTTTGATATCGTTACTGACATGCACTCTTTTCTCGTTCCCGTGATATAACATTCTAGTGATCAAATCACTTGCTTGCAAGCTAACCAATGTGATATCACCGAGAGGGCCCAGAGCATATCTATCCGTCATCGGGATGAACAAATTCCACTCTTGATCCATGATTCTCAACATAACACTTTAGTAGCTTTGAAGCCATCTTTATAATCACCCAGTTACGGAGTGACGTTTGATGTCAACAAGAAACTCTTCCGGTGTTAGTGCTTGGCATGATCTCATGGTCTAAGGATTATGACTACTTCGTAGTTTGTTTATAGCAATATAAACTCAATGACTTTGATCGTAATGCTATACTTCGGATGAATGTTCATCACACCATTACACTAATGTTGTGATCTCGTTATTAACAACATCCAATGTCTATGATCAGGAAACCGTGATCATCTTGTTAATCAACGAACTAGTTTATGAGAGAGGCATAACTAGGAACTTTCTGTTTGTTTATTAAACACACATGTATTAACGTTTCCGTATTAATACAATTATAGCATGCAAAATAAACATCTATCATATACTTGCAATACACATAATAAACATTTTATTATTGCCTCTCAGGGCATATTCCCTTCAGTCTCCCACTTGCACTAGAGACAATAATCTAGTTACATTGTGATGTATCTAACACCCATGGAGTTCTGGTGTAGATCATGTTTTGCTCTAGGGAGAGTTTTAGTCAACGGATCTGCTACATTGAGATCTGTATGTACTTTACAAATCTTTATATCTCCATCCTTGACATGTTCGTGGATGGAGTGAAACCGGCGCTTAATATGCTTGGAATGCTTGTGAGACCTTGGCTCTTTGGCATTGGCAATGGCACCATTGTTGTCACAATAGATCACCATTGGGTCCAACGCGTTTGCAACCACACCTAGTTCGGATATGAACTCCTTCATCCAAACTGCTTCCTGAGCCGCTTCTGAAGCAGCAACATATTCGGCCTCCGTTGTTGATCCCGCCACCACAGGTTGTTTGGAGCTCCTCCAACTAACCGCTCCGCCATTCATGAGAAATACGTATCCGGATTGAGACTTAGAGTCATCCGGATCGGTGTCAAAGCTAGCGTCGACATAACACTTAGCGACGAGCTCTTCTTTACCTCCATATACAAGAAACATATCCTTAGTTCTTCGCAAGTACTTAAGGATATTCTTGACCGCTTTCCAGTGTTCTGAACCTGGATCCGATTGGTACCTATTAGTCAAACTAATAGCATGTGCCACATCCGGTCTTATACATAGCATGGCGTACATTATAGAGCCTATGGCTGAAGCATAGGGGACCTTGTCCATTATCTCTTTTTCTTCCGCCGAAGCCGGACTTTGAGTCTTACTCAATGTCGTGCCTTGTGTCATAGGTAAGAACCCCTTCTTACTATTTTCCATTTTAAACTTCTTTAAAATCTTATCAAGGTATGTACTTTGCGATAGCCCTATTAGGCGCCTAGATCTATCTCTATAGATCTTTATGCCTAATATGTATGACGCTTCACCTAGGTCCTTCATTGAAAATTTGCTGTTTAGATAACTTTTAACACTGTTTAAAAGATCTATATCATTTCCGAATATGTCATCCACATATAATATCAGAAATGCCACATTGCTCCCACTCACTTTCTTGTAAATACAAGCTTCTCCATAAGTTTGGACAAATACAAACTCTTTGATCACCTCATCAAAGCGGAGATTCCAACTTCGTGATGCTTGCTTCAATCCATAGATGGATCGCTGAAGCTTGCACATCTTGTTAGCATCCTTAGGATCGACAAAACCCTTTGGTTGTATCATATACAACTCTTCTTCAATATTACCATTGAGAAACGCGGTTTTGACATCCATCTGCCATATCTCATAATCGAAATATGCAGCAATTGCTAACATAATCCTAACTGATTTTAGCATCGCTACGGGAGAGAATGTCTCATCGTAGTCAACTCCTTGAATTTGTCGAAACCCCTTTGCGACAAGTCGAGATTTATAGATGGTTACATTACCATCAGCATCGGTTTTCCTTTTGAAAATCCATTTGTTCTCCACGGCCTTTCGGTCGTGAGGTAAGTCCACAAAGTTCCAAACTTGATTTTCATACATGGATTCCATCTTGGATTTCATGGCTTCTAACCATTTGTTGGAATCCGGGCTCATCATCGCTTCTTCATACATCGCAGGGTCATCATTTTCATCAACCATGAAATTCATGACAGGATTTCCGTACAGCTCGGGAGCTGCACGCGTCCTGCTTGACCTGCGAGGTTCGGTAGTACTCTCTTTCGGAGTTTCATGATCATTATCATTAGTTCCCTCTTCAACAGGTGGAGCCAACTCCGGAACAACTTCCGGCGCTATGCTACTCGCCATACTTTGAAGAGAAGGTTCAATAACCTCTTCGAGTTGTACCTTCCGACTACTCACACCTTTCGCGATAAACTCTTTCTCTAGAAAGGATCCATTCTTGGCAAAAAAAACCTTGCCCTCGGATCTGTGATAGAAGGAATACCCAATAGTTTCCTTAGGGTATCCTATGAAGACGCATTTTTCCGCTTTGGGTTCGAGTTTATCCGGTTGAAGTTTCTTCACATAAACATCGCATCCCCAAACTTTAAGAAATGACAGCTTAGGTTTGTTTCCAAACCATAATTAATATGGTGTCTTTTCAACGGATTTAGATGGTGCCCGATTAAAGTGAATGCAGCAGTTTCTAGTGCATAGCCCCAAAATGACAACGGCAAGTCCGTCAGAGACATCATAGATCAAACCATATCTAATAAAGTACGATTACGACGTTCCGACACACCATTTCGCTGTGGTGTTCCGGCAGGTGTGAGTTGTGAAACAATTCCACACTCTTTCATGTGAGTGCTAAACTCGTAACTTAGATACTCACCTCCACGGTCGGACCGTAGAAATTTGATCTTTCTATTACGATGATTTTCCACTTCATTCTGAAATTCCTTGAACTTTTCAAAGGTTTCAGACTTGTGTTTCATCAGGTAGATATAACCGTATCTACTCAAATCATCCGTGAAAGTAACAAAATAACGATATCCACCTCGCGCCGACACACTCATTGGACCGCATACATCAGAATGTATGATTTCCAATAAATCTGTCGCCCGTTCCATTGAACCGGAAAACGGCGTTCTAGTCATCTTGCCCATAAGACATGGCTCACATGTATCAAATGATTCATAATCAAGTGATTCCAAAAGTCCATCCGAATGGAGCTTCTTCATGCGTTTAACGCCAATATGACCTAGACGGCAGTGCCACATATATGCGAATATATCATCATTTAGTTTAATCCTTTTAGCATCAACATTATGAATATGTGTAACATTATTATCGAGATCCAAAAGAAATAAACCATTCATCATCGGTGCATGACCATAAAAGATTTCATTCATATAAATGGAACAACCATTGTTCTCGGATTTAAATGAATAACCACTTCGCATCAAACACGATCCAGATACAATGTTCATGCTTAGTACAGGCACCAGATAACAATTATTCAAGTTTATAACTAATCCCGACGGCAAGTGGAGAGGCAGCGTTCCGACGGCGATCACATCAACGCTTGATCCATTGCCGACACGCCTCTTGACATCGCCCCTTGCTAGCGGTCGCTTGTTCCGCAGCCCCTGATTCGAGTTACAAATATTAGCAACTGAACCGGTATCAAATACCCAGGTGCTACTGCGAGCACTAGTCAAGTACACATCAATAACATGTATATCATATATACCTTTGTTTGCCTTGCCGGCTTTCTGGTCTGCCAAATACTTGGGGCAGTTGCGCTTCCAGTGGCCAGTCCCCTTACAATAGTAGCACTCGGTATCAGACTTAGGTCCAACTCGGGGTTTCTTTTTAGGCACGGCAACAGGCTTGCCGCCCTTACTTCCCTTCCGTTTTCCCTTCTTGTCTTTCTTGAAACCAGTGTTCCTATTGATCATCAACACTTGATGTTCCTTTTTGATCTCCACTTCTGCAGTTTTAAGCATTGACAGAAGCTCGGGGAGAGACTTCTTCATGCCTTGCATATTATAGTTCATCACGAAGCTCTTATTGCTAGGTGGCAGAGACTGCAGAACACGATGGATGCCTAAGTCAATGGGAATCGATATTCCCAAGGACACAAGCTTATCGGCGTAACCCGACATCTTGAGTACATGCTCACTAACGGAGCTATGCTCTTCCATCATGCAGCTAAAGAACTTTTCTGAAGCGTTGTAGCTCTCTACAGCAGCATGTGTGTCGAAAATCATTTTCAACTCACCCATTGTATCAAAAGCATTGCCATTTTCGAAACGCTTTCGAAGTTCCGGCTCTAGCCCATACAATATGCCGCATTGAACTAAGTTGTGGTCCTCCTGACGAGTCTGATAGACATTCTTCTCCTCGTCAGGGGCATCATCTAAAGGTGGGGGGCCTAACGGCGCTTCTAGCACATATTGCTTTTGCGCAGCAGAGAGGAGAATCCTCAAATTCATGTCCCATTCGGTAAAGCGTTCGTTGCAAGTTTCTCTTTCTCCATGAACACATTGAAATTAAAAGCAGGTGGTGCCATCTACAACAGAATTTGTAAAGTTTAGACTAAGAATATGATAGATTGAGTTCAACTAATCCATATTACGAATGAACTCCCACTCAAAAACGACATCCCTCGTGCCTTTTTGGTGATTACATGAATCAAATCCACTACACCAAGTCTGATCATCACGTGAGTCGGTGTAGCTTCAAAGGCGAGCATCAAAATGGGCATCATATCAACTATATGAATCATGCTTAACCTTTCGGTCCGTGTTCCGAGGCCATGTCTGTACATGCTAGGCTCACCAAGTTAGAACCTTAGTATTCGCGCGTGTAACTGTTTTACACCAGAAATATGGTCGTGGATCCAAGAACACCCGATCATCACGTGATGTCTTGGAGCGACGAAAACATAATCGGTACATACTAAAGGAAGAACACATTCTTATTTTGATATTTAAAAGAGGGATCATCTTATTATGCTAACAAAGCGCTAAACAAGCAATATAAGATGCTATCAAACATCACATGTTTATTAGTGAAATGATATGGTTCCCGCATATGATCTCTATCATGTGCACCGTGGTATGATTACTATCATACCTATATGTGTAAGTCCAAGGTCTATGGAGATTACACGCTATGTGTGTTGTAAGAGTATCATCTCATACTTCTACTTACAACATCACCATATCATAACACTAGCCCAACAACAATCTAAACTAGACGCCTCTAATTTATCCATTGCAAGTTTTACGTGGCTTAGGGCTTTCGAGATAGAACCGTTCTTACCTACGAACATGAACCACAACGAGGATAACCAAATTGTTGACAATTCGTTGCAAAATAGATATTGACTATAGTAGGAGAGACAGACACCCGCTAGCCACTTATGCAAACTAGTTGCATGTCAAGCGTGGAACAGGTCTCATGTACGAGGACATGTAAAGTTTGTCCAGGCCGCTTCATCCCACTATGCCACCAATATCCAAAATTACAACAAAGGAGCAACAACATGATCATCATCGCCCACATACTCATATGTGTACTACCCGTGTAAAGCATCTACGCATAGATCCAGCTCTGATACCACTGTAGGGTTCGCAACTGAAAGAACATTTCTTAATCCCTAGTATTTTGAGTGTTAGATAACAATACCAAGGATCTTTTAATGTGTGTTGAAGTGTTGCAGCTCAAAACTCTGCCTTTGGGGGCGGATAATCCGGCCCCACCAGGGGCGGATAATCCGGCCCTCCCTCTGCCCAAGCAAGCGCAAGCCCCAGAAGGGGGGGCGGAATTTTGGCCGGATTTTCCGGCCCCGCCGGATAATCCGCCCCTCAGGGGGGCCGGATAATCCGCCCCTCCTGCTCATCGCCAAGGCGCAAGCCCTAGAGAGGGGGGCGGAGTTTCGGCCGGACTTTTCGGCCCCGCCGGATAATCCGCCCCTCAGGGGGGCCGGATTATCCGCCCCCAAGATTTTCTCCAAGCTTCACCAAGGCGCAAGCCCCAGAGAGGGGGCGGAGTTTCCCCCGGAGAATCCGTCCTTGGGGCGGAATTTTCCCAGGGGGCGGATAATCCGCCCCAAGTGGGGGGCGGATAATCCGCCCCCAAAGTTGGGCAACGGCCAGATCTGGGGAGGGGGTATTTAAGCCAGCCATCCCCCTCCTGCCAGAACTCTTGATTCAACTCGAAAAAAAACAGATCAGATCTCAAAACTTCATACAAGAGTGCTCCACCAAGATCCACCCAAAGGCCCCATCCCTTTGGGAATCGAAGGAGGAGAACTCGATCTTCATCATCAGCAATCAAGCGCTTCATCTCCTCTCCATTCATTTGGAGAACCTCCGATCTAGTATTTCTTGCAAAGATCTAGATCCTCGTTTTTGTTTATATTGATAAACCTTGTTTTTGTGACAGCTTGTTGTCATCCCGGGAGCCCCCAATTCGGTTGTGGGTGTGTGCCCCGATAGTATTGTAAAAGGCACCGGTTCCCGCCTCGAAGGGATCCAATAGTGGAGAAGGTGGATCAGGCCTCTCGTGGCGAGATCCATCGGAGAATAGGGTGAGGCCTATTGTGGCGTGGTTGTCTTAGAACCGCCCACCCCTCCAACGCAGATGTACTTCCCTTAACAAGGAAGGAACTGCGGTAAAACAAATCCCTGTGTCTCCGCGTGCTCCACTACGGTTTCCTCGCTCCTCCTTTACGTGCTTAGTAGTTAGGGTTTCATATAGGGAAATTCTCGTAGTTGCATATCTAGAGAATTTACTTTGTGTAAAGCCTAAAATTGGAAAAAGTATTAAAAATTGGTTAGCACCTATTCACCCCCCCCCTCTAGGTGCCCATACGATCCATTTCAATTGGTATCAGAGCCTCGGCTCTTATTTCGGGCTTAACCGCCTAAGAGAAGTATGGGTTCCAAGGGAGATGGGAGTGATGCTCCGTAGGTAGTCACCATGAACGATCTCAAGACGTTGGAAACAACCTTGGTGAGTTCAATGGAGGCTAAGATGGAGGAGATGAGTCAATTGATAATGCGTCTCTCCACATCCGCAGCATCACCTCCATCTAAATCTGAGGATACCACTCCGCAATCCAAGGAAACGGGTAAAACTGTTTCCAAAGATAACGAAGTGGTAGGTGATGATACTAGTAAGAGCTCCTCCTCGAAAAAGGATAGCGGTAAGGATGGATACAATGAGGTTTCTCATGTGTATTCCCCTGATCCGCCTATTCCTCACCCACACATACATAATAGGGGTGATCCACCCAAATTATCAGCTTCTACTTTCTCTCAATGGCAATTTTTGATGAAATCTCATGTGTGCAGTTCCTCCATAGAGTTGTGGAAGATCATCGAAAATGGTCTTCACGTTGGAAATCCTAACAATCTCACAAGGAGAGAAGTGGTCGATAGCCAACTCAATGCTACAGCTCTACACATGATACAGCTTGGTGTGGGTGATAAAGACATGCCACACATTCAGCATCTTAGCACAGCTAAAGAAGCTTGGGATGCCCTTACCGAGCTCGTCATCGGAAATGAAAGTATGAGAAGGAATAGATATGATGCCTTGAGCAATGAAGCTGAAGGATTTTATATGCTGGATGGAGAAGACCACGAGGACATGTATAGGAGGCTCAAGGCAATAGCTACTACCTTCAGAAACCACGGCGCTGCTCATGTTGATGATGCTTGGATCAAGCGCAAGTATGTCAGTGCTCTTATGCCATTTGAGCCCACAGATTTGAAAAGTCTCCAAGGTAGGCACAATTATCACCTCATGTCATCCAATGAGGTAATGCAAGAAATGGCCGCATTCAAAGTGGCTGCCAAGAATGCCGAAGATGCTCGTGCTCGAGCTATGGGGATGCAAAAGGGGGTCAACATGGCTTTGAAGACTAGTGTGATTGATCATGATGAATATGCGGTAGAAGGCCTGGACTGTCCCGAAGATATAAAAAGGATCCACGGACAATACTTGGCTCTTTATGCAAGAAACTTTTGGAAAGATCCAGCCAAGGCTAAAGCTGAACTAGATCGCAAAAGTGGAGCCTATGGAAGAAAAGAAAATGGTCCCAAGCTGAGAACATGCTTTAATTGTGGTGACCGGTTGCACTTCGTAGCCGAGTGTCCATATCAAAGTAGAGAGGATAATGGAGGAAGACTCATTTTCAAAGACAAATCAAAAGCTCCACGTAAGAAACAGTTTGTAAAGAAAAATGCTCCTTTCAAGAAGCAACCAAAGATTGTTCTAGTAGCTCAAGAAGAATATTCATCGGGGAGTGAAGATGAGGACGAGGACGATAGATCTCAAGAGGTGGCTGCTATAGCCACCACCACATTTACATCAACATCACTCTTCGACTCTCCAAACGAAAACATCATCAATAAGAATCCTACTTGTCTCATGGCAAGAAGCTCCGAGGTAACTTCCTCTAACTCTTCCTTTCCCAAGGCTATGATAGACATGGATGATCCTGCTAGTCTTAAGGTTAAAGAAGAGATTATTGCCTTGGATTATTTCTATACTAACTTGCAAGGTGAGCACAAAGTTCGTTTTGAGGCTCTTATGGATCAGTTGGCCCAAAATGAAGCACTGCTCGAAGAAAAAGGCAGAATTGAAAGGGAGGATGCAATGGAAATTGCATCCCTAAAAAATGCCCTTGAAGAAGAAGAAGAAGCTCGGGTCTCTCTTGAAGAGAGGCTTGAGTCTATGGAAGAGTCACATGAAGAGATTGTGACTAAACTAGTTAAGGAACGTGATAATGCGGTCACCAAGGCAAAGGAGTTAAAGAAGGAAAGGATTGACTTTGGGGCTGCTCATGATAGACTCTCCGAGGAATTGGAGAAACTTGACAATGCTCACAAGGCGTTGAAAAACAAGTTCTCTATCCTCAATGAGTCACATGATTAGCTTCAAAGTCGATTGGCCGAATATGATTCTCCTAGCTCGTCCAACTCAACATATAGTAACAAGAAAAATGCTAATGTGGAAAAAGGAGTGATCAAGGACATCACTACAAAGGAAAAAGGTGTGCTTGATGAAGTTCTTGACAAGCAAAGGTCAAATCATGGTAAAGAGGGACTTGGGTATGTCACCAAGTCCAAGAAGAAGAAAACCAAGAAGAACAAGACCAAGAATGTGCAATTAAAGACAAGCACTGCTGAGAAGGTTGTCATAAAAGACAAGACTAATAATATTGGTTTTGCAGGGTGTCACAATCCTAATTATGAACTCTTTTGTGATGATTATGGCGATGTTTATGCTTATTATGTTGGTCCTTTTGATGAATATATTGCTTGGTCTATTTGGGTCCCAAAGACCCTTGTTACTAACATGAAAGGACCCATTGAAAAATGGGTACCTAAAACCAAGAAGTAATTTTCTTGCAGGGCTATGCTTCCGGTGGGTCGAAATGGGTGCTGGATAGTGGCTGCACTAGTCATATGACCGGAAGCAAGGAGATCATCACGGAGATGCGTCCAAATCTTGATAATATCACAGTCTCCTATGGTGATAAGTCTAAATCTCAGGTATTGGGTCTTGGCAAGGTTGTGGTTGCCCACGATATCTCTCTCGTGGACGTCATGCTTGTTGAGACCCTTGGCTACAATCTTCTTTCTGTTCGTGCCCTTGGCAAGATGGGTTTTGCTGTTTTTATCGATGATGATTTGGTGGTACTCTTATGGAGCAAGTCTCTAAAGGTCGCTTTAGTTGGATACGTCGAAAATGACCTGTATGTGGTGGACTTCTCGGGGAAAACCACTTCGGGTCCGATGTGTCTATTCGGAAAGGCCGATGTGGGCTGGCTATGGCATCGCCGTTTAGCCCATGTCAACATGAGAACTTTGCAAAGTCTCCAAAAGGGTGGCCACATTCTTGGACTAAAAGACAATGTCTCTTTTGCCAAAGACCGTGTTTGCAGGGCCTGTGTTGAAGGAAAAATGCATGATTCTCCCCACAAGAGGAAGACTATTGTGTCATCGAAGAGGATCTTGGAATTACTCCATGTGGACTTATTTGGACCGCCTTCTCATGCAAGTCTTGGTGGGAAGAAATATTGCTTGGTCATCGTCGATGATTACTCAAGATATACATGGGTATATTTCTTCAAGCTGAAAAGTGAGACTCAACAAACTGTCATCGACTTTGCCAATGAAGTTCAACGTCAACACAATGTTCCCATCTTGGCAATTAGAAGTGACAACGGCACAGAATTCAAGAACTACACTTTAAACGAGTTTCTTAGCGAAGAGGGGATTAGACACCAATATTCCGCTGCGTACACCCCTCAACAAAATGGTGTAGCCGAGAGGAAGAACCGGACTTTGATGGATATGGCAAGATCTATGCTAGCTGAATTTAAGTCTCCTTATAATTTTTGGGCTGAAGCCATATCAACCGCTTGTCACTCATCAAACCGGCTTTACCTTCGGAAGATCTTGGACAAGACCCCATATGAAATACTTACCGGCAACAAACCCAACATCTCATACTTCAGGGTATTCGGTTGTAAGTGTTTCTTTCTTATTAAAGGTGTCCGTTTGTCAAAATTTGAATCCAAGGCTTTAGAAGGCATTTTTGTTGGTTACGGTGCCGAATCCCACACTTATAGAGTCTACAACAAGCTCACTGGGATTGTTGTAGAATCTTGTAGTGTGGAGTTCGATGAAAATAACGGCTCCTTTGTAGGGCAAGTTGATGTTTGTGATGCAGATGTTGAAATACCCCAAGATGCCATAAGAAGAATGGGCGTGGGATTTTTCCGCCCCATTGAGGAACCCCTTGTGGCGGATCGGGAAGGACAATGCTCCACTCAAGTGGATCCCTCATCTTTACAAGATCAACAAGCTCCTACTGTTGGAGAAAACTCTGCACCAACACCGCAACCTGCTGAAGATCATCAGTCTCCTGGAAAAGATGGTAGTCCCAGGCTGGATTATCCGCCCCCTCCAAGGGGCGGACAATCCGCCCCTGGCACTCCAACTCGTACCAGGGGATCCGAAGGAGAAATCCACACCTCTGAAGCTCCCAGGCCGGATTCTCCGGCCCCCGAGGGCGGATTATCCGGCCCTGGGTCTCCAAATCCAGTCAGGCTTTCTCAGGAAGATGGTTCTGGTACTTCACCGCCTAGGCCGGATAGTCCGGCCCCTCCAAGGGGCGGATTTTCCGGTCCTGAAGAAAATGTTCAGCAACAATATTCTGACAGTACCAGTGACCAAGATCAAGGGCAAGGCAGTAATCAAGACAAGGATACAACAATTGAATCCACTCCTTCAAGAAACAATAAGGATATTGAGGCTCGTTGCAAGGCTCGTGCTGATCGCAACCTTGAACTAAGAGGTCACACTCTTGACAAGGTAGTTGGTGATCTACGACGAAGGGTATCCACTCGAAGAGAGATTGCTAGCTTCTGTGATCATCAAGCTCACATTTCCATGGTTGAACCAAAGAAGGTTTTTGATGCTCTTGAAGACCCTGATTGGGTTGTTGCAATGCATGAAGAATTAAACAACTTCGAACGCAACAAAGTTTGGAAGCTCGTAGAAAAGCCAAAGGATTGCCACAATGTTATCGGCACCAAGTGGATCTTCAAGAACAGACATGATGAAAATGGCATTGTTGTGAGGAATAAAGCACGACTCGTGGCTCAAGGATTCTCTCAAGTAGAAGGGATTGATTTTGGCGAGACCTACGCTCCTGTGGCTCGCCTTGAGTCCATCCGTATCCTTCTTGCATATGCAGCTCATCATAATTTTAAATTACAACAAATGGATGTTAAGAGCGCTTTCCTTAATGGTCCTCTACATGAGTTAGTATACGTCAAGCAGCCCCCGGGGTTTGAGGACCCCAAATTTCCGAACCATGTTTACAAACTCGATAAGGCGCTCTATGGCCTTAAACAAGCCCCACGTGCGTGGTATGAGCACCTTAAAGAGCTTTTGCTAGACCGTGGATTCGAAGTTGGGCAAATCGATCCCACTCTTTTTACTAAGAAGGTCAATGGGGAGCTTTTTGTATGCCAACTTTATGTAGATGACATTATTTTTGGCTCTACTAACCAAGCTTTTAACGATGAATTTTCAAAGCTTATGACTGACAGGTTTGAGATGTCCATGATGGGTGAGCTACGTTTTTTTCTTGGATTTGAAATAAAACAACTTAGAGAGGGAACCTTTATTAATAAAGCTAAGTACATCCAAGACATGCTCAAAAGGTTCAAGATGACGGATCTCAATGGCGTTGCTACCCCAATGCAAACAAAAGTGTCATCTTGAGCTCAATCCCAAGGGTAAAGATGTGGATCAAAAGGTATACCGATCCATGATCGGCTCTCTTCTTTACCTCTGCGCATCTAGGCCCGATATCGTGTTAAGTGTAGGAGTGTGTGCAAGGTACCAAGCCGCTCCTAAAGAAAGCCACTTAGTGGCGGTCAAGCGAATCTTCCGATATTTGGTTCATTCCCCAAATTTTGGGTTATGGTATCCCAAGGGTTCAAGTTTATCTCTGTGTGGTTACACCGATTCAGATTGGGCTGGTGACAAAGATGATAGGAAATCAACCTCTGGTGCATGCCAATTCTTGGGCAGGTCTCTAGTGTGTTGGTCATCAAAGAAACAGAATTGTATTTCACTCTCAACCGCCGAAGCTGAATATGTTGCTGCTGCAAGTGCTTGTACTCAATTGTTATGGATGAGGCAAACTTTAAAGGAATATGGTGTCAATTGTGACAAAGTGCCTCTTTTATGCGACAATGAAAGTGCTATCAAAATTGCTTACAATCCGGTGCAGCATACAAGAACCAAACATATAGAGATTCGCAACCACTTTATTCGGGATCATGTTGCTCGTGGAGATATTGCTCTGTCCTTTGTGAGCACGAAGAACCAACTTGCTGATATTTTCACGAAGCCCCTCGATGAAGCAAGATTTTGTTATTTGCGGAATGAGCTAAATATCATAGATTCAAGGAGCTTGGCTTGACTATTCTTGCACACTCACTTGCTCTTATTCATGTATTTGGTTTAGATGCGGGCATAGACATAGGGGAGTGTGGTCCTAATTGATTGGGCCAACCCTCCCCCCATAATGCCGAAAGCAAGTAAAATCATTTCCCTTAATATCATTTTGTGATATGTGGGTCATCGATGAGCATTGGTTTTGAACTCAAGATACATCTTCGCGGTGTCATGCCATGCGCTCCAACATGGTGGCTTCAGCCACCGCCCTCTTCCTCAAGAAGAGTTGGTTTTTCATGGGTCTCGTTGGATTTTCTTGCATACCTTTTGTTCTTATGGAAAACACACTCGAATTTGGCTTTTGGTTGATTTGATTCTTGCAAATTTGGGTGCGTAGTACCATCTCAGTTTGATTCTCTCAACCCAAGCCCCTCCCTCACTCCTTGACTATGACGAGGATGAGGAGGAGTGATCTCCAGGGGCGTTAGCATCGCTCTTCTTCCTTTTTGGCGTTTCGATGCCAAAGGGGGAGAAGTAGTTCTAGTAGGTCACGTGGATTTGCAAGGGTCGGGCACAAGCTCTTCGATTTTAGTCGTTTTTATTTGCTTGCTTGTGCCTTTTCTAGCGTGAACTTGTTTGCTATTTGTGTTGCTATTTGTGGTTGATTGTGTAAGACTATGTCGTACTCCACAGTTTGGTACTATGTTTGGTATTCATAGATTTCTGGATTTATCTATCATGGACCCCATTGAAGACTGGAATTATGGAGCTTATTTGATGACATTTGGATTCAGGGGTTCATCTATGTATGCCGTGGCTATATATTCCGGTGGTATGTTTTTTCTTTCACCAAACCTTAAAGTAGTGTTCTACCTAGTGTGTGTATTTGTATTCAAATGCAAATCTTAAATATGCACACATCTAGGGGGAGCGTCTTTCATTATCTAAGGTGGCACTTGCCGGTTTCACTGCAAATCCTAGTATTGTCATCTAACACCAAAAAGGGGGAGATTGAAAGAACATTTCTTAATCCCTAGTGTTTTGAGTGTTAGATAACAATACCAAGGATCTTTTAATGTGTGTTGAAGTGTTGCAGCTCAGAACTCTGCCTTTGGGGGCGGATAATCCGCCCCTCCCTCTGCCCAAGCAAGCGCAAGCCCCAGAAGGGGGGGCGGAATTTTGGCCGGATTTTCCGGCCCCGCCGGATAATCCGCCCCTCAGGGGGGCCGGATAATCCGCCCCTCCTGCTCATCGCCAAGGCGCAAGCCCCAGAGAGGGGGGCGGAGTTTCGGCCGGACTTTCCGGCCCCGCCGGATAATCCGCCCCTCAGGGAGGCCGGATTATCCGCCCCCCAAGATTTTCTCCAAGCTTCACCAAGGCGCAAGCCCCAGAGAGGGGGCGGAGTTTCCCCCGGAGAATCCGCCCTTGGGGCGGAATTTTCCTAGGGGGCGGATAATCCGCCCCAAGTGGGGGGCGGATAATCCGCCCCCAAAGTTGGGCAACGGCCAAATCTGGGGAGGGGGTATTTAAGCCAGCCATCCCCCTCCTGCCAGAACTCTTGATTCAACTCGAAAAAGAACAGATCAGATCTCAAAACTTCATACAAGAGTGCTCCACCAAGATCCACCCAAAGGCCCCATCCCTTTGGGAATCGAAGGAGGAGAACTCGATCTTCATCATCACCAATCAAGCACTTCATCTCCTCTCCATTCATTTGGAGAACCTCCGATCTAGTATTTCTTGCAAAGATCTAGATCCTCGTTTTTGTTTATATTGATAAACCTTGTTTTTGTGACAGCTTGTTGTCATCCCGGGAGCCCCCAATTCGGTTGTGGGTGTGTGCCCCGATAGTATTGTAAAAGGCACCGGTTCCCGCCTCGAAGGGATCCAATAGTGGAGAAGGTGGATCAGGCCTCTCGTGGCGAGATCCATCGGAGAATAGGGTGAGGCCTATTGTGGCGTGGTGGTCTTAGAACCGCCCACCCCTCCAACGCAGATGTACTTCCCTTAACAAGGAAGGAACTGCGGTAAAACAAATCCCTGTGTCTCCGCGTGCTCCACTACGGTTTCCTCGCTCCTCCTTTACGTGCTTAGTAGTTAGGGTTTCATATAGGGAAATTCTCGTAGTTGCATATCTAGAGAATTTACTTTGTGTAAAGCCTAAAATTGGAAAAAGTATTAAAAATTGGTTAGCACCTATTCACCCCCCCTCTAGGTGCCCATACGATCCATTTCAGCAGCATAGAAAACAAAAAATTTCCGACGATGGGAACTATGTACCAAGATCTATCTACTAGATAAAAACAACGGGCGGATGTATATCCGTAGAGAACATACCCTTGAAGACCGACAAAGCTTAACGAGTTCAACTCGTGGTTGATGTAGACGATCTCTTGTCGATCTCAAGATCGAGAGGAAGTCCTAACGCCGCAAAGCAGCAGCGCATCCGTGCTCGCACACACGTACAAGACACCGGACAACCTCCGCCTCCTCGCTCCAGCGATGCAGCGGAAGCACAACCCTTTCTTGCCGAATAGCCACCGGGAACATGTATCTCGCTAGTCCGAGACCATGGGGATAAATTCTAGAGGGGGAGAGAGATCCTTCACGAGGAGGTGTGCGAGACAAGTGAGAGGAGGGGCTCCTTTTATAGGAGGAGGGGGCACCCAAGGGGGTGGCCGCCGGCCATGGGGCTGCCCCCTCCCCTCCTTCATTCATGTGGGTGGACACTCCACTCACAAAATGTCCCTTCAATTTTCTCCACTCAAAAGTCCACTCAAATTCCCATTAAATTTCCACCAAATTTAATACAAACTCTCATTAAATAAAACTCTTTTATTTTATTCAGAATTTTGTCAATTAATTTAATGACAAACATTCACAAATAACCCCTTGCTAGAATTCCATTTCACATGCATAATTACTTTATGCAATTTCACCCGAAAACCTGTTTCGGTATCTAGTGAAATAAATTCCTGCGCTTGTTTATTCTTTCGGCATGAAACATTTGCTCCAACTGGATGCCAGTGTCCCTTAAGTGTGTCACCCTACGGTTCGCGAATAATGCGGACATGATCGAGACCCTTCTCCGATCAATAATCAGTAGCGGGACCTGGAGATCCATACTGACTCTCACACATTCAACGATGACTTTTCCTGTGATCGTTGGAACCTTTTACGCTTGTATCTTAATCCCTTTGTTTCACGATATATTACATGTCCGAGATTCGATCATCGGTATCTCCATACCTAGTTTGATATCGTTACTGACATGCACTCTTTTCTCGTTCCCGTGATATAACATTCTAGTGATCAAATCACTTGCTTGCAAGCTAACCAATGTGATATCACCGAGAGGGCCCAGAGCATATCTATCCGTCATCGGGATGAACAAATTCCACTCTTGATCCATGATTCTCAACATAACACTTTAGTAGCTTTGAAGCCATCTTTATAATCACCCAGTTACGGAGTGACGTTTGATGTCAACAAGAAACTCTTCCGGTGTTAGTGCTTGGCATGATCTCATGGTCTAAGGATTATGACTACTTTGTAGTTTGTTTATAGCAATATAAACTCAATGACTTTGATCGTAATGCTATACTTCGGATGAATGTTCATCACACCATTACACTAATGTTGTGATCTCGTTATTAACAACATCCAATGTCTATGATCAGGAAACCGTGATCATCTTGTTAATCAACGAACTAGTTTATGAGAGAGGCATAACTAGGAACTTTCTGTTTGTTTATTAAACACACATGTATTAACGTTTCCGTATTAATACAATTATAGCATGCAAAATAAACATCTATCATATACTTGCAATACACATAATAAACATTTTATTACTGCCTCTCAGGGCATATTCCCTTCACGACCAGGTTTATAGAAAATGTGTCACTATCTACAAGTTCAAAATCTATATTACAAAAATATATCGTATAAATTTAATAAAAGTTGATTATGGTTCTAGATGCTGATACATTTTTTTATAAATTTGGTCAAACTTGCAAGAACTCGAGAATTTGAATTAATTTGGAACCGAGGACATGGATTAAAAACATTTTACATTGAACTCTTATACTAACCATCTGATAATAGTTATGGGCTCATATCAAACAAGCCATTTGATTTCATTCACAACCGCCAAGCTAAGAATTGAACAAGACGCGAGAGGAAACAAAATCAAAATGTGCTCTCAGATGTCGTTGCCGTTGTCTCTAGTGCGTCCAATTCTTGACCACATGAGTTCACCACAGCTTCTTCATGTAATGTCGAAGCCGTAGAGGCTGAACCCTACAACATTTACACAAAACATGAAGGACATGTCAATTGTTGAAGCAGCCGTGTAAATAATAAATCCTAATTTCGCAACAAACCGGAGCTTGTTGGTTCTTCCATCCACAAGTATATGATGGTTCGACAAAACAATTCATGTGGGGATGAAGAATACGGGGAGCTAACTAGTACAGTGAAACAATTCATATGCGGATGAAGAATACGGGGAGATCGAAGCATTTACCGGTGAACCCGAATCTGAAATGGCGTCCTTTCTCTTCCTCTCCTCCTTGGATCTTAGCGACTCCAATGGAGTGTAGACCTGCCATACAGATGTTGCATCCCGTGAACCATAGAAAGAAGGAATCCAAACGCTAGTAAAGCTACCGAATCGAACCCGTGCAGTTTTGTACAGAGAAAGGAAGAAGGCATACAGTACTGACCTCAGGCATCCCAATGAGCCGCATGAGCTCTGCAACCAGCCGCCTCTGCTCTCGGGCCCTCCGCTCCCACTCCCTCACCTCCAATCGCAGTGCCTCCTCGCGCTCATCCAGGACCCGATCCGTCAGCTGCCTCGCCACCCGCAGCCGTCCCCGGCGCTCCCGCGCCTTCTCCAGCTCCTCCGCCAGCGACACCTCCTTCAACGGACACTCCGCCCTGCTCCCCTCAGGCTTCACGTACGGCCTGGCCACCGACGGCGGCGGCGACGCAGGCGTGGCAGCCGCCAGCCTCGTCCTGGCCTTGGTCTTCCCATTCCCCTTGCCCGCGAGCGCGGCGGCGGAGGCGACCGTGGGGGAGGCGACATTGGAGTCCCGTGGCTGCAGCGGCCGCCGCAAGGCGCGACCAGCGGACTTGGCCTCCGTCGCCGTCGCCATTGGAGAAATTTTCAGGTCTCTCGCGGCGGGATGGCTTGATTTGTTGGGTACAGAGGGGGATTGGGACAGCATTTGAAATCGGCGTGGAGGGGGGCAAAGAATCAGTAACGGCTAGTAAATTCTGGCTTTCCGAGCAGCGCTCGGGCGAGTTGACGGTTTTGGTCCTGGCGAACGTGGGGACGAGGGCAAAATGCCGAGGGGTGGTTTCGGTACGTGTGGCTTTTGGGTTTGAGTCTGTGCCGCTTTCGCCTTTCGGCGCTACCGAGTGTGCACCGGACCGGAACAGCGGAATGGATGGACGATGGAATGGATGGTGCGCTTTCCTTCGCTGGAATCTCGGGGATGGCTGACTGACGTGCCAGCGGAGTGTCACGAACCATGGCGGGTTCGGGGGCTTTGCCATGTTTTGAATTGAGTATCATCTGCCTCCGTATCAAAACGAGTATCTCAACTTTATCTAACCTACACACTAATAAAAGATTCTACTTCCTCCGATTCATATTACTTGTCACTAAAATGGATGTATCTAGACATGTTTTAGTATTAGATACATCAATTTCAATGACAAGTAATATGGATCGGAGGGAGTAGATATATTTGTTTCTTAAAAGCTAAAACATCTTATATTTTAAAACGAAGGAAGTAGATTATTTTAACAAATCTGAGACATCTAATTTTTTTTGAAGTAAGATCACACACACACACACACACATATATATATATATATATATATATATATATGTATATGTATATATATATATATATAAACCTTTCAGTCCCCTCAGGTACCCTGATAAGAAAAAGAGTGCGTAAGAAACCTGTTGCCCAGAGAATTATACAGTGTTCTTATAATTCAGTGTGACCAGCTCCCGAACACACTCGGGTTCTGCATCACGATAGATACCAGATAGGCCTGATTTCCTAGCTGGGCTAAAACATGGGCGACACCATTACTAACTCAATCAACTTTTGAAATTGTAATGTCCTGGAAAATCTTTAGTAGTTCCCGAGCCTCTAAAATTGACGACCAGCTAGAGGAGCCTTCCACATCAGTGGAGGTGATTGCATGCACAACACGTGAGCAGTCAGATTCCAGAGAGGCGGGCCACTTGCGTAACAGAACGAGGTGCCGCAGCCCCTCCAAACATGCAACGATCTCAGCTTCTTCGACGGAAGGAATTTCCATTAAGTTAATATGCACCTGCCCTGATGATCTCTAATTATAATTCCCACTCCAGCATTCTTCGATGTAGGGTCCCAACCTGCATCCACATTGGCTTTCAAAGAGCCCAAAGCCGGGGACGACCAGGACGTGACTCCCGCCTTCGTCGCGCCGTCACTCAGACCTGAAAAGGAGTGCAAATAGCTTACTAGGTAGGAGACCGAGGCAGTGATAGAAGCTTTCCCATCCCCGTGAACGACATTATTCCGATGATGCCAAGCACGCCATAAGGTCAGCGTGATCGCCTGGCGTTGGGACTTTGTGGCATTCCCTAGCAGATCGAAGAACCAACCCATGTTTGAATTCTGAAAGGCCACCTCGGGGGGTAGCGACCAATGGCTACGGATCTCATCGCGTAGGGCGCGGGCAAGGGTGCAGGAGATAAAAGCATGATGAGTATCCTCCGGTGCCCGACCACATATGCCGCAAGTGGGGACCACCGTGGCCATGCGCCGATTCAAATTCGCGAGCACACCGAGCGAGTCCGTCGCGACCCTCCAAGCAAAAACCCTGAGCTTCGGGGGGAAGTCAAGTTTCCAGACTAGGTCCCAAATTCTCCGTTTACCTGATGACTCTGAGCTTGACTGTCCTGGGCTGAGCTGCATTAGTTTTGGTTGCATACCTATCCTATAGGCTGAGCGAACACTGAAGGATCCGTTGCTCTCTCCGCTCCAGGCTACAAAGTCATCCGTCGCATGGGCAGATAACTTAATATTCAGAACAACTTTCGCTTCATGAGGAAAGCAACACTCACGGACCAACGCCTCATCCCAAGTTCTAGTCTCCTGATTAATCAGTTCAGACACCCACTTCCGACGGGAATTCCCTTTTTTACCATTAACACGCAGCGCATCTGTCCTGGGGAGCCAGTTGTCTCTATAGATTTTGACACTAGAGCCTGTTCTAATCCGCCAGATAATTCCTTTTTTCAGCAAATCAAGGCCATGAACAATGCCCTGCCAGGTTTGAGACTGATGTTTGATAAACACGGTGTTGAGCAGATTTCCGGAGGGATGATATCTCGCCTTGAGGAGGCGTGCACACAAACTGTCCGGGCACGTGAGGAGGCTCCAGGCTTGCCTGGCAAGCAAGGCCTGGTTAAATACACAAAGATCCTTGAAGCCAATACCTCCAAACGCGTTCGGTCGTGCCAACTTTTCCCAGGAGAGCCAGTGCATCTTCTTCTTATTAGTCTCATCTCCCCACCAGAAATTTGCGAATATTTTGTTCTAACTCATCAACCAGGCCCAAAGGGAACTTAAATCCTCTATGGAAATAGATTGAAGCACGGCCTTTATTAAGATCTCCTTGGCAGCGGATGACATGTACTTTTCGGACCAGTCACTAGCATGTTTTGAGAACTTCCCCTTAGTGGACTTAAATTTCCCTTTTGTCATTCTTCCTTCTGGCACCGGTAAATCCAAATATTTCTCTTCAAAGCAGCTTGTGTCATATTTTAAAATCTCCTTGATCTCAGCTTGTACCTCAGACGTACACTGATCTCCATACATGATGGAGCATTTGCCAAGATTCACAAGTTGCCATGTCCCTTGCTCATATTTATCCAAAATTGACTTGACAATATTTGCTTGATCAACCGAACCCTCAAAGAATAGGAGGCTATCATCCGCAAATAATAATTGGGAGATCCCAGGGGCCCTTCGACAAATGTGCAACTCACGAAGGGCATTATTCTTAATTTTCTTGCGAATCAGACAAGATAAACCATCAGCGACAAAGAGAAATAAGTACGGTGAAAGGGGATCACCTTGGCGAATACCGCGGGTAGGAGTGAAGGAGTCCAAACTCTGACAGTTAAAGCGAATCGTATACCGAACGGTGGTGACACACGCCATCACCCACCGAATCCATTGACTATGAAAGCCCAATTTTGCTAGAACCCCTTGCAAGAACCTTCAGTCCACGCGATCGTAAGCCTTGGCCAAATCCAGCTTATACGCGCAAAATTTCATGCGAGCTGCAGAACCCGTCTGTATAGAATGAATACACTCGAAGGCCATAAAGAGCATTATCCGTGATGAGACGTCCTGGGATAAAGGCACTCTGAGTGGGGGAAATTATATCATGGAGAATAGGCCTCAAGTGATTAACCAAGCACTTAGAAACCACTTTAAAAATGACATTGCATAGGCTTATGGGACGGAAATCCTTCAGAGCCTCGGGTTCATTCTTCTTCGGGATAAGCACAATAGCGGTCTCATTAACTTCATCAGGCATACCCGTAGAGAAGAAAACCTGTACCGCCTGGACAACCTCATCCTTTAACAGATCCCAATTTTTTTTAAAGAAACGGGCAGGGAACCCATCTGGTCCAGGGGCCTTAAGGGGGACGATTTGAAAAGGTGCATCGCTGATTTCTTTTTTAGTAAACGGAGCGCAAAGTTTCTCATTCAACTCGGTATCAACACACGCACCCATGGCGTCAAGAACATGGGATGGATTTATGCCTTCCTCACGGGTGTCTGGAGGAAGGCCTTTGCCATATTTTCCATCTCCGTTGAATCAACTGTCCATGTGCCATCATCCCGCTTCAAACGCCGAACTTTATTTTTCCGTCTGCGCCAAGAGGCCCGCCGATGAAAAAATTTAGTGTTACGGTCTCCCTCTCGCAACCAAGCAAAACGTGACATCTGCATCCACATTATTTCTTCTCTGTATAACAGTTCTTCCATCTCTTTTTCAACGATTATGCGGGCAGCTATGCTGGACTCATCCGAGGCAAGTCGTAGATCTTCTAGCAAAACACGCTTCTTCTCAATTTCTTTGGGAACAGACCAAAAGTGGTCCTTCTTCCATAGCTACAGGTTGTTCATAATGGAACGCAAAGCCACCACAATGTTCCCAAGGTCGCCTCGAGGGAGGCGGCGAGACCAGGCCTCCTCCACTGCCGCCACAAGGGATGGCTCCCGCTCCCAAGACACTTCGTACCTGCGGATAGGGGCAGTATGTCGAGGATTAGGAGGAGCATCCAAGCAAAGTAAAATAGGGCAATGGTCAGAGCGAGTAGGGGATATATGTCGTAGCCTATGCTCTGCGAACATATCAGACCAAGCTGGCGCAGCCATGGCTCGATCAAGCCGCACTTTAACGTTTCTTTCTCCCTTCTGTTTATTATCAAAAGTCCAGGGCACACCGACAAAGCCCAGATCATGCAAGTCACAATGAGACAAAACCTCTCGGAAGTCCATCATGAGACGTTCCGAGCGTGCCGTTTGAGAAAAGTGTTCCTCCTTCCACATAGCTTCATTGAAATCCCCAAGCATGAGCCAGGGTTTATCCGATTGATTTTTAGTTTGCCTAAGCTTTATCCACATAAGATGACGATCAGAAGATTTAGGCTCACCATAGACGAATGTACCTCTCCACATGTGATCATACGGGCCATCGCTAACATGAACATCAATGAGACGCTTGCTGAAGGATAAAAGATCGACAGTGACATCCTCATTCCAGTACAAATCCAGACCTCCACCTTTCCCATCGCCTGTCACCTGGAAACATCCCTTCATCCCAATTCTGAATTGCGGATTTTCCACTCTTTCTTTGCTCTGTCTAGTCTCGCAAATGAACACGAGACTGGGCCTATACGTTTGCACTAGGCAGACCAGTTCCTGAACCGTCGCAGGGTGCCCAACCCCACGACCGTTCTAGCCTAATATCGACATTAGGCCCGGTGGTCCTCCTCGAGGGAGGACGCCGATGTTGCCAGTTCATTGTTTGTTGTCTTCCTTAACTTGTTACGCTCCCAGGGATCAGTATAGGATGGTGGTGGCGGTGCGATCCTTGCCTTAGCACCAACTATAACACCAGGATCAGCTGTCTCCCGGGAACGCCATATCAAAATTAATTTGCTGCTTCTCTGTAACACCCTCAGAATCAGACCTATGCAAGTTTGAGCAAAATTCGCCAAACCCGCATAGAAACGATTCAAAGGTGTTACAGAGTGGTATCAGAGCTCAGCAGTTGCGATACCCCACAAGTCCAGCCTGTAGGATAACCTAGCTAACGGCCGAAGTAGAGTGTCAAAACTATTTTTGCAAAATCGGTTGGATAGTTCTGATTAGGTCTGATTTTACTACTTACCCCTCTGCTGTTCCCCTCTTACCCCTACGTGTTTTGAATCCGCTCTCGTCTCTTTCTTCGAGTCCAGGAATTCTCGTGGTTGGGTTTCCGTCGTACCTTCAGGGTTTCGCTTCCTCCTTTGGTAACGGTGTTGCTACATCTGGTCTTCATGCTATCCGAGGAATCCTTTATCTGCGGTACCATTCTTTGTTCCTTGTTTGTGCCTTCCGGTGTTTTCCGACGCGACGACATCATCTACGTCAGATCCGATGCAGAGCCTGCATCACTCCTTTGTTTCCGAACCTCGCTTGTCGAGATCTTCAGTCTGTTTCCGAGAATGGTTGCACTCTTTTCTACTGATCGTGCAGAGTAATAGTTTGGGTGCGTGATGGATTGGCCCCCGCATGCCCGCGCGTCCTGGCCCGTCCCTCCTCCCGCGCGACGGCGAGCCTCGCCCTCCGCGCGCGCGTCGTCGCCCTCCACCGCGGTGCCTTCCCGCCGCGTCGTCGCAGGCCGCCCCTCGCCTCGAGCCTCCGCGGCCCGCTCTGCCTCGCTCCCTCCTCGCCGGCCCGCTCCGGTCGTCGCCGCCCTGGCCATCCTCCAAGCCCCGCAGCGCCCCAGCGGCCCGAGCCGCCCCTGCTCTGGCCCGGTCCCGCAGCCCTCCATCTGGCCGACCCCGCCGCGCCCTGCAGCGAGGTGCTGGCTCGCGTGCCTGCGTGCTGCCGCCCGCTGTCGTCCCGATCCGAGCCCGGCCGCCCGTCTCCGTCGCCAAGGCTGCACCCCTGCCGTCTGCCTCGCGTCTTCTTCGAGTGTGGTGCTGTTTGACAAGAGTTGACCGGGGCGACCAGCGAGGGCGAATGGAAGAAACCCCACCAAGAGCGAGGGTACCCGAGGACGCAAAGCCGAAAGGCCAAGATCTGCTTCATGGGGTCGAAGACCGTGAACGCCAAGTCCCTGGGTTCAAGGCAACAAGACCCCGATGCCGACGACTTCGCCCACAAGTTCTTCACTACGGACGCCGAGACCCCCGAACCCGAAGGCCGATCCCGCCGTACGCCAAGGTCGTCTACACGGACCGCAAGACCGTTCCCCGAAAACCGAAGATAGATCCCGAACCCGGTGCCGCGCCAAGATCTCCTCCACCGACGCGGAACCGATGCCGTTCACGGAGTCTGGAGACCGATATCGCCGAAACCGAGCGCCAAGGTCGCCTCCCCGGACCCCCGAAGAGCGAACCGAAGCACCAGGGTTCGAACCTGAAGCACGCCAAGATCGCCGACGCGGATACGCCAAGTTCATCTACCCCGAGGACCGAACACGACAAGGTCTACCTCACGGACACCGAGAACTCCCCCCCGGACGCCAAGACCGACTCGATGGCGCGGGCCCGTCAAGACCCTCGCAACGACAAGATCGACCCTGTGGGACCCGACAAGATCGACACGACGACAAGAACGACACCGACCCGGAAGGATCCGATGTGCCCTCGACACCGAATCAAGTCCTCCTTCACAGAACGCCAAGATCTACCCCGTCATCTGAGAACGTTCCGTCAAACCCCGAACCCTAGATCCGGACCCCGAGACCGACCCCGAACCCCGGAACCCAAGATCGCCGAACCCTAATGTGTGAACCCTTTTCCGAGAACCCTATTTTATAACATAATAACCTTGTCGCATATTAAATTGTCATTCATCTCGCATGCATCTCATTGGTTTGGGGGCCTTATGCCGATTCACCTAATAATTAAATATGGGGCCCATATGCGGGCAAACCTAGCCTTATATTGGCCTCATTTAAACTGGTGTAGCGAACCTGGTACTATCTTCTGCCATGTTATGACAACATTTAAATTGCGGGGGTTCTAAACAACTTGAACCGTTTAAATAATGTCGGGACCCCGGTTCCGCTTAATATGACTTAATTGCACCGCATCTTTGCCATGTCATGCATCATATCATAAGCATGCCGACCTTTTGCCGTAGCATTAAATATTGCGTCCGGTGTTTATTCTAGTGTTTGCTTCTTCGCGGATAAGGCCGTTGAGTTGATGTGAGCTTCGCCCCGATCATCGGTCGAACCCTTCGACAATGTTTTCAGGCGAGCATCTCCCCCTTTCTACCTATCTTACTTTTATAGTATTTATTCCCTCCTGTTGCTCTATTGCTACCTGTGTTGCGATGCTCTAGTTTCCGTACCCGTGATATCCCCTTGTAGCCATATATTGCCTTGGACACATCCTATTACCTGTTGTTTGGTAGATAGTTGGACTTGCGCGTCGTAGTCGCTTGCTCAAGTGCGGTTGCGTGTCGTCAAGTGCCACAGTTGTTGGAGTATTGCCACATGTTGGATGTTGGAGATGATCTCGGCTTTATTTTTTCGTTCACTTTAATTCCTGTTTAACAACTAAAATTGAAGTAAGTAAGCAGAGGCATCGGTGGGTGATAGAAAATATTTGGTTTCCGAACGCCCACTTGTGTCCCGTAGGACCCCGGGTACTTGATACCTGTTCCTTGATTTATCGCGCTATCCACATATGGGGAGTATGGGCCCCCCTTAGCCAGAGCTTGATTCCGTCTTATTTCTTGGGGCCACAAACTAGTTTGAGGTTTTATTTACGATCCTGTACTTATGCCATGCTTTACTGCTTGATTTAAATTGTGCGAAAGATAGCACACTGTACTGTTTAGATAAGCGGAGTGATTACGCGGTATCGACACCCCCGAGTTTTCGGGTTCCCAGTCGCTTACAGCCATTGACGCAAACCTTGAGTCCGTCTCGGAGCTAGCTTACTTCGTTGCGGATCTACTCAATGGGGTGGCCCCCTGAAATATTTCTGAATCTTGTGATTGCTCTGTCGTGAAGACCTTGTTGGGTTTTGATTTGGTTTTTCCGAGGTTGATCGTGTGTGTGTTGCTATTTGTGCACCCCGGCCGGGTTAAAACTTTCTGAAAGCCGTGTCCGCGGTTATGGACGACTTGGAGCACAGTATCTCGACCATAGACAAGCATAATTAAAGTTTATTGCTATAAATTTGACTTTATAATGACTAGTAATCAGCTTCACTATAATGGAATGGCTAAATAATACTGCCCACAATTGCTTGTTTGGAGCGTCGCTTGCGACCATTGTACCTGACTAGTAAGTATTGCAACTACAACGGAATGGCTGAATAAAAGTACCAACAACTGTTGGGTTTTGGGTTTATCGCATGCTATCTGTATCTGATTAGTAAGTGTCGCAACTATAACGGAATGGTTAACTAAAAGTGCCCACTGCTTATTTTATCAGGATGATTATCTAAACCTGACTAGTAATTGCTGCAACGATAACTGAATAAATAAAACTGCCAACTGTGTGAGTTCCTCGGTTGACTTCTTCGTTTGGTCTCGAGGGGGAAACGCCAGGATGGGTTTGTCTGTTGATAGTATCAGGTTGGATCCGAATAGGTCTTTCTTACCCCTCTCTGATTGCCGCCAGTTATGTCGAGTCTCTATAGGTTGTTTAGTGCATGCTGCCGCTGCCGCTGCCGCTCAGTCCACCATACCTATGTAGGCGAGGACCGCCGAATTCTAGTCTCGCCGTGTACTGGCCTCAGTACTGACGCTCCTCTTTTTTTTCCTTTGCCCGTTGTCGGCACCCCTTTTGTTTAAGCAGGTTTTGAGATCGACGCCGTTAGCAGGGTTACCCTTCCGGCTTGGCCTGGGCAGGGTTATGGACGCAATTGGTTATTCTTCAGGGCTCTTAGCCCCATTTGCATCTTGTCCGTAGCTGGACGCTCTATCGTTTTCAAGGTGATTTGGATCTTTGTATATTATATCTGTATTCTTGACTCTTTGAGTCGCTGTTATATATATCTGTTCTGTGGGTCCCATCGAGGACTGTTGTGTAATGTTATTACTTCGTTTTCCACCCGCACGAGAGTGCCTGGTGGGCACCTTTGAATCGTTTCTATGCGGGTTTGGCAAATTTTGCTCAAACTTGCATAGGTCCGATTCTGAGGGTGTTATAGAGTGGCAGTTGGGAGCACGCGTGCCCCGTCCTCCTGAACCACTTCAGTATCGACTTTAACCGGGCTGGAGGCCGTGTCCTTAAGGTCATCTTCCCCATCTAAAGAAGCCTCGTCCGACGAACGCTTGCGCGGTTTGAACAGTGCCGTACCCCTTCCACTGCCAAATCCACGGCCACGACCCCGAGTACTGAAAACTCGCAGCTCCTCGACAGGGGGGTTGATCTGTCGAACGGCTAACATGAAATCACCATATTGTAGTTCTTTTGCCGTCCAAACGCCATCGCCACACTCCTCATGATTGTGCCCAATTAGACCGCAGTGCTTGTAGAAAAAAGGAACTTTTTCATACTTGGTGAAGAGCCACTTCGTGCCCTTGTTCTCCACAGTGAGAGGAACAACCCGCTTCAGACCACTATGAACATCTACCATCACTCGAATGCGCATGTAGTTTCCTTCATAAAAGAGTTTAGGAGACATCTGAACCTCCTTAGTCTTCCCAATGCGGCGAGCAAGATCATCCACTATAGCAGTCTTCCTATAAAGTTCTGGGATACCATGTATCTGTGCCCAAACGAATAATCCACCGAAGGAGATCCTCTCTGGGTCTTCCTTCCCATTGTAATCCTCGATTAACACTGCCCAGCCTCGGAAGGTCCAGGGCCCCTGATGAACAACCTTCTTCCAATCCCCTAAACAATGCATCTGGGAAACAAAGAGGTTCTCCCCCGCTTCTCTGCAGACCGGCTCCCTCGATAAATTCCACACGGCCTTCATCTTCGCAAATAGAGCCTCTGAGTTGAAGGTGCGTGTCGTATGCACCTTTGCGATTGCAAGCCAGCGCGCCTCCATCTGGAATTCCTTCGCTTTATCAGCGCCGATTACCATCTCATCGCGCTCATCATCACGGAGATCTAGGTGCTTCAATAGGTCATCGATCTCGGTCTCCTTCCTGGTCGCCGTACCCGACGAGCCTGCGCCGTCGTTCGAAGCCATCCCTCCAGCCCCCAAAACCCTAGGGTTTAGTGGCAGAGAGAAAAGGAAAAGGTCGACTGGAAGTAGTAGATTTTAAGTACTTTGTTTAGATTTGAATATATCTAACTTGTGTCGATACATGCCAATCTAGACAAGGTCTAAGATGCGGATGTTAAGATGTGGATGGCACTATCAAGTCCAACAGTTTATTATAAGCATTGATGCCAAAGACTCGTTCAGGGCATGGAGAAGATCATGCACACAGAACTTCATAATTCATAGGACACATCGGTAGTACTGGCCAGTGTTGCTTGAGCCTCGATGCATCAGCTAACCCAGTCCACGAAAGTAAGAAATTGCAGGAGGCTGCACTCTTTGGCTATCAGATTTCTCGTAGTTCAGTACAAACTTAGCCTAGAGGATTCACAACAGCACGGATAAAAAAAACACGACAGTTGCAGGTTAAGAAAAGGCTTAACATCGATGATTACCAAACTTAAACATGTCATCGGAACAATCATCTATGGCCAGCTAATATAAGAGGGCAACAATCGTGAAACAAAGTAGTACTTGTAACATATCTTGCTCCAACATTCCATGCTTATGTCTGACAGACGAGCTGCCTCAGTGTTGAAGCAGATATAAATACACAGGTTTTATAGCCTAGAAGATAGTACTGGACTATCTGCCACTCGTCTAACAAGTTCGCCTCGATCTGGCTTAATACAGCAGCTGCCACTAGTACACCAAAAATCCTTAAACTGGCAAGTTACAGAGAATAGCCTTCGGTGTTATTCACTCAGGATTGACCTTTTGCTTCTTAGAGTGCTCCTTGTTTTTCTTGGCGTCACGGCGCTCCCGCTTCAGACCCTTGATGTCGCTTGTTAAGGCCAATTTTGAAACCTTTCAACCAAAATACCATGAATCAGATTAGTATGCCAATACATTCAAATTAAACTTCACAATTGGATTAAACTGCTGAGAACAAATTAGACACAAACCTCTTGGTCTGGAATGTAGACCCTGCCCAACTTGCCATCAATTGGATTATCCGAGACATTTTTCACCTGTAAAGATGAAAATGATAACTGTGAATACAAATACTGCCATAGAACTCCTCAGTGAGAAGATAATAACAAGCGATATAGCTGTTCATGGCTAATGGCACCATCAGATTAACGATACATGATGAACAAAAACAGTTGTTCCATTGAAATTACCTTCTTAGCATGACCAGGAGCCTTCATAGCTTCTTTCTGCAAACTTTCAGCTGGACGTCGGTTCCGTCTAACTACCAGGTCCATTGAAGGCCCAACTTCAACCAGCTCCATTCTAGGAATTGATGTGCCCGACCTTTTCAGACGGAGAGCACAGTGCATCATGTAGACAGTAGTAGGGGAAATTGCTGTGCACACAAATATCCGATCTACACCAACAAGGTTCAGATTCTCCACCACCTGTATCGACAACAAAAAGGTTGCTAATTAAGCTCAAGGGATTATCTATGTCCTACACACCCAACTTATATATATAAAAGATGCACACCTCTCCTTTGAAATGATCAAGCAGCATTTCCTTCAAGTGCTTCAGCCCGTCAACGCTCTCAAAGTGCTCCCCAATGAAGGCAAAGAAAGGCTTTGTCCCAAGCTTAGGTGCAAAATTCTTATTATACGCATAGGATTCAATGGATTTGTAGTTCTCAACTCCTACTTCAACAAGGTCGTATATGTGGTGATCGTAAGTCCTTCCCAAGACAAGGTTGTTAGGCCTCTTCTTTGAGTGAGAACCATACTGCAAACACATAGAAAGTAACAGTTGAAAACAGTGGAGAACAATAATCTCTACGTTTAATATACAAAGGAAAACTGAAAAGATCATTATCACAGACATGGAACAGGTTTCAGAAGTTCCATACAATAGGAAAAAAATTGACTGTATATACAAAGGCTCTTCATGTCATTTTTACTTCTGCACCACATCATCAAATTAAACTTTCCTTTCTGGAGTTAATATCAGTGGTTCTTAATTCTGGCCAACTACACAATGTGAACTGTAAATCAGATCAGCATAATGTAACTTACCACAAAGAGGCTGCAGTCAGATTTAAGGGAGAAGAACTCCAGGGAAGTTTCACCCCCACTCTCAAATGGCCTGATATTGTCGTTCTTCTTGGTGAACTTCACAGCATGATCACGCTTCAGGTGAAAAAGATCCGCCAGCACAGAGTTCAGAACTGCACTAGTCTTTGTACCATGGAGGATAAGCATCTTCTTGCCATTCTCAACCTGGAACGAACATCTTTGATGAAAAAACACGTAGTCTCGACATGGAAAGGTTCCAAAGAAGCAGAGCCTCTAATAGAAACTAAAATTAAGATCTGCAGGTGGTTATCTGTACAAAGCATAGTCTATGTGCAAATCTGCGAGAAAACCTGGCCATTCCTATTGTGTTTAACTCTATTCCTAGCAAATACTAAGAAAATATAGTGGCGCAACACACTACTCGAAACAAATTTGCGGAAGATTGCTAAATGATAGTAGTACCAGTTTTCGTTTTGGCCACAAAATCGCAAGATATCTGATTTCTAGTCTTGTAAGCTGAAGGTAAATTTGCACCAGATGGGAAAGTGCGGAAGAGAAGAGAAGCTTACGAGCTTGGGCGCGTGCTTGAGGAGCTCGCGCTTGGCGCGCATGCTCTTGGGAACTCTGATCGACGACATCTCGCCCCTCTGATCGAACCCAAGCCGCGAGGGGGAAGGAGGCCTCAGAAGCAGCAGAAGGGGAGGGTCGCGGCTGTCGAGTGAGAGGGAGGGAGGCTATGAGGCGAAACGGGCGTCGGCGTGAGGGGCGGAGGGCGGAGGGCGGCCGGCGGCGTGAGAGGCTGGAGGAGGTTGAGCCGCCAAGGGTTTCAGGGTTGTCGTGGTTTAGGGTGGCGCAATATACTCCGCTGTCTGTCAGGCGTAGCAGGCCAACGGACCGCATCACGCTGTCTCCACGGCCCAACAAAGCGGCGGCCCTCTTCCCCCAATGCCAAGCCCATCAACGTTACTTTTTTTTTTGCTAAGAATAGATTTCATTTCACGTTCCGAAATTCAAAATCGAACTGCGAGTGCACGGGACCAGAGCAGAGCGGACTCAGCGGAGTGGAGGCAGCGGCGCAGATCAGGTGAGCTCGCTTCGCCCCCTTCGATCTGCCCCCAAACCACTCGCGGATTGGCTCGCCGGCAAGTCTCAACCTCAGGCGCTCTCCGCACCCAGCCTCTTCTCGATTTCGGCCGGCCGGGGAGCTTCGGCCCGATTCGTGCTGCTCCAGCGGCGGCGAATCCGTCGCCAGTCTACGGTGAGTTCGATTTCGCTGCTCTTCTGGGCGTGTTACTCAAGTTCGGGGTGCTTTGCGGCTCTAATTTGTTCTGACCGAGGTGTGGATTGGGTCTAGTTTTTTTTTTTTTTTTTTGCGAGTCTACTAGCAGATGGGGGTGGAGGACTACCATGTGGTCGAGCTCGTCGGGGAGGGGTCCTTCGGGAAGGTGTACAAGGGGAGGCGCAAGTACACTAGACAGGTTCGCATCAGAACCCCCTCCTCTCTACTGGTTTCCGGTGGTACCATGGAAGGAGAATCGATTTATGCGAGTTTTCTCTCCGTACAAAGCCTAAATCCCTTCTCCTGTCTGGTTTTGATACAGACGGTTGCCATGAAGTTTATTCTTAAGCATGGGAAGAGCGACAAGGACATCCACAACCTAAGGCAGGAGATCGAGGTAACTGCTACTACGATCATTTCTACTATTTCAGATCAACATCTCTACAATTCTGGTTTCCTACTTTTACTGATTTATTATCTGAAGCTAGTGTTTGAGAGGATGTAAGGGTGTTCTCAGTCTTCGTCAATTGTATGTTTTGGAGTGGGGTGGCCAGGTGGGCTTACAGTTCGTTAGGGGGGATGGGGGCAGTTCCAGATATAGCTGCAGTTATTTGTTTCATTAATCTGGAGTGGCAGAGTCATGAGATGCATCATATATGGAACAAGTGATAAACATATAGCCACAAGTTTACAATATTTCCCCATATAGCTGTGTTAGCTATCTCACTATGCCACTATATGTGTTTCTCATTTCACTTTACCATCTCAATATTCAACCTTATCAATATTTCTGTAGATTCTGAGGAAACTCAAACATGAGAATATAATTGAAATGATCGATGCTTTTGAAACCCCTCAAGAGTTTTGTGTCGTCACAGAGTTCGCACAGGTACACATCTTCATTTTTTTATAACAGTGTTCTCACCAGTGATTGGTTTGGGATGGCCAAACATCACTATTAATGGGCTAATGGATGTTTCAGGGAGAGCTATTTGAGGTGCTCGAGGATGATAAATGCCTTCCAGAAGAACAAGTTCAAGCAATTGCTAAACAGCTCGTATGGACTCGATATTTTTCTGTTCCTTATGAACCATACCAGTATAGAACTTATTGCCTTCATGGTTTGAGCGTCCTCATTTCAGGTAAAAGCATTGTATTACTTGCACTCCAATCGGATTATCCATCGGGATATGAAACCTCAGAACATCCTTATTGGAAAAGGATCTATTGTTAAGGTATTATTCAATTCTGTTATGACAATAGTGTTCTCAGTCTTCATCAACAAGAATTCTGTTATTACAGTATTATGGTTGGAATTCCGATTGAATTTTTTCCTGCCGTACTCACAGCTTTGTGATTTTGGGTTTGCTCGTGCCATGTCAGCTAATACTGTTGTGCTACGCTCTATTAAAGGTACCTTTTATCTTTGCTTGCAGCTGATGTTCTTACAAAATCAATTCCTTCCTTCACGCATCTGTTGGCATGTTTTGTTCATTGTTGAACAGATATCATTTGATCTTGTAAATCCATTTGTGTATACTTGTATTGGCAACCAGGCATGGACAATAAGTTGTTGGTTTCTAACATAAAATGTATGTTTATGTTAGCATTTGATTTTATCGACATTAAACTTCGGAGTTGACTTAATGCTTTCTACATTCTAGAACTGTCACTTGTACACCATTATTTAATAAAGTATGTCTGCTTCTAGTTGAGCATATCCTTGTTGGCTCTTGTTTAGCTTATTGTAACTTTGGGTAGTATTAACATAAACGTTTTCCTAATATTTCATGATGTCTTATGAGACCTTTTGCTGGTCGACCATTTCACTAAGCATGCTTCTTCCACACACAGGAACACCATTATATATGGCCCCAGAACTTGTGAGGGAACAACCGTATAACCATACGGCGGATTTATGGTCCCTTGGAGTCATCTTGTATGTAAATTCTTCCTTTCGTCCGATTATAAAATGTTATGTGTACTCTGCATTCTGCCCGTAGGGTATCTTCTTGTCTGACCTGTAGGCCATAATGTAATGCTTGTGCTAGAGAATGTTTGTGCTGGCAGTTATATTGCAAACATGGTTTATCGATAAGTGAAACCCTGCAAAAAAAAAATCCAAACATGCTCTAGAGCAAGCATGGTATAGTGTAAAGACCGAGAACAGCAATCGTCTTGTTTTGTTTCACCTTAATATCTGATACCATGCCAGTTTTATGCATACACTAAATTTGCCAGGTGATATAATTTTTTTATAAATCTCAAACAATGCTAGATACGTAATTCTGTCCTCATTTTTATTTGCCTTTATCCAGAGGGCCATACACAATTTTATCATAAACAGTGCATCTCATTGTTTGATTAATTATGGTTTCTGCAGCAACTGCATGATTTTACACTTTCTATGAAACATATTTTTGTTATAATCTAACTTGCTTGCTTCGAGGTACTTTATACTGTACCGCATTGTTAAACTTAGTTTCTACTTTATGTTAGATAGTCTCACTTTGTCTACTTTCAACAAGCTAATTTTTGTTTCGATGGCCAGGTATGAACTATTTGTTGGTCAACCCCCTTTTTATACAAATTCAGTTTATGCACTTATACGACACATTGTCAAGGTTTGTCTTTTTACTGCTTGCTTCCAAATTCTTGCTCTTTGAATTTTTCTTTTGAAAAAAATTGACATATGCTCTCTCTGCATTGTGACAGGATCCTGTGAAATATCCAGATAACATGAGTGCAAACTTTAAGAGCTTCTTAAAGGGTTTACTAAACAAGGTCCAAACTGATATTATTTTTTCTACTAGAGCACAGTTATTGAGTCTATTGATTCCTCCTTTTCTTTGCTAATGCTTTATATGGTGTTAAACTCTGAACAGTTGCCTCAAAGTAGACTAACCTGGCCAGCATTGTTGGAGCACCCATTTGTCAGAGATGATTCTGTTGAATTAGTAGGTCTAAGCACCTTGAATTATTTCTTTTGAAAAAAGTGGATTTTCGGTATCAGGAATCATATGTTTGTATACCACGAATTTGTATCGTGAAGCTAATGGTATTTTCATCATTTTATTAGGACACTCAGTCCACACCTTTTGAAGTGAAAAGATCCGAGGCCACACGGAAGGAAGATGAAATTCAAACATCGAAGAACCAACCTTCTGCTGTTGAACCACCAAGTAAATGCATATGCTAAATATGTTCTCAGGCTTAAGCATTTAGTAGAACTCCAGATTTTTTTTCGTGGGTTAGTAGAGTCCCAGATGTTAACTTACACTTATATGAATGTTTAGCAGGTAGAAATACTATTACGAATAGAGAAGCTGACCACGATGAACAAAAAAGCAATACAAAAGATGGCCCTACGCCAGCTACTGACAATTATCACAGTTCATCTCCTGGTGCTATTTCTGATGCTCCATCAGGTATTTTATCTTCCAATACAAGTTCAAATTGTTAGTAATATTTATTATGGCACTAATTTTGATCAGAATAGTCATGGTGTTGTGTATGAAGTATGAACCCTACAATTAGGTGAACTTTGTGAATTGAATATGACAAACGCCACTATGCCATTTGTTTGGAATTGTTCACAATTTGAAAGGTATTAATGGTATAATATGAATGTAATGTACCTTTCAGCCAATAGTGATAAGGTAGTGGTGATGGCTAATATTGTATTGCTAATTGCGTGGCTAATGGGCCAATGCATAATGTACAAGGGACTTATACTATGATGAAAGCATGATACTGGACTGATTCTAGTCACTTCACTTGTTTGTACTCATAATAAAGATTTCTTTAGGAATAGAGAATGCATTAGTTAACCAGGACTGATTTGTTCCGAGAGAGTGATAATACACAGGAATAGTACATGCGCATCTCACCATTGTTTCTAGCTAATTGGGACAACCCACGTGCAACTTCATCGCGATCTCTCTTTGTGTTGCATGCTTGCGTACATGCATATCTTGTAGAAGCTGTATTGATCAATGCCTTGATATGTCGAATAATTGGACTCCCCCAGGAACGGCCTGTCTGTAGTAGGCTAGTAGCAGCAGCTTCTTAAGGCTTAATAACTTATAACTGTTTCATTGTATGTTTTCATTCATCATTTACAGACCTAATAAACAGCACCAACTTGTCTACTGCATTGCAGAGTGTACAGCTTTAGATAAGCTGGAAAAAACTTCACAGACAGTAAATGGTGCTAGGAGCATTATTGAAGATAGTGAAGCACTGTTGACTATCGTCAGTCCCATAAAAAATTGGTTGGGCAATCCTCCTAGTTCCCCGAGGTAGATTTCTAGTTTATGTTTTTACATCAATATATGAGCTATTCAGATTATTGTTTCCATTGTATAAAAATGAAGATGGCAAACTGACATTATGGTTGCTATCACTATATCTGTATAATTTCTGAAGAACAGTGCTCATACTTTCTTCTGTTAGTTTGCATCATCTAATCTCTTATTCATGTGTGTGCTACAAATTTTGACATCATTATAGTGCTACATTCTAATCTATAAGAATTTAGCCATTGAGCTTGTCCACAGATTTCTGTTGAACAGATTATTTGGATGAGAAAAGATTGGATCTATAACTGAAAATCATTCATTCAAAGTAAACTTACCAGCTGTACTTTGTTTCTGAATTATCGTCGTTCTAACTGCAATTTATGCCTGGACAATTTTCACAGTGAATTGGATATTGATGGGGCAAATCAGACACTCAGAATTATTAAAAATCTAATTGAAGCGGGGTCTTATCACTCCAGCGCAGCAATTGATGGCATCATCTCTATATTTCTTGAGTTTACAAATCTCATTATCAGAATGAAGCTTTCAGGTGCTTACAGCCTTGCAGTGAAGGTATTTACATCAGACTTCCCGCATTTCATATTCACTTGAAATATTGGCTTTGCCAAGTGAAACAGAAGTGCAACAGAAAACAAACTCCTCATTCTGTTGACATATAGAGTATGAAGTACTATATGCCATGCACATAATAGTTTTGAAAAGATACAAGTAATTGTTAAGATATATTTTATGGTTTTGCGCCGTTTAACTATGCTTTTGCTGGCAGTGCCTAGCTATCGCACGTAAGCTCCTCGATACAAGTGAAGGTGCTGTGCTAAGTTCTTATGGCAGACACTGGGCCGCCCTGTATGATCTTTATTCACAGGTCACGCTTTGGTACTCACTCCAGGCTCCGTTATCTGATGTGTTTTTTCTTTGTCCTGACTAGCTAAGGGTTTTGATCTGCAGATTCTAGTTTCCACTGTTGATCCATCTGGAAGAATATCCCGTGAGTCGACTGCATGTCTTGCTCTGATGTTATCTCGGGTTATTTCTGTGTTGAAAATGAGTATCTCCTCTGAGGGTCCGAATCCGGTTGAAGAAAGTCTCGTCAACATTATTGATCACGCAAGGAAGTCACAGTTAGTAGAACTCTTGTGTGAATGTCTAATAGCTTCAGGTTCAGACATAATATCAGGTTCTACTAACATGGTACCAGCAGCATGTGAGGCATGCAAGGCTATTTGGTATCTAGCTCACGCTGTTGACATTGTATCCCTTGGTGCACACCGTTTTTCATTTCCATTAGCTAGCTCATGGCGTCAAGTTCACTCGAAGTTGGATGGTAAAATGCAACAGGAAGATTCATTACCAGATTCAAACTCTACCAGCCTGATAAACATATTTGTCAAATCATTTCTGGCTTCACGACCGATGCAGGTTGCAGTTTACCACTGCTTGCATAATGGTCTAGAGTCTACTATTCATGCTTCTCTTCAGGTAATTCCCTCATGCTTGTTGATCTATGTGCAAATAAGTTTCCCTCCATAGGTCTCTTTTGAGTGGTAAGTAGCTATCCTTTTTGTAGACCTAGCAAAATCCTAATAATATGAGATGAAAAATTGTGTTCTAACTAACACAATAGGTTCTGCACTTGTTTGCACTTTGTCCAACCAACTACTACTACTTTGTACTCCATTGCTATCTTTGATCTCATCAGATTGTGGGCAAACTCACAAGCAGCCTCACCTGATGTTCTCACCTTATATGGTCTAACTTTGCTACATCGTGAGACTATTCAGTTTCCCTAGTTCTGGTTTTCTTCCTATACATGATTAAGAATGAAATCGAAGTGAGCTTAGTTTTCCATGAAAGAAATAACATAAAGTATATTTCCATCAATGGAGGCTATACTCTGCTGTGATATTTTAGAGATTGTGATGTATCTAAATTATAGAGAAAAAAAAAGAAGCTTCACGGTTGTTGGTTGATTATCTCTTTTACAACAAGAACTATTGATAGATGATATTATTACATTTTTCTACATTGAAACTGCAATTTAGTGCATCTCCAGTTATTACTGAATCTACATCTGTTTGTAATGATTCTTATTGCACCTAAATGTTGTTTTGCAGCTCATCGCAAGGGCCTGCCTGCTGAATCCATCTTTCTGTGCTATTATTTGTGCTCCACTGAATTCATCATCGGATGCCAATGAAGTAGAATATGGTGGAGACGGGACAATTGTATCCGATATGTTTTCGTTGCTGTCACTGTGTGGCTCATATTTGAACAAGGAATCAAAACAAAACAGTAATCAGAAATGCAAACTGTCCAATCCTCATGCTCTAGTTGTTCACTGTTGTCTGGCATTGGCAACAATAGCCGCGTGTCTGAAGCTGGAGGGGGAATCTTCAGCATCAATTATTTTAACAAGTTCCCAAAAGAAACAGCGGAACCGGCTTTCTGTTCTAGCGCACCTCTCTTCAGCCGATGATACAGTGAAGAGTTGCCTGCAACCACACTCTGCATCTGCAACACTCGCACTATCAACTCTTATTTCACTTGAAAATGGAGGGCAAACCAGATCTTCTCTATGTGAAACTGCCCTTGCTTTGTTTCCTCGTATGGCAACACTGCACACATTGCTGAAGCTTTGGCTATCTGATGGAAGTGAGGAACTTTGTCGATATAATGCAGGTTTACTGAATCTGTATGGCCTTCGTGATGGTAGTATTGGGCTGTTAGAGACTAGATTGAAATGGGGTGGACCCTTGGCTGTTGAACAAGCTTGCTCTGTTGGTATCCCTCAGCTCCTAATTCGTTTGCTTACTGATGGGTTCTCAAGGGAACCCTCTGATGGGAAAGAAGGTTCAACACACCGCAGTGGATTATCACCATTGGGAGTTGCCTGGACTCTGTCTGCTTTATCTCAATGCCTTCCTGGTGGTGTGTTCCGAGAAATTTTGTATAAAAAGGAACATGTAAAGCTTTTGACTGACATGCTGTCTGATATGCACCTGAAGGCGTTGGCAGCTTGGACTGGTCTAGGTGGTGGGAAAAGAGGAGTACGGGAGCTGATAAATTCAGTTGTTGATATTTTGGCATTTCCATTTGTGGCAGTGCAGAGTTCTCCAAACATGCCCTCAACAGCGGCATCCATCAATAGTGGCTTTCTCCTCAACATTGCATCACCTGGGGGAAGAATTGGTACTGAGAACAAGGAAATGCTCAAAATTATAGAGCATAATATGCCTCAATACATTCAAGTCCTGCTGGAGGTCTTATCTCACCAACTGACTGTTATCTTGTTTTGTTCAGTAGTATACATTTCATAACCTTACTCTTTTTTCTTTCCTTTTTCAGGTTGGTGTTCCTGGATGTATACTCCGTTGTCTTGATTATCTCAATATGGAAGACATAGCAAGGCCCTTGGCCATTGTGGCCAAAATGGTGGGCTACCGTCCACTTGCTTTGAAGCTTCTGAGAGAAGGTCTTCTAAACCCTTGTAGAGTAGCAAATCTACTGAAAGGTCCTCTTGTTAAGGAGACTCTACTCGACTTCCTCATGATAGTTTCTGATCTTGCTCGCATGTCAAAGGTTTGTATTTTTTGGCCTGTTGCGTAACGATGTCACATTGAGATGCCAAAGCTTTGTTGGAGATACATATAATGGCTTACGTTATTGTCTCAGGACTTCTATGAGCCTATTGACAAGGCAGGCATGGTTGAATTTTTGAAGAGCTTTCTATCGAACGAGGACCCTGATATAAGAGCAAAAGCTTGCAGTGCCATTGGCAACATGTGCCGTCACAGTCCCTACTTCTATGGTCCATTTGTAAGACAATATTTAGTTATTTATTTATTTTCAGATTAAAAATTTAGGGCATGGATCTTTAACTTTTTTTCTGGGAACAGGCAGCAACTAAGGTGATTGAGCTTGTAGTTGAGCGGATTTCAGATCCAGACAAACGGACACGGAAGTTTGCATGTTTTGCTGTAAGCCCATAAACATGTTTGCTACTGTTGTGTTTTTTATCTTAATACTTAGATGATAATCCTCAATCCTGCTAATGCTTTGGAGATTGAATCTGATTAGCTGTTCCTATTTCAGGTAGGCAATGCTGCTTATCACAATGACATGCTATACGAAGAACTCAGACGGTCTATACCTCAACTCACTAAGCTACTTCTTGGTCCCGAGGAGGATAAAACCAAAGGCAATGCTGCAGGGGCACTAAGTAATCTCGTGAGAAACTCTGACATACTCTGCGAAGACATTGTCTCCCAAGGCGCTATTCAGGTTTGGCACACCTTACCTACTGCTCATAATTCATGTTCGGTCATTTCACCTGTTCCAGAGAATTTATACTTTTGGCATCAAGGGAGGAAACCGACCCTGATAATTCGTAGATTCTTATCCTCAATTTAGTGAAGGTACTAATTGTCTATAACAGGATAAGTGATTATTCTTATCTCACAATGTTAGTAAAAGTGGCAAATAGCTTGTTATTGCTTCTGTTGAGTTCTTCTGTATTCTGACATCATTGTTAAGAAGTTGAATTGGTCAGATATACATGTTGAAAACTGAAATGTATGTAGTTGTACCATGTCCCAACTGAAAACCACCTATGCTTTGGTCGTGTATTCAGTTATTTCTTGAACGGTAGCTCTCGGACACTAATCTCTCGGCTTACTCATGTGCAGGCTCTACTGAAGATGGTGAGCAGCTACTCCGCGGTCGCCCTGAGCCCGAGCAGAAAAGACGCTCTAACTGAATCGCCACTAAGGATCGTGCTCTTCGCGCTGCGCAAGATGTGCGACCACACCGTCTGCAGGCTCTTTCTGCGGTCATCGGAGCTTCTCCCGGTCATCGTGCACCTCAGGCAGTCGCCCGACCAGACGATCTCCGAGTACGCCTCCGCCATCGCCGGTAAAGCCTACCAAGCCTGACGGATGTTATTCCTTGCCGGTGCGGCGCTGGGGGTCCTGCTATATGTTGAAGAACTGTAATGGAGTACTCGTTCAGTTTTTGCTGAACGATCCTGATGTCCATTCTGCTCTGCTCTGGAATTGAGGAATTTTGAACTGTTTCACGGGTCAGCGTACCAGGCTGTGCATGTATGATATGCAAGGTCCATCTATCCATGTATATAGTACACATAGAGGGTATGCAGCACCAAACTAGTTGACAGAAAGTCTCGTAATCACACGCCATTTCTGTACTGTGCTTGCTGCTAACCAAGAGCGCTTTACACGGAGATCACATGCAACTGCGCGAGTCCAATTGGCTTCAGAGTAGCAATAGCAACCCATGGCACGACACGTGATACGATGAGAAAAGACTGCCCACCGAAACCCATCCAGGAGACGTACCGGCCCTTGGGTCGCCATCAGCCGGGAAGCACTTCACTGCACGAGCAGGCGCGGTCAGCACGGGGCTCTGCGGCCGCGGCAGGCGGGGTTTCACGTGGCACAACGCGGACGGACGGACTGTACCGTTCTCTGCCGGGCTCGGCGAGGAGCGTGGCCGGCCACCGTACTGGCGGACTGGCGGTGTGTCCCATCGCACGTACGGCGTGCTGAACCTCGTATCATACCGTCTCGGGGGCGGGCGGGCGGTCCTCCGTTGCGAGGAAGGAGATCGAGGAGGGAGCAGGAGGCCAGACGACGCAGCGTGCCGCTGATGAGGACCGCACGACCTGACTTGTCTGAGGAAACGAACGTGCAGCGGCCCCGCTGGTTGCTTCACCATCATTCGAGCTGCCGCTCGGTGCGAGTCCTCGTTTAGATGCCGTAGTAATTAACACCACTATCAATGTGTTCATCAGAAAGAAAGCTCTTGGGAATGACTGGCAGCGCCTTGACTGGCCGACTCCCTCTTTTTTATTAGCACATCTCCCTTTCGTCCCGCTTTACAAATAAAACAAGTAGCAACCATTCAAATTGAGTTATAGGGTATATGATCACATAGAGAATAAAGTTTGCTGGGACAACAACAACGACATGCCCGAATTGAGAGAGCAAAGAGGAGGCTCTCAAAAGCGAAAGCAAAAAGAAGAGCACTAGGTACTCAACAGTTGGATAAGGATGGTAATGGGCAAGGTATGGGCGTGTAGACCAATAACATACCCATATCCTTGTGTAGTGAATGGATAAAAAAACTTATCCATACTTTTATCCACGGGTATAAAACTTTACCCATACTCATTCTCGGCAGGTACTCGTACCCATTGAATACCCAGCGGTAGATCCAATAGTACATAAGTTATTCAAAATTTTACTTTCATCAATAGCATATTTGAAAAAAGACAATAATCTCTACTTACTAATAGTAGACGAGTACATGAAAGTATCATAGTTTAGAAATCGCAATCTCATACTCGTCCCTAGACTTCTCAGCCGCATAGAAAACTCTATAGGTAAGTTTGATATATCAGTTTAAACGCAAGGTATGCGTATACCTATGGGTACAAGTCTATACTCGTACCCATACCCGTGACTAAACGGGTAGGGTATGGGTATTACCCATACATATAAAAATGTGCCCATACCCTACCCATGCGGGTACGGTACTCGTACCCGTGGGTAGAATTGCCATCCTTACGGTTGGACGAGGTGGAGATCTGGCGAGCCACCTCCAGAATATGTCGAAGAAGAACGTTTGGCCTCTCCTTGTCCCATTGTTTACATTGCGGGTATCAGAGCTACAAATTGCCAGGTATTTGAAAGCCGAGTTAGATGCACATTGAGAAAAAATCTTCTCAATCACTATCTTATTGCATATGGTCCATAGAGTCCAAAACAACGTGGAAAACACCAACTAGAAAAGGCGGCACCCTTACCGGCACGATTCGCTCATGCCTCCAGGAATTCACCGAGATCTTGGGCATGTCACATGATCGAAGGCTTCTCGTGTAAAATTCCATAAAAACTGAGCCACGGGACAGGTGAATATTATGTGGGTTCCTGATTCGAAGACCCCACATAGTGGACATAACCCATCCCCCAGCCCATGTCGTTTCACAACTTCCATCCCAGAGAAAAAGCGATCTTGTAGCAGTTGCCACAGGAAGATCTTCATCTTAAGGGGTATATGGGACTTCCAGAATAGTTTGGTCTAGGGTAGTATCGGCCCTCTAAAAAGGGCCTGATACGCAGAGCTAACCGTGAAGTCCTCTGAAGGGGTTAACTTCCACGACACACTATCGAATACATCTGAAAGTGAGCTCAGTAAGCACGTCCAAAGCGTTATCGACCGTCGGTTTTCTTTAGGCCGAAGGTTCTACGGAATGAAATGTGTCATGTCTCCTCCTAGACTGCGGAAGCTACCCTAAATGATGGCTCTGAGCAAATTGCAAAGTGGCTAACTGTCTAGGATATTTCTCCCTGTGGACGCTCTCTAGGCCATGGATCCATCCAAAACAGGGTACCCTCCCCATCTTTCTATTTAAAATGCAATTCCTAGACAGATCTCATGCTTAATCTCCCAAAAATTTTGTAAGGATTTCTATTTACGAAATAAAACCGTCGATTCTTCACAAAAGAAGTAAGAGTAGTAGAGGAGTAAAACACAAGCAAGAGAAACAATTCAAACACGAACGCGGATGGTACAAAATCTGCGCTGGCGACTGGGCGGCGAGGTCCACAGGCAGGCCCATGTGAAGCAGCCACGCAAACAGGCGCTGCCAAAGCCAGGCTGCCCCTGCTCCTGCCGCGGCTGCCGGCCTGGCTGGCGCGCGCGCGCGCATCAGCGAGCCGTTTTCCGGTCGTGGAGGTGCGTGCGGGCAGGGCAGGGCCTACCGCGCACGACGCGCCGTGGCCCATCGCTCTCAGTAGTAAGTCAGGCAGGCCCAGCCGGCCAGGTGACCGTCCGGCATGTCGCAGGCCCACAGACTGCGGCGTACAGTTTAACGTTAGTCTCCATGTTCACAGTAAAAAGGTCACCAGTTCAGTGTCCACAGTGCAAATGTTCAAATTAGACAGAGGGATGCTATCGGTTTCAAGGCCGGTTTGAGGTTGGTGATTGATCCGTTACTCAGCAGCTGCACATCCTCACCTTTACTAGTACATCGTGTCTTCTTTCAGCTCATCTATGTGTCTGGATAAGAGAGTTGAGCATGGAAGCTTATCGAACCGTTGTTTCTTAGCCAGACAGTGTAAGAAGAAAAAGAAGATACATAGATGCAGAGCTACATAACCTTTGCTTCTTCTTGCAACATAGTCTACCTGCAAGAGTCCAAGTTAGACGATGTCGACTCACATCTGGAGCCATCGCATCCTCTTTTTGTGGGATCAAGACGCGGTGGAGATTTCGGACATTGGCATTCGCAGTTTCTCCCTCTACACAACGGTCACCTCCAAGCTCAACGATAACGTTTTCAAGATGTATCTGGTCTATGGGCCAACCAACTATGCTCTAAAGGATGGTTTCTTCCCAGAGTTTCTGGACCTCAAGCCACCTAGTGGGCTTAAATGGATTGCTCTCGGTATTTTCAACCAAATAAGTAAAATGAGAGATAAAAGTAACAACAACATAAATCGAGCTAGAATCTCCAAATTTCGAGATGCACTTCACTCTTGCGACCTCAAGGAGAACCATCTCCAAAATCGCAAGTTCACTTGGTCTAATGAGCAACACATTCCAACAATGTCCAAGCTTGATGTATTCTTTTGCAATGAGGAATGGGACACCTCCCATGATGGTCACATCCTTCAAGCTCTTTCGTCCTCGCTCTTCGACCATTGCCCCTTGCTCTTAGCATGTCGTCGTGGCCCCAAAATAGTGCGATCCTTTAGATTTGAATAATTTCGTGTCAAAATATCGGTCTTCTCTAAGGTGTCTAAAAGTCATGGGCTGAGCCTTCCTTGCACCCTGATCCTTATCACATAATTCACAACAAGCTTGTCACCACCGGGTAGCGCTTGAATCAAGGGAGCAAGGGTCTATTCTCGAATACAAAAATACAACTACATATGGCCCTTGACTTGGCCATCGAAAGAAGACAACTATTCCTGGTTGAGCGTGACATTCGGGCTAGGCTTAAACAAAGAGTGTTGGGTCTTGCCACCCTCTATTGTGTCTGTAGAAAGCAACGAGCAAGAATCAACAATCTTAAGGAAGGCAATGCAAATACCAAAAAAAAAATCATCAAAAGGTAAACTCAATGAGGAAAAAATTAATTTTCAAGCTTAAGAACAACAATGGTTGGATTGCTTTGCATGAGGACAAACAATCGGTAGCTCAAGATCACTTTGTCGTGGCTATTGGGAGATGGCAATGAATTCGTTGACCCTCGATTGTGAAAGTTTGAATCTCCCAATTATAAATATGGAGGATTTAGACGCGATGTTGGGAATATGCCCTAGAGTCAAACATGTATGATGATATTTTCCACTGTATTCATAAAGATATTAAGTTGTTTATGTATAAACATCTGATGTGTATCATTGAATATGTGATTCAGTTGTGGAACTATACGTTCATATTGTTTGTACTAAATATCCTTGGTCATCGAGGTTGTGTTGGATACACAACTTAGAATAATGTGAAAGTCGGATGATGACTCGGTTTCACTAGTCATAGATATGGTGATGCTATTCCGACTTACACAAATTCATCTAAAGAGTTTAGCGAGTCGGATTAACCCATATTGAGGTACAACGAACACGTCATCATTTGTATATCTCAATCAATATAATCCTTAACCTAAGGTTGTTGCACAATCCGAGCTGAGGATCATCGACTTAGATTCTGTCAAACGATGATTCGTAATTGACAGTTATAAAGGCAAAGTTTGGGGTGAGTGAGAATCAAGCTGCGTGGTGTGAATAACCAAGATGGAATTTTTCCCCTCCACTTGGAGAGATATTCTCTGGACCCTCTCGAATGATATAATTCGGAAAGAATGGCCATGCACGACTCGGTTAAGTGTTAACCGAGGCAATCGACTAAGAGTTAGTCGGATGAATCACTTATCTCAGATCGATAAGAGAGTCAGACTATTTAAGGGATGACATTTATTAGCCTATAGTCCGACAGGGTATATCGTGAGGCAAAAAGGACTCGGACGCAAGTCGCATTGGAAAGACATGTCGTCATGACTCTTTGGTACTTGGGAGTCGGTACATTCTGCTAGGAGCCGCTACCGACTGATCGATTGAGAGTCGGACTCCAATCATGTCCAAGTTACCATGATCCTGTGGGATCACACACTTAAGAGTGGGAGCAAGTTCGAATTGGATCTGAACCGGAAATCTGTTTGGGTTGGACCTGAACCGTATTTGGACTGAGGCAGTGAGTCGAACTCATAGTGACTAATATGGGATTTAGTGAATGGGCCACAAGTGAGTGGAGCCACTTTCACTCCCTATATATAGTGGGGCGCAGAAACCCAGGAGGGTTAATGGTTAGGTAATTCCATGCGTTGGAAACCCTAGCTCCACAGCAGTCATGCCGCTGTAACGAACCTAGCAGTTCACCGCTGGCGCTCCTCCTTGTACGTGTGGATACCGGCAGCGGTGTTGTACGATCAGCACCATGACAATCAGGATTGGATCAGATCGTGAGGACTGCATTAGAGCGATCTAGTGGTAATCCTCGTGACCTTCTACCTCAGCTAGATCTTGGGATCACCACGTTAGAGGAAAAAGTTTGTTTTATCTCTATGTGGCCCAACGGTGGTATCAGAGAGATATCTTCTGGTTTTAGGCTCGAGATCTCGCATATGTGATATGCGGTTGGCTGTAGATTGAATCTATGTGCTATTTTGGTGGTCGGTCTATGAGATAGATCGGTTTTGTACGAGGTTTATTGGATCGACTATACTCAAGGAATGGATGATCTGGTTTCTGTGATCATACCGCTACGGTCGTAGAACTATATACCCCTACCGGTCGGTTTCTGCCATCGGGATAGACTATGACACGTAAATCCAAAAGCGTTGATCGAAGATCAAAAGAGTTTGATCGAGTCGGAACAATGATCGGAATCCATGTTCGGAATGTAGATGAGATCTACATTTTTAGAAAAATCATGGGGCGCCGCCCGCACCTGCGAGGGGCATTGCCCCTTCGATCCCCGCCCGCTATCTGGCTAGCGGGACCGCCGGCTTCGCCCTATCATAGTGCCTTATATGTCGCTGCGAGTTTCACAACGTTGGTAGATATCGTATCTATGCATAACTTGTTTCTGCAGGTAGTTGTGGCTGGTATGGCTTATGTGCATGTGATGTGTGTAATTCATACGTGATATGCTAATCATAGTTTTGTCAGTCGGCCGGAGCCTAGGTGTTGTCATTTTACTGTATAACGACATGCGTGTCGGATTCTCTATGTAATTTACTTTACTAAGCTAGTATAGCTGTTTGGAGAACCCAGATGGCATGTAAGTCGATGTACATGTCGGCGACATGGGGTAAGACGGCAAGTGACAAGAGTTGGCACGAGACATATTATAGGATTTGTGGAGATAGAGATCTCCATGAAGAAATCCATGCCATTTCACATTATAATTGCTTTATTTTGTGTTGTTGTTGTTATGTCTCTATTTTACCTTTATTAGATAGTCGATAAAATCTAATCCCTCAAAGAAGGTCTAGTCAATTTTCCCGCCAGTTATTGCACCATCACAAGTCGGACATTTTTGGTAGTGGGCTCATAAAATTGAGGTGCTGCCAATTCTTTCCGACTAGATGGGTTCGAGTCGAACTCTTACAAAAGAAACACTCGGTAAGCTAGACTGGTCTATCACAACTGTTGTGGGACTCTGGGAAAAGTCAGAAGGGAGCCGGGGCATGATATGCCACTCGACCAACAGGAGTTGTATACGATAGGATTGACAAGGAGTTGTCTATCTAGATCACTTGGCGGCTAGCGATGATGCTAAGCTCACTAGCTGACTTGCTTATTTAGGATCCTGAATCACTAAGTAACCATCAGAGGGGTGTTGGTTCTAGTGGGAGCATAAGTATTAAAATGTTTAATATGCTTGCTATTTTATGAATACATGTCTTAAGTATTTTGCATATTTTTCTTTGTAGATCATGGCACCAAGTAACAGTCACCCTTAGATATCCGATTTTTCTTTGAGAACTATTCTTGAGAAAGAAAAACTAAATGACAATAATTTTACCAACTGGTATCGAAATCTGAGAATTGTTCTCAAACAAGAAAAGAAGGACCATGTCCTAGACAACCCACTTCCAGATGAGCCGGATGAGAATGCGACTATCGCTGCCACCAATGCCTACCGTCGGGCTAAGGATGAGTGATACGTCGGAAACATATCTATAATTTTTGATGTTCCATGCTTGTTTAGTATCTACATTGCTTCGCTTTGTCTACACTTTGAGGTGTTTTTATACGCTTTCTGGTACTAACCTATTAACAAGATGCCACAGTGCCAGTTGTCTGTTTTCTGCTATTTTTGGTTCCAGAAAAGCTAGTAAAGAAATATTCTCGGAACTGGACGGGACAAAATCCAAAGTCAATATTTCACCGAGGAGAACACGGAGTCCAGAGGAGAGACGGAGGGGAGCCACAGGGCGGCCGCACCCTCCTCCCAGGCACAGGCCCACCCTAGGTCAAGCCTGGGCAGGGTGTGGGCCCCCTGGCTGCCCTCCTGCCTCGCCTATAAGAAGCCCCCGATGCCTAAACCCTAAATACCCGATTAATATTCCACGAAACCCTTTGTAGTCGCCGCCACCATCGTCCCTAGATCGGGGAGATTTTAAGCTCTTCTTGGCACCCTGCCGGAGGGGAGATCATCCTGGAGGCCTTCTTCTTCATCATGCCAGCCTCCGGTATGAATCATGAGTAGTTCCGCCTTGGACTACGGGTCCATGTAGTAGCTATATGGTTGTATCTCCTCCTTTGTGCTTTCATGTCTAGATCTTGTGAGCTCCATTCATGATCAAGATATCATCTATTTGTAATCATGCATGTTGTGTTTGTGGGGATCCGATGGATATTGAGATTACTATGTCAGATTGATTAATGGTTTTGTCTTATTGATTCTATCATGTTTGTGTTGTTTGTGATCTTGCATGCTCTCTATTGTTAGTAGCTATCTTGGCCAAGTAGTTGCTAGTGACTCCAAGAAGGGGTATTTATGCTCGATAGTGGGTTCATGCCTCTATTTAATCTAAGAGAAGTGATAGAAATATCTAAGGTTGTAGATGTGTTGTTGCCACTAGGCAGAAAACAATGGTATCTTGTTCATGGAACAAGTGGATTGTTTACCTTACACACTTTGCTTAAAGCAGGTGTCTATTGCTTGAAACTTAATACTGGAGGGGGTTCGGATGATAACCCAAAGGTGGACTTCTAGTCATAGATGCAGTTGGATGGCGGTCTATGTATCTTGTTGTATTGACCAATCGAATCTTATAGGATCTTGATGTCTAGTATTGCATTGTTATGCCTTACTCAGTACTATCAATTTCCCTGCTGTAATTTGTTTACCCTGCATGCCATGTTTGTTTATATAAGGAGAGCACCTCTAGTGAACTATGGTCCCCGATCCAATCTTTACCATTGATACATCTTTCACTGTTACTATTTGCTTTCTACAAACCACTATTACCTTCCACACCATATAGTTAATCCTTTGTTACAGCAAACCAGTGAGATTGACAGCCTCACTATTTGTTATGGCAAAGTCTTGAGTTTGTGTTGTGCAGGTCTCCAAGTTGATTGCAACACCTTTGAGTCGCTTCCTTCCTCCTACTGGTTCGATAACCTTGGTTTCTTACTGAGGGGAAACTTGTTGTTGTGCTACATCACACCTTGCTCTTGGGGTTTCCCGATGAAGCACTTCATGTTGATACAACACCATCATCAAGCTTTTCTAGCGCCGTTTTCGGGGAGGCTAAGGACATCTTCACAAGGGGAGTCCTTCTCAACCTTTCTCTTCACTTTGTTTTTGGTTTGCTTAGTTTCTTTTGCTTGGTTTTGTTTGCCTCTTTTTATCAAAAACTCCAAAAAAAATAGTTTAGTTTGGTTTGTTTTCTCTTATCAAAAACACAAAAAAATTAGTCCCTGCTGCTGTTGGCTTGCTCAAATTTTGCCAAAATGAACTCTGCTGAGAACACCAAGTTGTGTGACTTCACTAGCACAAACAAAAATGATTTCCTAAGCACTCCTATTGCCCCACATGCTCCTGATGCTACCTTTTATGAAATTAAGCCTACTTTGTTGAATCTTGTGATGAGAGAGCAATTTTCCGGTGCTAGATCTGACGATGTTGTTGCCCATCTCAATAACTTTGTTGAACTTTGTGAGATGCAAAAGTATAAAGATGTAGATGGAGATATTATTAAGCTCAAGTTGTTTCCTTTCTCCTTGATAGGAAAAGCTAAAGAATGGTTGCTATCCTTGACTAGAAATAGTATTGATTCTTGGATTAAGTGCAAAGATGCTTTTATTGGAAAGTACTGTTGGAGATATGCCCTAGAGGCAATAATAAATGTAGTTATTATTATATCTTTGTGTTTATGATAAATGTTTACATTCATGCTATAATAGTATTAACAAGGAAACATTATACTTGTGTGATTTGTAAACTTAATTTGAAGTCCCTAGTATAGCCTCTATACTTCACTAGCTTGTTGGTTGATTAATGATTGTGGTTTCCATATCATGAACGTTGAGATGTTATCAACAACAAGATCATATCGTTAGGAGAATGATATGGTGGACATACTCCTATAGATAAGCGTAGCATAAAGATCAAGTCATTTCAATAGTTCAATTGCTATATGCTTTCTGATACATAGTAACCTAATTCCTTCGACCATGAGATCATGCATATCACCTTTACCGGATGGATGCTTTGATGACATCAAACACCACACCGTAACTGGGTGGTTATAAAGGTTGCATTGAGTGTTCGGAAAGTATTGGTTGAGACACATGGATCAAGAGTGGGATTTGTCCATCCACATGACGGATAGATATACTCTGGGCCCTCTCGGTGGAATGTCATCCAATTAGCTTGCAAGCATGTGACTTGGTCACAAGGGATCACATATCACGGGAACGAGAAAAGAGTACTTGTCAGTAACGAGGTTGAACTAGGTATGCAGAGATACCGACGATCATAACCTCGGATAAGTAACATATCGTGAGACAAAGGGAAATTTGTATCGTATGTAAGTGGTTCATTCGATCGCAAAGTAATCGTAGAAATATGTGGGAGCCATATGAATTTCCAGATTCCTCTATTGGTTATTGTTCGGAGAAGTGTCTCGATCATGTCCGCATAATTCACGAACCGTAGGGAGACACACTTAAGGATTCGACGTTGTTTGAGTAGTTATGGTATTATGAGAAAGAGACCGAATGTTGTTCGGAGTCTCGGATGGGATCCGGGATATCACGAGGTGATCCGGAATGGTCCGGAGAATAAGATTCATATAAGGAAAGTCCCGTTTCGGAGTTCGGGAATGATTCCGGTGTTTTCATCGGGAATGTTCTAGAAGGTTCCGGATTATCCGGCACTCCGGGGGGGGGGGCAGGGGTACATGAATGTGTCATTACATATTGGAATGATTGGATCATGTACTAAGTGTTCTTGCTGTCCCAAATAAAGGATTAAATTGAATCCTAAAACAGAAAAGTCAAATGTCCAGTTTGAAAGTCAAACGGCTAAAACAAGAAACTGTGGGAAACAAGAAAGAGGAGTTGGGAACCGACTTGAGGGAGGAGTCTCCTCCCCAAGCCGGCGCGCCACCCAAGGCCGACTTGGGGAGGGACTCCCCTCCCCTGGCCGCGCCGCCCCACCCATAAAAGGAGGGGCAGGGCTCCCCTCCTAGACACACAACTTTCTACCTCTAAATCTCCGGTTTAGAGCCGTTTTGGTTTAGAGCTTCTAATTGCTTTAGCCAGCGGTTTAGAGCCTTCTAATTGGTTTATAGCCTTCTAATTGGTGTGTCTAATTACTAGACCACTAATATCCTCTCTCATAAGCTCCACCATACTCGCACCGGCTTAAGGCGAAGCCCTGCGGTATTTCCCCTCTACTTCCGGTACCACGCCGTTGTGCTGTCGGAATCACGAGGAGAGTGCTACAACCTCCGCTGCCTGCTGGAACAAGGGAGAGGAAGGTCTTCGTCGAGTACCGAACGTGTGACCGACTGTGGGAGCGCTGCCGGAACGTGGCGCCGGAAGGATCGTCTACACGATCTTGAGATCGGAAAGAGTACGACTACATCACCCACGAGAATCCGCTCTCGTTAAACGCTTTGGAATCTTCGAGGGTAAGTTATACCATCGACTCGTTGCTACAATCTAGTAGATAGATCTTGGCTTGTTTGTTTGTATGCGATAGAAATTTTTTGTTTTTCCATGCTACGAACCCCTACAGTGGTATCAGAGCCGTGTCTATATGTAGATCTGTTGCACGAGTAGAACACAATGGTCATTGTGGGCGTTGATGCTTTTATTGTCGATTGCTTCTTGTGTACTTTGCATCTTGCGGTATGTTGGGATGAAGCGGCCCGGGCTAACCTTACATGACATCGTTCATGAGACTTGCTCCACGCTTGACATGCAACTTGTATTGTATAAGTGGCTTTGCGGGTGCCTGTTTCTCCTAGCATAGTTAAGATCCAATTTACAACGGGTGATTAACAATACTTGTATCAATGTTGTGGTTCTTGTTCGTAAGTTAGAATGACACTTATTGAAAGCCCCAAACCACGTAAAATATGCAAAGAAAGTAGAGGCGTCTAACTTTGTTTTGCAGGGGTGTGCAGTGATGTGATATGGCCATGATTGTGATTATATTTGATGTATGCAATGTTCCTTATTGTAAGTCGGCAACCGGCAGGAGCCATATGGTTGTCTTTAATTTATGTTAAGACCCGCGTGTCTATTCAAAGTAGTTGTAATAGTTGAAGCCGGTGGACGACAACCATGGAGTAGCGTCATTGACCTTGATGCAATGCCGGTGATGATGGAGATCATGTTCGTGCTTGAAGATGGAGATCGGAAGCACAAAGAAGAAAGGCCATATCATATCACATATATATTGAATTGCATGTGATGTTAATCCTTTATGCATCTTGTATTGCTTAGTAGACGACGGTAGCATTATAAGATGATCCCTCATGCACATGAATTTCAAGTCATAAAGTGTTCACCCTTAGTCAGCACCGTTGCTAAAGCTTGTTGTTTCGAAGCACCACGTGATGATCGGGTGTGTTAGATTCCGCAAGTGTATACAACGTGAGCAAGCCAGATTTGCTCATGCGGAAACTAAGGTTTGATCTTGACGAGCCTAGCATGTACAGACATGGTCTCGGAACACGGATCACCGAAAGGTAAAGCATGAATCATATAGTAGATATGATGAACATGACGATTGTTCGCCATTGAAACTATATCAACTCTCGTGATGATCGGTGTTGATGTAGTGGATTTGGTTCGTGTGATCACTAAAACAATGTGAGGGATATTGTTTTGAGTGGGAGTTCACCTAGTTTAATTACATTAATTAATTTGAACTCAATTTGTCATAAACTTAGTCTAAACTATTGCAAATATGTTGTAGATCAATGGCAGCCCCTACCATCAATTTTAATGCGTTCCTAGAGAAAGAAAAGTTGAAAAACAATGGAAGCAACTTCGCGGATTGGTTCCGCAATTTGAGGATTGTCCTCACAGCTGGTAATTTGACCTATGTGCTGGATGCACCGCTGGGTGACCCACCTGCAGCTGATGCTCCCGATGAAGTAAAGAATGTTTACCTCGCTCGGAAGAATCAATACTCCATAGTTCAGTGTGCTATCTTGTATGGTTTGGAATCGGAGCTTCAGAAAAGGTTTGAGGATTCAGACCCATATGATATTGTCGAGGATCTCAAATTGATTTTTGAGACTCATGCGGCAATTGAAAGCTATGAGGCTTCTGAAAAGTTCTTTAACTGCAAGATGGAAGAGGGCAGCTCCGTCAGTGAGCATGTGCTTAAGATGTCTGGGCACGCAAACAAACTTCAAAGCTTGGGTATAGTGATTCCTAATGCTTTGGGGATTTACCGTGTCCTCCAATCACTACCACCAAGTTACAAGAACTTTGTGATGAACTACAACATGCAGAACATGAACAAGACGTTGCCAGAACTCTTTGCCATGTTGAAATCTGCAGAAGTGGAGATAAAGAAAGAGCACCAAGTGTTGTTGGTCAATAAGACCACCAAATTCAAAAAGGCAAGTCTAAGCAAAAGGGACACTTCAAGAAGGGTGGTAAGAAATCTACCACGCCGACGAAGAAGACCAAGGCTGGACCTAAGCCTGATACTGAGTGCTTTTACTGCAAGGGAGAAGGTCACTGGAAGCGGAATTGCCCAAAGTACTTGGCGGATTTGAAGAACGGCAACATCAAGAAGAAAGGTATATCTGATATACATGTTATTGATGTGTATCTCACTAGTACTCGTAGTAGTGCCTGGGTATTTGATACTGGTTCGGTTGCTCATATTTGTAACTCGAAACAGGTGCTGCAGAATAAACGGAAGCTAGCGAAGAACGAGGTGACGATGCGCGTGGGAAACGGATCAAAGGTTGATGTGATCACGGTCGGCACGCTACCCCTTCATCTACCATCGGGATTAGTTTTATACTTAAATAATTGTTATTTGGTGCCTGCGTTGAGCATGAACATTTGTAGAGGGAGTGTCCCAACCTTTACACAATATAAGGTGGTGTCCCCTGTGTTTACAATGCTAGTCCCTGGATCAATAGCTAGCATCCACAGTTAAGATGTAATATCAAGAAACAAAGGTCATAATATAACTTTATAACCAGGAATAACATAAGTTTATTACATCAAACATAGCTCATTAGGCTATTACATTACATTGCAGCGGAATAAATATAGTCATGGGTCCTTCATCTTCAAAGTGCCACAGGCAGATGTTGGTTGTAGACTTTGTAATCCTAAACAATCAATCTTCACTAAAATCAATCAAACCTGCAACATACAAGTTACAGCCACAAAGGGTCAATACATTTGAATTGTATTGGCAAGTGATACTATGGTATTATGGTGGAGTCTATCATCTATATGCATTTGGCTAAGTGGAGTTGAGGCTTGCATTGCTCAAAATAGATTTTTCTTATCATTTTGAAAATACTAAGTTTTTGCTTGACAAAATCATTTTCTCAATCAAAGATTTCAAGATCCTTGTACCAAGCCATCTCTCCATCAATGATTGAAGAATTCAAACAACCCTTGTTCAATCCACAAGATTTTAATTTAGAAATTTGAATGATGAGATTCTTGATTGCTTCCATGTCTTGATGCTCAATTTGTCCTTTACCAGGGACATGGCTAAGTACTTAGGTTTTACACTCTGCAGAGGTGGTGCACTTTCCCCACAAGACTTGGTTTCCCAAGACAAGATCTTTCAGAAGCTTTCCCTTAGACCAAAATGGACGCGTTCCAACCTATCAAACACTACCACCAACTGTCCATATGGCTAAGTTCTTGCAACCTATATGATCATGGCAGAGCCCATATTGCCAAGTGGTTGCACTTGAAGCTTCTCAACATTTGACATCTCAAATCCCTTTGTTTCCTGGGTGGCATTCCACAAGTGAGATACACAATCCAAGCCCATGGCATTGTGAACCACTCAACCATTCTCCACCAAGCAAGCCCATTCCACCCAGGGGATTCATTAACTTAGTTGTTTTATTAAACAAAAACATAAGTCCTTAGACTTAGAATATTTTTCCATAGTGTGAATATATATTCCACCCATGTTTTCTATTAGCTAGGCTAAGCTTGGTAGTAGTAGGAATCTCTAACTTAGGAAAATCCTACTAAGGATTCATCTACTAGGATTTCCTATAGCAAGGTCTATACTTAGCAAAATCCATGCAAGTTTTACTTAGTAAAATCACTAATGCATAGAGAAAGTAATGGGATAAAAAGTATGAAGCATCACTTGCCTTTTTGGTAGGGAATGGTGGTTCACTCCTTGATCTTTCTAGTCTCACACTTCACTACAAATCAATCAAGCAAACACAAATTCAATTCACAGTCCAAACCAAAGTCAAACAAACAATTCTTCACACACACAAAGTAATGGAACCTAAGTCATGCATGGGAGCATGCACAAGATAGTTTTATTTTGCAAAGGGTTCTCTATGGGGTTTCTAAACTTTGTAAGATCCAAATTGGTCATTTACCAAAGTGGCAAAGTCTTTGGTTAGAGGGTTTTGTCCAAAAACTATTTTTAAATCCATTTATCATTTCATGTGGTGAAATTTTTTTTTAATAAGGCAAAACTCTTAAGTTGTTCACCAAATGAGTTTGCTAATTTGCAAAACTTGGTGTTTTAGTTCAGTAGGTTTGGTCCAAAACATTTCCTTAAAGTTTTTCTTTCCATAAACATTTTTATAACAAAAACCATTCTTTTTATTTGGTTAGAAAATGACTAAGTCAAGTAATTCAACCTAAATCTTTCCATAATCATTTTTAACACCAAGGGTTGGTTCCTAGGGTCAGTAAGGTCACAACAATTCAATTTGCAAAGGTTTTACTTCAAAATTATTTTCAATAAATAAATTACATTTCTATTTGACTAGAAATGATTTTAAATTAAATAATCATTTCTTAATTTCTCCAAATACATTTTTGTGTCCACAAAGTGTTTCCTAGGGTCAGTAGGTTCAAATCAATCCAATTGCCAAAGGTTTTAACCCTAAATTCAATTTTAAACAATTTTTACATTCATAATAAGCATACAAATGTTTCTGCAATTTCAAACAAGCTAACAGCTACTATTTGCTAAACTAAGGCCATGGTTGGCTAGGGCTTGTTCTCCTGATTTCATTGATATAAAATTTGCAAAATTTGGACGTGTGGTTTCGAAGTTACAAAGGTTTGAAGTTTGCAAATAAATCTGATTCAAAAAAATCTGTTTTCACTCAAACTCTAGCCACGCGTCGAGCCGTGATTGGCCGATACCGGTTCGTCCGGATCGCGTACTGTGGAGCGTTGGATTTAATTTAGATCGGGCGGCTCAAAGCTAGCGTACCCTTTCCGTTAAGTGGATCTATCGTGACGCTGCGATCTAGATCGGACGGTTGTCTTTGCACGGACCAGACTTGGGCGGCGCAGCGAAGGTTGCTGGCGGCGGCAAGGTCAGTCGGCGGCGGCGCTGATGAAATAAGACGCGAGGAAGAAGGGGAGGATGCTTACCATGCTCAGGAGAATACGGCGATGCTCAACGTGCTGCTGGTTCGGCGAGGGGCACTCTGGAGTGGACTCGATTTGTCGCCGGAGTTCCTGCTGGCGCCGGGTTCGCTCGGGCGTCGTCGGAGACGGGTCTAGGATGCACGCTAGGACAAACGGGAGACAGTATCAGATGCGCAAGACCAAGGCGATGCTGTGTGCATGATCTAGGAGGCGCGGGGTGGTCGGAGTTCACCTGAAATGCTCGACGGAGCAATGGCAGACGGCTGCGCACGCTCGGTGTCGTTGTTGCTGATGCTCAGGGGCGCCCGCGGTTGAACGGAGGGTGCTGGAAGATGTGTCGAGGAGTGGGGAAGTTGCTAGGGTGGTCGAGGGGTAGTGGGGCGATTCGTGCTCGCCGGAATCGGTCGAGAACCTCGTCGGAGCAGAGGATGCTCGGGTAGAAATTGAGGCGGCCTGGGGGCGTGCTCGGGGAAGGAAGCAGAGGGGAAAAGAGGAGGACGTGCTGGTGTTTAAAGGGGCGTGGTTATTACAAGAAATCAAAGCCTCCTTCACGCGCAATCAATCGCCGGAGTAACTCACTGCAACGGTCCGGCGACGGGGTCTGGTTGAAGACGATGAACAGGGAGGGGTGGGTCCGCTTGGCAGTGAAAGAAAGGAAAGGAAACGCGGGTCCACGAGTCAGTGAGGTTGCGGGTTTCTCCTGTGGTGAAGAAAAACGTTTCGGGAGGAAAAGAGGCAGATGGGCTGGACTGGGCTGCTGCTGGGTTAGTTGGGCCAGATTGGTGGGTTGTTCTATTTTTTTCTGTCTAATTCTTTTTCTTTTTCTATTTCCTGATTTGTTATTTCAAACAATTATTCAAGCATTCAAATAATTCAACAATTCAAACAATCATTAAACTTTGCATTGTGTTTTTGGTTCTGTTCATCAACATAATCCAAATCTCAAAATAAAATAATATTTTATTTATTTTGGATCCATTTATTAATTAAATAAAATGGATCTTTAATTTATTAATAGTGTTTGATTTATTTAATAAAATTTCCATTTGAAATCCAAATGTTTTAAAAATCAAATCAGTAGGTATCATTTGGAAGTAAATAATATTTGGATACTTGTTTAAAACAAAATATTATTTTACTTTAGGGTCAAATATTAATTAAATAAAATGGGCCAAGGTTTATTAATCAAATAGGATTTGATTTTATTAATAAAATCTTTATTTGAAACCTAAATATTTTCAAAACCAAATCAGTGGGTTTTATTTGGGAATAAAGAATACTTGGAGATTTGTTTTAAAATAAAATAACATCTTATTTTAGGTCCATTATTAATTAAATATAATAGACCTTTATTATTAAATCAAATAGGATTTGTTTTGTTGAGATATTCATTTTGAAATCTAAAATAAGGTCAAAACACTTTAGTAGGTTTTAATTAAGAAAATAAAATACTTAGAAAACTTATTTAAAATAATTTTAATAAGTTTTGATGTTTTTTAATTAAAATGGTAAAACCTTTTATTTGAATAAAATTTGATATTAATTCCTTATTATTTTATTTTAAATAAACCTTTGTTATTTTTATTCAAAACTAAATGTTTTAATTTCCAAAGTTTGGTCAGGGTTTAATTTGGCTTTATTAAATAATCTTTATTTATAAATCCAGCTTTTTCTTTTGAAAACCAAATCTTTTATTAAAGGATCCAATATAGTAATACCAAAATATTTTATTTTCCTTTACTTAAAATGTTTATCTTTTTAAATCCTTTTAGGATTTATTTAATTCAAATGGGTTTGAAGTTCCAATTGAATTTAAAAAGTTTCTTCTGGCTCTAAAAATCAAACAAAGTTTTATTTTATTCATTTATTTTCACATTACAAGATTTGGAAAATCTTGGGATGTGACAACATTATATCGGGATCTTGTTTATTGCGAGACGATTACTTGTTTAAATCTGAGAATAATGGTTGTTCTATTTGTATGAGTAATATGTTTTATGCACATGCACCTTTGATAGATGGTCTATTCTTATTGAATCTCGATAGTGGAAATACACATATCAACAACATTGAGGCTAAACGTTTGAAATCAAGCGATAATTCGACCTATATGTGGCACTGTCGTCTTGGTCACATCGGAGTGAAACGTATGAAGAAACTCCATTCCGATGGACTTCTTGAATCACTTGATTTTGAATCACTTGAAAGATGCGAAGCATGTCTGATGGGTAAAATGACTAAGACTCCATTTTCTGGTATGATGGAGCGAGCTACGGACTTATTGGAAATCATACATACCGATGTGTGTGGTCCAATGAGTGTAGCATCGCGCGGTGGTTATCGTTATGTTCTTACCTTCACGAATGACTTGAGTAGATATGGGTATATCTATTTCATGAAACATAAGTCCGAAACTTTCGAGAAGTTGAAGGAGTTTCAAAGTGAGGTAGAGAATCAACGTAACAAGAAGATTAAATTTCTACGTTCTGATCGTGGAGGTGAATATCTAAGTTACGAGTTTGGCGAGCATTTGAAGAAATGCGGAATACTTTCACAATTGACACCGCCGGGAACACCACAGCGTAATGGTGTGTCCGAACGTCGTAATCGAACTCTCTTAGATATGGTCCGTTCTATGATGTCACTTACAGATTTACCGCTATCATTTTGGGGTTATGCATTAGAAACAGCCGCATTCACTTTAAATAGGGCACCATCTAAATCCGTTGAAACGACACCGTATGAATTATGGTTTGGGAAGAAACCTAAATTGTCGTTCCTTAAAGTTTGGGGATGCGAAGCCTATGTAAAGAAGTTACAGCCGGACAAGCTTGAACCCAAAGCGGAAAAATGCGTCTTCATAGGATACCCGAAGGAAACTATTGGGTATACCTTCTATCATAGATCCGAAGGCAAAATCTTCGTTGCCAAGAATTGATCCTTTCTAGAGAAGGAATTTCTCTCGAAAGAATTGACTGGAAGGAAAGTAGAACTCGACAAGGTTGTTGAACCTTCTCTCGAAATTGCGAGTAGCGCAGCACCGGAAGAAGTTCCTGTGGTGCCTGCACCAATAAGAGAGGAAGCTAATGATGGTGATCATGAAACTTCGGTTGAAGTTGCTACAGAGCCTCGGAGGTCAACGAGAACTCGTACCACTCCAGATTGGTATGATTCCGTTATGAATGTCATGGTGGTGGACAACACCGATGACCCCGAGACATATGAGGAAGCGATGATGAGCCCAGATTCCAATAAATGGCAAGAAGCCATGAAATCCGAGATTGGATCCATGTACGAAAACCAAGTATGGACTTTGGTGGACTTACCGGATGGCCGGAAGGCTGTCGAGAACAAATGGATTTTCAAGAAGAAAACAAATGCTGATGGTAATGTTACTGTCTATAAAGCTCGACTTGTCGCAAAAGGGTTTCGACAAATTCAAGGAGTTGACTACGATGAGACTTTCTCACCGGTAGCGAAGCTAAAGTCTGTGAGGATTATGTTAGCAATCGCTGCATATTATGATTATGAGATATGGCAGATGGATGTCAAAACAACATTCCTCAATGGAGACATTGATGAAGAGTTGTATATGATGCAACCCAAAGGTTTTGTCGATCCTAAAGATGCTAACAAGGTATGCAAACTTCAACGGTCCATCTATGGATTGAAGCAAGCATCCCGAAGTTGGAATCAACGTTTTGATAAGGTAATCAAAAGTTTTGGTTTTATACAAACTTATGGAGAAGCTTGTATTTACAAGAAAGTGAGTGGGAGCTCTGTAGCATTCTTAATACTATATGTGGATGACATATTGTTGATTGGGAATGATGTAGACCTTCTTAATAGTGTCAAGGAATATTTGAATAATAGTTTTTCAATGAAGGATCTTGGCGAAGCAGCTTACATATTAGGCATAAAGATTTATAGAGATAGATCGAAACGCCAAATATCATTGTCACAGAGTACATATTTGGACAAAGTCCTAAAGAGGTTTGGAATGGAAGAAAGCAAGAAAGGGTTCTTGCCCATGTTGCCCAATACGACCTTGAGTAAAACTCAAAGTCCGACATCGGCAGAAGATAGAGAAAGGATGAGTAAGACTCCCTATTCCTCAGCCATAGGATCTCTAATGTATGCCATGCTATGTACTAGACCCGACATTGCATATGCTGTTAGTTTAACTAGTAGATATCAAAGTGATCCAGGAGTGGATCATTGGACAGCGGTCAAAAACATCCTTAAGTACTTGAGAAGAACTAAGGATATGGTTCTTTCTTATGGAGGTGATGAACAGCTCGTTGTTAATGGTTACACCGATGCTAGTTGGAACACAGATCCGGATGATTCTAAATCACAATCTGGATACGTATTTATTTTGAATGGTGCAGCAGTTAGCTGGAGGAGTGCAAAGCAAAGCGTTGTGGCGAGATCTTCAATTGAATCGGAATACATGGCTGCTTCGGAGGCTTCACAAGAAGCGATATGGATGAAAGAGTTCATTGCAGAGCTGGGTGTGGTTCCTAGTGCGCTGGACCCAATGTCTATCTACTGTGATAACATGGGCGCCATAGCCAATGCGCAAGAACCAAGGTCACACAAGAAGCTGAAGCATATCAAGCTACGTTTTCACGCTATTCGAGAACATATCCAGGATGGGGATATAAAGATTTGCAAAGTACACACAGATCTGAATGTGGCGGATCCGTTGACTAAACCTCTCCCGAGGGCAAAACATGACCAACACCAAACTGCCATGGGTGTTCGGTATATTACCATGTAATCTAGATTAGATGACTCTAGTGCAAGTGGGAGACTGTTGGAGATATACCCTAGAGGCAATAATAAATGTAGTTATTATTATATCTTTGTGTTTATGATAAATGTTTACATTCATGCTATAATAGTATTAACAAGGAAACATTGATACTTGTGTGATTTGTAAACTTAATTTGAAGTCCCTAGTATGGCCTCTATACTTCACTAGCTTGTTGGTTGATTAATGATTGTGGTTTCCATATCATGAACGTTGAGATGTTATCAACAACAAGATCATATCGTTAGGAGAATGATATGGTGGACATACTCCTATAGATAAGCGTAGCATAAAGATCAAGTCATTTCAATAGTTCAATTGCTATATGCTTTCTGATACATAGTAACCTAATTCCTTCGAGCATGAGATCATGCATATCACCTTTACCGGATGGATGCTTTGATGACATCAAACACCACACCGTAACTGGGTGGTTATAAAGGTTGCATTGAGTGTTCGGAAAGTATTGGTTGAGACACATGGATCAAGAGTGGGATTTGTCCATCCACATGACGGATAGATATACTCTGGGCCCTCTTGGTGGAATGTCATCCAATTAGCTTGCAAGCATGTGACTTGGTCACAAGGGATCACATATCACGGGAACGAGAAAAGAGTACTTGTCAGTAACGAGGTTGAACTAGGTATGCAGAGATACCGACGATCATAACCTCGGATAAGTAACATATCGTGAGACAAAGGGAAATTTGTATCGTATGTAAGTGGTTCATTCGATCGCAAAGTAATCGTAGAAATATGTGGGAGCCATATGAATTTCCAGATTCCTCTATTGGTTATTGTTCGGAGAAGTGTCTCGATCATGTCCGCATAATTCACGAACCGTAGGGAGACACACTTAAGGATTCGACGTTGTTTGAGTAGTTATGGTATTATGAGAAAGAGACCGAATGTTGTTCGGAGTCTCGGATGGGATCCGGGATATCACGAGGTGATCCGTAATGGTCCGGAGAATAAGATTCATATAAGGAAAGTCCCGTTTCGGAGTTCGGGAATGATTCCGGTGTTTTCATCGGGAATGTTCTAGAAGGTTCCGGATTGTCCGACACTCCGGGGGGGGGGGGGGGGGGGGGGGGGAGGGGTACATGAATGTGTCATTACATATTGGAATGATTGGATCATGTACTAAGTGTTCTTGCTGTCCCAAATAAAGGATTAAATTGAATCCTAAAACAGAAAAGTCAAATGTCCAGTTTGAAAGTCAAACGGCTAAAACAAGAAACTGTGGGAAACAAGAAAGAGGAGTTGGGAACCGACTTGAGGGAGGAGTCTCCTCCCCAAGCCGGCGCGCCACCCAAGGCCGACTTGGGGAGGGACTCCCCTCCCCTGGCCGCGCCTCCCCACCCATAAAAGGAGGGGCAGGGCTCCCCTCCTAGACACACAACTTTCTACCTCTAAATCTCCGGTTTAGAGCCGTTTTGGTTTAGAGCTTCTAATTGCTTTAGCCAGCGGTTTAGAGCCTTCTAATTGGTGTGTCTAATTACTAGACCACTAATAGCCTCTCTCATAAGCTCCACCATACTCGCACCGGCTTAAGGCGAAGCCCTGCGGGATTTCCCCTCTACTTCCGGTACCACGCCGTTGTGCTGCCGGAATCACGAGGAGAGTGCTACAACCTCCGCTGCCTGCTGGAACAAGGGAGAGGAAGGTCTTCGTCGAGTACCGAACGTGTGACCGACTGCGGGAGCGCTGCCGGAACGTGGCGCCGGAAGGATCGTCTACACGATCTTGAGGTCGGAAAGAGTACGACTACATCACCCACGAGAATCCGCTCTCGTTAAACGCTTTGGAATCTTCGAGCGTAAGTTATACCATCGACTCGTTGCTACAATCTAGTAGATAGATCTTGGCTTGTTTGTTTGTATGCGATAGAAATTTTTTGTTTTTCCATGCTACGAACCCCTACAAGTACTACCCTCCTGCTAAGATTATATCTATGAGAAGTGATATTATGAAATTTAAACAACTTGATAATGAAAATGTTGCTCAAGCTTGGGAAAGAATGAAATCTTTGGTTAAGAATTGTCCCAATCATGGATTTACTGCTTGGATGATTATCCAGACTTTTTATGCAGGTTTGAACTTCTCTTCAAGAAACTTGTTGGATTCAGCTGCTGGAGGTACCTTTATGACCATCACCTTGGGTGCTGCAATAAAACTCCTTGATAATATGATGGTTAATTATTCTGAATGGCACACTAAGAGAGCTCCACATGGTAAGAAGGTAAATTATGTTGAAGAAACCTCCTCTTTGAGTGATAAAATTGATGTTATCATGGCTATGCTTGTTAATGGGAAACCTCCTCTAGATCCAAATAATGTTCCCTTAGCCTCTTTGGTTGCTCAATACTAGTAAGTTGATGTGAACTTCATTAGGAATAATAATTTTGGCAACAATGCTTATGGTAACAACTACAGGCCTTATCCTCCTAATGGAAATACTTATCATGGTAGATCTGGAATGCCTAGTGAAGATAGGATTCTAGAAGTTGAAAGATCCACTAAAAACTTCATGCAAATGCAATATGAGCAAAACAAGATATTCACTAAAATTATGGAAGAACAATCTGTTATCTTGAAAAATATTAGTCATCACCTTGAGAATCTAAATAGAGAAATTCCTAGTTTACAATCAAAAATTTTGAGTGCTGAGAAAAATATTCCCTCTTTGTCTGAAGCACGGTTCTCTTTGATTAATAAAATGGCTGCTAAACCTGAAACCATGGAAAGTACCTTTGCTGCTACTCATGCCATACAAGTTACTATTGATGAAAATGTTAGATTGTTAGCCCAACTTCATGCTAAGTGGGAAAGGGAAGCTGAAACTGCTAGAAACAATAGTGTGTGTACCATCACCACTACCAATATGGATACCACTATACCACAAGAAGTCTCTATTCCTCCTCCTACAATACCTAAGCCCAATGAGTCTACTACTAGTGACGCTAAGTTTGACTTTGATCTTGATGGTTGCAATATTTCTGAAGTGATTATGTTCCTGCAAAAGCTTGCTAGAAGTCCTGATGCTAGTGATATGCATGTTGCTTTCACTAAACATATTACAGATGCTCTTGTTAAAATAAAGGAAGAGAAGTTAAAACACAAAGCTTCTATTCCTAGGAAAGGAGAAGATAGTTGGGAACCCATTATTAATATGCAAGTGAATGACTTTGATCTCAAAGCTTCATGTGATCTTGGTTCTAGTGTCTCTATTATGCCTAGGAAGATTTATGAAATGCTTGATTTGCCACCTTTGGAAGATTATTATTTGGATGTCCCACTTAATGATAATGCTAAGAAGAAACTCATGGGAAGTGTTAATGATGTTCTCATTATGGTTAACAATGCTTATGTCCCTGTTGATTTCTATGTTTAGGATGTTGAATACAATGCTTCCTGTCCTATTACTTTGGGAAGACCTTTTCTTAGAACTGTTGGTGCCATCATTGATATTAAAGAAGGCACCATTAAATATCAATTTCCATTCAAGAAAGGTATTGAACACTTCCCTATGAGGAGAGAGAAGTTTCTTTTTGTAGGGGTTCATAGAATGGAAAACAAAAAAATTCTACCGCATGCACACAAACAAGCCAAGATCTATCTACTAGATTATAGCAACGAGTCGATTAGAGTACTCACCCTCGAAGATTCCAAAGCGGTTAACGAGAGCAGATTCTCGTGGATGATGTAGTTGTACACTTGCCGATCTCAAGATCGCGTAGACGATCCTTCCGGCGCTGCGTTCCGGCAGCGCTTACGTAGTCAGTCACACGTTCGGTACTCGATGAAGACCTTCCTCTCCCTTGTTCTAGTAGGCAGCGGAGGTTGTAGTTCTCCCCTCTCGATTCCGGCAGCACGGCGACATGGTGTCGAAAGTAGAGGGAAGATCCCGCAGGGCTTTGCCTAATTCGGTGCGAGTTATGGTGGATCTAGGGTTTTCGGCGATCTTGGTTTAGAAGGCCGGAGAGGAGGAGGAGGTGTCAGCGGTGGCTAGGGAGACGACGACGGGCCAGCGGCGGCGCTGGGCGGCGACGCACGGTGGGGAGGGCTAGGTTGTGTGGCCTTTGGGGCAGCCCTCCCCCTCTATTTATGAGAGGGAGGGCAGGTTGGGAGAGGGGAGTTTGAATCCATACCCAAACCGAAGTTGGATAGAAGGAAGGACTCTTTCCTTCTTCCACTAGGAAACTATTGTTCCAGTTTGACTTTTCAAACCTCCCTTTTGACTTTCAATTTAGAATTTTAATCCTCTCTCGCAAATGCCAACCAAGTGACCTAGGACATGATCCAATCATTCCACTTACCCATGACACATTCATGGACCATTCCCCTTCCGGTCCGGTGAACCTTCTAGAACCTCTCCGATGAAAATATCGAAATCATTCCCGAACTCCGGAATCGGACTTTCCTTATATGAATCTTATTCTCCAGACCATTCCGGATCTCCTCGTGATATCCTGGATCCTATCCGAGACTCCGAACAACATTCGGTTTTCCTACTTACATTCCATATCTACTAAACAACATCGAATCCTTAAGTGTGTCTCCCTACGGTTCGTGAATTATGCGGACATGACCGAGACACTTCTTCGATCAATAACCAATAGAGGAATATGGAAATTCATATGACTCCCACATATTTCTACAATTACTTTGCGATCGAATGAACCACTTACATACAATACCAATTTCCCTTTGTCTCGCGATAGTTTACTTATCCGAGGTTTGATCGTCGGTATCTCTGCATACCTAGTTCAACCTCGTTACTGATAAGTACTCTTTTCCCGTTCCCGTGATATGTGATCCCTTGTGAGCCAGTCACATGCTTGCAAGCTAATGAGATGACATTCCACCGAGAGGGCCCAGAGTATATCTATCCGTCATATGGATGGAGAAATCCCACTCTTGATCCATGTGCCTCAACACATACTTTCCAAACACTCAATGCCACCTTTATAGCCACCCAGTTACGGTGTGGTGCTTGATGTCATCAAAGCATCCTTCCAGTGATGGTGATTAACATGATCTCATGGTCGAAGGAATTAGGTTACTATGTATCAGAAAGCTTATAGCAAACAAACTATTGAAATGACTTGATCTTTATGCTACACTTATCTATAGGAGTATGTCCATCATACCATTCTCCTAATGATATGATCTTGTTGTTAATAACATCTCAATGTTCATGATCGAGAAACCACGATCATCCATTAACCAACAAGCTAGTATTATAAAGAGGCTTTACCAGGGACTCTAATTTAGTTTACAAATCACACAAGTATTAATGTTTCTGGTTAATACTAAACATTTATCATAAACACAAAGATATAATAATAACCTCTTTTATTATTGCCTCTAGGGCATATCTCCAATAGTCTCCCACTTGCACTAGAGTCAACTAATCTAGATTACATGGTAATATACCGAACACCCTTGGCGGTTTGGTGCTGGTCATGTTTTGCCCTCGGGAGAGGTTTAGTCATCGGATCCGCCACATTCAGATTTGTGTGTACTTTGCAAATCTTTATGTCACCATCTTGGACATGCTCTCGAATAGCGTGAAAACATAGCTTGATGTGCTTCAGCTTCTTGTGTGACCTTGGTTCTTGCGCATTGGCTATGGCGCCCATGTTACCACAATAGACAGACATTGGGTACAGTGCACTTGGAACCACACCGAGCTCTGTAAGGAAATCCTTCATCCATATCGCCTCTTATGAAGCCTCCAAAGTAGCTATGTATTCCAATTTGGTTGAATATCTCGCCACAACGCTTTGCTTTGCACTCCTCCAGCTAACTGTTGCACCATTCAAAGTAAATACGTATCCAAATTGAGATTTAGAATCATCCGGATAGGTGTTCCAACTAGCATCGGTGTAACCATTAACAACGAGTTGTTCATCACCTCCATAAGAAAGAACCATATCCTTAGTTCTTCTCAAGTACTTAAGGATGTTTTTGACCGCTGTCCAATGATCCACTCCTAGATCACTTTGATATCTGCTAGTCAAACTAACAGCATATGCAATGTCGGTTCTTGTACATAGCATGGAATACATAAGAGATCCTATGGCTGAGGCATAGGGAGTCTTACTCATCCTTTCTCTATCTTCTGCCGTTGCAGGACTTTGAGTTTTACTCAAGGTCGTATTGGGCAACATGGGCAAGAACCCTTTCTTGCTATCTTCCATTCCAAAACTCTTTAGAACTTTGTCCAAATATGTACTCTGTGACAATGATATTAGGTGTCTCGATCTATCTCTATAAATCTTTATGCCTAATATGTAAGCTGCTTCACCAAGATCTTTCATTGAAAAACTATTATTCAAATAATCCTTGACACTATTAAGAAGCTCTCCATCATTCCCAGTCAACAATATGTCACCTACATATAGTATTAAGAATGCTACAGAGCTCCCACTCACTTTCTTGTAAATACAAGCTTCTCCATAAGTTTGTATAAAACCAAAACTTTTGATTACCTTATCAAAACGTTGATTCCAACTCCGGGATGCTTGCTTCAATCCATAAATGGACCGTTGAAGTTTGCACACCTTGTTAGCATCTTTAGGATCGACAAAACCTTTGGGTTGTACCATATACAACTCTTCATCAATGTCTCCATTGAGGAACACCATTTTGACATCCATCTGCCATATCTCATAATCATAAAATGCAGCGATTGCTAATAAAATCCTCACAGACTTTAGCTTTGATACCGGTGAGAAAGTCTCATTGTAGTCAACTCCTTGAATTTATCGAAACCCTTTTGCGACAAGTCGAGCTTTATAGACAGTAACATTACCATCAGCATTTGTTTTCTTCTTGACAATCCATTTGTTCTCGACAGCCTTTCATCCATCTGGTAAGTCCACCAAAGTCCATACTTGGTTTTCGTACATGGATCAAATCTCGGATTTTATGGCTTCTTGCCATTTATTGGAATCTGGCTCATCATCGCTTCCTCATATGTCGGAGGGTCATCGGTGTTGTCCACCAACATGACACTCATAACGGGATCATACCAATCAGGAGTGGTACGAGTTCTCATTGACCTGCGAGGTTTCGTAGTAACTTCAACCGAAGTTTCATGATCAACATCATTAGCTTCCTCTCTCATTGGTGTAGGCGCCACATGAACTACTTCCGGTGCTGAGCTACTCTCAAGTCCAAGAGAAGGTTCAATAACCTCATCGATTTCTACTTTCCTTCCAGTCACTTCTTTTGAGAGAAACTCCTTCTCTAGAAAGGATCCATTTTTAGCAACGAAGATTTTTCCCTCGGATCTATGATAGAAGGTATACCCAATAGTTTCCTTCGGGTATCCTATGAAGACGCATTTTTCCGCTTTGGGTTCAAGCTTGTCTGGCTATAACTTCTTTACATAAGCTTCGCAACCCCAAACTTTAAGGAACGACAATTTAGGTTTCTTCCCAAACCATAATTCATACGGTGTCGTTTCAACGGATTTAGATGGTGCCCTATTTAAAGTGAATGCCGTTGTTTCTAATGCATAACCCCAAAACGATAGCGGTTAATCTGTAATTGACATCATAGAACGAACCATATCTAAGAGAGTTCGATTACGACGTTCGGACACACCATTATGTTGTGGTGTTCCCGGCGGTGTCAATTGCGAAAGTATTCCGCATTTCTTCAAATGCTCGCCAAAATCGTAACTTAGATATTCACCTCCACGATCAGATCGTAGAAATTTAATATTCTTGTTACGTTTATTCTCTACCTCACTTTGAAATTCCTTAAACTTCTCCAAAGTTTCGGACTTATGTTTCAGGAAATACATATACCCATATCTACTCAAGTCATCCGTGAAGGTAAGAACATAACGATAACCACCGCGCTATGCTACACTCATTGGACCACACACATCGGTATGTATGATTTCCAATAAGTCCGTAGCTCACTCCATCATACCAGAAAATGGAGTCTTAGTCATTTTACCCATCAGACATGCTTCGCATCTTTCAAGTGATTCGAAATCAAGTGATTCAAGAAGTCCATCGGAATGGATATTCTTCATACGCTTCACTCCAATGTGACCAAGACGACAGTGCCACATATAGGTCGAGTTATCGCTCAATTTCAAACGTTTAGCTTCAATGTTATTAATGTGTGTATTTCTACAATCAAGATTCAATAAGAATAGACCATCTACCAAAGTTACGTGTGCATAAAACATATTACTCATATAAATCGAACAACCATTATTCTCGGACTTAAAACAAGTAACCGTCTCGCAATAAACATAATCCGGATATAATGTTCATGCTCAACGCAGGCACCAAATAACAATTATTTAAGTATAAACTAATCCCGATGGTAGATGAAGAGGTAGCGTGCCGACCGCAATGACATCAACCTTTGATCCATTTCCAACGTGCATCGCCACCTTGTTCTTCGCTAGTTTCCATCTATTCTCCAGCACCTGTTTCGAGTTACAAATATGAGCAACCGAACCAGTATCAAATACCCAGGCACTACTACGAGTACTAGTGAGATACACATCAATAACATGTATATCGGATATACCTTTCTTCTTGATGTTGCCGTTCTTCAAATCCGCCAAGTACTTAGGGAAATTCCGCTTCCAGTGACCTTCTCCCTTGCAGTAAAAGCACTCAGTATCAGGCTTAGGCCCAGCCTTGGTCTTCTTCGCCGGCGCGGTAACTTTCTTACCGCCCTTCTTGAGGTTTCCATTTTTCTTAGACTTGCCTTGCTTCTTGAATTTGGTGGTCTTATTGACCATCAACACTTGGTGCTCTTTCTTGATCTCCACTTCCGCAGACATTAACATGGAGAAGAGTTCAGGCAACGATTTGTCCATTTTTTGCATATAGTAGTTCATCACAAAGTTCTTGTAACTTGGTGGTACTGATTGGAGGACATGGTGAATCCCCAAAGCATTAGGAATCACTATACCCAAGCTTTGAAGCTTGCTTGCGTGCCCAGACATCTTAAGCATGTGCTCACTGACGGAGCTGTCCTCTTCCATCTTGCAGTTAAAGAACTTTTCAGAAGCCTTATAACTCTCAACTGCCGCGTGAGCCTCAAATATCATTTTGAGTTCACGGAAAATATCATGTGGTTCATGGTTCTCAAACCTTTTCTGAAGCTCCGCTTCCAAACCATTCAAGATAGCACACTGAACTATGGAGTACTGATTCTTCTGAGTGAGGAAAACATTCTTCACCTCATCGGTAACATCAGCTGCAGGTGGGTCACCCAGCAGTGCATCCAGCACATAGGTCAAATTACCAGCATTGAGGACAATCCTCAAGTTGCCGAACCAATCCGCGAAGTTGCTTCCATTGTTTTTCAACTTTTCTTTCTCTAGGAACGCATTAAAATTGATGGTAGGGGCCGCCATTGATCTACAACATATTTGCAATAGTTTAGACTAAGTTTATGACAAATTGAGTTCTAATTAATAGTTAAATTAATCTAGGTGAACTCCCACTCAAAACAATATCCCTCACATTGTTTTAGTGATCACACGAACCAAATCCACCACATCAAAACCGATCATCACGAGAGTTGATGTAGCTTCAATGACGAACAATCAACATGTTCATCATATCTACTATATGACTCATGCTTTACCTTTCGTTGATCCGTGTTCCGAGACCATGTATGTACATGCTAGGCTCGTCAAGATCAAACCTTAGCTTCCACATGAGCAAATCTGGCTTGCTCTCGTTGTATACACTCGCAGAATCTAACACATCCGATCATCACGTGGTGCTTCGAAACAACGAGCTTTAGCAACGGTGCTAACTAAGGATGAGCACTTTATAACTTGAAATTTTGTGCTAGAGGGATCATCTTATAATGCTACCGTCGCGAACTAAGCAATACAAGATGCATAAAAGGATTAACATCACATGCAATTCATAATATGTGATATGATATGGCCTTTCTTCTTATGCTTCCGATCTCCATCTTCAAGCACGAACATGATCTCCATCATCACCGGCATGGCGTCAAGGTCAATGGCACCGCTTCATGGTTGTCGTCCACCAGCATCAACTATTACAACTACTTTGAATAATAGACACGCAGGTCTTAACAGAATTAAAAGACAACCATATGGCTCCTGCCGGTGGCCGACTTACAATAAGGAACATTGCATACATCATATATAATCACAATCATGGCCATATCACATCACAGCACACCCCTGCAAAACAAAGTTAGACGCCTCTAATTTTCTTTGCATGTTTTACGTAGTTTGGGGCTTTCAATAAGTGTCGTTCTAAATTACGAACAAGAACCACAACGTTGATACTAATATTGTCAATCACCCGTTGTAAATTGAATCTTAACTATGTTGGGAGAAACAGGCACCCACAAAGCCACTTTCAATTTAGAGCTTTAATTCTCTCTTGCAAATGCATAACCAAGTGACCTAGGACATGATCCAATCATTCCACTTACCCATGACACATTCATGGACCATTCCCCTTCTGGTCTGGTGAACCTTCTAGAACCTCTCCGATGAAAACATCGAAATCATTCCTGAATTCCGGAATCGGACTTTCCTTATATGAATCTTATGCTCCGGACCATTCCAGATCTCCTCGTGATATCCTAGATCCTATCCGACACTCCGAACAACATTCGGTTTCCCTACTTACATTCCATATCTACTAAACAACATCGAATCCTTAAGTGTGTCTCCCTATGGTTCGTGAATTATGCGAACATGACCGAGACACTTCTCCGATCAATAACCAATAGAGGAATCGGGAAATTCATATGACTCCCACATATTTCTACGATTACTTTGTGATCGAATGAACCACTTACATACGATACCAATTTCCCTTTGTCAAGCGATAGTTTACTTATCCGATGCTTGATCGTCGGTATCTCTGCATACCTAATTCAACCTCGTTACCGATAAGTACTCTTTTCTCGTTCCCGTGATATGTGATCCCTTGTGAGCCAGTCACATGCTTGCAAGCTAATTAGATGACATTCCACCGAGAGGGCCCAGAGTATATCTATTCGTCATATGGATGGAAAAATCCCACTCTTGATCCATGTGCCTCAACACATACTTTCTGAACACTCAATGCCACCTTTATAGCCATCCAATTACGGTGTGGTGTTTGATGTCATCAAAGCATCCTTCCGGTTATGGTGATTAGCATGATCTCATGGTCGAATGAATTATGTTACTATGTATCAGAAAGCTTATAGCAAACGAACTATTGAAATGACTTGATCTTTATGCTACGCTTATCTATAGGAGTATGTCCATCATACCATTCTCCTAATGATATGATCTTGTTGTTAATAACATCTCAATGTTCATGATCGAGAAACCACGATCATCCATTAACCAACAAGCTAGTATTATAAAGAGGCTTTACCAGGGACTCTAATTTAGTTTACAAATCACACAAGTATTAATGTTTCCGGTTAATACTATTATAGCATGAATGTAAACATTTATCATAAACACAAAGATATAATAATAAAATCTTTTATTATTGCCTCTAGGGCATATCTCCAACACTTTTTGCTCCTCCTTTGAAAGTAAGGTTTGATGTTAATGCTTCTTCATTTGAAAATACTTGATTTCTTGGCGTTAAAGAAAAGTACTTGTTGGGAGATAACCCAAGAGTTTTATTGAGTCTTGAAAGTTATTACTTCAGTAATGACCTTTCATTATCATTTTTGTTTGCTTTTTGTGCCAAGAATGACCTCTAATGAGAGGGAAGTAAGATTTGGGGAGTTGTTGTCCCGAAACAGATTTTTTTGCTTCACCATAAAAATTCATGAGGAGTCTATGTAAGTCGGATTGAGCTTAAAATTTACGAATAAATCCCCCAGTATGTTAGCTAACTTTCGTTAGTTCAACACTTTTTTATTGGAGCAACAGAAGGTCTTCGAACAAATCATTTTCTACCTGCTGGTATGTTTTGACAGATTTCTGCCATTATTTGCATTTGCTTCTTATTGATTCCTTTTTGGGTTGTTTTTGGGAAATTGAGATTTTTTAGGGAATTGCTACAGTAGCTTGTGTTTTTAGTGAAAGTTTTGCTGTTCTAAAGCTAAACCCAAGGGTCTATTATCTTTTGAATACACTAATGTTGCTAATGAAGATTGTGTGAAGTTTTGTATGAAGGAAAAAATTCAGGTGTAGAGAGAGAATGATGTAATGAGATGAAGAATGGACAAAAGCTCAAACTTGGGGATTCCACCCCGGTGTCACCCCAAGAAATATCCAAGAGGTACAAGCGTTAAAGCTTGGGGATGCCCAAGGCATCCCCTTCTTTATCAATAAAAAGCTCAGGTCTTTCTAGACACTTCGTTTTTATTATTTCATGCACTGTTGTGTTGTTCTTGGAGCGTCTTAGTTTTGTTTGCTTTGCTTAGTTTGTTTAGTTTTCTTGAATAAAGTAGTTTGGAGCCCCGTTCTCGCTGTGTTGTTTCAAATAAGTTGATTGGTGTTGGAAAGGAGTAGAAATTCTTGCTTGAAAGAGTGCAAGAGGAGCTTGCTTTGACTATGACTTAGAATTTAGCATGTCATGCTAGGTGTTGTTTTAACCTTATGCTTAGTTATTATTGCTATAGCATGACTTGTTCCAAACAATTGTTATTGCTTAGTGTGCCTTGAAAGAATCATGCGTTGTTTTAGCATGCAAAAGCATAGTATTATGGTATTCTCCTTTGATGCTTTGTTTGGGTTGACTTAGCACATGCTCACACTATGTTATGACTATGAACAAGTCACCATAGCCTCTATGATCATTTAGTCCTTGACTTGTAGTACCACTCTATGCTTTGATTAGTAATGTTTTTGTCGCTCTACATGATTATGGCCATTATTGCTCTCTTAGTTGGTTGCTCCCAGTCTTTTGCTAGCCTCCACTTGTATGAGTAAGCTCTACTCATGCTTCCAACTCCCAAGAAACCAAGTTGTTCCAAAGTGTCCACTATAAGTTCCTATGCATGGTGTGTTACACCATTCCAAGTTGATGACGCCCAGCACTGTCATGGGACGCTTCGTTGCAAACCCCAAGAGCAAGGTGTGATGAGCACAGCAGCAAGTTATCCCTCACTAAGAAACCGAGGTTATCAAACCAGTAGGACGAAGGAAACGTCTCAGAGGTGTTGCAAGCAACATGGAAACCTTCACAACACAAACTCAAGACTTTGCCCCAACAAATCAGTGAGGTTGTCAAGCTCACCGGTTTGCTGTAACAAAGGATTAAACGTATGGTGTTGAAGGTAATGGTTTGCAGCAAGTAAACAGGTAACAGTGGAAGATGTATCAATGGTAAAGATTGGATCGGGGTCCATAGTTCACTAGAGGTGCTCTCCTTAGATAAACAACATGGCATGAAGGGTAAACAAATTATTGTAGGGCAATTGACAGGAACTGAACATGACATAACAATGCAATACTAGACAAAAAGATCCTATGAGATTCGATTGGGCCATACAACAATATACATAGACCGCCATCCAACTGCATCTATGACTAGAAGTCCACCTTTAGGTTATCATCCGAACCCCCTCCAGTATTAAGTTGGAAGCAACATACAACTGCTTTAAACAAAGTGTGTAAGGTAAACAATCCACTTGTTCTATGAACAAGAGACCGTTATTTTCTCCCTAGTAGCAACAACACATCTACAACCGAAGAGATTTCTGTCACTTCCCATGGAAACTAGAGGCATGAATCCACTATCGAGCATAAATAACCCCTCTTGGAGTCACTAGCAACTACTTGGCCAAGATAGCTACTAACAACGGAGAGCATACAAGATCACAAACAACATAGACATGATAGAATCAATAAGACAAAACCATTAATCAATCTGACATAGTAATCTCAATATCCATTGGAGCCTCGCAAACACAACATGCATGATTACAAATAGATTAGATCTTGACCATGAACGGAGCTCACAAGATATATATATGAAAGCACAAGGAGGGGATACAACCATCTAGCTACTACATGGACCCGTAGTCCAAGGTGGAACTACTCACGCTTCATACTGGAGAAGAAGGCCTCCGGGATGATCTCCCCTCCGGCAGGGTGCCGGGAAGAACATCAGATCCCCCGCGATCTAGGGACGATGGTGGCGGAGGCTATAGAAGGTTTCGTGGAGTTTTGATCGGGTGCCTAGGGTTTCTGCATCGGGGCTTCTTATAGGCAAAGAGGCGAGGGTGGGAGGCGGCCGGAGGGCCCACACCCTACCTAGGCGCGGGGTGGGCCCAACCGCGCCTAGGGGGGTGTGGTGGCCCTGGCTCGCCCCTCCGTCTCTCCTCTGGACTTCGTGATGCCCACGGTAAAATATTGACTTTGGCTTTTGTCCCATCCAATTCTGAGAATATTGATTTTCTGCCTTTTTGGAACCAAAAATAGAAGAAAACAAGCAACTGGCACTATGGCAACTTGTTAATAGGTTATTTACAGAAAATATATAAAAACACCTCAAAGTGTAGACAAAGTAAAGCAAAGTAGATACAAAACAAGCATGGAGCATAAAAAATTATAGATACGTTTCCGACGTATCAAGCATCCCCAAGCTTAACTCATGCACCGTCAAAATCAAGATCAAACCATTTGCAAGCATTGAAAGCTGGGATCAAAAAATCTAAACATGTGCATAAAATATGGAGTTCTAACAATAATAAAAAGTAACTATGCATGCAACATGAAAGGCTACAAACAAAGCTCATGAATAACATGCATTGAAAAACGTTTGTTTGTTTCACATATAGAAAACATGGCGTAGTGGCAACCAACTTGTCCCTCATAGAGTAGCAAGTAGATGCATACGACACCTTCAAAGTTCATAAGAGTGACAAGATACAAATAGCACAAGAACAAGTAATATTACAATATGCATCAATCAATAAGTTTTGGGACACTACACACAGAATGACAACTATGCTCTCTTAATGGTGCCTAAAGGTAGAAGGTGGAGACTCAAATAATAGTGGAAGAAAGGCCTTTCATAAAGGAAGCAGGGATTTCAAGTTTCAAAAAGAGCTTCCAAAAATTATGGTACTTGTTAGCTTTCAACCCTCATTTCCCCTATCATAAGCATCTTGAAGTGATTAGGGTAAAAGTGAACAAACTATGGAGTATATGCTTGACAAAGTATAAATTGGCAATCTCAAGTCCCTTGAATACGAGGGCCACACCTCATGATACTCAACTTCAGTCACCTGTAAGTTCTTGTCATAGTAAGTACATGCATATTGTAGAGGTCCCAACCTTTAATAAGGTAGAGATCCCTGTGTTTACAATGCTAGTCCCTGGATCAATAGCTAGCATCCACAGTTTAAGATGTAATATCAAGAAACAAAGGTCATAATACAACTTTATAACTAGGAGTAAAATAATTCATTACATCTTACATAGCTCATTTGGATATCTCATTACAATGCAGCAGTAATAACTATATAGCATGGAGTCCTTCATCTTCAAAGTGCCACAGGCAATCATGTTGGTTGTAGACTTGTAATCCTATTCAACACACTTCACTAACATCAAACAAACCTGCAACATAATAAGTTACGGCCACAAGGGTCAATACATTTGAATTGTATTGGCAAGTGATACTATGGTAGAATAGTGATATCTATCATCTACATGCATTTGGCTAAGTGGAGCTTAAGCTTGCTTTGCTCAAAATATATTTTCCTTAACATTTGAAAACACTAAGTTTTTATTTGTCAAAATCACCCAAGGAACAACCAATGAATATTGGTTAACCTTTACCCTTGTTCAACCACAAGTTTTTAACTTAGAAATTGGGATGAGGAGATCCTTGATAGCTTCCATGTCTTGATGCTCAAATTGTCCATTGCCGATGACACAGATAAGTACTTAGATTTTACTCTCTCGAGAGGTGGTGCACTTTCCCCACAAGACTCGACATGCATAGAGACAAGATCTTTCAGAAGCCTTCCCTTAGACCAAAATGGATGTGATCCAAACCTATCACCCTCTACCACCAACTGTCCATCTGGCTAAGTTATTGCAACCTATATGATCTAGGCAGAGCCCATAATGCCATGTGGCTGCACTTGAAGCTTCTCAACATTTGACATCTCAAATATCTTTGTTCCTGGGTGGCTTTCCACATGTGAGATACACCAGGGTAGGCCATGAATATGGGGCCCTGAGTAACCACTCAACATAATCCATCCTTTCCATTCCACCCAGGTGATTCATTCACATAGTTGTCTTATTAAACAAAACATAAGTCATAGACTTAGAAATATTTCATAGCATGGATATAATCCACCCTTGTTTTCTACTAGCTAGGCTAAGCATGATAGTAGTAGGAATCTTAACTTAGGGAAAATTCTACTAAGGCTTCATATACTAGGATTTCCCATGGCATAGTTAACACATAGAAAATTCCATGCAAGTCCTACTTAGAAATATCACTGATGCATAGTGAAATAATAGGACAAAATTATGAAGCACCACTTGCCTTTTTGGTAGAGAATATAAGTTCACTCCTTGATCTTGCAGTAGTCACACTCTTCAAAGATCACTACAATTTCAATCAAGGCACAAATTCAAACTAGCATTCAAACATTTCACCACATAAAATAAAGAAAACAAAACAATGCATGCAAGTATGCAAAAGATTGTTTTATTTGGAGAAGTGGTTACTAATAAGCTATAAACATTTTAAAACACCTATTTGTCATTTATAAAGGTGGCAAAACCATTTTAAATCAAGTTAGTGAAAATGGCCATTTAAATCATTTTTGTTTGCTAGAAATGATTTAAATCAAAGTAATAATTTCTAGTGTTTGACAAATATATTTTTAAACACAAATGTTAGTTTTTTAAGGTCAAGTGTTTAATATTAAAACCATTTGCAAAAGGTTTTACCTATAAACCATTTTTAAATCAAGGCAATATTTTATTTTGTTGGAATTGCCTTTAAACAAGGTAATAATTTTCTAGGGTTCATGAAATATATGTTTAAGTCCCAAAACTTGGTTTTTACGGTCAGAGAGTTTAATTCAACTCATTTTCCAAAGGTTTTACTCAAAAAGCATTTTCAAACCATAATCAATATTTTTATTTAACTAGAAATGCTTTTATTCAAAGGAATAGTTCCTTAGTGTCACAAAATATGTTTTTAAATCCAAAAGCTAGTTTCTATGGTCAGTAGGTTCAAAACAAACCATTTACAAAAGATTTTACCTTCAAAACATTTTTAGAATAATTTTTATACTCAAATTAGGCCTATACATGTTTCTACAAAAACAACCAATTTTACAGAAGCAAATCATTAAAAAAAGGGCATGGTTGCAAAGTACTCTTTTTGCTGATTCCATTGATATAAAGTTTGTAAAATTTGGATGTGTAGATTTAAATTTATGAATTTTTCAAATCTAACCATCTAATAGACAAGTTTCTGTTTTTAAATCAAAACCTGAGCCACGTGTCTGAATCTTATTCGCCGGTACCGTTTCGCGTGGATCGACTAACGTGGATTTTTGGATCTAATGCAAATCGCATGGCACAGAATGCTTCGTACCCCATCGATAAGTGATTCTATCCTACTCGTTGGATCAAAATCTAACGCTTCAGAGCAGCTTAACCAAAGTTGGGCGGCGCGGCGACGTTGGCGAGCGGCGGAGTGCTCTGGCGGTTGTGTTGCCGGCGATACAGGAAGCGAGAGAGAGAGGGAGATGGCTCATAGTGTTCGCGTGATCTCACTGATGCTCGATGTTGTCTCTGTTAGCCAAGGGGCGCACGGACGCGTCGTTGATTGCTCGTCGTACTTCACGACAGCGTCGGACACGCTCTGGTGTCGTCGGTGGCAAAGCTACGATGCAAGAAAACGCAAAATAACTAGTCAGGAAGATGCGCGGGTGGAAGACAAGTACATGAGTGTCAATTAGAGAGAAGGGGACGGTCTGACCTCACTAGGGAAAGTCGCCGGGGAAGTGGCAGACGGTGGCGACATGCTGTCGTCGAGGTTGCCGATGATGTGGAGCGTGCGCGGGCGAGATGGTGCTACGGAAAGATTCGCAAGGAGATGGGGAGTGTCCTCGTGGTAACTAGGAGGCAAGGGGTGGTGGGGAGTAGCCGGAATCATTGCCGGAAAGCTCGTCGGGGTCAGTGGCTTGCAGTGAGTAATTCTAGCAGCCTAGGGGCAGAGGGGGAATGGCGTCTGGGGGAAACAGGAGAGGAGACATGGGCAATTAAGTAGGTGTGGTTGCAGAGCAGAATCAACGTGACATTAACTCGAATTTACGTGAGGGTTCGATTGACAGAGAACGACAGCGAGGTGAGGGGAAAGAACGAGTTGCGGGGTGGGGAAGACGACTGGCAGGTGGGACCTGGGCGTCAGCGAGAGAGAGGGTGTGCGTGTGGGGTCGCGTAGTCAGTGGCTGCGCAGGTGCGTGCTGCGGTGCGAAACATTTTCTGCGGGGAGAGAAGAAGTGGGCTGGCTAGTTGGGCCTGATTGGGTTAGCCGGGCTGGGCTGCTTTTTTTTTCTGTTTTCTTTTTCTGTTTCTTTTATTCTGTTTTGAATTTATTCAATTGATTCAAATACTTGTTTGAATTCAAACTCTTTCCAAACTTTCAGTAAGTTTCTATACTGTTTAAACATGTATTTTAAAGACCATTTTTTAGAATAATTCTTTTATTCATTTATGGTTTATTATTTATTTATATTAGGCACTTGCCTTTCATTCAAATAAGATTTTAATTATAATTTCAAACTCTTATTTAAATTCTCATTTTTACCAAACCTTTTTAAGTAGGTTTTATTTATTTGTTAGTGCAAATAATTTACTTTGAATTATTTAAAATATTTTAATATGATTTATTAATCATTTAAATTGGGCATTTGTCTTTATTCAAATAAAATCAAATATGGTTTTAATTCCATATAAATTTTATTCAAATGATTTCTTTGATTTCATTCAAGTTAATTAAGCAACTTTTATTCCACTTGGGCAAATCCCAATTTATTATTTTCTCATGATTTAATTAATCATTTTCATTAGGGATTTTGTCTTTATTAATATAATTTGAATATGGCTAATGCCATATAATTTTATTTGAATATTATTTATCCCTTCATTTCATTTGGATTTGTATTATCTTTGTTCCATTTTCTTATGGATTTAATTCAAGGTTTTAAATTGTCTTCTAAATAATTTCCTTAGAATTTATTATTTAGTTTAGGCAATTCATCTTTATTTAAAATAAAATTGGATATTGTTCAAACCTTATGATTTTATTTAAATAATATTTTTCTTTTTATTATTCAATAACTTTCATTTGTTTATGGATTTGGCCAAGATTTAATTTGGCTTTTAAATATTCCTTATTTATTTATTTCTTTCTTTATCTTACAAATCCATATCGTTTTATTTAAAGATCTAAAATTGGTGATTCCAATTTGTATAATTTTATTTAATATTTGTTTATCCTTTTAAATATCTTTAGGTTTATTTTGCTCACAATTTGGTATGGATTTTAGATAGGAGCTTTATTAGCTTGGAAATTAATTCCTTTTATCTTATTAAATTCATAAGTTTTTATCCATGGTTCCAAATTGAATGAAACCAATTTCTATGGTTTCATATCATTTTTGATCATTTATAAATGTGTGTTACTAATTTTTTTTATATGGATCAAATCCATAGTCTTAGAGAGATCTTGGAAATGATTTTCTTCCATTAGGGTTTTAGGGTTTTGGTTTACTTTTTCAAAATTTTAAATTTAAAGTTACATTCATTGATGAATGCATTCCACTTGATTGAAATTTGTTGGGTTTCTTTTTATTCAAAGTTTGTTCAAGTTGGGTTTTGATGTTTCCATTTTGAATCAAAAAGTTTCTTTTCACCCTAAATTTTAACAATTATTTCTTTTGTTTATTTATTTTTCACATTTCTAAATTTGGAAATTTTTTGGGTGTGACAGGCTACCACCCTTAAAAGAAATCTCGTCCCGAGATTTGGGAAGGCTAGAGGTTACAAGTTGGCTTTAAAGCAAGTAGGGTACTACCGCCCTTAAAAAGATTTTTTACTAGATTCCATCTTGGCTTACTTGGGATCTTGATGAAATTTCTCTGGACAGTTGTTTGCATAATGGCCTAGATCTTTGCATTTGAAACACATCTGTTGGTTAATATCCTTCTTATTTTCTGGACAATGTGATGCATAGTGTTCCATCTCTTTGCAATTGTAACATTGCACTTGGCTATTGTCCTTCTTGCTAGGGTTGGGGCATTTCTTCTTCTTCTTGGGTCTCTCCAAAGCTAGGAGTTATTCTAGTTCATGCTCTTCATATTTCACTTCAAAGGTGGGAAATATTTCTCTCTTCTTGGAGCAGTCACTAGAGATATGACCTTCTTCTCCACAAGAGTAGCAACACTTTGTGGTCACCTTGGATGTGGCCTTATGAGGCATGGTTCTGACTTTGCCTTCATCCTTCTTGGTAGAAGTTGTTCCTTTATGGAGGTTTCCAAACATTTGATGCATTCCATCTTGCTTCATTTCTTGAACTATAGGATAGATGGGGCATTGGATAGGGACATGATCATTTCCTTCACATAGGAAACAAGTCACTTGAGATGTGGGGCATTGTTTAGTTGGATGTTTCTCTTCACAATTAGGGCATTGATCCACATGCTCCTTAGAAGTGTGTTCCATGTCTCCACAAATATTGCAAGCTTGAGTTCCTTCTATAATATCATCCTTGACATCATTGTTGTCACAATCTCCTTGGGAAGAGTTGCTTATCATGTTGATCATTTGATTGGTCATCCTTTGCAACAATTGGGATTGGATTTCCAAAAACTTTTTCATGTTTGGGTCTAACTCATTGTTTTTGGCTAAAAACTGAGTTGTCACTTGAGTCATTTGGGCTTGGGTTGCTAGAATTTGTTCTCTCATGTGCATCTCTTGGTTGTTGTTGTCACCATTCTTGATGTTGGAGTCTCTTGGAGAAGTCATCTGTTTGGGTTGGATTGGGATTAGAGTAGGCAAAAGATTTCTAGGGAAGAAGTCTAATCACACCCAACAATTCACAAGCAATGTGCAAGCAATCACAATCAAACATTCCATTCAAACAACAAGGTTCAAGCACATTTTTAGGCAACAAAATATTTTTGCTACACCACATAAGTTGGTGTGATTGATATATGGTCTAAACTAAACACTAGTATGGTGGTCCAACTATGGTTTTCTTGAGATCATTTCATTCTTCTTAGTTGTTTCTTCATGAATGAGATCATGGCTTCCTTGGAAAAATTCTTGTATCTTGGTCACTAAGCTTCAAAGGTGATGATGGTTCCTTCTAAGTTGTGTTTCTTTAGTCTTCAAGTCTTGAGTAATATTTCTTGTCTCATTTGTAGTCCTTATTGATGTCCAAGTTGAAGTCCTTGGTGAAACTAAAGTTGAAGTCTTTGGTGATGTTGTAGTTGAAGTCATTTGAGTTGGTGAAGTCCTTTGCTCATGTTGAAGTCTTTGTTCATGTTGGAGGATTTGTCCATCAAGTTTGAAAATAGAAGAGATGTAGATTCAAAAACAAAATGTTGAGGAAGGAGTTTACAAGATTGTTTGTAAATAAGTTTTGGAACAAATACAACTCTTATTTTTCTAAGGGGTCTTGTCAAATCCTAGGGTTACAATCCTACAGGCAACACAGTGCTCTTATACCATCTGTAGAGGTCCCAACCTTTAATAAGGTAGAGATCCCTGTGTTTACAATGCTAGTCCTTGGATCAATAGCTAGCATCCACAGTTTAAGATGTAATATCAAGAAACAAAGGTCATAATACAACTTTATAACAAGGAGTAAAATAATTCATTACATCTTACATAGATCATTTGGCTATCTCATTACAATGCAGCAGTAATAACTATATAGCATGGAGTCCTTCATCTTCAAAGTGCCAGAGGCAATCATGTTGGTTGTAGACTTGTAATCCTATTCAACACACTTCACTAAAATCAAACAAACCTGCAACATAATAAGTTACAGCCACAAGGGTCAATACATTTGAATTCTATTGCCAAGTGATACTATGGTAGAATAGTGATATCTATCATCTACATGCATTTGGCTAAGTGGAGCTTAACCTTGCTTTGATCAATATAGATTTTCCTTATCATTTGAAAACACTAAGTTTTTATTTTTCAAAATCACCCAAGGAACAACCAATCAATATTGGTTAACCTTTACCCTTGTTCAACCACAAGTTTTTAACTTAGAAATTAGGATGAGGATATCCTTGATATCTTCCATGTCTTGATGCTCAAATTTTCCATTGTCGGGGACATGACTAAGTACTTATATTTTACTCTCTCGAGAGGTGGTGCACTTTCCCCACAAGACTCGACATGCATCGAGAAAAGATCTTTCAGAAGCCTTCCCTTAGACCAAAATGTACGCGCTCCAAACCTATCACCCCCTACCACCAACTATCCATCTGGCTAAGTTATTGCAACCTATATGATCCAGGCAGAGCCCATAATGCCATGTGGCTGCACTTGAAGCTTCTCAACATTTGACATCTCAAATCTCTTTGTTCTTGGGTGGCTTTCCACAAGTGAGATACACCAGGGTAGGCCATGAATATGGGGCCCTGGGTAACCACTCAACATAATCCATCCTTTCAATTCCACCCAGGTGATTCATTCACATGGTTGTTTTATTAAACAAAACATAAGTCATAGACTTAGAAATATTTCATAGCATGAATATAATCCACCCTTGTTTTCTACTAGCTAGGCTAAGCATGATAGTAGTAGGAATATTAACTTAGGGAAAATTCTACTAAGGCTTAATCTACTAGGATTTCCCATGGCATAGTTAACACATAGAAAATTCCATGCAAGTCCTACTTAGAAATATCACTAATGCATAGTGAAAATAATAGGACAAAAGTATGAAGCACCACTTGCCTTTTTGGTAGAGAATATAAGTTCACTCCTTGATCTTGCAATAGTCACACTCTTCAAAGATCATTACAATTTCAATCAAGGCACAAATTCAAACTAGCATTCAAACATTTCACCACATAAATATGTAGGGGTTCGTAGCATGGAAAACAAAAATTTTCTATCGCATACAAACAAACAAGCCAAGATCTATCTACTAGATTGTAGCAACGAGTCGATGGTATAACTTACCCTCGAAGATTCCAAAGCGTTTAACGAGAGCGGATTCTCGTGGGTGATGTAGTCGTACTCTTTCCGATCTCAAGATCGTGTAGACGATCCTTCCGGCGCCACGTTCCGGCAGCGCTCCCGCAGTCGGTCACACGTTCGGTACTCGACGAAGACCTTCCTCTCCCTTGTTCCAGCAGGCAGCGGAGGTTGTAGCACTCTCCTCGTGATTCCGGCAGCACAACGGCGTGGTACCGGAAGTAGAGGGGAAATCCCGCAGGGCTTCGCCTTAAGCCGGTGCGAGTATGGTGGAGCTTATGAGAGAGGCTATTAGTGGTCTAGTAATTAGACACACCAATTAGAAGGCTCTAAACCAATTAGAAGGCTCTAAACCGTTGGCTAAAGCAATTAGAAGCTCTAATCCAAAACGGCTCTAAACCGGAGATCTAGAGGTGAAAGTTGTGTGTCTAGGAGGGGAGCCCTGCCCCTCCTTATATAGGTGGGAGGGGGCTGGCGCGCCATGGGGAGGAGACCCTCCCCAACTCGGCTTGGTGGCCGCCGGTTGGAGGAGGTCTCCCTCCCCAACTCGGTTTGGAGCTCCTCCTCTTTCCCACCTTCCAATTTTGGCCGTTTGACTTTTCAAACTTGCCGTTTGACTTTTCAAACTAGGATTTGATTTAATCCCTTATTTGGAACAGCGATAACACTAAGTACATGATGCAATCATTCCAACATGTAATGACACATTCATGTACCCCTCCCCCCCCCCGGAGTGCCGGACAATCCGGAACCTTCTAGAACATTCCCGATGAAAACACCGGAATCATTCCCGAACTCCGAAACGGGACTTTCCTTATATGAATCTTATTCTCCGGACCATTCCGGATCACCTCGTGATATCCTGGATCCCATCCGAGACTCCGAACAACATTCGGTCTCTTTCTCATAATACCATAACTACTCAAACAACGTCGAATCCTTAAGTGTGTCTCCCTACGGTTCGTGAATTATGCGGACATGATCGAGACACTTCTCCAAACAATAACCAATAGAGGAATCTGGAAATTCATATGGCTCCCACATATTTCTACGATTACTTTGCGATCGAATGAACCACTTACATACGATACCAATTTCCCTTTGTCTCATGATATGTTACTTATCCGAGGTTATGATCGTCGGTATCTCTGCATACCTAGTTCAACCTCGTTACTGATAAGTACTCTTTTCTCGTTCCCGTGATATGTGATCCCTTGTGACCAAGTCACATGCTTGCAAGCTAATTGGATGACATTCCACCGAGAGGGCCCAGTGTATATCTATCCGTCATGTGGATGGACAAATCCCACTCTTGATCCATGTGTCTCAACCAATACTTTCCGAACACTCAATGCCACTTTTATAACCACCCAGTTACGGTGTGGTGTTTGATGTCATCAAAGCATCCATCCGGTAAAGGTGATATGCATGATCTCATGGTCGAAGGAATTAGGTTACTATGTATCAGAAAGCATATAGCAATTGAACTAATGAAATGACTTGATCTTTATGCTACGCTTATCTATAGGAGTATGTCCACCATATCATTCTCCTAACGATATGATCTTGTTGTTGATAACATCTCAATGTTCATGATAGGGAAACCACAATCATTAATCAACCAACAAGCTAGTGAAGTATAGAGGCTACACTAGGGACTTCAAATTAAGTTTACAAATCACACAAGTAACAATGTTTCCTTGTTAATACTATTATAGCATGAATGTAAACATTTATCATAAACACAAAGATATAATAATAACTACATTTATTATTGCCTCTAGGGCATATCTCCAACAGTCTCCCACTTGCACTAGAGTCATCTAATCTAGATTACATGGTAATATACCGAACACCCATGGCAGTTTGGTGTTGGTCATGTTTTGCCCTCGGGAGAGGTTTAGTCAACGGATCCGCCACATTCAGATCTGTGTGTACTTTGCAAATCTTTATATCCCCATCCTGGATATGTTCTCGAATAGCATGAAAACGCAGCTTGATATGCTTCAGCTTCTTGTGTGACCTTGGTTCTTGCGCATTGGCTATGGCGCCCATGTTATCACAGTAGATAGACATTGGGTCCAGCGCACTAGGAACCACACCCAGCTCTGTAATGAACTCTTTCATCCATATCGCTTCTTGTGAAGCCTCCGAAGCAGCCATGTATTCCGATTCAGTTGAAGATCTCGCCACAACGCTTTGCTTTGCACTCCTCCAGCTAACTGCTGCACCATTCAAAATAAATACGTATCCGGATTGCGATTTAGAATCATCCGGATCTGTGTTCCAACTAGCATCGGTGTAACCATTAACAACGAGCTGTTCATCACCTCCATAAGAAAGAACCATATCCTTAGTTCTTCTCAAGTACTTAAGGATGTTTTTGACCGCTGTCCAATGATCCACTCCTGGATCACTTTGATATCTGCTAGTTAAACTAACAACATATGCAATGTCGGGTCTAGTACATAGCATGGCATACATTAGAGATCCTATGGCTGAGGCATAGGGAGTCTTACTCATCCTTTCTCTATCTTCTGCCGATGTCGGACTTTGAGTTTTACTCAAGGTCGTATTGGGCAACATGGGCAAGAACCCTTTCTTGCTTTCTTCCATTCCAAATCTCTTTAGAACTTTGTCCAAATATGTACTCTGTGACAATGATATTTGGCGTTTCGATCTATCTCTATAAATCTTTATGCCTAATATGTAAGCTGCTTCGCCAAGATCCTTCATTGAAAAACTATTATTCAAATATTCCTTGACACTATTAAGAAGGTCTACATCATTCCCAATCAATAATATGTCATCCACATATAGTATTAAGAATGCTACAGAGCTCCCACTCACTTTCTTGTAAATACAAGCTTCTCCATAAGTTTGTATAAAACCAAAACTTTTCATTACCTTATCAAAACGTTGATTCCAACTTCGGGATGCTTGCTTCAATCCATAGATGGACCGTTGAAGTTTGCATACCTTGTTAGCATCTTTAGGATCGACAAAACCTTTGGGTTGCATCATATACAACTCTTCATCAATGTCTCCATTGAGGAATGCTGTTTTGACATCCATCTGCCATATTTCATAATCATAATATGCAGCGATTGCTAACATAATCCTCACAGACTTTAGCTTCGCTACCGGTGAGAAAGTCTCATCGTAGTCAACTCCTTGAATTTGTCGAAACCCTTTTGCGACAAGTCGAGCTTTATAGACAGTAACATTACCATCAGCATCTGTTTTCTTCTTGAAAATCCATTTGTTCTCGACAGCCTTTCGGCCATCCGGTAAGTCCACCAAAGTCCATACTTGGTTTTCGTACATGGATCCAATCTCGGATTTCATGGCTTCTTGCCATTTATTGGAATCTGGGCTCATCATCGCTTCCTCATATGTCTCGGGGTCATCGGTGTTGTCCACCACCATGACATTCATAACGGAATCATACCAATCTGGAGTGGTACGAGTTCTCGTTGACCTCCGAGGCTCTGTAGCAACTTCAACCGAAGTTTCATGATCACCATCATTAGCTTCCTCTCTTATTGGTGCAGGCACCACAGGAACTTCTTCCGGTGCTGCGCTACTCGCAATATCGAGAGAAGGTTCGACAACCTCGTCAAGTTCTACTTTCCTTCCAGTCAATTCTTTCGAGAGAAATTCCTTCTCTAGAAAGGATCCATTCTTGGCAACGAAGATTTTGCCTTCGGATCTATGATAGAAGGTATACCCAATAGTTTCCTTCGGGTATCCTATGAAGACGCATTTTTCCGCTTTGGGTTCAAGCTTGTCCGGCTGTAACTTCTTTACATAGGCTTCGCATCCCCAAACTTTAAGGAACGACAATTTAGGTTTGTTCCCAAACCATAATTCATACGGTGTCGTTTCAACGGATTTAGATGGTGCCCTATTTAAAGTGAATGCGGTTGTTTCTAACGCATAACCCAAAAATGATAGCGGTAAATCTGTAAGTGACATCATAGAACGAACCATATCCAAGAGAGTTCGATTACGACGTTCGGACACACCATTACGCTGTGGTGTTCCCGGCGGTGTCAATTGTGAAAGTATTCCGCATTTCTTTAAATGCTCGCCAAACTCGTAACTTAGATATTCACCTCCACGATCAGAACGTAGAAATTTAATCTTCTTGTTACGTTGATTCTCTACCTCACTTTGAAACTCCTTAAACTTCTCGAAAGTTTCGGACTTATGTTTCATAAAATAGATATACCCATATCTACTCAAGTCATCCGTGAAGGTAAGAACATAACGATAACCACTGCGCGATGCTACACTCATTGGACCACACACATCGGTATGTATGATTTCCAATAAGTCTGTAGCTCGCTCCATCATACCAGAAAATGGAGTCTTAGTCATTTTCCCATCAGACATGCTTCGCATCTTTCAAGTGATTCAAAATCAAGTGATTCAAGAAGTCCATCGGAATGGAGTTTCTTCATACGTTTCACTCCGATGTGACCAAGACGACAGTGCCACATATAGGTCGAATTATCGCTTGATTTCAATCGTTTAGCCTCAATGTTGTTGATATGTGTATTTCCACTATCGAGATTCAATAAGAATAGACCATCTATCAAAGGTGCATGTGCATAAAACATATTACTCATATAAATAGAACAACCATTATTCTCGGATTTAAACAAGTAACCGTCTCGCAATAAACAAGATCCCGATATAATGTTCATGCTCAACGCAGGCACCAAATAACAATTATTTAAGTATAAAACTAATCCCGATGGTAGATGAAGGGGTAGCGTGCCGACCGCGATCACATCAACCTTTGATCCGTTTCCCACGCGCATCGTCACCTCGTTCTTTGCTAGCTTCCGTTTATTCTGCAGCACCTGTTTCGAGTTACAAATATGAGCAACCGAACCAGTATCAAATACCCAGGCACTACTACGAGTACTAGTGAGATACACATCAATAACATGTATATCAGATATACCTTTCTTCTTGATGTTGCCGTTCTTCAAATCCGCCAAGTACTTTGGGCAATTCCGCTTCCAGTGACCTTCTCCCTTGCAGTAAAAGCACTCAGTATCAGGCTTAGGTCCAGCCCTGGTCTTCTTCGTCGGCGTGGTAGCTTTCTTACCATCCTTCTTGAAGTGTCCCTTTTGCTTAGACTTGCCTTTCTTGAATTTGGTGGTCTTATTGACCAACAACACTTGGTGCTCTTTCTTGATCTCCACTTCTGCAGATTTCAACATGGCAAAGAGTTCTGGCAACGTCTTGTTCATGTTCTGCATGTTGTAGTTCATCACAAAGTTCTTGTAACTTGGTGGTAGTGATTGGAGGACACGGTAAATCCCCAAAGCATTAGGAATCACTATACCCAAGCTTTGAAGTTTGTTTGCGTGCCCTGACATCTTAAGCACATGCTCACTGACGGAGCTACCTTCTTCCATCTTGCAGTTAAAGAACTTTTCAGAAGCTTCATAGCTTTCAATTGCCGCATGAGTCTCAAAAATCAATTTGAGATCCTCGACAATATCATATGGGTCTGAATCCTCAAACCTTTTCTGAAGCTCCGATTCCAAACCATACAAGATAGCACACTGAACTATGGAGTACTGATTCTTCCGAGCGAGGTAAACATTCTTTACTTCATCGGGAGCATCAGCTGCAGGTGGGTCACCCAGCGGTGCATCCAGCACATAGGTCAAATTACCAGCTGTGAGGACAATCCTCAAATTGCGGAACCAATCCGCGAAGTTGCTTCCATTGTTTTCAACTTTTCTTTCTCTAGGAACGCATTAAAATTGATGGTAGGGGCTGCCATTGATCTACAACATATTTGCAATAGTTTAGACTAAGTTTATGATAAATTGAGTTCAAATTAATTAATGTAATTAAACTAGGTGAACTCCCACTCAAAACAACATCCCTCACATTGTTTTAGTGATCACACGAACCAAATCCACTACATTAACACCGATCATCACGAGAGTTGATATAGTTTCAATGGCGAACAATCGTCATGTTCATCATATCTACTATATGATTCATGCTTTACCTTTCGGTGATCCGTGTTCCAAGAGCATGTCTGTACATGCTAGGCTCGTCAAGATCAAACCTTAGTTTCCGCATGAGCAAATCTGGCTTGCTCACGTTGTATACACTTGCGGAATCTAACACACCCGATCATCACGTGGTGCTTCGAAACAACAAGCTTTAGCAACGGTGCTGACTAAGGGTGAACACTTTATGATTTGAAATTCATGTGCATGAGGGATCATCTTATAATGCTACCATCGTCTACTAAGCAATACAAGATGCATAAAGGATTAACATCACATGCAATTCAATATATATGTGATATGATATGGCCTTTCTTCTTTGTGCTTTGATCTCCATCTTCAAGCACGAACATGATCTCCATCATCACCGGCATTGCATCAAGGTCAATGACGCCTCTCCATGGTTGTCGTCCACCGGCTTCAACTATTACAACTACTTTGAATAGACACGCGGGTCTTAACATAAATTAAAGACAACCATATGGCTCCTGCCGGTTGCCGACTTACAATAAGGAACATTGCATACATCAAATATAATCACAATCATGGCCATATCACATCACTGCACACCCCTGCAAAACAAAGTTAGACGCCTCTACTTTCTTTGCATATTTTACGTGGTTTGGGGCTTTCAATAAGTGTCGTTCTAACTTACGAACATGAACCACAACGTTGACACAAGTATTGTTAATCACCCGTTGTGTATTGGATCTTTACTATGCTAGGAGAAACAGGCACCCGCAAAGCCACTTATGCAATACAAGTTGCATGTCAAGCGTGGAGCAAGTCTCAGAACGATGTCATGTAAGGTTAGCCCGGGCCGCTTCATCCCAACATACCGCAAGATGCAAAGTACACAAGAAGCAATCGACAATAAAAGCATCAACGCCCACAATGAACATTGTGTTCTACTCGTGCAACAGATCTACATATAGACACGGCTCTGATACCACTGTAGGGGTTCGTAGCATGGAAAACAAAAATTTTCTATCGCATACAAACAAACAAGCCAAGATCTATCTACTAGATTGTAGCAACGAGTCGATGGTATAACTTACCCTCGAAGATTCCAAAGCGTTTAACGAGAGCGGATTCTCGTGGGTGATGTAGTCGTACTCTTTCCGATCTCAAGATCGTGTAGACGATCCTTCCGGCGCCACGTTCCGGCAGCGCTCCCGCAGTCGGTCACACGTTCGGTACTCGACGAAGACCTTCCTCTCCCTTGTTCCAGCAGGCAGCGGAGGTTGTAGCACTCTCCTCGTGATTCCGGCAGCACAACGGCGTGGTACCGGAAGTAGAGGGGAAATCCCGCAGGGCTTCGCCTTAAGCCGGTGCGAGTATGGTGGAGCTTATGAGAGAGGCTATTAGTGGTCTAGTAATTAGACACACCAATTAGAAGGCTCTAAACCAATTAGAAGGCTCTAAACCGTTGTCTAAAGCAATTAGAAGCTCTAATCCAAAACGGCTCTAAACGGAGATCTAGAGGTGAAAGTTGTGTGTCTAGGAGGGGAGCCCTGCCCCTCCTTATATAGGTGGGAGGGGGCTGGCGCGCCATGGGGAGGAGACCCTCCCCAACTCGGCTTGGTGGCCGCCGGTTGGAGGAGGTCTCCCTCCCCAACTCGGTTTGGAGCTCCTCCTCTTTCCCACCTTCCAATTTTGGCCGTTTGACTTTTCAAACTTGCCGTTTGACTTTTCAAACTAGGATTTGATTTAATCCCTTATTTGGAACAGCGATAACACTAAGTACATGATGCAATCATTCCAACATGTAATGACACATTCATGTACCCCTCCCCCCCGGAGTGCCGGACAATCCGGAACCTTCTAGAACATTCCCGATGAAAACACCGGAATCATTCCCGAACTCCGAAACGGGACTTTCCTTATATGAATCTTATTCTCCGGACCATTCCGGATCACCTCGTGATATCCCGGATCCCATCCGAGACTCCGAACAACATTCGGTCTCTTTCTCATAATACCATAACTACTCAAACAACGTCGAATCCTTAAGTGTGTCTCCCTACGGTTCGTGAATTATGCGGACATGATCGAGACACTTCTCCGAACAATAACCAATAGAGGAATCTAGAAATTCATATGGCTCCCACATATTTCTACGATTACTTTGCGATCGAATGAACCACTTACATACGATACCAATTTCCCTTTGTCTCACGATATGTTACTTATCCGAGGTTATGATCGTCGGTATCTCTGCATACCTAGTTCAACCTCGTTACTGATAAGTACTCTTTTCTCGTTCCCGTGATATGTGATCCCTTGTGACCAAGTCACATGCTTGCAAGCTAATTGGATGACATTCCACCGAGAGGGCCCAGAGTATATCTATCCGTCATGTGGATGGACAAATCCCACTCTTGATCCATGTGTCTCAACCAATACTTTCCGAACACTCAATGCCACTTTTATAACCACCCAGTTACGGTGTGGTGTTTGATGTCATCAAAGCATCCATCTGGTAAAGGTGATATGCATGATCTCATGGTCGAAGGAATTAGGTTACTATGTATCAGAAAGCATATAGCAATTGAACTAATGAAATGACTTGATCTTTATGCTACGCTTATCTATAGGAGTATGTCCACCATATCATTCTCCTAACGATATGATCTTGTTGTTGATAACATCTCAATGTTCATGATAGGGAAACCACAATCATTAATCAACCAACAAGCTAGTGAAGTATAGAGGCTATACTAGGGACTTCAAATTAAGTTTACAAATCACACAAGTAACAATGTTTCCTTGTTAATACTATTATAGCATGAATGTAAACATTTATCATAAACACAAAGATATAATAATAACTACATTTATTATTGCCTCTAGGGCATATCTCCAACAAAATAAAGAAAACAAAACAATGCATGCAAGCATACAAAAGATTGTTTTATTTGGATAAGTGGTTACTAATAAGCTATAAACATTTTAAAACACCTATTTGTCATTTATAAAGGTGGCAAAACCATTTTAAATCAAGTTAGTGAAAATGGCCATTTAATTCATTTTTGTTTTGCTAGAAATGATTTAAATCAAAGTAATAATTTCTAGTGTTTGACAAATATATTTTTAAACACAAATGTTAGTTTTTTAAGGTCAAGTGTTTAATATTAAAACCATTTGCAAAAGGTTTTACCTATAAACCATTTTTAAATCAAGGCAATATTTTATTTTGTTGGAATTGCCTTTAAACAAGGTAATAATTTTCTAGTGTTCATGAAATATATTTTTAAGTCCCAAAACTTGGTGTTTAGGGTCAGAGAGTTTAATTCAACTCATTTTCCAAAGGTTTTACTCAAAAAGCATTTTCAAACCATAATCAATATTTTTATTTAACTAGAAATGCTTTTATTCAAAGGAATAGTTCCTTAGTGTCACAAAATATGTTTTTAAATCTAAAAGTTGGTTTCTATGGTCAGTAGGTTCAAAATAAACCATTTACAAAAGATTTTACCTTCAAAATATTTTAGAATAATTTTTATACTCAAATTAGGCCTACACATGTTTCTGCAAAAACAACCAATTGTACAGAATCAAATCATTAAACAAAGGGCATGGTTGCAAAGTACTCTTTTTTATGATTCCATTGATATAAAGTTTGTAAAATTTGGACGTGTAGATTTAAAGTTATGAATTTTTCAAAGCTAACCATCTAATAGACAAGTTTCTGTTTTTAAACAAAACCTGAACCACGTGTATGAATCTTATTCGCCGGTACCGTTTCGCGTGGATCGACTAACCTGGACTCTTGATTCTAATGCAAATCGCACAGCACAGAATGCTTCGTACCCCTTCGATAAGTGATTCTATCCTACCCGCTGGATCAAAATCTAACGCTTCAGAGCAGCTTGACCAAAGATGGGCGGCGCGGCGACGATGGCGAGCGGCGGAGCGCTCTGGCGCTGGCGTTGCCGGTGATACAGGAAGCGATAGAGAGAGGGAGATGGATCATAGTGTTCGTGTGATCTCGCTGATGCTCGACGTTGTCTCTGTTAGCCAAGGGGCGCACGAACGCGTCGTTGATTGCTCGCCGAACTTCACGACGGCGTCGGGCACGCTCTGGTGTCGTCGGTGGCGAAGCTACGATGCACGAAAATGCAAAATAACTAGTCAGAAAGATGCGCGGGTGGAAGACAAGTACACGAGTGTCAATTAGAGAGAAGGGGACGGTCTGACCTCACTAGGGAAAGTCGCCGGATAAGTGGCAGACGGTGGTGACGTGCTGTCGTTGAGGTTGCCGACGATGTGGAGCGCGCGCGGGCGAGCTGGTGCTACGGAAAGATTCGCAAGGAGATGGGGAGTGTCCTCGTGGTAACTAGGAGGCAAGGGGTGGTGGGGAGTAGCCGGAATCGTCGCCGGAAAGCTCGTCGGGGTCAGTGGCTTTCAGTGAGCAATTCTAGCAGCCTAGGGGCAGAGGGGGAATGGCGTCTCGGGGAAACAAGAGAGGAGTCGTGGGCGATTAAGTGGGCGTGGTTTCAGAGCGGAATCAACATGACATTAACTCGAATTTACGCGAGTGGAATTCCAACTCCCCATGAACCTACGATATGTTGTTCCAAACAATTGGGATTGCTTAGTGTGCCTTGAAAGAATTATGCGTTGTTTTAACATGCAAAAGCATAGTATTGTGGTATTCTCCTTAGATGCTTTGTTTGTGTTGACTTGGCACATGCTCACACACTGTTATGACTATGAACAAGTCACCGTATCCTCTATGATTATTTAGTCCTTGACTTGTAGTACCACTCTATGCTTTGGTTAGTAATGTTTTGTTGCTCTGTATGATTATGGCCATTATTGCTCTCTTAGTTGGTTGCTCCCAGTCTTTTGCTAGCCTCCACTTGTATGAGTAACCTCTACTCATGCTTCCAACTCCCAATAAACCAAGTTATTCCAAAGTGTCCACTATAAACTCCTATGCATGGTGACACCATTCCAAGTATATTCTTGTTTTCATCTATCTTCCAATTAAAAATATTTTGTTATGTGAAAACTTAGTGATTAAAGATCTCACGAACTTGATGGCACACTTTATTGTTTTTGCCCCTAATAAACTTGAACCATTTTGTCATGTATGTTGTATATGCTTACACTTATACGTTGGAATTAGCAGAACCATGCTGTCATGGGGAACGTTTTCAATATTGCACTTGTACTTTGTACACAGTTGATATCATGCTCTTTTGTCTATGGATGACGCCGGTGTGAAATAAAAAGGGAGCTTGTAAGTCCATGGAGTTATGTATTTTGTGTTAGAGAAACGTCTGGGCCGCTAGCCTAAGCCATGCCTAATCATGGTGGAAACTTGCAGCATCACCATAATGAGCAATATGTGAAGCATCCTCAATAAAAACCTATGAAAATAGCAAATAAAAAGTTTGCGCTCATTGTGTACTTGCCTTGTCATTTTGTTTATGGGATAGCTCCTGTACCATGTGCAAGGGGTACCCCATTGGCGGTTCTCTATGATACACATGTACTTACTATGACAAGAACTTACAGGTGACTAAAGTTGAGTTGCATGAGGTGTGGCCCTCATATTCAAGGGACATGAGATTGCCAACTTATACTTTGTCAAGCATATACTCCGTAGTTTGTTCACTTTAACCTTAATCACTTCAAGATTCTTATGATAGGGGCAATGAGGGCTGAAAGCTAACAAGTACCATAATCTTTGTAAGCTCTTTTTGAAACTTGAAATCCCTGCTTCCCTTTATGAAGGGCCTTTCTTCCACCATTATATTGAGTCTCCAACTTCTACCTTTAGGCACCAGTTAAGAGAGCATAGTTGCCATTCTTAGTTCTATGTGCATTGTCCTAAAACTTATTGATTGATGCATATTGTTGATATTGCTTGTTCTTGTGCTATTTGTATCTAGTCACTCTTATGAACTTTGATGGTTTCCTATGCATCTATTTGCTACTCTATGAGGGACAAGATGAATGCCACTATGCCATGTTTTCTGTATGTGAAACAAACAAACGTTTTTCAATGCATGTTATTCATGAGCTTTGTTTGTAGCCTTTCATGTTGCATGCATAGTTACTTTGTCTTAATGTTAGAACTCCATCTTTCATGCTCATGTTTAGAGTTCTTTGATCCCAGCTTTCAATGCTTGCAAATGGTTTGATCTTGGTTTTGATGGTGCATGTCACCTCAAAAATTATTCTTTTATCACTTACCTACTCGAGGACGAGCAGGCGTTAAGCTTGGGGATGCTTGATACGTCAGAAACGTATCTATAATTTTTGATGTTCCATGCTTGTTTAGTATCTACTTTGCTTTGCTTTGTCTACACTTTGAGGTGTTTTTATACGCTTTCTGGTACTAATCTATTAACAATATGTCACAGTGCCTGTTGCCTGTTTTCTGCTATTTTTGGTTCCAGAAAAGCTAGTAAAGAAATATTCTCAGAATTGGACGGGACAAAAGCCAAAGTTAATATTTCATCGAGGAGAACACGGAGTCCAGAGGAGAGACGAAGGGGAGCCACAGGTCGGCCGCACCCTCCAGGCATGGGTCCACCCTAGGCCAAGCCTGGGCAGGGTGTAGGCCCCCTGGCCGCCCTCCTGCCTCGCCTCTTCGCCTATAAGAAGCCCCCGATGCCTAAACCCTAAAGACCCAATCAATATTCCACGAAACCGTCTGTAGCCGCCGCCACCATCGTCCCTAGATCGGGGGGATCTGAAGCTCTTCCTGGCACCCTGCCGGAGGGGAGATCACCCCGGAGGCCTTCTTCTTCATCATGCCAGCCTCCGGTATGAAGCGTGAGTAGTTCCACCTTGGACTACGGGTCCATGTAATAGCTAGAAGGTTGTATCTCCTCCTTTGTGCTTTCATGTCTAGATCTTGTGAGATTCGTTCATGATAAAGATCTCATCTATTTGTAATCATGCATGTTGTGTTTGTGGGGATCCGATGGATATTGAGATTACTATGTCAGATTGATTAATGGTTTTGTCTTATTGATTCTATCATGTCTGTGTTGTTTGTGATCTTTCATGCTCTCCGTTGTTAGTAGCTATCTTGGCCAAGTAGTTGCTAGTGACTCCAAGAGGGGGTATTTATGCTTGATAGTGGTTTCATGCCTCTATTTAATCTAAGGGAAGTGACATAAATCTCTAAGGTTGTAGATGTGTTGTTGCCACTAGGGAGAAAACAACGGTCTCTTGTTCAAGGAACAAGTGGATTGTTTACCTTACACACTTTGCTTAAAGCAGTTCTCTGTTGCTTGCAACTTAATACTGGAGGGGGTTCGGATGATAACCCAAAGGTGGACTTCTAGTCATAGAAGCAGTTAGATGGCGGCCTATGTATATTGTTGTATTGCCCAATCAAATCTCATAGGATCTTGATGTCTAGTATTGCATTATTATGCCTTGCTCAGTCCTGTCAATTGCCCTGCTGTAATTTGTTTACCCTGCATGCCATGTTTTTTATATAAGGAGAGCACCTCTAGTGAACTATGGACCATGGTCCAATCTTTACCATGTTTGCTTGCAAACCACTATTACCTTCCACACCATACAATTAATCCTTTGTTACAGCAAACCAGTGAGATTGACAACCTCACTATTCGTTGGGGCAAAGTCTTGAGTTTGTGTTGTGCAGGTCTCCAAGTTGCTTGCAACACCTTTGAGTCGTTTCCTTACTCCTACTGGTTCGATAACCTTGGTTTCTTACTTAGGGGAAACTTGATGTTGTGCTACATCACACCTTGCTCTTGGGGTTTCCCGACGAATCGCTTCACGTTGATACATCGCCATCAGCAATGAGTCCACATATATTAGTTGTCTTATGCTTGCTCACATGGAACCGGACTTGTAGAAGCTTTTCGAGAATGTTGAGGCCTACGATATGATCGAAAGCCTCAAAAGTATGTTCCAGGCTCAGGCTAAGACTGAGAGGTGTCAATTCTCTTAGGCTTTGCTGAGTTTCAAGATTAAGGATGGTGATCCACTAAGTCTGCATGTGATCAAGATGGTTGGTTACGTGCAGTCTTTGGAGGGGCTTGGCTACCCCATTAGCGAAGAGTTTGCTACAAACATAATTCTGAACTATCTTCCTAGTGCATATGGTCAGTTCATTTCGAACTACCACGTGCATGGTATGGATAAGAAGCTCACTAAATTGCATGGGATGCTCAAGCAGGCAGAGGCGGATCTCAAGAAGGATGCCAATCAAGTGTTGATGGTGCAGAATAAGGCTAAGTTCAAGAAAAGTTGTTAGACTAAGAAGGCTAAGTCAGGAGGCAAGGCTTAGGACCCGGTCCCAAGAGCTTCCTCAAGGACTAAGCCATCTCCTTCAGTCGGATCCACTTGCTTCTATTGCAAGGCGGATGTCCACTGGAAGAGGAACTGCAACAAGTATTTGGCCGACAAAGCCAAGAGTGGAGGTATGACTTTTGACTGAGGTATACTTGTTTGCAATGTTATAGACATTTATATTTCTGATGCACCTAATAGTTCTTGGGTATATGATACCAGATAAGTTATTCACATCTACAACTCATTGCAGGGACTAGTAAGAACTAGGAGCATAGCAAGAGGAGAGGTTGATATCTGAGTCGGCAACAAAGCGAGAGTCGCTGTGTTGGAAATCGGCATGATGCAATTTCATTTACCTTTCAGATTCATTATGGAACTGAATAATTGTTATTATGTTCTACTGCTCAGTCGAAACATTATTTCTGCTTCATGTTTGATGAGGCAAGGCTACGAGTCGAATATTAAGAATAATGGTTGTTCTTTATATTTGAATGATATGTTTCATGGCTTTGCACCTGTCCAGGACGGGTTATTTATTTTGAATCTTGATGGTGAGTCGGTTTATAACATAAATGTTAAAAGGTTGAAACCAAATGATCTGAATATGACTTACTTTCGGCACTGTCGGCTTAGTCATATAAGATGGAAATGCATGAATAAGCTCCATGATGATGGACTCCTAACTTAGTTCGACTTGGAGCGATTCAAGACATGCGAATCTTGCCTACTCGGCAAAATGACCAAGACACCTTTTGCAAAGATTTGTGAAAGGGCGTCTGACTTGTTGGTACTAGTACATAGTGATGTTTGTGGACCAATGAGCACGATAGCCAGGGGTGGTTATGTGTACTTCATTACCTTCACTGATGATTTGAGTCGGTATGGATATATCTACTTGATGAAACATAAGTCAGAAGCCTTTGAAAAGTTCAAAGTATTCTAGAATGAAGTACATAATCAACTCGGCAAGAAAATAAAGTTTATTCGGTCAAACCAAGGAGGCGAGTACATGAGCCATGAGTTTGATGGCCATCTGAAAGGTTGTGGAATGGTTCCATAACTTACTCCTCCAGGAACGCTGTAGAGGAACTGTGTCTCGGAAAGGCAGAATCGGACCTTGTTGGACATGGTATGATCAATGATGAATCAGACAGATTTTCCTTTATCATTTTGGGGTTATTGTCTAGAAACTATGGCGTTCACACTAAAAAGAGTACCATCAAAGTTGGTAGAGAAGACACCGCATGAGATGTGGACATGCAAAAATCCGAGCTTGTCTTTTCTTAAGATTTGGGGTTGTGAAGCATTTGTCAAGCGACTTCAGTCAGACAAGCTTACGGCCAAGTCGGATAAGTGTATTTTCATTAGTTATCCGAGGGAAACCTTGGGTTACTACTTCTACAACCGAGAACAGGGCAAAGTGTTTGTCGCTCGAAACAGTGTCTTCCTTGAGAAAGAGTTTCTTAGTCGGGGAGTCAGTGGGAGCATGGTACAACTTGAAGAAATTCGAGAGGAACCGGCTAGTAGCGAGTTGGTAAAAAACCTTGGAGGTTGAGCCAGTCGTGGTAGCTAAGCCGACAGAAGCACCTACACTGCGAAGATCGGCAAGATTACGAAGTGTTCGTGATGTGTTACTGTTAGACAGTGATGATCCAGCAAATTATTCGAAAGCGATGGTGGGATCTAATTCCTAGGCATGGCTTGGAGCCATGAGATCCGAGTTAAAGTCCATGTATGAAAATAAAGTTTCGAACTTGGTTGATCCGCCAGACGGTGCAACACCCGTCGAGTGCAAATGGGTATTTAAGAAGAAAACTGATATGGATGAAAAAAATTCTATCTATAAAGCACGACTTATCACGAAGGGGTTCCAATAGGTTCAAGGAGTTGGCTACGACGAGACTTTCTCGCCCGTAGCGATGCTTAAGTCAGTCCGGATCATGTTAGCCATAGAAGCCTATTTCGACTTTGAGATATGGTAGATGGATGTTAAAACTATTTTCCTCAACGTAAATTTAACCGACAATGTGTATATGATACAGCCTGAGGGTTTTATCGATCCGGCTAATGCTGACAAGGTTTGCAAACTTCAGACATACATTTATGGATTGAAGCAAGCATCTCGGAGTTGGAACATTCATTTTTATGAGGTGGTCAAACCATTTGGCTTCATCAAAAGTGATCATGATTCTTGTTTATACAAGAAGTTTAGTGGGAGCAAAGTAAACTTTCTGATCTTATATGTGGATGACATATTACTAATTGTAAATGATATCTAGATGTTGCAAGAAACCAAGGAATCATTGGAAAGGAGTTTCTCAATGGAAGACTTGGGTGAGGCAACATACATTCTCGGAATCCGGATCTACAGAGATAGATCAAGATGGCTCATTGGATTAATTTAAAGTACATATTTGGACAAAGTGTTGAAGAAGTTCAACATGGAATTGTCTAAGAAGGGGTTCGTAGCAATGTCCCATGGTGTAAAACTTAGCAAGAATCAGTGTCCTTCGACGACTGATGAGCAAAGTCGGATCAGTGCGATTTCGTATGCTTTTGCGGTCAGATCCATCATGTATGCCATGATTTGTACTAGGAAAAATGTTTCATATGTTCTAAGTGTTGTGAGAAGATACCAGGATGATCCTGGAGAAATTCCACTGGATAGTGGCTAAAAATATCCTAAAGTACTTGAGAAGGACTAAGGATATGTTTTTGGTTCATGGAGGAGAAGATGAACTCGGTGTACAGGGTTACACGAATGCGTGTTATATTACCAACTCTGATGATTCTCGTTCGCAATACGGATATGTGTTTGTAATAACTGGAGGGGATGTGAGCTGGAAGAGTTCCAAGCAAGAGACTGTACCTGCGTCTACAACAGAGGCTGAGCATATTGCCACCTCGGAGGCAACAAAGGAAGTTGTTTGGATGAGGAATTTCATCATGGATCTTGGTGTGGTTCAGGACCCGTCCAATCCATTAGACATGTATTGTGACAACAATGGTGCTATTGCGCAATTCACTGAACCTAGACAACACTAGAAGAACAAGCACATACTCATGCGGTACCGCCTGATTCGCCAGTTCGTGGATCAGGTTTATATCAAGTTATGCAAGGTACACACATATGCAAATATTGCGGATCCATTGACAAAGTCGCTACCACAGCCGAAGCATGAGGCGCACTTGAGAGCTTTGGGCATTAGATGCCTAGACATGTGATGTCGGAAGATTGACTCTAGTGCAAGTGGGATACTGTTGGGAATATGCCCTAGAGGCAATCATGTATGATGATATTTCCCACTGTATTCATAAAGATATTAAGTTGTTCTTGTATAAACATCTTATATGTATTATTGAATATGTAATTCCGTTGTAGAACTATACGTTCATGTTGTTTGTACTAAATATCCTTGGTCATCGAGGTTGTGCTGGACACACAACTTAGACCAATGTGAAAGTCAGCTGATGACTCGGTTCCAATAGTCATGGGCATGTGATGCTATTTCGACTTTCACAGATTCGGCTAAAGAGTTTAGCGAGTCAGATTGACCCATATTGAGGTACAACGAACAAGTCGTCATTTGTATATCTCAATCAATGTAATCCTTAGACCTGAGGTTGTTGTACAGTCTGAGTTGAGGATCACCGACTTAGGTTCTATCAAACACTGATCCGTAACTGGGCAGTGATAAAGGCATAGTTCGGATCGACTGAGAATCAAGCTGCATGATGTGAATAACCAAGATGGGATTTTGCCCCTCCACTTGGAGAGATATTCTCTGGGCCCTCTCGGATGATATGATTCGGAAAGCATGGTCATGCACGACTCGGTTAAGAGTTAACCAAGGCGATCGACTAAGGGTTAGTCGGATGAATCACTTATCTTGGATCGAGAAGAGAGTCGAGGGGTGACATTTATTCGTCTATAGTTCGACAAGGTATATCGTGAGGCAAAAGGGACTTGGACGCAAGTCACATTGAAAAGTCATGTCATCATGATTCTTTGGTACTTCGGAGTCGGCACATTCTGCTAGGAGCCGCTACTGACTGATTCGTTGAGAGTCGGACTCCAATCATGTCCAAGTTACCATGATCCTGTGGGGTCACATACTTAAAACCGGGAGAAAGTTCAGATTGGATCTGAACCAGAAATCTATTTGGGTTAGACCTGAACCGGATTTGGACTGAGTCAGTGCGTCGAACTCACATTGACTAATATGGGCTTTAGTGAATGGGCCACAAGTGAGTGAAGTCCACTTTCACTTCCTATATATATTGAGGCGCAGAAACCCAGGAGGGTTGACGGTTAGGTCATTCCATGTGTTGAAAACCCTAGCTCCACAATGGTCCTGCCGCCGTAACGAACCTACCAGTTCACCACCGGCGCTCCTCCTTGTACGTGTGGACACCAGCAGCGGTGTTGTACGATCAACACCACGACGATCGGGATCAGATCAGATCCTGCAGTGCATCAACAGACATGCTACATCAGTAATCCACAACTGCGCGTTTAGTGGTAATCCTCGAGGCCTTCTACCTCAGCTAGATCTCTACGTGACCCAACACGCGCCTATCTCAGAAGATGAGGTAAAATAGGAACCATGGATATGCCCTCGGATAATGTGTAGGGCACGAATGGTTTCAACAGAAAGTTTTTCAAGGCTTGTTGAAAAATTATCAAAGCAGACTTCATGGTGGTGGTTCATCACTTCTCCACTCTTCGCACTTCCAATCTTCATTGTATTAACTATGCAAATATTGTTCACATACCAAAAAAAGATGGAGCGGAAGAAATTACCTAGTATAGGCCCATTAGCCTAATCCATGGTTTTTCCAAGATCATTAAAAAATTATTTTCTCGCGCCTTGGTACTCACACTAATGATCTCATCTCCACCGGCCAAAGTGCCGTCATAAATAAAAGTTGTTCCAAGAAAACTTCATGTTTATCTTTAACTATGCTAGATGGCTCCATCAAATAAATAAGGCCACTCTTCTACTCAAGCTTGATGATAGCGTTGGGAAATCATCTTGAAAATTCTTCAACAACTAGGCTTACCCTACAAGGTTGCATGATTAGATTACCACTCTTCTTGCCACCCACTACAAAGAAAAGTTGGCATCCACAATAGTTTGGTCCGTGAGCCGTGGCACCTTCTGCCATGATTTCATTATTTTCCTGTGGTAGATAGAAATATTTATTTTTCATTTTTCGGCTCCCTACTCCAATGAAGTCGTTAGAAACATGGCAGAAGCTCGATCGGGGCGTGGTAGATGTTACATTTTTGTTCCTCACGTGATTTTGACTCTGGTCGATGCCACCGAAGTATTTTGAATCCCGTGGGACCATGATGTTAGTGTCTCTAGCGGACAAATTTTTTCGGTCACGTCTCCCTCTTTTGAACTTGATTACATTGCTCGATGAATCAGTCGTTTAGTCAAATTAACGTTAGTCTCTTATCAGAAGAAACGTGTACCTGATGGAATTTTTTCTTCGCTCGTGTCTTCCTGTTTTCGACTTGATAACGTTACTCGATGCAGGATCCATTTAGTTAGGCTGCTAGATCCCAAATGTCACCCTATCAATAAACAAAATGTGTGTATGATAGAATTTGTTTTTCCAATCACGTCTTCATGTTTTGAACTTGATAATGTCTGCTCAATACAACAGTCGTTTAGTTAGGTTGTTGGGTCCCAGATGTTAGTCTCTCATCAGAAGAAACGAGTACATGATGGAATTTCTTTTTCTAATCACGCTTCCCTATTTTGGAGCTGATAACATTGCTCGATATGTTAGCCATTTAGTCAAGCTATTGGGTCCAAGATGTCTGCCTCTCTTTATAAGAAACATATCCATAATGAAATTTCTTTTTTTGACCGCGTCTCGCTGTTCAGAACTTGATACATTTTACTTGATGCATCGGTTGTTTACTCAGGCTGCTAGGTCCCAAATGTCAGTATCTCGTTAGAAGAAACATGCGTATGATGGACTTTCTTGCTCCGCTTGCACCTCCTTGTTTAGATTTTGATAGCGTTGCTCGATGTATTAGCCGTTTAGTCTCCCTACTAGATCCCACATGTTGGCCTCTTGGTAAAATAAGAGTTTGCATGGTGGACTTTTTCTTGGTTGCGTCCGTTGTTTCGACCTTGGAAACATTGCTCGATGCATTATCCGTGTAGGGTCGAGTTGTTGGATCTCAGATGCCATCTCTCTTTAGAAGAAGCGTGTGCTATTAGTTGGACTTTTTTTGGTCGCGCCTTCTTGTTTAGAACTTGTCTATGTTGCTCGTTGTTGTAGCCGTGTAGGGTCTGGCTGGTAGGCCCCGGATGTCAACCTCTCTATTCAAAGAAACATGTCGACTTTGGATTTTTATTTTGATTTTGATGGATATTTTGACCTAGGTAACGTTGCTCAAATGCGGCATCCATGTATGGTCTCTGGCTACTGGGTCCCCGATCTCAGCCTCCCTTTACAAGAAATGACTTCTCTCTTAGACATTTTTTCGGTCGCGTCAGTTGCTTTAACCTTGCCAATGTTATACGATGCAGCAATGCATAGTCTCCCTGCTTGGTCCCGATGGCAGCCTCTCTATACAAGTATATTGCATAATATGTTATGCATGAACAATAACTTTTATTTTCGAACCCGCTCGTTAAACTTGACCTTGTTAAGGTTGAGTAGTGTTGCAGATGATATGGGTTAACCTCAAGGGTGGCCCGATCTTCATAGATTTCGTGGTCAAATCGATGGGAAAAGTGAGGTAAAGGGAGAAGGTAGCGGAAGCAAACACACACCTCACAAAGAACACGATGAATACACGCAAACACAACACGATACAATACCTATTGCTCCCTCCGGCGGCCACCGATCTGATAGAATCCTCACAAGGAATGATCGGTCAATGTGCTCCCATCAAATCCACATCGGGGAGGGAAGAACACCTTGGAGAGGATCTTGATAACTTTACTAGAGCCAACTCAAAGTAAAGACCTTGTACAACTAAGGATGCTCAAACACATGATCCATAGAGGTGGGTGATGATAGGGTTCCCTCATGAAGGGAAGGAGACATAACTAGAAGTGATCCATCTTAGGGGTTTCTAGTCTATCATCTATGTCTAGGGTTTACAATGGAGGGGTGGGGCTATTTATAGGCCAACCACATAAACAAGGGTAGTTTGGGGATAAAACTAGGGTTGGAATGGAATAAGGGGTGTACATGGGCCATGGCCTAGCTGTTGGTGCACATGCCCATCACTCAGGTTGGATACTCTGGGGTACGGGGGACGGAGACTCCAGGGTGGCCGCATACTCCGGTGTAGTCTCCGGTGCAGACTCCTGGGTGATTGTTGTAGCTTCTATTACTTGGGTCGGAGGCCTGGACGGAGTCTTGGGACAGAGTCTCCAGGGTGCGCAGGACAGGGACTCTGGAGTTTGCAGGCCAGAGACTCCGGTGCTGCAGATGCTGCTTCTTCCTTCTCCTCTTCCAAGCCACCGCCTTGTCGGTCTTGGTGTTATGGGCTTCCTCCCTTGCCTCCGTACTTGTTGGTGTGAGCCTATCATGGTCATGGGACGGAGTATGAAGTAGTATACCATTCAATAGGCTAGGAAGTAGACTCGCATAAAGGATATGATTCACCTTTGGAGTCCATGACAACTTGGCATAAGTTGGAGACCACGATATGGTAACAACCGAAGGTCTATCCATATCATCTCCCCCCGCTTCAAAGAGGGTCGTCCTCGACTCTATAAGCTCATCACCATGTAGAGGAGGTCAAGAGACATTCTTGATCTTGGGATTTACCATATAGTCGTCCTCGAGAAGATTGAAGTGGCAACTTTTCGATATTCCTTCACTGTCTATGAATCCTACAAATCTCACAACAAAAGCAAAGAAACCCTCAAATAGTAGCCAATTCATAAAGATTATAGCATGAGTCCTCAAGTAGAAGGAAGTCACCTTAAAAAGTAGAGATATCTCGTAGAAGCGCATCCATAGGTAACCCTCTACATTTCTTCTTGTCAACTCGTGGTTGGTATAGGTTGAAGTGTATGCATTTGTACCTTCACACAACAAAGACCAAGAAAAATATTTTCGTGCGGGATAGAGGAACATGTCATTTGTGACATGTCCATTCTTGTTCACAACACTATTAGCACAACTCAATGATAGCAAAAGGAATGCATATGCAAGGTCAATGTGCATGGAAATCGTTTGAACATCATCCAAATTTGTAAACTCAAAAACTCCATACAACGTCTTAGCGTGGCACTCAAAGCATGGGACTAGAATTTTGATCAACATCTTTGATTCAAAAATAGGAGAATTCAGCAAAAAGACACGAGGAGGAATATCCAAAACAACATCATTCGTGCAAACAAACCATTTTAAAGAGCAAGTGTTCCTTATGTTTGTTGCAACAACAATACAAGATACTTGTAATCTCTCATGACGATACATGCTCATAATGGCATTACGGTTGCACACAAAACATCGGAAAGAGAAATTGTTCAACAATTTTGTTGCAACACACAAAGCATCAATGTTCAAGAGCAAAGAGACACAATTGTCACAAGGTGAAAGAATACCATCAACATGCTTGCAAGAAAAACATAAGAAAGAGCAATTGTTCGACCTGATGGACGCAAAGCACGGTAAGGGTATTAGAGCCAGGTTCGATCTAGAACTCACATTGGGGATGCTCCCACGAGTTATTTTTGTCAACTCGTGCTCAATCGAGGTTGACATAGTATTGTGGGTACCTACACACATCATACACAAATGGAATAATGTGTGTGCATGGTAGATAAATGTAGGGGTTCACAGCATGGAAAACAAAAAAAATTCTATCACAGGAACACACAAAAGCCAAGATCTAATCATGGGTGGGGTATGCGGCAAGGGGAGGCCGAGTCCTCCCCCAACTCCCTCTTTTCCGGCTGATTGGGGAAGGAGAGGGAAACCTCTCCCCTCTAGGTTTCCTCTCCTCCCTCCACTAGGCTTTGACTTCCAATTTAGGATTTGACTTTTTCAAACAATTGTTTGATCTAATCAAACTAAAATTTGATTTCTCTCTTTCTATCGCCTAGACAAGTGTCCTCGGGTATGATGCAACCATTCCACATTGGTACGGCACATTCCAAGTACCCCTACCCCGGGGTGGTGGACCTTCTATAACACTCTAGAATCTTTCGGTCAAAATACCAAAAACATTTTCCGAACCCCGAAACTTGACTTTCCTTATATGAATATTATGCTCCGGACTATTCTGGATCTCCTCGTGATGTCATGGATCCAATATGAGAATCCGAACAACATTCGGTCTCCAACTCATATTCCATATCTACTAAACAACATAGAATCCTTAAGTGTGTCTCCCTACGGTTCGTGAACTATGCAGACATGATCGAGACACTTATCCGATCAATAACCAATAGAGGAATTTGGAAATTCACATGGCTCCCACATATTTCTACGATTACATTGTGATCGAATGAACCATTTACATATGATATCGATTCCCTTTGTTGCGCGATACTTTACTTACCCGAGGTTTGATCGTCGGTATCTCTATACCCGGTTCAACCTCATTACCGATAAGTACTCTTTACTCGTTCCATGATATGACATCCCTTGTGATCTAGTCACATGCTTGCAAGCCAATGGGATGAAATTCCACCGAGAGGGCCCAGAGTATATCTATATGTCATATTAATGGACAAATCCCATTCTTGATATATGTGCCTCAAAACATACTTTCAGAATACCTAATGCCACCTTTATAACCACCCAGTTATGTAAGTGGTGTTTGATGTCATCAAAGCATTCATCCGGTGATGGTGATTAATATTATCTCATGGTCGAAGGATTAGGTTACTATGTATTTGAAAGCTTGTAGCAAACGGACTCTAAATGACTTGATCTTACGCTACTCTTACTATAGGAGTGTGTCCATCATATCATTCTCCTAATGACATGATCTTGTTATTAACAACATCTAATGTCCATGATCAGGAAACCATGATCATCTATTAATCAACAAGCTAGTTCAACAAGAGGCTTACTAGGGACTTCTTTTATGTTTACAAAGCACACAAGTATTAAAGTTTCTAGTTAATACAATTATATCATGGGATGTAAACATTTATCATAAACACAAAGATATAATAATAACCATTTTATTATTGCCTCTTGGGCATATCTCTAACAGTCTCCCACTTGCACTAGAGTTCTATATTACATTGTGATGTACCTAACACCCATGGCGTTCTGGTGTTGGTCATGTTTTTCCCTAGGGAGAGGTTTAGTCAACGGATCTGCCACATTCAGATATGTGTGTACTTTGCAAATTTTTATGTGACCATCTTGGACATGCTTGTGAATAGCATGAAAATGTAGCTTGATATGCTTCATCTTCTTGTGTGACCTTGGCTCATGTGCATTGTCTATGGCACCCATGTTGTCACAGTAGATGGCCATTGGGTCCAACGCACTAGGAACCACACCAAGCTCCATAATGAACTCCTTCATCCATATCGCCTCTTGTGAAGCCTCCGAAGCAGCTATGTATTCCGATTCAGTTGAAGATCTCGCCACAACGGTTTGCTTAGCACTCCTCCAGCTCACTACTACACCATTCAAAGTAAATACGTATCCAGATTGCGATTTAGAGTCATCCAGATCGGTGTTCCAACTAGCATCGATGGAACAGGTTACAACGAGTTGTTCATCACCTCCGTATGAAAGAACCACATACTTAGTCCTTCTCAAGTACTTTAGGATATTTTTGACCTCTATCCAGTGATCAACTGCTGGATCACTTTGATATCTGCTTGTAAAACTAATAGCATATGCAATATCTGGTCTTGTACACAGCATGGCATACATGATAGATCCTATGGATGAGGCATAGGGAGTTTTGCTCATCCTCTCTCTATCTTCTGCCATAGCTGGACTTTGATTTTTACTCAAGGTCGTATTAGGCAACATGGGCAAGAAGCCTTTCTTGCTTTCTTCCATTCCAAACCTCTTTAGAACCTTGTCCAAATATGTACTTTGTGAAAGTGCTATTAACTGTCTTGATCTATCTCTATAAATCTTGATGCCTAAAATGTATGCAGCTTTGCCAAGATCCTTCATTGAATAACTATTATTCAAATAGTCTTTGACACTTTTAAGAAGTTATATATCATTCCCAATCAACAATATGTCATCCACATATAGTACAAGGAATGCTACAGATCTGCCACTCACTTTCTTGTAAATGCAAGCTTCTCCATAAGTTTGTATAAATCCAAAGCTTTTGATCACTTTATCAAAATGTTGATTCCAGTTCCGGGATGCTTGATTTAATCCATAAATGGATCATTGAATTTTGCATACCTTTTTAGCATCTTTAGGATCGACAAAACCTTTGGGTTGTACCATATACAACTCTTCATCAATGTCAGCATTGAGGAACGTTGTTTTGACATCCATCTGCCATATCTAAAAATTATAATATGCAGCAATTGCTAACAAAATCCTCATAGACTGCAACACTACGGTTCTGAAAAGACCGTAGCTTCTATGTGACATGCCAATCCCTGGATCGGTTCATTGGCTCACAATAGAATAAGATGAATAACATAGCAAAATATTCGTGTATCATAAATAACGAAGATCCACAGTATCATTATTACAAATAAAAGCTTAGCTCAAGGCTAGCTCAACTTATTCAAGTAGCAACATAAATATAGTAAATCCTCCATTCTTCAAATTTCCCACAAGTGAACAAGTGCCGAGTGGAGTACCGTGGCCTAAATCGATCACTCAGAATCGGAATATCCTGCAACATGAAATGTAGCAGCCCCGAGGGGTCAATACATGGAATGTATGGCAAGTAGAGCTATTAAAGGAGACAATAGAGCTAACAACTAAATGCATATTTGGCAAGTGGAGCTGTGGCTAGCTTGCATTCACAAATACCTTTGTTCTACTTTCATAAACAGTTTTTGATTTTCTTTGAAAAAATCCCAATTAAGTTAACCCAACAACATTAAAGCAATTAGGAAATTGGAATGAACGAGAAACATGTCATGAAATCAATATCTAGCAACTCAGATGTCCATAACCGGGGACACGGCTAATCGATTAGATCACACACCCTGCAAGGGTTAGTACACTTTACCCATGTGACTTGGCCATCCCAGCTCGTACCACCACTCTCATTTTGGGTGATGATAGGGAGAAGTCCAAGAAGGGACCGTTCGGGAAGTAGCTCCCCAAACCGGACACGCACTGGTCCAACCTACCAAAATTCTACATCTCTGGATACGTGAGTTCGAGTTACCACAACCTACTGAGTCCAACCAACCGCCCATTTCATTATTGGCACATGGTTGTACATGTAAGCTACAAAATAAAGAAGCCAATCATTTTCTCTTGATACCTGGGTGCCTTTCCGCAATGATACCACCAAAAATTATCAATCCCATCACACCTAGGAGATTCATTGATTAAGTTGTTTTTAGTTTTCGCAAACCAACACATTTAGAAACAACTTCAGTGATGTAACCCAGCCCTCGATCAACACAGCATGGCTAAGCACATCTACCAACGGTGGTTCATCTACAAGAAACCCTACCACATAATAGGACATAGCATAGCGATAGTAATATCCTACACATGCATCTACAAAATACACGACAATGCATTGAAAATAGTAGGACAACATCATGAACAAGGTAGCATCTACTTGCCTTGGCTGTAGCGGTCGAACGAACAATCCACACACGACCAAGCGTTGCACTCGTCACAATCTACACAATACAATTGCAATCACATAAACAAACCATACGCAATCATATACAAACAATGACAATGCAAAATGCATGCATGACAAATTGAACATTGCTACAGTAGCATCACATATTCTTATTCAGTATCTCTATTGTATGCATGCATGGAAAATACTTTAGATGCATAGAAAACAAGGCATGCAATTTTAAATGCCCAACAATAGAGCTAGAAACCAAATAATTAGCCACTGCTAATAAACTGTTTGTAAAATTTTGGAAAAATATCCACTGTGTAGGCATCCTAAAATAGAGTCAGTATCAATTGGAATTACTCAAAAAGGATTTATATAAAACCCTGAGTAATTAAATTACTATAGTAAGCCTTTATATAGATTCTGCAAATTCCAATACTGTAAGTCTAACTTTTTAATTCACTGTAAGATTCCACTTGTTCTACTGATTCCAGGGACATCTTATTTGCAATTTTTGGAGTTACAGAACCTTTTCTATGAATTTAATACTCTAAAAAGAGCATTAACTCATTTAATTAACTAAGACAAAACCTTGTTGTAAAACTATAAACCAACTATACAACAATGTTCTACGTGAGACACTGATTCCACATATATTTTATTTGAAATTTTTGGCCCAGTAGATCAAAAGATATAAATTTTCCAAGATTGGAACTAAATCATCCAATTTAAATCGATTTAATTAAATCAAAACTCGAGCTGACCGGTCAAACGCTGAGTCAGCGCTGACGTGGCAGTTGACTGGTCTCCAGTCAACTGTTGACTGGTCAACGCCCGATCTGGGCCATCCATCTGCGATCGAAGGGCAAAGAGAAAGGCGGCAAGGTGGCTCACCGGAGCAGACAACGGGCGGCGGCGAGGTCGTGGCGGCGTCGGCGGAAGGCGGGACGGCGACGGGGGCATGGCGGCAGAGCTCGTCGGCGTGGCGGCGTCGGTCGGCGAGCGCGGGGGCGACGGCGGCGACCGACTGGAGCGGCGGCGGCGTCGGTGGCGAGGGCGGCGGCGTCGGGGCGAGGTCCTGCGGGGAGAAAGAGAGGGGGCGATCAGCGGGTGGCGGCGGTGTCGGTCAGCGAGCGAGCGAGACGAGGGGAAGACACGCGCGGCGGCGGGCGTGCTTACCGCGGTAATGGCGGCGGCGGCGATTGTGGATTCCGACGAGGAATTGCCGGCGGGTGGAGGCGGTTGGCAAGGGTTTTCGGGGGGGGGGGGGGGGGGTTGGAAGAAGGGAGCGAGGGCTATATGGAGGCGCTCGCTGTGCGCGGAGAGGCGCTCGATCTTGCGCCGTGTCCGCCTCGGCGTCCATGCCACGGCGACGCCACGCTGGCGCGCGGGCCCCAGGTGGCAGTAGTGCAGGGGCGCTGGGCCGGCTTGGGCGGCGGTGGCTACCTGCCGCGCGCGTGGTGTTGGGGAGGTAACCCCGGATAGGGTAAAGACGGGGAAAGACGAAAGGATGTTCCCCATCTAGTTTCCGAGTTACAGTCTGAGTTGACCGAATCCTGTAGAGGTCGGCCGAGATAGGAAAGGGCAGGACCCTTATAGTAATGGCAAGGCATTACCCGGCCGAGATACTACGTAAGTCGGCTGGGTTAGCCCGAGTAATCTTGATGCAGGTGAAGGACAAGCCGAGTTACGCGAGGCAGGGCCGAATGATACGAAGCTTGCAGGAGAAGGAGAAGCCTAAAGTCAAACTCTAGCCGTAGGCTAGGGAGAATCTGATCGGAGCCAAGCACTACGGACAAAGGCACAGAGCGACAGAGAGGCAGAAGGAGGTCACGGAGGTGACAGTCCTGAAGCCCGAGGCGCACAGGAGGGGCCCTCTAGAACCTTGCCGTCGTTACGGGAGCGACAGGGAAAGGGGGGCGCCAAACTACTATATTGGGACAAGCATATTCCTCGAATATGCTTGCCACATCAGCCCTAAAGGAACCCAAGGCTCTCCTTTATAAGGGGAGGCTTGGACCCTGAGGAGGGGATCGGCTCATTTTTAGTACCGTTAGGCTGGTATAGTTCTTCCTTCTCGAACACAGCTCAAGGAGCACTTGTAGCCCAAGGAAGGAGAAATAAGATCTTTACCTTTGCCTTCTATGTGCAGAATCAACTGCATCTTCCCTCCCCAGATCCCTCTAGCATCCATTGGCCCCATACTTTAGCCTACCCATGGCATCTGCCGTGCCACCACCGCGACAGTTGGCGCCCACCGTGGGGCCAGTAGCGGTGCTAGCTGGAGTCATGATCCGGACGGGAAACTTCATCAACACTGGAGAGCGCGTCGTTTCTGGCTTGGTCCGGAGGTTTGATCTCTGTGACTACGTCAGCGACAATGTGGGCAGCTTCAGGGGAAAAACTCCCCCGCGCAACGGTGTCTTCATCAGCTTGGGCGGGCACAGGGTCTACGTCGGCGTCGACATCTCCGGCATTTATCCTCACCAAGTTGTTGTTGCAGGAGAGCCACCCCATAGCGCTGCGAGCCATCCACGCTGAGCGCCTCCCGCAGGTAGCATCGAGGTGATGGTCGCGGCCGGAGTGCAAGCGGGAGTAGCGGCTGCCGGATCGACCAGAGACCCCGCCACAGGCGTGCAGGGCGCGCCCAGGCAGACGACACCACTACCCACCGAGGTAATCCCTCCAGTGACCAACCAGGCCGAGGTACAGGACACTGCCCCAAAAGCACCAAGAGTAAGAGGGCCACCTCTGGAAAGGCCAGAAAACATTCTTCAGGCAACCATAGAAAACTTGACTACACCTGTACCGCCGATACTTGATTCGGCCAATGCTCAGGCAGAATTGGAAGAAACCAGGCAAAAGGTGTTGGTAGAGGCAAAAAAGGTGTCGGCCTTGCGGGAGTCCTTAAACAGGACCCTGCGAGAATATGCCAAAGCTAATAAGCTTGACGTCGCGCCCGAACGGGTGGACGAGTTAAGATTGAGAGGGAAAAACCTCATAGATGATATCAACAAGGAGCATGATGCTCATAAGGCAGAATCAGTTGATTTGGGCTTGCCGAGGTACAGTACCCCGACAAAGAACCTAAGAGCGGCAAATGCCGCAGCATTAGAGTTAGAACCTAAGAGCCCGGCAGAAACAACAAGAAAGAGTGAATGAGCTGGTGCGCATCGCAAACCAGCAAAACGAAGAAATGCTCAGGGCAGACCCGGCGAGGCCGGGGGCCTCGCGAATGGTTCACTCGGCTGGAGCAGCACCTGCCTTGTCCGTGGCAGCAACGTCCTCACCCGGAAATAATGCACGAAAGGACAAAGCAGTAACTTCAGGAAAGAGAAACAAGCAAATTGTTTCGTATGATCCGGCAATAGCCGGGAAGGCAAACGAGAACAGAGGCAATGGAAGCCGAGGTAACAGTGGTGAGAGGAATCCCGGCCGTATTGAGAAAGACGGCGGAAGCCGAGGCAATGGAGACCTCGGCAGAAGAGAACTCGGAAGAGGCAATCATGAGAACAATACCCCGGTTGAAGTAAGGAGAGAACCTCCGCTCAACCCACAGCCAAGACATGAACCCCGGCAGGAAAGAGAAGCGAGACTAGCTCGCCACAATCAAGTGAATGAAAGGTACAATGATGGTTATTCCGAGATGGAATATGCGATCCATGGTGGAAATAACCACCATGGAATGCAAGACAGAGTTCTGTACAGAGATTTGCCATCAAATGATGCAAGAGTAAAGCTAGACCGGCTATACCGGTCTGAGTTGTTGGAAGAACATGGTCCACCAGGTCCGACGTGCTTTGGACCACGGATCATGGGCGAACCACCTGTGCCGAACTTTCAGCTAGCGAGAGGCACGAAAACATATAATGGGAGTACCAAACCACAATACTGGTTGATTGATTATGCCACTGTTGTGAAAATAGCGGGTGGAAACTTACGATGGGCAATACGGTATGTCCCACAAATGTTGGAAGGACCAGCTAGGGTATGGCTGAATAATCTACCGGCGGGCAGTATCAACAGTTGGTTAGATTTTGAAGAAATGTTCGTCAGCAACTTTACCAGCACGTACAAGAGGCCAAACATGCCGCAATAGTTAGCCATGTGCAAGCAGAGGCCGAATGAAACAGATAGACAGTTTTTAACTCGACGGTGTAACCTGAGAAACTCGTGTGAAGGAGTTATAGAGTCGCAAGCAATAGCTTGGTTCGCTCAAGGATGCCGTTATACTAGTGTATTGTGGCAACGACTGCAAAGATATATGCCAACCACATTGGCAGAAACTATCAGAATAGCAAATTCCTATGCATTAGGAGATCCAACGCAACCAGAATTAATGTCGGCAGATCATCGGGAGCAACAAGACCAATATGCAAGAGATTTGGCCGGGTCATCCAGGCGCAATGACTTTAGAGGAAGAAGAAGAGAAGAAAGGCCATATTATAGATATAATTCGGCCCAAGTGGCAGCGGTAGCGCAGGATCAGCCGAGTCACGGAACTGAAGGGAATATGCCCGAGAGGCAATAATAAAGTGGTTATTATCGTATTCCTTATTTATGATAAATGTTTATTTACATGCTATAATTGTATTAATACGGAAACTTTAATACATGTGTGTTTAATAAACAAAAGGAAGTTCCTAGTTATGCCTCTCTTATAAACTAGCTCGTTGATTAACAAGATGATCAAGGTTTCCTGATCATGGACATTGGATGTTGTTAATAACGGGATCACAACATTAGTGTAATGGTGTGATGAACATTTATCCGAAGTATAGCATTACGATCAAAGTCATTGAGTTTATATTGCTATAACAACTTACGAAGTGATCCTAATCCTTAGACCATGAGATCATGTCAATCACTAACACCGGAAGAGTTTCTTGATAACATCAAACGTCACACCGTAACAGGGTGATTATAAAGATGGATTCAGAACTAATAAAGTGTTATGTTGAGGCTCATGGATCGAGAGTGGAATTTGTTCATCCTGATGACGGATAGATATACTCTGGGCCCTCTCGGTGATATCACATTGATTAGCTTGCAAGCAAGTGATTTGATCACTAGAATGTTATATCACGGGAACGAGAAAAGAGTGCATGTCGGTAACGAGATCAAACTAGGTATGGAGATACCGATGATCAAATCTCGGACATGTAATATATCGTGAAACAAAGGGATTAAGATACTAGCGTAAAAGGTTCCGACGATCACAAGAAAGTCATCGTTGAATGTGTGGGAGTCAGTATGGGTCTCCAGATCCTGCTTCTGATTATTGATCTGAGAGGGGTCTCGATCATGTACACATTATTCGCGAACCGTAGGGTGACACACTTAAGAGACACCGACATCCAATTGGAGCAAAAGTTTCATGCCGAAAAGAAAAGGAAAGCGCAGGAATTTATTTCACTAGACACCGAAACTGTTTCGGTTGAAATTGCTGAAACTGGTTCTGCATGTGAAATGGAATACTAGCAAGGGGTTTTATGTGAATGTTTGTTAATTAAAGTAATTAAAAAAATTCTGAATAAATAAATAAAAGAGTTTTATTTAAATGAGAGCTTGCATTAAGTTTGGTGGAAATTTAATGCATGTGAGTGGATTTTTGAGTGGAGGCTTTTTAATGGGAGTGGAGGCTTTTCATTTTGAGTGGGAGCTCCACCCACATGAATGTGGAAGAGGTGGGGGCAGCCCCATGGCTGGGCGCCATGCCCCTTGGGTGCCCCCCTCTCCCCTATAAAAGTCCCCCCTCTCCTCCTCTCACACCACACCTCCTCGTGAAGGGTCTCTCTCCCCCTCTAGAATTTATCCCCCATGGTCTCGGACTAGCGAGATACATGTTCCCGGTGGCTATTCGGCAAGAAAGAGTTGTGCTTCCGCTGCATCGCTGGAGCGAGGAGGCGGAGGTTGCTCGGTGCCTCGAACGTGTGTGCGAGCACGGATGCGTTGCTGATTTGCGGCACTAGGATTTCCTCTCGATCTTGAGATCGGCAAGAGATCGTCTACATCAACCACGAGTTGAACTCGTTAAGCTTTGTCGGTCTTCAAGGGTACGTTCTCTACGGATATACATCTGCCCGTTGTTTGTATCTAGTAGATAGATCTTGGTATATAGTTCACATCATAGGAAATTTTTTGTTTTCTATGCTGCGAACCCTACAGTGGTATCAGAGCCGGATCTATGCGTCGATACTTTGCACGGGTAGTACACATATGAGTATGTGGGCGATGATGATCATTTTATTGTTTCTTAGTTGTACTTTGGATATTGGTGGCATAGTGGGATGAAGCGGCCCAGACAAACTTTACATGTCCTCGCACATGAGACCTGTTCCACGCTTGACATGCAACTAGTTTGCATAAGTGGCTAGCGGGTGTCTGTCTCTCCTACTATAGTCAATATCTAATTTGCAACGAGTTGTCAACAATTTGGTTATCCTCGTTGTGGTTCATGTTCGTAGGTAAGAACGGTTCTATCTTCGAAAATCCTAAGCCACGTAAAATTTGCAATGGATAAATTAGAGGTGTCTAGTTTAGATTGTTGCTGGGCTAGGGTTATGATATGGTAGTGTTGTAAGTAGAAGTATGAGATGATACTCTTACAACACACATAGCGTGTAAACTCCATAGACCTTGGATTTACACATATAGGTATGATAGTGATCATACCACGGTGCACATGATAGAGATCATCTGCGGGAACCATATCATTTCACTTATAAACATGTGATGTTTTGATTGCATCTTATATTGCTTGTTTGGCGTTTTATTAGCATAATAAGATGATCCCTCATTTAGATATCAAGATAAGAATGTGTTCTTCCTTAAGTATGCACCGACAATGTTTCGTCGCTTCAAAACATCACGTGATGATCGGGTGTACTTGAATCCATGAGCATATCTCGGGTGTAAGACAGTTACACACGCGAATACTAAGGTTCTTACTTGGCGAGCCTAGCATGTACAGACATGGCCTCGGAACACAGACCGAAAGGTTAAGCATGAGTCATATGTTTTTGATATGATGACCATATGGATGCTCGCCTTTGAAGCTATACCGACTCACGTGATGACCGGACTTGGTGTAGTGGATTTGGTTCATGTAATCACCAAGAAGACACGAGGGATGTCGTTTTTGAGTGGGAGTTTATTTCTAATTTGGATTAGTAGAACTCAATTTATCATAAATTAAATCAAAGTGAATTTGCATAATTTGTTGTAGTCATTGGAATTCCTTCACCACCTTATGCATAGTTGTAGTTGAGATAATAGAACTATAGAATTCTGGATATATACTTTACGAACTGGTATCGTATTGTGTTGAGTGTCAATATAAAGTTTAAAGTCCTATTGCAAACTTTCATCAAACTCTATTTACTCCGTGAAATTTAATAGTTGGTATTAAATCGAGAGTAACAATTCCAGTGTTAGTATCTTAAGTATCCTGTTTGCCTCCATGATTCTTGATTGTTTTAATATCAAGTTTATCTAGGAGCTGAAAGAATTGTTTCAGAAACCATCATGTGTGGCAGATATAACGATATCTGAAACAATGTTTTGGTTGCAATATGATAGAGTATAATATATGTTCTCATATTGGATGAGAATTTACGAAGGTTGGAGATGGTAGACATCCTAATCTTCCAAAAGAGTTTTGGAAAGTAATGTTATACTCACGATTCACCTTTATAAGCTACAGTAGCTTGATCATGAAAGTCGTCATGATAAGGATGAATAGAATATGTATGTAAAATATTTACTACACTAAAAGATTACTAAAGAATGGATTTTGAAAGAATACCGATCATTTTGATGATGGTGATCTACTTCAAAGTGCAAGTCCAAAGGTATTATTATTTGAATATACACGCTTTGGACTATGTGTCATGTATATGGCGCCACTTTTGATGTTGATAAATTCTTTTAAAAAGGAAAAGGAAATGCTGAAAGAGAATCTATAAAATATACTTGGCAGAAAAGAAAAGATTGGAAATATCCAATTTAGGTATATATATGATATACATGTTATGGTTGTATTCTTTGCTTGTTAAACAATGTGGTTCTTGGGTATTGGATACCGAATTGGTTGGTATGAAATTTCATACGGAACGATGCAATTCATGAACCACAATGGCCTAAGTAACTAGCAAGAGAATATGTGATGATGTTCATCAAAAACAAACAAACCGTTGTTTGTATTTCTCGTTGACATCAAGGCTTGACTTCAAGATTTGTTTTAATAATTGTTATTTGAATCAGGTATTATGAGAACAAAGGTTGTTCAAATAATTACCGTATTCCATATAAGATGGATGATTTACAAATCTAGTTGAAGAAATCACATCCATAAAACCTAATGCTAAAATGTCGCAAGACAAATGATTGAAAGATCACTTATGAAGTGACGTCGCTGTTTAAATTATATTGGAAAGAAAACATGAAGAATCTCCATATTCATGGATTTTTGGAGTCTTTGATTTGATCAAGTGACGCTTGTGAGACTTTTCACGTGATAATTAAAACTTCGTTCAAAGGCCAAAGAAGAACGAACGATTAAATTATTGGAATTTATACATATCGATGTATGTAGTCCATTATGTGTAGTCATAAGCGATGGGTTTCAACTTCATATGCTTTCTCCGGAAATTTGAGTGAATATTCACTTAAGGATAAAGAAGTATGAAATATTTGAAAAACGTTTCAAAGACTTTCAAGATGAAGTGGAAAATCATTGTAACAAGAAAATAAATGGTTTATGATTTTATCATAAGGGATTTGTTTGAGTTACAAGTGTAACAAGAAAATAAATGAATTATGATTTTATCATAAAGGGATTTATTTGAGTTGCAAGTTTAGCAAAACACCTAGATTTACATATCCCGAAACACCATAGGAATATGGAGTGTTTGAGATTTGTAATGGAACCTTGTTTGACATGGTAGGATCAAAGGTGTTATTTATAAAACTGCCATTATGTTTTAAAAGATTAAAGCTTTTAGAGACTACCGCTTTTACACTGAAAAGAGCTCCATCTTGATCCGTTGAAATGACACCATGGAAGTTATGGTTTGGGGTAAAACCCAAGTTGTCATTTCTTAAATTTTGGTATGCTAAACATAAGTAAGATGTTTACAACCAAAGTCGGATGAGCATGTATTTGTAGGTTATTTCGAATAACAATTGGTTATTTCTCCATAACACCGACGACAAAAGGGTTTGTCGCTTGAAATGTGAAGTTTCTTGAAAAAGGAATTTTTCGCAAAAGATAAGTGGGAGGACAATAGAACTTTGATAAGGTTAATGAACCTTAGCTAAATGTGCTGAGTTACGCAGCGCCGGAAATCGTTCTAGAGGCTGCCATAATGCTCATAGATTATGTGCCTCAAAGGTTGTGGTCACGGAGATCTAAGTTCCTATTGGACCAAGTAGGTCGGTTAAACAATCAAATGCTAAGATTTGAGAGTAAATCATTATTGTTTGACAATGATGAACCGAACACATACAAAGAAGCGATGATGGACCCTGACTCCGTCAAATGGCTTGAAGCCATACAATCCGTGATAGTTCCATACACGAGAAATCAAGTTTTGAACTTGGAAGACCCTCTAGAAAGGTGTAAAAACCTATCGGTCGTATTTGGATCTATAAAGAAACAGACATGGATGTTTCACATCTATGAAATAGTCGACATGTCGTAAACTATTTTACGACAATGTTCAAGGAGTTGACTATGACAAGATTTGATCTTTCATAGCGATATTTAGTCTGGACGAATTAAAGTAGCAACCACTACATATAATTTGGTATATGGTAGATGAATAAACAAAACAAAGTTCTTCTAATAGAATGGTTACCTAGAAGGTGTACATGACACAGTCCAAAGGGTTTTGTTAAATTCAAAGGATGCTAAAAGGGCATGCAAACTTCAATGGTTGAAGTAAGCATCATGGAGTTGTGTAACACCCTCAGAATCGGCCCTATGCAAGTTTCAGCGCTTCCCGCCAAACCCGCATAGAAACGATTCAAAGGTGCCCACCAGGCACTTGCGTGCGGGTGGAAAACGAAGTAATAACATTACACAACAGTCCTCGATGGGACCCACAGAACAGATATATATACAACACGACTCCATGAGTCGAGAATACAGATATACAGAACAAAGATCCAAATCACCTTGAAAACGATAGAGCGTATAGCTACGGACAAGATGCAAATGGGGCTAAGAGCCCTGAAGAATAACCAATGGCGTCCATAACCCTGCCCAGGCCAAGCTGGAAGCGTAACCCTGCTAACGACGTCGATCTCAAAACCTGCTTAAACAAAAGGGGTGCCGACAAAGGGCAAAGGAAAAAAGAGAGAGCGGTCAGTACACGGCGAGGCTAGAATTCGGCGGTCCTCGCCTACATAGGTATGGTGGACTGAAGCGGAAGCGCAGCATGCACTAAACAACCTATAGAGACTCGATATAACTGTCAGCTATCAGAGAGGGATAAGAAAGACCTATTCGGAACCATCCTGATACTACCACCAAACATACCCATCCTGGTGTTTCCCCCTCGAGACCAAACGAGGAAGTCAACCGAGGAACTCACACCGTTGGCAGTTTTATTTATTCAGTTATCGTTGCAGCAATTACTAGTCAGGTATAGATAGTCATCCTGATATAATAAGCAGTAGGCACTTTTAGCTAAACATTCCGTTGTAGTTGCAACACTTACTAGTCAGATACAAATAGTATGAGATATCCCAAACCCAGCAGTTGTTGGCACTTTTATTTAGCCATTCCGTTGTAGTTGCAATACTTACTAGTCAGATACAATGGTAGCAAGCGACAACCCAAACAAGCAATTGTTGGCAGTTTTATTTAGCCATTCCATTATAGTGAAGCTGATTACTAGTCATTATAAAGTCAAATTTATAGCACTACTTTAGTTATAGTTGTCTATGATCGAGATACTGTGCTCCAAGTCGTCCATAACCGCGGACACGGCTTTCAGAAAGTTTTACCCTGCAGGGGTGCACAAATAGCAACACACACTCGGTCAACCTCGGAAAAACCAAATCAAAACCCAACGAGGCAGTCACGACAAAGCAATCACAAGATTCAGAAATATTTCAGGGGGCCACCCCATTAAGCTACCCGCAACAAAGTTAGTTGACTCCGAGACGGACTCAAGGTTTGCGTCAGTGGCTGTAAACGACTGGGAACCCGAAAATGTGACTGGCCTTGTCGATACCGCGAAAACACTCCGCTTCCCTAAATAGTACAGGTGTAGTACCTCGCACAATTTAAATAAAGCAGTAAAGCATGGCATAAGTACATGATAGTAAATAAAACCTCAAACTAGTTTGTGGCCCCAAGAAATAAGAATGAATCAAGCTCTGGCTCAGGGGGGTCCCATAATCCTCCCGGATGTGGATAGCGCGAATATTCAAGGAACAGGTATCAAGTACTCGGGGTCCTACGGGACACAAGTGGACGGTTAACAACCAAATAACATCTATTGCCCACCTGTGCCTCTGCATTTACGTACTTCAATTTTAGTTGTTAAACAGTAATTAAAGTCTTGATCATCTCCAACAATAAACACACGGCAATACTCCAACAACTGTGGTACTTGACGACACGCAACAGCACTTGAGCAAGCGACTACGACGCGCAGGTCCAACTATCTTCCAAACAACAGGTAATAGGAGGTTTCCAAGGCAATATAAGGCTGCAAGGGATATCACGGGTACGAAAGCTAGAGCATCGCAACACAGATAGCAATAGATCAACAGGAGGGAATAAATACTATAAAAGTAAGATAGGTAGAAAGGGGGAGATGCTCGCCTGAAAAACATTGCCAAAGTTTCACCGAATATCGGGTCGACACTCGCATCAACTCATCGGCCTAATCCGTGAAGAAGCAAAGCACTAGAAGAAAACACCGAATGCACTATTTAATACTATAGCAGAAGATCGGCATGGTGCATGTATGATGTATGACATGGCAAAGGTGCGGTGCAATTAGGCAAGATTAAGCGGAACCAGGGTCCCGACAATTATTCAGATGGTTCAAGTTATTTAACTACCCCACAATTTAATTGTTGTCTTAACAGGACAAAACATGGCATCGGTTCGCTACACCAATTTAAATGGAGTCCGGAATAAGACAACGATATCCCGCATATAGACTCCATATTTAATTATGCGGTGAATCGGCATAATGCCCCAACCCACATGATATGCATGCGAGATGAACAATTAATATGCAACAAGTTTTATATAAAGCATTTATAAAATAGGGGCTCGGGAAAAGGTCCACACATCGGGGTTCGGAAGATCTTGGTTCAGGGGGTTCGGGGTTCGGTCTCAGGGTTTGACGGGGACGGCGAGTTTCGGATACATGATGGAGAACTTGCCGTGTCGCGACGGAGAACTTGGGTTCGTAAGGAGGTCTTGACGTCCCGATGAATCGGTCTCCGGGGTCGAAGAACTTGGCGTCCGAGAGACGATCTTGTCGCATCCGCGGTCGTCGGGTCGTGTAGACGGTCATGGCGTTCAAGGGGGAGAACTTGGCGTTCCGTGTAGGCGACCTTGGCGTCCGGTCCTCGGGCATCAGATCCGGGAAGAAGTACTTGTCGCATCTGTGTCCTTCGGGTCGAAGAATTTGGCATGCCCGGGTTCGGTCTTTGGGTCCGTGTCGATGCGCTCTGCGTCCCGTGTTGGAGATTAAGGGATTCCGCTTTGGTTGTCGACGATGTACTTGGTTTGGCGACGATGCGTCTTCGGGTCCGGGAAGGAGATCTTGGTGTTCCATGCGGTCGATCTTCAAGTCCTATCCCGTGACGTAGATCTTGAGATTAGGCTGCATCACCTTATGGTTCCATGTCGGAGTACTTGTCGTCCGTATCACCACCGCACCATCAGAACATCAACACCACATTGGTACCCCATTATTGCAATGTTGGGGACGCGAGCACCTCAGGAGCAAAATAAGGCACCACCGGGTCACAGGGACAAGTCGAGACAAGCTACAGAGGAGACGGACATCGATGCCGTCTTGCTACTGTAGAAGGGCACGGAGGCAGGGCTTGAGATGGCAGGGAGCCAGGGAGGTCCGCAGCTCTGTCGAGGACGAGACGCCGGGAACTTGAGGGGGAGAGGCGCCCGACAAAGGCAGATGATGGCGGCCGGAAAGGGGCGGCGCTGCGGCGCCCTAGGAGGCAGAGCACCACAGGGCCAAGCACGGGCGACCACGGTGAGGCCAGCTGAAGTGACCAGCAGCGCGGGACGGAAGGTGGTGGGGTCGGGCTTGCTGAGGAGGCATCGGGGCCGGTGGCTTGCGCGCGAGCCGGATAGCGCGCAGAGGGTAGCAACAGGAGGAACGGCGGGCGGCGCCCGCAGTCGCTGGCGGAGGAGGCGGTGTCGCGCGATGCGGGCCGAGGCAGCGGGGGCGCTGGCGAGGAGACGACAAAGAGCTCGGGGCACGAGGTCGGCAGACAGGGTACTGTGGCGGTGGTGCTCATGGGGTCATGGTCGGGGATGCACAGAGCCCACGGAAACGAGCAGAGGAGGGCGAGGTGGAGGGAGCCCGCGGTGGCACCGATGAGGGGGAAGCAGAGGGGCCGGAGCCGGGCAAGGAGTCGAGCTCGGGGCGTCGCGGCTGCGCGGCCAAAGGAGGCAGCGGGGACGTCGGTGAGAGGGCGAAGGGGCGATGATGAGGTGCAGCGGCCAGCGCGGGCCTAAGGGGGCGTAGCAGAGGAGGGGATCCGCAGGGCACAGGCGGAGTAGGGTCGTAGATGCGGCAAGGCGGCCAACGCACGGCTCGGGAGAGAGCCTGGCGGCGGCGGTTTCGCTTGCGGAAGAAGAGGAAAGGAGGAGCAGGGGTCGCAAGGTGGGTTTCAGAGTCGAGAGATGCGGCGGTGGGGATTGCGAGAGGGGGTTGGCGATGGGAAGAGAGAACGGGGTGGGGACGGGGGTTCGATCGGGAGGGTGGTTCCAGGGAGCGGACCAGGTGGTGATGGGGAGCACGCCCAGGTGGGGAGGCTGAGGTGGCGGGCTGGGATAGGATAGGGGGAAGGGAGTGGTGAGGTGTCGCCAAGGGATTGGAGGGGGTGAGGTGGCTGAAGGGTGGGTAGAATAGGACCGGTTAGGATTAGATACTTTTGACTAGGGTTTTCTTTTATTTTAAAAATAAATTTTGTAAATATTTTTAGATAAATAAAAGATCCGGCTGGACCGACGGTTTGGTTTGAACAAAGGGGGAGGATATTAATATAGAAAACAAAGTAGGTCTTTTAGCAAAATAGTTTTACTCAAATAGATGCATGCTGATGTCATGATGATGCACAAGTATTTTTAACACGCGATTTTCTAGTAGTGGATTTTGCGGGGCGCCACAAGTTGGAATCTTCACCGTGATGAAGAAGAGTTTTCATCAGGAGACGATGAAGATGCTTGCATTTGCAAGAAATTAAGTGGGAGCGCTGAGACATATTTCTGATACATTATGTGGAGGACATCTTGTTGATTAGAAATGATGTATATTTTATTGACAATGGTTAAGAATTTCATTTCGATGAAAGACTTAGGCAAAACCCGAATATTTAGCATGAATGTCTATAGTGGATAGACGGTGACGCTAATATGGTTATGCCAAACGTACATATATGAGATATTGAAGGAGTTCAATATATAAATGACAAGAAACAGTTCTTGTCGCATGGAAAGGAATTGAATCAAGATTCAAGTGTATCAACACTTGATAAGTGAAACAGGATTCAAGTGTTTTGACACTTGATGAGTGAAATCACAAGAATGTTTTGATCAATCATACCATGATATGTACACATCCAGATATGTCCTATGCTCTAAGTGTTATAAGCATATACCAGAATGAATCATAAAATGATCATTGGACGATAGTAAGGATATTCTTATGATCTTTTGGAAGAACTAAGAATATATTTGTGTAGAGGTGACAAACAATTACAAATAGTTCATTGTAAAGCGTTACATTGATACTAGGTTTGTCACAAGATACAAATTAAGTTGATCTCAATTTAAACTATGGGTGGCACAATGTAATGGAAAGGAGATTCCATGATGGATTTGGAAGAGTTCCAAAGTTAAGACATTGTGACGAATACTACAACAAAAGGCTAAGTATATGACTGCTATAGTAGCAGCAAAGGAGGGAATTTGTGTCAAGTAGTTTGTTATCAAACTAAAGTGTGGTTCGCAACGGGCTAACACTAAAGATATATTGTATGACAATAGTATCGACATGATTTAACCCCAAGGAACTAAAGGTCTCACCGAAATACCAAATTTATACAATGCCATCTCATTGGAGAATGAGTGATGCGTAAAGACGCAAAGACATGCAAATACACACGGACCTGAAGCGTCAGATCCATAGATTATGTTAACCACTTGCAATTGTGTATATGGAACACCGGAAAGCCATAAGTGTTCAATACGCAAAGTTCTCAAACTAGATTATTGTCTCTAGTGCAAGTGGGAGACTGAAGGGAATATGCCTGAGAGGCAATAATAAAGTGGTTATTATCGTATTCCTTATTTATGATAAATTTTTATTTTACATGCTATAATTGTATTAATAAGGGAACGTTAATACATGTGTGTTTAATAAACAAAAGGAAGTTCCTAGTTATGCCTCTCTTATAAACTAGCTCGTTGATTAATAAGATGATCAAGGTTTCCTGATCATGGACATTGGATGTTGTTAATAACAGGATCACAACATTAGTGTAATGGTGTGATGAACATTCATCCGAAGTATAGAATTACGATCAAAGTCATTGAGTTTATATTGCTATAACAACTTACGAAGTGATCCTAATCCTTAGACCATGAGATCATGTCAATCACTAACACCGGAAGAGTTTCTTGATAACATCAAACGTCACACCGTAACATGGTGATTATAAAGATGGATTCAGAACTAATAAAGTGTTATGTTGAGGCTCATGGATCGAGAGTGGAATTTGTTCATCCTGATGACGGATAAATATACTCTGGGCCCTCTCGGTGATATCACATTGATTAGCTTGCAAGCAAGTGATTTGATCACTAGAATGTTATATCACGGGAACGAGAAAAGAGTGCATGTCGGTAACGAGATCAAACTAGGTATGGAGATACCGATGATCGAATCTCGGACATGTAATATATCGTGAAACAAAGGGATTAAGATACTAGCGTAAAAGGTTCCGACGATCACAAGAAAGTCATCGTTGAATGTGTGGGAGTCAGTATGGGTCTCCAGATCCCGCTTCTGATTATTGATCTGAGAGGGGTCTCGATCATGTCCACATTATTCGCGAACCGTAGGGTGACACACTTAAGAGACACCGACATCCAATTGGAGCAAAAGTTTCATGCTGAAAAGAAAAGGAAAGCGCAGGAATTTATTTCACTAGACACCGACACTGTTTTGGTTGAAATTGCTGAAACTGGTTCTGCATGTGAAATGGAATACTAGCAAGGGGTTTTATGTGAATGTTTGTTAATTAAAGTAATTAACAAAATTCTGAATAAATAAATAAAAGAGTTTTATTTAAATGAGAGCTTGCATTAAATTTGGTGGAAATTTAATGCATGTGAGTGGATTTTTGAGTGGAGGCTTTTTAATGGGAGTGGAGGCTTTTCATTTTGAGTGGGAGCTCCACCCACATGAATGTGGAAGAGGTGGGGGCAGCCCCATGGCTGGGCGCCATGCCCCTTGGGTGCGCCCCTCTCCCCTATAAAAGGCCCCCCTCTCCTCCTCTCACACCACACCTCCTCGTGAAGGATCTCTCTCCCCCTCTAGAATTTATCCCCCATGGTCTCGGAATAGCGAGATACATGTTCCCGGTGGCTATTTGGCAAGAAAGAGTTGTGCTTCCGCTGCATCGCTGGAGCGAGGAGGCGGAGGTTGCTCGGTGCCTCGAACGTGTGTGCGAGCACGGATGCGCTGCTGATTTGCGGCGCTAGGACTTCCTCTCGATCTTGAGATCGGCAAGAGATCGTCTACATCAACCACGAGTTGAACTCGTTAAGCTTTGTCGGTCTTCAAGGGTATGTTCTCTACGGATATACATCCGCCCGTTGTTTGTATCTAGTAGATAGATCTTGGTATATAGTTCACATCATAGGAAAATTTTTGTTTTCTATGCTGCGAACCCTACAGGAACGACTCAACGGCAAAAGAATGGTCCTCAGCAGTTGACACCAAGGAATGAAGGAAAAAGACAGTGGACCCCAGAACAAAAGAAGCAATGGCAGCAGAGGCCGAATTACACGTTCGAATCTATGTTAGATCAGCCGTGTAAATTTCACACGTCAAACCCATCCAGGCCAGCCAACCATACGACCCGCCAATGTGCATGGATGAAAAATGCAATGGGAAACCCCGCAGGCATTCAGGAAGCGCCCCTTCAAGTACATCAACAGCATCAGCCACAGTTGACTAGAGCAAATGCACAACAACTGATGTTGCCACCTCCTCCCTCGAGATACGATAACTCGGACCGGAGAGATGCGGTACATCAAGTGATGAACCAAGGCCAGGATGGAAGGACAAATCCAGGAAATACTGGACGCAATGATTACAGAGAACATCATCAGTATTATTGCGTGTTCACAACGGAACAGCAAGACAAGCAGAGTGTGCAACGCCGGCATATGGAAGTAAATGCAGTTATGCCGGCAGTGCCAAGATATGTGCCTTGGTCAGATCAGGAAGTAACTTGGAGCATAAAGGATCACCCCAAGATAATGCCAAATCCGGGGTCGTATGCACTCGTGTTGGATCCGACATTTGTTGGACCAAGCATTAATGTGAAATTTTCAAAGGTTCTCATTGACAATGGGAGCAGTATCAACATCATGTACAAAGATACCATGCATAAACTCGGAATATCGCAGAACATGCTGCAATCCACGAGGACCACTTTCCATGGGATAGTGCCAGGTCTTTCATGCGAACCCATTGGTAAGGTCCGAGTGGATGTATTATTCGGCACAAGAGATAACTGCAGAGCAGAAAACTTAGAGTTTGAAGTGGTGGATCTAGAGAGTTGTTATCATGCTTTACTCGGACGGCCCGCGTTGGCCAAATTCATGGGCAGCTGTCATGTAAGTTATCTGAAAATGAAGCTACCCGGACCACAAGGAGTGATAACAGTAGCAGGGGATTACAAGAAGTCAATGGAATGTGCTTCAGCCGGGTCAAATTTGGCCGAATCATTGGTTATAGCAAGAGAAAAAAGAAGGATTCGGGAGCTGGCAACCCTCGCTCAGTCGGCACAGCTGAATATGCCGGCACTAGCCAATACACATGGAAGTGTCTCCTTTCAGCCGACTAAAGAAACGAAGAAGTTTCAGATAGATGAGCAATTCCCCGAGCGTAATGTTACTATTGGTGCAGGCCTAGATGCTAAATAGGAAAGCGAGCTCACCAACTTCCTCCGTGAGAATCGGGACATATTTGCATGGTTAACCCAGGATCCGAAAGGTGTTCCGAGGGAGTTGGCTGAGCACTCTCTGAATGTAAGGCCAGGAGCAAGGCCGGTGAAGCAACCTCTCCGCCTCTTCGCCGAAGACAGGAGAAAAATAATAGGGGATGAAATAGCTCGGCTCCTCGCGGCCGGGTTCATCATGGAGGTGCTGTATCCGGATTGGTTGTCAAATCCGGTGCTAGTAAAAAAGAAGAAAGATGATCCGAATGTAGCCATTGTATGGCGAATGTGTATCGATTACACGATCCTGAACAAGGCGTGTCCAAAAGATCCTTTTCCATTACCTAGAATAGACCAAGTCATTGATTCGACCGCTGGTTGTGAGTTATTGTCATTTGTAGACGCGTATTCTGGTTTTCACCAGATACCGTTAAATCCGGCCGATCAAATAAAGACTGCGTTTATTACCCCGTACGGGGCTTATTGCTATCGCACAATGCCATTCGGCCTGCGAAACGCAGGAGCAACGTATCAGAGATGCATGCAAAAATGTCTACACGACCAGGTAGGAAAAAATGTACAAGTATATGTAGATGACGTGGTCATCAAAACCAAGGAAAGCAAAATGCTACTGGATGATATACGGCAGACTTTCGCGAACCTGAGAAGGTTCCGAATGAAGCTTAACCTGGAAAAATGCACATTTGGCGTGCCAGCAGGAAAATTACTCGGTTTTCTTGTATTTAGCCGAGGTATAGAGGCCAACCCAACGAAGATAAAGGCAGTAGAGAGAATGGAGTTGCCAAGGTGTCTAAATGACGTGCAAAAGTTCACGGGATGTTTAGCCTCGCTCAGCCGGTTTGTATGTCGGCTGGGAGAGAAGGCACTACCACTCTATCAACTGATGAAGAAATCAGATAAGTTCATTTGGACTCCACAAGCAGACAGTGCATTTCATGAGTTGAAAAGGATGTTGGTCACAGCACCCATTTTGGCTTCTCCACTATCAAAAGAGCCTATGTTACTCTATATAGCGGCTACCAACAGAGTAGTGAGTGCTGTAGTCGGCGTAGAACGACTCGAAGATGATAAGTCGGTACAGAGGCCGGTGTATTATTTGAGCGAGGTGTTATCCGCTTCAAAGCAAAATTACCCACATTATCAGAAGATGGCTTATGGAGTGTACATGTTGGAAAAGAAACTTAAACATTGCTTCGAAGAGCACTCCATCAAAGTGATCTGTGAAGCACCCATAGCCGACATATTGAGCAACAAAGATGCAAGTGGCCGAATAGCCAAATGGGCAATTGAGTTGTCACCATATGCTCCACAATTCGATGGGAGAGATGCAATCAAATCTCAGGCGGTGGCCGACTTCTTCGTAGATTGGGCCGAGGTGCAGTATGAGCCACCATTACCAGACCCAAATTATTGGACGATGCATTTCGACGGTTCCAAACTAAGAAATGGTTTGGGGGCAGGAATAGTGTTAACCTCGCCCAAAAGAGATCAGCTGAAATATGTGCTGCAAATACATTTTGCCGCCTCAAACAACGTAGCCGAATATGAAGCACTGGTCCATGGATTGAAAGTAGCAAAAGAGATTGGCATACGCCGAATCTTATGCTATGGGGACTCGGATCTAGTAGTACAGCAAGTCTCAGGCAATTGGGACGCATTAGATGATAATATGGCTTTGTACAGATTTCATGTGCAAAAGATCAGTGGATACTTTGAAGGGTGTGAATTTCACCACGTACCTCGGGCAGAAAATGATGCCGCAGACACGTTGTCAAAACTAGGATCAACCAGGCAGTCAATTCCCCCAGGTATTGCCCTAGAGCACCTCAGGAAACCATCAATAACTCCATCACTAGAGTCCGAATCCATCTTTATTCCGGCAAATTCAGTAGAAGATAAGGTGCCGATGGAAATAGACCAGCAATATAACCCGGAACTCCCCAAGAGGAGGACAACAGAGGTAAGCATAACTATGGAGAAAGCCGAGGTAGTTATGTCGGCGGAAAACATGGAAATAGACAGTGAGACCACACCAGATAAAATCACACCGGTATGGGCGCAACCCATATTCTCTTTCCTTAAAGATGCTATTTTGCCGAATAATGAAGTGTTAGCAAGACAGATAGCAAGGAGAGATAAAGCTTATACAATCATAAATAATGAGCTATATAAAAGAAGCGTCACAAGTGTATTGCAAAGGTGCGTGAGTTCGGCAGAAGGCCAGGAGATCCTCCTAGATATACATCAAGGAGAATGTGGACACCATGCCTCATCTCGTGCCTTAGTGGCCAAAGCATTCAGGCATGGGTTTTATTGGCCAACGGCGTTGAAGGAAGCCAAAGAGCTGGTTGAAAAATGCAATGGTTGTCAGAGATATGCAACCAAGATACACATGCCGTCGTCCGAGTTAAAAACAATACCCATTACTTGGCCGTTTTCCGTGTGGTGCTTAGATATGGTGGGACCATTTAAGCCGGCCCGAGGGGGGATGACCCACATATTGGTTATGGTGGACAAGTTCACAGAATGGATTGAAGTGAAACCAATAAAAAAATGCGATGGGCCCACATCAGTGAAATTCCTCAAAGATATTATTTTAAGATATGGGTACCCGCACAGTGTTATTACAGATAACGGCACAAACTTTGCAGAAGGAGCTTTTGCTAGGTTTTGCCAAGAGAAACACATAAGATTAGATGTTGCCTCGGTGGCTCACCCAGCATCTAATGGGCAAGTGGAAAGGTCTAATGGACTAGTATTGTCCGGAATAAAACCACGACTCGTCGAACCATTGAAAAGGTCGGCAGGATGTTGGATTGAGGAATTACCAGCAGTATTATGGAGCCTCAGAACTACTCCGAACAGATCAACAGGTTATACACCATTCTTTCTGGTATACGGGGCAGAGGCCGTGCTTCCAGCCGACATAATACATGACTCACCAAGAGTTACTCAATATACAACTTCAGAGGTAAATGAAGTAGCTCGGCAAGATACTGTTGATCTGCTAGAAGAAGCCAGAGAGCTGGCGCTATCACGGTCAGCTATTTATCAGCAGAACTTGCGATGATATCACAGCAAGAAGGTGAATCCAAGAGTGTTCAAAGAAGGGGATTTATTTCTCCGACTGGTGCAACGCACGACCGACATGCACAAGCTGTCACCTCCATGGGAAGGACCATTCGTCATAAGCAAAGCATTGCACAATGATGCCTATTACCTAATCGATGCTCAATCCCCTGGAAAGAACAGGGCAGACAAAGCCGGCGAAGAAACAAAAAGGCCATGGAACGTAGCTTTACTTCGTCCATTTTACTCGTAGCATAGTATCTCAAGATCAAGCACCAATTATGTATTAAACCTCGGCATCCAGAGCAGTGACTCGGGGACTGCCATGTGTTATTTCAATTTTGGGTTATGTATTAAAACCTCGGCATCCAGAGCAGTGACTCGGGGACTGCCATATGTTATTTCAATTTCATCTTATGTATTAAACCTCGGCATCCAGAGCAGTGACTCGAGGACTGCCATATGTTATTTCAATTTTATTTTGTGTTAAACCTCGGCATCCAGAGCAATGACTCGGGGCCTGCCATATGTTGTTCCAATTTTATGTTATGTACTAAACCTCGGCACCTTGAGCAGCGACACGGCAACCGTCTTATATTATTTCTGAAATTTGGTTTACACACTAGACTTCGGCGCTATAGGCAGCGACTCGGGGACTGCCGTATATTGTTCCGAAGTAGCGGTTAGCCTTTGATACAAGGAAGGTATCAAACTTCGACACTCAAAGTAAGAACGGCTCAATCTCGTATGATATTCGAAGCTCACACCCAGATTAATTGGCTAAACCACGGGAATACAAAGGCAAAGATATATCCCAAAATCAAGAAATCGCAGGCCACCAAAGCAAGGGTTCGGACGAACAAGACCACTTAAACAAAGTGATAACAATTACAAACATATATGTCTCAGCAACACACGGCAAAAGAAAGTCATGCCATACAGAAGACGGACAAATGTTCCACGTACATCGTACGCCCGGCATACCAGGGATAAGAAATGATTTAAAGGTTTTTAGCTGGAGAGGCAATAACTCGGTCAGGGGCTGGGCACTCCGAGGTAGGCGGAGCTTCGGCCGAGGTTGCCTCGCTTTCCACAGACCCAGGTGCGACTTCGGCGGAAGCCCGAGGCTGCTGAGGAGCATCAGTTTGTGCAGTTGAATGCCCAGTACCTTTGGAGGAAGATCGCGCGTCGCCGTTGTCATCCGAGCTCGAACTGGAATCACCAGAAGTAGCCGAGTCATCCTCATCTTCCCCTTGTTCAGCTGAATCGTTATCCGATGCATCCTCGACTACGACCTCGTCGTCCGGGTTCGGAAGGAAACTCGGACCTTCATTCCAGGTATGCATGTCGGCATACTTAACGAGCTAGAAGGCGCGAGCTTGCCGAAGAGCGACGAAGGTGGGGTCCTCAACCCAACGGGAACCAGTGCGCAAATTTCTCAAGATATCAAGAGAAATATCTTCATACCATGACATGATAACAGTGAGAGCCATATCAGCGCCAGCTCGTCCGGCTGATTCCCTCCAAAGACTTAGTTGCCTCTCGGACGCCATTAATCTTTTCACCAGCAATTGGACCTCATTGATATCAGGAGTCCCAGAAGTATTCGACCAGAGAACATGGTACGCTCGGATAGCTGCCTGCACCAAATCCCTGCCCATAATATTCATCGGACCAACTGCAGCGCCGACAGCAACCAAGAAATCTTCCATCGAGTACTCCGAATCTGCGTCAACAGGGACACCTCGGCGCACACGATCAGCAAGAACCGCTTTAGAGCTCACGGGCTTAGCTTCTGGAAAATGATCTGCGCAAAACACGAATGCGTCAGGGGGCAGCAGGAAAAAAGAAAAAGATAATCCGGTCGTGCTAAGAAGCTTACGATGAATATAACTCATCATTATCTGAAGGTCTTTAGCCCAGTCAATCTTGCTCTTCTCAAAGTGAGCGATCTCCTCGCTCATTCCCCGAGTTTTCAGTTCGGCATCCTCGAGGAGCTCTTTATTTTTCTACAGTTGCAGAGCTAGCCGATTTTTCTCCTCGGAGAACTCCTGGTCGACCTTTTCTAGTTTTGACTTCTAAGAGAGCTTAAGGGCCTCCACCTCGGCGCGCAGGCGAGCTATTTCATCGTCCTTTTCCTTTTGCTGCGCCGAATGAGTAGCGCTTTGTTCTAAAAAATGCAGCATCACATCAGGCATGGGCGTGCAATCTTGGTGAGATGTTGCAAAGGTTTGTAGCTCGGCTTTACCAAAGCCAAATGAGATAAAAGAAACTTAGCGCACATTTTAAAGAGGGAAAGGTACAAGGTAAAAGGGAAACTAACCTTCCAGGTTCTTGACTTTCTTCTCAAGACGGATGTTGAGATTATTGATATTACCTGTTCACCTACAAAGTGAGCCAACATCTCGCATACAAAACAATAAGAATGTCGGAGATGACGAAAAGAATTGTCGACTTACCAGCTTTTTTCACCACAGGAATAACTTTCTCATATTTTTCTTCCAATTTTCTGTGCGAAAAAAGCAATCTTTGAAATTCAGCAGTCCGCCGGTCATGTGCAACCTGAGCAATAGAGCAAACGATGAATGGATATTCATAGCCAATACAGATCCGAGTCAAGCAAAACTTAACCCGGATCTCGGTGGCTAGATATTCAAAGCCAAAACAGATCCGAGTCAAGCAAAACTTAACCCGGATCTAGGTGGCTGGATATTCAAAGCCAGAACAGATCCGAGTCAAGCAAAACTTAACCCGGATCTAGGTGGCTGGATATCAAAGCAAGAACAGATCTGAGTCAAGAAAAACTTAACCCGGATCTAGGTGGCTGGATATTCAAAGCCAGAACAGATCTGAGTCAAGCAAAACTTAACCCGGATCTAGGTGGTTGGATATTCAAAGCCAAAACAGATCCAAGTCAAGCAAAACTTAACCCGGATCTAGGTGGCTGGATATTCAAAGATCAGCTAGACAAAAATCAAGCAAAGTTTAAGGCAAATCTAGTCGGATATAGGTTCGAACCATAAAGTTAAATCGAATTAAGTAGAGCATCATAAAACTTCCAAGTGAATAACAAGTTACTCGGCGATACTCGGCTGAGAAGAGCCGACAAGACCTTTCTGGGAAGTGGAAGCCTTAGCGGCGACAGCTTTTCTTGATTTAGAAGAGGCATCGGCAGGAGCTGATACCTCGGCAATGGGAACGGTGTCTTTAGTAGCCGGAGGGGTCACGGTCGCAGAGGGCGCCGAGATATTAACGTCCTCGGCCGGGGCTGGAGTTACTATAGAAACCACGTGGGTAAAAAGAGGCTCGGTAGACGCTCGGATTTGCAGAGGAGGCAACTTGTTGGGTGGAAATCTCGGAGGGCCGAGTGGAATCAACGTCAACAAGAGGAGTCTCAGGCACATCGTGGCGAGGGGGCGATCGATTCGGAACTGGAGGAGATGCAGCACGAGCAGGACTGGGAATCCTGGTATCTTCGGCAGGCGGATGAGACGGCTGCCGAGTCACACAGCTAGTCATGCTAGGACCGCCAGGCTTAACAGAAAGTGGAGCACTGCAAAAATAAAAAAGAAAGAAGGGCGTCAGGTTGAAAAACAGAAAGAGAGAAACAAGAAATATGAGCAAAAGGAACTTACCCTGCGACTCCAGGCATAGTCTTGCGCCTGGGAGGATTCGGTGTGGATTTCTTCATCCGTTTCTTGGGGGCCGCCTCTGAGGCACCAGCAGGAGCCCCATGTTTCCCCGAGGTAACAGGGGGCCGGGAAGCAATAGGCTCGGCGTCGTGAACCTGACCGGCCGGATTAGCTGGGAAATTAGAAGCCGGAAATGCAAAAGAAATGGGCATTGCGGCAACTACCTCTAGAACTTGGACCTCGTCCGAATCACCTTCATCCTCGTGGGCCGAGGTCTTGCCACGAGCACGAGCCGGGGTGGGATCCGACTTGGGGACGAATTCTTCCGAGTCCGGCTCCCCCATGTCCGGGGTATTCCGGTCCGCAGGCCACGGAAGCGACAAAATCTCGGCATCCTCGTCCTTCTGCTCTGCGAACCTCTGTAAGACAAGAAAGAGGAAAATTAGCGAAAACAATTACGAAAAAAATTGGAAAACAAAGCGTTAGTGGTTAAGCTTACTTCGGGAGGGGGACGCTCGCGAGTGAACGGCTTTAATCCCCAAGCCCAGTCCTCGGGCATCTCCGTCTTGAAGATAGCTCGGACACGCTTAAAGATGAGATAGTTGTCCAGCTCCACGGTCGAGACTCGGTTGGGGTCAAGAGGACCGCTCATGTAGCAGAGTTTGTGCGTCCATTTCTGGAATGGGCAGACTCGGCTACTGATAAAGGTAGCCATCAAATCCTCACCGCGTAACCCGGCGCGGATCAGCTCCTTAAGCCGAATCTCAAAAGCCTCGGCCAAGGCGTGAGTCTTCCTCGGATTATAAGTCCAATTCACCTTGGAGCGCGTACCAATGGAGAATGCAGGAAGCCGAATCTTGTCCTCCGTTCCCATGTTCTTGACATAGAAGAAGGACTTGTGCCACTTCTTGCACGACTCTAGCCCCGTAACACGAGGAAATACGGACTTCCTCCGAGGTGTAATGGACGGTGCTCCACATTGAGTAAGCAGTTTCTCGGAAGGGTGCAGAGACTTGTCAGGGAGAACGTTAGAACGAATCTGGAAGAACTTCGACCAGACATGCACGGACGGCCATAGGCCGAAGTATCCCTCCGAGGCAGAGATAAAAGCAGAGAGAGAGGCGATGGCATTTGCAGGAAGGTGATGCGGCTGAAGGCCGAAGTAGTCGAGAAATTCCCTAGCAAAGTCGCTAAGAGGGAGACCAAAGCCGCGCGAGAAATGCGACATGAAAACTACATACTCGCCCTCCCTAAGATCCGGAGAGGACTCGCTGCCGGGTAAGCGACAGGAGACCTCGGCAGGAATCCTCCGAGTCCGGATAAGCCACTCAATCTCGCGGCGAGTAACGGAGGAGCCCTGCCACGAGCCTCGCTCGAGCCCAGAACCAGCATCGTCATCCTCTATCAGGGCACCACTGAAGGAGCTAGACATGGGCTCGCCGGAGAAATCAGCGGAGGAAGAACTAGCGGCGGAGGAAAGTTTAGAACTACAGGGCCCCATCGTGATTCTACACAGAAACGGCGGCGGAACAGCAAAGGAACCACCGCGCGAAAACGAAAGGGAAACAGAGGAATCTAGAGGAAAGCCTAGGCGACAGGACCGGAAAGAACTCACCGGCGACGACGCCGGAGCTAGCGAACAAGGACGAGGCAGACGGACCAACGCGGCGGAGTCCTTGCCGTCGGAGATTCAGATGAACGCGTGGCGGCGGAGCCGCGAACGGGCGCGGAAGCGAGAGGGAGAAGAAGGGTGCGGGCGAGCAAAAAGGGGAAAGTGAGTTCCCCAGCGCCGCGGCCCTCTTTATAATCGATCCGCAAGCGAGGTAGTGGGATCGTGGGTGTGGCGGTTGACCGTGTAGATCGTGTGCGTCGCACGACCGCACGTCGTTGAGCGGAACCGCACCAAGGACCACACGGTGGGAAAGAAGGTCACGATCCCCAATGGAAACGGCACACGAGGCATCGCAGCGCCGGCGCGGCAGGCGCAGTAGTAACTGTAGCCTATCAGTAAATACTGTAGAGGAACAAAAAACTAGAGAAACAATGATGGGTATGACACGTAGGACGAGGCGTACGCGAGAAGATACGAAGATACCTCGGACGAGAAAGAGATAACTCGGAAACAATACAGAACGAGTGTCATGGAACTGATACGACCCGGCCGAGGTTATCGGCGGGGCCATACCAGCTTCGGGGACTAATGTTGGGGAGGTAACCCCGGATAGGGTAAAGACGGGGAAAGACAAAAGGATGTTCCCCGTCTAGTTTCCGAGTTACAATCTGAGTCGATCGAATCCTGTAGAGGTCGGCCGAGATAGGAAAGGGCAGGACCCTTATAGTAATGGCAAGGCATTACCCGGCCGAGATACTGCGTAAGTTGGCTGGGTTAGCCCGAGTAATCTTGATGCAGGTGAAGGACAAGCCGAGTTACGCAAGGCAGGGCCGAATGATACGAAGCTTGCAGGAGAAGGAGAAGCCTGAAGTCAAACTCTAGCCGCAGGCTAGGTAGAATCTGAGCGGAGCCAAGCACTATAGACAAAGGCGCAGAGCGACAGAGAGGCAGAAGGAGGTCACGGAGGTGACAGTCCTGAAGCCCGAGGCGCACAGGAGGGGCCCTCTGGAACCTTGCCGTCGTTAGGGGAGCGACAGGGAAAGGGGGGCGCCGAACTACTATATTGGGACAAGCAGATTCCTCGAATATGCTTGCCACATCAGCCCTAAAGGAACCCAAGGCTCTCCTTTATAAGGGGAGGCTTGGACCCTGAGGAGGGGATCGGCTCATTTTTAGTACCGTTAGGCCGGTATAGTTCTTCCTTCTCGAACACAGCTCAAGGAGCACTTGTAGCCCAAGGAAGGAGAAATAAGATCTTTACCTTTGCCTTCTGTGTGCAGAATCAACTGCATCTTCCCTCCCCAGATCCCTCTAGCATCCATTGGCCCCATACTTTAGCCTACCCATGGCATCTGCCGTGCCACCACCGCGACACGCGGCGCGCGCGGCTGCTGCGCTGCTGCTGCAGGGCCTGGCAGGCCCCGGCTGGGCCAGCTGGGCCGCGGGCCTGCTGGCTGCGCCGGCTGTGGTTTTTTTTTTATTTTTTTCTTTCCTTTTTCCTGAACGAAACCTTAACTGAATTTTGACAGAAACTGTCTAAACTAAGCCCAAAAATTCAGTTTAACATATCTTTTGCTACGAAGCTCCGATTGAGGCGATTCAAAGTGCTACGGGTTCGTGACGGAACCCTCTACGCACATGTACCATCCAACCATCCAAAATATACTGTTTTTAACATAGGAATGGTAAAACCGGGCATTCATGTGTAGGTGTCAAAACGCAAATGCAAGTGATTTGTTTTGCCAAAATCTTTTCAAACTGGAATTTTGCAAGGATTATCATGATGCAATGACATGAATGCTATGCAGTATCAAATCTAAAATTTGGGATGTGACATAGACTTTAGCTTCTCTACCGGTGATAAAGTCTCATCGTAGTCAACTCCTTGAATTTGTTAGAACCCTTTTGCGACAAGTAGAGCTTTGTATACGGTTACATTACCATCAGCATTTGTTTTCTTCTTGAAAATCCATTTGTTCTCGACAGCCTTTCGGCCATCCGGTAAATCCACCAAAGTCCATACTTGGTTTTTTTACATGGATCCAATCTCGGATTTCATGGCTTCATTCCATTTGTTGGAATCTGGGCTCATTATTTCTTCCTCATACATCGCAGGGATGTCGGTGTTATCCACCAACATGATATTCATAACAGGATCATACCAATCAGGAGTGGTACGATTCCTCATCGACATGTGAGGTTCAGTAGTAACTTTGTTTCAAGTTTCATGATCATTATCATTAACTTCCTATCTTATTGGTGCAGGCGGCACAGAAACATTTTTCGGGGCTACGCTACTCTCAAATCCGAGAGAAGGTTCGACAACCTCATCGAGTTCTACTTTCCTTCTAGTCACTTCTTTCGAGAGAAATTCCTTCTCTAGAAAGGATCCATTCTTGGCAACGAAAACTTTTCCTTAGGATCTATGATAGAAGGTATACCCGATTTTTTCTTTAGGGTATCCTATGAAGACGTATTTTTCCGCTTTGGGTTCAAGATTGTTAGACTGTAACTTTTTTACATAAGCTTCGCATCCCCAAACTTTAAGGAACGACAACTTAGGTTTCTTCCCAAACCAGAATTCATACGGTGTCGTTTCAACGGATTTGGATTGTGCCCTATTTAAAGTGAATGCGGTTGTTTCTAATGCATAACCCCAAAATGATAACGGTAAATATGTAAGGTACATCATAAACGGACCATATCTAAGAGAGTTTGATTACGACGTTCGAACACACCATTACGTTGTGGTGTTCCCGGCGGTGTCAATTGTGAAAGTATTCCACATTTCTTTAAATGCTCGCCAAACTCGTAACTTAGATATTCACCTCCACGGTTAGATCGTAGAAATTTAATCTTCTTGTTATGTTGATTCTCTACTTCACTTTGAAACTCCTTGAACTTCTCAAAACTTTCGGACTTATGTTTCATTAAATAGATATACCCATATCTACTCAAGTCATCCGTGAAAGTAAGAACATAAGGATAACCACCACGCGATGCCACACTCATCGAGCCACACACAACGGTATGTATGATTTCCAATAAGTCCGTAGCTCGCTCCATTATGCCAGAGAATGGAGTCTTAGTAATTTTTCCCATCAGACATGCTTCACATCTTTCAAGTGATTCAAGAAGTCCATCGGAATGGAGTTTGTTCATATGCTTCACTCCAATGTGACCAAGACGACAGTGGCACATGTATGTAAAATTATCATTCAATTTCAATCGTTTGGCATCTATATTATGAACATGTGTATCACTACTATCGAGATTCAATAAGAATAAACCATCTATCATAGGTGCATGACCATAAAAGATATTACTCATATAAATCGAACAACCATTATTCTCGGACTTAAACAAGTAACCGTCTCGCAATAAACAAGATCTAGATATAATATCCATGCTTAACGTAGACACCAAATAACAATTATTTAAGTATAAAACTAATCCCGACGGTAGATGAAGAGGGAGCGTGCCGACAGCAATCACATCAACCTTAGAGCCATTTCCAACACGCATCGTCACCTCGTCTCTCGCTAGTCTTTGTTTATTCTGCAACACCTATTTCGAGTTACAAATATGAGCAACCGAACTAGCATCAAATACCCAGGAACTACTATGACTACTAGTAAGATAAAAATCAATAACATGTATATCGAATATACCTTTCTTCTTGATGTTGTTGTTCTTCAGATTTGCTAGGTACTTGGGGCAATTCTGCTTCCAGTGACCTTCTCCCTTGCAGTAAAATCACTCAGTATTAGGCTTAGGACCAACCTTGTGATGGGGATATGCCTACCGGGGTATACCCAGCAGGACGTTTCTGACTGGTCCACGGCCTGACGAGTGGGCCTGCAAGACAGCGACTGGATCAAGACCTGGCGCGGATCCAAGCGAGTGGAAGCTGAAGGCCCAGGAGAGTAGATAGGCCCAGTCGGATTAGGTTAAACGAGTACCGAAACCTTGACAGATTCGGTTGAGATTTGTAAACCCTAGGGAGGGTGATCAGTCTATATAAACCTTCCTACAGGGCGTGTAGACGTACGCTCCATCATACACCCAAGCGACTCGCCGCCTAGCCGCCAAGCTCGCCCCATTGTACCACCATCATAATACAATCTAGCAGGAGTAGGTCTTTACCCTCCGGGGGGGCGAACCTAGGTAAAACCCTGTGTCTCCGCCCTCATCTCGCACCGCAGATGGCTGGCCGCCCTTGCCCCTCGTTCTACTACTCGCTGCCGATTGCAGCATCTGCTGTGACCATTCCCACGACAGTGGCGCCCACCGTGGGGCCTGGCCGGTCACGCACAGCATGATCTTGCCAGTTGGCACGATCAGTCTCTTCGCCGGCCTCACCGACGTCATCGTCTCGGAGGACTCGGCTCGCATCCGCGAGTCGCCGCCACGCGACCGGCTCTCTGAGAGCCAGGTCCGCACGATCCATCGCCTCGCCTCCGAGTACAACTCGGCCCACAGCAACGTGGCCGAAAACTCCGCGGCCGCGGAAGACGCGGTCCTCAATGACGAAGCCGACTCGGCGACCCCGACGTCACTCGCCGGATCCATCACCGCGGATTCACCCGCGGGCTCCATCACCCAGGTCTCCAACATGGGAGACTTCGAGGATCTCTCCATCCTTGGGATCTTCGACTTTGACCCCGGGTCCGAAAACTCCGCCGATCTCCGCGACGGGACCGGTCGCCACGCCGCGACCTACATGGCGACTGGCACCGATCCGCCGGAGGATCCCTTCTCCACCCCGATCCCTCCTAACGCCATGGCAACGGAGGTCGAGGAACTCCGCCTGAAGCTGGCGGAGGTAGTCTGCAAAGAACAGGCCGAGCGTGAAAAATTTCGCCTCGAGCAGGTGACGGCACAGGAGCTGTCACGCTACCACCAGCAGCGAATCAGGTCGCGCCTGAACCCCCGTCCAGGGGCGCGCCCTGAACTTTGACGACGAGAACGACCTGGCCCGCGTGGCCGAGCGCGCGATCTGCGAGAACGCGCCACCAGGAGGAAGCGCCCGGCCCCCACCAGGGTCGACGGCGATGGGCGCTCCACCTCCACCCAACCGCACACCTCCCAGGGATCAGCTGCGGATAGTGGTCTCCTCATGGGGGCAAGACGCGAATGGCCTACCACTGTTCTCCACCCCGATGGACAACCTCGTGGCGGGCCGAGCAGCGGCCGACAACATCACGGCCACTGGTGACGGCGCCCTACAGATCTAGTACGTCAGGGCCCTGCTCGCAAAGGCGGTCGAGCAGCAAAACGCAGGCGCCGACTCGCAGGGTCGGGTGTACTCGCGTTCTTCGGGCAGCAGAGCAGCCTCAAGCGGCCGCCCATTGGCGGCAAACACCCTCAACTGCCTGCCACCAGAGCCACTGCAGCTCCAGCATCGATCCGCGAACGCGACACTCTCCACCAACGACCCCAGGCCAGAGACCAACTTCGTCGCCGCCAACGGTCAGCCCATCGTTGCCCGCACCCACATCATCAACAACCAAAGCTGGCGCGCACGCCAGCCCGACGACCTGCGACACACCCTAACCAATCGCCGCGACGGTGAGCCGATGGGGTCGCTAAGCCGACTCGGGCCCAGGTGCTTCGGACCGATGATCCGATGCGAAAAATACCCGGCGAACTTCAAGGCGCCGAAGGAAATAGAGAAGTACGACCCTTCGTACGACCCCTCCGTGTGTCTGTATACATACCTCATGGCGATGGTGATCGCTAGCCACACCGACCTGCTAGCCGCCCGTTACATCCCCTTGATGATGGAGGGGACGTGCAGGCAGTGGATCAACACCCTCCCCCAGGATAGCATCAACTCCTGGGAAGAGATGCGCGACGCCTTCGTCAGGCACTTCGAGTGCTCCTACACCCGCGCCACCACCATCGAGGACCTGGAGCGATGCGTCCAGGGACCCCGCGAGTCGACCCGCAACTGGGTCCAGCGGTGGCAAGAAATATGGTACAACGCGGTCGGCATCCACCCGGACACCGCGATCCATTGCTTCAAGATATCGTGCCGCTACGAGCCCTTGGTCGCCAAGCTCAAGCGACATTCTCGCACGCTCGACAACATACCAGACCTCCTCGAGATCGCCAAACGGTACGCGGAGGAAGACCCAAACCAGGAAACCGATGACGAGTCGGGAGGCCAACGCCGCACGAGCGGCAACGACAACGGACGATGGTCCGACCTACGCTACAACAACACTCGCCTCACTGGCAAGCGCCGCAGTGACGGGCGAGTCGACTTCGTCGCCAATGCCGGGCACGCGCAGCGCGAGCCCAAGAGCTTCTGCCGCGACGGAGGGCAACGCCGCGACGGCGGCAACTACAAGGCGAAACCAAGGTTCGACCCCGCGGCCCTCCTTAACCGACCTTGTGCGTTTCACAACAGGGAAGGGAAGCCCGCCACGCACACGACCGCCGACTGCCACACTCTCAGGGAGATTGAGAAGGCACGGCGAGCATGGTAGGACCCCGACAACAATCCGCCAAACGGCGTAAAATTCGACAATGTGGCCGGCTCGCTCTATACCTTCATAGGCTTCAACACGAAGCGCGAGAAGAAGGTCATCGCCCGCGCCGTCGTCGTCAAACGCAGTGGCCCAGGTGGACGTTCCCCAGTTCCTTAACTAGTCAGAGCAGCCCATCACCTGGAGCCACCAGGACCACTCGCCACGCATCGAGTACCCGGGCCGAGTCGCCCTGGTGGTCAAGCCTAAGGTGGGCGACTACTGGCTCCCCAAGACATTGATGGACGGCGGCAGCTCCATCAACATCCTGTACCTGGACACCTTCAGGCGACTGCGGCTCCCGCAGTCGATGGTCGAGACGACCTACACCACATTCCACGGCATCGTCCCCGGTCGGAAGGCGTACCCGATCGGCAAGGTCACGCTGCCAGTCACCTTCGGCACACCAGCAAACTTCCGCACCGAGCGGATCGTCTTCGAGCTGGTACCCTTCGACAGCCCCTACCACTGCGTCCTGGGGCGCCAGGCGTTCGCCAAGGTCATGGCAGCGCCCCACTACGTGTACAACGCGATGAAGCTCCCCGGGCCGTGCGGCGTCATCACCATCAACGGCGACCCCGACATGGCCGCCGAGTGCGAAGCCAAAGGAGCCGAACTCGCCGACGCCGTCATCGCGGCAGAGACCAACCACGCCGACGAGCTCGCCAAGTACGCGAGCGGGGCCAACAACGATGATCCCACCATACTCAAGAAGCCCAATTTGGAGGGCGCAAACACCTCAGCCTTCGAGGCAACGACGCACACCCGCACCGTCGAGCTGGTCCCAGGCGACTCCAACCAGACGGTGACGATCGGGACGGGCATGAGCCCAGCCTAGGAAGGCGTGCTCATCGAGTTCCTCCGTGAGAACAGGGACATCTTCGCATGGAAGCCCTCTGACATGCCTGGTGTCCCTAGGGAACTCACTGAGCACAAACTAAACGCCGACCCCAAAGTGCGACCCGTCAAGCAGTCGCTGCGGCCCTTCAATAAAGAGCGCCGCCGAGCTATCGCCGAGGAGGTGCAGCGTCTACTCGCTGCAGGCTTGATCCGGCCAATCAAATACTCCAAGTGGCTGGCAAACCCAGTCCTGGTCGAGAAGAAGAATGGGACATGGAGGATGTGTATCGACTACACAAACTTAAACAGTGTCTGCCCGAAGGAGCAGTTCGTCCTCCCGCGGATCGACCAAATAATCGACTCCACCACGGGCTCGGAGTCACTGTGTTTCCTTGATGCCTACTCTGGGTACAACCAGATCAAAATGGCTGTCGAGGACGAGAAGACGGCGTTCATCACGCCATTCGGAGCCTTCTGCTACACCGCCATGACCTTCGGCCTCAAGAACGCCGGGGCGACCTACCAGCGGTGCATGCAAGAGTGCCTCGCGAGCCAAATCGGCCGAAACATCCACGTCTACATCGATGACGTGGTCGTAAAGTCCGCTCGCCAGGGTGACCTACTCGCCGACCTAGCGGAAACATTCGCCAACTTGAGAAAATACAAGATAAAGCTCAACCCAGGAAAATGCACCTTCGGTGTACCAGCAGGGCAACTACTGGGGTACGTCGTCTCCAAGCGCGGGATCGAGGCAAACCCCACCAAAATCGACACGATCGCTCGACTCGGCAAACCCGAGTGCCTGCGTGACGTCCAGAAGCTGGCCGGGCGAGTAGCGGCTCTCAGTCGCTTCATCCCCTGCCTGGGTGAAAAGGCGATGCCCCTATACCGCCTGATGCGCAAGAACCCCACCTTCCAGTGGGACAAGGAGGCGGACGACGCTCTCCGCGACCTCAAGAAGGTGCTACTCGCAGCACCACTACTCGCCGCCCCCGTCGACAAAGAACCCATGCTGGTCTACGTCGCGGCTTCCGAGCGCGTCGTCAGCGCCGTCATGGTCGTCGAGCGGCCGGAGGAAGGAAAAGAGCGCCCGGTACAGCGACCGGTGTACTACATCAGCGAGGTCCTCACCGAGTCGCGCCAGCGATACCCACAGTACCAGAAACTGGTATACGCGGTCTTTAGAGCACAGCAGCGCCTGCCGCACTACTTCCAGGAGCACCCGATCACGATCGTCTCCTCAGCACCGTTGCAGGACATCATCCGCAACCGCGAGGCGACCGGGCGAGTCGCCAACTAGGCCTTCGAAATCGGCGTCCACAACATCAAATATGAGCCACGAAAAGCGATCAAGTTGCAGGCTCGAGCGGACTTCATCGCCGACTGGGAAGAGGCCCAGCAGCCAGAAAAGCTGCCATACCTCCACTACTGGAGCCTGCACTTCGACGGCTCCAAGAACACGGATGGCGCAGGAGCAGGGATCGTGCTTACTTCACCGAAGGGCGACAAGCTCCGCTACGTTCTCTGCCTCGACTTCGCCCCCTGCACCAACAACATGGCCGAGTACGAGGCACTACTCCACGGCATGCGAGCTGCCAAGGAGATGAACGTCAACCGCCTACGCTGCTACGGAGACTCCGACCTCGTCGCTAGGCAAGTCGCTGGCACTTGCGACGCCATATCTCCCACCATGGCGGCATACCGCCAAGCAGTAGACAAGCTAGGGGGACACTTCGCAGGCAGAAGAATGAGAAGGCCGACGCACTCTCTCGCATCGGGTCGGCTCGACTCGCACCACCCGCCGGCGTCTTCCTCGACACGATCACCAAGCCATCAGTCTCTCCCCCAAGGGAGATCGACATCGGAGTCCCGCTGCAACCAGAGGCAGCCCTGGTCGCACTCATCGCCGAGCCAGACGACTGGACCAAGCCGTACATCGCCTACCTGGAGGCTGGCACCTTGCCGGCAAACGAGACAGATGCCCGGATGGTTGCACGCCGATGCAAATCCTTCACCATCATCGACGGCGAGCTCCACAAGCGCAGCGTGATCGGCGTGTTCCAACGCTGCGTCCAACCTGCCGAAGGACGCAAGATCCTCCACGACATCCACTCCGGCGACTGCGGCCACCATGCCGGCGCCCGCTCTCTGGTCGCCAAGGCTATGCGGCACGGCTTCTACTGGCCCATCGCATACGCCGATGCCGTCGACATTGTCCAGCGGTGCGCCGGGTGCCAGAAGTACGCCAACCAGACACACGTGCCGAGCTCAGCGCTCAAGACAATCCCCATCACCTGGCCATTCGCTGTGTGGGGTATGGACATGGTAGGCCCCTTCAAAAAGGCCCCCTCCGGCTTCACCCACCTCCTGGTCGCGGTCGACAAATTCACAAAGTGGGTGGAGGCCAAGCCAGTCCGGAAATGCGACGGGAAGACCGCCACCAAATTCCTACGCAAGCTCATATATCACTACGGCTTCCCAAACAGCATCATCACGGACAACGACACCAACTTCGCCAAAGGAGCCATGGCCGAGTTCTGCGAGGAACACCACATCCGGCTCGACCTCGCGTTAGTCTCCCACCCGGAGTCCAACGGCCAGGCGGAACGGGCCAACCAGAGCAACCTCCACGGCCTAAAGCCGCGGCTCCAAGTACCACTCGAGGGCACCGCCGAGTGCTGGGTCGAGGATCTACCCTCCGTCATCTGGGGCATCCGCACCTCGGTCAACAGGTCGACAGGGTTCACCCCCTTCTTCATGGTGTACGGCGCCGAGGCAGTCATGCCCACCGACCTCGAGCACGACTCGCCAAGGGTCGTTCACTACACGGAGGCTGCGAACGAACTCACACGGCAGGATGGAGTCGATCAACTCGATGAGGCACGCGACCTAGCTCGCTCACGCACCGCTATATACCAGCAAGGACTCCGCCGCTACCACAGCCGGCGGGTGAAAACTCGCACCTTCCAAGAAGGCGACCTGGTGTTGCGCCTCATCCAGGACAAGAAAGGCATGCACAAGCTTTCCCCCCGTGGGAGGGACCATTCGCCATCGGGCGAGTACTCGACAACGACGCCTACTACCTCATCGACGTCCGCGGGGACGGCAAACTCGACGTCAAGCGACCATGGAATGTAAACCTCCTACGGAAGTTCTACTCCTAGAACCCCACATATGTATCCTCCAGCCGCTATAAAATAAAAAAGAATTGGTTACCGCAAATTGTGTCTACTCTCCGTGTCTTGTGCCACTCGCACTCGTAATAACAGCGTCAAGCTAACTGCAGAAGTCAACCTCTGGTACAGCGATCGGCACGGCCAAGTAGTGCGCTAGAAGGGCACTGGGTTACCCTAGGTCTTGTAACGTCCACGAAAAACGCCTACCCGGAGCCCCATTGGAGTCGCCTAGCTCGACTGGCTCAACGAGCCAAGACAACTGCCTTCGCTTCTCACAGTGACCATGATCCTCCGCATCCTCGACACAGCGACTCGAACGGCCAAGTACCACGCTCGGGGACTGACGACCAGTTCAGCGCGAGCGGCTAGGGAAAATGCCAAGTATGAGAGCATGCCCAGGAATCGCCATGCGACTGACCCGACGGGCCAGGCAGGAGTGATGCGCTCACCCTAACGCGCCAAGTCCTCACCCACCCTCGAGTCGCGCCTAGAACAACCAAGTACCACGCTCGGGGACTCGGCTAATTGACCTCGTTCGCACAAGGGAAAACGGTGAAGTACAGAGCACTCATGGGAGTCGCCTTGCGACTGGCTTTCCGAGTTCGGGCGAGTCGACCTCAATAACAAAACATTCAAAACCGCAAACACATAACAAACGAGGTAAACCCCATAAAAAAGGGCGGACGTGCTCGGGGACTCGTTCAACCCTCAATCAGAAACACACGACAATTCATAAAATAACACGATATCTCATTATATCATGTAGCAATTGTCGCAAAATACAAAGTATGCCCAACGGCAGAACTGCTACTAACGCCCCAGGGCACAATATTTTCCTCCGCAAGCTTCGACGACGACTCGCCAACACCCTTGTGATTGCGAATAAAGGGAGTGTACGGGTTTGACGGGTACGTCTTCAGCTCACCCGCCATCGCTGCACGGAAGGGTTGCTCGATCTTGAAGTCCCGGTGCTGCGGCTCGGGGGTCGTTGGGTGCGACGACCATCTCCTGATAAGGAAGGAGGTCGCCCATCGCCCAGATGCGCTCGGAGTATACCGCGGCGCGGTCCGTCAACTTCAGCACCTCGAAGATCTCCCCCGAGCCAGTCGACGACGGGTAGCCACTCGTCACGTCGTCCAGGTCGAAGTCCTCCGGGAAGTGAGCGAGCACAAGGCTGAGCGCCGTCGCCGCTCCGCGTCGGAACGCCGATCGCGTCATGAACTCGACGACCGACGGCTCCTTCTCCAAGTATCGCCACACCTCGACGAGGTCGCTGGGAATCACTTCCGTGGGCGACATCTCCTGAAGATACGCTCATATACATGTCGCCGACAACGTGGCCGAGTCGACCAGTGTGGCTACACATTGCCGTGCGTCGAACGAATTCGCCTCTTCCACGCTATCAATGATCCGACCTGCGGACAGAAGGTGACAGTGAATACATCAAAAATTACACAATGCATATGTTACAGGCAGAGGCAGGCACACTCACCAATCAAAGGGCGGGAGAGCTCCGTGATGAAGTTTTGAAGAGCGGAGTAATCATCTTGAAGCCCAGCAACAAGGGCGTCGGAAACCTTACGCTCCTCAGCGGCAGCCGTAACTGCAGCCTTGGCTCGCCCATCCGCCGAGGTCGCTTCCTCCTTCGCTTCCTTCAGCTCGCGCTCAAGGTCGGCGATCCGCCGTTCCGCCAAACTCAACGACGATTGCGCTGTCGTCAGCTCACTCGCCGGGACAAGGTCCTGGCGAACCTCTTCTGCCTTCGCAGCAATCGCTTGGAGTCCCTTGTTCGCCTCTTGAACGGCGACAAGTTCCTTCTCCGCGCGACACTTCGCAGCCAGCCGGTCGGCTGATTCACGCTGCAAACCCTGTGCCAAAGTGAAACAGTTAGCAAAATCAAAAACCTAAGTGCCTACCCGCTGAAATTCAGCGACTAGACACTCGGGGACTGGCGATCAAAAACCTAAGTGCCTACCCGCTGAAATTCAGCGACTAGACACTCGGGGACTGGCGATCAAAAATACTGAGCGCCCACCCGCTGAAACTCAGCGAATGCGCACTCGGGGACTGGGCGCAAGGAATAAAAGTACAACACTAAAAGAATCTGACCACTGCATTTCAGTGGCCCGATCCTCGGGGACTGGACATACCTGGATGGCCGCGCCCAGCATGCCATGAAGTTGTAGTTCGAACATGGAGGTGAGAAGAGCCGGAGTATGCCCGCGACGTTGCTCGACCTCCATCTCGGCGACCCCAGGTGCGCGGCTCGATGGCGTGGTACCACTCGCCGTGGCCGCTCTGGCCATGAAGCGCGGGAAGGTCGCGATGGACGCACCGGCACCAAAAGAGGCCGGCTCGGTCACCCCTGGAGAGGGAGCACCCTCCTTGATTGCCGAGGCCGCCACTGCCGCAGGATCACTCGGGGCCACTGTCGTGTCGTCAGACACCGTGACGACCTTGTCGCTCTTGGCCTTCTTGGCACTGCCTGTGGGGGCAGCGACCTCGTCAGCCTTCCTCTTCCGAGAGGGGTCCTCCTCGGCGACGACTGGCGGCACCTTGGCCACGGACGGATGGCCTGTCTTTTTAACCCCAGTCCTGCAAATCGAGAATATGAGCAAAGTCGTTCGACTACAAGAAAAAATAAAGTAGGTGAATAAAACTCACTTGGCGACTGGAATGAACCGTAGCCCCGTGCGGATGCCGGACGGCTTTTCCAGTTCGGGGCCCAGTCGTCGACTGAGGCCCATCTCCAGGACGTCGTGCGCCCATGACACGGACGGCTTCTTCGTCGTTGAGGCCACGACAGGAGCTTCTGAAACGTTTTCGGCGGGAGCTTCCCTGAGCGGCAAAGCTGCCGCGACCGGAGCAGCCCCCGACCCAGAGACTGGGGCGAACGGCGGAGGCATCGAGGCCAGAGGCACCTCGCTCTGGACGGCGGTGATATCTGGCGCCGCCATCGTCTGTGGCACTTCACCCTTGGCCAGACTGGTGGCGTCGGAGCTGCTTGGCGAATGAGGCGGAGATGCCTGTCTCGGTGGCTTCGTCTTCCTCTTCGGAGGAGCCTTCACCTCCTTCTTCTTCTTCTTATTCTTCGACGGAGTGGCCTCGCGACGCGAGGTGTGCTCGGGGAGCTCATCGTCGTCATCGTCATGACGTTCGAGGCTTTTGCTCGCTTCGAGCTCACGCTGCCGCTGTCTGCGAGTTTTTCGGACCAGCGGGGCGACCTCTTCCTCGGATTCGTCGTCGTCGCCGCTCCTGTCACTCTCGACGCCGCCCCTTGCTGGAGGCGATTCTCCCCCCTCCTGGACGGACGAGCTCGAATTCTCGTCGTCCGCGGGCGGGAGCCACCCTTCCACCACTTGAAATAATTGCAATAGGCATAAGACAATATCAGTATAACCGCGACAACATTGACTACGACTGCGAATGATAGAAAAATGACTTACCGTCGGGGCTGGATGCTTCGCGGTGTAGGGGGCGACCCCAGCCTTCGCGTCGAGGTACGCCGCCTGGGTGATCTTCTTCAACGCCAGGAGGTAATCCTTGAGTTGCCACTCGGCGAGGTAGGATTTCGTCGAGTCCTCCCGGCCCGTGTACTCGTACATGTAGTGGTCACGGCGGGCCAGGGGGACGAGTCGCCGCCCGAGCCAGCAATTATACAAGTTGATGGGCTGGAGACCTTTCTTCTTCAGGTCGCGGATGGTCTGAAGAATTTCATCCACAACCATCCGCTGGTCTGTTGGAAGCTTGCCGACTTGGAGTCGGCGCGGTTCGGGCCGGTCGGCGGAGTATCTTGGGATCGCCACCTCGCCGTCTGGAGTCGCCTCGGTGACGTAAAACCAAGACTTCTTCCATTCACTCGCCGCCTTGGCAGGTAGCATCAGATCAAAAAAGGAAGCCTTCGACTTCAATTGAAATGTCAGGTCGCCCGCAGCAAGCATTGGGCCGCCCGCTTCTTCGCGACTGATCCTCCCGCGGAACAGATCTTGCCATAGGGGGAAGTAGGGCCTGCAGCCCAGGTAGCACTCGCAGAATGCTATGAAAATGGCGAGCTACTCGATGCTGTGCGGGCCCAGGTCCGACGGCTGGATCCCGTAGAAAGCGCAGAAGCGCCGGAAGAAAAGGGATGTGGGGAATCCCAGCCCCCGCTCTAGGTGGCAGGTGAAGCAGACGAACTCTCCCTCGCGCGGGTCCGGAGTCACCTCACCGGCCGCGGGGATGCGCCACCTGCCGAAGCGCAGGATCCCGGCCTCCTCAAAGGACGCCAGTTGCGCTCTCGTGCTCTTGGACCTGCCCCATGGTTCGGTGGAGGGAGCCATTGGTGGGAGGATTCGTGGGGGTCGGAGGATTTCGGTTTGGCTGGATCGCGACGCGGAGGAAAGCGAAGGTGCACGCAATCGGAGGAAATGACGAGGAGGTGGTTCTCCGATCGCCTACCATTCCCTTTATATAGCGGCTGTTACCCGCCAAATCAGGGAGCCGTTACTACGAGGTGATTATGCCAAAAGTTACCGTTGGATTACCCCAATGGCTAGTTTGACTCGTTTTGACGGTCCACCTTCGGCCACTCGGCTCGCCGACCCGATCACTACAACAGTGACTGAATATTTCGCCGACCCGTTCGCCAAAGCTGCGACCAGAATGACTAGTTTCCTCCTTTATTCAGGAGCCCGCCGCCGATTCGACTGGATGCCTGCATTGAAGCCGTATGCTCCGACTGCCAGCAACCACCTGCGCCCAATCGACGACGGCCTCGGGGACTACTGATGGGGATATGCCTACCGGGGTATACCCAGCAGGACGTTTCTGACTGGTCCACGGCCTGACGAGTGGGCCTGCAAGACGGCGACTGGATCAAGACCTGGCGCGGATCCAAGCAACTGGAAGCTGAAGGCCCAGGAGAGTAGATAGGCCCAGTCGGATTAGGTTAAACGAGTACCGAAACCTTGACAGATTCGGTTGAGATTTGTAAACACTAGGGAGGGTGAGTCTATATAAACCTCCCTACAGGGCGTGTAGACGTACGCTCCATCATACACCCAAGCGACTCGCCGCCTAGCCGCCGAGCTCGCCCCATTGTACCACCATCATAATACAATCTAGCAGGAGTAGGTCTTTACCCTCCGGGGGGCCGAACCTGGGTAAAACCCTGTGTTTCCGCCCTCATCTCGCACCTCATATGGCTGGCCGCCCTTTCCCCTCATTCTACTACTCGCTGCCGATTGCAGCATCTGCCGTGACCATTCCCACTACACCTTGGGTTTCTTTGCAGGAGCGGTAGCTTTATTGCCGACCTTCTTGTAGTTACCCTTCTTCTTAGGATTGCCTTCCTTCTTAAAATTGGTGGTCTTATTGACCATCAACACTTGGTGCTCTTTCTCAATCTCCACTTCCGCAGACTTCAACATGGAGAAGAGTTCACGCAACGACTTATCCATGCGCTGCATGTTGTAGTTCATCACGAAGTTCTTGTAACTAGGTGGTAGTGATTGGAGGACACGATGAATACCCAACGCATTAGGAATCGTTATTCCCAGATCTGCAAGTTTATTCGCGTGCCCAGGCATCTTAAGCACATGCTCGCTAATGGAGCTACCCTCTTCCATCTTGCAGTTAAAGAACTTCTCGGAGGCTTCATAGCTTTCAACAGCTGCATGAGTCTCGAATATCATTTTTTGCTCACAGACAATATCATAAGGTTGACGGTTCTCAAACCGCTTCTGAAGCTCCGATTCCAAACCGTACAAGATGGCACACTAAAATGTGGAGTATTGATTCTTTCGAGTGAGTAAAACATTCTTCACCTCATCGGTAGCATCATCTGTAGGCGGGTCACCCAGCGGTGCATCCAGCACATAGGTCAACTGACCAGCATTGAGGATAATACTCAAGTTGCGGAACCGGTCCGTGAAGTTACTTCCATTGTTTTTCAACTTTTCTTTCTCTAGGAACGCATTAAAATTGATGGTAGGGGCCGCCATGATCTACAACATATTTACAAAGAGTTTAGACTAATTTTATGATAAATTGAGTTCATATTTACTACTTAAATTAACTAGGTGAACTCCCACTCAAAACAACATCCCTCACATTGTTTTAGTGATCACACGAACCAAATCCACTACACCAAGTCTGATCATCACGAGAGATGATGTAGTTTCAAAGGCGAACAATCAACATGTTCATCATATCAGTCATATGACTCATGCTTTACCTTTCGGTATTCCGTGTTCCAAGACCATGTCTGTACATTCTAGGCTCGTCAAGGTTAACCTTAGTATCTGCATGTGCAAATCTGGCTTGCACCCGTTGTATGCACACGTAGAATCTATCACACCCAATCATCACGTGGTGCTTCGAAATGATGAGTCTTAGGAATGGTGCCTACTAAGGACGAACACTTTATTACTTGATATTTAGTGAGAGGGATCATATTATAATGTTATCGTCGCAATCTAAGCAATACAAGATGCATAAAAGGATTAACATCACATGTAATTCATAGTATGTGATATGATATGTTCTTTCTTCTTGTGCCTTCGATCTCCATATCTAAGCACGAACATGATCTCCATCATCACCGGCGTGGTGTCAAGGTTAATGGCTCCGCTTTATGGTTGTACTCCACCATCAACAACTATTGCAACTACTTGATGAATAGACACACAAGTCTTAAATGGAATTTAAAGACAACCATAAGGCTCCTGCCGGTTGCCAACTTAATTACAATAAGGATCATTGCATACATCACATATAATCACAATCATGGCCATATCATATCACAACACAAGCCCTGCAAAAACAAGTTAGACGCCTCTAATCTTTTTTGCGTGTTTTACGTGCCTAGGGATTTTGCATAAGAACCGTTCTGACATACAAACATGAACCACAACATTGATACAAGTATTGTTAAGTGCCTATTGTAAATTGAATCTTCACTATGGTGGGAGAGACAAACACCCGCAAAGCCACTTGGTGCAATGCAAGTTGCACGTTGAGCGTGGAGCAAGTCTCGTGTACGATGACATGTAAGGTTAGCCCGGGTCGCTTCATCCCACCATCCCGCAAGATGCAAAGTACACAAAAAACAATCGACAACAAAAGCATCAACACCCACAAAACTATTGTGTTCTACTCGTGCAACAGATCTACGCATAGACACGGCTCTAATACCACTTTAGGGGTTCGCAGCATGGAAAACAAAAAAAATCTATCACAGGAACACACAAAAGCCAAGATATAATCTATGAGATCGGTGCAACGAGTTTGTAGAGTACTAACCCTCGTATATCCACAACGTTTTGACGAGATTGGATTCTCGTGGTTGATGTAGTCATTCACTTGCCGATCTCAAGGTCGCGCAGACAATCCTTCCGGCGCCACGTTCTGGCAGTGCTTCCGTATTCGGTCACACGTTCGGTACTCGATGAATACCTTCCTCTCCCTTGTTCTAGCAGGCAGCAGAGGTTGTAGATCTCCTCGCGATTCCAGAAGCATGACGGTGTGGTGGTGGAGGTGGAGGAGTAGATCCTGCAGGGCTTCACCTAAGCCGGAGCAGGTATGGTGGAGGAGAGAGGGCCTCGGCGGCTAGGGCATAGGCTCCAAGGGGAGGATGCGCCGGCGGCTTGGCGTGTAGGCGGTGACGGCTTGGAGGGCTTGGGGCAAGACGGCGGCGGCCTAGGGTTTTGGGGTGGAGAGGTGGGGCGCCCAACTCCTTAAATGGGTGGGGGAGGCGTCAAGGGGAGGCCGAGTCCTCCCCCAACTCCCTCTTGGCCGACGGATTGGGGAGGGAGAGGTAAACCTCTCCCCTCTAGGTTTCCTCTGCTCCCTCCACTAGGCTTTGACTTTCAATTTAGGATTTGACTTTTTCAAACAATTGTTTGATCTAATCAAACTAGAGTTTGATTTATATCTTCCTATTTCCTATCCAAGCATCCTCGGGTATGATGCAACCATTCCACATTGGTATGGAACATTCCAAGTGCCCCTCCCCCGGGGTGGTGTACCTTCTAGAACATTCTAGAATCTTTCTGTCAAAATACCAAAAACATTTTCTGAACCCTGGAAATTGACTTTCCTTATGTGAATCTTATTCTTTGGACTATTTCGGATCTCCGCGTGATGTCTTGGATCCAATCCAAGACTCCAAACATCATTTGGTCTCCAACTCATATTCCATATCTACTAAACAACATTGAATCCTTAAGTGTGTCTCCCGACGGTTCGTGAACTATGTAGACATGATCGAGACACTTCTCCGATCAATAACCAATAGAGGAATCTAGAAATTCATATGGCTCCCACATATTTCTACGATTACATTATGATCGAATGAACCATTTACATACGATACCGATTCCCTTCGTCGCGCGATACTTTAATTATCCGAGGTTTGATCGTCGGTAACTCTATACCCAGTTCAACCTCGTTACCGATAAGTACTCTTTACTCGTTCCATGATATGACATCCCTTGTGACCTATTCACGTGCTTGCAATCCAATTGGATGACATTCCACCGAGAGGTCCCAGAGTATGTCTATCTGTCATATGGATGGACAAATCCCATTCTTGTTCTATGTGCCTCAACACATACTTTCAGAATACCTAATTCCACCTTTATAACCACCCAGTTACGAAAGTGGTGTTTGATGCCATCAAAGCATTCATCCGGTGATGGTGATTAACATGATCTCATGGTTGAAGGATTAGGTTACTATGTATTTGAAATCTTGTAGCAAACAGACTCTAAATGACTTGATATTACGCTACGCTTACTATAGGAGTGTGTCCATCATATCATTGTCCTAATGGCATGATCTTATTATTAACAACATCTAATGTCCATGATCAGGAAACCATGATCCTCTATTAATCAACAAGGTAGTTCAACAAGAGGCTTACTAGGGACTTCTTTTATGTTTACAAAACACACAAGTATTAATGTTTCTGGTTAATAGAATTATAGCATGGGATGTGATGAACACATCATCCATCATGATGTATCTTTTCTTGTGCGCATCACTATTAGTGTCAATCAAGTTGAAATTGTGCATGGTGAATATGCAAGTGGATAACATGCTTATCATGGCAATCATCAAAATCTCAAAAAATTGAGAAAGCCATGGGGGCAATATCATTACAAACCCTATGATAAGTATTGTTGCAAGCAAAACAAGTGATAGACAAATTATTTAACTTATTGCAAGCAATGGGAGGGGATAACTATCATGACCAAACATTTCCGAAGCAATTGGAGGATACACAAAAGATGTATAGCATGGCATGGTTATGGAAAATGTATCGCTATCAAACAATTCCACATGATCAATATTATGCAAAGGCAAAGCATCACATGGTAATATGAATGAAGCATATGTAATGTTACAAGTATCATCCATAGCCTGCATATCCTCACAATTCATCATGTCCACTAGTGGGATCATGGCATCATTAACACCCTTATTTGTACCTTGTTCATACCTCTCATATGAGTGGGTATTGTGGTAGTAGTGGCCTCCTTGTGGCGGACTTTGTCTTCTTGATGTAGCCATGGCATAGCATCATCTTCATCCACCATGTACATCTTCTCCATTTGAGGCATCATTACATCGTGGCTTGGCGCTTCTTCATTCATGTAACCTAGCACAACATAAGAGAACACACTAGAGGTATAGAGTAAGTCGTTAGAAATCGAAATGGTCTCACTTGACCTATCAACTACCACTCTCAACTCACTCGGTGTATCACTCATGCCCTCAAGTAGAATCACTCAATCTCACATAAGGCGGAGTCACTCATCTCACTCTTATTCTCACTCAAGTGGGCTAAGTGGCTTTCATACTCACATGGGATTGGTATCACATCATCACTCAAGCATATAGGGATAGGCTCGGTTTGCTCAACTCCATGCGCCTCCTTTGGTGAAGGGAAAATCTCATGCTTGGCATTCTCAACTCTATCGCCTCCAAAGTGGGATGCCATAATATGGACATCATCACTTGCCTCCTCGGTCAAAGGGAAAATCCCATGCTCGACTATTATGTCGCCATCTTGTAGTAGTGGTGGAAGTAGGCTCATGTTGTTGTCGAGAGCAATACTCGGATCAACTTTATCACAAACTTGTCCTTGTCTTCCTCCTTCTTGAAGTGTATAATATTCACTCGAAGCTTGCTCATCATCTTCCATGACCACCTTGTATTTTGTAGACATCCTCTTAACGTACTCGTACAACTTGGCAAAGTAGAAGTCTTCGTTCCTAATTCATGAAGGTGCATGATTCATCTTAGATGTCAAGCGTTGGCATTGAAGCTTGATGGTGTGGACAAAGGCTTGCTCTTGGTGCCATTTTGGTGGTGGTACTAGTAGTCGAAGGTCCTTATGATGGTGTCGATGGAGGTCATTGGTGTGCCTTGCTGAAGGTTGATGTAGGTGGCACACTTGGTCATCCACATGACGCTCGCGACGATGATCACTTGCCTTATCACTATTATTGTTATGGTGGCACCTTATTGAAGTTGTCTCCTTGTGTTTTTCGAGCATGCTCATGGTTTTGGCAAAGTTGCTGTCCATGATGTTCATGAGCTTGACGAAGTTGTTGTCCTTGAAGTCGTCCATGTTTGGGGAGTGATTATTGGTGTAGTACTCCGTATCTCCCAAGCACGTGGAGCCATTGCTAGTGTAGTTCTCCATCATGTCATCTATGCTTGTGGAGTTGATGTTAGTGTGGCTCATCATGGTTCTGAAGTTCCTAGACATGATTCACAATACCAAGTGGTGCATATGTAAGTTGTAGTGGGTGTTAGAGAAACAACGTCAAACCTTACTTTATATTGGAAGATAGTATCGTGCGAGTGGCCACTTGAGAGCAATAAACCAAGCAAAGTGAAGTGACAAAGAAACCTAAACCCAACTAATAACCAAAAAACACACAAGGCTTATGGTGGATGGGTATGTAAAATGGCATGTCAAGGATGCAATCCAAGATCAAGATATTGTAATGCTGAGAAAGAGACGCTAGTTCGATTGCATATAATTGGTGGGCTACAAGATTTTCACAATAAGTACCACACCTACAAGATGTTCATCGAGATTACGCTTCCTATTATATGAGGAAATTGTATCTTCTTTTTTATTTCTCTCCTTTTTTCTCTATTTGTTTGTATCACTCTTTTTCTTTTACTTTTCACTTGCCTCTTCCTTGTGCCAAAAACTATACAAGATAACTATATGACTTGGAATTTTACAAGGTATAAAATGTGCAAATCCCAAGCAATCATAATAGGAACTAGTCTCAGTAGTTGTTTGTTGGTTGCAAAGACAATGTAGTTCACAAAGGAATGCAAGTGGGGAGAAGTCGCGAAACGTTTGTACCTTTCGTCAATGATCTTCACCCTTTATTGTTGGAATACACCTTACTCATGGAATTTGGATGAAGTAGATAGTATGAACAATGGCCATGATGATGTAGAGCCTTCTCCTCTTCGAAACGAGTTAAAGAAGACCAAAATCTGAGTTCGAATGCAAGAGTTATGCTCAAAACCATGAAACAGTTTTTCCGTCTGGAGGGGGGCGGAGACTCCGGGGTTGGGGCCCGGAGACTCCGGTCTGGAGTCACTAACTCCGGAAACTCCAGTACTGGGCTAGAGACTATGGTCCGGTCGATTCCAGGACGTCAAGAACTTGTCAGGGGCGCGTTTTGGGAGAAAAAAGTCCAATCAAAACCACAAATTGATGGGGGGGTCAAGGAATTAGGCTATGGGAACACATGGGAAGGTAGATCAAAAAGTTTAGCAAGTAATCCATGGATCAAAACCTACCAAAACTCACTCAAACCTCACATCGATCCAAAACACGAAATTGGGCTCTCTTTTGGGGAATTTCGAATTTTTGGTGGATAGAAGATTTTTTTGGGGGAAATCCGTGAGAAACTTGGGCTCTGATGCCAGAATCATAGGGGTTAACCTCAAGGGTGGTCTGATATTCACGGATTTCATGGTCAAATCGATGGGAAAAGTGAGGGAAAAGGAGAAGGTAGCAGAAGTGAACTCACACCTCACGAAGAACATGATGAACACACGCAAACACAACACGATACAAGACCTATTGATCCCTTCGACGGCCACTGGTCCGATAGGATCCTCGCAAGGAAACATTGGTCAACGTTCTCATCAAATCCACATCGGAGAGGGAATAACACCTTGGATAGGATCTTGATAACTTAACTAGAGCAAACTCAAAGTAAAGACCTTGTACAACTAAGGATGCTCAAAGGCACAATCCATAGAGGTCGGTGATGATAGGGTTCCCTCATGAAGGGAATGAGATATAACTAGAAGTGATCCATCTTAGGGGTTTCTAGTCGATCATCTATGTCTAGTGTTTACAATGGAGGGGTGGGGATATTTATAGGCCAACTACATAAACAAGGGTAGTTTGGGGATCAAAGTAGGGTTGGAAAGGAATAATGGGTGTACATGGGAAGTGGCCTTGCTATTGGTCGAAGGCCCATCACTCAGCCAGAGACTCCGGGGTGCGGGGGCTAGAGACTCCGGTGTGACTGGAGACTTCGGTGTAGTCTCTGGTGTAGACTCCGGGGTGCTCGTTGTAGCTTACGTTACTTGGGTCAGAGGACTGGTGGGAGTCCTGGGGCAGAGTATTCGTGGTGCGCATGCCGAAGACTCCGGGGTTCGCAGGCCAGAGACTCCGGTGCTGCAGATGCTGCTTCTTCCTTTTCCTCTTCCAAGCCACCGCCTTGTCGGTCTTGGTGCTTTGGGATTCCTCTCTTGCCTCCACACTTGTTGGTGTGAGCCTATCATGGTCATGGGACGGAGTATGAAGTAGTATACCATACAATAGGGTAGGAAGTGCACTCGCGTAGAGGATAGGATTCACCTTTGGAGTCCATGATGACTTGGCATAAGTTGGAGACCTTGATATGGTAACAACCGAAGGTCGGGACGTATCAGCAGACATGTGGGTCGGTGATGTCAGCCTCACAAAACAAAAATATTTCTACAAGAAGAAAAATGTAATCTACATAGTATATATACACGCCTAGGATTCAAATTTTAGACTTTCAACACAGGTGAACTAGGTGCCTTGCCACTAGTCCAAGAATAATATTTTCTAGTTAGTGGTAAGAAAGATATACAAAGTAAAACTTACATATTTGTGTCCTTGCAAAAATTGGGCCTAAATACTTATCAAGTTCAAAAGGAAAAAACAACACATTCTCAATAAAAAAACTGCTACATGATGTAGTGTACAAAACTTGGGAAGGTAAAAGTTTTTTATGGGTGGGGGGAAATGCGCACAAATTCCAAATTAAGAATATTTTGGCCAAATAGCTAGTGAAATAGTATATTTCTCATAGGCTCCATACAGAAAAACAAATATTCTGGGAATCAGCAGTCCTTGCCCCGAAGGCCTAATTGAAAGTGTTTTGGGCCAAAATAGTGGCGGAACGGGGATATATTCATGATCTGCCCAGTTAAAATTTGATGAGATGCTAAAATATTAAAAATTTGATGTTAATATAAAAAAATCAATGTGCTCGGGTCGGTGGACGCCCTGACCTGAATGTAGGCTATAGCGCCGCCCGATTGGAACAAAGACCTTCCAACAAGCAAGTGGAAATCATTTATTGAAATTAGGAATACAGAAACAATAAATAAAAGGGTGACAAATTGACAGGACACACACACCCCGCACGCAGAAGAGGGGCAGAATGTGGCTCGTGGTACTTAACATGTATGATCAACCTATATTCAAATCATGAATTGAGTTTAATATGCTAATTTCCTAGATGTCTGCGACCAAAATACAAATTATGATGAAGACAATCATTGTCATACTAGTTGATCATATAAATACATATAAATTCGTACTCTACAACTAGTCACAACTCCAATCCAACAAAAGGTTGCCATGGTTCTACCACCCATATATGATCAGTCGAGATAACACACTTACATAATTAATTGCAATAGCATGTGACCAAAGAACTAGACAGCTTGGAACTTCATGACCAACATGCAGCATTCAGGGCAGCGAGATACATCGACATTGACCATTGTTCAATGGGAAGGTTGCTTGCTTTCATGAACTTGATCCATCTAGAAGTAGGTGCCAAACGACCATCAGTCTGGTTAATGGCATAGGTCCCTGGATTAACACTCCTTCCCTCTACATCTTGAAGGCTATGTTCCCCTTTTGTCTGGCCTGGAGTTGATTTGTGGCACTCCTAGGAAATTTTTGAGTCAAAACAAGAGATATACACACAATTAATAAGATCAATGCATTAAATCATGTAAAACTTAAGCGGAAGATACTCAAAGAAGATTATCTACTGCCCAGAAACATAATCCTATGATGTGACCTAGTGGTCACATAGGTGTAGAATGCCAAAGATCTAAGCCGGTGCAGGAGCTGGAGCCTGTGCAGGAACATGGGCTATAACTAGATCCAACGTTGATGCAATTAGTAGAAGAGATGGTGCATGACCGGTGCCGATGTCAGTGGCTTAATATTGGATTCCCTCTAAGGGTAGGTAAGCGGACTACAGAGTGATCAGAGGTATATGATGAGTACAAGTAAATGATTTAGAACAGTTACACGATAGACAGTGATAAGACGATATGGTGAGTATACATGCAAATTAAGTTGCTAGCTCGGTTCCTTCTTCTTAGGTCAATATATGCCGGTGCAGGAACTCGGGCTAGTGCAGGAGTCGGTGCTAGTGACAACATCTTGATACTATATTCATTTTCGAAGGAAGAAAATAGGACTATAGTAGTGGTCAGAGGCATATGATGAATATAAGCAAATAGTGTAGAATAGTTACTCGCAAGATAATGATCACATGATATGATGAGTATAAAAACAAATTAAGTTACTATCTCTATTATTTCTCCTTAGGTCAACATGTCTAAGGTGAGTTGTAACTATCTACCCAGACTTTCTATAGTCAAAGGCCACCTCATCCCCTACTTCAGATCATGCTCATGACCGTACTTAGCCCAACCTCGTCCACCCAAATATATGGTGGCCATCGTTTGGGAGGCATCCACACATCATACAACTGTGATGACACCAATTCACATGTGTGCCAACTCATTAGGACTTTAAGTGTAGAGTGATGTAGCAAGCGTCTTTTCCCCATAAAGGTGACTCGAGGTTTATATCGAACTCTCTGGGATCTACTCGTAATTATTCTCCTTATCCTCTTTAAGCAATCTATAAAGCAAAAAACAAATGCCTTGTGTCCCCAACTCACTGTATGATTGTCGAGCACAAGTTTTAATGTAAGTAAAATAAAACTAGAATTAATTAAATTGGGAAAGTAAAAATAAATAAGGAAAGTAGATCTAATTTTGAAAACCAATCTAAAATAAACAAGGAAGGTAAAAAGGAAATTAAATAAAAGATATTTTTGGTTTTTTGGTATGATTTGCACGAAGTAAATATTTTTGTATTTCATTTTTTAATTAATAAAAAATTTAAAGGCAAGTAAAAGGTGTTTCTTATGATTAAAACCAGATTAGGATTCATATTTTCACTTGTCTACTCTCTAAAAGATTATGGTGGACATAAATGACTTACATGATGATATAGATTTGATTGAAATTTTATAGTGTGTTTTACGCATTCATATGGGAATCGTATCCTAATTTAAATATGACGCAACACATCTCACTTATACTCCTCAAGAAAGAGAAAACTTCATACTATCTAGATTTAATTACAAGAGTATATATTGGATTTGGATGCGTTCCCTCTCCAATATTCGCGGGTTCTGGCTCTGTTTCATGGTTTCTGTGTTTTCTCCTCCTCCCCCGAGAACACCTCGGGGTGTATTTTTATAGGAAATATAAGGTCAAGACGGAAATCCTGAGATGAAGACGGACGGTTGTAGACGCTCGAGGCCCGAGATGGACCTGGTGGCGCATCCAGGGTGGGACCGTGCCACCTAGGCCACCTTGGCCCACGTGTCTCCCCTCTGCTACCCCAAAATCCTAGGGCCTTCTCCTTCGATAAAAAAATACTACAGAAAAAATCCTAGTCCAATTTTCTCTCTATCGGTCCCTAAAACATAAAAATGCGAAAAATGCGGTTTTCTGCCCTACAATGTTATAAACCAAATAAAGGGATCATTGGTAAATCCCCATAAATCAATGCAATACATATTTATAACAGTAAATAACATGATATTATGTTGGGATATGATGGGATATGTGCCAATAAACTATAAAGTTCACATATGCATTTTACATTCATTAGCATCCCCAAGCTTAACTTATGATCGTCCTTGAGCATAGAAGTGATATTACTAAACATGGACTTGGGAGTTTTTTATTTATATATACTTATAAAAAATCGTAACCATGGCTTCACTAAGTTACATGGTGCATAATTAAAAGAATGATAACAAGTAATCATAACATAATGTTTCAAGAATGTAAAGCAATAAGTAAATCTTGGATAGTAATAAATGCACAAAATACTATAGACAATTAATCAAACTTGAGTGCATGTGCAAGGTGTGTATGTGTAACATAAGCAAGCTGATTTAAAAAAAGGAATTGTTTCTAAGTTTGGTATTTAGAATAAAATTTTGACTAAGAAGGAAGTGATAGGTACGCATATCAAATATATGCAAGCATCTATATTCCAAAGTTCATCACTTAAGGGCATGATTTAGATCATGGAACATCATAAGAATGGGTTCAAATACCCCATCATAAGCATCTTTTACTTTGGAACTTTGGAGGGTTTGATTGCTCTCATCTTTCTTCTTTTCTTTTCGCTTTTGAACTATGAAACTTTCTGATTGCACTTTTCTCACCACTCTCATTTTTTACCCTTGTTTTGGAGGGTTTGTGCCCTCATATTTTTTGTGCAATATTTTATTCTAACCTACAAGGGTGGTTGTGCCTTCAAGTTTGTGGAAAACTCCCCACATCTCACTTCTCCATGCCAAGAATATACAAAGGCAAGAACATTTAGAATATAAATAGCACATGATGATACACTTGGAATGGGTAGATATGGTGAACACATATATAAATAAACTTTGGCTAATAATGGGGTTTAGAATACAAGCACTTGCTTGATTTGTGAAAGGCTGGCATGAGGGAGGAAGTCGACCACTAAGAAAAAGCGTGAAGAAGTGTTCATAGTACTACTCATTTACTAAGATGCAAAATAAACTTAAAGTAAACCTTCATGATATAAATGAGATCTAACACTGTGCTTAACACTTACACTACCATTGATTTCAACCATAAACAATATAGCAAAGTGTAACAACATGCATAACTTTTTCTGTATCTTTTTTATGTTTTACCACATTCTTTTAGCATTCCAATTTTAACTTAATTTTATAATAGTAACTTTTTGGTACTCTCAAATTTCATTTGTAGGTGGTGGTCTATTATTCAAAATTAAAATTGCATGGCAAATATGAAAACTAGATAAAGATGATCCAAGTTGAATCAAAGATGTACCTATAGATGGGCACAAGTTGGTGATGATAACACCAAGTACTTTCATGCTAGGGCCACTAAAAGGTACAGATGTAATTCCATTTCCTCTATTATTCTGGAGGATGGTAGACAAGTGGATGGTCACTCTGAGAAGGCGGTAGCTATCCTTTCATCCTTCAAATCTAGGATGGGAGTTTCTTACAGTCCTTGCATGGCATTTGACCTGAGTTCTTTATTTTCCACAACTCCTGGTCTGGAAGATCTATCTGCCCCCTTTACTAGCTAGGAAGTGGACAAGGTCATCTCTATGATTCATGCTAATAAGGCGCCAGGGCATGATGGGTTTAATGGGCTATTTCTAAAGGTTTGTTGGGATATTATAAAGGGGGATTTTTACAAGCTCTGTTCTGATTTTTGTGAAGGGAACATTAGCCTCCAATGCCTAAATAATTATTTTATCACCCTGGTGCCTAAAATTACTTCACCTAAATCTGTCAATGACTGCATACCCATAGCATTACTAAATTGTGTTCTAAAGGTTTTGACAAAGATTCTTGCAGAGAGACTGCAGAAATGGATCCTTAAGATATTTCATAGAAACCAGTATGGGTTTATTAAAGGAAGAAATATTCAGGATTGTCTTGCCTGGTCCTTTGAATATCTGTATCAGTGTAAGGCTTCTGGTAGAGAGATTGTGGTTATCAAGCTTGATTTTTCCAAAGCCTTTGACATAATTGAACATTCCTCCATCTTGCAAATTCTAAAGATTATGGGATGTGATGATAGATGGTTGTAGTGGATTAGTCTGATCTTTGAGTCCGGTTCTTCCTCTGTTTTGTTGAATGGTGTTCCTGGTACTGAATTTTAGTGTAGACTAGGAGTGAGGCAGGGAGACCCCATGTCTCCCCTACTCTTTGTGGCAGGTGCTGAATTACTGCAGGTGGTGGTTAATGCTGCTTGCTCTGAAGGTTTGCTCACTTTACCAATTGATCAGCCTGCCTCTGAAGACTTTCTGGTAGTCCAGTATGTTGATGATACTCTGGTAATCTTGCTAGCTGACCATGATCAGCTGAAGTGTCTAAAGGATATTCTGGATGCCTATGCCTCTTCTACTGGACTAAAGGTTAACTATCATAAGTCTCAGCTAATTCCTATCAATGTGGAACATTCTAAGGCCCTATATCTTGCTAGCACATTTTGTTGTCAAGTGGGTGTGATGCCATTTACTTACCTTGGGTTACCTCTTGGTACCACTAGACCCACTATAGATGATCTTATGCCACTTGTGGACAGAGTGGACAGGAGATTATATAGCACTGCAATATGGCTCACATATGGAGGGAGGGTAACTTCCATAAATTCTACTCTCTCTCCATTACTTACTTATGCTTTATGTGTTCTGAGGGTGCCCCTTAAGATTATTGAGTTTGTTGATAGAGCTAGGAGGCACTGTTTATGGAGAAAATCCGAGGATAGAGAGGAAAATTCATACTCTCTTGCAGCTTGGGACTTGGTCTATAGACTAAAGAAGAAGGGTGGCTTTGGGATCTTAAATCTCAAAGCACAAAATCAGGGGCTTCTCTTGAATTTTTTACATAAGTTCTAGCATAAGCATGACATTCCATGGGTGATGATTGTTTGGTACAAGTACTATTCAGATTCAGTGGCACATGCAGTTGCCCCATGTGGGTCATTTTGGTGGAGAGATGTTTGTAAATTCTCTGATGTTTATAGAGGGATTTCAGAGTGCACAGTTAATGTTGGGGATTCAGTGCTGTTATGGAAGGATTTATGGGTTGGCAATGATGTGCTACAGAATATTCTTCCTAGGCTATTTTCTTATTCAGCTTTGGAAGACATTTCAGTTGCAGACTACACTGATAGTGAGGACCTGCTTGGAAACTTCTCTTTTACCTTGTTAGCCGAGGCTTCAGATGAACTAAATATTCTTGATGGATATGTTAATGATTTGAGTAGAGATCTTGCTCTACCAAATGAATGGATTTATGTGTGGGGTTCGAAGGAGTTTAGTTCTCATCAGTTCTATAAGTATTTATTTCGGTGTCTCTCTCCCTTTGCTGCCCTTCCGAAAATCTGGAAGACCAAATACATGATGAAACATAAGGTCTTCACTTGGTTATGGATTTTGGATAAAATAAATACTAGGGATATGCTTTAGAGACGTCAGTGCCCAATTGCAAATGTTAGTTGTGTGGTGTGTCAACAGAATAGGGAAACAAGTGACCATCTTTTCTTCACTTGTCCTTTTAGTCTTGCTTGTTGGGAGGTTTTGGGAATTAATAGGGATATGAATTTGGATGTGAGCTCTAGATTCCAGTATGCACAGAGCTTGTGGCATAAGCCTTTGTTCTTTGAGCAACAGGAAACATTTTAACAATATAAACCCTGATATCCTAAGTTGGCTGGTTCATTTTTCTTCAGACTTGGATTTGCTAGGGGCTAGACTAAATCCAGATCTTAGAGATCTTTTAAAGAACTTTGTAAGTGAGTTTTGAGTATAATCTTTTATTTGTAAGAAGGGAAAGAAAATCCTTTTCCTATATAAATATGTTGTAAACTTTTGATTATATTTTAATTTAAGAGCAGTAGGAGCCTCTCCTGCTGTATTTCCTCAAAAAAAGTTCAAGCAAAGATAGTATAGCGCTTAAAAAACAAAGTTAAAAGGTCTGAAAACCAAGAGTTTAATAGATCCAATGGGGTGCCATGGGCATCCCCAAGCTTATGATTTTCTCCATCTTAATATGACTCCTTGTTTGATATTCCTTTCCTTCCCTGTAAAAAAGCTTCACTAGAAAACTTTCTTCCCATCTCTTATAGAGAGGTATCTTTAGTGGCACAAAGATAAATATGCTAAGTTGTTGTAAAGACTCCAAATAAATTTTTGTTTTGCATGTCGAGAGAGTTGTTTAATTGGTTAAAATTAACCAAAAAATGAAATTAAAGATAAAAAGTCACTCTTTGCAACCAAGACAGAATCTGTCCACAAAAATAGCTGTAGAACAATAAAAAATCGCCATCTTAAACATGTCAAAAAAATCCGAAATTATTTGGGAAGTTCTGTACGAAAAGTTGTCACTTTGGTTCAAAAATTATCTCAATCAGAGTTACAGGGATTTTTCAAGAATGTTTTTAGTAAACTGCATCTCCGAAAATGCATATTAACTCAAAACATGATACTTGGTACTTAATTAAAAGTTACAATAAAGAAACTTAAAGGACACTTTATTACCGTAACAAAAATATAAAAGAACAATAAAAACAAAAATAATTGTGTTGCCACCCATAAAGCACTTTATTTGTAGCCATATAGCTAGGTTTTTTCATGCATGTTTCAAATTTTAAAGTGATCATGTGGACACTTGTGTTTTAGTGCCACATATAAAGTGTTTTGAGTTTCCCAAAATTTATTTATTATGTCTTGAAGATATTTTATCATATCTTCATGAGATTTTTGGAAATTGACAAGGTTCTTAAAAGGGATTATTTCCCTAGTTAAGTTATCTACTTTGTCACTTAAGAATCATACCTCTCAGAATTAGCAATAAATTATTTATTAAGTTCCTTTTGTGTGGAGATGAAAGATCTAATATTAATATCAAGATCATTGGAAACATTATTCGCACTAGAGTTTTTATTAGGAACAAAAGAAATGTTACCATAATTATTTTGAGCATATGGTGGCCGCGCATAAGAGTTATTGAAATTATTTCCATACCAATTATTCCTAAAATTTCTTATGTAATTAACATCTACATTTTCAGTATTACTTTCCACAAGGTATTTTAAGGGAACATTATCTAAATTTTGTTTAGAGATGTATGCAATTATGGCATCAACTTTACGCGTCAAGGATTCTACTTCCTCAACGGAGTTGACTTTCTTACATGATGTATTTGCAGCCCTTTCGGTATACCATTGACTATAATTTGGTAACATGTTTTCAATAATAGATTTAGCTTCAGAAATAGTTTTAGACATTAATGCATCCTCAATCTAACATACTTCTAGACATGTAATCTAAACCATTATAGAAAGAATATAAAACCGTCCATTCATTGACACCATGTGATGGGCAAGTTCTAAGAATAATTTTAATTCTTTCCCACGCGGTTGCTACATGTTAATTATCATGTTGTTTAAATGACAAGTTGATATTTTGATTTTTCAGAATTTTAGCGTGTGCATAATATTTCTTAATAAATGCTTATTTTAAATCATCCCAAGTATTTTTGCTACATGTAGGTAATGATAATATATAACCACTCTTTAGCTTTTCCTTTAAGTGAGAATGGAAACGATTTTAATTTAAAAATGTCATTACCCACATTTTTAATTTTTTTGCATGTCACAAATTTCACAAAAATCGTGTAGATGCATAGATGCATCTTTACTAGCACGACCACCAATTTTTTTTTTAGCAATTAGGTTTAATAAACGAGGACTTACTTCAAAATATTAAGTGGTAATTTCAGAAGATGTGATTGGATTAGAAATACAATTATCATTAGGGACGTTTGGTGAAATCACATAATTTAGTTCATTTCCCCATATTGCAAGAAAATAAATCTACATTAATTTTTATGTGTTTTTGGTGTGTAGGAAAAGGTAAAAACAAATACTTGAACGTAAAAAAGCAAGTGGGAGGAGGAACGACGACAAATCCAAATAAAGAGAAAAATATAAAGAACATGACAAGAGTAAATTGCTTTTAAAATCTAAAGGACAAGAAAACTCACAAATTTAAGCAACCTCTCCAAGCTTGGCTGATTGACCACTCTAGCGATGATGCTAGAAAATAGTCTTCTCATAGGTGGTGGAGATGGCATGACTTATGATGAACTCTTTAGATCCCAACAATGGCGTCAGAAAATAGTCTCGATGACTTCAATCTACGTGTGTGTCAACTCGTTGGGACTCCAAGTACAGAGTGATGTATCAAGCGTCTTTTCCCCACAAGAGTGACTCAGGGTTTATATCGAACTCGCTGGGATCTACTCGTAGTTCTTATTCTTATCCTCTTCAAGCGATCTAAAAAGAAAAAACAAATGTCTTGTGTCCCCAACTCACCATGTGGTTGTCAAGCACAATGTCTAGTGTAAGTAAAATAAAATTAGAATTAATTAAACTAGGAAAGTAAAATTAAATAAGAAAAGTAGATCTAATTATGGAAAGCAATCTAAAATAAACAAGGAATATAAAAACAATTAAAGAAAAGTTATTTTTGGGTTTCCGGTATGATTTGCAAGTAGTTCTTTTTGTATTTTCGTTTTAATTTAAGGAAAAAATTACAAAGACACGTAAAAGCAAGTAAAAGGTGTTTTTTATGATTAAAAACGGATCAGGGTTCATTGTTTCACTTTTATACTCTCTCAAACGTTATGGTGGACATAAACCGACTTATATAATGATATAGATGTGATTGGAAATTTGTAGAGTGTTTGATTCGCATTTATATGGGCATAGCGTCCTAATATAATGATGATGCAACACATATCACTTATACTCCTCTAAAAATAGAAAACTACATGCTATTCAAGCATATAAAAAGACCAATGTCCCAATCAGAGGAGAGGAGAAAAAACACAATGATTCCGAGGCGAGAAAATACCCCCACCTAACCGAGATAAGGAAGTACTCCTCAATGCAAGCATACATAATACCCCCAATGGCCCAATCAGAGCTAAGGTGAAATATGCTAATTTTAGAGGTGAGCACATATGCCCAATCCATAGATGAAAAAATAACAATAATAAGCAAACAAAATGGGCAAAACATAACTAGTTCCGATTCTCGACACTTATGTTCATGCTGCCTTGGCTCGATGATGAGCTAGCTAGTGCTGTTCAAGAGTGTGCTTTTGTTCAGGAGAAAGGTGTGGGGCAGCCGAGAGGTAAAATAGTAGGATCTATGGGTTTTTTATCTTTTATTTACTACCATGTAGGACCAAACAAATTTTGGGACGCGGCCGAAAGTGGCGAGGCCAGATTTCGCGGTTGGTTTACCTTGCTCGCCAGAAATCTAAATTTTGAAACCAGTGACGGTGACCGTCGTTCCCTTGCTGCGACCGCACCAACGGTGAGCTCTGAATTGGGAGGTGCACAGTGGGGCTGAGTAGGCTCTCTGTGTTGAAAGATAGCCTCCCAGTAGGAATTCCCGTCCCGGATAAGTGCCATGGTTATGGCCATAGCGACAAGAGAACGACATCGAGCTCCGATTTGGTAACAAGAGTGGTATCGAGAAGAGGGCCCTTAATGGGAATGGATGTGGGGTGCCTACTATACTTTCTACATGGCAGTCCAGGTGGTAACAAAATAAAAGTCAAAACTGACAAGCGGGACCCAACATGACGGACGTCGCGATGATATTTTGAGTTCAAACATTTAGATTCCATTCATGCCAAAATGTCGTATGGGAAATTGGCCACGCAACCTAGGTAGCCCAGTCTGATTACAAAATAACTCCGGCCATTTGGGCCACGAGCTCATGAACTTAGAGACCTTAGAGTAAAACGCCCCTCAACTTGTGCATGTGTTCTTCGTCATGTTCTTCAGTTCCTGTTCCTCATCCAGTCCCCTAGATGTTGAGAATATGCATAATGGATTAATCATTGTTGGAAATATGCCCTAGAGGCAATCATGTATGATGAGATTTCCCATTGTATTCATAAAGATATAAAGTTGTCCTTGTATAAACATTATCATTGAATATGTGATTCGGTTGTGGAACTATGCATTCATGTTGTTTGTACTAAATGTCCTTGGTCATTGAGGTTGTGCTAGACACACAACTTAGACCAATGTGAAAGTTGGCTTGATGACTCGGTTCCACTTGTCATGGGCATGGAGATGCTATTCCAACTTACACAGATTCGGCTAAAGAGTTTAGCGAGTCGGATTGACCCATATTGAGGTACCACGAACAAGTTGTCATTTGTATATCTCAATCAATGTAATCCTTAGACCCGAGGTTACTGTATAATCCGAGTTGAGGATCACCGACTTAGGTTCTGTCAAACGCTGATCCGTAACTGGGCAGTTATAAAGACAGAGTTCTGGTCGACTGAGAATCAACTTGCGTGATGTGAATAACCAAGATGGGATTTTGCCCCTCCACTCGGAGAGATATTCTCTGGGCCCTCTCGGATGATATGATTCAGAAAGCATGGCCATGCACGACTCGGTTAAGTGTTAACCGAGGCGATCGACTAAGAGTTAGTCGGGTGAATCACTTATCTCGGATCGAGAAGAGAGTCAGACTATTTAAGGGATGATAATTATTCGCCTATAGTCTGACAAGGTATATCGTGAGGCAAAAGGGACTCGGACGCAAGTCACATTGAAAAGGCAAGTCGTCATGACTCTTTGGTACTTGGGAGTCGGCACGATCTTCTAGGAGCCACTACCGACTGATCGATTTGGAGTCGGACTCTAATCGTGTCCAAGTAGCCATGAGCCTGTGGGGTCACACACTTAAGAGCGAGAGCAAGTTCGGATTAGATCTGAACCGGAAATCTGGCCGGGTTGGACCCGAGCCGGATTAGGACTGAGTCAGTGAGTCGGACTCACAGGGACTAATATTATATGGGCTTTAGTGAATGGGCCGCGCGAGCAGAGCCCACGTTCACTCCCTATATATAGTGGAGCACCGTAACCCAAAAAGGTTAATCGTTGATCGGTTAGGTCATTCCATGTGTTGGAAACCCTATCTCCACAGCAGTCTAGCCGTCGTATCGAACCTAGCAGTTCGCCGCCGGTGCTCCTCCTTGTACGTGTGGATACCAGCAGAGGTGTTGTACGATCAGCACCAGGACGATCGGAGCGCGAGGACTACACTGCATCAAATGACGCACTTCATCAGTAATCCGCAACTGCGCGTCTAGTGGTAAACATCGTGGCCTTCTACCTCGGCTAGATATTGGGATCACCAGTTAGAGAAAAAAGTTTTGTTTTATCTCTACGTGGCCCAATAGTGGTATCATAGCGATAGTTTCTGGTTTTAGGCTCGAGATCTCGCATATGTGATATGCGGTAGGCTGTAGATGCGATCTATATGCTATTTTGGTGGTCGATCTATGAGATAGATCGGTTTTGTACAAGGTTGATTGGATCAACTGTACTCCGGGAATGGTAGATCTGATTTCCGTGATCATACTACTGAGGTCGTGCAACGACATACCCCTACCGGTCGGCTTCCGCCATCAGGGTAGACTATGACACGTAAATCCAGAGGCGGTGACCGAAGATCAAAAGGTTTGATCGAATCAGAATAATGGTCGGAATCCATGTCTGGATCGTAGATGAGATCTACGTTTTCGGAAAAATCGTCGGGCGCTGCCCGCACCCGCGAGGGGCGCTTCCCCTTCGATCCCCGCCCGATATCCAGCTAGCGGGATCGTCGGCTTCGCCCTGTCGTAGCTCCTTAGATGTCGTTGTGAGTTTCACAGCGTCGGTAGATACTGTATCTATGCATAACTTGTTTTGCAGGAAGTTGTGAATGGTATGGTTCATGTGCATGTGATGTATGTGTGTAATCCATATGTGATCTGCAAATCACGGGTTTTGTCAGCCGGCTGGAGCCTAGGTGCTGTCATTTTATTGTATAATGACCTGCGTGTCGGATTCTCTATGTAATTTACTTTACTAAGCTAGTGTAGCTGTTTGGAGAACCCGAATGGCATGCAAGGCGATGTACATGTCGATGACATGGAGTAAGACGACAAGTGACAAGAGTTGACACGAGTCGGACTACAGGATTTATGGAGATGGAGATCGCCATGAAGGGAGCCATACCATTTCACATTATAATTTCTTTATTTTGTGTTATTTTTATGTCTCTGTTTTACCTCTATTAGATAGTCGGTAAAATTTAATCCCTCAAAGAAGGTCTAGTCGGTTTTCCCGCCAGTGTTTGCACCATCACAAGTCAGACATTTTTGGTAGTGGGCTCATAAAATTGAGGTGCTGCCAATTCTTTCCAACTAGGTGGGTTCGAGTCGGACTCTTACTGCGGAAACACTCGGTAAGCTAGACGGGTCTATCACAACAGTTGTGGGGCCCGGGGAAAAGTCGGATGGGAGCCGGGGCATGTGATGCCACCCGTCCAACAGGAGTCGTATGAGATGCGATTGACAAGGAGTTGTCTATCTAGATCACTTGGCGGCTAGCGGTGATGCTACAGCTCACTAGCCGACTTGCTTATTTAGGGACCTGAATCACTAAGCAACCATCAGGGGTGTTGGTTCTAGTGGGAGCATAAAATATTAAAAAAATTAATATGCTTGCTCTTTTATGAATGCATGTCTTAAGTGTTTTGCATTTTTCTGTTGTAGATCATGGCACCAAGTAGCAGTCACTCTCAAATATCCGGTTTTGCGTTCAGAACCATTCTTGAGAAATATAAACTGAATGACACTAATTTTACCAACTGATATCGAAATCTGAGAATTGTTCTCAAACAAGAAAACAAGGACCATGTGGGAACTGGGGCTGCTGATTGTGCGGTCGTGACGGTTCCGACCCGATCGATCTACAACCCCGCGGCGATAGAGAATCACCTCCTCTTCGGCGCTTTCGACTTCACCGCCCACTCGCCGGCTACCATGAAGGATTTCGAGCCCGTAGGCGACGGACTCGAAATTTTGTTCGGGAGCTTCTGCTTCCAGGTGGGACAAACAGGCACCCTCCGCCTCCCTGAGCGGGTGCCCGTGCCGTCAATCAGGCCCGCTTCATGGGCTCCACACTCCGTGCTACGCACGTCACCATCAACAGATGAGTTCTACAACAGCAGCAGCTGCAACTCCGATATGTGCGATCCACCTTCGGATGAAGGGACCTAGGGTTCCGGTTCCGAAAGCTGCGGCAGCCAACCAATCTGTAGGCGCTATCTGTGCGCCGCGGTCATCCAAACCGACGAGGAAACGCCTAACCCGCCGCCCAACCCCAACCCGCAGGACAGAAACGGCGAAAACGGTGAAAACGGCGAAAACGGGGAAAACAGTGGCCACCTCATCCAACTTAGAAAAGAAGGATGGGTCGAAGAACGCCGCGCCGTCGCAAGCGAAATAGTCCTACCTCTGGACTCCCCACGTGATCTGCTGAGGGCATACCACTACCTCCTTATCGAGGAGCACAAGAAGCAAGTCAAGATGCAGGAGACGCTCGACAAACGCAAGCAAGCAGCCTCTGAGTCCAGTGCGCGACGAGCTGCGCTCTCCGCCATGGGACCCGGCTCTAGCACAAATGGAAACCAGGGAAACAAGCACCACTCTCGGGTGGAAAACATGGACCCCAAGGAGCGGCGTGACGTGACCCGAACTCTCCACACATCGTTCATGGATATGGACGTTGACGGCAACATCATCCCGAAGACGCCACAAGCTGCGATCATGGCAGCCACTGCGTATCTCGCGGCTCACCCACCTCCGGAGGGGGACCCGAAAAGGGCCATGCATAGGTCCGCACTCACCGGACTAGGACTAATCGGAGCTGCGCTCCACGAAGACGCTCCTGCGGAACCAAAGAAGAAAGCTCCAGCCAGGCGCGACCGGAGTCCCACCCCCTCATCCGAAGAGGAAGAGGAGCACGATCTTCCTCGGAGGAAGAAGAGCTCGCACCGCCATAAAAACGACTACGACGCCAGAGACAAGCTTACACAGCGCAAGATCGATAAAGCACGCGCTAAACGCGCATGCTCATCTGAACCTGAGATGGATGAAGACGAAGGAGAACTCTGCGGGGCTCGATGCTTCAGCAGATCCGTTCGGCGAACACAGATGCCACGCAACTTCAAGCTTCCTTCGGATACTCCGAAGTTCATCGGCACGCAAGATCCAAAGTCCTGGCTCAGTGACCATCTGTCATCCGTCAAGCTTCACGGAGGCAACAAAGAAACCGCCATGCAATGCCTTCAGCTGCAGCTAACAGGCGCAGCGCGGGTCTGGCTTAGCAGCCTATCATCAGGATCCATCCGAAGCTGGAAGGAGCTCGCTTACAGCTTCATCCGAAACTTCAAAGGCACCAGCAAGAGGCCCGCTTCAATCGAAGAATTGCGAGCCCGCACTCAGAGAACGGGTGAATCTATTCGCTCGTACATACTACGCTGGTCTACAACCAAGAACTCCGCAGCACACATCTCCGAAGAGCGGGCCATCGACGCCTTCAGGGACGGCGTCAAGCGCCCAGACTTCAAGGAGAAACTTGGACGTGTAAAGCCCAAGACACTCGACCAGCTCATGGAAATCGCCAACAGTTGGGCAGACGGCGAAGATTGCATCTAGCGAGCACAATCAGATGAAGAGGACGACTACGGCCGAAGACGCGAATGCCGCAGCAAGAGGAGATCGCGTGTCTACGAGGACCGCGACGGACCCGACATGGTCGCAGCCAGCTACGCCGACCGCCGCAACGACAACAACCGCAACAGCAGAGGATACCGCAGCGGAAGCTTCCGTGACAATGGACGACCAACGCAGTCGTGGCAACGCCGCGACCGCGACAACAGACCCTCAGCATTCGACAAACTTTTGGGTCCATGCACCATCCACTTCTACATCGACAAACAAGATGGCACAAAGAAAGCTAGCCACATGCTCAAGGACTGCCGCGAGTTCCAAAAACTCAGCGAATGCATGGTGCAGATGAGGCAACAAGCTCCAATCCCTGCGTTCGGAAACGCACCTGCGCCAGGTGAAATAGCACACGGAGCTCCTCCACCGCCGCCTATTGGAGGCCCAAATCAACCAGTCGCACCAGCGCAAAACAACGCCGGGGTCGCATACCCCCCACCAAAAGGAGCACTCAATATGATACAGAGGGACGCCCCACAAATAGGGTGCAAAAGAAAATCACCCGACAAATCAACTTGGCCGTGGCAACTCCGCCTGCAATCCCTGAGTACCTCAGCGGATCGGAGTCCTGCATCACATTCACTCGCGCGGATCACCCTTGCCAGATCCCTCGCCCAGGTCATGTTGCCCTGGTGCTGGAGGCGCAGATCGGAGGCTTCGAGATGAGTCGCGTCTTCATGGACGGCGGCAGCGGCATCAACCTAATGTTCGCAAGCACTCTAGCAGCTATGCGGATCCCGCAATGCAGCCTGGAACAATCAGACACAACGTTCCACGACATTGTCCCAGGGAAGGGCATCTTCCCCCTGGGAAAAATAGGGCTCGACGTCATCTTCGGGAAGCCGGACAACTTTCGGCAGGAGCGCCTAGAATTCGAAGTGGTGGACTGGCCGTCGCAATACCATGCCATCCTGGGACGTGTAGCATTCGCAAGGTTCCTGGCCGTCCCACACTACGCATACCTACTACTCAAGATGCCAGGACCAAGGGGCGTCATCACAGTCCAAAGGATCTTCACCCGATCGGACCAATGCGACATGGATTTCAACAATATATCCCAGTCCTTCGGCATGCAAGACGAGCTCGTAAGGCTCCGCGAGGTGACGGACAATGGGCTACCCCCAGTCACAAGGCAGAATGCACCCGACATGTCCTTCGACTCCACCGTCAACACCAAGAAAGTGCAGGTCCATCCGACAGACGCCTCCAAGACGGCGCTGATCGCCAATGACCTCAGCTCTGCATAGGAAGGCGCGCTCGTCGAATTCCTCCGTGAGCGCTGGGAAATCTTCGCATGGTGTCCTGTGGACATGCCAGGAGTTCCCAGGGAATTCGCCGAGCACGCACTCAATGTCTTCCCAGACACCAAGCCAGTCAAGCAGTCTATCCGAAGACTATCGGAGCCACGAGCCGAAGCTATCGGCAAGGAGATCAACAGATTACTCGCAGCAGACTTCATCCGGGAAATCAAGGAAAGCTAGTGGCTGGCAAATACGGTGATGGTCCCGAAGAAGGACACGGACATCCTGCGGATGTGCGTGGACTTCACGTCACTAAATAAACACTGCCCAAAGGACCACTTCCCTCTTCCTCGGATCGACCAGATCATCGATTCGACTGCAGGTTGTGAGAAGCTCTCCTTCCTCGACGCCTACTCAGGCTATAACCAGATTCGACTCAAGGTCGAAGATCAAAAGAAAACGGCGTTCATCACACCGTTCGGAGTATTCTGCTACAACACAATGCCCTTCGGGCTAAAGAACGCGGTTGCCACGTACCAGCGATGCATGCATGCCTGCCTCAAGGACCAGATCGGTCGCAACGTCCAAGTCTATGTCGACGACATAGTCATAAAAACCAAGGAGGCAAGAACACTTATCGACGATCTCCGCGATACGTTCGACAACCTTGATCGCTACAGGATCAAGCTCAATCCAGAAAAGTGCACCTTCGGCGTCCCCTCGGGTCAGCTGCTCGGGTACTTCATCTCTCAACGAGGGATTGAAGCGAACCCGAAGAAAATCAAAGCTATCATGACAATGGAGAAGCCGAAAAACCTCAAGGGCGTTCAGCAGCTCGCAGGGCGAGTAGCGGCACTAAGCAGGTTCATCAGCCGCATGGGCGAGAAGGCCCTACCATTTTACCAGCTGCTGCGCAAGGCAGACAAGTTCGAGTGGACACCAGAAGCTAACGACGCATTCGAAAGCCTCAAGCGGCTCCTCTCCACCTCGCCCGTTTTGGTCACGCCAAAAGAGCGCGAGCCCCTGCTGCTGTACATAGCAGCCACACACCAGGTGGTCAGCACAATACTCGTGGTCGAACGACCCGAAGAAGGCAAGACACACGGGGTACAACGCCCAATTTACTACCTCAGCGAGGTTCTCACTCCAACAAAACAGCGGTACCCGCACTACCAGAAGCTGGCCTACGGCGTGTTCATGACGGCTCGATGACTGAGCCACTACTTCCAGGAGCATCAGGTGATGGTCGTCAGCGAGGCACCCCTGAACAGCATCCTGAATAACCCAGAGGCCACAAGACGCGTGGCCCTGTGGGGCATCGAACTATCACCTTTGGACATCGTCTACGAGAAACGACACGCAACCAAATCGCAAGTCCTTCCGGACTTCCTGGTGCACTGGATGGAGCTGCAGCTGCCTGACACCCCAGACATGTCGCAGTCCTGGACAATGCATTTTGACGGCTCCAAACGCGAAGCCGGAGCAGGGGCAGGAGTCATACTGACCTCCCCGCAAGGTGACAAGATGAAGTACGTCCTTCGGATGAAATTCAGAGCCTCCAACAACGAGGCCGAATACGAAGCCCTCATCCATGGCATGAAGATGGAAAAAATATGTGGCGCAATGCGCCTGGTCATCTACGGTGACTCCAACCTTGTCATACAGCAGACGATGAATGAGTGTGACGCACACGTCGAAAACATGATCGCGTACCGCGCGCTATACAACGCACTCGAAGGAGAATTCGACGGATGCGAACTTCGGCACGTTGGAAGAGAGAGCAACGAGGAGGCCGATAGACTCGCCAACATCGGCTCCACTTGTGCAAAGGTACCACCAGGTGTGTTTCTCAAACAGATCTGCATGCCATCCATCAAGCGGAAATTCCCCAAGGGATCACCCGAAGAAGCAGAACACTCGGGGGCTATGCTACCCGAAGGTCATGAAGGACCCGAAAAGTTGGATACCGAAGTTGCCATGGTCAACCTGATGCAGGTCATGGCAGTCGAAGAAACCTGGACACGTCCATACCTCCAGTTCCTGATAAACGGAGAATTGCCAGACAGCCCGACAGATGCCCGGCGCATATCTCGTCGGTCAAAAGCCTTCACCATCATCAACGGCGAGCTGTACAAACGCAGCATTATGGGTGTACTACAACGGTGCGTCACCATCAACGACGGCAAGGCCATACTCCAAGATATCCACGAGGGCATCTGCGGCCACCACGCAGGTAGCCGCTCCCTCGTCGCCAAAGCTCTACGAGCAGGATTCTACTGGCCAACGACCATGAGCGACGCGAAAGACATCGTCCGAAGATGCAACGGGTGCCAACGGTTCGCCGACAAACCGCACGCACCTGGGTCCGAACTTCGACCCATACCCATAGCCTGGCCTTTTGCCCAATGGGTCCTTGACATGATCGGCAAACTGCCAAAATCCTCGAAGGGAGGACACGTCTTCCTCTTGGTCGCAGACGACAAATTCACCAAGTGGATCGAAGCCATGCCAGTCACCAACCAGAAGGGCAAAACCGCCGTCAAGTTCTTCGAATCCATTGTCTACAGGTTTGGCGTACCGCACAGCATCATCACCGACAACGGATCGAACTTCATCTCCAAAGAATTCTAGGACTTCTGCGAAGGCCTCGGGATCAATATCACGTATGCCTCAGTGGCACACCCGCAAACAAACGGGCAAGTGGAAAAGGCCAACGACCTAATCGGCGCCGGCATCAAGAAGCGCCTCATGAGATCACTCGAGCACAAAGCTGGAAACTGGACGAAAGAGCTACCGTCTGTCCTGTGGAGCTTACGGACTACGCCAAACAGCTCCACCGGCTACACACCGTTCTTCATGGTACACGGAGCCGAGGCAGTGCTACCAGCCGAAGTACGCCATCAGGCTCCACGAGTCGTCGCGTACAGCGAAGCCGAATCCACGGCTGCACTCGAAGACGCCGTCGACACACTCGATGAAGCGCGGGATATAGCAGCCGCTCGATCAGCGGTGTACTAGCAGAGTCTCCGCAATTATCACAGCCGCTGGCTGCGCCCAAGGTCCTTCGTCGAAGGAGACCTCGTCTTGCGACTCAAGCAAAAGCGACCGAACAAACTCGATTCACCATGGGAAGGACCCTACGCCATCACCGAGGTCATCCCAGGTGGCGCCTATCGCCTCAAGCACGTGGAGTCTGGAGTCGCATACTCCAACCCGTGGAACGTCTCGCACCTGCGACGATTCTACCCGTAGCAACCTACCCCCCTTTTTACTTTCAATAAGGCTTTCAGCCAAGGCTACTCAGCCGAACCATGTACCTCCTCCATTACGATATAAATAAAGCTAAGTACCTCGCCCCCAACCTTCGGTTGACTATTTCTGCAACTTTACTACATGTTACATACGCACTCGGGGGCTCCCCCCACCTCACGATTTCATCGACTGAGGACAAAACGTGTACACCCGAGTAGCTGACCACGTCAGGCAAACGAAAAGGGCACGTACTCAATCAAAACACTGCGTGCTCACAAACAAGCAAACCTTTACAACAAAGGGCACATAAACGCCCAGCCGCAATATACAAATTTTACATCTATATGTTTATTTTTAGGTCCTACCTATTCTGAAGAATAACCTGAGCACGCTGCTCAAACAAATCTACAATCTGTTCGGCATACTGCCTTATAGCCGCGTAATGCGGACGCATGTTCCACTCTCCACCATCTGGTCGAGGAGGTGGCCCAGTCGCCACAACAGCTAAATCGACGTCAGGGCGGTGCACCCTCACAAGAGACAAGGCAGCCTTCACCCCTGCGACGAGATGCTGCCGCACCAGCTCCTTGACATTGCTGGCACTCCAAAACTTCGTCAGAAGACCTGCAAGGGTCGTTGGCACGGCATCCAACGGAAACATGACGTGCATCACCGAGGAAAGTGATGTCTGCACCTGGCGGAGCACCCGCGAAACCTGGTAGACACGATCCTGCACCGTCGCCAGAACCATGGCGCGATCACGATCCATCCAGAAGAAGCCGCCGGCCTCCATGTCCTGTTGAGTCAAGCAATTGACTCGAACAGCAATACGCTCCTTTTCTTCCCTCGGAGCAAGATTGGCACCTGCGACAACCGCACAAAACAAGAGTAAGGCCAGCAGGCTCACCCGAAGAACTGAGCTACAGCCCGAAAGAAGGATCAACTTACATTGCAGCTGCTCGGACAACAGACCTAGCTCCGCCATCAAATACTCCTCTCTGGCTGCACCACGGTCTGCCTTGGATTTCCAAACGTCAGCGCGACCGCGTAACCCAAGCAAATCTCTCTCCAAGCTGCACACGCAATCTCGAAGAAAAGCGAGCTATGAGGAATCATCCAATGAGGGTCGCAAGGGCCTTTCGGATAAAGTGTCAACTGGGTCAGCACCCGAAGGAACCTATAGCAGCAGAAAAAAGAAGGCACACAGACATTCAGCCAAGGATAGAGCGCAACTCGGAGGAATTCATTAAAATATATAAGGCCACAACATGGCACAAGGATGGTACTACAAAAGATATTTACAACGAAAATAGACTACAAACTACCCTACGTCTACTATGCCTAAGGCGGAGGGCACTGAGTCACCTTAGAACCAGACTGCCTAGCTTTGGCCTCGCCCTACTGCCGCAATACGTACTCAGACAGCAAGTCAATGAGCTTGGGCCCATATCGTCTGCAGCGAGCGGAGTAGGCGGCGAAGGCTACCTCGGATCCATCTGCAGCCGTCGGCATCCGAGAAGTAATCTGGGGCAGGTCCAGCCCTGCCCCAGCCGCCATGGCCATCGCCAGCCCGACGGACGCGCTGATGCCCTTCTGCTTGCGTTTGTACGCTGCAGGCGCTTCGGCTGACAGAGCCTCTGCCAGGGCATCCACATCTTCAAGGGATGCGCCCTTCGGGAAGAGCTCCTGGTAGAAGCGACCAAGGACCTCTTTCGCCTTGGCAAGGGAGTTGACAACGGTACTGTAGTGGTCTTCGACCGCTATAGTGGCATCATCAAGAGCACTCCCGTGCTCCAGAGCACCGCGGTCGAACTCGATGCCTGCGGCATCTGAGACAAAAAAGAAGAAAAACATGAAGAAAGGCAGCATAAAAAGAAGATCCGTAGAAAAAGAAACAAGTCCACAAGCTTGTACTCACCCGAAATGGCCTTGGCAGCAGCCATGAGCTTATCTGCCACCCCTCTTTCACGAGCAGCAGCAACGGTGGCCAGCTGCTCCTCACGATCTGCAGTCTCCTGCTGCAGACGCTCCTTCGCTTCGGCTGCCTTCGTCAGCTCCAGCTCAAGGCGCTCTTTCGCACCAGCGGTGGCTTCGGCTTTCTGCTCCGATTGGCCAAGGCTCTTCTTAAGAGCGTCGACCTCACGGAGAGAGTCATTATGCTCCTCTGCATTTCCAACAAGCAAGTGTCAAAGAACAGGACCAGGATAAACAAGAAAAGTACTACAAGGCAGACGAATACTTTGAAGCTGCCGCAGTTTCGCCTCCAGCGTCAGGCGTTCCTCCAATAGCCGTTTGGCCTCTTGGACAAAAGGCTGCAGCAAAAGGCAATAGCAGTAAGAACAGGACTTGGGGGCTACGCCCAACACAAGGAAGCAAAAACAACATCAGCATACGAAGACACCCGGGGGCTCCCCCCGTAACATAAAGCAGAAAAACTTACGTGCTCCGAAGGCGAACCCGCAGGCCCGCCTGCGAAATTCTGAGGCGCAACCACCAGCCTCTCCTGCACAGGAGGAACTGGAGCAGCGTCACCCGAAGTCGCCATAGTCTGAGGAGGAGGCGACGCAATGTTCGACTCCCCCATCATCTCCCGCGCACCATCACTAGAGCCGTCGGAGGATTGCCTGCATACGAACCAATCAACGCAGATGTAAAAATAACAAGGGAACAAAGGACAACAATGGCAACAAGAAAACTTACGAGCCCAACGCGCTCAGGTCGAAGATAGGAGAAGCCCTTCGGGCCCTCTTCTCCTCCTTTTTCTCTTCCTTCTTCTCCTCCTTCTTTTCTTCCTTCTTCCGCTTTGCTGGCGGGTGCGGAGCAACAGCCTGCACAGGAATGGCAGGAAGGGGAGAGGAAGAACCCCCATGAACATCATCATGACGCTCAAGGCCCAGAGGATTTCTGGGAGTCGGAGGAGTCGAGGCATCTGACGACTCGCTAGAACTCCATGATCGCTTGCGCGAATGGTCCTCACTCGATTCGTCGGCATCCTCCGCTGGGGATCGCGCTGACGGTAGATCGGACACGGAATCCACCACTTCATTATCCGGGGCATTCGGGTACCTTTCGGGCAACGGTGGTGCCATGCCCGGCACTTTGAAGCTCTGCAAAAGGAAAAGGAACTTTGTTAGCAAACAAAGGGAAAAAGTACACAGCTGACAGAAACAAAAGGGGAGCACTACATGCGCAAATCTACACCTTCGGTATGACCAACGTCGAAGAAAAGGGAGGAGTCAGCGACTTCCCCAGGATTTCTTCGTCGGCCTTGAACTTCAACAGCGCGCGAAGAGCCTTGTCAAGTGCCACCTCGGAGATTTTCTCACTCGAAACCCTCGTCGGATCACGGCGCCCAGAGTAAAGAAACATCGGGTGCGCCCTCGCTTGGAGAGGCTGCACCCGACGCTCAAGAAACGTCCGGATGATGTCGACACCGTTCACCTCCTTTTCAGGAATCAGTTGGAGATCCTCCACCCGACGGTACAGGGCCTCTATCTCCGCCACCTCACCGTCTAAGATTTGGTTTTTCCAGGATCTTTTCTTCTCAATCAATTGGGAGGGGTCAAAAGGAACGAGACCAAATTCTTGCCCAGGCAGTACGGAGTCACGGATGTAAAACCATTTCCTCCGCCAGTACTGGACAGATTCGGACATGGAAAAGGAAAAGAATTGCACATTGGGACTGAGGGAGATGATGAAACCCCCAATGGAATACACACCATCCGAACCAGACTGCCTCTTCACGGAAAAAAGCTTCCGGAAGAGGCCAAAGTGCGGCTCAATGCCAAGCCAACACTCACAAAGCGTGATAAAACACGCAATGTGGAGAAGGGAGTTGGGAGACAGATGATGGAGTTGCACCCCATAGAAAAAGAGCAGTCCACGGAGGAAATCATGGACCGGAAAAGAAAATCCGCGAATCACGAAGGCAACAAACATAACCCGGTACCCAGATGGGGGATGGGGGATTACCTCATTTCCGGGGAGTCTCACGGCCGTCGTGTCTTGCGGGATCAGGCTCCGCTCGCGCAGTTTGCGGAGATCGCTCTCCCGCATTTCTGATCGCTGCTAGCCACCATCGGTGACGCGAGCAGTGGCGGTGCCCTTCTTGCCTCCGGCGGCGCTGGTCCCAACCGCAGATGAGGACTTCTTTGTTTTCCCCATGGCGCTACCGCGGTGGTGGCGTTGCCAACGAAGAAAGACAAAGGAAATGTCGAGGAAACTCTCAGCGCGCAGCAAGAATAGCTCAAGAACAAGGAGGCAGTGAATAGATGAATTGTTGCGGTGAAAAACAAACCACGATTTCACCAGGGATTATAACAGCGAAGACGACGCACGCTGGCCGTCCATCGAGAATACCTAACGACCAACGGTAGATCTGGCCGTACACGTGTCAGCACCAAAACGAACCGTCGATACCACGCCGTCCACTACGTGCGGAAATCGAGGAGACGCCGTAATCATCTCCACGCCACGCGTGACCGGTCAATTCAAAGTCAGCAAGTGGGACCCACGCTTCGTCCAGTCAAGTCATCTCTGGCGTAGCAGACGCTTGAGGTCATCGGTCGTAAGCACTGACGTCATCAAAAGCTATACTAGCACCACTTCGGCTCCACAGCTAAGAGTACTCACTCGAATCTACGATTCGACTAAATACTTGGGGGCTACTCCTATCAGGAGCGCTGGCCACGCACCCGACAGACAAATGAGGACAAAATTACTTCTCTGAGTCCTACGTAGAGTCTACGACTCCACTACGGACTCGGGGGCTACTCCCATAGGGAGGATGGATTTAAGCATCCGAAAATTTTCGCGTCCTGCGGACCTAACAATTGAAACAATGCTTGAACTAAAAGTCTCCGTTCGAGTCTACGACTCGAACAGACACTTGGGGGCTACTCCCATAGGGAGCGCTGGTCGCGCACCCTATGAAATCTTCGACTGCGATCTTTCGGATCAGCATGCAAAAACTTTTTGGCAACTCTGCCCCAACAAAACGCTGTGTGAGCGACAATCTCCTTGGCCACCCGAAGCACCTCCGAGGTGATAAATGTTCGGATGTTGCGTCTGCGACGCAAAGATAAGACCTACAAATATCATCTGATGGCCTGGCAACACACCTGACTGCGCTCTGATAGTATGAATCCGTACCAGCAGGTACGATGAAAAATCCCGACGGACGCGTTGGGTACACCAATTAAAATCACTGGAATTCCACTCCTATAAGTCCTCCATGGCCGGAGTTGAATTACGCCAGCATATGTTCCAGGCCCGGGTTAAGGGACCCGAACCTGAAGAAGATCGTGTTGTTTCGTCCTAAGACAGTTAACTGACCCTGATCCGTCGGGTGAGTAAGGCACACGCATCAACAATCCCTACACACATATACTATTAACATATAGTTGCTCCCGAAGGATGGAAGAGTCCTCAGCCGAATCTACGATTCGACTGATCACTCGGGGGCTACTGACATGGTTATACCCTACGGGTACGTAACTTCAGCATACCTAGTCCAGCCCAAGGAAGGCCCACGGCAGACATACACTGGACCATGAAGATTTTCGGGTGGCCAAGGCCCATGACGTCTTCGGATCCTTGCAGAGCAAGACTAGAGGAGATAGGAAATTCAAAGGGGTAAAACCCTAGAACTTGTAACCGACTAGGACTACGCCCGGGACCTGCCTAAGTCTATATAAAGTCTAGGAGGGCACGTCCTAGGGCAACTCGACTCATACTTTCGCACACGCATCCACGCCAGATCGAATTTGCGCACCCTGTAACCTTCGATTCCGCCGTAATCAAAGAGCAGACAAGCAGGAGTAGGGTTTTCCCTCCGGGGGCCTGAACCTGGGTAAATCTCGTGTCCCCTGGTTGCTTGTCTGTTAACCGTGCCACGATCTCCAGCATCCCCATCTTCTCCAAAACCCAAGTCCATAACAATGGGCATTGACGAGATTAAACCTCGTCACCTAGACAACCCACTTCCAAATGAGCCGAATGAGAATGCGACTGTGGCTGCCACCAATGCCTACCATCGGGCTAAGGATGAGTCCACGGATATTAGCTGTCTTATGCTTGCTCACATGGAACCGGACTTGCAAAAGCAGTTCGAGAATGTTGAGGCCTACGATATGATTGAAAGCCTCAAAAGTATGTTCCAGGATCAGGCGAAGACTGAGAAGTATCAAGTATCTCAGGCTTTGCTGAGTTGCAAGTTTAAGGATGGTGATCCACTGAGTCCGCATGTGATCAAAATGGTTGGTTATGTGCAGTCTCTGGAGAGGCTTGGCTACCCCATTAGCGAAGAGTTCGCTATGGATATAATTCTGAACTCTCTTCCTAGTGCATATGGGCAGTTCATTTCGAACTACCACATGCATGGTATGGATAAGAAGCTGACTGAATTGCATGGGATGCTCAAGCAGGCAGAGGCGGATCTCAAGAAGGGCGCCAGTCAAGTGTTGATGGTGCAGAATAAGGCTAAGTTCAAGAAGAGTTCTTGGACTAAGAAGAGGGCTAAGTCAGGAGGAAAGCAGGCTCAGGACTCGGTCCCAAGCACTTCCTCAGGGACTAAGCCATCTCCTTCAGCCGGATCCACTTGCTTCTACTGCAAGGCGGATGGCCACTAGAAGAGGAACTGCAACAAGTACTTGGCCGACAAAGCCAAGAGTGGAGGTATGACTTCCGACTCAGGTACACTTGTTTGCAATGTTATAGACATATATCTTGCTGATGCACCTAATAGTTCTTGGGTATATGATACCGGGTCAGTTATTTACATCTGAAACTCGTTGCAGGGACTGGTAAAAACTAGGAGCGTAGCAAGAGGCGAGGTTGATATTCGAGTCGGCAACAAAGCAAGAGTTGCTGCGTTGGAAGTCGGCACGATGCAACTTCATTTACCTTCCGAATTCATTATGGAACTGAATAATTGTTATTATGTTCCAGTGCTTAGTCGAAACATTATTTCTGCTTCATGTTTGATGAGGCAAGGCTATGAGTCGAATATCAAGAATAATGGTTGTTCTTTGTATTTGAATGATATGTTTCACGGCTTTGCACCCGTCCAGGACGGGTTATTTATTTTGAATCTTGATGGTGAGTCGGTTTATAACATAAATGTTAAAAGGTTGAAACCAAATGATCTGAATATGACTTACTTTTGGCACTGTCGGCTTGGTCATATAAGTTGGAAACGCATGAAGAAGCTCCATGATGATGGACTCCTAACTTCGTTCGACTTGGAGTCGTTCGAGACACGCGAATCTTGCCTACTCGGCAAAATGACCAAGACACCTTTTGCAAAGAGTTCCGAAAGGGCGTCCGACTTGTTGGGACAAGTACATAGTGATGTATGTGGACCAATGAGCACGACAGCCAGGGGTGGTCATGAGTACTTCATTACCTTCACTGATGATTTGAGTAGGTATGGATATATCTACTTGATGAAACACAAGTCGGAAGCCTTTGAAAAGTTCAAAGAATTCTAGAATGAAGCACAAAATCAACTCAGCAAGAAAATAAAGTTTATTCGGTCGGACCGAGGAGGCGAGTACATGAGCCATGAGTTTGATGACCATCTGAAAAGTTATGGAATAGTTCCTCAACTTACTCCGCCAGGAACGCCGCAAATGAACGGTGTTTCGGAAAGGCGGAATCGGACCTTGTTGGACATGGTACAATCAATGATGAGTCGGACAGATCTGCCTTTATCATTTTGGGGTTATTGTCTCGAAACATCAGCGTTCACACTAAACAGAGTACCATCAAAATCGGTAGAGAAGACACCGCATGAGATGTGGACATGCAAAAGGCCGAGTTTGTCTTTTCTTAAGATTTGGGGTTGTGAAGCATTTGTCAAGCGACTTCAGTCGGACAAGCTCATGGCCAAGTCGGATAAGTGTATTTTCGTGGGGTATCCGAGGGAAACCTCGGGTTACTACTTCTATAACCGAGAAGAGGGCAAAGTGTTTGTCGCTCGGAACGGTGTCTTCCTTGAGAAAGAGTTTCTCAGTCGGGGAGTTAGTGGGAGCATGGTGCAGCTCGAAGAAATTCGAGAGGAACCGGCTAGTAGCGAGTCGGCAAAAACCTTGGAGGTTGAGCCGGTCGTGGTAGTTGAGCCGACAGAAGCACCTGTACTACAAAGATCGACAAGATTATGAAGTGTTCGTGATGTGTTACTGTTAGAAAGTGATGAGCCATCAAATTATTCGGAAGCAATGGTGGGATCTGATTCCGAGTCATGGCTCGGAGCCATGAGATCCGAGTTAAAGTCCATGGATGAAAATCAAGTTTGGAACTTGGTTGATCTGTCAGACGGTGCAAGACCCGTCGAGTGCAAATGGGTCTTTAAGAAGAAAACTGGTATGGATGGAAATGTTTCCGTCTATAAAGCACGTCTTGTCGCGAAGGGGTTTCGACAAGTTCAAGGAGTTGATTACGACGAGACTTTCTCGCCCGTAGTGATGCTTAAATCAGTTCAGATCATGTTAGCTATAGCAGCCTATTTCGACTATGAGATATGGCAGATGGATGTCAAAACGGCTTTCCTTAACAGAAATTTAACCGATGACGTGTATATGATACAGCCCGAGGGTTTTGTCGATCAGGCTAATGCTGACAAGGTATGCAAACTTCAGAAATCCATTTATGGGTTGAAGCAAGCATCTCGGAGTTGAAATATTCGCTTTGATGAGGTAGTCAAATCGTTTGGCTTCATCAAGAGTGATCATGATTATTGTTTATACAAGAAGTTTAGTGGGATCAAAGTAAACTTTCTAATCTTATATGTGGATGACATATTACTGATTGGAAATGATGTCTAGATGTTGCAAGAAACCAAGGAATCATTGGAAAGGAGTTTCTCAATGAAAGATTTGGGTGAGGCAACATACATCCTCGGAATCCGTATCTATAGAGATAGATCAAGGAGGCTCATTGGATTGAGTCAGAGTACTTATTTGGACAAAGTGTTGAAGAAGTTCAACATGGAATCGTCTAATAAGGGGTTCATGGTATAAAACTTAGCAAGACTCAGTGTCCTTCGACAACTAATGAGCGAAGTTGGATGAGTGCGATTACGTATGCTTCTGCAGTCGGATCCATCATGTATGCCATGATTTGTACTAGGCCGGATGTTTCATATGCTCTTAAGTGTTGTGAGCAGATACCAGGCTAATCCTGGAGAAATCCACTGGACAGCGGCTAAAAATATCCTAAAGTACTTGAGAAGGACTAAGGATATGTTTTTGGTTTATGGTGGTGAAGATGAACTCAGTGTAAAGGGTTACACGGATGCAGGTTATCTTACCGACTCTGATGATTCTCGTTCGCAATCCGGATACGTGTTTATTATAAACAGAGGTGCTGTGAGCTAGAAGAGTTCCAAGCAAGAGACTGTGTCTGCATCTACAACAGAGGCTGAGTATATTGCCGCATCGGAGGCAGCAAAGGAAGCTGTTTCGATGAGGAATTTCCTCATGGATCTTGGTGTGGTTCAGGGCTCGTCCAATCCGTTGGACGTGTATTGTGACAACAATGGTGCTATTGCACAAGCCAAGGAACCTAGACAACACCAGAAGAACAAGCACATACTCATGCAGTACCACCTGATTCGCTAGTTCGTGGATCAGGGTGATATCAAGTTATGTAAGGTACACATGGATGCAAATATTGTGGATCCGTTGACAAAGCCGTTACCCCAGCCGAAGCATGAGGCGCACCTGAGAGCCATGGGCATTAGATGCTTAGACATGTGATGTCGGAAGATTGACTCTAGTGCAAGTCGGAGACTATTGGGAATATGCCCTAGAGGCAATCATGTATGATGAGATTTCCCATTGTATTCATAAAGATATAAAGTTGTCCTTGTATAAACATCTGATGTGTACCATTGAATATGTGATTCGGTTGTGGAACTATGCATTCATGTTGTTTGTACTAAATGTCCTTGGTCATTGAGGCTGTGCTGGACACACAACTTAGACCAATGTGAAAATTGTCTTGATGACTCGGTTCCACTTGTCATGGGCATGGAGATGCTATTCCAACTTACACAGATTCGGCTAAAGAGTTTAGCGAGTCGGATTGACCCATATTGAGGTACAACGAACAAGTTGTCATTTGTATATCTCAATCAATGTAATCCTTAGACCTGAGGTTACTGTATAATCCAAGTTGAGGATCACCGACTTAGGTTCTGTCAAACGCTGGTCCGTAACTAGGCAGTTATAAAGGCAGAGTTCGGGTCGACTGAGAATCAAGCTGCGTGATGTGAATAACCAAGATGGGATTTTTCCCCTCCACTCGGAGAGATAGTCTCTGGGCCCTCTCGGATGATATGATTTGGAAAGCATGGCCATGCACGACTCAGTTAAGTGTTAACCGAGGCGATCGACTAAGAGTTAGTCGGGTGAATCACTTATCTCGGATCGAGAAGAGAGTCGGACTATTTAAGGGATGACATTTATTCGCCTATAGTCTGACAAGGTATATCGTGAGGCAAGGGACTCGGAAGCAAGTCACATTGGAAAGGCAAGTCGTCATGACTCTTTGGTACTTGGGAGTCGACACGTTCTGCTAGGAGCCGCTACCGACTGATCGATTTGGAGTCAGACTCTAATAGTGTCCAAATATCCATGAGCCTGTGGGATCACACACTTAAGAGCGGGAGCAAGATCGGATTAGATCTGAACCGGAAATCTAGCCGGGTTGGACCCGAGACGGATTAGGACTGAGTCAGTGAGTCGGACTCACAGGGACTAATATTATATGGGCTTTAGTGAATGGGCCGCGTGTGTAGAGCCCACGTTCACTCCCTATATATAGTGGAGCACTGTAACCCAGAAAGGTTAATCGTTGATCGATTAGGTTATTCCATGTGTTGGAAACCCTAGCTCCACAGCAGTCCAGCCGTCGTATCGAACCTAACAGTTCGCCGCCGGTGCTCCTCCTTGTACGTGTGGATACCAGTAGAGGTGTTGTACGATCAGTACCAGGACGATCGGATCACGAGGACTACACTACATCAACTGACGCGCTTCATCGGTAATCCGCAACTGCGCGTCTAGTGGTAAACCTCGTGGCCTTCTACCTCGACTAGATCTTGGGATCACCACGTTAGAGAAAAAATGTTTGTTTTATCTCTGTGTGTCCCAACAATCATGACATGACCTTAATCCGGATGGCCCATAGATGGTGACAAGGTCTATGACCTGTTGGACGACCCAGTTAGAGGATTTCACATGGGAAGCCTAGTCAAGTCTAAGAAGTCTACGTGCAATGCCTATGATGGAGCCGGAGTCTTGGAGTACACGACATGTAGATATATTTGTATCAGTGTTGAACTATGTATCTTTCTGGATATGACTACTCCTTGTAACCTGAGTTCTGGTGTCTTTATAAGCCGGAACTTTGGGAGACTAAGGGCACAACAACTCACACAATCCCTCTAACCGGCATACTATCGTTATAGTGATCTATAAATGGAGTAGGATCTCGTCACCGTTATGAGATCCGAACCTGGATAACTCGTGTTACACATCCTTCTCGGACGCTCATCGCCTCTCACCCCCGTCTCTCTAAACTCGTCGTTAGCCCCCCCCCCTCATAACGTACTTGTTGACAATACCACGACACTCGAATTTCATGAATATGTGTCAATTCTGCTACAAAATTATTTAAGTTGATAGTAGTTTTTGGTAACTCCTATTCAACCCTCTAGTCGTTGTACCTCGATCTTTCAAAATCATAAAAAAATCAAGTATGGTTATGAATAGCGGCAGAAATGGCAGTGAACCCGAGGTAGGTGGAATGATTTAAAAAATAAAAATACTATTTCAAAGCTTCATAAAACATCAAATAATTCATGCACTTCCATATTACCTCGATACTTGTGCAAATTTTCAAAGAAAAATATGACTACATGTGACCTATAAAAAAGATGAAAATAAAACTTCATATCGTATATCGTTGAATAGAACAAATCCAAAAATTAGAAAAATCTTAAAATTTAGTCTCATATCTAGCACTAATTAATACTCTCACCAATCCTAGAAATAGCATGCAACCAATAATTGGCCTCCTAAAACACTCTCACCAATCCTAGAAATGGCATGCAGCCAATCCCTAATCATATAAATTACAACACCATTTCTAATAAGTCTAATAAACTGAGAAGGAGGGATTACTTTAGATTGGATCGTGAGTTTAGCCAATAAAACTATCGACTCTAAAAAAAATCTTATTCTCGAAACGAAGCTCTAAAAAATCATGGCCATGAGGGTGGTTGTACCTAACCCACTAGAGTTTAAACTTCAAATTTGATACTTGTATGTCTCATAAATACATATATTGTTTTAGTAGGAGGCGGCGTTCTCATCAATAGCGAGCCATCTGTAATGATTTCGTTAATTTTAAAACCCGATTCGCCGGTTCAGCCTTTCGGATATGCTCATAACGATAGGATATGCACGCACTTATAGGGTTGAGTGTATGTGTTTCCGATGTGTGTGTTCATAGTGTGTTTCACAAAGATAATAGCTTCATGTTTTGTAAGATACAACTATATCAGTGCCCTTTCTTTAGAGCATCTCTACTCGGGTTCCCAAGACAGCATTTCCAGGCCGTTTTTTAACCCGGATGACGATTTTTGCCCAGTCGCGTTCCCAGGATGCCGATTTCGTCCAAATTTGACCCAAATATCATCCGGCTTTCCCAGGACAATCCCGGGGCACTAGGAACGCCCTGGGAACGCCATACAAAGCGAAAAAGCTGGTGGGCCTACCCTATCGGTGACTGGAGGCCGAGCTCCCGCCCTTTTCTTCTTCCCCTCTTGCCTTTCCTCTCCATTCTCCCACATCTCCCGCCATTTTGCCGAGCTCCCGACCACCATGCCGCCCAAGGATTTCGTCAAACCCTGATCCACCGTCGGCGAACCAAAGGAGAGGAAGCCGACGCTAAGGCCGGAGGGCTTGACCAACGCCGAGTGGCTGGCCCGTGTCCAGAAGAGGAAGGTCGAAATAGACAGCCGCAGGGACAGGGACACAAGGTCGAAGGAGGCGAAGGCGCTCGCTGAGGCGCATGCCATGAGGGAAACGCAGGCGCATACAACGATGTCATGCCCGACGCTGATCGCCGTCCCGCGGTATGGCGCACACTGGGGAAGCCAGCCAAGCATCGGCTTGTGATGACCCACAACTATAGGGGGTGTATCATAGTACTTTCGATAAATAGTAGTGTCGATCCCAACGAGGAGCAGAAGGTGTTCACTAGTGATATGGAGCAGGAAATCTCTGTAAATACTTAGCAAACGGATTTTAGGGGTTTTCTGATAAAGCAAAGAAACAAAGTGCAAGTAATAAAGACAATGAACAACTGCAGCAAGTGGCCCAATCCTTTCTTAGCAAAGGACAAGCCGGTGGAAATACTTATAAGGACCAAACGTTCTCGAGGACACATGGAAGAATAACACCACAACTTAAATACTAAACCATTGAATAATATCTCAACACAAATCCACTACTAACAACATGACTTCTCCCATGTCCTCAAGAACTAAATGAAGTACTCACGAGACATCATATGTATCAAGATCAAAGATGATATGGTAATAGATAACAATCTGAACATAAACAATAATCCAATGGTTCCACTCACAAGCATCAACTACAATAGTAATCAACACCGGGAAAGTTTCCCCTAAGATCTATGCAAGTATTCAACACGATTGTTACAGCGGGACGGAGTGGTGATGATGTTGCTGGTGGAGATGATGGTGTGGATGATGATGATGATCCCGATGAAGTCTAGCTTGATGATGGTGTTGATGGCGACAATCTCCCCTCTCCGGGAAGGAATTTCCCCGCAGAAATTTGTCTGCTGGAGAGCTCTTTCTCTCTCGGTGTTTTCCACCCCGCAGAGGCGGCGAAATCTTTCTGTGGTCGCTCCCTGTGTTTTAGGGCTCCTAGAGGAAGATATAGGCGAGATGGTGGAGTCGGAGGCCGTCCAGGTGGGCCACAACCACCCTAGGCGCGACCCAGGGGGGCCGCGCCTGGGGTGTGTGGGCCCCCTGTGGCCCAACTCCACCTCCCCTTCTGGCTTCCTTCATCTTCTGGGAAAATATTATTTTCCATGATTTTTCTGGTATTTTTCTGATCTTCGCGAAATTGCATCAAAACACCTCTTTTTCCATCAGAAACCTGACTCCGGCAGTTCATCCTCCAAGAATCATCTAACATGCAAAAACAGATGAAAAGACATAAGTAACACCTCTTAATAAGAAATATATCAATGAATAGAGGCAAATTATGATATAGAATGGTGATGCAAATTGGACGTATCAGCTCGCCGGACCGGGTTCTCGCCGATCTCACCGGCCATGTTCCAAAAGAGCCAACCAAACCCGCGGTAGAGGTACTCCTCCTCCCCGAGTTTGATGGTGGGTTCAACCTGAACGTGCTCTTCCCCTTCCCTTCACCTCGCCCTCCTCCGGCCGTCAACATCGACATAAACGTCCCCTAAGCCAACTCTCCGGCGTACGCGGACACTTCGTCGTCCATGCACCGCGGCATCTCCTCGCCGGCAACCTTCGGCGAGGCGGACGCCCACAGCATGTTTGGCGGAATGTAGACCGAAGCGTACATGTAGGACATGATCGCCTCAGGGCCGGCAGCGGCCGGCAACGCCTCCTTCTTCACTCAAGAACAATCCCGGATCGATGCCAAACATGGCATCTAGTCCCAGGATTTTGCCAAAGGCCAGGCCGAGGACGCCGAAGAGGATGCCTTGGCTCCGGAGAGGGCCAAAGGTAAGAGGAAGGCGGAGACGTCGGCGCCGGAGCCCCGAGTCAAGTGGATGACGCTTGAGGACCTTTGCCTCGCCGACGCCTGGAAAGCGATGAGCATGGATTCCATGACCGGTGCCAACCAAAACTCAGACAATTACTGGAAGCGCATGAAGCTAGCGTTCGACGAGCACAACCTTTGTGACCCGACCCGACGTAAAACAAGGTTCACATGGAGCACGGCGAGAAAGCCATGATCAACCACTAGGGACTCATCCAGCAGGTGTGCAACAAGTGGCACATTATTCTCAAGGACGTGGACCGCACACCCATCAGCGGTGAAAGCATGTATAGAAAGGTACTTCGACGAACACTAGACGAATGTATTCCGAGTTCACACGTGTCCTGACACACTTCGCCTTGCCTTTGCAGCTCGTCCGTGCACTCGGCATGTACCGGGACGACACAAAGACCGAGTTCAAGTTCCACCACGTGTTTGCCGTGATAGAGAAATGTCAGAAATGGGTGGATACTCGCGTGAGCCTCGCTAAGACCAAAGACGGTGTGTACAACCCGGAGGCTCCTCCCCTGCTGCCGGCAAAGGAAGGCCGAAGGTCGGCCAGAAGAAGGCGAAGATGCTCAAAGCCACATGACCTCCCGTCGAGCGCCTCCACGCTTCCATTGAGAAGTGTATCGTTGACACCAAGGCCCATGCCGAGAAGAGGAAGGAGAAGGCCGACGAGAGGTGCGCGCAGCTGCTCTAGAACCAAGACCGCAAGCTCGACCTCCTCAAGGCGAACTACGCCGCCAAGAAGAGGAATACGGATCTCCAGTTCCTCACACCTCGGCGATGAGCACGCCGGTCAAGGACTGGTACATGGCACGCCGCAACGCCATCCTCCAGGAGGACATCGCCGCCAGCACGCCAAGCTCTGCACCGACCGCTTCCTTCCCCACGGCTTCGCCGAGCTCTGCTTCCATCTCAAACCAGTCGGCTGGCCACGCCGCCGATGTGTCCATCCCCGTGGCACCGGACATGCCGGAGGAGGCCATCCCTATCGATGATTGAACGTCAAACCATTTTATCTTGTTCTGTAATAATTTGATCGCCGAACTGTTTGGGCGTACTTCTGTCGAACAACGTGGACCAAGATTTTGCCGACGGAACAAACACAATTTAAATATGTCGCCGTTTTTACTTTGTCTCGAAACTCAGGTTAGAAACACGAGTGAGAAACTGGACGGTGTTACAAACGTGGAGGTGCTCTTATTTTGCAATTTGTTGCAACTTTGAGATATGTCTGGCCGACACTGGATCAACAGCATAGCTCTGCTCTCGCCCGTTCCCAGAATCGGAAGACATGGTTTCTTCGCCAAAAAGAGCATCGCTTCAGCATCCATCCGACGGGGATCATCTGTGTCAGGCCCGGGCGCACGCTGCACATGCGACGCGACGCGCTGCAGCGCAACGCGTGACAGCAATTACTCGGAAATGGAACTGCCCCTCTCCTGCGCGGCTGCGGCGCACGCAGAGACCACCAGCGGCGCAGGCAGCAGCAGGGCCGGAGAGAAGCGGGAGAACTGCGGTGGAGGAGCGAGGAGGGAAGCATTGATTGATCCGGCTTGCCCGTTTCAAATCGGGCAACCCTCCGGGGACCCCACACTCCCTGCGCGCGCTGGGGCCCGCACGCGTGTACAAGTCGTACGGCGCTAGCCAGTAGCGGGCGCGCCCATCTTATCGCGAGGGGGGGGGGGGAGTTCGAGCTTGGGGCCCCGCGGGCGGACGTGGACGCGTCAGTGGCTGGCAGTGGCGAAGGCGAGTCGCGTGCGGGTACGTGCGGGCGGCGTGGGCCGCGTCGCGTCCCTGTCGAGGCCCAGGGGCAGGGCAGGGCAGGGCCGGGTCACGTCTTATTCTTCAGCCTCCCCGCCCCGCCGTACGGACGGACGGACGCCCCGGCTGCGGATGCGCCATACTATCTTGCGCCACCGCGTCACGCTTCCGGTAGTAGTACGTGATGGGTCAGGACGCTCGCCGGGCGTGCAATCAATGTGGTCCGTAGCGCCGGTACACTATTCCACACTTTTTACCACCACGACGGACCAGCACATGATGTAAGTAAGTATTGTACAGTACCTCCGGCGACATTTAATCTGGTTGCAAGTGCAGCGTCCTTCCCCGAACCTGGTACTGTTGGGTAGTATTTTGAACTCCGAAGCAAAAAAAACACGTAACAGCTGCTTGCTCTGATGTCTGATTAATGTTTAGTAAATTGCCCGCAAAAAAAATGTTTCGTAAATCGCCTTGGAATTTTACAGGTTCGATCGAGTACCACTGTAATCATCGTGTTTTGTCGCCGTTGCGCGCTCGTCGGCTCATGCGCCACCAACACCAAAGCCCCCCATGCCGACGGGACCCATGGCACACCACACGGTCACAGTCTCACCTCCTCCTTGGATCTCCTTTCTCTCTCATTAAACCCCACCCCTGCTGCTGCTAAACCCCACGCGCCCACCCGCTCGGCCGGCTCCCTTTGCTATTATTGCCCGCGCAGCGCCTAGCCTATATGGCAGGCACACACACTCCTCGCCTCCGCCTTCATTCCCTCTACCGCCTGCTATTCCTCTGCCCCCGCCTCCGCCTCCGACTCCTCATCGCGTCGCACGCACGCACGCTCGCTCGAGCCTGCGCCTCCTCCATACCTGCCTGCTGCCTGCCGCGCGTCGCGCTCTGCTCCCGTGCTCCGCCTTCTACGCCCGCTCTCCCTTCGCAGACCCACCGACCTCACTACCGCGACTCCTCACGCCACCACCACTTCGCCACCACCGACATCTCCGCTTCCGCGGCCTACCACTACCACCACCTCTTCTGCTGCTGGCTCCCCCCAATGCGCGCCGGTAGCTGAACCCTGAGAGACAACCTGTCCGGAGATGGGGGAGGAGGCGGCGGTGGTGCTGGTGGAGGCCCCGAGGCCCAGGTCGCCGCCGAGGTACCCGGACATGTGCGGCCGCCGCCGGATGCAGCTGGAGGTGCAGATCCTTGACCGCGAGATCACCTTCCTCAAGGTGAGTCCACGCCACACCCACACCCACACGGCTGCGGTTCTCGGCCCGTGCGCTAGCTAATGCTTCATTGCTCCTCCGTCGCCCTTTTGACTTGGCCGATTTTCATTTTTAAAAACGAGATCCGGTTTGATTCGTCGGTCGTCCCAGAAAAACGAGTCTAGAACCAGGTAGTACTAGTACTTCGCCAAGCGAATTGCTTGCTGGTGCGAAGGCTGAACGCCAAGCGAATTTTCTACGCTCTGATAGGTACGGTCCGGTTGTGTAATTTTCCTATTACTGCCGCTGCATCTAGGGTTATTTAATTTCGGTTCGGTACTTCGGTTGTGGGGATTCGAGCCTAGCGCGAGCCGCGAAGGGGACGAGAGGGGAGGACGACGGCGGCGAGGCGCAGTGCGCGCAATCAATCCGAGGCGAGACAGGCTTTGCCCTCTTTGGGTGTGCCGTGGATGTACCTTTGTCGCGTCTGGTCCGGTTCCTTGTGGAAAAGAGAGAGGAGGGGGGGCATGGGCAGTGGGCAGCAGCGAGGGAGGAGTGAGTGACCAGTCATGAGTGGCCCTGTCAGGCATGGAAGCACTGTCGTGTCGCCGTTCTCCCTAGCTAGCTAGCTTGGCACGCACACGGCATGCCCTCGTGCTCACTGCTCAGGCATTTGTCCACAGGGCTTTGCACAAAAATGAGGGTTCCTTCTTCTGCTGGCCTGCCATCCAGTTTTTTTTTTTTCTTTTGAGGCTTTTCATGCGCTGCTAGTACTAGTACGTTTTGTACAACATTTATTTTTGACAAAGGGGGCTCTGCTTTCAAGGAGAGCAGATTTCCGAAGCTATTCAGGTGACGGGATTCTTCTTTATGCTACTCAGCTTTAGAATCGTCACTTTGTTTCTCAAAAAGATGTTGAAGTTATCGCCGTAAAGCAGCAATTAGTCCAGACTATCATTACAGCTTTTTTAAGCACCACAGACAACCTTAATTCAGTCAGTCAGATCTCACTTCACATTTTCTATTGACGTGGCCAGCTCCTACCCTAATCGTAGATGTGATTTTGCACTTTATTCTCGAGCAATTTGGTTCTGCACTGTATATGAGTTTTTCTGTAAAATGTTCGAGGTCTTCGTAATTTCTACTCTCTTCGTCTCAAAATAGATGTCGCGGATTTGTTAAAATTTGGATGAATCTATATACTAAATATAGTGTATAAATCAATCTAAATTTTAAGAATTTTGCAACATCTATTTTGACATGGAGGGAGTACATCATTTCGAACATGCATAAGCTGCTCGCTAGGCTGGTTAACTTTACTCTGTTTTCATGCATATTAAATGGAAAAAAAATATAGCTACAAATGCGTGACTTTGACATTTACCTGGTTATGCAGGACGAGCTACATTTACTTGAAGGAGCTCAACCAGTATCACGTTCTGGATGCTTGAAAGAGTATAGACAATTCCCCTCCCTGCATTGCGAGCTGACATTACTCTGCTATGCATGCAACTTTCTGTTTCTGCTTTTTTTATGAATGGCGTTATGTTTTCATGTCTCAAAATGCAAAGATGCCGCTGTATCCCATATTTGTGCAAACTTCTGTTTATGCGAGGTTATGCTCACAATGTATACTACTTTTAAGATAATGTCGTAAGTTAATTTTTTTCCGCAACAACTCATCAAACAACCCCACTTGCATCGCAATATTCACCATACTAGTAGTTCATTTGGCCCACTGATCGAACATTTCTACCATTCTTCGGTACAAGTTCTGAAAACATTGTATTTTGGTAATATTGCTCGGTTGTGTTACTGTCACATGATATTGCCCTTGAAGTTTAAATAGCTGAAATAGAGAGTTAAATTCTTTTACTACTGAACTCAAATATAATTCTTTTGCAAAGCATTAGTGCTAATATCTTTGTACAATACTTTTCAGGGTAAATGAGTTTGTTGGTTCAAAACAAGACCCACTAATACCTATGTACGGCCCTCTGTACTTAATAATCCAATTTGTTTGAAGCATGTACAGTGTTTTTTATGACACCGTTTTTTATGACACTGTTTTTTTCCAGTAAGAAAAGGAAGCACCGTTCCTGCCGTCTTTATTGGTGGATCAGGTATATGCTCCCTCCTAAATTACTTTTAGACATTCTGTGGCAAGAGTATGCAAGTTGTGATACTGATTCATGTTGGATTCAACTTATAAGAGTTGAAGAGAAAATACGCTGCTTGGAAAATCCAAATTAATATTACTCGCCCATATACATGAGCTAAACAATAGTTTGCTACATTTTGAACCTCGTGCTTCTTAGAAAAATTAATCCAGCAATTTGATACGCATAGTTTAATTTCGGCAATCAACCAATCGGCATAACTTTTGCCACTTTTACTTCTGTAGTTTGTAGCACTAAGTTATATCGGCTTCCCTTCATTTTATAATAAAAATATTGAGGCTATCTTGACTCTTACTGATGTCACGGAATTTGTTTAAAAAATGACACCACGGCAGCAAATAGTTGTACATGAATGCTTGTTTTCATATGACGTGGTAGTTATTAGCCCAGAGCTTGTAACCTTTATTCCAGTACAGTACACATACAGTTTACAACAATCGGTACAACTTCATATGAATCTTAATGATAAACTTTCTTCAAAAAAAAGCGAGGTGAAAGTTTCATGTCATCATGGTAAGGGTGCAATGTTCATCCATTAACCTAAGCAGCCCAAACCTGGTAGCAGTAAATTTTTCATTTCCTTGTCTAGTTGAACTTCTGCCAAAATTATTCCTACTATTAGTCTGACTGACAGCAGTGAACATAAACTGGGGAAAAAAATGTTGTATCTGCAGATCAAAAGTGTGCGTATGCGCTTCATGGTTATGCTGCTCCTGCCAATGCTTACCAAAGTGCAGACGACCAAGATGCTTCGACTGTTCATGCTGCGAACCAAACTGCTCCTGCTGTAGCCCGAACTGCAGCTGCTTCAAGATCCCTTCCTGCTGCAAACCAGACTGCGGCTGCTTCAAGACCTCCTCGTGCTGCAAATCCCAGTGCGGCTGCAGCAGCCCAAACTGCTGCACCTGCAGACTCCCGAGCTGCAGCTGCAAACCAGGCTGCTGCAGCGGCGGCTGTAACCCTTGCGGCGGCGGATGCTGCAAGCCGGGATGCAGCTCATGTTCCGGCAACTGGTGTGACTGCAAGCCAAGCTGCAACGAACAGTGCTGCAGCTGCGCAGACTGCTCCTGTCCTCGATGCACAGGCTGCTTCAACCTCCTCAAATGCTCCTCCCCGGGGTGCTTCAAGTGCCAGTCGTCGTGCTGCAAGGGGCAGCCATCCTGCTTCAAGTGCCAGTCGTCCTGCTGCGACAAAGGGGGCTGCTGCAGCAGCAGCGGGTCGTGCTTCAGCTGCCCGAAGCCTTCGTGCCCAGAGTGTTCTTGCGGGTGCGTCTGGTCGTGCAAAAACTGTACAGAAGGATGTCGATGCGCCCGGTGCGGCAACCAGTGCTGCGCTGGCGGGTGCTTGTGTTAAAACCCCCTTTCCCCCTCTTTCTTTTGGTAGTTTGCTTTTGTGCTTGTTAGATGTCTAGGCCTCTGGGTTCGTTCAGACTTTGATATATGGTGTTTCCACATGTAAAGAAATAGCTATCCTTCCAGACCACCATGACGAAATGAAGTACTTGTTGGAATTTTGGCCCAAAATGTCTAGCCCATTTTCTAATTAAATAATTCCTGAAAATCCTAGAGGCCCATGTGGCCCATTCATGCAAGACAAGAGGTGGGACAAATGTTTAGTCCCACATTGCTAGTTGAGTGGAAGTTGGACCAGCTTATAAGGTGAGCTCTTCTACCACTTGGTAAAAGGATTAGAAGGAGAAGGAGAGAGTTCCACACGCGCGCTCCTCCTCCTCCTCGCCACGCCACGCCTCGCCTCGCCTCGTCACGACGCGCGCGCGCCGCGGGTTGCGGGAATCTCGCCGAGCCAAGCGTTTTTGGGGAGCGCTATCAGCGCGACTACTGGCTTCGTCACGGACTCCCTCACAGATAGCGACGTCTTCCCCGACGAGGACTTCTTCCCCGACATCAGCACCCTCTTCCTCGACGACATGGCAAATGACGGTTCCAACGCCGGCGGTTCTACTTCTGCTACTGCCGTGTACATCTTCTGTCTCAATCTTGTTCTGATTCTATCCAGAGTTTTATGCCTTGCAGTTTGTTTGGCTATATGCCTTATTTTGTGTTCGCTATTAAACATGATTAGTATATTACCTATTATTCTAGTCATGTTTTATCTAGCGTTTATTATGGATAATTCGCTTGGTAAATTGCTCTATTTCTCAACAGTACTACCTCCGTTTAAAAATATAAAATGTTTTAGGTTTATGAAGAAAATATATCTAGACTTATTTTAGTGCGTAGATTCACTTCAAATCTGAGTGAACCTGCGTATTAACAGTAGTCCAGATACATTTGTTTTACGAGCTAAAACATTTTATATTTTGAAACGGAGGGAGTAGTACCTATAACCAAGCATTGGCAATGCACGTTGTCAACCATGTTAGTATATGTGCGTCTTTCTTGAGCAATTTAAAGGAACAGGAATGGAGTTATTTTCCATACTTTTTTTGCAAGTTATTTTTCCATACTTTGACATTTCAGAATTCAGAGAGTTTGCAGTTGCTGATTCTGGCCACTTTGCTGGCGTCACGCGCTGCCATGATCCGTGACGGAATCATGGAAACTTGAGCTTCTCCTGATTTTCCACTGTTTGTTTACTTGGGGAGGCCTTGAGATGCAGCGAGTCAACACACACCAGCCGCCCGTCCTGCCTTCCGTTCTCAGAAGCAGCGACCCACTCACTCTACGTCTCTACCAGTCTTTTTCAGTGAGCTTTGGGCCCCGGGCTGCCCACTCCTCAATCGATGTACGCTGCCCATTGTCAGTCTCCAGACCGGCACTTCGCTTGCTTCCCGTCATCCCAAATTCCCACCATGTACAGTAGCATCTCTGGCAGCAGATACCCGCATATAGGCAGGTCTGCAAAGTTTTGAGTTGATAATATGGCATCGCAGGCAATAAATGGTTATTCTAGATAATACAATGGGCCGAAACCTGCAAAATAAAATGTGGTTTTCAGCACTTGGTCCGTTTGTGCGTTATAAATTCGGTGCGGGAGGACCGAAACGTGGCACCCCGCATCGCCTTTTCCCTTTCTCCTCCTCGGGAAAAAACCCTCACCGCCGTCTCTGGCCGCTCCGATTCCGGCCCACTCCGCCAGAGAAAACCACATCGTCGTCGCCTATCGCCACGCAACTGCCCGATCTTCCTATGGCTGGCCAATCGCTGAGCAATTTTGGGGGAGGTAGCGGCGCTTCTCTGCAGTGTGGTGATGGCACCGGGACTCTTCCTCGCGTGTCGTCGCCGTCGGAGGAGGAGCTCCACCGTCGTTGCTCTGAGCAAGCACGCGCACGCGATACCCTTTCATGCATCTATGCCACCTCACCTGCGTGGGCAAGGATGCCATTCCGTTGCGGTGCCAACGATGGCTGATGGCGCCTAATAGCGCTTCGTCGGGAAACCCCAAAGCAAGGTGTGAAGAGCACAGCAGAAAATCTTCCCTCAGTAAGAAACCGAGGTTATCGAACCAGTAGAAGGAAGGAAACGTCCCAAAGTGCTCTGGTTTCAGACCATGAGCTGCTATAACGCCATCTATGGTGCACCTGAGGGGGAACTTAATCCCGCTCAGGAAGAGGCGTTCCAAAAACTTGATACTACTTTCAAGGCTGCCTTGATCAGCATCCTTGGCGACAATATTGTCGATTCATATCTGTCATTTAGCAATGGCAAAGATATGTGGGATGCGCTCGAGAGAAAATTTGGAGTCTCTGATGCTGGCAGTGAACTGTATGTCATGGAACAATTCTATGACTATAAGATGATTGATGACCGCTCCATTGTGGAGCAGGCTCATGAGATACAGTCACTTGCCAGGGAGCTTGAGCACTTCACTTGTGTGTTACCGGACAAGTTTGTTGCCGGAGGCATCATTGCTAAACTTCCCCAGTCATGGAGGAATTTTGCTACTTCTCTGAAGCACAAGAGACAAGAGTTCTCCGTGACGGATCTCATTGGGACTCTTGATGTGGAAGAGAAGGCGAGAGCAAAAGACACACGTGCTCGAGGTACCGAGGGAGGTTCTAATGCCAACCTGGTACAAAAAAGAAACTTCCAGCCTCACAAGTTCAAGAACAAAGGAAAGTTTGATGACAAAGGAAAGTTCGATGGAAAGAACAAGGCCTCACAGTCCACCAGCTTCAAGAAGAAGACTGATAAGAGGAAAGGTGCTTGTCATGTGTGCGGTGATCCTAATCATTGGGCTCCTGCTTGTCCCAACCGCTTTGACAAACGCTAACATGGGAAGAGCAGCAAGACTGCTAATGTTGTCATCGGCGACGTTGAGATGAAAGATGTTGGGTATGGTATATTACCTACTGTTCTTTCATTATGTCATTGTCCTGATTGGTGGATTGACACGGGCGCTAATGTACATGTCTGTTCTGATATTTCCATGTTATCTTCATATCAGGTCAGAGGGACTCAAACCGTGCTGATGGGGAACGGCTCGCATGCTTCTGTTCATGGTGTTGGTACGGTCGATCTGAAGTTCACTTCGGGAAAGACTGTGCGCCTGAAGAACGTGCATCATGTTCCCTCAATAAATAAAAATCTTGTTAGCGGATCTCTTCTGTGTCGTGATGGCTACAAGATTGTATTCGAGTCCAATAAATTTGTAATTTCGAAGTATGAAACTTTTATTGGTAAAGGCTATGAATGCGGAGGCTTGTTCCGCTTATCTCTGTCAGACATTTGTAATAAAGTTGTTAATCATATTTACACAAATTTTGAATCAAATGTCTGGCACTCTCGTCTTTGTCATATTAATTTTGGTTGTATGACGCGGCTAGCCAAAATGAATTTAATCCCTGATTTCTCAACTGTTAAGGGATCTAAGTGCCAAGTCTGCATGCAAGCTAAACAACCTCGCAAGTCACATACGACTGCAGAAGTGAGAAATTTAACACCACTAGAGCTCATACATTCTGATCTTAGTGAGATGAATGGTGTGTTAACAAAAGGTGGAAAGAAATACTTCATGACTTTGATCGATGACTCTACGAGATACTGTCATGTGTATCTTCTAAAATCAAAAGATGAGGCTTTGAGTTTCTTCAAAATCTATAAAGCTGAGGCAGAAAATCAACTTGATCGAAAGATCAAGAGGCTTAGGTCTGATCGTGGTGGAGAGTATTTTTCCAACGAGTTTGATTTCTTTTGTGCGGAACATGGCATAATTCATGAGAGGACGCCTCCCTACTCACCCCAGTCAAATGGAGTAGCCGAAAGAAAGAACTTTACTCTAACAGATTTGGTTAACGCCATGTTAGACACATCGGGTCTTTCTAAGGAATGGTGGGGGGAGGCATTATTGACCGCGTGTCATGTCCTAAACCGAGTTCCCACAAAGAACAAAGAAATTACTCCATTCGAAGAATGGGAGAAGAAAAGACTAAAACTCTCTTACTTACGTACTTGGGGTTGTTTGGCAAAGGTTAATGTACCAATCCCCAAGAAGCGCAAGCTTGGACCAAAAACCATTGATTGTGTTTTTCTGGGCTATGCTTTTCATAGCATTGGTTATAGATTCTTGATAGTAAAATCTGAAGTACCTGACATTCATGTCGGTACAATCATGGAGTCGACTGATGCGACTTTCTTTGAGGATATCTTTCCAATAAAGGATAAACCTTACTCATCAAATCCGGAGATACCTAGTTCATCTAACCAGGAATTTGTTATATTCTCCGAACCTACCATTCGAATTGAACACTCTGAAAGTCCTAAGGAGGATGATAATGAAATTCCTAAAAGGAGCAAGAGACAAAGGACTGCAAAGTCTTTTGGTGATGATTTCATTGTGTACCTTGTGGATGACACTCCCACTTCCATTTCAGAAGCTTATGCATCTCCTGATGCTGACTACTGGAAGGAAGCTGTTCATAGTGAGATGAATTCCATCTTAGCTAATGAAACATGGGAGATCACTGATCGTCCTTATGGGTGCAAACCTGTAGGATGTAAATGGGTGTTCAAGAAGAAACTAAGACCTGATGGTACTATTGAGAAGTACAAGGCAAGGCTTGTGGCCAAGGGTTATACCCAAAAGGAAGGTGAAGACTTCTTTGACACTTACTCACCTGTAGCAAGGTTGACCACCATTCGAGTACTACTTTCTCTGGCTGCCTCACACGGTCTTCTCGTTCATCAAATGGACGTTAAGACAGCTTTCCTAAATGGAGAGTTGGATGAGGAAATTTATATGGATCAACCAGATGGTTTTGTAGTAAATGGTCAAGAAAGAAAAGTGTGCAAGCTACTGAAGTCTTTATATGGTCTTAAACAAGCACCTAAGCAGTGGCACGAAAAATTTGATAAAACCTTAACCGCTGCAGGCTTTGTTGTAAACGAAGCTGACAAGTGCGTATACTATCGCCATGGTGGGGGTGAGGGAGTCATCCTTTGTTTGTATGTTGATGACATACTGATTTTCGGAACCAACCTTAATGTAATTAAGGAGGTCAAAGATTTCCTATCTCGTTCCTTTGAGATGAAGGATCTGGGAGTAGCTGATGTCATCCTGAACATCAAGCTATTGAGAGATGATGATGGTGGGATTACATTGCTTCAGTCCCACTATGTGGAAAAGATCTTGAGTCGTTTCGGGTATAGCGACGTCAATTTTTCTCCTACACCGTATGATCCTAGTATGTTGCTTCGAAAGAATCGAGGAAATGCTAGAGACCAACTAAGATACTCTCAAATCATTGGCTCGCTTATGTATTTAGCTAGTGCCACGAGACCTGACATCGCCTTTGCTGTAAGCAAACTCAGTCGATTTGTCTCAAATCCAGGAGATGATCACTGGCATGCTCTTGAAAGAGTTATGCGATATCTAAAAGGTACTGCGAGCTATGGCTTACACTATACCGGGTATCCGAGGGTACTAGAGGGTTATAGTGATTCAAATTGGATATCTGATGCTGATGAGATAAAGGCCACGAGTGGATATGTTTTCACACTTGGAGGTGGTGCTGTTTCTTGGAAGTCTTGCAAGCAGACCATCTTAACGAGGTCAACTATGGAAGCAGAACTCACAGCACTAGACACGGCCACTGTTGAAGCAGAGTGGCTTCGTGAACTCTTGATGGACTTACCTGTGGTTGAAAAACCTATACCCGCAATTCCAATGAACTGTGATAATCAAACTGTGATTATTAAGGTGAACAGTTCTAAGGATAATATGAAGTCCTCAAGACATGTGAAGAGGAGACTGAAATCTGTCAGGAAAATGAGAAACTCCGGAGTTATTGCATTGGATTATATCCAAACATCTAAAAACTTGGCAGATCCCTTCACAAAGGGTCTATCACGCAACGTGATAGAAAATGCATCAAAGGAGATGGGTATGAGACCCACAATTTGAGCTTTCCATAGTGGTAAACCATTCTATGTGATCGGAGATCCCGTGAATTAGAATTGGGAAACAAGTTGTTGGTTAGCTGAGAGGAAAGTATCCCTACTTTAATAAACACCACTCCATAAAGATGCAATACTTTCCTATTCTGCATGGCAGGTTGATTTATTATCTTAATGTGTTCTAAGTGGCTTATCCTAAGCAAAGATGTTGTCCTGCAGAACATCTTTTGAAGAACACACCTATATGAGTCTGACTGTTAAAACGTCGTAGTCTATGAGAGTGGGGTGCTCTCTAATAAACTCATGAAAGGTCATGGAGTATGACGTATAAGCTCCACCCGCGGGGAAGTCCCACGGTAGCCCAGTATCGGTCAAGACTTCGTGTGAAGCTAGATTGCAGCAAACTTGCAGTTCAAGGCATAGTCCACTGTACAAGTTGCAACCTAGTGTAGCATAGAATTCTAGGTGGAAGTTCAACTTAACAGTCTCCACTATAGTACCGGTATATAAACAGTGTTTTGGAACCAAAGGCAGATTACATGTGCCTCTGGGATCTGGTGGGGGATTGTTGGAATTTTGGCCCAAAATGTCTAGCCCATTTTCTAATTAAATAATTCCTGAAAATCCTAGAGGCCCATGTGGCCCATTCATGCAAGACAAGAGGTGGGACAAATGTTTAGTCCCACATTGCTAGTTGAGTGGAAGTTGGACCAGCTTATAAGGTGAGCTCTTCTACCACTTGGTAAAAGGATTAGAAGGAGAAGGAGAGAGTTCCACACGCGCGCTCCTCCTCCTCCTCGCTCGCCTCGCCACGCCACGCCACGCCACGCCACGCCACGCCTCGCCTCGTCACGACGCGCGCGCGCGGGTTGCGGGTTGTGGGTTGCGGCAATCTCGCCGAGCCGAGCTTTATTTTGCCACGCATGAATGGTATATGAACAGATATACGAAGGTGAAACGTTTGCTTTGAATGGACGTTTAATACGAGAGGTGAAGTTTAATACGAGTTAAATGCGCCTGTTCGTTTCATCTTCTGCACTGTCTGCCTTCTCCTCTGCGCCTATAAGAGAGAGAGGTCGCGCCTCCTCTCAGTTGCGCGGTTACACATCCCTTGCCTCGAGTTCCAGAGCACTGCGCTACTTTCATCTTCCCCATCCCGTCTTGCGGCGTGCACCGCGAGCCGGGACAGTAGGCCTCCGAGACCCCGCTGCTTCGAGTCCTGTACGGGAGAAGGGCGATAAGGTTTTTGGGGAGCGCTATCAGCGCGACTACTGGCTTCGTCACGGACTCCCTCACAGATAGCGACGTCTTCCCCGACGAGGACTTCTTCCCCGACATCAGCACCCTCTTCCTCGACGACATGGCAAATGACGGTTCCAACGCCGGCGGTTCTACTTCTGCTACTGCCGTGTACATCTTCTGTCTCAATCTTGTTCTGATTCTATCCAGAGTTTTATGCCTTGCAGTTTGTTTGGCTATATGCCTTATTTTGTGTTCGCTATTAAACATGATTAGTATATTACCTATTATTCTAGTCATGTTTTATCTAGCGTTTATTATGGATAATTCGCTTGGTAAATTGCTCTATTTCTCAACAGTACTACCTCCGTTTAAAAATATAAAATGTTTTAGGTTTATGAAGAAAATATATCTAGACTTATTTTAGTGCGTAGATTCACTTCAAATCTGAGTGAACCTGCGTATTAACAGTAGTCCAGATACATTTGTTTTACGAGCTAAAACATTTTATATTTTGAAACGGAGGGAGTAGTACCTATAACCAAGCATTGGCAATGCACGTTGTCAACCATGTTAGTATATGTGCGTCTTTCTTGAGCAATTTAAAGGAACAGGAATGGAGTTATTTTCCATACTTTTTTTGCAAGTTATTTTTCCATACTTTGACATTTCAGAATTCAGAGAGTTTGCAGTTGCTGATTCTGGCCACTTTGCTGGCGTCACGCGCTGCCATGATCCGTGACGGAATCATGGAAACTTGAGCTTCTCCTGATTTCCCAATGTTTGTTTACTTGGGGAGGCCTTGAGATGCAGCGAGTCAACACACACCAGCCGCCCGTCCTGCCTTCCGTTCTCAGAAGCAGCGACCCACTCACTCTACGTCTCTACCAGTCTTTTTCAGTGAGCTTTGGGCCCCGGGCTGCCCACTCCTCAATCGATGTACGCTGCCCATTGTCAGTCTCCAGACCGGCACTTCGCTTGCTTCCCGTCATCCCAAATTCCCACCATGTACAGTAGCATCTCTGGCAGCAGATACCCGCATATAGGCAGGTCTGCAAAGTTTTGAGTCGATAATATGGCATCGCAGGCAATAAATGGTTATTCTAGATAATACAATGGGCCGAAACCTGCAAAATAAAATGTGGTTTTCAGCACTTGGTCCGTTTGTGCGTTATAAATTCGGTGCGGGAGGACCGAAACGTGGCACCCCGCATCGCCTTTTCCCTTTCTCCTCCTCGGGAAAAAACCCTCACCGCCGCCTCTGGCCGCTCCGATTCCGGCCCACTCCGCCAGAGAAAACCACATCGCCGTCGCCTATCGCCACGCAACTGCCCGATCTTCCTATGGCTGGCCAATCGCTGAGCAATTTTGGGGGAGGTAGCGGCGCTTCTCTGCAGTGTGGTGATGGCACCGGGACTCTTCCTCGCGTGTCGTCGCCGTCGGAGGAGGAGCTCCACCGTCGTTGCTCTGAGCAAGCACGCGCACGCGATACCCTTTCATGCATCTATGCCACCTCACCTGCGTGGGCAAGGATGCCATTCCGTTGCGGTGCCAACGATGGCTGATGGCGCCTAATAGCGCTTCGTCGGGAAACCCCAAAGCAAGGTGTGAAGAGCACAGCAGAAAATATTCCCTCGGTAAGAAACCGAGGTTATCGAACCAGTAGAAGGAAGGAAACGTCCCAAAGCTGTTGCAAGCAACTTGGAAACCTGCACAACACAAACTCAAGACTTTGTCCCAACGAACAGTGAGATTGTCAATCTCACCGGTTGCTGTAACAAAGGATTAATTGTATGGTGTGGAAGGTAATAATGGTTTGCAGAAAATAAACATAAACAATAGAAGATGTATCAATGGTAAAGATTGAACCGGGGTCCATAATTCACTAGAGGTGTTCTCCTTACATAAACAAACATGGCATGCTGGGTAAACAAATTATAGCAGGGCAATTGACAGGACTGAGCAAGGCATAACAATGCAATACTAGACAGTCATGATCCTATGAGATTCGATTGGCAATACAACAAGATACATAGACCGTCATCCAACTGCATCTATGAATAGAAATCCACCTTCGGGTTATCATCCGAACCCCCTCCAGTATTAAGTTGCAAGCAACAAATAACTGCTTTAAGCAAAGTGTGTAAGGTAAACAATCCACTTGTTCCATGAATAAGAGACCGTTATTTTCTCCCTAGTGGCAACAACACATCTATAAACTTAGAGATTTTTGTCACTTCCATTCGATTAAATAGAGGCATGAACCCACTATCTAGCATAAATACCCCCTCTTGGAGTCACTAGCATCTACTTGGCCAAGATAGCTACTAGAAACGGAGAGCATGCAAGATCACAAGCAACACAGACATGATAGAATCAATAAGACAAAACATTAATCAATCTGACATAGTAATCTCAATATCCATCGGATTCCTGCAAACACAACATGCATGATTACAAATAGATGATCTTGATCATGACCGGATCTCACAAGATCTAAACATGGTAGCACAAAGGAGGATATACAACCATCTAGCTACTACATGGACCCGTAGTCCAAGGTGGAACGACTCACGCTTCATACCGGAGGTTGGCATGATGAAGAAGAAGGCCTCCGGGATGATCTCCCCTTTGGTAGGGTGCCGAGAAGAGCTTCAGATCCCCCGATCTAGGGATGATGGTGGCGGTGGCTACAGATGGTTTCGTGGAATATTGATCGGGTACTTAGGGTTTTGGCATTTGGGGGTCTTTATAGGCGAAGAGGCGAGGCAGGGGGGCAGCCAGGGTGGTCACACACCCCCAGGCACGGCCAACCCTAGCCTGCGTCGCCAGGGGGTGTGGCCCCCTGGTGCCTCCCCTCCGCATCGTACACTGGCTCCGTTTTCCCCATGGTAGAATATTGACTTTGGCTTTTGTCCCGTCCAATTCCGAGAATATTGATTTTCTGCCTTTATGGAACAAAAAACAGAAGAAAACAGGCAACTGGCACTATGGCATCTTATTAATAGGTTAGTACCAGAAAACATATAAAAACACCTCAAAGTGTAGACAAAGCAAAGAAAAGTAGACACTAAACAAGCATAGAACATAAAAAATTATAGATACGTTTCCGACGTATCAATGGCGAGGCCGGGAGATCGAGTATGGTGGAGCGCGCTGGCTCGGTGCTCCGTGTACCCGCTATAGTGCTCCACGTGCCCACGATCCCATGGATTCTTAAAAAGACAACAATGATGACAACGATGTCCGCGAGGCCAAGTTCAACTCGCTCAGGACCCTCATCTTCGCCGTGTGGGATCGCGCGCAGCGCCGCCGTGTGGAGCGCACAGTGATACATCCAATTTGCATCACCATTCTATATCATAATTTGCCTCTATTCATTGATATATTTCTTATTAAGAGGTGATACTTATATCTTTTCATCTGTTTTTGCATGTTGGATGATTCTTGGAGGATGAACTGCCGGAGTCAGGATTTTGATGGAAAAATAGGTGTTTTGATGCAATTTCGCAAAGATCAGTGATGGCACTGTGTAACATCCCAAAAATATCAAACTTAGATCATCAAAACACTAATCCTCAAGTTTAGGGTTAACAAAAACTTTTCTAAATCAATTCATGAATGCATGTATATGTGTATGCATGGATTTTGAATTTCTTTAAAAACCACCTTGTTTGTGTGATCCATTGCTTGTAAAATGTTTCTTAGGTGAAATAAACATCATCTAAAACATTCCCCACACTTTTCCTAAAGACAAGTAAATCAAAACAAATATATTAAGTGAATGGTCATTTTGACCAATTTAACTCCCATGCCTACTTTGGCTGTCTCAAACTTTCAAAACCTAACAGAAACTTTTCTGGATCTTTGCACCCCTTGAATGTACTCATAACAAAGTATCAAGGCCCACTTTGTGATCATCCAGAAACTTTCAAATGCATAGTTTAAATGACAATTCAAAATTGAATCTTCTTCATATGGGAAGATCCCACTTTTTCAAAACCCACTCAAACAAGCTCAACTTTCAAAACCCAAGCATCTGCAGACTCACCAGAACCAATCTAGCAAACCCACCAAAAATCATTTCAAAATTCAAAACTTGATTTCATGCGGCCATTTCATCAAACAGGTTGCAGACACAAATCAAACAAACCCACAAACACTATAGTGTGCAGTGTTTTGAGCCTAACTTGTTCCCTAGTTAGCTCTCACACAATCCAGTAGATCATCTAGAAAGGTTAGACCAACACTAGAACCCCTGTGAGCTTGCCATTGCCATTAATGGTGAACAGCCGAGCACCCCCATGTCACCCCAATGTGGACAGCAAGCTAGGAGCAGCAGCAAGCCTAGCCAGCATGTCTGGGAGGCAGCCCACCGTCCACCGCCACTGCCTGTCCCAGCCGCGTGCGTTGCCAAGCCTTGGACCACGCGCACAAGACACACCCAGACCATGCCGAGCGTGCGCCAGAGCGCCACCCGCAACCAGCGTCCACAGACCGCGTGCCGCCCTCACCGCGCGCACACACGATCACCACCGACCCAGGAGACCGCCAGACATCCCCGTTTGCCGCCCCGCGCCATACAGCCACCGCCCGCCGTCGAAGACGCCGCCTCTGCCGCGCAGAGCACCGCCCGTTCCATACCAAACCACACCGCCCCATGCCTCGCGACCATGTCGTTGAGCATCGCCAGGAGACACAGCACCGTCCCCTACCCTTGCCCATGCCATTAGCTGCATGTATCGTCGTCCCCGACGAGCTCACCGTGCGCCCCGACGGTCCCCTCGCTCGACTATAAATAGAGGCCAGCCCCGCACGATTTCTTCACACCATCTCACTCCCCTCTCCTCACTGATCGTGCCACACCATTCTCAGAGCAAGGCGAGCACCAGCTCGCCGGAACTTCACTGAAGCCTGCCGCTGCCGGAGAAGAAGGGAGCCAGCGATTGGAGCCGCCCCAAGAGAAGCCACCGGTACCAGGAGGTTCGCCGTCGTCGACTTCGTCGTTCGCCCGCCTCGCCGACCCTCGCCCGTACCCCGGTGAGCCCCCAGCACCCCTCACTGTCCGCGCTAGGTTTCGTTCTCGCCGGAGCTGTCTCGCGTCGACGATGACCCTCAGCCGTTGGATTAGAACTAGATAGAACGAACCACGTTGCCCCATACCGCTTCGCCCAGCCCCGTGTCACTGACGAGTGGGGACACCCACTTAAGCAGCCCGCGGGAGCACTGCGCTTAGCAGGCCGGCCCGTTGGAATTTCCCGCGCAGCCCAGCAATTCAAATTAAACCTTTTCTTTTTAAATTCAAACACACTTCTGTACCCAACTTAAAAAATCAACCCAGATCGATTCAGTGCACCAAATTGGATGAAACCAATTTTGTTGGAAAGTTCTGTGAATGCTTAATCCAAGCCCGTTGGATTCAAGTCATTTGGATCTGTAGATCACCCATAGCAAAAATAACAAGGCAGAAGCTTTTCTGCATTCAAACATTTTTCAAATTTAAACCACAATAGCTTTTGAGTTGATTCCAACTCTCAAAAATCACATTCAACCATACCTTTTAGAATATATAAAAATATATATAGGTTTACTTGCAGAAATATTGTTCAAGCAATAAAAGAATGCTTCATAAGCATTTCTAGCCACTTTAATTAATTAAAATAAAAGGGTAAAACCTTATTAAATTGTGACACCACTTTAAATCACATTCCCATGGACTAAAATATGTGGTGATGACATGTGTCAACATGATCCCATGTTTAGTTTGGAGAATATTAAATCTTAAGTAGTTTTCAATGAGTAGAAATTACTTTTCTAAAAATAAAAAGGATTTAAACCAAGCTTTAACCTTGTAATGTTAGAGATGATACTAGATCATCTATAGGACCCTTGTGAGTGATGATTGCAAGTATTTAAGTATTGTTTGGTGATTGTGTACCTCGTATTTATTCGTAGACGCTAGTACCGACCAAGGATACGAGGAGGAAGGAGGATACTACGAAGAGGAAGCCGAGGAGAACTTCAACCACTGCTCTGCACAAGGCAAGCTTATATTGACATTGATTGCAAGCCTTACTAATCCAGTTGACCTATGCAAGCTAGTAACTATGCAAGCCTAATACCACTAGTGAGTGTGCAAGCTAAACCTTGCAAGATACCCTACTGATGCCACAAACCCATACTTGTGAGATGATTACTTTATGCCTTAAGCATATGTGACCATACCCACTTGCTAAACCAATCCTAGTTTTATGGCAAGCTTCTTACTTTATTTCTTTATCAAAGTACTTGGAGTCTACCTAAAAGTTTGGTAGATACTAGACAGTTGTGCTGAAGGTTGCATAAAGAGCATAAAATTTGGCCTAAGCTGGAAACCTTGATATCAACCTAAGATATAAGGTTGGACTTAGCTGAAACTCCACTAGTTACCACCCCCCCCATTAGTACTACCCCACCTGTAGATGCTAGTGCTAAGCATAAAACTTGATCAACTTTAGATGGGAATACTTGGTGGAAAAATGGTTATGAAAACCTTGGGATGATGGATCATTCTATTGAAATGTTTTGGACATGTGTTTCCAAACACTTGATGATTCTGGTGATAAAAATGTTGAGGCATGAGCCTTAGCCCTTTATAAAACTGATGGTTGTCTGGATGCGATACCATTCCAATTTTTGCGTACAACCACAATACCCGAATATTGGGTAGGGCTTGACTGGAAACTTATATACCTTAGTATTAGTTCCCTCATGGCCAAGGTCTGAGCTGAGGCTACCTTGTGAAGATTATCCACCTGTGCAGTACCCAAGATGACAGTGGTCATGGTTGGTAGGCCAAACTCACAGGAGAGGTGCTTATACTAGGGAGTGTAATTGAAAGGTTAGGATTGATTATCCGCATACTGAGTATGGTGAATTCAGGATTTGTTCCTGGCGGATGTATCGAATGTTGGGGTGAAAGTGTACAATCTCTGCAGAGTGTCAAACTATTCGAATAGCCGCGTCCGCGGTTATGGACAATTGGAGTGGCCATACTGTTCCCCCGTCAAACTTTTCAAAATGACTTGTGAAATGAATTGTGACTTTGACTTGACTACAACAGAGTTGTGTCCTGGAATACAAGATCCCACTTAGGAGTTATAAAATTTGGACTAGCTTTGGAACTTAGTAGTTATAAACCTGGCTTTTGCAAAACAACCCTAGAGCCTAGTGTCCTATTATCCAAAAACCCCCTTTTCTTGTTAGTATTAGTTTGTGAGTACTTAAAGAGTACTCATGGCTTTGTCCCTGGCTATTCCCATGGCCAGACTATGAAGAGGAGTACCTGGAGGATGGACCCCAGGAAGGTTACGACAACTAGGATCATCTCCCATCGTCAGCATTGCCTGTGACCCCGAAGATGGAGCTTCGCCTACGCTACCGTTATTATTACGTATTCCGCTGCTTGATGTTGTATTAAGGACTGGATCATGAGATCCCTATTTGTGTAAGAACTTATGTATCGTTTGTAATGGATGAAGAACTATGGTATCCAATTCTGTTATGTCTCGCAAAAATGGTAATCCTGGGATTGCGATGTATGGCATAACAGGCATCTAGGATTGAAAAATCTGGGTGTTGACAAGTTGGTATCAGAGCCATCCTGACCATAGGAGACCCTAGTTAGATTGGACGTGGAACCAAAAACTTAGTTTCAAAACCCAAGAACAAAACTATTTACGAAAACTTATTCTAATTCTTACCTCTTTAATTCTTTAATAAAACTTCATGTTCCTCAAAAACTCTTGCAAAATAGATAAAATTTTGACACACTTGATCACTTCGCTAATCTACTCATCCTCTATTTTTATAGATGGACGTGAAGTACAGCAAGTTTTACCAACTCGGGAATGGAGGAGACCTTATCTTTGAGAGGGATCTGGATCAGCTTTCAGAACTTCTGGAGCACCCGCATCCCGAGTTCTTCGGAGCTCAGCTCAATGATCAAGGGGGAGAAGATCTGCAGTGGCTAATTGTTGCAAGTCTCCGAGGAAATATTGAACCTCCCACTATGGAGGGAATTCAGTTTACCTTAAGAGAAAACAACTGGCTCGATGGACTTGCCAGAGCAATGCAGGAAGCTCTTTCCCGTCTGTGTGGGCAGAGCATCAATCAGATCAAGGGTACTCGCTTTGAATTTTGCCCCAGACGTGATGCAAATGGTCAACCACTGGAAGCCCCATACCACCCCGAGCTGAAGACTCAATTGGACCACCTTAGCTTCATGATGTATGATCGTCAGCAGGAATTGGACAACTGCCGTGACTATTGCAACCACAAGTCTGCCATCATCAAGACGAAGGATCAGACCATCGCCATGCTAGCAAAGGATCGCAAGTCTCGCCGCCGTCAGCTCGACAAGAAGGAGCGCATTATTGCCCGTGTTCGCCATCGCATCTCATCTCTGGAAGAGACCATCCATGAGAGAGACATGCAGTTAGAGGAAATGGAGAATGCCGGAGAAGATCTTCGTGGAGACCCTTACTCCTATCTCAGTGATGACGATGATTTTCTGGAAGATCAGGCCATGGACTTCTTCACCGATGAGGATGATTTCGCCTTCATCGATGATGCGGAAGATGATGAAGCCACAGACTCCAAGCAGTAGTATCACTGAGCACTAGCGTAGTGAGTAGTAGTCGGTCCCACTATATCGTAGTTTCCAGAATGGTTCTTAAAACCATCTGTTTCTCTTTGTTGTGGTGTGTGTTGTACTGTGTGCTATGAGTGAATGAATGAAAAAGCAAGTTGCTAGAAAACTTGAGTCAAACTCTAAAAAAAAACTTTTCAAAGACCCAAAACCTTAGAAATTTCCCTCTTTTCTCATGATCTATATCAATCTTCAGATGCCACGTGGAGGAAGTGGTTCAGCCCCGGATCCGATGTTGCAGATCCTGCAAATGTTGACTTCTGACCGCGAAGCTGAAAGAGCGGAACGTCAAGCCAACCTAGCCACTCTGCAACAGATAGCGCAGCTAGCCCACAACAACCAAGGCCATGGAAATCAGGACAACCACGGATCTAAGCTCAAGAATTTCCAGAATACCAACCCACCCGTTTTCACCAAGTCGGAAGAACCCCTAGACGCTGATGATTGGCTGCAAACCATGGAAAATAACTTAGAAGTAGCCGGAGTAGAAGCCAACGAGAAAGTCTTGTTCGCCACTCATTATCTAGCCGGATATGCCAGGGCATGGTGGAACAGTGTTCGTGCAATGACCGGAGGCCAAATGATGACCTGGGAGGAATTCAAGGTCAAGTTTAGCAGAACCCATGTGCCGCCAGGTTTGATCAAGAGAATGAGAGACGAGTTCAGAGAATTGAAACAAGGAAGGATGACTGTAGTGGAATACCGTGACAAATTTTTGTCATTAGCTAGGTATGCCCTGGACGAGATAGACACCGAAGCCAAGAAGAAAGAAAGATTCCTGAATGGTCTGCATGACGAGATGCAGACAGTGTTAGTCAATATCCCCTTTGCTGATATTGAAGCCCTTGTCGACTCTGCTATCAAGATGGAAGGAAAGATCAACCAGGCCAATGAGAACCGCAAGCGTCGCATGATGCATCAACCAGGAACCCATCAGACCCCAAAGTATCGCCCCAACCCATCTCCAGGATTTGCCCCAAGAACCAACAGACCCCCTATGACCCGTCCGACCTATCCCAACCGTGGAAACCCTAGACCCGGAGGAAATCACAACAACCCCGGCAATTCTAGCAATTTCACCCGTGCCCAACCCAAGTTCAACACCAACAATGCTACCGCCAACCCCAATACTGCCCCGAGGACTGGAAGCAATGATGTGCCTGTCGCAGCCAAGGACAAGTCACAAGTGACCTGTTATGACTGTGGAAATAAAGGCCACTATTCCAACGAGAGCCCCAACAAGAAGAATGCTACAGCCCCTAATACCAATGTCCCAGCTCAGCAGCAGCGTCGTGTCCAGCCAGGGAGAAGATTTGCCCCAGGAAATTCACTCAACCGCAATGGCCGTCTTTTTCTCATGCATGCTGAAGAAGCTCAGGAAGCGCCAGACGTCGTGCTGGGTATGTTTTCTGTTAATTCAGTACTTGCAAGAGTGTTGTTTGATTCTGGTGCATCGCATTCATTTGTCACCGAAGAATTTTCCTGCACTAGTAAAAATTCAACCAACCAAACTGAAGCATGTGACGATTGTACAAATTCCCGGATCGACCACCAAGGCTAGGCAAATTTGCAAAGCCGTCCCTATCCGAATCCATGGCATAGATTTTTATGCTAACCTAATAGTACTCGGAACTAAAGGTTTGGAAGTAGTACTAGGAATGGATTGGATGTCCAAACATAAAGGAATGATTGACTGTGCCAAGAAAGCCATTACCATGACCAGTACCGCCGGAATATCAGTCGAGCATATATCTGAAACCTTACCTCGCCAATTCAAGTGTAACAAGAGTCTAGCCCAACCTACCATTGACCAAGTTCGGATAGTCTGTGAATACCCCGATGTATTTCCAGATGTTTTGCCCGGTATGCCCCCAGATAGGGATATCGAGTTTATCATCGAACTAATCCCTGGAACAGGACCCATAGCCCAGAGACCCTATAGTATGAACCCGTCAGAACTAGAAGAACTGAAGAAGCAGTTGGATTCCATGTTAGAAATCGGATTGATTCAACCAAGTGCGTCCCCATGGAGGTCACCTGTCTTGTTTCTGGACAAGAAGGATGGAGGTAACCGTTTGTGTACGGATTATCGAAAGTTGAATGATGTCACCATCAAGAACAAGTACCCCTTGCCTATGATCGAAGATTTGTTTGATCAGTTGACCGGTGCCCAGGTGTTTTCTAAGATTGATCTTAGAACTGGCTATCATCAACTCAAAATTCGTGCAGAGGATATCCCAAAGACTGCCTTTACCACCAGATATGGATTGTATGAGTATACAGTCATGTCTTTTGGATTAACCAATGCCCCCGCTTATTTCATGAACCTCATGAATAAGATTTTTATGGACTTCCTGGATAAGTTTGTCGTTGTTTTCATCGATGACATTCTGATTTATTCCAAATCGGAAGAAGAACATGAGCTACACCTAAGGACCATTCTTGGAACCCTTAGAGAGCATCAACTGTAAGCAAAATTTAGCAAGTGTGAATTCTGGTTACAGGAAGTAGGATTCCTCGGTCACATTGTATCAGCCAGAGGAATTGCCGTTGACCCTGCCAAAGTGAAAGATGTGGAAGATTGGCAAGCCTCAACCACTCAAACCCAAGTTCATGCTTTTCTCGGATTGGCGGGATATTACGGCAAATTCGTAGAAGGATTCTCTAGTATCGCCCGACCCATGACCCAATTGCTGAAGAAGGACAAGAAGTTTGAATGGACAGACAAGTGTGAAGCGAGTTTTTAAGAACTCAAAAGGAGATTGATTTCAGCCCCAATCTTGATCATGCCGGATATCACGAAGCCCTTCGATGTGTATTGTGACGCATCCAAGATTGGTCTCGGATGTGTGCTAATGCAAGAAGGCAAAGTTATATCTTATCTATCGCGACAATTGAAGCAACATGAACAAAATTACCCAACCCATGACCTCGAACTCGCAGCCGTAGTTCTAGCCCTGAAGACATGGAGACATTACCTTATGGGAAACCGTTGTGAGATTTATTCGGATCACAAGCGCCTAAAGTATATATTCACTCAGAAGGAGCTGAATATGAGGCAGAGAAGATGGATTGAGCTAATCAAGGATTACGACCTGGACATTCACTATCACCCTGGAAAAGCCAACGTAGTAGCCGATGCCCTTAGCAGATTGCCGTGCCGCTTGAACTCCATGATTTTGAAGGAGCAACCAAGTTTGCACAAAGAGATGGAATATTTTCGAATAGAATTAGTAAGTGAAGGATTTTTGGCTAGCATAGAACTTCAGCCCACTTTGATCAGTCAGATTAAAGAGGTGCAGAAAGGAAATGCTAGTATCGATGGAATCAAACATCGTATCGGTACAGGCAAAGTACCCGGATTCACCGAGGACGAAGGAGTTTTGTGGTACAAAGGACGCCTTTGTGTACCAGCAGATTCTGAGTTAAAGGAAGTTATCTTGAAGGAGGCTCACGATACTCTTTATTCTATCCATCCCGGAGGAACTAAGATGTATCAAGATTTGAAAGAGCAATTTTGGTGGCATAAGATGAAGAGAGAAATCGGAAGCTATATCCCCAAGTGTGATATATGTCAGCGAGTCAAGGCAGGACATCAAAGACCCGCTGGATTGTTGCAACCTTTGAAAATTCCGGAATGGAAATGGGATTCTGTAGGAATGGACTTTATCACTGGACTACCTACTTCTAGTAGGGGAAATGACTCTATTTGGGTCATAGTGGACAGATTGTCCAAAGTCGCCCATTTCTTGCCCGTTAAAACTACCTATCAGAGTTCGAAGCTAGCAGAGTTGTACATCGCTAGGATCGTTAGTTTGCACGGAGTCCCCAAGAATATCGTATCGGATCGAGGAACTCAGTTTACCTCGAGATTCTGGAAGAAGGTCCAAGAAGGTTTAGGAACCCGCCTAGATTTCAGTACCGCGTATCACCCTCAGACCGATGGACAAACGGAGCGAGTAAACCAAATACTCGAAGATATGCTTAGAGCATGTGTGCTAGAATATGGATCCAAGTGGGAAGACTGTCTGCCGTTTGCATAATTTTCCTACAACAATAGTTACCAAGCCAGTTTGCAAATGGCCCCATTTGAATTCATGTACGGAAGAAAGTGCCGCACCCATTTGAACTGGTCGGAAGTAGGAGAGAGTCAAATTTTCGGACCCGACATCCTACGAGAAGCAGAAGAGAAGGTTCACAAGATTCGTGAGCACCTCAAGACAGCCCAATCCCAACAAAAGAGTTACGCCGACAAGAGACGTCGAGACCTCGCCTTCAACATTGGAGATTTTGTTTATCTGAAAGTGTCTCCATTGAAGGGAATGCAGCGTTTCCAACTCAAAGGAAAGTTAGCCCCCAGATATATCGGACCTTTCAAAATTTTGAACCGTCGAGGAGAAGTATCGTATCAACTCGAGCTACCAGAAGAGATGTCAGCGGTGCACAATGTGTTCCATATCTCGTTACTTCGCAAATGTCTCGAAGTCCCCGAGAAGACCGAAGTGTTCAAGAATATCGATCACCGGACCATAGAGATCAATGATGACCTGACCTATCCCTAAGTACCCATCTGTATATTGGAAGAAGCCTTTCGAACTACCAGAACCCGAAGCATCAAGTTTCTCAAGATTCAGTGGAGCAACCACACAGAAGAGGAAGCTACCTGGGAACGCGAAGATCACATCAGGACGGAGTTTCCAGATCTCTTCAAATCCTAGGTAATCTTTTCGTCCTTTTTCAAATCTCGGGACGAGATTTTGTTTAAGGGGGGAAGGTTTGTAACATCCCAAAAATATCAAACTTAGATCATCAAAACACTAATCCTCAAGTTTAGGGTTAACAAAAACTTTTCTAAATCAATTCATGAATGCATGTATATGTGTATGCATGGATTTTGAATTTCTTCAAAAACCACCTTGTTTGTGTGATCCATTGCTTGTAAAATGTTTCTTAGGTGAAATAAACATCATCTAAAACATTCCCCACACTTTTCCTAAAGACAAGTAAATCAAAACAAATATATTAAGTGAATGGTCATTTTGACCAATTTAACTCCCATGCCTACTTTGGCTGTCTCAAACTTTCAAAACCTAACAGAAACTTTTCTGGATCTTTTCACCCCTTGAATGTACTCATAACAAAGTATCAAGGACCACTTTGTGATCATCCAGAAACTTTCAAATGCATAGTTTAAATGACAATTCAAAATTGAATCTTCTTCATATGGGAAGATCCCACTTTTTCAAAACCCACTCAAACAAGCTCAACTTTCAAAACCCAAGCATATGCAGACTCACCAGAACCAATCTAGCAAACACACCAAAAATCATTTCAAAATTCAAAACTTGATTTCATGCGGCCATTTCATCAAACAGGTTGCAGACACAAATCAAACAAACCCACAAACACTATAGTGTGCAGTGTTTTGAGACTAACTTTTTCCCTAGTTAGCTCTCACACAATCCAGTAGATCATCTAGAAAGGTTAGACCAACACTAGCACCCCTATGAGCTTGCCATTGCCATTAATGGTGAACAGCCAAGCACCCCCATGTCACCCCAATGTGGACAGCAAGCTAGGAGCAGCAGCAAGCCTAGCCAGCATGTCTGGGAGGCAGCCCACCGTCCACCACCACTGCCTGTCCCAGCCGCGAGCGTTGCCAAGCCATGGACCACGCGCACAAGACACACCCAGACCATGCCGAGCGTGCGCCAGAGCGCCACCCGCGACCTGCGTCCACAGACCGCGCGCCGCCCTCACCGCGCGCACACACGATCACCACCGACCCAGGAGACCGCCAGACATCCCCGTTTGCCGCCCCGCGCCATACAGCCACCGCCCGCCGTCGAAGACGCCGCCTCTGCCGCGCAGAGCACCGCCCATTCCAGACCAAACCACACCGCCCCATGCCTCGCGACCATGTCGTTGAGCATCGCCAGGAGACACAGCACCGTCCCCTACCTTTGCCCATGCCATTAGCTGCCTGTAACTTCGTCCCCGACGAGCTCACCGTGCGCCCCGACGGTCCCCTCGTTCGCCCGCCTCGCCGACCCTCGCCCGTACCCCGGTGAGCCCCCAGCACCCCTCACTGGCCGCGCGAGGTTTCGTTCTCGCAGGAGCTGTCTCGCGTTGACAATGACTCTCAGCCGTTGGATTAGAACTAGATCAAACGAACCATGTTGCCCCATACCGCTTCGCCCAGCCCCGTGTCACTGACGAGTGGGGACACCCACTTAAGCAGCCCGCGGGAGCACTGCGCTTAGCAGGCCGGCCCGTTAGAATTTCCCGCGCAGCCCAGTAATTCAAATTAAACCTTTTCTTTTTAAATTCAAACACACTTCTGTACCCAACTTCAAAAATCAACCCAGATCGATTCAGTGCACCAAATTGTATGAAACCAATTTTGTTGGAAAGGTCTGTGAATGCTTAATCCAAACCCGTTGGATTCAAGTCATTTGGATCTGTAGATCACCCATAGCAAAAATAACAAGGCAGAAGCTTTTCTGCATTCAAACATTTTTCAAATTTAAACCACAATAGCTTTTGAGTTGATTCCAACTCTCAAAAATCATATTCAACCATACCTTTCAGAATATATAAAAATATATATAGGTTTACTTTGCAGAAATATTGTTCAAGCAATAAAAGAATGCTTCATAAGCATTTCTAGCCACTTTAATTAATTAAAATAAAAGGGTAAAACCTTATTAAATTGTGACACCACTTTAAATCACATTCCCATGGACTACAATATGTGGTGATGACATGTGTCAACATGATCCCATGTTTAGTTTGGAGAATATTAAATCTTAAGTAGTTTTCAATGAGTAGAAATTACTTTTCTAAAAATAAAAAGGATTTAAACCAAGCTTTAACCTTGTAATGTTAGAGATGATACTAGATCATCTATAGGACCCTTGTGAGTGATGATTGCAAGTAGTTAAGTATTGTTTGGTGATTGTGTACCTCGTATTTATTCGTAGACGCTAGTACCGACCAAGGATACGAGGAGGAAGGAGGATACTACGAAGAGGAAGCCGAGGAGAACTTCAACCACTGCTCTGCACAAGGCAAGCTTATATTGACATTGATTGCAAGCCTTACTAATCCAGTTGACCTATGCAAGCTAGTAACTATGCAAGCCTAATACCACTAGTGAGTGTGCAAGCTAACACTTGCAAGATACCCTACTGATGCCACAAACCCATACTTGTGAGATGATTACTTTATGACTTAAGCATATGTGACCATACCCACTTGCTAAACCAATCCTAGTTTTATGGCAAGCTTCTTACTTTATTTCTTTATCAAAGTACTTGGAGTCTACCTAAAAGTTTGGTAGATACTAGACAGTTGTGCTGAAGGTTGCATAAAGAGCATAAAATTTTGCCTAAGCTGGAAACCTTGATATCAACCTAAGATATAAGGTTGGACTTAGCTGAAACTCCATTAGTTACCACCCCCCCATTAGTACTACCCCACCTGTAGATGCTAGTGCTAAGCATAAAACTTGATCAACTTTAGATGGGAATACTTGGTGGAAAAATGGTTATGAAAACCTTGGAATGATGGATCATTCTATTGAAATGTTTTGGACATGTGTTTCCAAACACTTGATGATTCTGGTGATAAAAATGTTGAGGCATGAGCCTTAGCCCTTTATAAAACTGATGGTTGTCTGGATGCGATACCATTCCAATTTTTGCGTACAACCACAATACCCGAATATTGGGTAGGGCTTGACTGGAAACTTATATACCTTAGTATTAGTTCCCTCACGGCCAAGGTCTGAGCTGAGGCTACCTTGTGAAGATTGTCCACCTGTGCAGTACCCAAGATGACAGTGGTCATGGTTGGGAGGCCAAACTCACAGGAGAGGTGCTTATACTAGGGAGTGTAATTGAAAGGTTAGGATTGATTATCCGCATACTGAGTATGGTGAATTCAGGATTTGTTCCTGACGGATGTATCGAATGTTGTGGTGAAAGTGTACAATCTCTGCAGAGTGTCAAACTATTCGAATAGCCGCGTCCGCGGTTATGGACAGTTGGAGTGGCCATACTGTTCCGCCGTCAAACTTTTCAAAATGATTTGTGAAATGAATTGTGACTTTGACTTGACTACAACATAGTTGTGTCCTGGAATACAAGATCCCACTTAGGAGTTATAAAATTTGGACTAGCTTTGGAACTTAGTAGTTATAAACCTGGCTTTTGCAAAACAACCCTAGAGCCTAGTGTCCTATTATCCAAAAACCCCCTTTTCTTGTTAGTATTAGTTTGTGAGTACTTAAAGAGTACTCATGGCTTTGTCCCTGGCTATTCCCATGGCCAGACTATGAAGAGGAGTACCTGGAGGATGGACCCCAGGAAGGTTACGACAACTAGGATCATCTCCCATCGTTAGCATTGCCTGTGACCCCGAAGATGGAGCTTCACCTACGCTACCGTTATTATTACGTATTCTGCTGATTGATGTTGTATTAAGGACTGGATCATGAGATCCCTATTTGTGTAAGAACTTATGTATCGTTTGTAATGGATGAAGTACTATGGTATCCAATTCTGTTATGTCTCGCAAAAATGGTAATCCTGGGATTGCGATGTATGGCATAACAGGCATCTAAGATTGAAAAATCCGGGTGTTGACACACTGTGTCAACGTGCAGTGCTTCGTCAGGAAACCCCAAAAGCAAGGTGTGATGCAGCATAGCAGCAAGTTTTCTCTTATTAAGAAACCGAGGTTATCTAACCAGTAGGAGGAACGAAACGTCTCAAAGGTGTTGCAAGCAACGTGGAAACCTGCACAACACAAACTCAAGATTTTGCCCCAACGAATCAGTGAGGTTGTCAAGCTCACCGATTTGCTGTAACAAAGGATTAAACGTATGGTGTGGGAGGTAATGATGGTTTGCAGCAAGTAAACAAGTAACAGTGGAAGATGTGGTAAAGATTGGACCGGGGTCCATAGTTCACTAGAGGTGCTCTTCTTAGATAAACAACATGGCATGAAGGGTAAACAAATTACAGCAGGACAATTGACAGGAACTGAGCAAGGCATAACAATGCAATACTAGACAAAAATATCCTATGAGATTCGATTGGGCAATACAACAATATACGTAGACCGCCATCCAACTGCATCTATGACTAGAAGTCCTCCTTCATGTTATCATCTGACCCCCCTCCAGTATTAAGTTGCAAGGAACAGACAACTGCTTTAAGCAAAGTGTGTAAGGTAAACAATCCACTTGTTCCATGAACAAGAGACCGTTGTTTTCTCCCTAGTAGCAACAACACATCTACAACCGAAGAGATTTCTGTCACTTCCCTTGGAAACTAGAGGCATGAACCCACTATCGAGCATAATACCCCCTCTTGGAGTCACTAGCAACTACTTGGCCAAGATAGCTACTAACAACGGAGAGCATGCAAGATCACAAACAACACAGACATGATAGTATCAAATAGAAAAACCCATTAATCAATCTGACATAGTAATCTCAATATCCATTGGATCCCCGCAAACATAACATGCATTACAAATAGATTAGATCTTGATCAAGAACGTAGCTCACAAGATCTATACATGAAAGCACAAGGAGGAGATACAACCATCTAGCTACTACATGGACCCGTAGTCCAAGGTGGAACTACTCACGCTTCATACTGGAGAAGAAGGCCTCCGGGATGATCTCCCCTCTGGCAGGGTGTCGAGAAGAGCTTCAGATCCCCCCGATCTAGGGACGATAGTGGTGGCGGCTACAGATGGTTTCGTGGAGTTTTGATCGGGTGCCTAGGGTTTCTGCATCGGGGGCTTCTTATAGGAGAAGAGGCGAGGCTGGGAGGTGGCCAGAGGGCCCACACCCTACCTAGGCGCGGGGTGGGCCCACCGATGCCTAGGGGGGTGTGGCGGCCCTGGCTCGTCTCTCCGTCTCTCCTCTGTACTTCGTGTCGCCGACGGTAAAATATTGACTTTGGCTTTTGTCTCGTCCAATTCCGAGAATATTGATTTTCTGCCTGTATGGAACCAAAAACAGAAGAAAACAGGCAACTGGCACTGTGGCATCTTGTTAATAGGCTAGTTCCGGAAAAGATAGAAAAACACCTCAAAGTTTAGACAAAGCAAAGCAAAATGGATACTAAACAAGCATGGAGCATCAAAAATTATAGATACGTTTCCGACGTATCAATCAGAAAAATACCAGAAAAACTACGGAAAATCATATTTTCCCAGAAGACGAAGAATGCCAGAAGGGGAGGCGGATATGGGCCACAGGGGCCCACACCCCCCAGGCGCGGTCCACCCCTAGGTCGCGCCTACAGGGGGTTTGGACCACTTGGAGCACCTCTGGCTCTGCCCTCTCGCCTATATCTTCTCTTTGGAACCCTAAAACACGAGGGCGACCACAGAAAGATTTTGCCGCCTCCGCGGGGCGGAAAACACCGAGAGAGAAAGAGCTCTCCGGCAGACAGATTTCTGCCAGGGAAATTCCTTCTCGGAGAGGGGAGATCGTCGCCATCAACACCATCATCAAGCTAGAATTCATCGGGATCATCATCCACACCATCATCTCCACCAGCACCATCATCACCACTCCATCCCGTTGTAACAATCGTGTTGAATCTTGCATAGTTCTTAGGGGAAACTTTCCCGGTGTTGATTACTATTGTAGTTGATGCTTGTGAGTGGAACCATTGGATTATTGTTTATGTTTAGATTGTTATCCATCACCATATCATCTTGATCTTGATCCATATAATGTCTCGTGAGTAGTTCGTTTAGTTCTTGAGGACATGGGAGAAGTCATGTTGTTAGTAGTGGATTTGTGTTGAGATATTATTTAATGGTTTAGTATTTAAGTTGTGGAGCTATTCTTCTAGTGGTGTCATGTGAATGTTGACTACATGATACTTCACCATTTATAGGCCTATAATAATGCATTGTGTATTTGGCTACTAATTGTGGGGTTGCCGAAGTGACAGAAACCTGAACCCCTGTTAGAACACCATTGCACAAAGGAGTATAGGATCTCAGAGTTTAAGGTTGTGGTTAGGTTTATACCTTAATTGCTTTCTTTTAGTTGCGGATGCTTGCAAGGGGTTTAATCATAAGTATGTATTAGTCCAAGTAAGGTCGGCACATTAGCATAGGTTCACCCACATAATACTTACAAAACCAAAGAAGACTACTCAGCTATTTGAAGCGAAAGCACTTGACAGAATTCCCATGTGTCCTCGAGAACGTTGGTCCTCATAAGTATTTCCACCGGCTTGTCCTTTGCTCAGAAAGGATTGGGTCACTTGCTGCGTTTGTTTGTTGTCTTTATTACTTGCACTTTATTTCCTTGCTTTATCAGAAAACCCCTAAAAATACGTTTGCTAAGTATTTACAGAGATTTCCTGCTTCATACCACTAGTCAACACCTTCTGCTCCTCGTTGGGATCGATACTCCTATTTATCGAAAGTACTATGATACACCTCCTATACTTGTGGGTCATCAACAGACGAGTAGCAGGACCTTCGCCTCATCCTGCACCGTTCCGCATGTGAGCACTAGGCACGGCTCGACCTCGTCGTTGTCGACTACTTTGATGATGACACCACCGACAACAAGGAGTAGTAGGCGTGTGATGTCGCCGTAGATGCTTCAATGAGTAGTTACCGCTCGTAGCTTGGGTAGTGCGTGTGCTAAGGTTTGTTTTGATGCCGCAACGACATCTATTTTTCGCCAATGATATTTTTTAAATTATGCAGTTGCAATTACTGCATCTGTGGTACTTTTGCAGTACGCGGTTTGTGGTATTTTCTAGAGATGCTCTAAAGCATCTCCACCGACACCCCCAAAGAATGGCCAACAATCATGTTGGCAGTGATTTTGGGGGTCAGCGCACAAACTGCCGGTGGTTTGGGGAAGCCGCTCCACACTGGCGATTCACTGATTATGGCCAACGATCACCCCGGGGGCCAAAACGCTCAAATATAAAACAGATCACACAATTTATGACAACAAATGCAAATACAATTATGTCTAATACAACAAATTGGATGTTTCAAGGGATAAATAAAATTTAAAAATATATCAAACAAAGGGGATCGGGTTTTGATGCATGGAGATAAAAGCACCAAAATCAGCCAACACCTCATGATCGATCTTAGCAAGAGGGCTCATGCCCTCAAATAGAAACAGATAAACCACTGTATGATCCTGCTCACTCTTGATAATCATATTATGCATGTTCGCACAAGAATCCATCACCTTGCACATCAATGATGTTGATCAGGTTAGAGTAGTGTACCTGATGTGATAGCAAAGCGAGCTTGGAGCATATCAAATGCTCGCTTCACATCCTTCATGCAAGCCTTCTAACACTTGGCAAACCAAGCTATTGCATAAGTATGAGAATCGGTGATTGTCTTCATGAAGGTGGTCCATCTAGGGTAAATACCATCGGTTAGGTAGTATCCTTTGGTCTATTCCCTACCATTGACCAGAAAGTTTACCGCTGAGGCATGGCCTTCTGTAAGCCTGCCAAACACTAGAGATCTCGACATCACATTGATGTCATTGTGCATTCCGGCCATGCAAAAGAAACCATGCCAAATCCACAAGTCATACTCTGCCAGAGCCTCTACTATCACACTACACTCTCCTTTATGGACTTTGAACATACCTTGACAAGCGAACGGGCAATTCTTCCATCCCCAAGTCGGTGCAGTCCTTATTGTAAATAAAATATGTATCAAACTCTCGTACTCCATTCACAATATTCATGAACAACTCCTTGTTCATTCGAAATTGGCGCGAAAACCACGTATACCCATGGATTGAATAATCTTTAAAATAATATGTCTCCAAAATCAGGGCGCCTGCTAGCCCCCGTCGGTCTCTATTCTTATTCTTCCCCGGCCTTGAGCCTCCCTGCTGAGGATCTAACCGACTGGCATGTAGGCGAATAAGGCCGCCGATGATCATAATGCACTCTGCTTCGTCAGCATGCGCACCATTTGATCCATCATGAGCTCATCGTCGCTATCCATGGCCTAGGCAAAATGTCGAGCACCTTCCATCTGCGGCGAGCTCGACACAGTTTGTGGCCGAAAGGGGCGCGCCTTGTTCCCCAGAGACAACATCGGCTATGTAGAGACGTGACCAATTCGAAAATCCTCCCACGCGAGCGACGACAGGGTGACCTCGGCGGTGGCAGGCGATCTCCCGACAACAGCGTCGTTGCTGTTGAAAAATCTACGATGAGAGGCCGACGAGAACCAGATGGGTGACTGCTAGGGAGTGGGATGCGTCCTAGGAAATGAGCGGTGCACTAGGTGGGCGATGGCCATCAACGGGTCAAAGAATGGCCGGTGGTGAGTGATGACTGTGGAGATTCATGGGGTGGAAGGGAAGGAAGGAGATGTGAAAAGAAAAGGATGAGATTTAGCTTGTGTGATGGGTAAGGGGGCCTAGCACTGACTTCCCAGCCTGACGCACGTTGCCGGCAGCCCAGCCCAGCCCCTCGTTCCCAGAGGCGGCAAGCGGGTGCCGGAAAAATTGGAGGATAATTGGGACCTTCGTTTTGGGCTTTTTTTGGAAAATGATACGCCCCCCCCGGGGGATCCGTTCGATCCCCCCGGTGCCTCTTTTCCGTGCACGTCGCCTGTCAGGCTGTCACGCCATCTTTTACGGCGGCCCCACACACGTACTCCTCGACTCGTTAAATTCCCATCGTCTTGCGCACATTGTTGCCGCCTCCCGATGGGCCGCCGCCGTCGCTCCCCATGGTAAACGCCGCCGTAAATCTCGTTCAGGCCGCCACTGCCCTTGCCCCAGCACCTCGCCATAGATCCGCCGCCATAACTCCCAGCTGCTGATGAACATCGGTGTAACATCCCAGCATTAGAGCCTAGAAATAAGCTGAACCCATATGTGTGCATTGCATTCATGCATAGAAAATCCGAATAATTTTTGCGCTTTTAAACAAAACTTGACTGCAATATTTTTCGCGCTTTTAAACAAAGCTGAATCCAGATGTGTGCATTAAATAAGTGATTGAATCTTCTCTTAGCTTGATGGAATTGAAGTAGATCATCAAGTTGATTGCAATAAGTTTCAATATGACCTTTGCTAAAATCTTATTTGGGTAAACATGATTTGATCTAAGGGTAGATCAGATATAATAAATGCTACTCATAATACATTGCTTAAATGATTAATATCTGATCTTTAAGGGATTCTATCATCATATTCAACACAACAATTCATAAGTGCCCAGTTAAGATTACAAACTAAGTAATATAAATGTAATGACTAATCCTGACCTATCCTATTCTTATCCATTCTTACTATGAGTATCATAGTTATACTTAACTTTAACTCTTTAATGAGTTTGAGTTGGAAAGAGACTAAGTCAAGATCATTCACTATATATAAATCTTTCTTCCCATATCAATTTTTATGGAACTTGTCTTAATATCTGTTGTTCATCAATGTTGAGTAATCCACCATTGATTTACAAATTCTTTAACTATCAATCCTTGATCTGATATTTCTTGATCTTATCATAACATCTACTTAAATCTTTTAAAGAGGGCATAGTCCATGAATAACCTTAATCCAATATAAGATACTAAGAAGATAATTTCCAAACAATAAAAGGTAGGATTGATAAAGCCCTGCTTAGCCAACCAAGAACTTCAATAATAAATGATTAGAGTACTATCATGGTAATGCTTTGGCCACTAATATTGAATGCTTATATTTACTATAAGTAATACTGGTGGGTAGAACATGTTTGGAACCTTAGTAGAGATAAGTGATCCTAGAGTAGCCTTTGCAAATCACATAAATATAATTCAGGGATTGAAGTGGGAATCATTAGAGTAAAGGGAATATAAGATGGTGTTATTTAAGTAAAGATAGTGTAGTATGGAGTTCAAGTAGTAGTGTTATTCATCTTAAGGGTTAGTCAACTTTAGAGAAAAATTAGTGATGGAGGATTAAGGAAGACTGGGAGTAGAGTTTGAAGGAACTACTGCTTGGATGGAAAATTATCAACAGTAGAATAGTTAATACAACCAAGCAAGGATATGAAAAAGCTATGAAGTACCTTTGTATCAAACTCATTGGATTCATCCATGAGTTTAGAAGAATAAAAGGTGAATAAGAATATTTGGTGAGGTAAAGCTCATCATGTTAATCATGATGATGGATAGGAAGAAGTATTCTATCTAGGAAAGGAATTCCTTAATTAGAAGTCCAAGATTGTGAAATATAAATATATGTTATAAATCTTTTTCCTGTTTAATCTTGGTAAGCAATCAAATCTAAATCTCAAATCAAACATAATATCCATCTCATACTGTTAATCCATCATCTCATGCCTATAACACTTTATAGAAATATTTCCCTATAACAAATTACATAAGCATATCTCTGTTATTTCAACCATCATAATTATATGTGCATAAGTATATTTTTATAAGTTCACTTCTATAAAACACTCTAATTATAATTTTCTATTAAAAAGGGAGATTTCATCCAATACTATATACATAAGGCAATATGATTAGTTATTAAATCTTAACTCTTGAAAGAAATCTAAGATAATACAAAACTCTAAAGCCAAGGGTAGAACTCATAATTCAAAACCCTAAACTTCTTTGTTTATCACATACATTGCCATTTTCCAAATTAATGGGAGCAATAATCACCATATTAATGTCTTTATATTTCATGCATCAAATAATGGTATAAAATCATTATACTTATATATAAAGTTTCTATTCAAACTATGAGCTCACTAAAAGTTGAGTTATAAACAAATAAGAATATATTACTCAAGAAATCCCTAACTAAAATAAGTAGAGGAAAATAATAAGAAAAGTTTATATAAAATATTACCAAGGGGGTTCACATTAAGTAAATACAAGAAATACAAAAAGAGGATATAAAAAGAATTCACAAATGAGACTAGGTATATTTTTGTATTGTTGTAAATATCCAGAAAACAAATTATACAAAGAAAGATTCAAAATATAAATCAAATTCAAATATGAATAAGAAAACAAAAAATAGAAAAAGGATAAAACAAATAAAAACCAAACCTGGCCGCAGCCCAACAACTCTACACCTATTTGACGCCCTGTGCAGCCCACAACAGCCCAGTACCAGCCCAGGTTCTTCTCTGTCTGTGACTGACAAGTGGGGTCGGGAGAGGACCGCCGGTTGAGCCAAAGAAAACGTTAGGGGGTTAGCCGTAAAACAATCACCGTCATGCACATAGGCAGCTCGCTGGCGGTGCTCGGCGCCGCCCGATGCCGTCATCGCCGTCATTGCGCCAAGATACTCGCCGCCCTTGCCAGGAGGGGATAAGAAGGCCACCGCGACGCCATGCTTCCATCCCTATCCCCAATCCCTCCTTATCCTCTCAGATACAAACGAGACTAAATCCTAGCTCACCGGAGCCACTCCTCGCTGTCGAACCACGTCTTCTCACACCATTCTGAGCCGTCATGGAGAAGCGCCATCCTCCGTAGATCCTCTAGGAGGAAGCTTGCATCAAGGGGAGCACTGGAGCGGGTGAATTTGGTCGTTTCCCTTCGCAGAAGTTCGTCGGAATCCTCGTCGGGGAGCTCGATTCCGACCACGCCTGTCCTCGTCGACCACTCAGTCATCATCAGGGTGAGTTCCTGAACCTCCCAGTAACATTCAATCGTCGGATCTTGTTGTAAATCGCCGTTTCACCATATGCCACCGTCGGCCACCGTCGGAGCTCGTCGGAGCTGAAGCTCAGATGACCATTTCCGGCGGCGCTGCCACTCTTAGGTTCAGTAGGTTGCGCTGATTCGAACTAGGTCCATTTAGTTTGCTAGAACGCCGTAGATCGTCGCCGGTGACCACTCACCAACGGCGTTGGTGATGCTGACGCCATTCTTATCTCATGATCGAGCCACGTCAGCTCGTTTGACTAGTCTTTGCCTCGCGTGGTGGATGACATGGCCTAGGGCCCACATGTCATCGACAGTGAGTAGAGAGGGGTCAGTAACAAATGCATTTCTTTCACCTGAGAACTGAGGTGGACAATGGCCCACAGGTCAGTGACTAGGGGCTAGCTCTGGTCGTGGTGTAAAAAGTATTTTTCTGTTAGGAAATAAATAAAATGTTATAATTCAATTAATATTATTCCAGAAATCAAATAAATAATTAAATCTTATTTAATTAATAACTTTGGAATTATAATTCAAAAAAATATGTATAATATATGAAAAATTTCAGAAAAATAAAATCTACAACTTAAAACTATTATCAAAGATTATTATGATGGTTATTTAAATAAATGTTATTTAATAAAGGTTTTATAAGTAATAAAACTTTGATAATTCATATTTTAAAAATGATAAATGTTAATAATATAAATAAAATACCAAAAAACTTAAAAAAAATAAAAAATCTAATTTAAAACTATAATCATGTATTATTAGTTCACTTAATTAAATATTTATTATTTATTAAGTAATTATAAAGTAATAAGAATTTTAAAAATCATATCTTATTAATTATAAATCACAAAAATAAATGTAATATACCAAGATGATCATAGAAATAATTTCCACATGTTAAAAATCTAATATTCTACTTTTGAATTAAATAAAAATTCAAATATTTTAATAACTCAAATTTAAACTTAATTACTTTATTAATAATTCATATAAGGATAAGTAAAATTTATTAATATTCCTAAAATGAGTAAATTAAGTTTAATACATAGTATTAGCCTTAAATATTAATAAAATAAAGCTTAAATGATTTAAAACATTATGAATATCTTTTTATTAACTTATCATTAACCTTAAGTGAAGATTTTATTCTAAAAAGATTCCCATCTATAATAAAACCTTCAAGAACAACTTGTGAATACACCAAACCTTCAAGAAAACTACCACAACACTATAGAAAGATGAAGAATATTTAAGTAACAATCTACCATGGTTTATAAACTATACCCACTTAACTAGAAAAGATAATTGATATTACTCTATAATAGAATTAAGAAACCATTATCCCAAGTAAAAGAATAACCGTTCTTAAATAACTTAAAGCATACCTTTCAGATATACAAGATACCAATGTATAAGTATTATACTTTCAAAACTATCTATATTTTAAAGTTAACTTTAGTCTCCAAGAGTCTAAATATAATACCATACACATTACTACATGTTTTATAGTTAACTTTGGTCTGAAGTAGTTAATCTATAAAGCAACTCAAGCCAAACCATTTGATCAAAACAAATAACATCAACCACCACTAACTAACCACAAAAGTTTGTTTAGACTTTGGAAGAGAAACCTTTTCTTCGAAGATTATCCTTTTTGCCACTTTAAATAAGAACTCTTGTATAAGAAATCCTAATTAGTATATCATAAGTATTTATACTTTAACCCTACATATGTGCTGTCTACAACAACTCATAAATTCTAATAAAACTACAATTATGAAGCTTATCTAAAAGGACCACACATTTCAAAGTAATCATTTCCAGAATCCAAACCCTAGGACAACGTTATCCCCGGGATTTGCGTGTAGAACGTGCATCACATTACTTATGCATAAAGGCATATTGCTTCTTTAAACATTAGTCCTTACCGGACCAATGATGTTGATTTTAGATTTTGGATCTTATATTGACTCGAAGAACGTGACTGCATAATCTTGCAATCACAAAAGGCAAGTTCACACTTGCTCATGTCCTTTGTTTATTTTCTATAAAGTATTTTACAAATCCAGTGTTGTCTTCACCTGCATTTGAAAAAGGTCAGAAAACACTATTTTCATTAATAATGAGCACTACTGATTACTGATCCAGGGTGAGCAATTAATCTATTAAGTCTGACAGTTGGAATACCACTGTTTAGAACTATATCACCTAGGACTTAACAACCAATGTCGCCAGTGATTCTTGCGCCGTATATTACGCGTTGACCATGAGATTTGGAATGGGATGGAGAAGTCAGCTGTATCTTCTTCCTCTCGCATGAAGCCGGATGTGCAGGTCGTGGCTGTTATCCTCGTAGAGTGCATACTAATTGGTAATTCGTAGAGGTTATGCAGCATATGGGTGGGAACCCTCATCGTCCCACGATAGTTCTGACATCTAACGGTTTGTACAAACCATTGCCGTGATTCTTTATGTGGGCATGGTGTACACCAAGGAGGCATGCGGGGTCGCGAAGGACTCCCTTGAAGAAGAACAAACCACCAAAGAATCTCTTGAGGAGACTTTTACTCTAGAATTATCTAGAGTAAAGGAATACCATGATAGAGAACTTGCGGTGGCTAACTCCTTCAAGATTAAAAATGATGAACTTGAAGTTGCTTATGCTAAACTTTTTGAGGATTTTAAGCACCTCGAAAATGGCTCTCGGGTCGTTAAGAGGGAGCTCATCAAACTCACCGAGTCACATGAGCAACTTAAAGCCTCATATTCAAAAGAGCTTGCCAAGTTGCCCTCACATCTTGCTAATAATGATGATGCTTGTGCTACTAACTCTATTTGTTTTGAAGCATCTATTTTAAAGGAGAATGTTGAGCTAAAGGCTCAACCTGCTTTGCTAACTAGCAACTATGGGAAATTAGAAGAAAGCCATGTTAAGCTCTCAAGCTCGCATGAGGATCTCCTACTCTCCCATGGTAGGCTAAAGTTGGCTCATGAGGCCATCATGTCAAAGGTAACATCTAGTGGGCCTCATGTGGACATTAGCACTATATCTACTCCAAATGTTAAATTTCCATGTGCTAGTCCTTGTAGTTCATCCTCACATAACCATGCTATATCTCGTGATGAATTACATTCTGTGCCTTGTTGCTCTAACAATGTAGCATCTACTTCCTCTAGTGCTTTTTTTGAAACTAACCATGTAGAGGAAATAAAAGAGCTCAAGGCTCAAGTCACTTCTTTCAAGAATGACTTGAAAAAGGGTCATCAAGGGAAGGCCACACTCAACAAAATCTTGAGTGTGAAAAAATCCCCCAATGACAAGAGTGAGCTTGGATTCAACTCCAATGTCAAGAACAAGTCCACTATCAAGTTGAAGCACAAGGACAACAAGAAGAATGGCCAAGATCAAGTCAAGAATCCGGCCAACATTGTTTGCTTCAAGTGCAAGGAATAAGGGCGCCATGTTAGATCTTGCCCATTGAAGAAAAAGCCTCTTAGTGTGAAGCAACAAGGGAAGCGGCCTCAAGCTCCACCTCAAGTCATTAATGGGCCCCTTCCTAAGAGGACTACTCGAGCCCTTCCTCGATTTGTGGCTTCACCTAAGAATAAAGATAGCAAGAGTAGAACTTGCTACATATGCCGTGAGAAGGGGCATATTTCTTCCTCATGCACTATCGGTATATCCTCATCCAACCCTATCACTATTGATGATGTTTATTCTCTTTGTAAGGATGAGGTTGGCAATGTGTTTGCCAAATTTGTTGGTGCTCAATGTGGGTTCAAGAAAAGAACCATTTGGGTTGCCAAGCCTATTGTGACTAACTTCTTAGGACCCAACTTGTTTGGGGACCAACAAGCCAAAACTTGATCAATAGGTGTGTTATGGAGGGAATTGGAGTCTTGGCTACATTATGAATAATTGAGGGATCTTCATCAATTATTATTGTCAAGCCAAGCCATTTGGATTATCATGATTATACTATATTTCCAATGTTCCTCCTTGCAGTAACATATGCTAAACTCTTTACATTGAAAGTTACTCGCCCCCTTGTGCATGTGTTGGTTTTGTATCCATGCTTTTGTATATGTTGTGCTTTCCACTTAATTATCTTGAGGTATCAAGCATGTTTGTGTATGATTAGGTGGCACACCATGTATGTGTGTTTCTTGTATTGGAGCCTTACTTGGTTATATTTGGTATCTTATGTGGCTCTTGTGAGAGATTAATGGACTATCCCATTTTGGGGGAGTGTTATGCTTAGGCATTCCACAAACCTAAAAATGTGTGTACATGAGGAATACCACCTAGTATTTATATTGGAAGATGATATAGTCTCTTTGTGGTATGTTTCTCATGAGAAATTTAAGTTATATAATGTCCATTAATTATCTATATTGGTATTCTTTTGCCTCGTGTTGGTTTTATGGTAGTATCACATTATGGGGGAGTCATATACTTAGTGCATATTACAATCCTAGAAAATGTGAATATTCGAGGTTGTGTCACTTAGAATTACTATTGATAATTATCTAGCACCTATGTGACACATTTGCTCATGCAATTTCCAATTTGCTTGAATGGCTTTATTGATCTTATTTTGGATCTTGTATATGGGAGTGTTTCTTGGTATGTGTTTCCTCATATTTAGATATATATATCCTCATGGAAACCATTTGCTTCAAGTTACTCTAATCACTAGTGATTGTGTGACTATTGGAATCTACCAAGAATCTTGTTCGAAGTATCATGCTTAATTCTTATATTTTGCTATATGCTCCTTTTTGTGACTATGATCTTGGATATCCATGCAAGCTACCTTGGGAAAATTATTCCCAATATTTCTTGTCCTTGGATAATGAGTAATGTATGGTAGAATTTATTGATCATATTCACTTTGGCCTTTTCTTAATATTGTCCTATCTTTGGCCAAGTAAATGTTTTGTGTGCTCCCATGTATTCCTTGCTACTTTTTGGATCTTATTATTTTAGTGGTATCCTCTTGTGTTTTATTTAATATAGGTAGTAGTGATGATCTCATTTATGTGCATTTTGCATTCAAAAGCAAAATTCTATATAATGTACTACTCATGAGTGAGCTCTCCTATGTTATGTAGAACACTCATATTTATGCTTCTTTGGTTGATCCATATCGCATTTTATGTGCTTGGAACCTCAATCTTCTCGTTGTGGTATTTTGTGCCATCATGATAAGTTTGGGGAGTTTGGTTTCTTGTTGTAACCTTGCTCTTCTTGGGAGTTGGTTTTGTCTCATTCCTTGTTTCATGATTTGACCATTTTAGAATGAGATAAATCCTTGAGCATTTTTATTTCTATCTATCTTTTGCTCTTTTGGTTTTAGCCTAGTTCATTTGTTGAACTTGTGATCTTTCATGTGTTGAATTGGTTCTTTGATACAATTTGGACATCGTTTTTCATGTCACACTCTTGTGTGTGAAATATCGATTTACTTGGTGTTTTTGTTCAAATTGTATCTCCTTTTTGGTTCTTGAAAGCTTTATGCATGCATATTTACTATATGTTTATATTATGGCATGCTTGCTTTCTTTAATCCAATATATAGGGGAAACTCCACCAATTTCCATCGGCTAAGCTGTGCTTGAAATTCAATTTCATATCAATATGCACATAATTATGTGGAGTCTCACCTATGTATTGTAGTTGCACTAACTTCTTTGGACCCAATAAATTTGGGGACCATTTTTGTACTTAAATATGTTTTAGGTACATTGGAGATATATTGGATGCTTGTATCTCAATCTTGAAGAAGTGGTGCGTTAGAAAATTGGAGGCAAGCTATAGGATGATCAATGAATTCATATCCTCTACATCCTACCAATTATATCTCGGTAACAAGTATCTCTTTCTCATGCGCATATATCTTGATTCCAACCGTTTGTCGGTTGCCTTCTGGCATGAATCCATGTATTTGTAATTGTTGTATCTCTAGCCATGGTATTAAGAGAACTCTCTATTGTATATGTGTATAAGTTGAGATGAGTATATATAATTGGGACTAAACAAAATCATGCATATGATCCTCCAATCCCAAATATGTCAATCTAGCAATTTTATTGCCTATCTTTTGCTCAACTTCTCTCATGTGCAATAGTGAGATTTTGCTAGTTAAATTTTTCTTGTGATAGTTGTTGCCTTTCTCCATATATTCCAACTTTCTCCTCTTACCTTGGTGAAAGTTGTAATATATGTAGTGTGTTGGTGTTTGAAGTCCACTAATGTACAATAAGACATATGTGAGCCTTTGGCCATGCTTTGAAGCAAAAATCTTATTGATATATGTTATGACTTCATTTTTGCCTTTCATGTGCTTTCTTGTATAATCTTCTTTATGTGTGCATATTTATTTTTTGGCATATGTCTTTGTGATGTTTTCCATTTAGAGACATATACACATATGAGGAGATAATTTTAGTTGATTTTTAATCCTTGGAGACCACCTTTCTATTTCTTTTGATTCTTCGGTGGCTTCCAAATTTAATTGCCTATGAGTGCTTGTTCCTCTTGTTTGCATATTTGGGCACTCATATTTGTTCTCTCATGCCTTGTATTGTTAAATGAACTTGGATGAGTGAGGATTCCATGATTATGCACCTTGTTCCCAAATGCAATTATCATAATTGGTGCATTATTTTTGGGGAGCTCATCTAATTCATTTAATAATGTTCATTTATCTTTTTTTCTCATTTATTGCGTCTTAAATGTTTATGGGGAAGTGAGGATTCCATATTTGTGCATTTTTGTATTGAAATACAACTATTCTAAAGTGCACACAAATCTTGGGGAGCTTCTCTATTTTATTTAAGCATTTATTTGATCTCTCATTTGTTGTGCTTGAAATGCTTATGGGGGAGCAAGGATTCCATATTTGTGCAATATGTATTCTAATGCATTTATGTTGAATAGTGCACAAATCTTGGGGAGCTTCTCTATTTGTTATTTAAAGCACTCTCTTGCTCATATCATAATATCTTGTAGGTTCCATTTGAACTCATTTGTTGTTTTCAATTGGTTTGTGGGACCTTGTAATTGCTTGCATCATTTGACTTTATTTATTTTGGCAATCTTTGGGTCCTCGATATAGTTCTACTCCCTCCCAAGTATTCATCATTGGATATGTGCGAAGGCACACCTTTGGAGGAATTATTATTATATTTGCCTTCTAGAACTTGTCACCCATTTTGGCAATCGATGCCAATGGGGGAGAAGTTTTAGAGGGTTTAAGGGAAGTTGGTTTATGCATTGAGTTTGTTCTTATGCATTTGCCTCTCATGCTCTTGCATCTTTGTCGTTGCTTAGCATGTAGTATATATAGTGGAAACTCCACCAATGATAATGATTGGAAATATATGCAATGAAATTCAAGTTCATCACACATGCATAGATTGTGGGGGAGTTTGCTCTATATATGGTGGTACCAATATCACATACTTATGTAGTATTTGATATCGGTGTTACCATTTTGTTCATTAAAACTCCTTATATAAACCCTCTTAAAGGGATTGTCATCAATTACCAAAATGGGGGAGATTGAAAGAACATGTGGGCCCCCATGTGTGGTTTTGGTAATTAATGACAATCTTTATGGACTGTAACACCCTCAGAATCGGCCCTATGCAAGTTTCAGCGCTTCCCGCCAAACCCGCATAGAAACGATTCAAAGGTGCCCACCAGGCACTTGCGTGCGGGTGGAAAACGAAGTAATATCATTACACAATAGTCCTCGATGGAACCCACAAAACAGATATATACAATAGCGACTCAAAGAGTCAAGAATACAGATATACAGTACAAAGATCCAAATCACCTTGAAAACGATACAGCGTCCGAGTACGGACAAGATGCAAATTGAGCTAAGAGCCCTGAAGAATAACCAAAGGCTTCCATAACCCTGCCCAGGCCAAGCCGGAAGGGTAACCCTGCTAACGACGTCGATCTCAAAACCTGCTTAAACAAAAGGGGTGCCGACAAAGGGCAAAGGAAAAAGAGAGAGCGGTCAGTACTGAGGCCAGTACACGGCAAGGCTAGAATTCGGCGGTCCTCGCCTACATAGGTATGGTGGACTGAGCGGCAGCGCAGCATGCACTAAACAACCTATAGAGACTCGATATAACTGTCGGCTACCAGAGAGGGATAAGAAAGTCCTATTCGGAACCATCTTGATACTACCACCAAACATACCCATCCTGGTGTTTCCCCCTCGAGACCAAACGAGGAAGTCAACCGAGGAACTCACGCAGTTGGCAGTTTTATTTATTCAGTTATCGTTGCAGCAATTACTAGTCAGGTATAGATAATCATCCTGATATAATAAACAGTGGGCAATTTTAGTTAACCATTCCGTTGTAGTTGCGACACTTACTAGTCAAATACAATTAGCATGAGATATCCCAAACCCAGCAGTTGTTGGTACTTTTATTTAGCCATTCTGTGGTAGTGGAGCTGATTACTAGTCATATTGGATACAAGTCAAATTATAATAGTAAACTTTAGTTATAGTTGTCTATGATCGAAAACTGTGCTCCAAGTCGTCCATAACCGCGGACACGGCTTTTCGAAAAGATTTAACCCTGCAGGGGTGCACCAAAGTATCCACACGCACTTCGACCCTTTTTGCCAAATCAGTTAACATACACCCATCGGTATGTCGGCGGGGCCTAAGTCATGACGTTTCCCAGACCCAAAGCAAGTACATGGGGGCCACCCCACTAAGCTACCCGCAACGAAGTCGGCCGGTCTCCGAGACGGACTCAGGGTTTGCGTCAATGGCTGTAAACGACTGGGAACCCGAAAGTGTGACTGGGCTTATCGATACCGCGAAAACACTCCGCTTACCTAAACAGTACATGCGCTCCACGCGCAATCGTAAATAAAGAAGTAAAACATGGCATAAGTACATGATAGTAATAAAGCCCCAAACTACTTGTGGCCCCCGGTACAATACTTTGAAATCAGGTACTAAATCGATGGGGGTGCCCACACACCCCACCTGTGGTTAGCGCGCTCGATCTCGGAACAGGTGTCAAGAACTCGGGGTCCTACGGGACACCAGTGAGCGGTTAAAATCCAAATATTGTCTATTACCCACCGGTGCCTCTGCATTTACCTACTTTCAATTTTAGTTATTAAACAGTAATTAAAGCCATGATCATCTCCAACATAAAGCATATGGCAGCCTTCCAACCGCTGTGGTACTGGACGACACGCAACAGCACTTGAGCAAGCGATTACGACGCGCAAGTCCAACTATCTACCAAACAACCGGTAATAGGATGTGTCCAAGGCAATATAAGGCTGCAAGGGATATCACGGGTACGAAAACTAGAGCAACGCAACACAGATAGCAATAGATCAACAGGAGGGAATAAATACTATAAAAGTAAGATAGGTAGAAAGGGGGAGGTGCTCGCTGTCGAAGGTTCATCCAAGATCGGGTCGATACTCGCATCAACTCATCGGCCTAATCCGTGAAGAAGCAAAGCACTAGAAGAAAACACCGAATGCACTATTTAATACTACGGCAGAAGATCGGGCATGATGCATGTATGATGTATGACATTGCAAAGGTGCGATGCAGTTAGGCAATATTAAGCGGAAACGGGGTCCCGACAACTAATTAATAGGTTCATGTTATTTAGATACCCTGCAATTTGAATGTTGTCTTAACAAGGCAAAATTATATCATCGATGCGCCACACAAATTTAAATGGAGACAAACTAAGACTAGAATAGTCCATATATGATCTCCATATTTAATTGTGAGGTGAATCGGCATAGTGTCCCCGAACCCCAATATGCATGCAAACAAGTTCAATTTAATATGCAACAAATAGATGTCATATATATTATAAAAAAATAGGGGTCTCGGGAAAAGAGGTCACATATCGGGGTATCGGCGATCTTGGGGTTCCGAGGGTTCGACGGGTTCAGGGTCCGGCGAGATTGGCTTTCGGACTCCGGGAAGGAGCACTTGGCGTCTGGGAGTACTTGGTTTGGCATCAGTGGTCGAGGGCGACTTGTTCGGTGTCGAAGTTGATCTTGTCATACCCTAGCCGCAACAACACCACATCAAGGACTCGCGCACAACAGGGAAAAACGGCAATACCGAAACACATCAGGACATGCCGAGACGAGCCGCAGGGGGATGAGCGCGGACGCGATCTTGTGTCCCTGCAGGACAAGCAGAGAAGCAAGGCACATGCATGCAGGGCGCGCTGCTAGGCCGGGGACGCAGAGACATCGTCCACGGCGACTGCTAGCCGGGCTGGGGGACGACGGGGCACAGCGGCTTGCTGGTTGGTGGCTGGGGCGTAGGGCGGGGAGGCACACGACGGCGCCTGCGGAAGAGGAGGGCGGCGTCGGGCTTGCTCAGGAGAACGGCCGGGAGAGGCGGCCGGCAGCAGATGGCGAGGCGGTCACGGGATCAGCAGAGGGCGAAGGCAACGCAGATGGCGTCGGGCTACCGGAGGTGGGGCGTCGGGCGCAGGAGAGGGCGAGGGGAGCGTCGGGCAGCGGGGACCTGGCGGCGACCGCCACGACATGAAGGATGGCAGCCATCCACGGGGTCGACGGCGAGCTAGAGGCCGCGGGCGCCGGAGGTCGCAGCGAGGGCGGAGGGTGGCTCGAGGCCAGGCGGCGGCGGGTGAAGGAGGAGGGCCAGCGGGGACCTAGGCGTGCTGCGGGGCGCCGGGGCGACGAGAGCGGCGCCTGGCAAGGTCGGCAGCGGCGGATCTGGCCGGAGGCGGCGGGGCGGAGGAGATGGCTCCGGGGCGGCAGGGTCTGAGGCGCTGGAGAGGGCGAGGGCGGCGACGGAGATGTGGCTAGGGCCGGGGAAGAGGAAGGAGAGGAGGGCGCCGTCGGGCGACGCGGCTCGGTGGCAGGGGTCTAGACGAAAGGGAGGAGCGGGGCAAGGTCGCCGGTGAGGAGGCGCGCAGCAGAGGCGAGCAAGCAGCAGCGGCGGCGGAGGGTGCCGACGCGGGGGAGAGAGAGAGGGGTGTGATGCGGGGGCGTGCCAACAAGGGTGGGGCCGCTGTCGGGCGGGCGGACCAGGGGAGTGGGGCTACAAGCGGGGGAAGAGGGGCGGGGCAGGTGGGGTGCTCTCGGGCCGGACGCGTCAGGTGGGACCGGCAGGTGGCGTGGGCAGGAGGGGAGTGGGTTGGATGAGGTGGCAGATGGTGGTTGGGTGGATGGAGGGAGGAGAGATGAGGTGGAGGGGGTTCGGTGAGGTGGAGAGAGGGGATTGGTCAGGGTGAGGTGGAGGGAGGCTGGGTAGAATTAGGTGTAGGTAGGATTAGGAATTAGACAGGCTGGTTTTTGGGTAATTTTGGGGGTGGCCGGCTAGGTCGGATCGACCCAGTTTGGCTGCCCCCTAAAAATAAAATAAAATATTTTATTATTTAAAACGGGCTTTTGAAATCCATTGGTAGACGAAACAAAATAATCCGGAGACCCGGGTTTTGGATTTGAAATAACGGCGGGGTATTTCGAAAACAAAAATATGTTTTTCGAAAATAGTTTCAGACAAACAAATGCATGATGATGACGATGCTCAAATGCAATGTGGCATGATGACATGATCATGCAGTCATGATGATGCAATACACAAAAACAACGCGTTTTTTTCTAGTAGTGGTTTTTGCGGGATGCCACATGGACTAATGTGTGTATTGAGTTGTACTTATAGGAATGGTCCATTGGCATCGCTTGGAGCATGTGTTGGCTTTAAGGTCGATGAAATGAGAAGAAGATGTCTTGTGCAAGCTCAAAATGCGGCATCTATAGAAGATCTCATGTTTGATGCTTGCCATCCTCGGTGATCATGGATCGATGATGAAGCATCAAGAAAGGCGTTCAATCTTGAGAAGGGCAAGATCGTCTACATCGAACTCAAGTAGAATTCTCAAGGCAAAGGTATAATCTTGATAGGTTTTCCCTTTTGCCGGTCTCATGTTGTTAGTGGGAGACCGGGTTTAGGATAGATAGCCGTACTATCAAGAGGGGCTCTCGAATGAGTAACTCGATCACATCGTTCGGAGAGAGCTCAAACCTTTGCATACTTGCATCATCATATTTGGTTGTTATTTGGTCTTATCCATGTGAGTATATAGAGCTTGTGGTAATCTCCATAACAAGCTCTAGGTCATCAAAAACGGATTTCCCTTTTATATCTTATTGCGTTTTGATCTTGGAGGTTTTACCGGTTTGTATTTTAGAGATAGGTAAAACCTTCCATTATTTAGTTCTTACTCATGTGAGGATTTAGAGCTTGTGTTAATCTCCATGACAAGCTCTAGTTCATCGAAAACGGATTTCATATGCATTTTCTATTATGTTTTCGATGTGGGAGGTGTTATCGGTTCGTATTTTTGAGAGAGGTTAAACCCTTTCGTCATTTGGGTCTATCCTCCCTTGCTGGACTATGATGTTTATCTGCATGATCTTTTAGAGCTTGTTGTCCTCTTCTAAACGAGCCCAAGATCATCAAAATCGGAGTCCGGATGCAAAAGTTATGGCCGTTTTCGTTCAGGGATGACCGGTAGTACCGGACCAGGGTCCGGTAGTACCGCCCCTTAGTACCGGTTGGTACTGAATAAGGTGCGTTTGGCGACCTGGGATCCCTTGGGAATGTCCGGTAGTACCGGGATTCGCATTTTTGGGCTTCAACAGTTGGATTTTCGGGGAACCTATTTAAGGGGCCTTCTTCCCCAATGGTTCCCCAACCATTCTTGCAAGTTTTCCCCTCCATTGTTGACCTTCTTGAGCTTGCTTTCTCTCAATCCCTCCGATGATTCTTGCATATTCTTGAGGGATTTGAAAGAGGGGATCTAGATCTACAATCCCACCAATCAATCTCTCCTCTAAGTGAGGGGAACATATTGGGATCTAGATCTTGGAGTATTTTGTGGATTTCCTTCTTTGTTCTTCCTCTCTTATTCCCCCATAAGCTTTTGTAGCTTTGGTGGAATTTGGGAGAGAGGAATTTGAGCACCTTTGTGGTGTTCTTGCCATTTGCATTTGGTGCATCGGTTTGAGTTATCCTCGTAGGATTTGGTTCGTGTGACTCATTGGAGCTTGTCCCTCTTGGGTTCTTGGAACCCTAGACGGTTTTGTGGCCTTGGTGGCATTGTGGCCTTTTGTGGCATTTGTTGGGAGCCTCCAATTAAGTTGTAGAGAAGTGCTCCAACCTTGTGAGAGGTTCCGGTTGCCACCGACAAGTGCATCGATAGTGGAAGTGTGGATCGATTCCGTTGGGGTGAGATTCATCGGAGAATAAGGGAGGCCTTTTGTGACGTTGGTGGTTTGATCCACCCCCTCTCCAAACGAGACGTACTTCATGTTGGGAGGAACTCGGTAAAATATCGGTGTCCCCGCGTGCCTCGGTTATCTCTATAGCCGAGCTCTTTACTTACGCACTTTACATTGTGATAGCTTTCGTGCTTGAAGTAATATATATCTTGCTATCACTTTGTTGCTTGTATTGCTTAGCATAAGTTGTTGATGCATATAGGTGAACCTTAGTTGTTCTAGGTTGTGCTTAAATAGTAAACACCAGTTTTATTCCGCCTTCGTTGAGCCACTCTAGGAAAAGTTTTAATCGCCTATTCACCCCCCTCTAGACGACATCCGTATCCTTTCAGCCTCCCTAGATCCCTCACCCCACCACCGTCCCTTGTGTCCCCATCTAAGCACGCGCTGGTGATGGTGAGGCCGCGAGCAGGTGCTGCCGGCGCGAGCCCTCATCTTGTGGATGTGGCCAGTGGCGTCGCGCCGCCACACCATAGTCCGTCCCACCATCGTCGCTGCTATCTATGGTGTCGAGGGTTGCTACATGGGGTTTGTCAGGCTACTACGTGCGACCGGCGGCGATGCTACAAGTGGCGTGGGGTTTTGCTATAAATGCTTTTGTTGTTTTGCTGCGAGGTCTCCGACGAGATTGGATTTGTTATAATATGACATTTTTTTGCTACAATTGTTTAGTGATTTTGCTATAATAGCGCAAAGTTTTTGCTACAAGGTCTTCGGCGAGTCTCCGACGAGGTCAGATTTTCTACAAATTTTTTTTTGCTACATACATTTTGTGGTTTTGCTATATTAGTGTAGAGTTTTTGCTACACAATCTCCGGTGAGGTCTACCAGCGAAAGCCTTCAGCGAGGTCGGATATGTTACATTGGTATAACGTTTTTGCTACGCGGTCGCCGGAAAGGTCCAGTCTATTTTTCTTTTTTTTGGGTCTAACTGTTTTTTCCTACATGTAGCAATATGTAGCAAATGCGGGTACGTTTGTAGCAAATGTGGGTTCAGTCTGTTTTTCTATTTTTTAAACTAAACTCTTTCTTGCTACATGTAGCAAAACTAGGACAATATATAACAAAAATAAGACTTTCTATAGAAAAATGGGATTTTAAACTTAAAAAAAGAACGCGTGGTTGACCGAGGAACCGGTGATAAAAAGCAGAAATCCCTTAGGTACTGTCTTTTTTTCTTTTCCTTCACACCTCACACTCACCTCGGTTGTGGAGGCCGTGTTTTGAGGCCCGGTGGAGATGCTCTAAACCGAGCTCGCCGATCGCAGTCCAACCTCACTGAAGAGAACATTTTCCAGTTCTGGCGCTACAACCATCATCAAACCCCCTTAATCCTTCGAAAACCCGCCGCCGGCGCCCGTGGCGATGCGTTACCAGGAGCCACCCACTCAACTCCGCTCCCCCCGCTAGCTCCAGTCCACGGACGCCACAGACGCAGCCGCCACCGCGCCTTCTCCACCTCGTATTCCTCTGCCTAGCCGTGTCGATAGCGGCGGCGTGGTTCCTGGAGCCCTTCGCTGTCGCCGCGCCGCTGAGTTGCCCGCGTCCGCGTCCGCAGTCGCCGTCACGGTCCTGCTCCTCGCCGCCTGTTTCCACGGTACGATCCACCACGTCCACTCCTTCGCTGCGCCCCGTCCCCCACCCGCCACAGCCGCCGCCACGGCGAAGGCCGGCACCACAATCGCCATCACCATATGGGTAGGGGTTGCGTCGTGTCCCCCACGGTGCCTGGGGAGCTCCCCGGGAGTACAGATCGGCCTATAGCTGAACCAGGTTCTGCTTTGGGTATGTATGTTGTTTCTGTGGTGTAGGTGTTGCGTCGATTATACTGTTATACACACAGTACATTTTGTAAAGTAAATACCCACAATTTTGAAATAGAATGTTGTACCCCCAATATGCTGTTTCGTGACATTTTGATTTGTTTGCTCGCCAGTGGTTTGTGACCAAGGGGAAAAGTATGTTGGGACCCCCCAAATATGTTCAAGTATATGTGATCCCAAATTTAGTTGTTGCTGACACCATTGTAATGTCTGTTTCAATTTGGCACAACAGTCGAAATTAATTGCCCTTTATTTATGAATCGGGGTTACTTACGTGAAAGAATTTGGAGCTAGCAGAATTAGAGAAAAATCTCATTTCGAAGTAATGTAAAAGAGTTGCATGTGAAGCTGATTCTCTGTGTATTTGTTTTCCAGTTTATTTTTATTTCAAACATTGCATGTTGTATAATTGGTGGCTGCATTCAGTTATTATACTATAATTAGTAAAGATAGGCCACAAAAGGGGTTAAGATAAGTCATCATTATCAGTCCAGATTGGTACTTGAGGATACAGGGAAACCACTTAATTAGCTTATGATTCTATATAATCTCCTTACGTGTCTATGATTTTGAAATAAAAATTTGTTCTGCGATGTGACATTATTCAGTACTTCATGTTCTGCTAGTAAACAACTTAACTAGCTTCCAAAATTTTAAAATTTGTATATTAATTCTTTTGAGGTTACTTGATGTTTGCCATCAAGGTGAGACAACTAATTTGAGATGGAAGGGGAAGTACAGTGTAAGTGGTGCAGGTGGCAATGTGAATTAATTGATGACTAGCATCATACTGAAATTGGTAAAATATAATAAGCAAGGGGAGTATTTCAAAATATATCAACTAAAAAATAAAAACACATTTGTTATCCTGGGTTATTGAATAAATTCTTATGTACATTTACTTGATAGTATCAAGGTCTGTGCTCTATTTATGATTATAATTTTAATCCTCAAAATCTGTCCATACTTGAACTTTGTTGATGAATTGCTGGAACGAGTCGGCCAGACTGCTATAAACTTATGACTTAAGAGGAACAATCGAGCACTTATGTCGGGAATAAAAGAAACCGCTAGCTTTCAATGTTCCTCTAGTTACCCTGGACAATAAATGGTTCCTTAATTACATTTTAGATGCCCCCAGAATTTTTGAATGTGGAATTCAAATCTGGTACCAGAAGAACCTTTTTTTGCACTGAATGGAAACATTTTTTTATGGTAAAACTTTGGAGTTCAAAAAGAGAAGGTGTTCTTTTATATTGCTTTTGTCTTATTGCATTTATGTTAATGTTTGGAGCTAGGAAAGGAAGTTTTGTTTGAAATGAGACAGGTCAGTAGGAGAAATGGAGAATTCAGGTTCCCACTAGTTGGGAATTAGGACCAATTATATTATGATGACTTTCTCCTACACGCGAACTTTGTCACGTCTTGTCTATACTGTCAGCGTTTGGACTTTCTTTTAATACGAAGATGTTGCAAAAAACTGTAAAGATAAATGTTTCGATTTTCATAAGTTTTGTAGGAACTGTGCATCTATAGGAAGTATGCATGTGATAAATTATAACCTTTTGTTTTTCCTATTACCTAAGTTGAACTTCAAGGATGACACGATAATATCGTTTTTTGAGGTTACGGACGACACGATAATGTTGTTGTTCCTTATACAGTATAGTCAAATATGAGCTCTCAACTTTAAGACTGGTGATGCTGTTTCAGAATCGTAATGTTGCATAGATGACTTTAGCATTCGAGAAACCAACCTTATATGTTCCTCACTAAAATTTAAGCTATATATAAGTCCATAAAATGTTTTCCAGTGCACTAAACTGTACCAATGCCTTGCCTCAGTGTTGTGGAAATATATCATAAGTACAAAAAGGCCATCAGAACTAATAGTGCTTGTGTTGTAGATGATGAGTCATAGAGTGCCCCATGCATTTAGGTGACTGGGACATTATAAGTTCTCTGCATGTACATTCTAAGACACTAAGAAACTCTGTATTCTGTATGAACTGTGATGATCTCGTCCGTCAAACATGTCAGTTTGAAAATAATAGACATGTAAAAACTGCTTTGTGCTTCACTGTTTATCACATTTATAGTGTTATCGATAGTCTATCTGTATGAGCTCTGACTTAGATACATATCATATACTTATCATGTTACACAAATGGCGAAGTTATTACTTAAAGACTGGACCACCCCTTCTGTAGACACATCTTTCCGGATTAAGCTATATTGTCAGAGAAGAGCCCCTCATCTGTTCTTACTGGACCATGAATAGCATAAATTTGATGCATCAGGAGCAGTAGACGTAGTTTATTGTAAGTCCTAGTCATTGCCATGTTTTAATGAATGAGCCAATTATATACTTGGAATGCATTTCTAATCCTCTGCTTTATGACCTAATTCAGATACAAGAGCCTTGCTAACCTCATCAGTTGCTCTTTAGAGAAAAATTGCTCATTGCACTTCCATTGCAACCTGCTGAATCATCCTTGTGCAATCAACTGTTGTTGATTCCTATTTATTTGCATATCTTTCAGTTCTTTTATTTGATTGGGCATCTAATGACATCATTGATTCATTGTCTGGTGATAATGATGTACACTTTTTATGTTTCACTGCATTCTTTATGTCTCATGTTTTACATGTATCCTTAAAAATAAAAGAATGCCAAATAGCATGGAGCTTGGCATAATAAGTACACCAGAGATTGTGCATGACTTCTGTAGTTTTTCATTCCTAGTATCCTCTGGATGTTCCTGGTTACAGCAGAAACCTGATATTCGATAAATGATACTGTTGCGTGAGCGCTATATAGGTGATGAGATATCAAACACTTAAGACTCCTTGCCTTTATTTTTGTTTCCAGATGCTCTGATGTCGGTGCTCCCAACTCCCAAGAAACTCTTTCAGTTTACCTTTTTTAACCCACAGGCTTCTTATATATGATTCATTAAGATTGATAGACCAGCAGAATTTACTCCTATGATATACTGATAATTCTGTTTAAGTTCTGCACAGATGCATAAAAATCTTCAATTCTGGTGGTTACATTCCTATTGGGCTATCTCATGTCTCAGCTGGACGGGTAACAGGGTAAGACTTGATTTTCAAAAATATACATTTCAGTCAATCTCCTGTAGTCCTGTCCAGTACCTTGTTTTTCAACCTCTCTTCTGTGAACAGGTTGACATTTGAAGATTAATATTGCAAAGCTGATGTTGATTTGACCTAATCCTTTCTCGTCAACCTTCAATTCTTCAGGTGACTTGTGCTTGCCACTCCCCCTGGCATTCATATTAACTGATATAACATGTGTTCAGTCAAGCTTGCCAGTATTACCCGACGCCATCGACATAAGTTGTGACAATGTCAATTTCATGTCGCATTATCGTCCCTCTTTTAATAAAGAACAACAGAAGCTTTGCATATCAATTATTTTATGTTCTCATTTCACTTGCGAACAATTGAAAAAATTGGATCAATATTTTAGAAGTGTAAAACGAAAGGAGCACTGAATATCCTTTTTGACTTGATCCTTCATTTTCACACACCAGCTTTTAACAGCAATCCTTGCAAAAACCAAAAGCAGACTTTTTGTCACACTATTTTGCATCCCTATATTATCTAACAGACTAACACCCATTGTCACTATCAAGAAGAAAAGAAAGACACCGTCTATCTGAAACAAACCGATGTGACATTATATATCACATCTTAATAGTATGGACATACATATCATTTTATCCTACTCACTTCCCTACCCTAGTCCTATTGCCCCCTCTCCCGGTGGTAGCTCGATGGTCTTTGTTGACGCCGCTGTGCACCAGTGTACCCAGTAATTAGCCCGTCGTGGCCATGGAGCACAATGCCAGTATGGATCGCCGAGTCAGGGTACTTCTGCCGGTGCTTGTCTTGATGGTTCTGGCGATGGTGCAGGTGCTTCTCCTCGACCTCCACCTTCATGTCCACCACCTTGTCCTCCTCCACAATAACTGTGAACACAAAAGGGCCTACAGGAAAGAAGTCTTCCATGCCAAGCACGGGCTCGAGGGCCTTGACCACCTCCCTCATAGTGGGCCTAGATTTTGGGTTCTGGCTGAGACACTTGTACGCCACCAATGCTGCCACCTCCGCACCTTTGCATGAGTATTGGCACTCAAGAGCTGGGTCCATGACCTTGTACAACCTGTCGGAGCGCTTGAGGTATGGCCTAGCCCAGTCCACCAGGTTCTGCTCCCTCGGTCGCCGCGCGCGGTCAACTGATCGCAGCCCGGAAAGGAGCTCCAGGAGCACTACACCAAAGCTATATACATCGCTCTTGGCGGTCAAGTGGCCCGTCATGATGTACTCTGGCGCTGCATAACCGTGTGTCCCCATGACACGTGTTGTCACATGCGTCTCGTCTCCCTCAGGCCCATCCTTGGCAAGCCCAAAGTCGGACAACTTGGTGTTGTAATCCTGAAATAGCAGACATGAAAATTTGTTAAGGGAAATAGCCCAAAGTGAGATGTAAGATGAAGATTTTCTCAGAGTAGTTAAGGTAAAGTTATTTGTGCGATTGTACTACGGCTCATGTATTACTAATCTATGGGTATTTGTATGGGCTTGGCCATTCATGATGGCTAAATGTATGTCGATTAGTTTGGAATTAATATTCAAGATCGATTTCATTTTCGTTTGTTAGACTCTTTTGTAGTAATCCAGTGTAAGAGGTGTGAAGTATTGTTTGACCCTGTTTGTTTGTAATTACTAATTATTACTACAGTTTCCAAACGAGAGAGGCATTTCAAAACTGCCTTCTCTTAGCAGAAAAGTCTGAAGTTACGGGTGGCTTACCGAGTCAAGCAAGATGTTGGAGGCCTTGAAGTCGCGGTAGATCACCGGGGGGTCGGCATCGTGGAGAAAGGAGAGGCCCTTGGCTGCACCGACAGCGATCTTCATCCTCGTCATCCACGGGAGAGAGCCATTAATACCTAAAGTAAAGAGGATGTTCCAGGTAAGTTTCCTCCTCCACGGTTGACCAAGAGTTGTGTGGCTTGCAAGAACCAAGAAGTTGGTAGTATAAATATATTTTTAAACCAAAATATCCAATATCTACAGTGATGTTACTTTAAAAAAGAGAAAGAATTGTTCCTTTGAAAGGCAGATAGCAGCTCAGCTATCCTCTTGACTTTAACAAACAAGAAACTTCAGGGGACAAGAACAGCTCATCGCTAGTGGACCAGATGGCACCTGTACGTGCCCTGATTTTTCCAGATTAACACTTTTCTTTATCTTGGTGGTCTCAATTAACCACCAAACTGATTCTCAGAATCATCAATTGACAGCAGAGATGAGTGAAGAACTCACTTTTGAAGAGGTGGTTCTCCAGGCTCCGGGCGCTCATGAACTCGTACACCAGCATTCGGTGCTGGTTCTCGTAGCAGTACCCGATCAGTTTCACCAGGTTCTTATGCCTCAGTTGCCCCAGAAAGAAGACCTCGGCCTACAAGAACAACCCATATTTATGAGCTAGCCATTCATCCATTGGAATGCGAATGGATGTGGCAACAGAGCATCTGGCCTTGCTGGCGCGTGCATTGCACTCTGTTTCGCACTCACCAGCCACTCCTTGTGGCCCTGCGTGCCGCAGTCCAGGTCGAGGTACTTGACGGCGACGGCCTGCGCGGCCAGGCCGGGGCGGAGCTTGTCGTCGACGGCGCCCTTGTACACCGGGCCGAACCCGCCGCTGCCAAGGTAGTTGGCGCGCGAGAAGTTTGCTGTGGCCGCTCGGAGCTCGGCGTAGGTGAAGGCGTGCAGGTTGGAGCCGGACATGGTCAGGGATAGGTCCTCCGGCGACAGCGTCCCCGACGAGCTGAGGCTCCTGAACGACATCCTTGAGGACGACGACCCGGTCGGGCTGCCCTTCCCCCTCCGCCCGATTCGCCGGTCTGACAGGTAGCCGTCGCCGTAGTCGTCCTCCACTGCGCCGCCGCCGCCGAGGCAGCACGAGAAAGGGTTCCGTGATCGCGCAGCCATGGCTAGAACCGAGGAGTTCCGATCAAGCAGGTCAAGAAAGGTTCTGGGAGCTCAGAATGCAGGGGAGGTCGCTGAAGAGAAGGCGATGGTGGTGACCGACTTGGGGCGAGGCTTGGTGGATGGAGTGGCTAGCTGCCTAGCTGGGGCTTTATATAGGCGTGCGGGTGGCTGCCACACGAACGGGCGCCTCGACTCTGCCGGACGACAAAACAGCGGGTGATTTGACGGGGTGCAAACAGGGGAAGCAAGAATAAGGGAGGTTGGTGGCGCGAACGGCTCAACCCTCCACTGCATCCATCCAACTAGACTTTCTCCCAGTGAGAGTGAGAGAGATCTACCCTTGTTTATGCCTGATGGAATTTGCTGACGCCTTGTGGTCCATATGGCCGGATTGCATGATTAGGCCGCCGGACGCCGGAGCTACTACAGCTTATACTACTAGCTTTTTCTGCAGTTTGAACTTTGAAGTGCTCTCCTGGCATGTCTCCGCGGTTTTGCATGGCAGTAGTATCCTTGCCGGATTTGCTTGCTGGTAGAAGTTTATTTATGGTTAAAAGATGTTCTAGGAAAGCTGTGGTAGACCGCCTGACGAAGGCTAGCGATGATTAAGCTACACAGATTAATCTGGGTGTAATATGTAGTAGACGTGGTTTTGTGGGACAGCGGCCGTGGATTTCGATTATCGGTTATGATAGAGGCGCCTTTGTCCTCTCCTCTATAGTTAAATCCATTTCACCTTACGGGATTCTGAATTGGACATGTTGTCGTTAAAATGGCATAAAAAAAAGCCAAAAGGGTGCAAATAATTGGCATATATGGAATAACTAAACTGCTTTTACCAGGGACAGAATGACATCGTCCTGCTGTGGAAGTGCATCTAGCAGCTAGCCCGAACAAAACTGACATGTTTATAAGTGCATCTAGCCTTTATGCATGCATGGTTAGTCATTCTTTGAGTGCGTCACGTGGTGTGCACAGATCAACGCACGCGATTTTGTGCAACTTGTTTTTGTAGGCATTAGGTGGAATCTCTTTTGCCCGATAACGCCACGCAGTGTCGAACAGGGGAGTGTTGCCGTCGGAACAGTTTTACAAGCAATCTCCTCCCTCTTCTCGGGTTACTCACTGCCCCCCTTTGCTAAAATCTAGGCAACAGGCAATTTTTCTAAACTGGTTAATTTGTTGCTTAATCCTGGTTCATCTTTTTGCTCCAGAATTGTCAGTTGATGAGGAACCTGCATCACGTGCTTATTATGCGAACAAGTTGAAGTAGTACATGGGGACTAGCTAGAGAACATCCTGTCCGCTGCTACGACAACCGACTGAATCAGGACCCACGAGGCCACTCCGTACCTGCTTCCTAAAGAAACCTGAACAAGTCCATGTTTATGCGTCGTGCCTGTCCTGTCTGCCTACGAGGGAGTTGAACTCATCCATTTTCTTTTCCAAGATCTTCAAGAGATCACGGACAGCCACATCCTTCCTCTCACACACCACATTATTCTAACGGTTTTGCTAGTTCTCAGGCGCCTGAGAACTTCTTAGGTCTCAGTCGCCTCTTTCACCGTTCGATTTACCTCGTGATTCGTGCAAAGTGGAAATTCCACATGAGTTGCAACTAGGGTGTAACTGAGAATTTAATGAGTTGCAACTAGGTTGTAACTGAGAATTAGTACAAATCTTATGAGTTGCAACTAGGTTGCAACTGAGAATTAGCACAAATATTAGGATGACGTCAGCGACTTAGACCTAAGAAGTTCTCAGGCGCCTGAGATCTAGGCACTCCCTTATTCTAATGCGTGCTTTTGCTCCAGATGTCTTCGTGAAACTTCCCCCGAGAAAACGGAGCCACGAGGGGCACCAGCGTGTCCGGGTGGTGAAAGGAACGTCGGTTCGGTTCAACCCCTTGGTACGTCGCGCAAGTCTCGTGGTCGTAAACAAAAAGGAATTTTTCTATGGCATGTAGGTTGAAGAGATGCTCGCGGGTATGGCATGGACGACAATACTACGGTGGTGGTGGCCCTCTGCTTCTGGATTGTTCAGCACAGTGCCCATCTAGTTCTAGATTCTTCGTCTACGTCTTGGTTCGGGAATTATGCGTTGGAGTTGCAATGGTTGGCAGTGTCACGGCAACGACAAATCTGCGCGCCTCGATCGCGTGGTCGTCGACCGGCGTTGCACCGTTGTAGGTGTCGCGCGCGCGCGCTTACGGATATGTACGCTGCCTTTTCTCCATAACGGACGCACCGGCCGTCCAACACAAAGCGCCGGTTACCGGACTTGGCACTGACAGCGACGACCACTCCGAAGTCCGAACCAACACATCGGCTGTTTTTTTCTTTTTCGACAGAGAATTCATCGGTTCATCATGCCCACACCTTTCTATCCAGGGTCTGGCCGGCGAGGTCGTCTGATATCCGGTAAACAAATACGGAGTGCTGTGCAGGGAAGCACTTTGGTAAATGCATGCCAGCAGCAGCGAGGGAAAGAAAGACGATGGGATCGATCTCAGGACGTTTCCACGCGCGAGGCGGGAGCCGACCTGACGGAGTACGTGGTCGCGAGCACGGGGGTCAACCCCGATCCCTGTCCCTCTCCGGCTTTCCCCTACCCGCTCCTCGATCTCCTACGGGAAGCGTACGCGGTCGGCGGTTAGCCCGTCGCTCTCGCCACGCCGATGCGTGCCCCGGCGGCGGTAGAGCGTGTCGGGCCGGGGAGGTTTCCGGGCACACCCCGGCCCCGCGCGGCGCATGACGGCGACCCGGACGTCGAGCGGGATCACGACGCGCGTTGGTCTGCCGTGGCTCGCGCCGGAACGGGTGCGCCTCGCGTGGTGGTGGATCCAGGCGTTTTCTCAGCCGCGTCCTCGCCCGCCCGCGCGGGGTCGCGTCCGCACCCACGGCCATTTTATTTCCATTTCAGCGGCCGTCCAAATCTCGGGGCGTACGAGCTGATCCGATGGCACCGTGTCGTCGTCGGACAAAAAGCGAGCGGCGGGAGGTTCTGCGCGAGCACGACGGGTGGAGTGGCCCCGTCCGGCGCCGCCGTGGCCGATGTCCCAAACTGGTAGTGGTCGCTGCGAGGTGGCCATACCCCATACGGCCGTGCCGTGCTAGCTTCAGTCGTTTCCTTTCCACGATGATGACGCGGCGGAAGGATCGACTTCTGCTAGATCACGCCGTACCTGCTGCCTCCCCTTTTGATTTCGGGAGGGGAAAATGTCGACCACAGCGCCCTTTAACTTGGATACTTGATAGTTCTGTTGTCATCCAGGGTTGCTCTGGGCTCGATCTCCATGAAATGAAACGAAGTGAAGTCGTACTTGCTTCCTGACAAGTCTTCACGTGTTTGCGGTTATCATCTTCACTTCTTCAGCACTGTGACATCTAAAACTTTCCGGAGTCCGGTGCTTCCCTCGCTCTCACGATGATCTCTTCACGCCAATCTCACGTTACGCACTCGTTAATGGTCGTTGTTGCGTCAGAGTTGCATGCAAGAAATATCTATCTATGGTCCAAAAGGAAACCAAAATATCTTTCATGGCGTGAAAATCATGCTCCTTCGGGCAGGAAACTGTAAAGAAAAGAAGGTCAGTGTTTCGTGTGTTGATGGAGATGAACAAAAGTGCGTCAAACAACAGTTCGTCATGGCGAAAGGAACAAAGGGGGGAAACTGCCTAATAAGAAGTGACACTGGATGTTTCCATCACGCAGGCGCAGTATACTTGGCCCAAAATCCGCCGGCTAGTTTTTGGAACCCAACCAATAGAATAGCCGGCACGTTCACACCGGTCCCTATGCGCAAGGGCTGCATCGGGAGCACCAGCACACCATGCCATGTTGGATTTCAGCCACGGACCTCGACTAGAAGCTGCTCAAGCAAAATCCCAACTCTTTTCCTCCATTTCCAATCTCACCCCCCCTCCCGTTTCCTTCCATAGCGCCTCCTACCCGAGATCCCTCCCCACTCGCCGCCAGCATGCTGTCAAAGAAGAAGACCGTGGGGCTGACGAAGCATATGCTGAAGGAGAAACTGTGCACCATGTCCAGACATGAGTGGGACGAGGAAGTCTCCAGGTTCAAGTACGCCACTTTGGACTGCAAGAAGCATCGACACGCGTTGACGGCGAAGAGAGCGTATGCGGTCACGACGGTTGCGTTCCCCGGCCTTGGCGTCTCCGAAGGAGCTCACGTGTACTAGACGCCCCAGGCGGCATGCAAGGGAGCACGAACTCACTGGCATACTCGATGTACTACACGAAGAGGTACGATTCGACACCACTCTCGTAGATCAAGTTCTCCCCTGACACAGTCGACACCAGCGCCACGGCCGATCTGAACAACATCTACTCTCCTATGGGGGCTCCTTGACGCCGCCTTGGAATCGGCCTCAACCTCAACCTCAACCGCTCCTACTCCACCTTGTGGTTCTTGCGACTTCGGCCGATCACGTGCCCGACGTCATAGGCCTTCCATGCAGCATGTTCAGCTCCGGGGAAGGTGACGACAATGCCAACGCGTTCAAGCAAATGACCGACGAGGTATGAAAGCATGCTTGCCAAGTGTTTGGGTATCTGGCACCAGTTTTTTCGTGCTCACCCATTATGTGTGCCGCGCTCCATGGAGCCGATGTGCTGAGAAGCCTGCAGCAGCCGCGAGGCGCCGCCGACTACAAGTGAAGGGAATATGCCCAAGAGGCAATAATAAAGTTGTTATTATCTTATTTTAAGTATACAATAGATGTTTATTTTGCATGCTATAATTGTATTACTCGGAAATATTAATACATATGTGTTTAATAAACAAATAAAGAGTTCCTAGTTATGTCTCTCATATAATCTAGCTCGTTGATTAATAACAAGCATGTTGATACATGTGTGTATAATAAACAAATAAAAATGTTTATTTTCTGATTAATGTTTCTATGGATGTATATCCACCCGTTGATTGTATCTAGATAGATAGATTTTGGTGCTTAGTTGTTCATATCATAGATTTTTTTTTGTTTTCTATGCTGCGAACCCAACAACAAGTTCGCCCTGTTACCGAGGATACGTATGATCAAGAAGTGTACGCCGATGAGGTGTAGAGCGATGTGGTTGATGTCAAGGCCGGCAGTACCACTAAGAACAAGAGGGTTGGAAGCCATGGCTCGAAGTAGAGATCGTTGGAGGACAAATTTTGTTGAGTGGAAGGCGGTGAGCCTTGGCCCCATCACCGGTGGCAACCAAATAGCCGGCATGTACTACAAAAGGATCTATGATCAACTCGATAAAAGAAGGCAATTTGGTGAGTTTGCAACGATCCACATGATCCGCACCGAGGGAGGCTTATCGCCTAGGTGGAACGTTATCAAGAAGGAATGCAACAAGTTTCATGGTAACTATGAGACCATTGCTCGGAGGAAAGAGAGTGTCAATGCCATGGTTGACTACGTAAGTCGCTAATCCTCTCATTCATATAACAATTAGATTCACTTCATTTTTGTGCATTGATACGTGCTATGTTTGATAGTTGTGGAATGCCCTCAAGTTTTACAAGGCCGACAAATATGACAAGGACTTCCCTTCATGCATTTCTTCAAGAAGCTCCAAGGTTGCAATAAGTGGGACAACGTCTGCATCGCCCTTAAGGCCGACAAGTTCTGCTAACTTTCAGCCTATAATTTGCAAGCATATAACTTTCATGGACAGTCACAACGGTTCAGGTTTATTAAGTGCAAAAAAATAAAGTGTGCCATCAAGTTCGTGAGAGATTTACTAACTAACTTTTCTATAACAAGCAAACATTTTATTCGAAAGAAAACAAGGCATAATAAATATGCACGAAATAGCAAATGATGCCAGTAGGTAGGTATGGTGAACACTTTGGAAATAATGGTTTTTGGGGAGTTGGATGCACAAGTAGTGCACATACTCAGTGCAAGTGAAGGCTAACAATAGAAAGAGAGCGACACACGAGAGAGCAGTAACTGTCATAATTATGCTTGCAACAAACAGAATTAATTATGGCATAAAAGTGATACAAAAACTCTGAGGCAAAATAATCAACAAGGCTTAACTGACTATTGTTTCAGTCATATGCATGCGTGAGCATGTGTCAAGTCGATTCAAATGAAATATTTAGAGAAGGATGCCACAATGTCATACCAAGTTATGAATAGAACAACCAAGCAAACATTCATATGACATGCTACAAACTATTAGCAAGCTGGAGATAATCATAAGAGAGCAAGAACTACTAAGCATCCAATAAATACATACGTCTTACATGAACAGACTAAGCATGCCCACGATAATTTGTATATGTACAAAAATGAAGACAAATAGAGATCATTACCAGCCTCTTACCACACCTTAAGTTGTCTTTAATCTTCATTATTGCCCTTAACTCGTGTGGCTTGAATAATAACATGAAACCAAACTCCACTGAGGACCGCTGAACCCTGCAACGAACTTCACAAAACAAAAGAAGAACAACAAATATTTTTGGTGTTTTCGATTTTTAAAGAAAGCACACAAAGCAAAAACAAATAAAGCAAAAACTTTTTGGATTTTTCTTAAGGAAAACCAAAGCTAAAAAGAAAAGAAACAAACCAAGAGAAACAATGAAAATATTTTTGGTCTTTTTGTGTTTTGGGAAAGCAGAAACAAAAACCAAAAAGAAAGCGAAACATGATATATAGATGAGTGGGATATACAAAGTATCGACGAAGCATGATATATAGACGAGTGTGATGTCAGTATACCTCCCCCAAGCTTAGGCTTTTGGCCTAAGTGGGGCTCAATTCCAGCCTGGCCAAGAAGGTGCGCCTTCGTAATGCGACAAAGAGGCCCCTTCGTCCTGGTACGTGCTCGAGGAAGCCCCTATGTAGTGCACAAAGTGGTCATAAGAGGGCGCATCCCCCTGGTAGTGTCCATGAAAACCACGAATGCGCAGTTGCTCGTCCATCTCCTCCTTGGAACATGACCAAGGTCCCCTGCAAATACTGAACAAAGTGGTTTATGGCAAAAGAATTTCCCTTTCTTCCCCATCACTAAACATCATCCTGTAAACCAAAATCTCAATGGTGGAGCTAGCAGTAACAAAGTGATGCGCTTTCATGGCAGCAAGATCAAGCCTCTAAGGAGCCAAAATTGTATCATTTGGATCAACAGAAAGTTCTAAGGTAGTAACTACACGTGCAACAATAATATCCCCATAAATGGGTCCTCTAGCAGCTAGGCGATGAGCAATGAGAGAACCAAGATTATACCTGGTTTCATTGTTGAGTGCAGCAGCTAGAAAGGCCAAATGATAGTTGGAAATATTGCTAGTGTTCTCCCTACCAAGAATACTAGTGGCAAGATAATAAGCAAAATATCTGATAGCTGGGAGTTGAATATTTCTTATCTTTTCGCGCTGGGCTATGCGGTCATCATCATTAGTTACCCCGTGGTAGAGCTCCAACAAATCAGCGGGTCGAGCTTGAATCTTCTTCACCGTCCCAGCCATGCCAATACCCAAAATGTCGCAAAACTTCTTCAATGTCATGGTGATAGGCCTATCATAGATTTTGAATGACACATCTGTCCTGAAAGGTTTGATAGTAAAAGAGAAACTCTCCATAAAAGTTTTGGTGAGCATAGCATATTGCTCACTCTCATCCTGCATATAATCAGTTAGACCAACCCTCCTAACAAGAGTTGAGAATCCCTGCAGCTTGCAAAAAGGTAAAACAAGGGAAGGTAGAAGGGTGCACATCCCCCTCATATCCCTCGTAGCCAAAGCACAGCGTAATAAGATCATCATTGTATGATGGCCTATCTCGAGCGGATGATCTCGAAGGCCTTGTCCTTCTAGGTGCATCACTCTCAAACACTTTTCCAAATGTGTGGTTGTCCATGACCCCTTGATACGTCCAATTTGCATCACCATTCTATATCATAATTTGCCTCTATTCATTGATATATTTCATATTAAGAGGTGATACTTATGTCTTTTCATCTGTTTTTGCATGTTGGATAATTCTTGGAGGATGAACTGTCAGAGTCAGGATTTTGATGGAAAAAGAGGTGTTTTGATGCAATTTCGTGAAGATCAGAAAAATATTGGAAAATAATATTTTCCCAGAAGACGAATGACGCCAGAAGGGGAGGTGGAGATGGGCCGCGGGGGGCCCACACCCCCCCAGGCGCGGGCCACCCCTGCCCCGTGCCTACAGGGGGTGTGGCCCACCTGGCCGGCCTCCGACTCCGCCCTCTCGCCTATATCTTCTCCTCGAAACCCTAAGACACGGGGAGCGACCACAGAAAGATTCTGCCGCCTCTGCAGGGCAGAGAACACCGAGAGAGAAAGAGCTCTCCGGCAGATAGATTTCTCCCGGGGAAATTCCTTCCCGGAGAGGGGAGATCGTCGCCATCAACACCGTCATCAAGCTAGACTTCATCGGGATCATCATCATCAAACATCATCCACACCATCATCTCCACCAGCACCATCATCACCACTTTGTCATGTTGTAACAATCGTGTTGAATACTTGCATAGTTCTTAGGGGAAACTTTCCTGGTGTTGATTACTATTGTAGTTGATGCTTGTGAGTAGAACCATTGGATTATTGTTTATGTTCAGATTGTTATCCATTACCATATCATCTTTGATCTTGATCCATATGATGTCTTGTGAGTAGTTCGTTTAGTTCTTGAGGACATGGGAGAAGTCATGTTGTTAGTAGTGGATTTGTGTTAAGATATTATTCAATGGTTTAGCATTTAAGTTGTTGTGCTATTCTTCTAGTGGTGTCATGTGAACGTCGACTATATGATACTTCACCATTTATGGGCTTAGGGGAATGCATTGTGTATCTGGCTACTAATTGTGGGGTTGCCGGAGTGATATAAACCTGAACCCCCGTTAGGACACCATTGCACAAGGGAGCGTAGGATCTCAGAGTTTAAGGCTGTGGTTAGGTTTATATCTTAATTACTTTCCTGTAGTTGTGGATGCTTGCAGGGGGTTTAATCACAAGTATGTATTAGTCCAAGTAAGGTCGGTATATTAGCATAGGTTCACCCACACAACACTTACAACACCTAAGAAGGGTACTCAGCTTTATGAAGCGAAAGCACTTGACAGAATTCCCATGTATCCTCGAGAACGTTTGGTCCTTATAAGTATTTCCACTGGCGTGTCCTTTGCTAAGAAAGGATTGAGCCACTTGCTGCAGTTGTTTGTTGTCTTTATTACTTGCATTTTGTTTCTTTGCTTTATCAGAAAACCCCTAAAAATCTGTTTGCTAAGTATTTATAGAGATTTCCTGCTCCATACCAGTAGTCAACACCTTTTGCTCCTCGTTGGGACCGACACTCCTATTTCTCAAAAGTACTAAGATACACCCCCTATACTTGTGGGTCATCAAGACTATTTTATGGCGCCGTTGCCGGGGAGTGAAGCGCTATTGAAGAGTGGAACTGGTAAAGGAAACTTCTACTGTGAGTATTGCTTTTTATTTCTGTTTGTTACTTTGTTTCCAATATGGATAACCCACTTGGTTTTCTGTTTGGAAAAACTACTACCACTAGGGTAGTAGATGAATCACCACCTGTTGAGATAGATCCTTTTAAGATACCTACAAGTATTGTTGATCATGTTATGGATAATTATTATTTAGGGGATGGAACTGTCCATCCTAGTGATCACTTACTTTTTATCCATGAATTATACGGGTTGTTTAAGTGTGCAGGTATCACAATTGAATAGGTGAAGAATAAGTTACTCTCTATATCTTTGAAAGGGAGAGCTGAAGAATGGTATAAGTTGCTGAAGAATGGACAATCCATGGAATGGGAGGAAATAGTGCCTCTCTTTTATTCTAAATTTTATCCTCCCAGTGAAATTCATAAGGATAGGAATCTGATATATAAATTTTGGCCTCGTGATGAAGAGAGTACAACTCAAGCTTGGGGGAGATTGAAGTTACTAATGCTTAAATGTCCTATTCATGAACTCCCTAATAATATTATTATCAATAACTTTTATGCTAGGATTTCTCTTCATGATAAAGATTTACTAGATGCTTCTTGTGCTGGATTATTCACACGTATGAAGGAAGAAGCTAAATGGGATCTACTAGACCGTATTCAAGAGAACACTGAAGCTTGGGATAATGACAAAGGGAGAAAGTCAGGTATAAATTATGATTATGAATGCATTAAATCTTTTATGGGAACTTATGACTTCCGTGATATTAGTAATGAGTTTGGTCTTGACTCCCAAAGTATTGCCAATTACTTTAAAGCCTTTGCCTCTTACATAGAAATTCCCAAAAAAATGGAATAAGTACCATGCACCTTATAAAGATGTTAGTTATTCTCCTGTTAGAAGCACCGAAGTTTGTACTACTAATCATATTGTGCCTGGACCTTATGTTGAGAAAACACCTTTCCCAGCTAAGGTAAAGAAGTACTCTATGATAATCAGTGTGAATAATAATGATCTTGATCCATATGATGTCTCGTGAGTAGTTCGTTTAGTTCTTGAGGACATGGGAGAAGTCATGTTGTTAGTAGTGGATCTGTGTTGGGATATTATTCAATGGTTTAATATTTAAGTTGTGGTGCTATTCTTCTAGTGGTGTCATGTGAACGTCGACTACATGATACTTCACCATTTATGGGCCCAGGGGAATGCATTGTGTATTTGATACTAATTGTGGGGTTGCCAGAGTGACAGAAACCTAAACCCCCGTTAGGAAACCATTGCACAAGGGAGTGTAGGATCTCAGAGTTTAAGGCTGTGGTTAGGTTTATATCTTAATTATTTTCTTGTAGTTGCGAATGCTTGCAAGGGGTTTAATCACAAGTATGTATTAGTCCAAGTAAGGTCGATACATTAGCACAGGTTCACCCACACAACACTTATAAAACCAAAGAAGATTAATCAGCTATATGAAATGAAAGCACTTGACAGTATTCCCATGTGTCCTCGAGAATGTTTGGTCCTCATTAGTATTTCCACCGGCTTGTCCTTTGCTAAGAAAGGATTGGGCCACTTGCTGCAATTGTTTGCTGTCTTATTTACTTGCACATTATTTCCTTGCTTTATCAGAAAACCCATAAAAATCCGTTTGCTAAGTATTTACATAGATTTTCTGCTCCATACCACTAGTCAACACCTTGTGCTCCTCGTTGGTATCGACACTCCTATTTATATAAAGTACTACGATACACTCCCACTACTTGTGGGTCATCACCCCTTTTCTGAAATTTTTAGACAAACATCAAACCAAGTGATTTCCAAGTTGATGAATGATGAGGAACTACTATAGGAACTTGCTAGAGGGCTAAACATGCATCAAAATGAAATCTCTAAGCATAGAACAAGCATGCAAGATCACACAACCAGTCACCTACAGTAGCAAAATACTCAAGATACAATCTACCAATAAAAATTCTAATTGGACAAGCGGAGGAGGCACATATCGCAGAGCAATCCCTCCAAAAATCAGCAGCAAATATGGGATGGGCAAGGAGATCTAAAATTGGAAGTAAGAACAGCAGGAACTCGAGCTTGGTAAAGTTTTCGGGTGTTTTTCGGGAGAAAGAAAGAAGTGGCTAGAGGGAGGCATCTTGGAGGGCCACAGGTGGGCCCCTCCCAGGCCAGGCACGCCCTGGGGCTGTCCGCGCCACCAGGGGGTGTGCTGGCCTGGTGGGTCCCCCTGGGCCATTCCAGGTGTCCCTCTGCCCCTTTTTCGAGGAAAATTTTAATATGAATTTTCTGAAAATTTTCGGGAAACTTTATTTTTGGCCAATTTTCAGGTTATGAAAATTGATTTTCTCGCAGAAAAAAGATTTTTTAGAAGAAGCAAAAAGCAAACCAAAACCAAAACTACAGAAGTTCTAAGACACTCTAACAAGCAAACAACAAGCAAAACTAAAGCTAAAAAGAAAAAGATCAAAGACAAGAGAGGAGAAAAATAAAAGTGAGCAAGTATAACCATTGTCAAAGAATTGTTTTGTTCATTAAAATCCCTTTATTAACAAGGCTGATCAAGTCTTGTTACCAAAGCAATCTTATATGAAACAAAACTTTGCATTTCTCAACATGATTATGTTACCTCAAACTTGATAGAAATAGTTCCAATCATAATAGTTTCAAAACTTTCTTGTGGAATGGGACAATATATTTCTCCAACTTTGATGCTCTCGATATTTTCAATGGAATTCAGGCAATGGCTCTTATCAATCTTCTTGGGGAAATTGACAGTATGCTCTTTGTCATTAATATTAAAAGTTACTTTTCCTTTATTACAAATGATGACAACACCTGCAGTATTAAGAAAAGGTCTCCCGAGAATAATGGACATATTATCATCTTCATGCATCTCAAGGACAACAAAATCAGTTAGAACCAAGCAATTATGAGCCACTTGAACAGGAACATGCTTACATATACCAACAGGAATATTAGTAGACTTATTAGCCATTTGCAAAGATATATCAGTTGGTATCAACTTTTGTAGCTAGAGTCTCTTGTAGAAAGAAAACTACATAACACTAACTCCAGCTCCCAAATCACACAAAGCAGTTCTAACATAATTATTCTTAATAGAGCAAGGAATAGTTGGAATACCTGGATCACCAAGTTTCTTTGGAACCTTACCATTGAAGGAATAATTAGCAAGCAAAGTAGAAATTTCCTCATTAGGAATCTTCCTTTTAATAGAGACAATATCCTTCATATACTTTGAATAAGGAGGCAACTTAATAGCATTAGTCAAAGGAATTTACAAAAATAAATGTTTCATCCACTCACAAAACTTGTTATAGTGTTCTTCCTCCTTTGACTTGTGTTTCTTATTAGGAAATGGCATTGGTTTCTGCACCCAAGGTTCTCTTTCACTACCATGTTTATTAGCAATAAAATCTTTCTTAGTGTACCTAGTGTTCTTAGTGTGTTTCTCAGGTTCTTCTTCAATTTCTTCCTTATCAGGAGCATCATTTTTATCAATTCCACTTTCAATTTCAGCATCAGAGACAGATATAATATTAGGATCTACATCGGATTTAGAGGGTTCCTCAACTGTTTTATGTTTTTCTTTCTCTTATGAAGACTACCACTATTTTCAACTTGTTGAGAATCCTGCTCAATTCTTTTAGGATGTCCTTTAGGGTATAAAGGATCTTGAGTGGCTATACCACTCCTAGTTCCAATTCCATAAGCATATTTATCTCCTATAGCATTAACTAGCATATCTTTTTGTACCTTAGCAAGTTGACCAATTTGGGTTTGAACCATTTGGAAGTGTTTATAAAGCATTTTAACATCATTAGCAGTTCTTTTCACAATATCTTGCAACTCATTAATAACTCTAGAGTTTTTGAATAAATGATTCTGAACTTGTTTAACAATAAAAATATCAAGTTCCTCTAATCATTCATCAGGAGGTTTACCATAGGGAATATCACCTTCATCAAAGTGTTGGAGATAGTGTACCTCAATAGTGGACGAGTGGGAAATTGGCTTACATAATTCTTCTATAGGAGGTAAATTCTTCACATCTTCAGATCTAATACCTTTCTCCTTAAGACATTTATTAGCTTTTTCATCACTTCATCGTTTAATTCAATCACTCCCCTCTTCTTTGGTGTTAGTGTTGGAGTTGGTTCAGGCACAATTGGTTCGGGAGTAGTAGGCTCAGGTGTAATTGGCTCAGTTGAAGTCCAATCATCATAATTCTTGCTTATTTTAGCCATTAATTCTTCAGCTTCTGCAGGAGTTCTTTTCCTGAAAACACAATCAGCAAAATTATCTAGGTATGTCCTAGAATCATTAGTTAGTCCATTATGATAAATATCGAGAAGCTCATTTTTAGGTAATGGACATCCAGGATGTGCATGAATCAAGGCACAGAACCTTCTCCATGACTCAGGCAATTTCTCTTCTCCCTGCTTAAAATCACAAAGTTTCTGCAAAGCAGCATGTCTAGCACTAGGAAGGAAATATTTCTGAAAGAAAGTGGCAATCAGGTTTATCAATGGATCCAGGAGGTAATCTATTAAACCAAGCTTTAGCTTCTCCTTTTAGTGAAAAGGGGAAGATTTTAGTAACAAAGTACTTGCGCATCTTAACATCATTAGAGAATAAGGCACTCATAGTAGAAAGCTCATTCATATGAGCTACATCAATTTCATTCTCAGTCCCACAAAAAGGTTCTTTCCCAACAATGTTTATATAGGATAAATCAAGAGAGAAATCATAATCTTTATCTTTAATGTCTATGGGAGAAGTAGCAAACTTAGCATTAGGAGATAGTTTAGGTATAATGGTACGTCTCTCAAGGAGACTCCTAATAGCACTTGCACCGTGTGTGTTTTGACACTCTTCAATAAATTCATCATTCATTTCAATGTAACCATCATTAATATTATATCTCTCTCTAGACTCAGGTGAGCTAATGGGTGTAATAGAGTCTTCACTAGGAGTTTCAGTGTTTCCCAAAATAGTTCTAGCAATAGTAGCATCTAGGAAAGGACCTAATGAACCACTCGCATCAAGCATAGTAGAAGTAACATCATGAGTATCAGAGGCAATTTCAGATTCAGCAGTAGTAGAAGTGTGTGTAGCATGTGTATGTGGTGGTGGTGTAACAAGCTTACTTATAACAGACGGTGAATCAAGAGCAGCAGAGATGTTCAGAACTATACCTCTTCTTGTAGTGGATGGTAAAATAGGAAACTTTCCATCACGAGACTTCCCCGTGATGAAAGAAATAGCAGTGAACAGTAATAGATCCAAGTGAACTTACAAATAAAGCTATGCTCCCTGGCAACAGCGCCAGAAAATAGTCTTGATGACCCACAAGTATAGGGGATCACAACAGTCTCCGAGTGTAGTATTACCCAATTTATTGATTCGACACAAGGGGAGCCAAAGAATATTTATAAGCCTTAATAACTGAGTTGTTAATTCAGTTGCACGTGGAAATAGTCTTGCTCACAGCAGTTTATCAGTAGCAACGGTTTTGTAGTAGCAATAGCAAAGTAACAGCAGTAGTAAAACTAAGGCAGTAGTAACAATAGTAGCAAACAGTAGGATATGAGTGCGGTAGGCATAGGGATGGATGGACGGGCATTGCATGGACGAGACTATTCATGCAACTTCAAGATCTAGGGCAATTGCAGATAAATAAGATAAAGCATCCAATTAGTAAACAATCATAGGCATGCGTTCCATATATAGTCATACGTGCTCGCAATGAGAACTTGCACAACATCTTTTGTCCTGCCAGGCCGTTGCACTGGGGCCTCAAGGGAATCCACTGGCAATTAAGGCGCTCCTTTTAATAGAGCACCAGATCAAAGCATTAACACTCCATGGACACACGTGATCCTCACATCACAACCATCCCTTCCGGTTATCCCAATTGCTGTCACTTTGGGGCCTTTGGATCCGGACAATGATATGTGTACACAACTTGCAGATAAGATCATAAACAATAATATCATCATGAATCAATAACAAGTTTAGATCTGAGATCATGGCACTCGCGCCCTAGTGACAAACATTAAGCACAACAAGTTGCAACAAAGTTAAATAGCACTAATAGAGATACTAGGCACCATGCCCTAACAATCTTATTCGATTACATGATAGAACTTATACAATCCCTACCATCACTATAGCCTACAACGGGGGATTACTCACTCATGGATGGGGGAACATGGATGGTTGATGGCTAGGCGTCGGTGATGATGATGGCAATGATCTCCTCCAATTCCCCGTCCCGGCAGGGTGCCAGAATGAAGTTTCTGATTCCGAATCGCGGTTTCTGGTGGTGGCGGCGCAGCGGAACTTTTTTTTGGAAAAACGTCAAACCCTCCAGAGTTTTTAGGTTAGAAGGCTTCTTATAGGTGAAGAGGGAGGCCGAGGGGGTGCCCGAGGTGGCCACACCCGTCCCAGGCGCGGTCTGGGCTGGCCCGCGCGGCCAGGGGGTGTGGGCCCCTCGTGGCCCTCCTTCATCTTGTCTTCTGGCTCCGTGAGTCTTCTGGTGAAATAGGATTTTTGGCATATTTTTCAGGATTTTTCCTGATAGTTGATTTTTTGCACAAAAACTAGACACCAAAGCAATTCTGTTGAAAATAGCGTCGGTCCTTTTTAGTTGTATCCAAATCACACAAGTTTAGAGGAGAAACAATAGCAAAAGTGTTCGGTAAAGTAGATACGTTTTGGATGTGGGAACCATAAGAATTTCCATATTCCTCTATTGGTTATTGATCGGAGAGGTGTCTCGATCATGTCTACATAATTCACGAACCGTAGGAAGACACACTTAAGGATTCGATTTTGTTTAGGAGATATGGAACGTGAGCTGGAGACCGAATGTTGTTTGGAGTCTCGACTTGGGTCTAGGGCATCACGAGGATATCTGGAATGGTCTGAAGAATAAGATTCATATAAGAAAAGTCCAATTCCGTGGTTCGGAAATGTTTTCGGTGTTTTCACCAGAAGCTTCTAGAAAGTTCTGGAATGTCCACCACCCCAGAGGGGGGCACATGGATGCACCATGCCCTAGTGGGGCATGCGGCATGGTGCCCTAGGTCAAGTCGTCCAAGACTAGGAAGTGGGAATCAAACTCTAGTTTGAATAGTCAAACTCTAATTTGAAAAGTCCTAGTGTAGGGAGGGAAGAAAACTTACATGGGAGAGGTTTCCCTCTCCCTCCCAAAGCCGCCTCTCCCACCCATAAAAGGAGGGGTGGGGCGCCCCTTGGCCCTCACCCCACAAACCCTAGGCCGCCACCCCTTGCTCCCAAGTCGTTGGCGCCCTAGACCCTCTAAACCGCCGCCGCCTATACCCTAGCCACCGGTGTCCTCCTTCCCTCGGTGTCTAAACCCTAGCCACCGAGGCCCTCTCTACTCCACAATACCTGCTTCGGCTTAGGCGAAGCCCTGCAGGATCTACTCCTCCACCTCCACCACCACACCGTCATGCTGTTGGAATCGCGAGGAGATCTACAACCTCTGATGCCTGCTGGAACAAGGGAGAGGAAGGTCTTCATCGAGTACCGAACGTGTGACCGACTGCGTAAGCGCTTCCAAAACGTGGCGCGGGAAGGATCGTCTACGCGATCTTGAGATCGGCAAGTGAACGACTACATCAACCACGAGAATCTAATCTCGTTAAACGCTTTAGATCTTTGAGGGTTAGTACTTTGTGAACTCGTTGCACCAATCTCATAGATTAGATCTTGGCTTGTGTGTGTTCATGCGATAGATTTTTTGTTTTCCATTCTACGAACCCCTACATGCTCAAGGTGTTGAATGATGAATCACAATTTGCATTGGCCAAGATGAAGGAGGAGGCCAAAACCTATCGACAGACATGTCGATGATGGATCCATTGGTGAAGGCATGACACGAGATGTACCGTGATCACATCGGCAAGGAGATGATGGTTGTAGCGGTGCCATCGTGCTCTAGAGCTCCTTCGGCGTTCATCCGCCGTTGAGATGGTGCTAGAGTGCCTCCGTGACATCTCCCTCATGCTAATCGGCTAGCACAGGTCGAGGTACCCCCTACTGTGTGCTCTGTGTGCCATCGGGGTGGTTGTCTTCTTCCTCTCTGACCCGATGAGGTCGGCTCCCATTTGGCCAAAGGTTAGTGCTTTATTCTCCTTCCTCTCTCCCTCTCTCTCTCTGTATCCTGGTTCTACTGCTGGCTTTCCCTATCTAGGGTTTACTATTCTAGTTCTGTTAACGGGTATTTTAGGATTCTAGCATGCTCTAGAAGCTTCTTGTAGCTTCTTTACTATTGCTTAGGCTAATGATACTCGACTTGGTGTGTAGTTCATGTTCTAGCTTAATTTTTATATTGATGTGTCGACATCACATTCAGTTATAGTGTCCATTCTTTAGTTAGTTGTTTTAGGACTGTTTAGTGACAATCTGGTGTTGTTAAATGGCTAAGATTACTTTAATAGGTCTTTCATATTTGTGATCAATACTATTACTTATATTTAGTTAAATGTCTACTATTCTGAGGTGGTTTAGTGTTAGCTGCCAGTAAGCTAATTGTTGCTAGTGTTGTAAATGTGTCCTTGTTACTAATGTGGTCAGAATCCAGAACCCAAGTATCTTGTTTACATTTAGCTATGTTTCCTTAGTGGCTTTTGCTAATTGATTAATGGTCGTGTTTGTTACCGTGACACTAACCATTGCTTGAATTCTTAGATGTGTACTCATGGTTATCTTAGGGCTAATGTTTATTTGTTTTTCCTGAACCTTTGGTTCAATATTAGTGTAAGTATGTTGCTTAGACATTGTTTACTTCCTTATATAGATCGATTAATATATTTAGAGCTTATTCTCTCCCTCTACCTTTTCTTTCTTAGGTGATCTTGTGATCTTATCCAGGGAAGGAAATGTAGATGTGAAGAATTAGTTCCTCCTACAATTCTTTATGGTTTAACTACTAGTTTATGCCAGAATAGCTAAGTGGTATGACATGGTGTTGTTCTCCATTAATGGATATGCACAACTGCTACTACTCTCTCTCTCTCTCTCTCTCTAGTCCTATGCTAAAGTTTAGCTATAAACCTTTGAAGATTCAAAAGTGGGCTTGAGAAAGATCTAATGCAGTTCTTCCTTCTCCTTGCTCCTATTCTTGTTCCTTTATCCTCTCTAGATCTCTCTCTCACTCTCGCCAGTGAGTGTGAAAAGTTTTTTCTCCTCTCTCTCAACCACTAGACCGAGAGTGATTCTTATGAGCTGTGCTCTGAGGATTTGTGAGCTATGGGTTGGGTCTCGGGTCCTATTTATAGTGTTCTAGGATTCATATTGTGTTGACACCTCACTAACTGCATGCACTGACTGAGCCGCTTGATGGTGGATCAGATTAATGTAGAGCTTCGTTGGGAGTCCCCAAGAGGAAGGTGCGATGAGCACAGCAGCAAGTCTTCCCTCAGTAAGAAACCAAGGTTATCGAACCAGTAGGAGGTAGGAAACGACTCAAAGGTGTTGCTAGCAACTTGGAAACCTGCACAACACAAACTTAAGACTTTTCCCCAATGAACAATGAGGTTGTCAATCTCACCGGTTTGGTGAAAACAAAGGATTAATTGTATGGTGTGGAAGGTAATGGTGGTTTGCAGAAAGGTAAACAATAATAGTGGAGATGTATCAATGTAAAGATTGGACCGGGGTCCATAGTTCACTAGAGGTGTTCTCCTTAAGATAAACAAACATGGCATGCTGGTTAAACAAATTACAGCAGGGCAATTGACAGGACCGAGCAAGGCATTACAATGCAATACTAGACATTCATGATCCTATGAGATTTGATTGGGCAATACAACAAGATACATAGACCGCCATCCAACTGCATCTATGACTAGCAATCCACCTTCGGGTTATCATTTGAACCCCCTCCAGTATTAAGTTGCAAGCAACGGATAACTGTTTTAAGCAAAGTGTGTAAGGTAAACAATCCACTTGTTCCATGAACAAGAGACCGTTGTTTTCTCCCTAGTAGCAACATCACATCTACAAACTTAGAGATTTCTGTCACTTCCCTTAGATTAAATAGAGGCATGAACCCACTATCGAGCATAAATACTCCCTCTTGGAGTCACTAGCATATACTTGGCCAAGATAGCTACTACAAACGGAGAGCATGCAAGACCACAAACAACACAGACATGATAGAATCAATAAGACAAAACCGTTGATCAATCTGACATAATAATCTCAATATCCATCGGAACCCCACAAACACAACATGCATGATTACAAATAGATGATCTTGATCATGAACGAAGCTCACAAGATCTAAACATGGTAGCACAAAGGAGGAGAGACAACCATCTAGCTACTACATGGACCTGTAGTCCAAGGTGGAACTACTCACGCTTCATATCGGAGGCTCGCATGATGATGAAGAAGGCCTCCGGGATGATCTCCCCTCCGACAGGGTGCCGGGAAGAACTTCAGATCCCCCGGTCTAAGGACGATGGTGGCGAAGGCTACAAACTGTTTCGTGGAAGATTGATCGGGTACTTAGGGTTTTCGTATCGGGGGCTTCTTATAGGCGAAGAGGCGAGGCAGGGGGCACCCAGGGCGTCTGCACCCCCCAGGTGTGGGCTAGGGTTAGTCGCGCTGCCAGGGGGTGTGGCTCCCCCCGTCTCGTATTCTGGCTCCATGTTCCCTAGGGTAAAATATTGAATTTGGCTTTTGTCCCGTCCAATTCCGAGAATATTGATTTTCTGCCTTTTCTGGAACCAAAAACAGAAGAAAATAGGCAACTAGCACTGTGGCATCTTGTTAATAGGTTAGTACCAGAAAAAATATAAAAATACCTCAAAGTGTAGACAAAGCAAAGTAAAGTAGATACTAAACAAGCATGGAACATCAAAAATTATAGATACGTTTCTGACGTATCAAGCACCCCAAGCTTAACTCCTGCTCATCCTCGAGTAGGTAAGTGATAAAAAGAATAATTTTTGAGGTGACAGGCACCATCAAAATCAAGATCAAACCATTTGCAAGCATTGAAAGCTGGGATCAAAGAACTCTAAACATGAGCATGAAAGATGGAGTTCTAACAATAAGACAAAGTAACTATGCATGCAACATGAAAGGTTACAAACAAAGATCATGAATAACAATGCATTGAAAGACGTTTGTTTGTTTCACATATAGAAAACATATCATAGTGGCATTCAACTTGTCCCTCATGGAGTAGCAATTAAATGCATAGGACACCTTCAAAGTTCATAAGAGTGACTAGATACAAATAGTTCAAGAGCAAGCAATATCAACAATATGAATCAATCAATAAGATTTGGGACAATGCACATAGAACTAAGAATGACAACTATGCTCTCTTAATTGGTGCCTAAGGATAGAAGTTGGAGACTCAATATAATGGTGGAAGAAAGGCCCTTAATAAAAAGGGGAAGCAGGGATTTCAAGTCTCAAAAAGAGCTTCCAAAAATTATGGTACTTGTTAGCTTTCAGCTCTCATTGCCCCTATCATAAGAATCTTGAAGTGATTAAGGTTAAAGTGAACAAACTATGGAGTATTTGCTTGAAAAAATATAAGTTGGCAATCTCATGTCCCTTGAATACGAGGGTCGCTCCTCATGCTACTCAACTTCAGTCACCTGTAAGTTCTTGTCATAGTAAGTACAAGTGTATCATAGAGAACCGCCAACGGGGTACCCCTTCACATGATACAGGAGCTATCCCATAATCAAAATGACAAGGCAAGCAGACAATGAGCATCTCAATAATCTTCTTATTTACCATGGGGAAATGGTGCTTTTTTCTCTCTTTCCTCTTTTCAATATGTCTCTTTTTTTATAAGAAGAAAGCTTCATAGATTGCTCACTATGGTGATGTGATACGTCGGAAACATATCTATAATTTTTTATGTTCCATGCTTGCTTAGTATCTACTTTGCTTTGCTTTTTCCACACTTTGAGGTGTTTTTATATGTTTTCTGGTACTAACCTATTAACAAGTTGCCACAATGCGAGTTGCCTGTTTTCTGCTGTTTTTGGTTCCAGAAAAGCTAGTAAGGAAATATTCTCGGAATTGGACGGGACAAAAGCCAAAGTCAATATTTCACTAAGGAGAACACGGAGTCCAGAGGAGAGACGGGGGGAGCCACAGGGCGTCCGCACCCCCCAGGCGCGGGCCCAGCCTAGGCCATGCCTGGGCAGGGTGTGGGCCCCCTGGCCGCCCTCTTGCCTCACCTCTTCGCCTATAAGAAGCCCCTGATGCCTAAACCCTAAGTACCCGATCAATATTCCACGAAACCGTCTATACCCGCCGCCACCATCATCCCAAGATCGGGGATCTAAAGCTCTTCCCGGCACCCTGCCGGAGGGGAGATCATCCCGGAGGCCTTCTTCTTCATCATGCCAGCCTCTGGTATGAAGCGCGAGTAGTTCCACCTTGGACTACGGGTCCATGTAGTAGCTAGATGATTGTATCTCCTCCTTTGTGCTTTCATGTCTAGATCTTGTGAGCTCCGTTCATGATCAAGATCTCATCTATTTGTAATCATGCATGTTGTGTTTGCGGCGATCCGATGGATATTGAGATTACTATGTCAGATTGATTAATGGTTTTGTCTTATTGATTCTATCATGTTTGTGTTGTTTGTGATCTTGCATGCTCTCTGTTGTTAGTAGCTATCTTGGCCAAGTAGTTGCTAGTGACTCCAAGAGGGGGTATTTATGCTCTATAGAGGATTCATGCCTCTATTTAATCTAAGGGAAGTGACAGAATTCTCTAAGGTTGTAGATGTGTTGTTGCTACTAGGGAGAAAACAACGGTCTCTTGTTCATGGAACAAGTGGATTGTTTACCTTACACACTTTGCTTAAAGCGGTTGTCTGTTGCTTGCAACTTAATACTGGAGGGGGTTCGGATGATAACCCAAAGGTGGACTTCTAGTCATAGACGCAGTTATATGGCGGTCTATGTATCTTGTTGTATTGCCCAATCGGATCTCATAGGATCATGATGTCTAGTATTGCATTGTTATGCCTTGCTCAGTCCCGTCAATTCCCTGTTGTAATTTGTTTACCCTGCATGCCATGTCTGTTTATCTAAGAAGAACACCTCTAGTGAACTATGGACCCCGGTCCAATCTTAACCATTGATACATCTTCCACTGTTACTGTTTACTTTCTGCAAACCACTGTTACCTTCCACACCATACAGTTAATCCTTTATTGCAGCAAACCGGTGAGATTGACAACCTCACTATTTGTTGGGGCAAAGTCTTGAGTTTGTGTTGTGCAGGTCTCCAAGTTGCTTGCAACACCTTTGAGTCGTTTTCTTCCTCCTACTGGTTCGATAACCTTGGTTTCTTACTGAGGGAAAACTTGCTGCTGTGCTGCATCACACCTTGCTCTTGGGGTTTCCCGACGAAGCGCTTCATGTTGATACAGTGCCAACATCATGATGCTACAATTTTCCACCATGAATAGGCATGGCTTAGGCTAGCGTCCCAAGCGTTTCTCTAACACACATACATAAATCCATGGACTTACAATCTCCCCTTTTATTTCACGCCGACGACATCCATAAAAAAGAGCATGATATCAACTGTGTACAATATACAAGTGCAATGTTGAAAGCGTTCCCGTGACAGCACGATTCTGCTAATTCCAACGTATAAGTGCAAGCATATACAACATAGATGACACAATGGTTCAAGTTTATTTAGGGGCAAGAAAAATAAAGTGTGCCATCAAGTTCGTGAGAGCTTTAATCACTAAGTTTTCACATAACAAAGATACTTTTTAATTGGAAGGTAGATGAAAACAAGAATATACTTGGAATGGTGTAACACACCATGCATAGGAATTTATAGTGTACACTTTGGAATAACTTGGTTTCTTGGGAGTTGGATGCATGAGTAGAGCTTACTCATACAAGTGGAAGCTAGCAAAAGACTAGGAGCGACCAACTAAGAGAGCAATAATGGCCATAATCATGCAGAGCGACAAAACATTACTAATCAAAGCATAAAGTGGTACTACAAGTAATGGACTAAATGATCATAGAGGCTATGGTGACTTGTTCATAGTCATAACATGGTGTGAGCATGTGCCAAGTCAACTCAAACAAAGCATCAAAGGAGAATACCACAATACTATGCTTTTGTATGCTAAAACAACGCATGATTCCTTCAAGGCACATTAAGAAATCCCAATTGTTTGGAACAAGTCATGCTACAACAATAATCACTAAGCATAAGGTCAAAACAACATCTATCATGGCATGATAAAGTCTAGGCAACAGTCAAAGCAAGCTCCTCTTGTACTATTCAAGCAAGAACTTTCTACTCCTCTCCAACACCAATCAACTTATTTGAAACAACACAGCGAGAACGGGGGTCCAAAATACTTTATTCAAGCAAACTAATCAAACAAAAACCAAAAACAAAAACTAAGACTCTCCAAGAACAACATAACAGTGCATGAAACAATAAAAACGAAGTGTCTAGAAAGACCTGAGATTTTTATTGATAAAGAAGGGGATGCCTTGTGCATCCCCAAGCTTTGACGCTTGTACCTCTTGAATATTTCTTGGGGTGACACGGGGTGGAATCCCCAAGCTTGAGATTTTTTCCATTCTTCATCTCATTACGCCATTCTTTCTCTACACCTGAAAATTTTCCTTCATACAAAACTTCACACAATCTTCATTAGCAACATTAGTGTATTCAAAAGATAATAGCCATTTGGGGTTTAGTTTTAGAACAGCAAAACTTTCACTAAAAACACAAGCCACCATAGCAATTCCCTCAGAAAGCTCAATTTCCCAAAAAGAACCCAGAAAGGAATCAATAAGAAGCAAATGCAAATAATAGCAGAAATCTGTCAAAACAGACCAGCAGGTAGAAACCTATTTTTTCGAAGACCTTCTGTTGATCAAATAAAAAAAGTGTTGAACTAACGAAAGTTATCTAACATACCGGAGGATTTATTCAGAAAATTACAACTTAATCCGACTTACAGATATTTTATACGAATTTTTACGGCAGAGCACAAAAAATCTGTTTCGGGACAGCAACTCCCCAAATCTTAATTCCCTCTCATTAGAGGTTATTCTTGGCACAAAATGCAAATAAAAAGGATAAGGAGAGGTCATTACTAAAGTAATAACTTCCAAGACTCAAGAAAACTTTTGGGTTATCTCCTGATAAGTACTTCTCTTTAACGCCTTTAAGTTAGGCACAAGAAGCAAGAATCAAGTATTTTCAATTGAAGAAGCATTAACATCAAACCTTGCTTTCAAAGGAGGAGCAAAAAGCAACTTCTCTCTCCTCATAGGGAAGATTTCAATACCTTTCTTGAATGGAAATTGATATTTAATGGTGCCTTCTTTCATATCAATGATGGCACCAACAGTTCTAAGAAAAGGTCTTCCCAAAGTAATAGGACAAGAAGCTTTGTATTCAACATCCAAAACATAGAAATCAACAATAATAAGAACATCATTAACACTCCTCACGAGTTTCTTTTTAGCATTATCATTAAGTGGGACATCCAAATAGCAATCTTCCAAAGGTGGCAAATCAAGCATTTCATAAATCTTTCTAGGCATAATAGAGACACAAGAACCAAGGTCACATGAAGCTTTGAGATCAAAGTCATTCACTTGCATATTAATGATGGGTTCCCAACTATCTTCTACTTTCCTAGAAATAGAGGCTTTGTGTTTCAACTTTTCTTTCTTAATTTTAATAAGAGCATCTGTAATGTGTTTGGTGAAAGCTACATTCATATCACTAGCATCAGGACTTCTAGCAAGCTTTGTTAGGAACATAATCACTTCAAAAATATTGCAACCATCAAGATCAAAATCAAACTTAGCATCACTAGTAGTAGACTCATTGGGTTTAGGCATTGTGGTAGGAGAAATAGGGACTTCTTGTGGTTTAGTGGCATCCATATTGGTGGTGGTGATAGTGCACACACTGTTGTTTCTAGCAATTTCATCTTCTCTTTCACACTTAGCATGTAGTTGGGCTAAAATTCTAACATTTTCATCAATAGTAACTTGTATAGCATGAGTATCAGCAAAGGCACTTTCCAAATTTTCAGGTTTAGCGGCCATTTTATTAATCAAAGAGGACCGTGCTTCAGACAAAGAGGAAATATTTTTCTCAACATTCATAAGCTTTTTCTCCACAGTTTTGTTGAAAGTGGTTTGTTTACTAATAAAGTCTTTGAGCATGACTTCAAGTTCAGAGGGATCACTTCTAGTATTGTTGTAGGAGTTTCCATAGGTATTGCCATTATTAGGAGGATAAGGCCTATAATTGTTGTTACTACCAAAATTATTTCTATAGGCATCGTTGTTGAAATTGTTGTTTCTAATGAAGTTCACATCAACTTGCTCTTCTTGAGAAACCAAAGAGGCTAAGGGAACATTATTAGGATCTATAGGAGCTTTTCCATTAACAAGCATAGCCATGATAACATCAATCTTATCACTCAAAGAGGAGGTTTCTTCAACAGAATTTACCTTCTTACCATGTGGAGCTCTCTCAGTGTGCCATTCAGAATAATTAACCATCATATTATCAAGAAGCTTTGTTGCAACACCCAAGGTAATGGCCATAAAGGTATCTCCAGCAGCTGAATCCAACAGGCTTCTTGAGGAGAAGTTTAAACCTGCATAAAAAGTCTGGATAATCATCCAAGCAGTAAGTCCATGCGTGGGACAATTCGTAACCAAAGATTTCATTCTTTCCCAAGCTTGAGCAACATGTTCATTATCAAGTTGTTTAAATTTCATTATTTCACTTCTCATAGATATAATCTTAGCAGGAGGATAATATTTTCCAATAAAAGCATCTTTGCACTTAATCCAAGAATCAATACTATTTCTAGGCAAGGATACCAACCATTCTTTAGCTTTTCCTCTCAAGGAGAAAGGAAACAACTTGAGCTTAATAATATCTCCATCTACATCCTTATATTTTTGCATCTCACAAAGTTCAACAAAGTTATTGAGGTGGGCAGCATCATCATCAGAACTAGCACCAGAAAATTGCTCTCCCATCACAAGATTCAACAAAGCAGGCTTAATTTCATAAAAGGTAACATCAGGAGCAGGTGGAGCAATAAGTGTACTTAGGAATCATTGTTGTTTGTGATAGTGAAGTCACACAACTTGGTGTTCTCAACAGAGTTCATTTTGGCAAAAGTGGAGCAAACCAACAACAGCAACAACTAGAGCAGGAACTAATTTTTTGTGTTTTTTATAAGAGCAAGCAAACCAAACTAAACTAATTTTTTTGGAGTTTTTGATAAAAAGAGGCAAACAAAATCAAGCAAAATAAACTAAGCAAATCAAAAACAAAGTAAAGAGAAAGGTTGTGATGGACTCCCCTTGTGAAGCCGTCCTTAGCCTCCCCGACAATGGTACCAGGAAATCTTGATGGTGGCTCAGATCAATGTAGAGATTCGTTGGGAGTCCCCAAGAGGAAGGTGTGATGAGCACAACAACAAGTCTTCCCTCAGTAAGAAACCAAGGTTATCGAACCAGTAGAAGGAAGGAAACGACTCAAAGGTGTTGCTAGCAACTTGGAAACCTGCACAACACAAACTCAAGACTTTGCCCCAACAAACAGTGAGGTTGTCAATCTCACCGGTTTGCTGAAAACAAAGGAGTAACTATATGGTGTGGAAGGTAATGGTGGTTTGCAGAAAGGTGAATAGTAACAGTGGAAGATGTATCAATAGTAAAGATTGGACCAGGGTCCATAGTTCACTAGAGGTGTTCTCCTTAAGATAAACAAACATGGCATGCTGGGTAATGAAATTACAGCAGGGGCAATTGACAGGACTGAGCAAGGCATAACAATGCAATACTAGACATTCATGATCCTATGAGTTTTGATTGGGCAATACAACAAGATACATATACCGCCATCGAACTGCATCTATGACTAGTAATCCACCTTCAGGTTATCATCCGAACCCCCTCCAGTATTAAGTTGCAAGCAACGGATAACTGCTTTAAGCAAAGTGTGAAGCGCTTCGTCGGGAAACCCCAAGAGAAAGGTGAGATGCAGCACAACAACAAGTTTTTCCTTAGTAAGAAACCAAGGTTATCGAACCAGTAGGAGGAAGGAAATGACTCAAAGGTATTGCAAGCAACATGGAAACCTACACAACACAAACTCAAGAATTTGCCCCAACGAACAGTGAGGTTATCAATCTCATTGATTGTTGTAACAAAGGATTAACTGTATGGTGTGGAAGGTGATGATGGTTTGCAGTAAGTAAACAGTAACAGTGGAGGATGTATCAATGGTAAAGATTGGGCTGGGGTCCATAGTTTAGTAGAGGTGTTCTCCTTAGATAAACAAACATGGCATGCAGGGTAAACAAATTACAGCAGGACAATTGACGGGACTGAGCAAGGCAAAACAATGCAATACTAGACAAAAATATCCTATGAGATCCGATTGGGCAATACAACAATATACATAGGCCTCCATCCAATTACATCTATGAATAGAAGTCCACCTTCAGGTTATCATCCGAACCCCCTCCAGTATTAAGTTGCAAGCAACAAACAACTGCTTTAAACAAAGTGTGTAAGGTTAACAATCCACTTGTTCCATGAACAAGAGACTGTTGTTTTCTCCCTAGTAGCAACAACACATCTACAACCTTAGAGATTTCTGTCACTTCCCTTAGATTAAATAGAGGCATGAACCCACTATCGAACATAAATACCCCATCTTGGAGTCACTAGCAACTACTTGGCCAAGATAGCTACTAACAACAGAGAGCATGCAAGATCACAAACAACACAGACATGATAGAATCAATAAGACAAAACCATTAATCAATCTGACATAGTAATCTCAATATCCATCGGATCCCCGCAAATACAACATGCATGATTAAAAGTAGATGAGATCTTGATCATGAATGGAGCTCACAAGATATAGACATGAAAGCACAAAGGAGATACAACCATCTAGCTACTACATTGACCCGTAGTCTAAGGTGGAACTACTTGCGCTTCATAACGGAGGCTGGAATAATGAAGAAGAAGGCCTCCAGGATGATCTCCCCATGTGTGGGCTAGGGTTAGCCGCACGGCCAGGGGTGTGCCCCCCTGGTGTCTCCCCTCCGTCTCATATTCTGGCTCCGTGTTCCCCACGGTAAAATATTGACTTTGGCTTTTGTCCCGTCCAATTCCGAGAATATTGATATTCTGCCTTTTCTGGAACCAAAAACAGAAGAAAATAGGCAACTGGAACTGTGGCATCTTGTTAATAGGTTAGTACGAGAAAACATATAAAAATACCTCAAAGTGTAGACAAAGCAAAGTAAAGTAGATACTAAACAAGCATGGAACATAAAAAATTATAGATATGTTCCCGATGTATCACTACTTATACCACCTCTCTATGTTGACTTCTAGTGTGCTAATTATCTTATGTCATATGCCTAATGTGGCAGGCTGATTAAGGGAAATTTTGGCAATTTGCCACTTATCAATTTGGGCAATACCTTTGATTTAAAGTTTACGTTTTTTTCACTAGCCTTTTGAATTACAATGATCATGATTTAAATGTCGAGATAATTTTTTGTTCATAATTTCTTATTCAACCTGATGAATTGTCAAGTGTTCATTAGCTAGATTTTTGGTTCTTTAAAGAATCCTAAGTTTGAAGTAATTTTTATTTTCTATTAATATGGTTTCTTGTCTTTATTGTGAATTTCCTATCTTAGTTGGCCATTTTGTTTGTCATGGAATCCTTGTTTGAGGGAACCCTTTTCCTGCTAAGTTAAATACTTCAATTACTTGTCTTGCTTCTGAGCTTACTATGCTTTTTCCTGAGTTGTTCTAGCTTGAAGAGCTAGTGGTATATACATTTACTTGTTGATCTATGCCTAGCTCTCTAGCTGCTTTGTTGTTGTTTTTGTTGCTATGATATATTTATTGCACTTTTACTATCGCTCCTTACTAATGCGATCTACTGTTGCTACTTGTTGTTTCTATGTACTGCTACTTGCCGCCTCTTTTTTTTTGGATTTTCTTAAACCCCTCAAACACATGAATTCTAGGAAAAGTTCCTAGAATTCTACTTGGATTCTATATCAAATGGTTTTGCCTTAGGGTAGAACCAACATTTTAACTATAACACATGGTTTCTTTCTGTGTTTGCGTTGCAGGTCAAGATAGGCTAGAGGATTTAGAAGAGCAAGAATAAGATGATATCTAGTTTAAGTTTTAGTGTAGGTTTTCTTCTTTTCTTTTTGTTGTTTGTATTATTAGGATCAAATCCCTATAATTTCTTTTGTGAATGCAATGTAAAGAACCTTGTCTCAATATTACTATCAACAAATATTCTTTTCATATACATTGTCCATTTACTTTTTAGTTTGTGAATTCCTTTATTTTCAATTATGAATATATGAATTCAAGTTTGAATTATTCAAACCTTCATTTTGAACTCAATAGTCACTTCCATTTCTATTGTGAACATGATCTTATGTATGTGTGTGTGGTTTTGAGTCATGGACTCCAAAGATTGTTGTCAAAGTAAATTTTAATTCCTAAATTTTGAATTCAAATCCTAGTGTTGACCAAAGTCAAACTTCAACACTAGAGTTTAATCTCAATCACTTCTATCCTCTAAAACTAAAATTTTAAAATTTCCGCTCTTCTGCAAATGCATGCTATGCAATAACACTCATCACAATTCAGTCCTCTAAGCGTTCGTATTCTTTGGGACATTATAAACATGGAATGCCATTACTCATGGATTGGAATTTCTGAAGAAGGGGCTAGTTTGGAGAGTTGGTAATGGCTCTAGGTGATAGTTGGATCCCGAGAAGTACCTATGGTAAAACCCTAACTCCTCACCGCTACTCGAGGATCAGGCTTATATCTGAACTAATTAATGGTAATGGTGCATGGAAGGAGCAACTTATCTGGTGCACTTTTCATCCCTTTGAGGCTGGCGAGATCATGAAAATTAAGATCTCGAGGCGTGGAAAGGAGGATACACTTGCTTGGATGCCTTGGAAAATGGATTTTTCACAGTTGGAAGCTCTTATAGATTGGCCATAAATGAATTCTCCGAAATAGTGTGAGTTTAGTGCCGATAGTGTTAGGCCAAACAGTGAATGCCCTTGTTGGTCCAAGATCTGGCGATCATTAGTACCTCCAAAAGTGAAAATGTTTGCTTGGAAGGCAAAATCCAATGCCCTGGCAACTGAGGATAATAAACGTCATCGAGGCATGAGAGTTACTAGAATTTTAAATATCTATGGTACTGAAAAAGAGGGTGTAGCTGCGATGACCCAGCATACCACTGCATGTGTAGTACACTATAGTCGTTGACATGACATCCACAGAACACCGTTCCGTAAATATCACATCCCTCAGAGTGGTACAACAGAAACATTGTGGGTCCATATTACAAACATACACACATTATTCTTATTACAATACCGAAAGTTCAAGACTTCCAAAAGATTCAACTTACAAACCAAAATGTAAGTGTTTCAGCGGAAGTTTCAAATTTAAAACTTAAACTCCAAATTGAGCTCAACAACTTATTGCTATATATTGTTCATGTTGCTCGGCTCAAGTGGCTACTAGAACTATAGTAATTATTCAGACTCTTGGAACTCTCCTCCGTAGATGATATCGTAGTCCTCTCCTTCTATGACTCTATACATGTTGGGCTCTTCATAGAAGACCTCCTCTTGGCTCTCAGCTGCATACATTGGAGTATCTTCGGGATTCCCAGAGTCTAAGCAAGGGATCAAAGGAAAGGATGAGTAACAACGTTACCCAACAAGTTCATTATATACAAGGTAGGAAGTTTGATGCTCTATCTACCACCTCGGACTATCAGTCCTTGGCACTATGCAATTTTTGTTAATCTTTCTTCAAAGATTGATTTTATTATGAAAATCTATGACCATCAGCCTTCACAGGTTGACCAGAACTTTCATGGAGTTCCTTTCCTGCCGCGTTCGTAGCTCCTTCCCGGAACAGGGAGTAATAAGTTACAATTCTTACACTCTGCAGAGGTGCGTTACTTTTCCCATGAGAGATCAACTTCCTTGTTGCACAACCGGGCGTACTTTCCCGTCCACAATTCCATGATGTGGGGCCCAGTACTTGGTCCAAGCCAATCACTGCCCTCTCCGCGACCTCATATGTCTGCACGATCCTTCGGGGCTGGCTCACCTCCATTAAGCCCCTTTTCGGGCAGGCTAAAACCCTGATGAGTTCCCGAAGACTCTATGACCTCGTGATGCCCGGACGAGTGCCATTTAATTGGACTATATCCCTAAACACCATTCATAGATAATCTAGACACCAAAAGTGTGGGGCGTACGGGTGCCCACCCATATGTTGGATCCGCACAAGGAATCACAACGTCACGTTAAGGTCGTCTTGCCTCCATACAAGAGGAAAATGATACAACTGACTTCTCCGTCCCATTCCAAATCTCATGGTTAACGCGTAATATACGGCGCTAGAATCACCGATGTCATGGGTTATTAATCCCTAATTGTTCATCATTATTGCAATTAGAAACCTAAGTTCTATTGCTCCATCATATCATCACTTAGGATGATTCCTAAAATTTATTTATTCTGAGAAAATAATATTTTCTTCTTTGCTGGAATATAGATGATAACACACAATTTGCAAATACTTTGATAAAGACTCTTCAAAGGACATGAGCAAGTGATGAACTTGCCTTGTGATTGCAAGGTAGCGAAGTCCGATGCTTGCACTGGACCTTGAGCTTCTATGTCTACAAAAACATCATTATTGCCTGGTAAGGACAATATTTTAAGAAACAAAATGATTATGCAAATTAATGTAATGCATCATTTAGTTTGGTGTGTGTTTTCCCCCCATTATTTTAAATTATAAAACTCTTTTCCTAAGTAAAGAATTTATAACTGTAAATTATTAACATTTATTGAATATTGCATTCTTTATTTTATTTTATTTTATTTAAATTTTTCTTATTTAATAATTCCTTTAAGATTTATCATTTAAATACAAAAAATTGATATTAAATATTTGTTTAGTATTTTTCTAAAATACTACAATATTAATATATAATGAAAGTGATTTTTATTTATTTTTATCATCTTTCAATAATTTTATAAAATTCCAGAAGGAATACATATATTACATAATTCTTAATAAAATTTATATGTCTAAAATTTTATTTCTTAATTTATTTGGATAGTTTGGATTATTGTGAATCCAAAAATATTTTATTTATAATTTTTTGGTTTTTATTTTATTTTCTAGAATTTATTTAAATTCAGGGGCATTTTGGTCCTTTCTTAATTATTAAAAATTGCCTTTAGGTAAATGGGATGCCCGTGTTGGTTTATTGGGCCCTTGTGGCCCAATAGGGCAGAGTCAAAACGACACCCCGAAGGGGTCCTGGCCCAACCAGCCCAACTCTCTCTGTCACTCTCTCGATCTCACCTTTCTTCTTCTCCTCCTCCGACCCCGTGGTCAGCGATGCTACCGCCAGCGATTCGCGCCACTGTGGACCTTCATGGCCGCTGCCGTGATGTATAGGGAGGTTATCGACCCCGTTCCACCCTCCTGTCCAATTCGATTTGGACCTGGAGCCCTCCTGTGGCCAGACCGGCTCCATCTTGAACCCTAGGGTTTGGGGTGGTGCTGGTGCTATCACCGCCGCTGCTCCTGTGTACTGTGGTGGTGTTCCTCGCCTTCAGGCGTAGTTGTGGTCACCGCCTTGGCGTGGTGTGGGTCGCAGCGCCCCTTGGGGTGCTCCCCGTGCCGCCGTGTTCGTCGACGACCTCTGCTTCCTCTTCTCGCCCACATCAACATTCATCAGTAAGTTCTTCTTCTTACCCTTGTGTCCTCTGGGCTAGGCCACCCTATGCTATGTATTGATAGTGGCTACTTCTGGCTAGTGTTTATGTCCTGATTAGGGTTTGTGTTCTTCTTAGGATTCATATCCCTTTGTTGATTGAATATCTGATGATTTGGATCATGTATTGATGATCCCTAAGCATGATGAGTGGTTAATTGTCGTGGATTACTGCTTATGATTAGCTTTGGTGATGCTAGTGGCTTATCAGTTTGGTTCCATTGGTTAATTTTTATATGGCTCAGATGATAAGGTTGCTCTGGAATCATTGCTTGGAGATTCTAGTGGTTTGAGAGCTCACCACTGTCATTACTTGGTTAATGACAGTGATTTTTGTGTGATGCAGTCACTGTATCTGTACTGTTGGCTTAAGAATTCATATATAGCCGAGATCAATTGGTCTCTTACAGTGATGATATGTATATGGATCTATCTGGAAATGATTCCTGTGATTAGTATCAGGAAAATGATTTATAGTTGACTGGGATTGTAACTGTGGAAGTTGGATGCTTAACCTGCTTAGTTTAGAAACTGTTCTTGTGACATCATTCTAATATGGCACACAAGATTAGGTTCTATTACTTGGCTTGATTTTGTTCAAGCTTAAGATTAGCTTGACATTATAGATAAGTGGAATCTTCTTTCCTTGCATCCCTAGAACCCATGATGTTGGTCTGAGGTTTAGGGACTAGGCTCTTATCTTGTTGTTCCTCATGGATTGGTTCTGGTAGTGACACTAGCTACTGCTCCTTGAGTCAAAGTTGGGAAAAAATTATTGTAGGCTTGATAAATTATGTGGGTCCATAAGATGAAATTCTAAGGTGCTACTCCTGTTTAAGAGATGTGCCTAGAAGTTCAGATCTTGGCTATATTCATTCCTGAAATTTAGATTGTAGCTTGATATCTAGGATGAATGATGTGGTTCTAAGATCCTAGTTGGATCTATATAGTTTTTTGGTTGCTTTTAGTGTTTAAAACTTCAATGATGGATTCACCCCACTTGGGTGTTTTTCTGAGAATATGAGTATGAGACAACTCATGAATGCTTGTCTAGATTAGACAGAAAATTCATGTGATGGTCTTTTCTGCTCACCACACTTGGTTGTTGTTGGGGTTGCAAGTTGTTGATCTTGTGGCTAGCTTGATTTGGTGCTTCTCCTGATACTTCCAGCTCCTAGACTTGTCCTTGATCTAGCTCTCCACCTCCTAGTCCTGGTGGCTTGATCTTGTTATTGCTCTCCACCTGATCTACCCCCTCCTTATGTCACCATCTTGGTGAGATGATCAAGGGTTTGGTTGGTGTGATCTGGTTTGGCTTGGTTTGGCTGCTGTGTTTGATGTGTATGAAGCAGGGAATGGTGTTGGGTTGATTTCCCATGGTTGTGCTGAGCAGTTTTGTGTATGTGGCCTGTTGATGCTGTGCTGACAGCACACACCATGCAGTTTGGTGTGTGTGCTGCTTGTGTGCCTGCTGCACACCTTGTGGATATGCTCTGGATATGAAAGTTACTTTTATCTGGTTACACTTACTTGTCTGGTGAAACTTTCCCCTCCTTGCTGTTTATTTGACTTATGGCTTAAAATTATGAAAGATATAGTTCTTTCATATTGGTGAAACTTACCCCTTAAATTACTCAATGATGAAAATTTGAACAGTGCAACTCACTATCAATTCTGAGAGTAAAACATTTTTAATCCTTAACTTTCTTTCTTTTAGTTTGTGTTTGTTTTGCAGGGACTAGACTTGAAGATTCAAGACTTTAGTTTAGGTTTTCCTTTTTCTTTATAAAATAGTCACTTATAATATTTTTTTATCCTTTTGTAATTTTTATTTGATTCTTTTATAAATAAAGGTTGTAATATTACTCAATATATATAAAGGTTCTTTTATTTCATTATCTATTATAAAGTTTCTTGATCATGTTTAAAAGTTACATTTTGTAACTTATTTATTGAATAAAATTATGGAATGAATATTCTTTTTCTTAATTGTGTTCTTTATTTAAAGTTTGAACTACTAATTATTAACTCTTGACTAAATCATAATACTCAAACATAATTCTAAATCCTTTTGAATTATAAATCCAACACTCAAGTTCAAATTCAAATTTCATTTCCCAAAACACACTACTCCACAAAGATCATATGAAAGCTTATAATAATCATCCTCCAAGACTATACCTGATCTCAAAGCATAAAAGAAATTTTGATCACTTTAGGTTTTTATTTGGCGAAAAATTTATCCACATTTTTATAGATGAATGCATGCAATTTACAAATTCCTAATTCTACCCTTCGTTGGTTCCTAAATGTTGGGATGTTACAGTAGCCCATGCACTATAGACATGTCGTCATGCTCGACAATTATGGGTGTTTATGCGCTAGTGATGGCGCCTACCGGTAGATATTGTTTTTCAGGTGATGTCTTCTCGTGGTTCCGCTTAGTGATCATGTCTCCTCCCGTGGAATCGATTGGCAACTTTCTCCTCTTGACTTGGAGAATCCAGGATGCCAGGAATGAAGTAACCCATGAGAAACCACTACCTGTTGTTGATGGATCAGTCAGTTTTCTATGTGGTTACTTAAAGCCCTTGCGTAATATTAAAGATACACCAATAGAGCAAGATACACCGATAGATAAAATCATGAAGGGCAAAAAAACTTTGCTTGGTGGAAATGCTAGTCATGTTTAGAAGCAAGTTGTGCCTGAAAAACCTTGGTGCCTGCCACCTCAAGGTTATGCTAAACTCAGCATCGAGGAATCCTATAAAACGGATGACGAGACATGTGGTACTGGGATGGTTCTTCATGGTGCTGATGGTGGGATTATATTGTCTGTATGTAGATTCCTATACACCTATTCTAAAACCTTGGAGTCAGAGCTATTGGCATGTTTCGAGGGCCTCATCTAGCACTCAAGAGAAGTCAACTACCAATTATTATTGGAAGTGATTGCTCACAGCTCATCAAGACACTTAAAGACAATAATCTAGATCGTGGGCCATTTTTGCTTGTTATTGCGGAGATTAAACACTTAGCAGAGTAAGGTAGAGGGTGTACCTTTGTAAAAACAGACAGTTTGCATGTTAGGATAGGTCATTGTCTTGGAAATTTAGGTCATTGTCTTGCAAATTTTTAGGATTAAAGCGTCGTACTCTTGTTTGGTTTGGGTCAGGGCCTGATTGCTTCCGGATCTTGATCTTGTTCCTATTGTATTATGACTACTTAATATTAAAGTATGGTTTTACCCTAAAAAACTTAGTGTTATAGCAAAACAAATTAGTGTTATTTTTTTCTATTTTTCTATTTTTTAAAAATCTAACCCGTTTAGCTCTGTTGCCATACCTAGGCCTAAAGGCTGGGCAAGGGCGGGCACGACACGGCCGGCTAACTAAACGACCCTGCATGCTGGACCGACCCGTTGGCCAGATTTATGTACCAAACCCAAGTTTCCCTTCTCCCACCGCTGGATCGAACGCATCCTCCGCGGCAAATGCTATTCATCGCTCAGCACGCGCGTTTATAGGGCATGCTCACGTGGGCGCACACGTTGGGCCGGCCCACTTAAGGTTCTAATCATTTTTCGTGTTTCTTTTTTTTTTCTGGTTCCTTTTCTTTTCTATTTTTTTTGTTTTTCGTATTTTTAGAACATTTTTAAAAGATGAACAAATTTTAGGTATGAACATTTTTTGAATTCGATCAGTTTTCGAATTCTAACAATTTTTAATTTTGAATAGTTTTTGAATCTGAACAAATTTTAAAAATAAACAATTTTTGAATCTACACAGTTTTTAGAATATGAACAGTTCTATAATTTGAATATTTTAAACATCTGCATAAACTGTTCACAATTTAAAACTGTTTAAACTTGAAAACTGTTCAAATTCAAAAAAACTAAAAGCAGTGCACTCGTTGATTTGGGCTGGTTTGGGGCTGTCCACAGGTAGGAAGCTGAGTGCGGCGCGAACATAGCGCACGCGTCAGGCGATAAATAGCAGCCCCCTCCTCCGCCGCCCTCTTGCCTGGACCCACTACCGCTGCTCGCCCCCTCGTGCCACTGCCGCCGCGCGGCCTCCGCTGCCAGCCTCCGCTCCACATCGTCTCCCGACACCGGGTCGCCTCCACGTCAGCTGCCGCCACCGCGGCCCACTGCTCCCACAGTCCCACTTCCCACCCCCTCCCGTTCGTGCTGCAAGAAGACAAAGACGAAGGCGTTGTGCTAACCCGACAAGCTCGCCGGAGCTGCCGTCATGTCTACCAAGGGCAAGAAAAAGAAGCCGTCGGAGTCCCCGCAGCCGTCCCCTCGCAGCCCTCCCTTTCGCGCCCGTGAAGCCCTCGGCGGCTGCACCCTAGACTTACCGTCCACCGCCGCGGCGGCGGCGGCGCCGTACCCGGAGCTCGTACCCCGCGGAGGCGCTGGTTGTTTCGCCGGCACCGTCGCCGATGTGGTCCCCAGGGGCGGTAGCCACGGTGCCGAGGGGAGGCTCTGGCTCTCCGAGCCTGACATGGTCGGTGCCGGGCTGCGACCTGGGTCGGTGCCTCGTCTCTGTATGCTCCCCATCCTCCTAAAGACTTGGGATTATTTTCTGCACCAAACTTGATTTGTAACTAAGCGTTAGTACTTGTCTTCCAGTGCAATGTACCATGCTCCATTTAGGGTCAGCTCTTTTTATTATACATTTTTTTTGCTTATTATGCGCTCATCTTTTGACTGTATATATGCATCTCATTGTGCCCATTCATGTTCTACTTGCTCTACTGCTATAACATCCTGTCAATTGGATGCACACTGTTTGATCCATACTGTTGTTCGACACTGCAGTGTACACTACACAGCTTATTGCTGAAAATAAGATTCATATTGTGGTTTAGATCATGAGTTTTCCTTGCAAAAAGAATGAAGAGAATATAATTTATCATACTGAAGTGTAAAAGATACTTACTAGAAGCTGCAATCCATTTATCTGTAGCATTTAGCAGCGACATCGGACATATGCAAAATTAGTGTGCTGTTACTGTATCAAACTTAACATATACACTGGATAACCCTGATTGTAGAACTGACCTTCGAGCTTACTCTGGATTCCAATAAACCCATCATTTGCTTACCAGTGTCTATTATTATTTTGCACGAGTCAGCTGAGCTCTGTTTCCTTCTTAGGTGTCACTCATTGCTTCTAGTAACAATTTAGATGGCTTCCCACTTGATAGCTTATTTGAGGAGTGCAACAGATTCTTTGATCTTGATGTGAGCAATGATCTCATGTCTAATGAGGCTGGGGTGAACTTTGTGACTGCCACAGTTCTTCCTTCACGTGAGGTATGCTCCTTTTTTATCTTTATTCTTTTGGTGTTCAAATGCGGCTAATTCCAAACTGTAATTTTTTTATTGGATGGTCGTTCTTATCAGGTTCAAAAGAAAGGTATCAAACTCTCCTGGGACCTTGCCTCCATGCTGGGATACCCTTTAGTAGGTCGTCATTTGCTTATTAGCCCCCTATATACATCTCAAGCCCAAGAACAAACAGATGGTGGTGAAGTTTTGCGGGTGATAAAAGGCAGCGATCTGTACCTTAGTCTAGTTCCACCGAAAGTGCCAACATCCAGCCATAATGAGTCGGAGTCTGATAGCAGAACTATTCCAGAGTCACCTAAAAAAATTCCTTCAACTCCTCCACGCAGGAATGGATCCCTTGATGGTGCATCTCGCAGTGGCTCTTCATTGTGCTTGGACCGAGCCACTGCAAAATCAGCATTAGCAGATGATAAAATTAACGAGTTGCTGCAGACATGTGCATCATGGTGGCTCAGTGGCAAGCACGTACTGAAAGGAAACTATGTTCCCCTCTCAATGTGTGGGAAACTATCTATGTTCATAGTTCTGCGCGCAGAAGTAGATGGTTCTACCCTGGATTTAGTGCATGAGAAAAGCAATTCACTGTTTAATGCGGAGGTCTGTGCTAAATTTGTCGAAATCCCTGCTTCATTCCTTGTCAACAGAACCACAAAAGTGCACCTTTCTGATTTGTCATCTTCAGAGGAGCTTGGGCCAGATAAGCTAGGGTTCCCATCAGAATATTCTATGTGTGCTGATACAGGAAATGAAGATTTCAATCATGATCGAAGGCTTGGTGGGTTATCTGAAGCGTCAGCAAAACTAAAAGAAATGATTTCATTTTCTCTGGCAGATCAAATTGGTTTTCCAAGACATGGTTTGCATGATTTGCCAAGGTATAGCACGATTTATTTGCCTATCCCCCTTGATCTCATAGACATTTACATTTGAATTTACAATATACTGTTGGTTGATTTCAGGTACAAAGGTCTTCTTCTGTATGGTCCACCTGGAACAGGTAAAACCTCTCTTGCTTCTTCATGTGCCTATGATCTGGGAGCCAATCTTTTTACAGTCAATGGACCAGAGATCGTTAGTCAGTATCATGGTGAAAGCGAACAGGCATTGTATGATATTTTCACTTCAGCTAAGCAAGCTGCACCTGCTGTGGTTAGATTTTCTTCCAATGCCCAGTTACTTCTTTTTAGTGTCATGTCAATAGTCAATTAAAGTTTAAACTCCTATTATATTTGATATACCTTTTGTCATGTGGGTAGTGAAATGAGCAATACTTTGTTGACCACCTCGTATCTTGTTAAAAATGATTCCTGTCCTCAGATGGTTACGCCTTAGTATGCAAATAAAGGTTTGGTAAAAAGCATTCAACATGCCTACCTTTACAGGAACCTCATTCTTTACACTACTTTTCGTTTATATTTCAAGTAAAGTTATCATTTTTAAGTTGATTTAACACAGTTGCTGCAGTTGAAGCAGATAAAAAGCAAACAATCTTTTGAAGCTTTTTTTGGGGTACTAATTTGGGTGTTTTCATTCATTATTTCTAAATGGTTGTATCTAGCTCAGGGCAGATGTAAACTTACTGATGTGTTAGCAATAGCTGCTGACTATCAGCGATTCAACCTTTATGGTTTCTCTATACTATGTTGAAGAAGTATGTAGTGTCTTAATTATAGCAATATTGCTGATTGATTTATGTATATTCATTGGTATTTAGATATTTATTGATGAATTGGATGCTATTGCTCCAGTCAGGAAGGATGGAGGTGAGGAATTATCTCTTAGAATGGTTGCCACTCTGTTAAAGCTGATGGATGAGATAGGCCGTAATGATCGTGTTATCTTGATTGCTGCTACAAATCGTCTTGAAAGTATTGATCGAGCATTACTACGCCCAGGGAGATTCGATCAAGAAATCGAAATAGGTAAAAAAGTCTCTGATGCTCTTCATGTACCACAGTTTGTAGCTAGAATATGGTAGTGCTAGTTTTATCTTTCTTTTCTTTTCTGTTTTGTTTTGTTTTGGTCGTCAGCCGCTGGCGTTACATAGATATATACCGCTTAGACTTCTTCAGTGTCTTCTAATATTAAATGACATACATCTTACTCTTCACATAAATCTTACTCTTTTAAGCTTCTGTCTGTAATCATCCCCTACAAGAAGTTATTTTGTGCAACTACAACCAAATGCTAATAGATGTGCCGGATACATGTAGGATCCTTCTTTGGCGGTAACATCCATTTAGGATGGCCTAAACAAATAATGTTAGGCAACTGATTATCTTTGTACCCAAATTAGGTAATTGGTTATCTTGAATTTTAACCCTTTTTGGAGTACTTTGTGCATCTTAAGAGATATCATGCCCCGTAACCGGTTATTTGTACCACCGCAGTGCTGTTTCCATAACTTATTCTAAAGTGAGGTTGACCGTGCACTACTTACAGATGGGATCAAATGCAATCTGACTATCATCAATGAGGAAGTAGTTCAGTACTCCCTCCGTTCCAAAATATAATATGTTTTAGCCTTTTTCTGAAACACATTTATCTAGACGCCTTTTAGTGTGTAGGTTCACTCATTTTGTTCCGAACCTACACACAAAAATACGTCTAGATTACATGCATTTCAGAAAAAGCTGAAACATCTTATAATTTGGGACGGAGGGAGTAGTTTTTAAGTCTAAATCGAAGCTGATCAATTATTATTTTTGTTGTCTGTGAAATGGTCACTTGCAGGAGTACCATCTCCAGGACAGAGGCTGGACATATTTCGGCACCTTCTAATTGGAGTTCACCACTCTCTCACCAGTGAGGAGGTTGAGTCCCTTGCTTTTGCCACTCATGGATTCGTGGGTGCTGATCTAGCTGCACTCTGCAATGAGGCTGCATTGAGTGCTCTTCGCCGTTATATCAGTGTACGAGAACGTTAAAGTCAACTCCTTGGTGATCATGCCACTAAGAAGTCTAATATTCGAGAGATTGATGGTCCTTTGGGGTATGGAATAACCTCATTATCGTCATCACTCTCAAAGTTAACCATGTCAACAGAGGATTATCCCTGGACCAATAGATGCGATATCACATAAAGTAGCAAGCCTGATGATAAGAAGGATGATTTGCTATTGATGGTGACTAATGATGACTTTGAAAATGCTAAAATGAAAGTTAGACCAAGTGCAATGCGTGAGGTAGCATTTTTACTCACCATATCTGTTCATTTAGGGTTTCTTTCTCAGATTTCTTCTCTTATTACTGTGCTCTCTGGCATGATATGTTCTTGTTTTGTAAGAAAACACTTATCCTTGTTTTTTCTTTTCTATGTGTTTTGTCAATATTTTCGTTCATGAACTCCAACTGATGAACAGTGAACACTAGAAAAAAGTTTACACATTTCTGTATGAAGTTCTGGCATCACAATTCAATTTAGTGTAAGGTGATCTTGATTTGATTTGATATAAGCTTCCTGGCGCATTATTGTCGTGTGGGAAATAAACACCAACATCATTTAATATATGTGTGATCTGTAGAAAATATAAGGTTGGATTGTTAATCTTTCCAACATATCATGTACAGGTAATGCTAGAACTTCCAAAGGTACAATGGGAAGATGTTGGTGGTCAAGCCAGGATCAAGAAGCAGTTAATTGAAGCCATCCAATTGCCACAGAAATGCCCAGAGACATTTGAACGCCTAGGGATCCGCCCCCCTAGAGGATTGCTAATGATTGGACCACCAGGTTGCAGTAAGACATTGATGGCTCGCGCCGTAGCTTCTGAAGCAAAAATGAATTTTCTCGCAGTTAAGGGTCCTGAACTTTTCAGCAAATGGGTTGGTGACTCTGAAAAGGCGGTGAGATCACTATTTACAAAGGCGAAGGATAATGCACCTGCAATCTTATTTTTTGATGAAATAGATGGGCTTGCAGTAACTCGTGGCCATGGAAGTAATGGCATATCTGTTGCTGATAGGGTGCTTAGTCAGTTGCTACAGGAAATGGATGGTAAGGTTTAATACTTCCTTAGGGATTCTTGTGTGATCCATGATGTTAGTCCACCAACTGGCCACTTGTTACCTCAGGGTTTATAGTTTAGTACTGGAAGGTGGGTTACTCTTGTGATTATACAGTCTTTGATTCAATTGATGACCGCAAAAACCAAGCACGCAAATTAGGTTGGATTTGATGTTTCCACTGTTTCTCTGGGCTCTACATGTGTCTGGTTCATTCTTGATACAAGTAAGAGAATAATATTCTATAGTGAAAACCTAGTTTATGTTCATTGCATCCAACAAGGCATTCACAAAACTGTGCACTTAATGCCAATGGTCCTAATGATAATTTCTACTCAAATAGATGCTCTGGTATCTTATTAGTAGCTGCGCTCTCCGTCATTTGCTTGTCTTTTCATTCTTAGTTGCACATGCTGATAACCTGCAATCTGGACTCATGTTACAGACATTCTGTTCGAGGTTAGCTTTTGATCATGCATAATTAACTATGTTTGCAACAGGTTTGGACCAAAAGATTGGTGTTACTATTATTGCAGCTACAAATCGTCCTGACAATCGATATTGCACTTCTGAGGCCAGGTTATTTGTCCTAACTATACATGGATTATGCTACACATACAATGCTTTCTATATTCTGTTGGTTTAACTTAATGATGTATGCACTAGGTCGTTTCGATAGACTGCTTGATGTGCAACCACCTGATGAAGCTGACCGTGAAGATATTTTCCGGATTCATACACGCAACATTCCATGTAGTCCTGACATCAATCTGGAAGAACTTGCTAGACTCACAGAAGGCTACACCGGTGCCGACATAAAGCTTGTCTGCAGGGAAGCCGCTGTTGCTGCACTTGATGTATGCTACTTGTTCTTTCCCCATCCTGACATATTATGGTTATCCGTATCTTCGCTAGAAACTTGCTGATGAGCTACTTTTACATTTTTCTTCAGGAGAGCTTTGACATTCCGGAAGTCACAATCGTACACTTCAAGTTGGCAATTGCTCGAGTAAAGCCATCAGATATGAAGTTCTACCAAGAACTCGCGGCGCGATTTAGCCGATTCGTTGATGACACAGAGAAAGCAACACTGCTGGCGGGACATCACTGAATCTGCCATTTTCTAGCGGATAGGATTCTTATATATCTGTATGAATAGAAGAGTTCACTGTAAGCACACTCTTTGTCTTGTACTACTCACCATTTAGTTCTATCATGTTTTTTGTACGTACTTCATTTGACCCATTAATCCAAGTAGTAGTCACCTAAAATCCTCAATTTTTACAGCAAACCATACTGCAGCTGGCGAGTGCATAGAAATGGGCTTAATTGCTTGGTCTGCAGTCGTTTTCTGTTCATTTGGTTAATGTATCTGAGCCTACTCGCAAGAAAGTTTTTTGATGTCAACAGTTCTGGTGTGATCTCAAGCATTTTCTGTGATTTTCTCGAGCATTTTCTGTAGCTGGATATTGCTTTTTGTGTAGGCTGGTAGTGCAAGTCAAAGAGGTGCATTTTTTTGGTTGTCCAAGAGTAACATACTCCCTCCGTTCCAAAATATAAGATGTTTTAGCTTTTGTGAAACGGATGTATCTAGGTATCTTTTAGACCTAGATACATCCGTTTCACAAAAGCTAAAACATCTTATATTATGGAACTGAGGGACTATACAAAACAATTGTGCATCAGTAGACAATAGTTATTGGAAAGAGAGGAAACTGAACAAGTGTTCTGTTGTAATATTGTTCGATGCTGCTTGTCACCCTTGTTCATATTTGTGCACATTTACATCTGTTGGAAAGGAAATTTCTAGTGTTTCGTGCATCTTCTTGTGCAAACACTGTGGATAGCTGTTTGGGTTGATCTGCAAGAGGCGAATCTGCACAGGCCATGCTCCGAGTTTTGGCGCGGAGACTGCCAATAATGCATCGAGGAATCTTGCATAGGCGAAAATTTTGGCGCGGAGAGTTCGGATTCCCAGGGGCTACGGTGGAGTTCCACTATGACCTGTAGGACGACTCGACGAGCGGCGACGGCAACGACTCAACGAGCAGCTCGTCGCCTCCAGCCTTTGTCAAGAGCAGAGGCAGGGGAGCCTTGTCCGTGCCTGTCACTCACGGCGGATTCGTGCCTCACGGTGGCTGAAGCTGTTGATGTCGGACTAGCTTAGACAGAATCCGCTTCAATTGGTGCTCTCATGTTAGTTCTCTCAAGAAAATCTTTATTTTTGTTTGCAGCATTTTTGATCCAGAGGATTCTCAATAGTAGCTTTTGTACATATGATTCATTAAGATTGGTAGATCAGCAGATTTTGCTCCTTCAGTTCTGGTTGTTACATTTCTATCGGGCTATCTTCTGTCTCAGCTAGCTGAACAGGTAATATCTAATTTACACAAAGATACATTTCCGTTCATCTCCTGTCCAGTAGCTAGATGTTCAAACATTCTTTTATGAACAGGTTCACATTTGAAGCTTAATATGGCAAAGCTGATGTTGAATTGACTTTAATCCTTTGTGTCAACCTTGATTTTTTTCAGGTGACTTGTGCTTTGTCCCCTGCAATTTTTCATTTTTACTGATACCAATTCAGTCCAGCATGCCCTATTACCGGACACCATCAACATCAACTTGTGATGAGGTCAGTTTCATGTGGCATAATTCTCCCTCTTTTTTTAAAATAACTACATTTTAGAAGTTCTGTGTTCTCACCTCACTTCCAAAAAGTTGACAATATTTCACCAGCATTTTGAATGTGCAAAGAGAAATAAGCACTGGACATCCTTTTTATAACTACATCACTCATTTGTACACAATAGCTACGAACAATATCCTTGCCAAAATCAATACCGGAGTTATGTCACAATATTTTGCATCCTTATATCATCTAACACCAATTGTCACTATCAAGAAGAAAAGAAAGACATCCTCTGATCTGAAACAAACTGACGTGACATTGTGTCACATCTTTGTAGTCTGGATATACATAACACTTTGTCCTACTCACTTCCCTACCCTAGTCCTATGCCCCCCTCTCCAGGTGGCAGCTCGAAGACCTTTGTTTCCGCCGCTGCGCACCATTGTACCCTGTAATTAGCCCATCGCGGCCGTGAAGCACAATGCCTGTATGGATCGCCGAGTCAGGGTACTTCTGTCGGTGCCTGTCTTCATGGTTCTGGCGATGTTGCGGCTGCTTCTCCTCGACCTTCACCTTCATGTCCACCACCTTGTCCTCCTCCACAATAACTGTGAACACAAAAGGACCTACAGGAAAGAAGTCTTCCATGGTAAGCACAGGCTCGAGGGCCTTGACCACCTCCGTCATAGTGGGCCTAGATTTTGGGTTCTGGCGGAGACACTTGTATGCCACCAGTGCTGCCACCTCGGCACCTTTGCATGAGTATTGACACTCGAAAGCTGGGTCCATGACCTTGTACAACCTGTCAGAGAACTTGAGGTACAACTTAGCCCAGTCCACTAGGTTCTGCTCCCTCGGCCGCCGCGCACGGTCCACTGATCGCAACCCGGAGAGGAGTTCTAGGAGCACTACACCAAAGCTATATACATCGCTCTTGGCAGTCAAGTGGCCCGTCATGATGTACTCCGGCGCTGCATAACCATGTGTCCCCATGACACGTGTTGTCACGTGCGTCTCGTCCCCCTGAGGCCCATCCTTGGCCAGCCCAAAGTCGGACAATTTGGTGGTGTAGTCCTGAAATATCACACATTGAGATTTTGTTAAGGGAAGTAGCCCAAAGTGAGATATAATGGGACACAAGATGAAGATTTTATCAAACTAGTTATAATGGGATACAAAGTGAGGCTAGGACGTATAGGATTTCTCATCTTTGGTAAGCATCCAAGAATATTCAGAGTTTCGGTCAGCTCACAGCTGCCCATAACTCAGTGGGCTAGCATTGTTTAGAAACATGGTATCTTGGATGATTCAACTGGTCAAAAGATATAGGTTTGAAATTAAGACCCGAGATCAAATCAGTTTTTGTTCGTCAGACGTTTTTGTAGTAATTCAGTACAAGAGGTGTGGAGTATTGTTCCACCAAATGAGTGAGACATTTCAAAACCGCTTTTTCTCCTAGCAGAAAGTCTGAAGTTACGGGTGGCTTACCGAGTCGAGCAAGATGTTGGAAGCCTTGAAGTCACGGTAGATCACCGGGGTGTCGGCGTCGTGGAGAAAGGCTAGGCCCTTGGCTGCACCGACAGCGATCTTCATCCTTGTCATCCAGGGGAGAGAGCCATTAATTTTACCTAATAAAGTAAACAGGATGTTTCAGGTCAGTTTCCTCCTCCACGTTGACCCATAGTTAGTTGTAACTTGCAAGCACCAGGAAGTTGGTAGGATAAAATAATTTCTTTCAACCAGAATATCCAATCTGTACGGTCATGTTAATTTTAAAATGAGACATAATTGTTATCCTCTGCAAGACAGATAGCAGCTCAGCTATCTATCCTCCTCTTGACTCGAGGGGACAAAACAGCTCATCGCTAATGGCACCAGATGGCACCCGTGCGTGTCCAGATTGTTTTTCCAAATTAACACTTTTCTTGTCTAGCTTGCTGGTCTCAAGAACCAGGAAACTGATCCTTGGAATTATGAATTGAGAGCAGCGAAGAACTCACTTTTGAAGAGGTGGTTCTCCAGGCTGCCGGCGCTCATGAACTCGTACACCAGCATCCTGTGATCGTCCTCGTAGCAGTACCCGATCAGTTTCACCAGGTTCTTATGCCTCAGTTGCCCCAGAAAGAATACCTCCGCCTACAAGAACAACCCATATGTATGAGCTAGCCATTCATCAATCAGAATGCCAACTGATCGTGGCAATGCAATCTTCTATGCACTCACCAGCCACTCCTTATGGCCCTGCGTGCCGCACTCCAGGTCGAGGTACTTGACGGCGACGGCCTGCGTGGCCAGCCCGGGGCGGAGCTTGTCGTCGACGGCGCCCTTGTAGACTGGGCCGAAGCCGCCGCTGCCGAGGTAGTTGGCGCGTGAGAAGTTGGCTGTGGCCGCTCGGAGCTCGGCGTAGGTGAAGGCGTGCAGGTTGGAGCCGGACAGCGTCAGGGACAGGTCCTCAGGCGACAGCGTCCCCGACGAGCTGAGGCTCCTGAATGACATCCTCGAGGAGGACGACGACCCGGCCGGGATTCCCTTCCCCCTCCGCCGGATTCGCCGCGGCGACGGGGATTCATTGTCGTAGTCGTCCGCCATTGCCCCGCCGCCGACGCAGCACGACAAAGGGTTCCAGGATCTCGCGGGCATGGTGGATGCCAAGAAAGGCTGTAAATGCAGGGGAGCTCAGGGAGAAGCAGAGCTGCAGAAGAGAAGGCGGGGGATCGGCTTGGTGGTCTTGGGTTGGGTAGCTCCCTGACGGGGTCTTTATATAAGCGCGCGGGTGGCTCCACATGAGCGGGCTCGCTGTCCGTGCCTCGACAAAACAGGGGAAGCTGAACTGCTGAAATGGTGGTTGGTGGCACGAACAGCTCGCCCCTGTCCAACCACACTAAATCGTCTATGTTACTACTATGTTTCATGGAGTTGACTGTGACATTGTGGTTGTCTTGTGGGAACATGAGTTTTTGGCATGTCACCCGCGGTTTCGCAGACTTATCATCCACCGCGGATTCGCGTTTATGGTGAAAAGATAAGTTATAGGCGAGCTGTGGTGGACTGTCCCTACGGCGATTAATCTGACTACTAAACTTCATAGGTTAATTAATCCTGTTCCGCCATTAGGCGTGGTTTTGTGTGACAGTCGCCGTGGATTTGATCGTCCATGCTACCTTTTGCCTTTGTAGCTACTCCATGCACTTTATAGATTCTGATTTGGACATGATGCTGTGAAAAAAACTTTTCTTTATGGGTGCTGCAATTTTTCTAATTAACAATTAACACTTATATCTATACTGACAGGTGAATGCAAGGTATGATCAAGGAAGAAACATGTGTTTTTAACCACAAGGATCTTAAGCACTGCCCTATCAGGTTAGAGTAAACTGCAAGTGTTGCTTTTTGCTGGTTCTGTGGTGTCATAACGGTAGAAGTGTATCTAGCCTTTATTGCTTATTAATCACTCCTTGCGTGCATCACATGCATGGTGCGCAAAGTAATATCCTGCAACTTGGGATGGTGGGTATTATTAATTAGTGTAGATTACCGAGGTGTCTGGCTTGACAGACAGGAGAATCTGATTTTGTAGGATAACGCCATGTGGTATGGAACACACGAGTGTTACCATCAAAATAGTTTTACAAGTAATCTCAATCTCAGCCTATCCTTTGCAAAAATCTAGGAAATTGTTTTGGGGGCAAAAGTTTAAACTAACCTGCTGCATAATCCTATCTCATCTTTGATCGTATGAGGTGTCCCAGTTGATAGAACCTATGGGTAACTTTTACGTGGAGTGTAGCCGGTTTCAAACTAGCAGTCTGCCTAATCCCTTTATTTTTCAAACGATGTTACCATCAGAATAGTTTCACAAGTAATGTCAATGGATTCTTCTTGTCAGCTGCCTAATCCTATGTCATCCTTGATCTCATTATCAGGTGGCTCAATCGATAGATCCTATAGATAGTTTTCTGTCTAATCCTAGAGTAGCAGGGCGAAGCAACACGATTCCTAAAGATATTTTGGTTCCTTCCCCGTGGTCTTGAGCCTAAAGATATTTGATATCGTTGTACCAGGGTGAAGGAACACAATTACCAACGTCTGTACAATGTTGACGTGCTTTATGGATATCAACATGATGCTTTGGTGCCGCTAATACCTCTCGTCTCGCACGAGAGGCAGCGGTGCTCCCCGATCTCCACCCAGCGTGGGTCCCCTCTCCCTCCGTTTGCGCTGCGGCGGTAGGAGGGAGGGGGCTCGTTTTTTAGTCTAGTAGTTAGCGCTATGGTATGTTTGGGGTGGTGGGAGCAGCATCCGAGCAATAATTCTGCCTCAACTCTATTTCCACACTGCCAGCGACTTCACGGTGGCGTCTCGGAGTTGATGGCAACGTGTGCTGGTCGGTCTTTTAGGTCGGCAACTTGGTCTTCATGTCGTTCTTTAGATCTGGCGAGATCATTTTCTTGGTGTGTCATCGACGTTTGTTATTATTCACGACGACACTGGCGTCCGGGACGAGGTGGTTTCTCTGAAGCGAGGATGTTGGTCTCGAGGTGGTGGATTTGTCGTTCTTCTCCGACTTCATTGATCGGAGGTAGCGGATCTTGGTCAAGACAGCACGGGATGTCTCTCGGTTGACTTGCCACATCGACTCACAAAGCCTCGTTGACTATGGTGCTTCTTTGGATCTTGTATTGGTGGAGACTCGTCGTCTCTTTCGGTGTTCGTCTCGGTGGTGTTGGAGTTGGGCGACACTGCTTTCGGTGGTTGCAAGAAACTCTACATATCGTTTTGTATTTCTCGATCTCTTAAAATTTCATCTATTGTTTCTTGTAACTTGATTTTCGATTAAAGAAATATCTGGTTGCTCTCAAATAACCTGATGCTTTGGTTGCTCGGGAACATGATGTGACTGTCCGTAGGAAATTAAGAAACTTTGATTAAAAATCTGCCATCGATCGGTTTGTTCCACAATATGTTAGAGGCATAATTTCCATGATTAATTTCATAATAGGTTAATTTTCCGTCTAATCCTAGAGTAGCAGGGCGAAGCAACACGATTCCTAAAGATATTTTGGTTCCTTCCCTGTGGGCTTGAGCCTAAAGATATTTTATATCCTAGTACCAGGGTGAAGGAACACAATCTCTAATACCAACTTCCGTACAATGTTTACGTGCTCAATGGATATCAACTTGATGCTTTGGTGCCTCTAATATGCACGAGAGGCAGTGGCGCTCCCCGATCTCCGCCCGACGCTGGCAGTGGCGCTCCCCGATCTCCGCCCGACGCTGGTCCCCTCTCCCTCCACTTGCCGCGTTGGCGGCAGTAGGGGAGGGGGTGGGTGGGTGGGGGGGGGGGGTGTTCTCGTTTCTCTAGGCGCTGTTGGGGTGGTGGAAGCAGCATCTTCATGGTGGCGTCTCGGAGTTGATGGTACTATGTGCTGTGTTGGTCGGTCTTTTAGATTGGCAACTTGGTCTTCTAGTTCTTCAGATCTGACGAGATCAGTTTCTTGGTGTGTTACTGACATTCGTTGTTATCCGCGACGGTGCTGGTGGTCGGACGGGATGGTTTCTCTAGATCGAGGTTGTTGTTTTGGAGGTGGTTGATTTGTCGTTCTTGTGTGACTTTATCGATAGGGGACGACGGATCTTAAGACATCATGGGGACGTCTCTCAATCGACGTGTCACAACATGTGTCTCGCTGCGTGCAAACATGCATGTTCGCCGACTCAAAAAGTCTCGTTGACGATGGTGCGTTTTTGGATCTTATAGCAGGCTCGTTGTCTCTTTCGGTGTTCGTCTTGATGATGCTGGAGTTGGGTGGCGGACGATGGCTTCGGTGGTGGTAGGAAACTCTAGAGATCGCTTTTTATTTCTTGATCGCTTAGAATTTCATCAGGATAATCATTTTATTCCTGTCTGTATTTTAGTTTCCTCACATGTGTTGCTTCTTGTAACTTCACTTTTCATTAAAGTAAATATATGGTTGCTCTCAAGAAAACCATATGCTTTGGTGGCTCCAGGGATCATGATGTGCCTGTCCGAGGAAATTAAGAAACTTTAAAAATCTGATGGGTTTGTTTCATAATAAATCGGATATTGCTGGATGACCCTACCATATCTAAACCACTAAGGTAAATTGTTATCCCTTGGTGGAAGACTAGTACTCATAAATTCAGTACTCACTAACATGGTATTGTATATGATCTCGTTCTTCCAATTGCCAAAAGGGGTCTTGACCAAAGTGGATTATTTCCGTTCAAGATTTTTTTGGCAAGGGGATAGTGAGAAAAAGAAATATCGACTGGCCAGATGGAATGTGGTTTGCCGCCCGAAGGAAATTGGTGGACTGGGCATACATGATATGCAAGTCAAAAACACTGCACTCCTGGGAAAATGGCTTTTTAAACTACTTACAGAAGATGGTGTTTGGCAAACCATGCTATGGAGGAAATATGTGGGGTCCAAGGCTGTGTCTCAAGTGGTTTGGAAACCCGGTGATTCACATTTTTGAGCGGGTCTTATGGCCACCAAGAAGCATTTCTTTCGTTTTGGTGCTTTCGAGATTAAGGATGGATCACAGATTAGGTTTTGGGAAGATAGATGGCTTGGCCAATCTACTCTTCGCGAACAATATCCGGCTCTATATTCGATTGTTAGACATAAAGGGGATACAATTTCCACAGTGTTGGAAGACTTTCCTCCTGATGTGTCTTTCAGAAGAAGTCTCATCGGTCCTAGATTGGTATCTTGGAACAATCTACTATTACGGTTATCCAGAATACAATTATCGGATGGTGTTGATGTGTTCAAATGGAAATTACTAGAAAGTGGTAAATTTTCTGTTGGTTCACTATATAAAGCTTTGATCCAACCTGATATCCCGGTCGATGTTAACGATAATAATAAAATTTGGAATATGAAAATACCCCTTAAGACGAAGATATTCGCTTGGTATTTACGGAAAGGGGTAATTTTAACGAAAGATAATCTTGTAAAGAGGAATTGGCATGGAAGTACACAATGTGTTTTTTGTCATCATGATGAGACAATTCGCCATTTATTCTTCCATTGTAAATTTGCTCGCTCTATATGGTCATTCATCCAAATAGCTTCTGGTTTATCTCCGCCACGTTCTGTAACCAATGTTTTTGATAATTGGTTGTATGAAATTGTGGATAAGTACAGAACTTTGTTTAGGGTGGGAGCGCTTGCCATTATATGGTCGCTATGGCTATGTAGAAATGACAAGATTTTTAATAACATTGTGTCTTCTCCTCTACAGGTTATCTATCGAGCCACGGCTATCCTCCGCTCATGGAAGATTCTCCAACGTTTCGAGTTCCGCGACTTATTTATGGAGGGATGTAGGCGATTGGAGGACACGGCGAGGGATATTTTTTCCCAACATGGATGGCCACGTGATTTGAGGATTGATCTGTCTTAGATTTTAGTCATTTATTTTCATAGTGCCTTTGTGTAATATTTGTATACTTTTTTCCTTAGCTCTGTCGGTTGTGTGGCTGTGTGCATCTTGGTTGCCGGGTGTAAACATTATCTTTAATAAATACGCCATTTTCCAAAAAATATCTAAACCACCCTACACAAAATCTAATAACTGGACATCTTGTCCGCTACTAAAAGGACAAAACTAAATCAGATTCCTTCCCCCCGGGTTTTAGGCTTTAGCCCAAGCATTATTATGAGTACTAGTTTTTTTTTTTTAGGGAAGCAGTCAGGATTATTATGAGTAGCTGGTATCAACGTCCGTATAAAATCTAATTACAGGACATCTTGTCCACTGCAAAAAGGACAAACTGAATGTCGTGAGGCCACACGCACAATCTGCTGAACAGACCTGAAGAAGTGTCCAGGTTATAGTTGGGAGTTGTAGCTGTCGGCTGTCCCCCTAGCTACTACTACTAGCTGATGAATTCAAATATTTTCCAAAGATCTTGTGCAGACACGCCGTTTCACATGGACGCGGCCTCGCTTTACACGTTTGCGAGTACAGTGTGCAAATGTACTAATGCGTGCTAGAGTCTTCTTTGTCCAGATGAATAATTTACTCGGTCCGTTTGTGAAACTTCCTTCCGAGAAAATGTGAGGAAAAAGGAGCAGAGGCCACGCAAAGAGGCCTTTTCGTGCCGAGATGATGAAAGAAGAGCTAAATACATATTTGGTACCACATCTTGCTAACCCATGACGTTTTAGTCCCAGATGTTGCAAATTGAACAAGTCGGTACCAAAATTTGTATCCGGGAGACACTTTTAGTCCTAGCCGATCGCCGCGTTGACATGTGGCGGCCAAGATGTACAAGATAATTTGCAAAGACACCTTTGGACAAAAAAAAGAATAGCGGGGAAGGACGTACCTGTTCAGCGTGTTATATGGAAAGGATCCCACGATCACGCAGAGACCGTAACTGCGTCACGGCGTCGTAGCAGGAGGAAGTTGGCGCGACGACGGCGATTCCTTCCAGATCTCGGCCACCGTGCGGTTGAGGGAGCATGGAGAAGACCCGCCATACGGTACGTGTATTTCCATCTCTCCCCAGTTGTGTCTTCAGCGACGGCTTTGCTGATGGTGGGTGCTTGATGGGCGGCGGCTTAGCTGAAAATAGTTGGATTAATCGTGGGCAAAAGGTTGCAGTATGATTAACACATGGTTTAGAAGGGTGAAGGTAGAAGGAAGCATCATGTTATGGGCACCTGCGATGTGTTTGTTGTCGGTATGCAGAATTTGGATGAAATTTGCTTGAAGATCGATGCACATTTGTTGTTTAGGATATATATAAGACATATGTTTTGTGTATTATTGCAAAACATGATGAAATTTGATCAGGTTCCCCAAGTTTGAATGAGTGTTTTGAATAAACTTTCAGTTTCAGAAGTAGACTGTACTACACTTGGACAGTTTGATTGTAGATGGATGATTTAGTATGAATTTTTTAGGAGATATTACATACATGTCTTGTGTAGTATAGCAAGAAATACTCAATTTTGATCAGTTGCGGCTAGTTCGAATGATTGTTTTGAATATAGTCTGAACATTGACATTTTCTAAATTTGACTATACTGCAATTTGATTGTCACTAAATTTTATTTTTTTCTCTCTCTTTTGCAGTGATGTTTCCAGGAGAAGAGACTGCAATGTTCAGTCTTGAAGTTGGTTATATCCAATTCTATGTGTTTGGGTGGATAGCCACCTGTGAACTCACTGACAATTTGTGTCACAAGCAAACAGTATGACTTCGACAAATTTTAGAATCGGGAACCATTTTTATTTCAAAAAGAACAAACTGATATATTGTTCACAAAAGAACATTTTCATTTTCTTCCCCTATTCTACTAAGTAGAAACACACAAACACACATAACACACTAAATTCAATACTTCTTCTTAGCTAGCTTCAGTACTCATCCTTCATCTTCCTTTTCCATCTTCTCCAATTTTTTGATCATTCTTCTCCATTTGCCTTCTTCCCCTCTTCTCTGCAATTGAACACATGCACACATCTATAAGCAAATGCAGCACCAAATCCACAGAAAATTGGATCTAACCAATGACAAGCATTAGGACCGCGTCCATGACAGAATGCACACATTTGTAAACAACTGAAGGCAAAGCTTACCCATGACAGTGCGCACAGCTCGATGACCGGCCCTCCCTCGCGTCCAACCTGCCTTGTTGGATGTACACCTGCATCTCCATCCTCATGTAGTCATGTTGATAGGGAGGTCCGGCAGCCGGCACGTTGGCGGCGCCATCTCCCTGTCCTCCGGCGACACGAGCTGCCAATGCAGATGCATGAGCTTGTGATACAGCGGGTGATGCTGCTGCTACGCTGCCACCATCGCAGCCTCCAGCACCTCGTCGACGTACTCCTCAGCCTCCGCCTGAGTCCGGAACAACGGCCCTCCACTCCTGGTACATTGTCGCTCCTCCGTCGCCCCTCCCGGACTCGGCCCTCCAATTGGAGCTTCAGGCGAGGGCGTCGCCCATCCGCGTCGAGCTACTGGCGAAGGCGCCTCTGCACTGGCGCGTCGAGCTGTAGGCGAGGTCCTGCCTCCCCAAAGCCAAGCCACCCCACGATGAGGTGAGGTGGTGACCTCGCCGTGTTGTCCAGTGAGCCGCCCCCCTCCTCATCCGCCATCCACATTCGAGCTGCGTCTGCGCGTGGAGGATTTCGGCGGCCCGTGGGGGATTTTGGCGGCGGCGGCGTGGCGCAGAGCGTTGGGAGGGGCGGCGGCGTGGCGCAGGGCATGGGTGCGAACAGGTCGCACATATCGTCTTGTGATGCTAGGATAGCCGATTCAGAATAATTAACGATAACGAAAATTTCTAGGGTTTTTTTGCAAATTATCTTGTACACCTTGGCAGCCACATGTCAACGTGCGATCGGCTGGGACTAAAAGTATCTCCCGGATGCAAGTTATGGTACTGATTTGTTCGATTTGCAACATCTGGGACTAAAACGTCTCGGGTTAGCAAGATGTGGTACCAAATATGTATTTAGCTCATGAAAGAAACGTTCCAGTGCGCTGTGCAGTCCCTTCGTTGCATATCTTGCGGGCGGATTATCTAAATTTAAAGCATGCATGTCTCTACTTGCATGCATCTTTACTACTCCCTCCTTTTCAAAATAGATGTCTCAAAATGAATGGATAAAATGAATGGATCTAGATACTATTTAATAAATAGATTTATCTAAATTTTAAAAAAGCTGGCTAGAGCACTCGTGAGGCAGTATTTTTTTTACTCCCTCCAACCCATATTAATTGATTTGGATTTGTTAAAATTTGGATGAATCTAGAGACTATTTAGTATATAGGTTCATTTAAAATTTAACAAATCAAAGTTAATTATGAGCCGGAGGGAGTAGAACAAAACGCGAGATATTTTACAGAAAACTAGGTCGATCGGTTAAAGCAGACGCGGTATTTACAGGCCTTTTGAGGTCACGTGTCACGGTTGCGGACCTTGGGGATAGCGGGTAATTATCCCCCAGTGACGTCGTAGCACGCCCCTAAATATAATAATAAAATGCATGTGTACTAGTATATTTCTAGTGATCTGGTCACATTTCCACATTTCTGCACTATCGCTTTTCTCCACTATGGACGCGCGCGGCTTGGCTTCCAGAAGGAGTTGTGATGGATGGATGCACCGGCCAAACAAAGGAAGCAGCAATCAGTCATTGACATGACAGCGACCGCTCCAAAGTCCAAACCCTCTCTTTTATCCAGGATCCATCAGGGCCATCTCACATCCAATAAACAATAATGCTCCGGCGTCTGCTCCAAGACAATGTGATAGTAGTACCTCACGACGCTTCCTCTCCATGCCAGCACCCGGCTACCACGTACGTCTACGCGCGCGCTCCGGGCGGCTCGCAACCACCGAGCGCATGAGACGGCGGCTTGGCACGCGGCAGCTAGGGGACACCGCCGCGCCGAGTCAACCCGGATCTTTCCCCGATCCAGAGCGCAGGAAGCGTGTACGCGGTCGGCGGGTAGCCCGTCGCTAGCTGCCGGCCGTCGCCCTCCGTGGCGTAGCACAACGGCGTGACCGGAAAGCTGCTGCTGGCGCCATTGATTGGAAGCAAGTGCGACCACATCTGCGTCTTGTCCATTTCGAAAAAAAAGAAGGGCGTCTCGTCGTTGTCGCGCAGGAAGGAAGGCGACGGGTTTCGCGCGTGCGTCGCATGGCATGGGAAGAAGCAGTCCAAAAAGACCGGATTTCCGTGCGTGGGCTGCGCGCGTGCGCCCCAGCCTTCCTTCCACACTGCTACGACGTGTGCACGACGGGGACAAGGCGAGCAGGACAATGTAGCCTGATTGAACACTTGAAGAGAGCCGGTCGAGCAGCCCCGTGTGCCTTCTCCTTCTGGCGACACCGGGGATGTCGTCCCCCAAGATAGATAGAACAGTGGTTCCTCTAAAAAAATAGATAAAATAGTGGTTCCTTCAAACAGGCATAGGTTCAGCTATATTAATAGTACTCATGATTAAGACAGCTGCTAGACTAAACATCACATCGCCAAAAGAAAAAAGTAAAGAAAAAGAAAAAAAGACAAGAAAAAGAAAAAAGAAGAGAAAAGAAAGCCGACAAAAGTGGCTGGACGAAAACAAAGATGACCCGCAACCGCTGCGTCCTTCGAAGAATTTTCACCACGCTACTAGCGTTCCGACGCGTCGCGTATCAAGCAGCACCTCCAAAAAGGAAGCGACGACAACGACACTGCTACCCGAACATATCCTAGGGGTTTCCTCGATACGCTATGGGAGGTGGGGAAGAGATACACCCGACGCCATTCAGGAAAGATGGCGACACCCGCAGGTGACGTCACGTCGGTGTCAAGACGAAAAGGATTTCTCCCGATCCCTCAAAAAACCACGCTCCAAGTCCGAATTGCTCCACCAAGCTCACCGCCCACCAGCATACACCCCCACGATTTTGCCGTCACCACCGTCATCTCACCGCGACCCACGATGTGAGGCTGGTACAACCGATAAGAGGCTGATGGCTCAGTTGATGTGGAGCCTGTTGGGAACCCCAAGAGCAAGGTGTGAAACAGCACAACAGCAAGTCTTCTCTCAGTAAGAAATCGAGGTTATCGAACCAGTAGGAGGAAGGAAACATCACACAGGTGTTGCAAGCAACGCAGAGACCTGCACAACACAAACTCAAGACTTTGCCCCAACTAATAGTGAGGTTGTCAATCTCACCGGTTGCTTTAACTGTATGGTGTGAAAGGTGATGATGGTTTGCAACAAGTAAACATGTAACAGTGGAGGATGTATCAATGGTAAAGATAGGACCGGGGTCCATAGTTCACTAGAGGTGCTCTCCTTAGATAAACAACATGACATGAAGGGTAAACAAATTACAGCAGAGCAATTGACAGGAACTGAGCAAGGCATAACAATGCAATACCAGACAAAAAGATCCTATGAGATTCGATTGGGCAATACAACAATATACATAGACCGCCATCCAACTGCATCTATGACTAGAAGTCCACCTTCAGGTTATCATCCGAACCCCCTCCCGTATTAAGTTGCAAGCAACAGACAACTGCTTTAAGCAAAGTGTGTAAGGTAAACAATCCACTTGTTCTATGAACAAAAGACGTTGTTTTCTCCCTAGTGGCAACAACACATCTACAACCGAAGAGATTTCTGTCACTTCCCTTGGAAACTAGAGGCATGAACCCACTATCGAGCACAAATACCCCCTCTTGGAGTCACTAGCAACTACTTGGCCAAGATAGCTACTAACAACGGAGAGCATGCAAGATCACAAACAACACAGACATGATAGAATCATAATACAAAACCATTAATTAATCTGACATAGTAATCTCAATATTCATCGGATCCCCGCAAACACAACATGCATGATTACAAATAGATTAGATCTTGATCATGGACGGAGCTCACAAGATCTATACATGAAAGCACAAGGAGGAGATACAACCATCTAGCTACTACATGGACCCATAGTCTAAGGTGGAACTACTCACGTATCATACCAGAGAAGAAGACCTCCGGGATGATCTCCCCTTCGGCAGGGTGCCGGGAAGAACTTCAGATCCCCCCGATCTAGGGACAATGGTGGTGGCGGCTACAAACGGTTTCGTGGAGTTTTGATCGGGTGCCTAGGGTTTCTGCATCGGGGGCTTCTTATAGGCGAAGAGGCGAGGCAGGGGGTGCCTGGGGGGCCTACACCCTGCCTAGGCGCGGGCCAGGCTTGGCCGCGCCTGGGGGGGGGGGTGTGGCCACCCCGTGGCTCCCTTACGTCTTGTCTTCTGGATTCGTGTCGCCCACGGTAAAATATTGACTTTGGCTTTTGTCCCATCCAATTCCGAGAATATTGATTTTCTGCTTTCTGGAACCAAAAACAGAAGAAAACATGCAAGTGGAATTGTAGCAACTTGTTAATAGATTAGTTCCAGAAAACATATAAAAACACCTCAAAGTGTAGACAAGGCAAAGCAAAGTAGATACTAAACAAGCATGGAACATCAAAAATTATAGATACGTTTCCACCGTATCAAGCATCCCAAAGCTTAACTCCTGCTCGTCCTCGAGTAGGTAAGTGATAAAAAGAATAATTTTTGAGGTGACATGCACCTTCACAATAAAGATCGAACCATTTGCAAGCATTGAAAGCTGGGATCAAAGGACTCTAAACAAGTGCATGAAAGATGGAGTTCTAACAATAATACAAAGTAACTATGCATGCAACATGAAAGGCTACAAACAAAGATCATTAATAATACGCATTGAAAAACGTTTGTTTGTTTCACATACAGAAAACATGGCATAGCGGAAATCAGCTTGTCCCTCATAGAGTAGCAAATAGATGCATAGGACACCTTCAAAGTTCACAAGGGTGACTAGAAACAAGTAGCACAAGAACAAGTAATATCACAATATGCATCGATCAATAAGCTTTGGGACACTGCACACAGAATGCCAACTATGCTCTCTTAATGGTGCCTAAAGGTAGAAGGTGGAGACTCAATATAAGTGGAAGAAAGGCCCTTCACAAAGGAAAGCAGTGATTTCAAGTTTCAAAAAGAGCTTCCAAAAATTATGGTACTTGTTAGCTTCCAGCCCTCATTGCCCCTATCATAAGCATCTTGAAGTGATTAAGGTTAAAGTGAACAAACTATGGAGTATATGCTTGGCAAAGTATAAGTTGGCAATCTCAAGTTCCTTGAATACGAGGGCCACACCTTATGCTACTCAACTTCAGTCACCTGTAAGTTCTTGTCATTATAAGTACATGCATATCATAGAGAACCGTCAATGGGGTACCCCTTGCACATGGTACATGAGCTATCCTATAACCAAAATGACAAGGCAAGCGGACAATTAGCATCTCAGCAATCTTTTTATTTACTATGTGCATAGCTTTTTATTGAGGATGCTTCATAGATAGCTCACTATGGTGATGCTGCAAGTTTCCACCATAATTAGGCATGGTTTAGGCTAGCGGCCCAGGCGTTTCTCTAACATAAAATACATACTCCATGGACTTACAAGTTCCCTCTTTATTTCACATCGGTGACATCCATAGACAAAAGAGCATGATATCAACTGAGTACAAAGTACAAGTGCAATATTGAAAACGTTCCCCATGACAGCATGGTTCTGCTAATTCCAACGTATAAGTGCAAGCATATACAACATAGAAGACAAAATGGTTCAAGTTTATTAGGGGCAAAGAATATAAAGTGTGCCATCAAGTTTGTGAGGGCTTTACTCACTAAGTTTTCACATAACAAAATAGTTTTTAATTGGAAGATAGCTGAAAACAAGAATATACTTGGAATGATGTAACACACCATGCATAGGAATTTATAGTGGACACTTTGGAATAACTTGGTTTCTTGGGAGTTGGAAGCATGAGTAGAGCTTACTCATACAAGTGGAGGCTAGCAAAAGAGTGGGAGCAACCAACTAAGAGAGCAATAATGGCAATAATCATGCAGAGCGACAAAACATTACTAATCAAAGCATAGAGTGGTACTACAAGTCAAGGACGAAATGATCATAGAGGCTATGGTGACTTGTCATAGTCATAACATGGTGTGAGCATGTGCCCAAACAAAGCATCAAAGGAGAATACCACAATACTATGCCTTTGCATACTAAAACAACGCATAATTTCTTCAAAACACACTAAGCAATCCCAATTGTTTGGAACAAGACATGCTACAACAATAATCACTAAGCATAAGGCAAAACAACACCTAGCATGTCATGCTAAAGTCTAAGTCACAGTCAATGCAAGCTCCTCTTGTACTTTCAAGAAGGAACTTCCTACTCCTTTTCAACATCAAACAACTTATTTGAAACAACACAGCGAGAACGGGGGTCCAAACTACTTTATTCAAGAAAACTAAAAAAACTAAGCAAAGCAAACGAAAACTAAGACGCTCTAAGAACAACACAATTGTGCATGAAACAATAAAAACGAAGTGTCTAGACAGACCTAAGCTTTTTATTGATGAAGAAGGGGATGCCTTGGGCATCCCCAAGCTTTGACGCTTGTACCTCTTGGATAATTATTGGGGTGACACCATGGTGGCATCCCCAAGCTCGAGCTTTTGTCCATTATTCATCTCATTACATCATTCTCTCTCTATACCTGAAATTTTTCCTTCATACAAAACTTCACACAATCTTCATTAGCAACATTAGTGTATTCAAAAGATAATAGACCTTTAGGCAAAGCTTTGGAACAACAAGTATTTTCACTAAAAACACAAGATATTGTAGTAACTCCTTTAAAAAGTTTAATTTATCTGAAGAAAACTCAAAAAGGAATCAATAAGAAGCAAATGCAAATAATGGCAGAAATTTGTCAAAACAGATCAGCAGGTATAAACCGATTTTTTTCGAACATCTTCTGTTACTCAAATCAAAAAGTGTTAAACTAACAAAAGTTATCTAACATACTGGGGGATTTATTCGTAAATTTTGAGATCAATCCGAGTTACAGAGCCTCCTCACGATTTTTTTTGTGGAGGACAGAAATATGTTTCAGGACATCAACTCCTCAAATCTTACTTCCCTCTCATTAGAGGTTATTGTTGGCACAAAAAGCAAAAAAAAAGATAAGGAGAGGTCATTATTGAAGTAGTAACTTCCAAGACTTAAGGAAACTCTTGGGTTATCTCCCAACAAGTACTTTTATTTAACGCCTTTAAGTTAGGCACAAGAAGCAAGAAGAATCAAGTATTTTCAAATGAAGAATTGAGATCAATACTTGCAAAGTCTTCAACTATGAGAGGAATCTCATCCAAATGAGTCTTAGAGGATCCCTTCTCATTTCTCTTTGGTTTACTACTTTCATCAAAAGGATTTTTAGAAACAATCCAATCAAAATTCTTTTCAAAGGCTTCATGCATTCCAACAAGCTTAAAGGGTATGGGTATCTTAAATTCCTCTCTAGGCTTAGTTTTATCAGAAATACCCACAACATCTACACTTGAGCCTAGCATATTGAAATGCTCAAAGATCTTTTTGGCTTCCCTAGCAACATCATGGAACTCTTTTAGTAAAGTTTCAAGAATGAATTCTCTCTTTTGAACATTCTTTTCTTTCTTTAGTTTTAGAAACAAAATTTGCATCATGGGGTTAAGGCTAACAAACCTAGCCTCCAGCATATGAACTAAAGAAGCTGCAGCAATCTCATAATTAGGAGCAAGCTCTGCTATAGATTTATCCTCAATATCCTCATGCTTGCTAACATAATTAAAAAATTCTTCAATATTATCTTTTCCAATTATGGAGCCACTACCTATTGAAAGGTTTTTCAGGGTAAACTTGGGGAGCAACATGGTGTTCTCAGTAGAGTTCATTTTAGCAAAGGTGGGCAAGCCAAAAACAGCAGCAGCAGCTAGAGCAGAAACTAACTTTTTTGTGTTTTGATTAGGGAAAGCAAACCCAAACTAAGCTAATTTTTTTGGAGTTTTTAAAAAGAGGCAACCAAAACTAAGCAAAAGAAACTAAGGAAACTAAAAAAGTAAAGATAAAGGAAGTGAAGGACTCCCCTTGTGAAGACGTCCTTAGCCTCCCTGGCAACGACGCTAGAAAACTTGTTGATGGCTCAGTTGATGTGGAGCATGTTGGGAACCCCAAGAGCAAGATGTGAAGCAGCAAAAAAGCAAGTATTCCCTCAGTAAGAAACCGAGGTTATCGAACCAGTAGGAGGAAGGAAACGTCACACAAGTGTTGCAAGCAACACGAAGACCTACACAACACAAACTCAAGACTTTGCCCCAACTAATAGTGAGGTTACCAATCTCACTGGTTGCTGTAACAAAGGATTAACTGTATGGTGTGGAAGGTGATGATGGTTTGCAGCAAGTAAACAGGTAACTGTGGAGGATGTATCAATGGTAAAGATAGGACCGGAGTCCATAGTTCACTAGAGGTGCTCTCCTTCGATAAACAACATGGCACGAAGGGTAAACAAATTACAGCAGGGCAATTGACAGGAACTGAGCAAGGAATAACAATGCAATACCAGACAAAAATATCCTATGAGATTCGGTTAGGCAATACAATAATATACATAGACCGCCATCCAACTGCATCTATGACTAGAAGTCCACCTTCAGGTTATCATCCGAACCCCCTCCAGTATTAAGTTGCAAGCAACAGACAACTGCTTTAAGCAAAGTGTGTAAGGTAAACAATCCACTTGTTCTATAAACAAGAGACCGTTGTTTTCTCCCTAGTGGCAACAACACATCTACAATCGAAGAGATTTCTGTCACTTCCCTTGGAAACTAGAGGCATGAACCCACTATCGAGCACAAATACCCCCTCTTGGAGTCACTAGCAACTACTTGGCCAAGATAGCTACTAACAACGGAGAGAATGCAAGATCACAAACAACACAGACATGATAGAATCATAAGACAAAACCATTAATCAGTCTGACATAGTAATCTCAATATCCATCGGATCCCCGCAAACACAACATGCATGATTACAAATAGATTAGATCTTGACCATGAACGAATCTCAGAAGATCTATACATGAAAGCACAAGGAGGAGATACAACCATCTAGCTACTATATGGACCCATAGTCCAAGGTGGAACTACTCACGCATCATACCGGAGAAGAAGGCCTCCGGGATGATCTCCCCTCCGGCAGGGTGCCGGGAAGAACTTCAAATCCCCCCGATCTAGGGACGATGGTGGCGGCGACTACAAATGGTTTCGTGGAGTTTTGATCGGGTGCCTAGGGTTTCTGTATCAGGGGCTTCTTATAGGCGAAGAGGCGAGGCAGGGGGGGTGCCTGGGGGGGCACACACTCCCTAGGCGCGGGCCAGGATTGGTCGCGCCTGGGGGGGGTGTGGCCACCCCGTGGCGCCCCTCCGTCTCGTCTTCTGGATTCGTGTCGCCCACGGTAAAATATTGACCATGGATTTTGTCCCGTCCAATTGCGAGAATGTTGATTTTCTGCCTTTCTGGAATAAAAAATAGAAGAAAATAGGCAACTGGCACTATGGCAACTTGTTAATAGGTTAGTTCTAGAAAACATATAAAAACTTCTCAAAGTGTAGACAAGGCAAAGCAAAGTTGATACTAAACAAGCATGGAACGTCAAAAATTATAGATACATTTCTGACGTATCAGAGGCGACCTCAACAGGGGTCGGCGGTACAGTAACACGCGGGAGGGAACAACCTCCACCACCGAGGGGCGATAGCCGACCGTATGTAGCTACAAGAGCAAACCAGACCCTCGCTGGCCTAGCCGACCCCAAATGGGCACGTGAAGCCCTGCCACCACACTGCAAGGGTGTCACTGACGCCACCAACCCTAGCGCTAGTCCCTATTCCTCCATCCCCCAGTGGATCCGCTGCCACCATAGATCCCCGCCGCCAATAGGTCGCGCCATCACCACCGTGCTCACCTGGAACATCCGGACAACCTCCGGTCTGAGGAACGCCACCTGGGACAACACCCCGAGTCACCACTTTGACGAGCCGGACACAGACACCGGGGGCCGACACATGTCAGCAGAGATGAGCAAAGGCGGACACCCATAACAGGCACAACACCTCCGTGTTGCCGATGAGTCGTGCCCTACAGAACCCGCCATGGTCTGCCGACAGCAACCAGCGCTGGGCCCATGGCCCAAGACTGGCCCCCAACCCCACACAACCAGCGAAGGGCGGACACCGTCCGTGGCCAGTTAGGCCCAGATCAGGCCCATCCTGGCCCAAATCTGGCCGACATGGCAGCCGCCTCCAACCCCTCTTCCGTCTGCCTCTACCCCACGTCCCCGTACCAAGACCACCGAGCGTCCCCGTCCCTCGTCGTCTCCACGGGAACCGTCGTCGCCCAGAGATGAGAAGAAGGCGGACATCCATGGCCCCTGCCCCCTAAGGCCGGGCGCATCACCACCACCTCGCCGCCCATCGCGCCGCAGCCCGTTGTAGCTCCGCCTCGCCATGATCCCCGGCAGGAAGACCACGCCCTGTCCTGGCGGCGCCATCCCGCGCCTGCCCCACCGAGCAGGAGACAGATGGAGCCCCGCCGCCGCGGCACCTACCGGGCTTTGCCCGGCCGTGTCCCTGGAGGCGGAGAGGGAGGAGGAAGGAGATGAAGGGGACCCAGTGGTGGGGATCTAGGGTTCCCTCCCTGTCTCCTTGCGGGGGCGGTGTGGGAGGGGTTCTGCGGTGACCCAGCATACCATTGCATGTGTAGTATACTATTGTCGTTGACATGATATCCACAGAACACCGTTCCGTAAATATCACATCCGTCAGAGTGGTACAACAGAAACATTGTGGGTCCATATTACAAAAGCACACACATTATTACTATTACAATACCAGAAGTTCCAGACTTCCAAAAGATCCAACTTACAAACCAAAATATAAGATGTTCAGCGGAAATTTAAAAGTAACAACTCCGACTAGGAGTGGGGCTCAACAGCTTATTCTATAGAGTTCATGCTGCTCGGCTCCGTTAGTTACTACTAACTAGACCATTAAGTGGACTCGTTCTCATCGACACCGTAGCGGATCTCTAGTCCACACCTTCAACTCCTCCGGATATATCAGGTTCCTCGTAGAACACGTCTTCTTGGCATTCGTCTGCATACATTGGCACGTCTTCGGGATCCTTAGAGTCTAAGCAAGGGATCAAAGGAAAGAATGAGTAACAGCGTTACCCAACAAGTTCATTATATGCAAGGTGGGAAGTTTGATGTTCTAACTACCACCTCGGATTATTAATCCTTGGCAATATGCAGTTTTTGTAAATATTTCTTCAAAGATTGATTTTATTCCGAAAAACTATGACAATCAGCCTTCACAGGTTGACCAGAACTTTCATGGAGTTCCTTTCCTGCCGCGTTCGTAGCTCCTTCCCGGAACAGGGAGTAACAAGTTACAGTTCTTACACTCTGTAGAGGTGCGTTACTTTACCCATGAGAGATCAACTCCTTGTTGCACAACGGGCGTACTTTCCCATCCACAATTCCATGACGTGGGGCCCAGTAGTTGGTCCAAGCCAATCACTGCCCCTTCGCGACCCCGCATGCCTCCTTGGTGTACACCATGCCCACAAAATGAATTACTGCAATGGTTTGTACAAACCGTTAGATGCCAGAACTATCGTGGGACGATGAGGGTTCCCACCCATATGCTGCATATCCTCTACGAATTACCAATTAATATGCACTCTACAAGGATAACAACCACGACCTGCACATCCGGCCTCATGCGAGAGGAAGAAGATACAGCTGACTTCTCTGTCCCATTCCAAATCTCATGGCTAACGCGTAATATACGGTGCTAGAATCACTGATGTCAGGATTATTAGGTCCCTATTTGGTCATCATTGTTGCAATTAGAACTCTAAGTTCTATTGCACCATTATATCACCACTTAGGATGATATGTATGATTTTCTTTGTTATTGAAAATAATATTTTCTTTCTTTTATAACATATATGATAACACACAATTTGCAAGTACTTTGATAAAGACTCTTCAAAGGACATGAGCAAGTAATGAACTTGCCTTGTGATGGCAAGGTAGTGAAGTCTGATGCTTGCACTGGACCTTGAGCTTCTAGTTCTACAAAAATATCATTATTGTCCGGTAAGGACAATATTTAAAGGAGCAAAATGATTATGCAAGTAATGTAATGCATTCTTTAATTCTATATGCATTTTCCCTATATAAGGTGCCTTTTAATAAAGCATTTATAAATATTAGCTTTTTATATTTATTGCATATATTGAATTATTTTATTTTATTTCCTTTTTATTTGAATTTTATTGATTTAATAATTCTTTTAGGAATTATTAATTATACATTAATTTTATTACTAAATATTTATTTAGTATTTTTCAAAAGTACTATGATATTAGTAAATAATGAAAGTGATTTTTATTTATTTTTTCACCTTTCAATAATTTTGTAAAATTCCATAAGGAATATTTAAATTACAAAATTCTTATAAAAAATTGAATGTCCAAAATTTGATATCTTATTTTATTTGGATAGAGGGGATTATTGTGAATCCAAATATATTTTATTTATAATTTTTGGACTATTATTTTATTTTCTATAATTTTATTGAGGTCAGGGGTATTTTGGTCTTTTCCAATTGATCAAAAGATTTATTAAATAATCTGGGCTGACCCCTTGGGCTTATTGGGACAAGGTGGCCCAATAGGGCAGGGTCAAATGACTACCCCGAAGGGTTTTGGCCCACTCTGCCTCCTCTCTCTCCCTCGATCTTATATCCTCCTCCTCTGACTCGCCCCCGTGGCCGGCGATGCCGCCACCGTCGCTTCTCGCCGTCGTCGACCGTTCTGGCCGCCGCCATGGTGCGAGTTAGGGTTGTCGACGATGCTCGTTCGTTCTATCCACTTGGATTTGACTCTGGGGCTTCCCCGTGGTCAATTCCACCCTATTCCCGAACCCTAGGGTTCGGAAAAGATGTAGTCGCCGCCGCCGCGATCCCGCCTGCGGTGGTGTGCTGGTCTCGTGCGCTGCTGCGGCCGCCGCCGTGGCAGGTGCAGGTTGCAGCGCCCCTCTGGGTGCTCCCTGTGCCGCCGCGGTTCGTCGGCCCCTCTGCTTCCTCTTCGATTCATCAGCGAGGACCTCGGGTAAGTTATCTTTGTGGTGTTTGTCTATGCTACTGCCATGATTCTCCCTGTGTATCTAGTGGCTTTCATGTCGAGTGACTATGTGATGGTTGAGTTCATCTCTGGATTAGAGTTCTTGCTCTGATTAGGGTTCATAATCCCCTGTTGATCATATCTATGATGCTTTAGATCTAGTGTTGATCATATTTGATCATGGGAAAAAAATGTTTGCTATGATTGATGATTAATAGTAGCTTTGTTGCTGATAATTTCCTGTCAGATTAATTTTAGTGGTAATCCACCATGATCCATGCTAGTGTATCAATGAAATCCTTGATTGGATTATGTTGTTGATCTAAGAGTTTACTCTACTGTCAGATTGCTTATACTGACAGTAGTTGCTTACTGCAATTATACTGTTGGCTTGTCTGAGATTATACTCACTGAATCAAATCATTGCTTGCAATGATTTCTGTGGATGTATAAATGAATTTAAGGTTGATTCCTAGCACTTGGCTTCAGGAAAATGATATGTAGTGGTTGTCCCTTTTTATCTGTGGAAGCTAAGTAAAGATTGGTTTTAGCTCATTAAGAACTTGTCCTTGTGATACCACTGTATTCTGGCATACAAGTGATTGGGTTTTTATTTCTGGGCTTAGCTTGATTATGCTTGTGATTAAAACTGATAAGATGATATGGAAGCTTTTTATTAACTTTCCTGCCTATGATGTTGGTCTGAGGCTCTAGGATGTGATTCCTAGTTAGTTGGGCAATAGTTTGTTTGAAACTTATAGATTTAGAGGTGCTACTCTCTCTCTGAGAGATGTGCCCTGGTCTGATCAAATGAAAATGATCTAAGTTGTAAAAAAATAACACTGAACCCAGTGATGTGGTCTGAGGGTTTAGTGTTTGTGGTTGAGCTTGATTTCTTATCCTTATACTTGAAATCTCTAGGATAGTTTCACCCCTCTTGGGTGCATATTGAGAGATCATTACATAAAGCAACACATGCTTTTGTTTAGATACTGATGAAAGCATGTGATGGTTTTATGAGACTCACCACAACATTTGATGTTGGTGTAGTAGATTGCTGATCTTGATCTTGGTCTGGATCTTGATCTGCTTTAACTGTGCTCCTGAGCTTGCTCTTGAGCTTGCCTGCTCCTCCTAGCTCCTGGTCTTGACCTTGCTATCCACCAGATCCATCCCCCTCCTTATGTCACCATCCTGGTGATGCTTGGGTTGATCTGGGTGGTTGGTTTGGTTGCTATTCTTGGTTAAACTGATGTTCACCCTCGTTGTGCTGGTGTGTTGTGTAGTGGAGAGATGCACTGATGTGCTTCCCCACGGCTGTGCTGTAGTTTTGTGATATTGGCTGTGCATTGTGAGGTCGACAACACACCCATTGCATGCTTGTGTGTGTGCAGCTTGTGTTCCTGCTATGCACATGTGGATAAGTTCAGAAAATTTGAACTTACTATTACCAATCTACTTTTACCCTGGCTGGTGAATTGGTCCCTTTTAGCTGTCATTTGCATTTTGGCTTGAATTTATGAAAGATGAGATCTTTCAGATTGGTGAAACTTGCCCCTTTTTAACATTTCTCAATGATGATATTGTCTAGTGCACCTCACTAACATATCTGAGAGAAATATATACTAACACTAATCTTGTTTTGTTTTCTATTTAATCTTTGTTTTGTAGGTACAAAGATAAAGATGAATATTTAGTGTAATTTTAGATATAGGATAGTTAGTAGAGATACAAATGTACTTTTCTTTATCTTTTGTAATTTTTCTTTTATAATTCTTGTAATATTTGTTTGGTTCATTTGTAATTATGATTATATATTTATTAATAAAGAATATTTTATTCTTTACTCTTGTGTGAATTGTGAAGTTTGGAATAACTTTAGTAAGTTATTCTTTGTAGTTTGTGTATGTATATAAAATGAATTTCATATACCATATTGTTTTTGGATAAGATTTAAGTTATAACACTTTTCTCTTAATTAATTTTAAGATTCAAATCTTATAACAAAATTATTTAAATTATAAAACACTTAAGTTTTAAAATCCAAACTCATTTCAAAACACACATAATTCCTTTAAGATCATATGAAAGTTTATAGCAATCCTCCTTTAAGACTAAACCTACTCTCAAAGTAAGAAAGAAACATTGATCACTCAAGGTTTTTATTTGGCGAAAATTTTACTCACATTTTCTCAAATGAATGCATGCGACAATTCATATTCCTAAATCTACCCTTCGTTAGGTCCTATATACTGGGATGTTACAGACGTCCCCCCTTAAATTAAACTTCGTCCCGAAGTTTCTGGATATGTACCTGAATAGTTCTGGATAAGATTTTCTTAAATCCTCTTCCTTCTCCCATGTGGCTTCTCTCTCAGGGTGATGTTCCCATTGTACCTTGCAATATTTGATTGCTCTGTTCCTCAATCTTTTCCAGTTTTCTTCCAGAATCTTACAGGGATTTTCAATATAAGTCAGGTCTGCTTGTAGTTCTATCTCTTGATGTGTTATTGCAGCATCAGGAACTTTGAAACATTTACGAAGTTGTGACACATGGAAAACATTATGCACTTGAGCCAATCTTGATGGTAACTCTAAAGCATAAGCTATAGTTTTGTTTTGACTCAGTATCTTGAATGGTCCAATATATCTTGGACTCAATTTCCCTTTAACTCCGAATCTTTTTACTCCTTTCATTGGACTTACTTTCAAATAGACCATATCTCCCACTTCTGGATGCCATGATCTTCGACTTTGATCCGCATAACTTTTCTGCCTGCTCTAGGCTATTTTCAATCTATCCCTGATCTTATCAATGATGTCTTGTTTCTCCTTGATATAATCTGGCGCAAATTCTTTGCTGCTACCAGGTTCATACCAACATATAGGTGATCTACACTTTCTTCCATACAGAACCTCATATGGAGCTGCCTTCAGACTACTCTGATATCTATTGTTATAAGAAAATTCTGCCAAAGGTAGGTGATCCTCCCATGTTCCTCCAAAATCTAGTGCACAAGCTCTCAACATGTCTTCTAGTATTTGATTAGTTCTTTCAGTTTGACCTCCTGTTTCAGGATGATATTCCGTGCTGAAATCTAATTTTGAACCAAGTGCTTCATGTAGTTGCTTCCAAAATGCTGAAGTAAATACTGATCCCCTGTCAGTTACGATCTTCTTGGGTACTCCATGCTTACTTCCTATCTCTTTAACATATACTTCAACTAACTTCTCGGCATTATCCTTTTGATTCACTGGAATAAAATGTGCACTCTTAGTAAGTCTGTCCACAATTACCCATATCATATCCTTCCTTTTTGGTGTCATAGGTAACCCTGTGATGAAGTCCATACCTATTTCCTCCCATTTCCATTCAGGAATTTCTAAGGGTTGTAATGGTCCTGCTGGACTTTGATGTTTAGCTTTCACCTTTTGACAAGTATGGCATTCAGATACATATTTAGAAATATCCCTTTTCATGTTATTCCACCAGAATAGTTCTTTCAAATCCATATACATCTTGGTACTCCCTAGATGTACAGAATAGGGTGTATCATGTGCTTCTTTGAGTATGACATTTCTGATCTCAGTCACATCTGGAACACATAGACGATCTTGGAACCATAAAGATCCATAATCTCCAAGGCGAAAAACTGATTTTTGCCCTTGAGATATCCTCCGAATTTCCTCATCAATAAAAGGATCTTCTTCTTGACGTCTAAAAATTTCTTGCTTAAGATCACTTTCCTGCTCTGCAACTACCTGCATAGTCGCTAATCCTCCAAGAACCTCTGTTCTGATGAGTTAAAGTTCTAACCTTTCCAAGTTGCTTTCCCTGGGGTGTAATTGATTGTTAAATCATAATCCTTGATTAATTCCAACTAACGCTTCTGTCTCATGTTTAATTCCTTTTGAGTGAAGAAATACTTGAGACTTTTATGGTCAGTGTATAACTCACATCTGGCTCCATAAAGAAAATGCCTCCATCCTTTCGGCGCAAAGACTACTGCTGCTAACTCTAAATCATGAGTTGGATAGTTGACTTCATGTGGTTTAAATTGTCTTGAACCATAAGCAATCACTTTCCGATATTGCATTAATACACAACCCAAAACTTCTTTAGATGCATCACAATATACAGTGAAATCCTTCCCTGATTCAGGAACTGCTAAGATTGGAGTTGTGGTTAATCTAGTCTTCAACTCTTGGAAACTTGCTTCACACTTCTCATCCCACTTGAATGGTGTATTCTTTCTTAATAATTTGGTCATTGGTCCGGCTATTTTGGAGAAACCTTCAATGAATCTCCAATAATAACCAGCCATTCCTAAGAAACCTCGAATTTGTTTCACATTGGTCGGTGCAGTCCACTCTAGTACCGACCGAACTTTAGATGGATTCACAGCAATCCCATACTTACTGATCACATGACCGAGGAATTCTAACTCATCTAACCAGAACTCACACTTACTGAACTTAGCATAAAGCTTATGTTCTCTTAAAGACTGCAATGTTATTCTCAAATGGTCAGCATGCTATTCCTTATCCTTGGAATATATCAGAATATCATCAATAAAGACTATGACAAACTTATCCAAATATGGCATGAAGATCTTGTTCATCGGATTCATAAATATTGCCGGTGCATTGGTCAAACCAAATGGTACTACCAGATACTCATGGTGTCCATATCTTGAGACAAATGTTGTTTTTGGAACATCTTCCGGCTTTATTTTTATTTGATGGTATCCAGATCTTAAATCGATCTTTGATAATACTCCAGCTCCTTTCACTTGATCAAACAAATCTTGAATTCTTGGTAAAGGATACTTATTCTTGATTGTCACATTGTTCAGGTTTCTATAATCACCAGACATCCGTCTTCCGCCATCTCTCTTATCCACAAAGATTACCGGTGTTCCCCATGGAGATATACTTTCCTGTATAAATCCTTTTCTTGCTAACTCATCAATTTTCTCCTTGAGTTCTTTCAACTCTTTGGGTCCCATTTTATAGGGTGCTTGAGCTATTGGTGTTGTACCAGGTATTAGGTCAATTGTGAACTCTATCTCCCGGTCTGGTGGTATTCCTGGTAATTCCGTTGGGAAAACATCTTGGAATTCATTAACTACAGGAATTTCTTCTAATTTAACTTCCTTCAGTGAATTCAACTGCAGATCCACCATGATATGACTGTGTTTATTTGCCTGGTAAACTATCCTTGCTCCACTTGGAGTTTTCATTGAGACAGTTTTCTCCTCACAATTAATCTGAGCTTCGTGTTCCATCATCCAATCCATCCCCAGCACTACTGCAATTCCCTTCAAAGGAATCACATAAAGGTCTGCGAAATATGTACAACCACAGATTGAGATAACCTAATCTTGTTTTATGTGGCGTACGATCACATTCCCTCCTGCCGTAACTACGATCATAGGGCGTTCTAACGTTGCCCTTCTAATCCCGAACTTATCACAGAATTCTTCATAAATGAATGAAGTAGTTGCACCAGTATCAAATAGAACTTTGTCAGGATTGGTAAGGATATTGAGCGTACCTATTACTGCATGCTCTGAATTATCCACCTCCTCGAGGGTTGCACAGTTCAGTTTTCCGGTAGGTTGGTTTCTTTTGCCATTGTTGTTCTGGCCATTGTTTCCTCCTTTATTGGGCTGTCCATTTCCTCCACTGGCTGGTCCTCCTCCCTTGGTAGGACATCCTCCCGGTGGTTTGCTCGGACAATCTGGCTTGATATGCCCCTTCTGACAACAACCATAACAGATCACTACATGCTTTTTGCACTCCCTCTGGAAATGCCCTGGAATTCCACAGTTGTTACAGATAACATTCCTCCTTGGATTAGATTGATTTCCACCATTTCCCTTGTTATTGTTATTGTTGTTGTTGCCATAATTTCTATTCCGAGGTTTAAACTCCAGGTTAGCTTTAGGTTTGCTTGCCTGAATTCTCTTGGTTTCCTTCTTGGCTCTCTTCCTCCGATCCTATTGGACATTCTTATAGTCATGTTCAAAAGTAATGGCTGCATCCAACAACTACTGATAAGTTTGCTTATTGGCTAACCTTAGCTGCATCTTCACCAATGGATTCAATCCACGCAAGAAACGCTTCTTCCGCTTCTCTTCGGTGTTGACATCCTCCTCAGCATAACGAGATAGTTGGCTAAACTCCCGGATGTACTTCATGACACTAGTATATCCTTGCTGAAGCTCCTCAAATTCTCTCCGCTTCAACTCCATGACACTTTCCGGAACATGATATTCACGGAATCTCTGCTTGAACTCCTCCCAGGTAAACTCCCTTCCTGGTTGTTGCATGGCTAACTGATTTTCCCACCAAGATGCTGCAGGACCAGTCAGTAGATGAGTTGCATACCTCAATTTTTTTCTCATCATTGCAACCTACAGTTTTTAGCTTCCTTTCAGTATCTGCTAGCCAATCTTCTGCATCCATTGGTTCAGGAGCTGATGCAAAAGGTAACGGTCTTGCATTCTGGAAATCAGATAGACTCACTCCTCCTCCTTCAGGTGCCCTCTGATTTGCTTGCCCCAGCAACTCTTCCATGAACTTGTTCTGGTTCTCTTGCATCATTTGCATGCATTGCATAAAGTTCTGCTCCATTAACGGCCTCATTGGTGGTGGTGGTGGTAATGTGCCTTGATTTGCTATATCGGCATCGACCTTTTCCTTGGCCTCATGCTCCATCCGCTGCTGCTCAGTTTCCATTTCTACACCCGTATCCATGACCCCCTAGTCCTGCAACATAAATCGAATACTCATAATTACATCATGCACATGTGTTCTGAGCTCGACTTTACGCGCAGAACTAGTCACACAATGAAGATCCAAAAAAAATCCAAATATGCATTTCACACATTATACATAATATCATAATGATACAAAGTTCTTACAACATATACCATATAGGTATATTCACAAAACTACCGTATTCATCTCACTACCTTATTCCTTGGAGTACAATACACAGTTCTTGATAGTACTAATTAGTTGTCTCCTTCTAGTAGTAACTACACTCATCATACATGCCTGATTTCCAACCGTGATGACGTGTTGTCCGTCGCACAGTTTGTGGAACAAATGGCCTTCCAGAAGGAACATACTCTGTATATGAAGTATCAGGACTTGGGTCATTACTCAACCTGAGCGCATCGACTCCCTCCAGCTCAGCTGAAAAGTCTTTAGAAACATATTCAACATTATCTCCAGCCTGCATCTCCTGAGCTACATTCCTTGAGTTATCAACAGAATACACAGATCCTGCTGCTTCCCAGGTGCTCTTGTGGACAAGATAATCGAATACTGGATAATGTATATTCCCTGGGTTTTGAGAACATGTTGATGATTCAAACACTCTCTCCTCAGGATCCTCTTCTTCATCCTGATCATCTATTGACATGGTATTTATACTCCTGTTATTAAGATTCATTCTTGCACCCATCCAACTGGATTGTCCAACATTTCTTTTAGAACCATCTGTGGATATCTGGTGTTCATGAGATCCATCATATGATACCATCCTCCAACCATCTGAATTCTCAATAGGAAGTTCTGAGTCAGAACCATCCTCTGAGCCCTGTGGTACTGCATACCGCATATCGATAGTACGATCATGTGTAGGTTCAGGTCTTGGTGAATAAGGATATGGTGTAAAAGATTCCGGATCTATCGGTATATCTTTAAAAATAGGTATTGCACTACTACCTGCTTCTTTCTCTAGCTGGAATGCTAACTGCTTCCTCCTTTCCGGATCAGTTAGATCCTCTAGCATGTCATTTTTGTCTTCGACAATCACTTGATGAGTCTTATAAAAAGACGCAACGAGTGTCTGGTATCTATCCATAAACTTGGAAGGTAACTTAGGATGCTTCTTAACCAAAGTAAGATGATCCGGTATAGGCTCCGAGTCTATAGAATCATGAGGTATCACAGAGAATGTGCTACCTTCTAACTCCTTAGTTTTCTGCTCCCGGATATTAGCTATCGCCTCCACAACAGCAACATGATAGGCTGCTAAATGACTCCTACCTTCTCCTATGGGTAGATCGTGATATAATCCAAGCTTCTCTGGAAGTTGGATACTCACATGATACTTGGATAACATTCGGCCATCAAGGTAAGTGATAGTGTTCACTGGGATTCTAGTGGGACAATTAAAGAGCTTTAAAAGTTGACTAAGTTGGTCTGTAAATGATCCTTGATAATCATCAAGAGTCTCCTCTTTCCTTACCAAAGTATGTTTTGGAAACTTTGGTGCAATTTCTCTGTAGAACAGAAAAATAATTTTAATTAGTATCCAATGATATATTGCATCATAACAAAGAATTATCGCACTAAAATATATAACAAAATATTATCATTTGAATACCCATTATATTACTTTTAGAGAATTCTTTATCGTTGCTAGCTCTCCTACAGGTAATACCCTTTACTAGGTTTCCAACCTAAGGTCAAAGCAATTTGCTCTGATACCAACTGCGGTGACCCAGCATACCACTGCATGTGTAGTACACTATAGTCGTTGACATGATATCCACAGAACACCGTTCCATAAATATCACATCCCTCAGAGTGGTACAACAGAAACATTGCGGGTCCATATTACAAAAGTACACACATTATTACTATTACAATACCGGAAGTTCCAGACTTCCAAAAGATCCAACTTTCAAACCAAAATATAAGATGTTCAACGGAAATTTAAAAGAAACAACTCCGACTAGGAGTGGGGCTCAACAGCTTATTCTATAGAGTTCATGATGCTCGGCTCCGTTAGTTACTACTAACTAGACCATTAAGTGGACTCATTCTCATCGACACCATAGCGGATCTCATAGTCCACACCTTCAACTCCTCCGGATAGATCAGGTTCCTCGTAGAACACGTCTTCTTGGCATTCGGCTGCATACATTGGCATGTCTTCGGGATCCTCAGAGTCTAAGAAAGGGATCAAAGGAAAGAATGAGTAACAGCGTTACCCAGCAAGTTCATTATATGCAAGGTGGGAAGTTTGATGCTCTAACTACCACCTCGGATTATAAATCCTTGGCACTATGCAGTTTTTGTAAATCTTTCTTCAAAGATTGATTTTATTCCGAAAAACTATGACAATCAGCCTTCACAGGTTGACTAGAACATTCATGGAGTTCCTTTCCTTCCGCGTTCGTAGCTCCTTCCCAGAACAGGGAGTAACAAGTTACAGTTCTTATACTCTGCAGAGGTGCGTTACTTTACCCATGAGAGATCAACTCCTTGTTGCACAACCGGGCGTACTTTCCCGTCCACAATTCCATGATGTGGGGCCTAGTAGTTGGTCCAAGCCAATCACCGCCCCCTTCGCGACCGTGCATGCCTCCTTGGTGTACTCCATGCCCACATAATGAATTACGGCTATGGTTTGTACAAACCGTTAGATGCCAGAACTATCGTGGGACAATGAGGGTTCCCACCCATATGCTGCATATCCTCTACGAATTACCAATTAATATGCACGCTACGAGGATAACAACCACGACCTACACATTTGGCTTCATGCGATAGGAAGAAGATATAACTGACTTCTCTGTCCCATTCCAAATCTCATGGCTAACGCGTAATATACGGTGCTAGAATCACTGATGTTAGGGTTATTAGGTCCCTATTTGGTCATCATTGTTGCAATTAGAACTCTAAGTTCTATTGCTCCATTATATCACCACCTAGGATGATATGTATGATTTTCTTTGTTATTGAAAATAATATTTTCCTTCTTTTATAGCATATATGATAACACACAATTTGCAAGTACTTTGATAAAGACTCTTCAAAGGACATGAACAAGTGATGAACTTGCCTTGTGATGGCAAGGTAGTGAAGTCTGATGCTTGCACTGGACCTTGAGCTTCTAGTTCTACAAAAACATCATTATTGTTCGGTAAGGACAATATTTAAAGAAGCAAAATGATTATGCAAGTAATGTAATGCATTCTTTAATTCTATATGCATTTTCCCTATATAAGGTGCCTTTTAATAAAGCATTTATAAATATTAGCTTTTTATATTTATTGCATATATTGAATTATTTTATTTTATTTCCTTTTTATTTGAATTTTAGTGATTTAATAATTCTTTTAGGAATTATTAATTATACATTAATTTTATCACTAAATATTTATTTAGTATTTTTTGAAAATACTATGATATTAGTAAATAATGAAAGTGATTTTTATTTATTTTTATCACCTTTCAATACTTTTGTAAAATTCCATAAGGAATATTTAAATTACAAAATTCTTATAAAAATTGAATTTCCAAAATTTGATATCTTATTTTATTTGGATAGAGGGGATTATTGTGAATCCAAAAATATTTTATTTATAATTTTTGGACTATTATTTTATTTTCTATAATTTTATTGAGGTCAGGGGTATTTTGGTCTTTTTGATCAAAAGATTTATTAAATAATCTGGGATGACCCCTTGGGCTTATTGGGCCAAGGTGGTCCAATAGGGCAGGGTCAAATGACTACCCCGAAGGGTTTTGGCCCACCCAGCCCACTCTGCCTCCTCTCTCCCTCGACCTTATCTCCTCCTCCTCTGACTCGCCCCCGTGGCCGGCGATGCCGCCACCGTCGCTTCTCGCCGTCGTCGGCCGTTCTGGCCGCCGCCATGGTGCGAGTTGGGGTTATCGACGACGCTCGTTCATTCTATCCACTTGGATTTGACTCTACGGCTTCCCCGTGGTCAGTTCCACCCTATTCCCGAACCCTAGGGTTCAGAAAAGATGTTGTCGCCGCCGTCGCGGTCCCGCCTGTGGTGGTGTGCTGGTCTCGTGCGCTGCTGCGGCCGCCGCCGTGGCAGGTGCAGGTTGCAGCACCCCTCTGGGTGCTCCCTGTGCCGCCGTGGTTCGTCGGCCCCTCTGCTTCCTCTTCGATTCATCAGCGAGGACCTCGGGTAAGTTATCTTTGTGGTGTTTGTCCATGCTACTACCATGATTCTCCCTATGTATCTAGTGGCTTTCATGTCAAGTGACTATGTGCTGGTTGAGTTCATCTCTAGATTAGATGTCTTGCTCTGATTAGGGTTCATAATCCCCTGTTGATCATATCTATGATGCTTTAGATCTAGTGTTGATCATATTTGATCATGGGAAAAGATTGTTTGCTATGATTGATGATTAATAGTAGCTTTGTTGCTGATAATTTCCTGTCAGATTAATTTTAGTGGTAATCCACAATGATCCATGCTAGTGTATCAATGAAATCCTTGATTGGATTATGTTGTTGATCTAAGAGTTTACTCTACTGTCAGATTGCTTATACTGACAGTAGTTGCTTACTGCAATTATACTGTTGGCTTGTCTGAGATTATACTCACTGAATCAAATCATTGCTTGCAATGATTTCTGTGGATGTATAAATGAATATAAGGTTGATTCCTGGCACTTGGCTTCAGGAAAATGATATGTAGTGGTTGTCCCTTTTTATCTGTGGAAGCTATGTAAATATTGGTTTTATCTCATTAAGAACTTGTCCTTGTGATACCACTGTATTCTGGCACACAAGTGATTGGGTTTTTATTTCTGGGCTTAGCTTGATTATGCTTGTGATTAAATCTGATAAGATGATATGGAAGCTTTTTATTAACTTTCCTGGCTATGATGTTGGTCTGAGGCTCTAGGATGTGATTCCTAGTTAGTTGGGTAATAGTTTGTTTAAAACTTATAGATTTAGAGGTGCTACTCTCTCTCTCTCTCTAAGAGATGTGCCCTGGTCTGATCAAATGAAAATGATCTAAGTTGTAAAAAAATAACACTGAACCCAGTGATGTTGGTCTGAGGGTTTAGTGTTTGTGGTTGAGCTTGATTTCTTATCCTTATACTTGAAATATCTAGGATAGATTCACCCCTCTTGGGTGCATATTGAGAGATCATTACATAAAGCAACACATGCTTTTGTTTAGATATTCTGATGAAAGCATGTGATGGTTTTATGAGACTCACCACAAGATTTGATGTTGGTGTAGTAGATTGTTGATCTTGATCTTGGTATGGATCTTGATCTGCTTTAACTGTGCTTCTGAGCTTGCTCTTGAGTTTGCCTGCTCATCCTACCTCCTGGTCTTGACCTTGCTATCCACCAGATCCATCCCCCTCCTTATGTCACCATCCTGGTGATGCTTGGGTTGATCTGGGTGGTTGGTTTGGTTGCTGTTCTTGGTTAAACTGCTGTTCACCCTGTCTGTGCTGGTGTTCTTTTTGAGAGAACATGCGCTTTATTGATCAAACAACATCATTACAAAGAGTTCTCCGGATATGCTCCGGAATAGAATGAAAAATAGAACTCGAAGACCTATCCTTACAGGATCTAGCTAAAATATGCGCCGCCTCATTCAGAGTACGCTTCACATGAACGAAAGATGCCGAAGAGAAATCAAGAACCAACCTTCTGATATCAGCAACCAGAACCCCCACCGGTGATCTATCCATATTGGATGATAAAAGGCGTTGCACTAGGGATAAGCAGTCCGAGACAAAGATCACTTTCCCGAAACCCTCTTCTCGTGCCAAAGTAATAGCACGTCGGAGGGCTAAAGCCTCAGCATACTCAGGATCTGCAAGGATATCGAGATGTTCCTTGCAAGCCACCAGGAACTCTCCACGGTGATTCCGAGCCACCACTCTAGCCCCCATGCATTTCGATTCTTCAAAGATAGACGCATCCGAGTTAACAAGGACTGTGTCCGGCGGCGGTGGTGTCCATTTAGGAGCTGAGAGACTGGACTCACACCTTTGCGTAGACATAGGTTTAACCAAGTGCGTTCTAATCAGATCAATGTAGGCTAAGATCTTCCCTCCAGTTCGGCTGGGGTTTGGACGTAGCTCTGAATTCCGAGACTCATTGCGTGCCTCCCAAATGTGCCAAAAGCCCACAACCAAAGTAATAGTTTGAAGATCAGATGAACGGGACAAGAAGTCGAACAACCATGACTTGCCTGAAAATAATCTCTTCCTGTACAGATGGAGGTGGACATGATTTTTGACTTCCCGCCAAACTACTCGTGCAAACTAACAGAACATCAACGAATGTTCAATGTCTTCCGAGCGCCCACAGAAAGTACAGCTACCGTCTGCAGGAATCTGGCGTCGGAGAAGCTGAGCTCCACTGGGCAAGCAATTATGCGCAAAGCGCCATAGATGAATCTTCATTTTCCCGGGCACCTGGATTTTCCAGATCGCCTTCCATTCTTTCTCCCTTGCCGCCTGGTGAGAATTCAAGCCCCTACCCATGCCACTCTGTTTTATGAAGAATTTGTTGGAGCGAGCAAAGGTGTAGGGTGATCGGACAGAGAAAACACCATGTTTTGTAAAAGGCCAGCGTGCAAAATCACCCCCATGTGGCGAGATATTGGCACCTTCAGGATTTGACCCGCCGCAACCTCACAAAAGAAAGCAGACACACTCTCATGGATCCATGTCCCAGCTTCCTCATCGATCAGGCAACTGACAGTAGCAGATTCAGGGATAGGTGAGGTCGTTTTAAGCACACCCAGCCGGAAATTTGGATCCCACCAATCTCCAAGGATCTTCACTGTCTTGCCATCGCCAATACCCCAAGTGAAACCCTGTTTAAGGAGATCACGGCCAAATAAGATACTCCTCCAAGTGAAGGACGAGGATCGAGGTCGAGCAGCATTCCAAAAATCTGTGTTAGGGTAATATCTTCCTTTAAGCACCCGAGCACATAGAGAATCAGGATCTGTCAAAAGTCGCCAGCCTTGCTTGGCAAGCATTGCCTGGTTGAAGAGGGCTAGGTCGCGGAAGCCCACGCCCCCTAGAGATTTAGGAGTAGACAACCAATCCCACGATCTCCAGTGCATCTTTCGCTTTCCATTTTCCAAGCCCCACCATCTATTGGCAATAATGGATTTCATCTTGTCGCACGTTGCGAGGGGAAGTTGAAAGCAACTCATTACATAGGTTGGAATAGCTTGGATCACTGATTTGAGAAGAGACTCATTACCCGCTCTAGACAAAGGACGGTCAGATAATCCATTGATGTATTTCCAGATCTTATTATAAAGAAAGTTGAAAGTGGATTGCAGGGATCGCTTGACGTGGGTAGGCATGCCCAGATAGAAATCCTCCAATACCTCACTCTGAACTCCCAGGATAGCTTTCACATTTACCTTTAGCTGATCATCACAGTGACTCCCGAAGAACACTGATGATTTCTCAAGATTAATTTTTTGGCCCGAGCCATCAAAATAAATCTTGAGTATCTCCTTCAGAGTATCCACACTCCTACCATCGCTCCTTGAAAAGAAATGCTGTCATCTGCAAACAATAAGTGGGAAATCGGGGAACCAAGTCGACCATTGCGTATTCCTTGGAGCTCATTTCGGCCCTCCCTCTGTTGCAACAAACATGACAGACCTTCCGTGCAAAGGAGAAATAAATAAGGACTAATAGGATCTCCTTGCCGTATACCCCTGGATGGAACAACATGATCTGTTAATTCCCCATTGACACGAACGGCATAGCGCACACAAGTGACACATCTCATCACCGACTGGATCCAAGAAGGATCAAAACCCAGCTTGCATAAGCATCCGTGGAGGTAATTCCATTCCACCCTATCATACGCCTTCATCATATCAATCTTGAGGGCGAAGAACGGTTTCTTGGATCGCTGGTTATGCATTGTCTGCAAGCACTCATAGGAAATCAAAGCGTTATCAGTAATCAACCTGCCCGAGAAGAAAGCACTTTGTTGTTCTGAAATAACCGTCGGCAGAAGCACCTTCAGCCGATTTGCCAAAACCTTAGAGGCGATCTTGTATAGAACATTGCACAAACTAATAGGGCGGAAGTTTTTTAGAAGCTTCGGCTTGGCAACCTTGGGGATGAGGACCACAATCGAGTCACAAAATCCATCCAGAATCTCACCTCCATTTAGGAAGCTTCTCACTGCAATACATATTTCAGTTTTGAAAAATTCCCAATGAGTCTGATAGAACAGAGCCGGAAAACCATCCGGTCCAGGGGCCTTAGTTGGCTCTATCTGAAAAAGTGCTGCTTCAATCTCAATATCAGTATAAGGCTTGCAAAGATCAGAGTTCATGTCTGCCGTCACCTTAACGGGAATTGAATCTAGCACTGTATCCACAGAAACACAAGGTTCAGACGTAAAGAGCTGCTCATAGAAATTATGAACCATACCTTTAATTCCACCTTGGTCTTCACATTTAGAACCATCCCCCGAATAAGAACATCAATCTTGTTAGCGCGTCTTCGTGAGGATGCCTTAGCATGAAAGAAAGCTGTGTTACGATCTCCCTCTTTCAGCCAGTCCACTCTAGATCGTTGTCGGGCCATGACCTCTTCGCATTCAAATAATTCACACAGTTTAGTCTCGAGGTCGCGCTCTTTCTTGACAGTCATATCCGAGAGAGGTTGGCCACGGAGGTAAAACAACTGGCACTCCAGCTGTTGGATTTTCTTCCGAACCGACCCAAAGGCAGCTCGACTCCAGTCCTTCAGTGTGGTTGCCATACGTCCCAGATTTGACCACGTCGAGTGCAGAGAGTGAGCACCCACGCAGCCAGCAGTCCAAGACGACTCCAAAACCTCGGTGTAGTCCGGCGCTCGACGCCACATAGCCTCGTACCTAAAGGTCTGTGAGACAGGCCGATGGACACCCCGCCTCTGATCCTGATGAAGCAAGATCAAGATGGCGTAGTGATCCGAGGAGGTGGCACTGACATTGTCCACCGCACACCCTGGGAACATCTGAGAGAACTCGTCGTTGGCCACAGCCCTATCCAGGCGCACCTTGACACAGTGATTAGCATCCTGTCGATTCGTCCAGGTAAATTTTGGAGCCTCAAAACCCAAGTCGGTCAAACCACAGTCCAAAAGACAGTCCTGAAAAGCGGAGATCTGCGATTGAGTACGATCTCTAGGACCCACATGTTCATCCTGACTTAACACTTCATTAAAATCACCACAGCACAACCAGGGTCCAGTCCAGGCTGTCCGAATAGAGCGAAGAGAATCCCAAAACACATGACGGATATCGCGTTTGGGCTCCCCATATACAAAGGTCGTCCTCCACATCTCTCCAACTTCCGGTGTAATTAGAACGTCGATGCACCGATCATTAAAACCCTGAGCGGAGACAGACACAGAAGACAACCAAAACAGACCGAGGCCACCACTTAAACCATTATTGCTCACCGCAAAACAGCCAGAATAGCCCAAAGACCACATGAAGCTCCTAACCCGAGCATCCTTCATCTTCGTCTCTGAAAGGAAGAGAAGGGTGGGACGATGAACTTTCACTAACCAGCGAAGTTCGCCAACTGTCGCGTCCGATCCCAAACCGCGACAGTTCCAACAGAGTAGACTCATTGCGTGTGACGGGCCTGCTCAACAGGTCCCGTCTGATCCGCCGATCCGAGGGAAGCCGCCTCCCTCCTTATCTTCTTATTCGAGTCAGAGTTCAGCTCGCTCTCAACACCACCCTCCTTAGACAGAGTCACTGCCCTAGGGGCCATCAACAGAAGCTGAGGAGGCGTAAACCTAGTCGGAGATGAAGCCTCCTTTGGGTGGTAAGCTTTCTGGCCCTTGTGTTTCTGTCCCGCCAAAGCAGCCCCCACCTGATCAACACCTACATCCTTACCAGAACCTTTGCCGGTACTCGTCTTAGCACGTCTACTCATGTTATTCTGCTTAATTGGCGAGTTGACCTCACCACCAGTATCCGCTCTATTCCGGGTGTTGCTTGCAGCGTTGACAGTATATCCTGATGGCTCGGTCCCTCCTTCGCAGGGAAACCCTGGCTAGCCGGCACAGAGCTGCTAGAAGACCATGCACTTTGTGCTTTCTTTCTGCGATCATCTGGAGCACACAGGCGTTCTGCCGCATAGGGCAGGAGGCCTGCCTCATCCCTTTCTCCAGGGTTGTTGCATTCAGTTGAGCCATGCCCAAGTATCCCACAAGAGAAACAATAGCGTGGCAGATTCTCGTACTGCACCTCAAACCAGTCTGTCGCCTTCCGGCGACTAGAGTAGACCATGGCTCCCCGCAGCAGCGGTTTACCAACATTCACCTCAATGCGTACACGCATAAAGCTGCCCCATCACCGACCAGAGCCATCACAGTCCACCTTAGGGACACTTCCCTCAATGCCGAGAGAACTGGAAATCGCTTTTCCCCACTTTTCATGCATATAGCCGAAAGGGAGATTCATAATACGAGCCCAGACTTTGAGCCTGTCAAAAACCATCTCTTGTGGCCTAAGATCAGTATTCAGTTTCTACAAGAGGACTGCCTGCTTGCCAACAACCCATGGGGGTCCTTCGAGAACTCGATCCATGTCAAATTTGGATCCAAACTCCGCAACAAACAAGTTATTACCAGCAGGATTCAGGAGTAGACCTCTCGGGTTACCCCAAGCGGGCCACAACGCCGCCCCGATAGTGCCGATGTGAAGGATGGATGGAGACAGAACCTTGCCGACTAGGGTCCACTCCAAGTACACCAAGGCGACGTCCCCCCCCGTCATCCAGAACCACCGCCGCTGCCTCCGCAGCCGTAAGACATAGCTTCCCCATCATCTCGGCGACCTGCTCCTCAGATCCAGATGTCGCCGTCACCGGAGGGGGAACAAGACCACCGTTCTTCCCAGATCCCTCCCCTACCCTAGTAGTAGGAGGGACAATCTTGCCTTTGCCCGTCATCACCGTCGAGCCTGTCATCGTCGTTCTCACCAGTACCGTCTAGCCGGCCAAGGGCGGGTAGCGCTCTGCGAGTGCCCCTTGATCGCCCAGAGTCAGCGCAGAAAACCGAGAGAGAACGACTAGAGCACGCGTACGACATGGGAGGGGCACCAGAGAGAGAATCCGTGCTCGCGAGCGAGTCTCAGACGGAGAATCCAACCCTAGGAGTGGGCGATCGCAATAGGAGCGCCAAACCTAGGAGAGAGAAACAAATGTTGTATCTCCTCCTTCGTTTTGTGCTGGTGTGTTGTGTAGTGGAGAGATGCACTGATGTGCTTCCCCACGGCGGTGTTGTGGTTTTGTGATATTAGATGTGCATTGTGAGGTCGACAGCACACCCATTGCATGCTTGTGTGTGTGCAGTTTGTGTGCCTGCTATGCACATGTGGATAAGTTCAAAAAATTGAACTTACTATTACCAATCTACTTTTACCCTGGCTGGTGAATTGGTCCCTTTTAGCTGTCATTTGCATTTTGGCTTGAATTTATGAAAGATGAGATCTTTCAGATTGGTGAAACTTGCCCCTTTTTAACATTTCTCAATGATGAGATTGTCAAGTGCACCTCACTGACATATCTGAGAGAAATATATACTAACACTAATCTTGTTTTGTTTTCTATTTAATCTTTGTTTTGCAGGTACAAAGATAAAGATGAAGATTTAGTGTAGTTTTAGATATAGAATAGTTAGTAGAGATACAAATGTACTTTTCTTAATCTTTTGTATTTTTTCTTTTATAATTCTTGTAATCTTTGTTTGGTTCATTTGTAATAAAGATTATATATTTATTAATAAAGAATATTTTATTCTTTACTCTTGTGTGAATTGTGAAGTTTGGAATAACTTCAGTAAGTTATTCTTTGTAGTTTGTGTATGTATATAAAACGAATTTCATATACCATATTGTTTTTTGATAAGATTTAAGTTATACTACTTGTATCTTAATTAATTTTAAGATTCAAATCTTATAACAAAATTATTTAAATTATAAAACACTTAAGTTTTAAAATCCAAACTCATTTCAAAACACACATAATTCCTTTAAGATCATATGAAAGTTTATAGCAATCCTCCTTTAAGACTAAACCTACTCTCAAAGTAAGACAGAAACATTGATCACTCAAGATTTTTATTTGGCAAAAATTTTACTCACATTTTCTCAAATGAATGCATGCAACAATTCATATTCCTAAATCTATCCTTCGTTAGGTCCTATATCCTGGGATGTTACAGGTTCGGTCTTTTTTCGAGTCCCAAATAGATAGAACGGTGGTTGCGAGGTGGCAGCACGGTTGTGCACCTCAGCTAGCTAGGATCTAGTCCTTCATTCCCACGATCACGACGCGGGAGGACTTTATCTCACGCCGTACCTTCTGCATCACCTTGCGGTTCATGACAAGTTTTTCGCTTGTTTGCAGTTACCATCTTCGCTTCCTCAGCACAGTGCCTCGTCCGGAAGTTTTCAAGTTTAATCTGTACGTTACGTGTTAGAGGTCGCTGTTACGATCGATCAGAGTTGCATGCAAGAAATATCTACTGGGCTACTATATCTAATAAAAAGGACACCGGCAAAATATCTTCCTTTTCCTTGAGAACGACACCAAAATATTTTTTCTAAATGCACGCCCTTCATTCCGGGCGGGAAACTTTAACGAAAGAGGTCCGTGTTTCCGCTCATCACGAAGGTGATAGCATCGTCCGGTCATCACGGTGAAAAATGAACATGAGGTAGAACAACGCGCGTGAGAAATGACACCTGATCCTTGCATCAGGCACTGCTGGAAGTCTACTTGGCAGAAACTTAAGAGTCACGCTTACTTGCCGACGTTGATTAAGATAGAAACAACTAGGAGAGGACAACGTTTTTGAACCTAACTACGACCATTTGATCAAACACTAGTAAGTACAAGAGTTGGTTCGAACAGCAAAATATGTAGTAGAGGGATACAACCGAATGTGTTCATCATCTATACATTTTGTAGTCTTGTACGAGCTGATATGATGGCCAAATACAATCTCTCTCTCTCTTTTTTGTGGAGGGTTGACTACACGGCCTATTCACAATCATAATCCGATTGAGCCAGTTTCTTAATTAACATGCATGCCGACAAAGGGATACTAATTAGTATATTCTTGTCGCCCACTCGCCCTCCCCTGTACTAGTTCTGACTTGGATTCGCGCGGTCTCTGATTCTCCATGCAGTGTATATGTACGTTATCCAATTTGTAGTTTAGGCCGCGAAAAACATTGCTAATTGACCAGCATGATAGTACTTAACCGTATCGTGGATATAGAACTTTCCTGCCAGCTCATCTGGTCGACGTTCATTTATGCTGACCTTTTGATGCCGATCGGGACCGCTCCATGCCCACGTCGTCTTCTTTTTCTCTCGAGATATTTTGGCCTTTGTGCTTTGAGGTCGTGGATTATACAGTGTTATCTGCAAACATCGTTCTCTTTAGAATTCAAAATGCAAGCACGCTGATGCATGCCTGAATTTTAAAAAATACATGAGGATGACTGATCCGTCCAGGATGACCCCTTAAGGATGCCAGTGATAATGCGACTTTTTATTTCTCGTACGATGACGATATACTGAATAACAAATGATGTCGGCGGACCGCAGATCGTTGGTGGACTAATGATGAAGGCCAAAATAATAGCCGAACAAACCACGAAACTGCCTCCGTCTTCAGCTGTTTGAGGGGTTTAGATTGCGGTCGGCCGCTGGTTGTGACTTAATTATGCGTGCTTGGGGTGGCGTCAGGCTATCATCTTGCTGAGTTTGTCCTAAAGTCTTCGTGTCACCGTGCCGTTGCTTATCGTGTTTGGCTTCGGGATCTGAAGGTAGAGTGGCGGTTTCTTCTGGATGCTGAAACCAACTAGGCAAATGAAAAGAAGTCAAGAGCTATTCAAGGCTCTGCTTTGAAGAATTTGAACGTATGGGTCATATTCCCAAGGATTTTGTGCGAGGAGTAAGGCTCTGTTCTAAGAGTGGAGTTCACCAATCATTTGAGATATTTTGGGAACAAATCCATGAGGGCTTTAACAAGTCCAAAATAAGTGGAAGAGTTAGATCCGTAGCATCACTCATGAATAGGTGACACGTTCTTGTTATGTGTTCTTAGTGCAAACTAGAACACTATGATTTGTGTGGTTATGCTATCGGGTTGTATGACTAAACCTATCAGTTTGTATGCACTATGCCATCGGTTTTGCGCACTATGAATCTTATGATTATGTATTTATGTATTGAACTGCAATAATTGTTTTGAGAACTATTTTTTGGGAGTTAAGTTTGGGGGATCGGTTCAGAACCATTTTTTAGTGGAGCAAATATGGATTTAAACAATAGGGAAGCATTTACTACTCTAAATTACTCCCTCTGTTTCAAATTACTCCGCACACACTCTTATCTAGGTGAGCTAGTACTCCCTGATTTTTCATCCAAAAAAATTCTAAGATTTTTGAACTAGATAGTATAGAATATGTACTAGGTATTTCTCTCCGGCGAGGCAATATTCAACTATTCAACTGCTCCAAGACAACGTGGTAGTATACCTCACGAGAATTTGTAAGAGTCCAGTACTGCTACTGCTCAATTAACAGTTCATATTAAAAGCTCGAATTTCAGAGGAACAATGGGAGAAGAAGGTGGGATCTAGGAGGAAGAAGGAGAACCAAGCCACACACACGCGACACAGGACAAGCCAGGCCTCGGCCGAAGCCGCCGTCCAGTCCGTTCCGTTCCAAGCCGAGTCTGTTGTAGGTGTGTGTACTCCTGGTATATATAAGTCTTTGTGTCACCCACATATGTATTTTTTACCAAATCTGTCCAAATCTGTAAAATTCAACCAATTCTGATCCTTCCCGAAAACTAATTTGGAATCTGACCCCTGGGGTCGGCGCCATTTAAAATAGCGTCGAAGTTGTACATGTCGACGCCAAGATGAAGCTGCTGGGAGGCAAACTAGAGAGGTCGGCGCCTTTTAAACGGAGCCGACGTCAGCGCCATTTTAAACGGAGCCGACCTCCTTCAGGTCGGTTTTCTGTTTTGTGTGCGCCGATCTGTACAACTTCGGCGCCATTTTAAATGACACCGACCGCAGAGGTCAGATTCCGTATTAGTTTCGAGAAAGGGTCAGACTTGGTTAAACTTTTGATACTTGGTCAGATTTGGCGAAAAATACCCCACGTATGATCCCAAGCAGGCCACGGCCCTAGAGCAGCGGCCCGCCAGCCAGCTTAGTAGGCAGGTCGCTGACAGAATTTCTCTCCATGCCAGCACCCGGCTGCCACCTACGTACGTCTACGGGCGCGCTCCGGGTCGCAACCACCGAGCGCACGCGGCAGCTAGGGACACCGCCGCGCCGAGTCAACCCGGGTCCTTCCCCCGATCCAGAGCGCAGGAAGCGTACGCGGTCGGCGGGTAGCCCGTCGCTCGCTAGCTGCCACGGCCGATGCCGGGCCGGCGCCTCCGTGGCGTAGCACAACGGCGTGACCGGAAAGCTGCATGCTGCTGGCGCCATTAATTGGAAGCAAGTGCGACCACATCTGCGTCTTGTCCATTTCGAAAAAAAGAAGGGCGCCTTTCCTTTCGCGACGTGCAGGAAGGAAGGCGACGGGTTTCCTTTCGCGCGTGCGTCGCATGGCACGGGAAGAAGCAGTCCAAAAAGACGGGATTTCCGTGCGTGGGCTGCGCGCGTGTGCCCCCAGGCTTCCTTCCATTCCACACTGCTACAACGTACGTGTGCACGAGAAGGACACGACGAGCAGGACAATGTAGCCTGATTGCACTCTGGCAGAGAGCCTGTCGAGCAGCTAGCCCCGTGTGCCTTCTCCTTCTCCGTGTGGGGTGGGGGATGTCGTCCCTGTTAAATATAACTTTGTAATGGATCTAGTCTAGATCTATCAGTAGCACTGCACTTTACTTTTCTAGATCGAAACAGAGAGAGAGAGAGAGGAACTACCTGCTCCCTGGCTCGACAGACATGAGCCAGAGGGGATGCCCGAGCTGGTGCCGGAGCTGGAGCCTCCGTCATTGGCCATGGGTGGTAAAGGGGTTTGGGTGTGTCGGCGGTGTGCTTTCCGTCGGCGCAGCGCTAGCCTAGATCGGGTAGGGCTTGTAGGTGGGGCGGCTAGGGCACGGCTAACATCGTGAGGCGTGCTGCCGGCCCCCCAAGCCACAAGTCATCCCCGTATTTTGCCACATACGTGGGTTCGGTCCTCCAAGGCCTGTTAGAGCTCTCTTCAACCTGCTCCAGACATCGGCGCTTGCCCGCGCCAGTCCATGAAAGCTGGATGAAGGTGAGTTTGACTACGAACTCGAGCGCTGGCGACAGGGGCCCACCAACTAGATAGGGTTGGGACGCCCCCGATCAGGGCGTGCTGGGCCGTTGGGCCCAGTCACGTTGAGATCTATCTAACACTCTCCCCCTAGATCTCGACTTTACTTTTAACTTTGTTCTTTACTTATTCCATCACAGAATGATACATAGAGCATGTTTCATCGTCTCAGCTCAATTTTCGATGAAATCAGACAGCCACTATATACCTTCATGTTTTGAAATAAATCCTGTTACTTTTGGGCCTCTATAGTCCAGGAATCATAGGCTTCCCGTTAAACCCATGCCAGCTATGTGTTCCTTGAACACATTGGGTGGTAAGCCTTTCGTTAGCGGATCCGCAAGCATATCCTTTGTCCTTATATGCTCGAGTCTTATAGTTTGGTCCTGGACTTTGTCCTTCACAACATAATACTTTATATCTATAGACTTTATAGCGTTACTCGACTTGTTGTTGTGAGCATAGAATACTGCGGGCTCGTTGTCACAGTACATCTTTAGTGTCCTGCTAATGCAGTCAACCACTTTCAAGTCGGGTAAAACTTTCTTTAACCATAACGCCTGTCCCATGGCCTCATAACATGCTATAAATTCTGCATACATCGTAGATTATGCAACTATGGACTGTTTGGCGCTTCTCCACGAAATAGCACCTCCTGCGAGAGTAAAGACATATCTTGTCGTGGACTTTCGGTCGTCTTTATCTCCCGCAAAATCCGCATCTGAATACCCTTTTATATCTAGGGAATCAGATCTTCTATATGTAAGCATGAGGCCTTTTGTGCCTTGCACATAACGCAAAGCTTTCTTTACCATCTTCCAGTGCTCTATGCCTGGATTCTCTTGATATCTACCGAGTACCCCGGTGATAAATGCTAAGTCAGGGCGAGTGCACACTTGTGCATACTGTAAGCTTCCAACAGCCGAAGCATATGGTACTGACTTCATTTGATCGATCTCATATTGATTCTTTGGACATTGGGATTTCCCAAAACTATCGCCCTTGACTATGGGAGCATGTGTTGAATTACTCGCATGCATATTGTATTTCTTTAAAATCTTTTCACAATACGCTTTCTGCGACAGTCCTAACACTCCATTCTTTCTGTCTCGGTGAATTTCTATGCTCAAAACATAAGAAGCTTCACCAAGGTCTTTCATGTCAAAATTTGATGACAAGAACTTCTTTGTCTCTAGTAGTAGACTAACATCACTGCTGGCAAGCAGAATGTCATCCACATACAGAATTAGGAAAATATATTTCCCACTTTTGAACTTTGCATAAATGCAGTTGTCCTCAACATTTTCTTTGAATCCAAATCTTTTAATGGTATCATTAAACTTTAAATACCACTGCCTAGAGGCTTGCTTTAACCCATAAATGGATTTCTTTAGGCGGCATCCCATATGTTCCTTCCCCTCCATGAAAAAACCCTTAGGTTGTTTCATGTAAATATTTTCTTATAAATCTCCATTTAGAAATGTCGTCTTAACATCCATTTGATGCAATTCTAAATCAAAATGTGCAACTAGTGCCATGATGATTCTGAAGGAGTCCTTACATGAGACCGGAGAAAAAGTCTCATTGTAATCTACGCCTTCTATTTGCGTAAAGCCTTTTGCCACAAGTCTAGCTTTGTACTTTTTTACATTCCCATTGGAGTCATACTTTGTTTTGTAGACCCATTTGCATTCTGCTGTTTTGGCTCCTTTAGGAATTTCCTCTAAGTCCCAAACATTGTTGGAACTCATTGATTTCATTTCATCTTCCATTGCCTCCACTCACTTGGCTGAGTGAGGGCTACTCATGGCTTCTTCATATGAGGTAGGATCGCCCTCCATATGAACTACATTGTAGACTTTGTAAATTTCTTTGGAAATGGCTGGTCTTCGTTCTCTTTTAGACCTTCTGAGTTTATCAGACTCTTGCTCATTTCTTGCCTCGGGTTCAGGCACATTTACAGTAGGTGGCTGTTCTGGCTCTCTTTCGTGCTCAACAGTGGGTTCAGGTGGCTCCTGATGGACAGGTTCCGAACTTTCGCCCATTGTTGTCACGTGTGGAGTCACAACAGGTGCCGGCACCACAACCTCAGGGGTTGTAGATGGTGGCACAACATGTAGCGAGAAAAATGGCTCCTGAGTCATCGGATTAGGTGCATGCACCCTCTTCTCCTCAACATCAATTTTCCTAGCTACCGTGCCCCCCCTCATCAATTCGTCCTCCAAGAAGACTGCATGTCTCATTTCTACAAACTTTGTATATCTGTCAGGACAGTAGAAACGATAGCCTTTGGACTTATCTGAGTAGCCAATAAAATGGCAGGAGACTTTTTTGGGGTCTAACTTTACAATGTTTGGATTGAAAACTTTTGCCTCAGCTGGGCTCCCCCAGACCCTCAAGTGGTGCAGAGAGGGGATTCTGTCTGTCCACAATTTATACGGTGTTTTGGGCACCGACTTACTTGGTACTCTGTTGAGAATGTGAATGGCGGTTTTAAGCGCCTCCATCCACAATCCCAATGGGAGGGTGGAGTAGCTCATCATGCTGCGCACCATATCCATAAGGTACGGTTGCGTCTTTCAGCTACTCCGTTTTGCTGAGGTTCGCCCGGCATAGAATACTGGGCGACTATTCCATTTTCTTGCAGGAACCTTGCAAAGGGTCCTGGTACTTGACCATATGGAGTATGCCGACCGTAGTACTCCCCCCACGATCGGACCGAACTATTTTAATTCTTTTATCATGCTGATTTTCTACTTCAGCTTTGAAAATTTTAAATTTATCCAATTCTTCAGATCTTTCTTTAATTGGATAAATATAACCATACCAGGAGTGATCATCCGTGAATGTTATGAATGAATCATAGCCATCCACACTTTTCACCGGAAACGGTCCACAAATATCCGTGTGGATTATTTCTAGTGTAGCTATGCTTCGTTTTGCACCCTTTTTAATTTGTTTGACATACTTTCCTTTAATGCAATCTATGCATTGTTCTATGTTTGAGAACTCTAACGGAGGAAGAATATCATTTTTAACGAGGCTTTCTATTCTTCCCCTCGAAATATGGCCTAGTCTGCAGTGCCATAACTTCGATGAGTCAAGAGTTCGCTTTCTTTTCTTTTGTTCCTTGTTCGACAAGGGAACTTTTTCATTCACATCACACACAGAAAATACTTTCTCATGCAAAGATAATAAATATAACTTATCATGTAAGGTAGCAACACCCACACAAATATCTTTTAACCAAATGGCACATTTGCCATTTCCGAAATAACACTCATAAGAATCTTTGTCCAAGCACGACACACTTATTAAATTTCTATGAATTGAGGGAACAAAAAGAACATCCTTAAGCAAAAGAGAAGAGCCATTAGCCAGCTCCAGAGGGACATCACCAATGGCCTCCACTTCTGCTTCAATCCCATTCGCCACTTCAATGAGTCTTTCTCTTTTTGGCATGATCCTTGTCGAATGGAATCCCTGTAAAGAGTTGGCAACATGAACAGTTGCACCAGAATCAATCCACCAAGTAGATCTAGTAAACTTTTCATACAGACATTCATTAACAAAAGAAACTATATCTTTACCATTTTTGGCCATGATGTACTTCAGCCAAACTGGACAGTCCTTCTTGTAGTGGCCAGTCTAATTACAGTGATGGCACTGGTCTTTCTACCCAGGGGTGGACTGCTGGTGCTGGTACTAGTGCTGCATTGGGCCCTTGCCATGTGTCTTGGAGGGTGAGCCACCATGGTTGCCGTTTGTGAAGCTTCTCTTCCTATCGTCCTTCACGAAGTTCAAGGAACCATCGTGAAGGGCCTTCAGCCTTTCCTCCTCTTGGGAGCACATCCCAATGGTCTTTTATATGTCCCACTTTTTAGGGTACATATTATAGTTTATTACAAAATTCTCGAATGGCTGTGGAAGAGAGGCCATCACCAGGTGCACCAAGAGTGCAGGCTTTAGCTCGAGGTCCTCATCCATGGGCTTCAGCTTCGCTGCCATGTTTGACATCCTCAAGATGTGCTCTCTTATTCCGTGGGGTCCTCCCGTGTACTTTTCAGTCACCAGCTGTTTTAACAGCTGGGTCGCATATATCTTTGAAGAGCCAGTAAACTGGCTCTTTATCTTGGCAAGGTATTCGCCCACGGAGGCACACTCTCCAATTGAGCCCACTATGGCGTTCTCAATTGTGTTCTTTACGAAGGCCAAACATTTCTTGTTGGCGTTCACCCATTTTTGATTATCAATCGAGTAGGCCAGCTCCAATGGAGCATGGTCCCTTTTCCTTTTCTCAAACGCAACACTTTCCTCAGCATCTCCCCTGACAGGGTCAGCAGGCTTGACTGGTTGCTTGGTGTCAACCACCCAATCCACTTCGGCGCATACAAACGCCAAATCGATCTTTTTCCTCCATTCGGAGTAGTTGTCCCCCCTTAGCAGCGGGATGTCCTTCAAACAGGCCATGAGGTTGAGACCTCCTGAAAAACACAAAAGATGTGAGATCACCAAGGAAAACAACTGTATGCATTAATTTAACGTTGGTATAAATTATTCATGCAATTGTTTGTGCTATTTAAAATTACATCACCGTTGGGTAGAAATAAAGTTAAATGCACCTTTTAATACTCAATGGAAAAGATCATGATCATGTTTATTAACAACGTTGGTCAATTAATAACATGGGACACAATCATCTTTAATCACTTTATCACATCTTTATAACAAAATTTAAACAACTTTTATTGCATTATTGCAATTTAAATCATCTATTTGCAGCGAAAACATTAAAGAATGACTTTCATAAACTTTAATCTTTACAGAAAAAATTCTGCTTTAATATCATTCTCTAGTCAAAATATACTTGAAATAAAATGACTAGAGAAAACTATTTGAAAATTGCTTAAAAAACTAAGAAAAACAATTTAAAACAGCTTCTGTAAAAAAAAGATAAAAAAACAGAAAAAAACTGTGCTAAAACCCTACTGGGCTCAAACCCTGGGCGGCAAGGAGCGGCCCAGCCGGCCTGCCCACGCCCGCGGCGCTCGGCCTGCCCGCCAGCGGCCCACCTGGCCAGCCACCGCCCGCGCCGCCTGCCCCATGCGATCTCGGCCGTCCGTTTCGGTCGCCCTAGATCGGACGGCGCAGCGCTCTTTTCGGCCGTATAAAAACCGTCCCGCGCCGACCCCATTGGAAACCCTAGATCATTTCCCCCACCGCGTCCAGCCCGCGTCTCCCCCGCGGCGGCGGCGCGTCGATCCCGCGGCCAGCCCCGCGTCTTCTCCGCGGCGGCGGCGCGTCGATCCCGCGGCCAGCCCCGCGTCTTCTCCGCGGCGGCGGCGCGTCGATCCCGCGGCCAGCCCCGCGGCGGCGGCGCAGTGGAGGAGTGGACGAGGCGGCTGCGGCCCCTTCCCTCCCCACGCCCCTCTCTCTGTGGCGCCCCCCCGCGATGCCGAGGCGAGGCGGCCGCCCACGGCGCGCCCCTCCCTCTGGCTCAGCGGCGTGGCCCGCGCGAGGCCAAGGCGAGGCGGCCGCCTCCGGCGCGCCCCTCCCTCTCCTTTGCTCCGAGCCATGGCCCCCCTGCCCTCCTTGCCGGTGGTGCGTCCACCCGAGGGTGGGCGCACCACCGTCAAGAGGGGTGGCGGTGGAGCCTTTTGCGCTGCGGTGGAGTCCTTTTTTTTGTTACTTTGTCTGTTCACGGGAAAACGGCGGCGCCACCCCTTGCTCCTTGCCGATGTGTGCATCCACCCGAGGGTGGGTGCACCGTCGTCAAGTGGCCGAGGTGTGGGGGGCAGAAACTTTCCCGGCGATGGCCGGAGTGATCCCCTTTTTTTTGATTGACTTTTCTTTGGGGATCTATCGGCTTAGGGATCCTTTTGGGGGCTTAGATCTAGGGTTTTGCTTTGCCCCGAAGGATATGTTCTTCTTCTAGATGTCTCCACTATGGATGCCCATCTAGATCGAGAGGAACGGCGCGTCCATAGGGCAGGCGCACTTTAGATCTAGTTCTTTTCTCTTCTTTTGGACTTTTGCTTTCTACTTTGCACCGAAAAATCTAGCAACTAAAACTTGCTCTGATACCAATGTTAAATACAACTTTGTAATGGATCTAGTCTAGATCTATCAGTAGCACTGCACTTTACCTTTCTAGATCGAAACACACACACAGAGAGAGAGAGAGAGAGAGAGAGAGAGAGAGAGAGAGAGGAACTACCTGCTCCCTGGCTCGACAGACATGAGCCAGAGGGGACGCCCGACCTGGTGCCGGAGCTGGAGCCTCTGTCATTGGCCATGGGTTGTAAAGGTGTTTGGGTGTGTCGGCGGTGTGCTTCCTGTCGGCGCAGTGCTAGCCTAGATCGGGTAGGGCTTGTAGGTGGGGCGGCTAGGGCACGGCTAACCTCGTGAGGCGTGCTGCCGGCCCCCCACCTCTTTATATAGCGCTGGCGACAGGGGCCCACCAACCAGATAGGGTTGGGACGCCCCCGATCAGGGCGCGGATAGGGGCGTGCTGGGCCGTTGGGCCCAGTCACGTTGAGATCTATCTAACAGTCCCCAGATAGAATGGTGGTTGCGAGGTGGCATGGCAACACGGTCGTGCCCTGTGTGTGCTAGGATTGACTTCTACTCTCTCCCTACCGTACCTCTGCATCTCCTCTCGATTCATGACAAGCCTCCCGACAAGTCTCTGCTCGTTTGCACTTACTCTCTCCGAGGTTTCAAAATATAAAATATTTTAGCTTTGTAAAGCAAATACATTAGAATTTTTTTTATACGTAGGTTCACTAAAAAGGTTTAGATACATTTTCTTTATAAACCTAAAACATCTTATATTTAAACAGAGGATCTTATATTTTAAAACAGAGGGTCCTATATTTTGAAACAGAGGGAGTGGTACAGTGCCGACCGAAACTTTTCACAGTCAAGTCCATATCTCATCTTCAGGTCAATCTGTACGTTACCTACATGTTACAGGTCGTTGTTGCATAAGAGTTGCATGCAAGAAATATCTACTGGCTAAAATATCTTCCTTTTTTCTTGAAAATGATACAAAAATATCTTTCATGGCGTGAATGGAAGCCATTCAGGCCTGGAAAATGTAACAAAACAGGTCTGACGTTTCGCGTTGTGTGTAGATAGAGATGATGATTACTCATTGTTATACAGTATAAGAGTATAAGTTAAGAGCAAGTATAATAAGATATAGTTAGCTAACTATAAAAATAATAATTTAGTTTAGATCTCCTGGGTGAAAGAGAAAAGAAGAGAGTATATAAGCGGACTATAAGATAGTAGCTATCTTTAGCACATGCTCCTAGACAACTTATAATACAACTTTTTGAACTTAAGTACGACCATTTGATCAAATACTGGTACAGTAGTACAAGAGTTGGTTCGAGCAGCAAAATATGAATATGTACAGGGATACAACCGAACGTGTTCTTGTACGGTGATATGATATGATGGCCAAATACAATCTCTCTCTCTCTCTCTCAGGGTTGACTACACGGCCTATTCATACATCACTCCTCGTACTAGTACATGATATCCGATTGAGCCATTTTCTTAACATGCATGACGACAAAGGGATACTAATATATTTTTCCTCCTCGTACTAGTTCTGACTTGGATTCTACTCCCTCCGTTTAGAAATATAAGATGTTTTAGGTCTGTGAATAAGATGTATCTAGACATCTTTTAGTCTCTAGATTCATTTGAATCTATACACTAAAACATGTCTAGATACATCTTCTTCACAAACCTAAAACATCTTATATTTCTAAACGGAGGGAGTAGGTCTCTCTGCTTCTCCATGCAGTGTATATGTACATTGTTCAATTGACAGTTTAGGCCGTTAACCCGTCTATGTGTCTGCTGTCTGCAGACCAGCTTGATAGGAGTATACATTTGACCGTATTGTGGATATATAGAACTTCCGTGCCAGCTAGCTCATCTGGCTGACGTTCATTTATGCTGAACTTGATGCCGATCGAGACCGCTCCATGCCGACTTCTCTCGAGATATTTTAGCCCCTGGCGCTTCTAGGTCGTCGGTCTCATGAGAATTCAAATATAGCGCCGCGCGGCTGCGAGCACGCGATAGACATGCTGATCAGGAGGAACTGCGTGCGTGAGAGTACATGCATATTAGCATATATCATGCTTTCCGCATCCTTTACCCGTCTCTCTCTGTCTGTCCGTCACGGCGACGGCTTAATTAGCTGGAGATGCCTCGGGTCGACAGGTCAAGAGAGACCTCGAACCTGCATTACTAATTACTAGCACCAGTGACCCTGTTTCTTCTGGTCGATTCATCGATTGCTGGTGATGCAAGCACGCTGATGCATGCCTGATTTTTTTACTGTAAAAAAATACCTGATGATGACTGATTAGTCCAGATAACCTCAAAGGATGCGATCGATAACGCAACTATTTGTTTCTCGTATGATGACGTTATACTGAATAACGGCATCACCTATGTATATGGAATAACTTCCATAAGATGGGACCATATACCACACCACAAGCTTATTGATTACATTACAATGTATCTAGTTGAACTTATCTATAAGCTGGCCCCACGTGTCAGATAAAGTTGCACACATGCAAGAGAGAGGAGAGAAGCTAAAATAATATTCTATTGCTTATGGACAACCCACAAGCTTGTAGGTCACCCTTAAGGTTTTGAGCTTATGGATAGTTTATTGATAGCCTCCATTATATATGTGGAACTTCTTATTAACTACTTTGCTTATAGATAGTCTTATTGCCAACATAGTGGATTCCCTAACAAATGATGCCGGCAGAAAGCAGATCGTTGGTGGACAAATAATGAAGGACAAAATAATAGCCGAGCAAACCACGAAACTGCCTCTGTCTTCAACTGTTTGAGGGGTTACTGACATGGTTATACCCGGCTGGTACATGATCTCAGCATACCTGGTCTAGCCAAAGGAAGGCCCACGGCAAATATACGCCGGCCCATGAAGACTTTCGGGTGGCCCAGGCCCATGACGCCTTCGGATCCTTGGAGAGAAAGACTAGAGTAGATAGGAAATTCAAAGGGGTAAAACCCTAGAACTTGTAACCGACTAGGTCTATGCCCGAGACCTGCCTAAGTCTATATAAAGGCCAGGAGGGCACGACCTAGATCTCTCGACCTGTAATCACCGGTTCCGCCATAATCAAGAGCAGACAAGCAGGAGTAGGGTTTTTCCCTCCGGGGGCCTGAACCTGGGTAAACCTCGTGTCCCATATTGCTTGTTTGCTAACCGTTCCGCGATCTCCAGCATCCCCATCTTCTCCAAAACCTAAGTCCATAACAATAGGCATTGATGAGATCAAACCTCGTCAATTGGCGCCGTCCGTGGGGACCGGGGACGCTGATTGTGCGATCGTGATGGTCCCAACCCGAACGATCTACAACTCTGCAGCGACGGAAAGTCACCTCCTCTTCGGCGCTTTCGACTTCACCGCCCACTCGCCGGCCACCATGAAGGACTTCGAGCCCGTAGGCGACGGACTCGGGATCCTGTTCGGGAGCTTCTGCTTTCAGGTGGGGCAAACTGGCACCCTCCGCCTCCCCGAGTGGGTACCCCTACCATCAATCAGGCCCGCTTCATGGACCCCACACCCCGTGCTACGCACATCGTCATCAACAGATGAATCCTACGACAGCAGCAACTGCAACTCCGACCTGTGCGTCCCGCCGTCGGATGAAGGGACCTACGGTTCCGGATCCGAAAGCTGCGGCAGCAGCGGACCAATCTACGAGCGCTACCAATGCGCCGTAGTCATCCAGAGCGACGTGGACCAGCAGGCGCCCAACCCGCCGCCCAACCCGACACCTAACCCGCCAGATCGAAACGGCGGAAACAGAAGAAGCCAGTCCCCCCACCCGAAGGGAACAACAACGGCCATGTCATCCGCCTTAGCAAAGAAGGATGGGCCCAGGCACGCGCCGCCGTGGTGGGCGACATAATCCTACTGAAATGGATCGTATGGGCACCTAGAGGGGGAGGGTGAATAGGTGCTAACCAATTTTTAATACTTTTCCAATTTTAGGCTTGACACAAAGTAAATTCTCTAGATATGCAACTATGAGAATTTCCCTATATGTAACCCTAACTACTAAGCACGTAAAAGAGGAGCAAGGAAACCGTAGTGGAGCACGCGGAGACACAGGGATTTGATTTACCGCAGTTCCTTCCTTGTTGAGGGAAGTACATCTGCGTTGGAGGGGTGGGCGGTTCTAAGACCACCACGCCACAATAGGCCTCACCCTATTCTCCGATGGATCTCGCCACGAGAGGCCTGATCCACCTTCTCCACTATTGGATCCCTTCGAGGCGGGAACCGGTGCCTTTTACAACACTATCGGGGCACACACCCACAACCGAATTGGGGGCTCCCGGGATGATAACAAGCTGTCACAAAAACAAGGTTTATCAATATAAACAAAAACGAGGATCTAGATCTTTGCAAGAAATACTAGATCGGAGGTTCTCCAAATGAATGGAAAGGAGATGAAGTGCTTGATTGCTGATGATGAAGATCGAGTTCTCCTCCTTCGATTCCCCAAGGGATGGGGCCTTTGGGTGGATCTAGGTGGAGCACTCTTGTATGAAGTTTTGAGATCTGATCTGTTCTTTTTCGAGATGAATCAAGAGTTCTGGCAGGAGGGGGATGGCTGGCTTAAATACCCCCTCCTCAGATCTGGCCGTTGCACAACTTTGGGGGCGGATAATCCGCCCCCCACTTGGGGCGGATTATCCGCCCCCTGGGAAAACTCCGCCACAAGGGCGGATTCTCCGGGGGAAACTCCGCCCCCTCTCTGGAGCTTGCGCCTTGAAGAAACTTGGAGAAGATCTTGGGGGGCGGATAATCCGGCCCCCCTGAGGGGCGGATTATCCGGCGACGCCGGAAAGTCCGGAAAAAACTCCGCCCCCTCTCTGGGGCTTGCGCCTTGGCGATGAGCAGGAGGGGCGGATTATCCGCCCCCCCTGAGGAGCGGATTATCCGGCCAGGCCGGAAAGTCCGGCCAAAATTCCGCCCCCTCTCTGGGGCTTGCGCATGCTTGGGCAGAGGGAGGGGCGGATTATCCGCCCCTGGTGGGGCCGGATTATCCGCCCCCAAAGGCAGAGTTCTGAGCTGCAACACTTCAACACACATTAAATGATCCTTGGTATTGTTATCTAACACACAAAACACTAGGGATTAATGTTCTTTCAATCTCCCCCTTTTTGGTGTTAGATGACAATACTAGGATTTGCAATGAAACCGGCAAGTGCCACCTTAGAAAATGAAAGATGCTCCCCCTAGATGTGTGCATATTTAAGATTTGCATATGAATACAAATACACACACTAGGTAGAACACTACTTTAAGGTTTGGAGAAAAAAATGTCATACCACCGGAATATATAGCCAAGGCATACATAGATAATCCCATGAATCCATATGTCATCAAATATGCTCCATAATTCCATAATTCCATGGGGTCCATGATATATAAATCCAGAAATCCATGAATACCAAACATAGTACCAAACTTTGGAGTACGACATAGTCTTACACAAACAACCACAAATAGCAAACAAGTTCACGCTAGAAAAGGCACAAGCAAGCAAATAAAAACGACTAAAATCGAAGAGCTTGTGCCCGACCCTTGCAAATCCACGAGACCTAATAGAACTACTTCTCCCCCTTTGGCATCGAAATGCCAAAAAGGAAGAAGAGCGATGCTAACGTCCCTGGAGATCACTCCTCCTCATCCTCGTCGTAGTCATTCCCGTCCCCTTCCTCTTCATCATACTCATCATCATCGTCATCAGCTGGAGGAGTGGGTGCCCTCGGTGGAGGAGGAAAGAGACAACTCGCGAGCTCGCCATAGTTGATCCCTGAAGTGTTCCACTGAGCGTACGGATCCGGAGCAGTGGGAGGAGGTGGATTGCCAGTGGCACCTGAGACATGGTGGAGGATAAGCTGCTACGTGTGATCCCTCTCATGATCCCTGCGGTACGCCTCATATTGGCCCTTGTGAATGTCAATACCCATGCAAAGAATGTTCCGCTGGAACCAATTAAGCTGCTTGACCTCACGTGCCATTGGGGACACCGTGGAACGACGACCACTAGCCCGAGCATCACGCATGAAGGACTCCGGGGCAGTGGAGGGGTGATGAGTCTTCTGAGCCTTGTTGTAGATTTTCTTGGGCTTATGAACACCATCCAAAGCAGTGCCAAACTCTTCATGGGGTAACATATGCTTGACAAGCATCATAATGAACGGAGCATAAGGAATGGAGAGCCGGTTGATCATAGCATCCGTCATCTCATGAAAAATATAGTCCATGACATCCAGTTTGTAACCAGTGGCTGATCCAGAGTTGGTGGCACACTCGTGAGCAAACGCAAGGAGAGGAACAAGGTGGCCACGGATCTTGTCATTTTTGCCACCACTAGGCGCGATGCAGTCCCGAAACATGCCAACAAGAGAGGCATACAAGGGAGAGAGACCAGCGAAAGTACCAGCAACACCATCAAGAGAGAGACAGGGAGCCAGTGCAGTGTCCTTGGATGGCTTCAAGGGAGTAATGATGCGGTGACCAGCGGGAGTGTCACGGCCATGGAAAGCATACCCAAGAACCTGCCCAAAAGTGCGAAAGTCTGACTGAAGCATGGTAGTCCCGGTCATCCACTTCATAGTGCGGCGCTCATCACCGCAGATCACAAGGGTGGAAAAGAACTGGCGCACCACAGAAGAGTCATAATCGCACTGAATGGTCATGAGGTGGTGAAGCCCCATCTTGTTGGTCACATCCAATGCCTCAAGGAGCCGAGCCTTGGATTGAGCCTCAGTCAAGTTGATGGGACGCATGGGGCGAATCTTGAGAGTAGCATAGACATCATCATGGATAGCCCGAAAGTGAGCATTCCAAAACATAGTGTCCTCGGGTTGGCCATCACTGTCAACATCATCATAGTAGTCTGTCTGGCGAATGGTGGCATACTGATGTAACATCCCAAAAATCATAGATTCAAAACTCATTCATATCATCTTTGCATCATTCATCCATTTAGGGTTTTCTCAAAAAATCATTTAGAGATAGAAGTTTGAGCTATGATTTCATGTGGTCAATTTATTCCAAATGGCCATCACTCTTTGAAATTTGAATGTTTAAGTACTTGATTACTTGCATCCATTGTTGGAAAGTTTAGGTGTAGCATTTTTACCCAAGTTTCCAATTTGGAAATATTTTCTAAACCCTATTTCATTCATTCACAAACTAAGGACAAAACTTGCTTTGTTCAACACCCAAGCTTGACCAGGACCTTACAAAGTAACCACTTGGTTAAATGTCTGAAATTGAAACCACAGAACCCTGCAAAGATCCCCAGTTTTGTTTGAATTCAAAAGGATTTGAATTCATATCAAAAATCATTCCAGAAAATAGAATTAGAAAAGAAAAAGACTTAAACAAAAGGAAAAGGCCGCGCGGCCAGAATCTGGCCCAGCAGAAAAACGAGCCCAGCAAGCCCACCCGGGAACTTTCCTTTCCTCTCTCACGTGCGAGCGCACGCGTTCAGCCGCTGACAAGCAGACCCCACTTCCACCTCGCGCACGTCGCTGACAAACGGGCCTCCTCCACGTCAGCATTGTCTCCACCCGCACGACCAGTTCATCCCCAAATCAACGCGAGCGTTTCTGTGTTTTAATTCGCGGCGTCAATTCGAGTTATTGGCCGAGTGATTCTCGCTCGCGACCAGGCTATAAGAACCCCCTCTGTCCCCTCTCTCTTTTCCCCCAAACCCCAAGCACAGAACGCCCCCAGGCTGCGCGCATTGCTCTCTGCAACCCCGCCGTCTCCGACGACTGCACCGGCAAATTCCGGTGAGCATAGAGTTCCCCTCGGTCTCGCGCTTACTTTATCTTGTTCAGTGAGTCTCTGTGCACCTTCTGACACCCTCCGTTTACCTTCGCATGACCCGTAGCTTCGGCAACATCGACGACTGAGCGCCGCCACCCTCTACACGAACTCCGGCGACCTCTCCCCGTAAGTACCAGCCGCCCCTTGCCCTCTGACTGGTACGATTAGGACCCCCATCGTCTTACGCGTCTAATGGTGCCCCTCTTTTGGCTTAGCACGACGCAGAACCTCACCAACGTCGACAGCAGCCGCATCAGACGCATTCGCGAACTCCGGCGAGGAATCCCCGACGACCCCGTGCGCCCCTTGCCAAGCCACCTCCACGTTGAGCTTCGCCTCGACCTTGCGGTTCTGGTAAGCACACCCTTTCCTCCCCGAGCGACCTAGAACGCCGGCGCCACCGTAGTCAGACGCGCCGCCGCCAGTCAACGCCGCCAGCGCCGCCCGTTTATGGTTTGAGGGTTTGAACCGTTGGATCTGCATCGTGTGGTTAGGATAGATTGTAAACGAAGGGGTAAGCGCGCATCTGAGCCGCCAGATCCCATTTAGATCGTGCGGTCCGCAGCGCTCGATCCGCGCGAAGCGGTACGCGCCAGTGAGGTTGCGACGCGTGGCAAGGTTTAAATTAAAAACAGAATTTAAAACCTGATTTAGATTCAAACTTCAAATGCTTATAACTTTTGAATGCCACGTTAGATTTTTGCAAACTTTATACCGTTGGATTCAGTGAAACAAGGCCTTTCAGAATATCCAATTTATTTAGCATATAGTAACAATTAAAAATGATTTTATTTGTAGAACATGTTTTAAGGCCATTTTAAGTAGAAATTATTTTGGTAAAATTATATGGATGCCAAATAAGTTTGGTTGGAAAATTTGTGTTATGCTAAGTTTATGTAAACATGAGCATACTTGGTAGAATTTTCAAAAATCACCACTTAGTAGATTCTTGCATGCATGCATTCATATTAATTTTGATTGTATATAAATTGTGTGTGTAATTGTATGCTATTATTTCTTGTGTAGATTTTGCTAGTGATTGTGATTGTGAAGAGTGCTACTCTCCCCACTACCAAGGCAAGTGATATTTTCATGAATATTTCTGTCCTATGTTTTGTACTAGCATTAGTTATTTTGCTAAAATATTGCATGATATTTTGCCTAGAGCTAAGATGGGAAATCCTAAGTAGAATGGAATAGTAGAAATTGCTAAGGAAATTATCCTAAGTTAGGTTATCATATTCTGCTTAGTCTAGCTACTTAGCAAACAAGGGTGGTGAGCATCTATATGGTTTATGATGAAAATATTCTAAGTCAAGAGACTTATGTTTTCTTAATAAAACAACTAAGTCAAATGAACCTCCTGGGTGGAATGGAATGTTTGGGTTATGTTGAGTGGTTACACAAGGCCATGGACTTGGGTTGTGTATCTCACTTGTGGTATGCCACCCAGGCACAAAGGGATTTGGAGGCCAAGTGTTGAGAAAGCTTACAGTGCAACCACTTGGCAATATGGGCTCTGCCATGATCATATAGGTTGCTAGAACTTAGTCACTTGGACAGTAGGTGGTAGATGGGATGTTAGGTTGGAGCGCGTCCATTTTGACTAAGGAAAAGCTTCTGAAAGGTCCTGTCTTGGGAAACCAAGTCTGGTAGGGAAAGTGCACAACCTCTGCAGATGGAAAACCTAAGTACTTAGCCTAGTCCAAGGAAATGGACACTTTTGAGCATCAAGACATGGAAGCTACAAGAATCTCATCACTCCAACTTCTAACTAAAAATTGGTGGGTGAACAAGGGTGAAGGACCTCAATGTCTATTGGTGGTTCCTTGGGAATGTTTTTGACAAAGAAGAACTTAGAGTTTTCAAATAATAGGAAAAACCTATTTTCAAGCAAAGCAAGCCAAGCTACACTTAGCCAAAATGCATATAGTAATATAGTCCACTTAAAATATACTAAGGTATCACTTGCCAATACTATTCCAAAGTATTGAACCTCTGTGGCTGTAACTTGTGATGTTGCAGGTTACTCCGATGATGAATAGGAGTCATGAGTCTACACTCAACATGCTTGCCTGTGGCACATGAAGATGAAGACTTGTGTTTATTTACTTATTCCATAAACTCTTGTATTAGGCCTTTGGACCTGAGTTGTAAAAGACTATATTTTATCTCTGGAATGAATGTAATAAACGACCTTTGTATCTGTGTACTTCATCTTAAACTGTGGATGCTAGCATTGATCCAGGGACTAGCATTGCAATCACAGGGATCCTTTCCTTTATAAAGGAGGGGTCTAACAGATGGTATCAGAGCACTGTGTTGCCTGTAGGATTATGACCCTAGGATTGGAAAACCACTAAGGAAAAAGTTTTTCAACTACTTCTACACTTGTCTATTCTTCTCGTAAAACTTTTCTAATCTCTTTCAACTTCCTTTGTAGATGAACTCCATCAACGAAGCCGTGAAGAAGGGACCACTCATGACCATGACCTTGAAGTGTGAAACTGAGTTTCCCAATATTCTCAAGGACCTCATGGAGGCAATGGATGCACATGGTGAAGCCGTGTACAAGGGCTTTCCAGTGATGGATGAAGGAGTGGAGTATTGGTGGGTGCAACTTCACTTGTACAAAAACAAGGAAGAAAACCACAAAGAAAGGGGATTCTGCATGTACACCAACACAACAATGCACACCACATTCTTTGAGTCAGCCAGGGATGCAGCTTGGAGGACCATCAAAGAACTAAGTGCTAGAGTCAAGTGCAGAATGCTCAACCTCCAAAAGGACTTAGAGAAAGAGAAGGAGCTTACTCAAGAGTTGGAAGACACCAACCAAGAGATAAGGGGAGATGTTATAGACTTAGTGATAGAGTCAAGGGAGCAAGATTGGTGGATTGCCTCTAGGAACATTGTGTTTAATAATAGATCCCGTGAGATTGGATTGTAATAACACTTCGTTAGTTGGACCACCACTTATCACCTATTTCCAAAAGATATTCTAAATAAGTATGGACCTTGAATGATGTAATGGTTTTATGTATGCAATACTTGTGTGGCAATTTTGTTTCATGGATATGTATGAATGTTTGTCTCGATTTACCTTGAGCTACATTGATCTAACTTTTTCAATCTTATAAATAGATGCCTATTGCCATCAGCACTGTCGAGGAGTTTCGAGTTACTCGTTTTGGTCCCCGCATCATTGAGCTTACCACTCTGCTTGATCTCCCTCTTCCTACCATCACGGTGTACCCACTCACCAAGTTCGAGAGGAAGGACCTCTGGGGCTTCAAGGTGAACCAGCCCGGACGCCAGACTGAGCCTACTGCGGAGGCCATCGTCTTCAAGCTGATGCACGACGACAGGGAGAGAGGCATGGAGGTAGTCATGCAGGATCTGATAGGACGACTGTTAGGCCGTCACTCCCGTCAGGTTAGGGGCACTCACTTCCACGTCTTTGGAAGACGTGATGTTGATGGAGAGTCCATCGACTTTGAGGACGACTCGAGGAGCACTGCGGAGCCGATACGTCTTTATCTTCAGGACTTAGAGACTCTTCTCAGGCACGTAGATACGGACAGGACGAACGTCATGCTAGGTAATGACGAGCTTCAGGTGCAGTTCGCGAGAAGGACAAGCTTTTTGCGCAGCAGGATGAGATGATCAAGGAGATGGAGACAAAGTTCGAGGCCCAGGACCGCAAGTTCAAGAGTCAGGAGAAACGCGTCCAGGACAGGAACAAGAAGATCCGGGACATGACCGAGGAACTGAAGTCCAAGGACTTCGAGCTTGAGCAGCAGCAGATGGTTATCGAGAGGCTTCGCTCCTAGAAGAGGGCTCTCAAGGCTAAGGTCGATTCCTTGACCACTACGATTGAGGAGAACAAGACCGCGATGGAGAACGCAGGTCTTACCTTCGTCGAGGAGGAGATTGACGCTGATGAGTAGACTTGACTACTCGTTTACCTCTCATATTCATACTTGTTATTGTGAACTTATTATTGGACCATCCGACATGTGGATGGCTTGCCACTTGTGTGTTTTACTTCATGAGCTTATTATGTGGTTGTTGATCTTTATTCTTATGATGTTTGTTATGTGTTTGCTTATGATGTATTGTGCATGAAACATCTATGGGTATCTCATTCTTATCTATTTGAACAAACCACAGATGCCTCCCCGTCGCGCAAACCCCAACCCCAACAACATCACCCCGGAAATGCAACAAATGATGAATGCGCAAACACAGCTTATGCAAATGATGACAACATTCATCCAAAACCAGAATAACAACAACAACAACAACAACCCCAACAACAACAACCCCAACAACAACAACAACAACCCTCCGGGTTTTGATATGCTCACCCGATTTCTGCGTTTGAGGCCAACAAAGTTTGCGGGAACAACTGATCCCATGGTGGCCAATGACTGGCTACGTTCCGTGAACAAGGACTTAGTGACCGTGGGCTGCACGGATGCTGAAAAAGTCAGATTCGCAACACATCTGTTGGAAGGACCAGCCGCCACATGGTGGGACAACTTCCAAATCACCACTCCTATTGATGAGGTGACTTGGGCTATCTTTGAAGATGGCTTTCGCACTGCTCATATCTCATCAGGAATGATGAGTCTGAAAAAGAAGGAGTTTCACAACCTGAAACAGCGCCACCGCAGCGTGGCGGAATACATAGAAGAGTTCAACAATCTGGCGCGCTATGCACCGGATGAGGTTGACACGGATGCCAAAAGAAAGGAAAAATTTCTGGAAGGTTTGAATGATGAACTGAATCTACAGTTGGCTGTGGCATATGTTCCAACTTATCAGTCTTTGTGTGACAAGGCTGCTATTTTGGAGAGTAAAATGAAGCAAGTAGAGAGTAGAAAGAGGAAACACTCCGACAAGCACAGCTCGGGATCGTCTCACAAACGATCTCACTATGATGACAGTGGCAGCTCGGGATCCCATAAACATGGGAAATTCAACAAGCACAACCACAACCGTCATGACAACAAGCATCACCGCAGTCATGACAAGGACAAGTACAAGAACCACAAGGGTGGACATAAGAGCCACTATGGTGGAAATAGTAGTGGAAGTGGAGGCCAACCTCCTAAAAAGGACATCAGTCAGGTTGAGTGCTTCAAATGCAAAAAGCTGGGGCATTATGCTAATGAGTGCCCTGAGAAGAAAGTTGAAGGACCTAACAAGCCAAATCCTTTCCAGAAAGGACAGGTTAACCACATCAATGTGGAGGAGGTCTATGAGGAGCCTGATGCCGTGGCTGGTAAGTTCAGACTCAATTCAATTTCAGCATTTGTACTCTTTGATACTGGTGCATCTCATTCATTCATATCAAAGGCATATGTTGATAGAAATGGGTTTGCATCAGAAAACATTGGGTGTCCAATACAAGTTAGTTCTCCGGGGGGAGATATGATAGTAAGCCTTGGATGCCGGGATCTCACCATAGAATTTGGTAAGCATAAGTTTCCAGTAAGCCTAATAATCCTAGATTCCCAAGGACTAGACGTAATACTGGGAATGGACTGGATGGCTAAGTATGAAGGAGTATTAGATTGTGCCAATCGTACCGTTACACTCACAACCCCCGAAGGAAAAAGAATAAAATTTAAGTCAAACTTTGAATCCAAAGGAAGTAAGCTGAATTCTCTTAAGGGGTTAGCATGGACAGTGTACCAATAGTATGTGAATATCCGGATGTGTTTCCGGAAGAGCTACCAGGAATGCCTCCGGATAGAGATGTGGAGTTTCTGATAGATTTGGTGCCAGGATCAGGACCAATAGCTAAGAGACCGTACAAAATGCCAGCTGATGAATTGAAAGAGCTCAAGAAACAGCTAGGAGAACAGTTACAGAAAGGGTTTATTCAACCAAGTTCTTCATCTTGGGGAGCCCCAGTTTTATTCGTGGAAAAGAAGGATAGAACACAAAGATTGTGTATTGATTATCGTTCTCTCAACGAAGTTACCATCAAGAACAAATATCCTTTGCCAAGAATCAATGATTTATTTGATCAGCTAGAAGGAGCATGTGTATTCTCGAAGATTGATCTCCGGTCAGGTTATTTTCAACTCAAGATACGAGAACAAGACATACCAAAAACAGCATTCACCACAAGGTATGGATTGTATGAGTATACTGTGATGCCCTTTGGTTTAACCAACGCTCCGGCATACTTCATGAATATGATGAACAAGGTGTTCATGGAATTTCTTGACAAGTTCGTTGTCATTTTCATCGATGATATCTTGGTCTACTCCAAGAGCAAGGAAGAACATGAAAGACACTTACGCTTGATACTTGAGAAACTGAGGGAACATAAACTGTATGCCAAATTCAGTAAGTGTGAGTTCTGGTTAGAGAAAGTTGGTTTTCTTGGTCATGTGATGACAAAAGATGGTGTGGCAGTTGATCCTGCAAAGGTTTCAGCTGTGACAGAATGGGAATCACCTAAGAATGTGAAAGAGGTTCGTAGTTTCCTCGGCTTAGCAGGTTACTACAGAAGGTTCATTGAAAATTTCTCGAAGGTTGCTAAGCCAATGACAGAATTACTAAAGAAGGACAAGAAGTTTGCTTGGACTGAAGGTTGCAAAATCAGTTTCCAAGAATTGAAGAAGAGACTTGTGACAGCACCAGTTCTATGTCTGCCAGATTTAGAAAAGGATTTCCAAGTATATTGTGATGCGTCTCATCAAGGTTTGGGTGCCGTACTTATGCAAGATGGTAAAGTCGTAGCCTATGCTTCGAGACAACTCAAAACTCATGAAGTAAACTATCCTACTCATGATTTAGAGTTAGCCTCTGTCGTCCATGCACTCAAAACATGGAGACATTACCTTTTGGGAAAGCGTTGTGAAGTGTTCACTGATCATAAAAGCTTGAAGTATATCTTCACCCAGAAGGAAATCAACATGAGACAAAGAAGATGGCTAGAACTTATCAAGGATTACGACTTAAGTTTGCAATACCACCCCGGTAAAGCAAATGTAGTAGCCGATGCTCTAAGTCGTAAGACGTTTGTAAATGGCCTCACAAAAGGGGAATTGCCAGATGACTTGTGTAAGCAATTCAAAGAACTCATATTGGAGATCGTACCAGAGGGATATCTCATGTCCTTAGATGTTCAACCCACTCTATTGGACAAAATCCGAGAAGTTCAGAAGACTGATGAGGAGATTGAAAAGATTAAGGAAAATATTAGTCTAGGGAAGGCTAAGAGTTTCCACGTTGACGAACAGGGTACTTTATGGCACGGGAAACGTATATGTGTTCCACAAGACCCAGAGTTGCGGAAACTGATCTTACAAGAAGGACACAACTCCCCGTATTCTATTCACCCGGGAAATACCAAGATGTACATGGACATGAAGGAAAGGTTTTGGTGGAACAATCTCAAAAGGGACATCGCCGAACATATTGCTCTGTGTGATGTGTGTAGCAGAGTCAAAGCGGAGCACCAGAAACCAGCGGGTTTGCTTCAACCACTGCCTATTCCTGAATGGAAGTGGGAAAATATTGGTATGGATTTCATTACCGGTTTACCAAGGACCAGGTCAGGGTATGATTCCATATGGGTAGTAGTGGATCGCCTAACTAAAGGGGCTCATTTCATACCCGTGAAGACAACCTATACAAGTGCCAAGTTAGCTAAAATTTACATGAGCAGAATTGTATGCCTTCACGGTGTGCCCAAGAGTATAGTATCAGATAGAGGAACCCAGTTCACATCTCACTTTTGGAGACAACTTCATGAATCCTTAGGAACGAGATTGGAATTCAGCACTGCTTTTCATCCACAAACGGATGGACAAACAGAAAGAACCAACCAAATTCTTGAAGACATGTTGAGAGCCTGTGCTTTAGACTATGGAGCAAGTTGGGATGAAAGTTTGCCGTACGCAGAGTTCTCTTACAATAACAGTTATCAATCTAGTATTGGAATGGCACCGTTTGAGTTACTCTACGGAAGGAAGTGTACCACCCCATTGTTATGGAATGGTGTGGGAGAAAGAAGCTTATTTGGACCAGATCTTATCAAAGACGCCGAGGAGAAAGTCAAATTGGTTAAAGACAGATTGAAGATAGCACAGTCCCGACAGAAAAGCTACGCGGATTCTAAGCGTAGAGAAGTCACCTACGAAGTTGGAGATAGAGCTTACCTCAGGGTATCACCACTTCGTGGAGTGAAAAGATTTGGAGTCAAGGGAAAGTTGGCACCAAGATATGTTGGACCATTCAAGATTCTAAGTCGCAAAGGAGAAGTTTCATATGAAGTTGAATTGCCAGAATCTCTATCAGCAGTCCATAACGTGTTTCATGTGAGTCAGCTTAAGAAATGTCACCCAGAAATGGAAGAGTCTTCTTTGAAGGATACCATACCTTTGGAAGAAGTTCAGCTAGAAAGTGATCTCACTTATGAGGAAAAGCCTGTCAAGATTCTAGAGACCGCAGAAAGAGTTACCAGGACCAAGACTATCAAGTTTTGTAAAGTGCAATGGAACCATCACTCCGAAGAAGAAGCAACATGGGAAAGAGAAGATGATCTTCGGAAAGACCACCCTCACCTATTTGCTAGCCAACCCGAATCTCGAGGGCGAGATTCACCTTAAGGGGGTTAGATTTGTAACATCCCAAAAATCATAGATTCAAAACTCATTCATATCATCTTTGCATCATTCATCCATTTAGGGTTTTCTCAAAAAATCATTTAGAGATAGAAGTTTGAGCTATGATTTCATGTGGTCAATTTATTCCAAATGGCCATCACTCTTTGAAATTTGAATGTTTAAGTACTTGATTACTTGCATCCATTGTTGGAAAGTTTAGGTGTAGCATTTTTACCCAAGTTTCCAATTTGGAAATATTTTCTAAACCCTATTTCATTCATTCACAAACTAAGGACAAAACTTGCTTTGTTCAACACCCAAGCTTGACCAGGACCTTACAAAGTAACCACTTGGTTAAATGTCTGAAATTGAAACCACAGAACCCTGCAAAGATCCCCAGTTTTGTTTGAATTCAAAAGGATTTGAATTCATATAAAAAATCATTCCAGAAAATAGAATTAGAAAAGAAAAAGACTTAAACAAAAGGAAAAGGCCGCGCGGCCAGAATCTGTCCCAGCAGAAAAACAAGCCCAGCAAGCCCACCCGGGAACTTTCCTTTCCTCTCTCACGCGCGAGCGCACGCGTTCAGCCGCTGACAAGCAGACCCCACTTCCACCTCGCGCACGTCGCTGACAAACGGGCCTCCTCCACGTCAGCATCGTCTCCACCCGCACGACCAGTTCATCCCCAAATCAACGCGAGCGTTTCTGTGTTTTAATTCGCGGCGTCAATTCAAGTTATTGGCCGAGTGATTCTCGCTCGCGACCAGGCTATAAGAACCCCCTCTGTCCCCTCTCTCTTTTCCCCCAAACCCCAAGCACAGAACGCCCCCAGGCTGGGCGCATTGCTCTCTGCAACCCCGCCGTCTCCGACGACTGCACCGGCAAATTCCGGTGAGCATAGAGTTCCCCTCGGTCTCGCGCTTACTTTATCTTGTTCAGTGAGTCTCTGTGCACCTTCTGACACCCTCCGTTTACCTTCGCATGACCCGTAGCTTCGGCAACGTCGACGACAGAGCGCCGCCACCCTCTACACGAACTCCGGCGACCTCTCCCCGTAAGTACCAGCCGCCCCTTGCCCTCTGACTGGTACGATTAGGACCCCCATCGTCTTACGCGTCTAATGGTGCCCCTCTTTTGGCTTAGCACGACGCAGAACCTCGCCAACGTCGACAGCAGCCGCATCAGACACATTCGCGAACTCCGGCGAGGAATCCCCGACGACCCCGTGCGCCCCTTGCCAAGCCACCTCCACGTTGAGCTTCGCCTCGACCTTGCGGTTCTGGTAAGCACACCCTTCCCTCCCCGGGCGACCTAGAACGCCGGCGCCACCGTAGTCAGACGCGCCGCCGCCAGTCAACGCCGCCAGCGCCGCCCGTTTATGGTTTGAGGGTTTGAACCGTTGGATCTGCATCGTGTGGTTAGGATAGATTGTAAACGAAGGGGTAAGCGCGCATCTGAGCCGCCAGATCCCATTTAGATCGTGCGGTCCGCAGCGCTCGATCCGCGCGAAGCGGTACGCGCCAGTGAGGTTGCGACGCGTGGCAAGGTTTAAATTAAAAACAGAATTTAAAACCTGATTTAGATTCAAACTTCAAATGCTTATAACTTTTGAATGCCACGTTAGATTTTTGCAAACTTTATACCGTTGGATTCAGTGAAACAAGGCCTTTCAGAATATCCAATTTATTTAGCATATAGTAACAATTAAAAATGATTTTATTTGTAGAACATGTTTTAAGGCCATTTTAAGTAAAAATTATTTTGGTAAAATTATATGGATGCCAAATAAGTTTGGTTGGCAAATTTGTGTTATGCTAAGTTTATGTAAACATGAGCATACTTGGTAGAATTTTCAAAAATCACCACTTAGTAGATTCTTGCATGCATGCATTCATATTAATTTTGATTGTATATAAATTATGTGTGTAATTGTATGCTATTATTTCTTGTGTAGATTTTGCTAGTGATTGTGATTGTGAAGAGTGCTACTCTCCCCACTACCAAGGCAAGTGATATTTTCATGAATATTTCTGTCCTATGTTTTGTACTAGCATTAGTTATTTTGCTAAAATATTGCATGATATTTTGCCTAGAGCTAAGATGGGAAATCCTAAGTAGAATGGAATAGTAGAAATTGCTAAGGAAATTATCCTAAGTTAGGTTATCATATTCTGCTTAGTCTAGCTACTTAGCAAACAAGGGTGGTGAACATCTATATGGTTTATGATGAAAATATTCTAAGTCAAGAGACTTATGTTTTCTTAATAAAACAACTAAGTCAAATGAACCTCCTGGGTGGAATGGAATGTTTGGGTTATGTTGAGTGGTTACACAAGGCCATGGACTTGGGTTGTGTATCTCACTTGTGGTATGCCACCCAGGCACAAAGGGATTTGGAGGCCAAGTGTTGAGAAAGCTTACAGTGCAACCACTTGGCAATATGGGCTCTTCCATGATCATATAGGTTGCTAGAACTTAGTCACTTGGACAGTAGGTGGTAGATGGGATGTTAGGTTGGAGCGCGTCCATTTTGACTAAGGAAAAGCTTCTGAAAGGTCCTGTCTTGGGAAACCAAGTCTGGTGGGGAAAGTGCACAACCTCTGCAGATGGAAAACCTAAGTACTTAGCCTAGTCCAAGGAAATGGACACTTTTGAGCATCAAGACATGGAAGCTACAAGAATCTCATCACTCCAACTTCTAACTAAAAATTGGTGGGTGAACAAGGGTGAAGGACCTCAATGTCTATTGGTGGTTCCTTGGGAATGTTTTTGACAAAGAAGAACTTAGAGTTTTCAAATAATAGGAAAAACCTATTTTCAAGCAAAGCAAGCCAAGCTACACTTAGCCAAAATGCATATAGTAATATAGTCCACTTAAAATATACTAAGGTATCACTTGCCAATACTATTCCAAAGTATTGACCCTCTGTGGTTGTAACTTGTGATGTTGCAGGTTACTCCGATGATGAATAGGAGTCATGAGTCTACACTCAACATGCTTGCCTGTGGCACATGAAGATGAAGACTTGTGTTTATTTACTTATTCCATAAACTCTTGTATTAGGCCTTTGGCCCTGAGTTGTAAAAGACTATATTTTATCTCTGGAATGAATGTAATAAACGACCTTTGTATATGTGTACTTCATCTTAAACTGTGGATGCTAGCATTGATCCAGGGACTAGCATTGCAATCACAGGGATCCTTTCCTTTATAAAGGAGGGGTCTAACAACTGAATGCTGTCCATAGACTTGTAATTGGGCCGAGACTGTTTGCCCTTGCGAGAAGCGGTTCGCTTAGATTTCTTACTTGCCTCGGCCATCCTTGCAGCCTCTGTTGCTGCCCTGCGAACCTCTGTTTCGTCAATAAACTTCCCTTCTGCAGTGGGTTTGAGATAACGGGGACGGGGACGATGGACGAAGGTCTTGGTCGTCTTGGAACCACCTGTGAATAGCATTGAGAGAGGTAGCAAGGAGATGAGCATACACACAAGTCCAGGAGAAAGAAAACAGGGAGAAAGAGTAGCAATGCAACCCCAGAACCAATGATGTGCATGAGCAGAACCAGAACCAAAACAGACCAGAGTGTAACTCTCCAGGCCGGATTATCCGGCCCTGGCAGGGGCGGATAATCCGCCCCCCGCAATAAAATTCTGGATTGGCTCAGATCTACCATGGCAAAACTGATCGAGTACTAGGGTTGCAAGGCTACTGATTCTAGCATGTAAGAAACAACACCAAGAACCTTCTACAACGAGATTTCCACCAAAAAGAATACATCCCATACAAAAGGATAGAGATGAGGGAGTTACCCTCACTCATTGGAGGAAAATCGCGGAGGAGAAGATACCCGGAGGCGAGGTGAAGAAGATCCGGGGAGAGCCCGGAGAATCCGGTGGTCAAATCGACTCCGGGAGAGGCGGATGCTCCGGCGGCGGCTGGGGGGCAGAGTTAGGGTTGGGGGAGGACTGGATGCTCTGTTTGAGTCTGCCCTCCCCGGCCCAGCCTATAAGGGGCTGATATCGCCCGGGGCGGATAATCCGCCCCCCACTTAGGGCGGATAATCCGCCCCCCCCAAGAAATTCTGGAAACAGAATCAGTCCAGAGCACCCTAGCAAATCTCTCGATGGTGTTTTAGAGGACTTGTGTGCAAGAATAGATGGTTCAAGGAGGGAGAGAAGGCTTGGGTTGAGAGAAACAAACTGAGATGGTACTACGCACCCAAATTTGCAAGAATCAAATCAACCAAAAGCCAAATTTGAGTGTGTTTTCCATAAGAACAAAAGGTATGCAAGAAAATCCAACGAGACCCATGAAAAACCAACTCTTCTCGAGGAAGAGGGCGGTGGCCTAAGCCACCATGTTGGAGCGCATGGCATGACACCGCGAAGATGTATCTTGAGTTCAAAACCAATGCTCATCGATGACCCACATATCACAAAATGATATTAAGGGAAATGATTTTACTTGCTTTCGGCATTATGGGGGGAGGGTTGGCCCAATCAATTAGGACCACACTCCCCCTATGTCTATGCCTGCATCTAAACCAAATACATGAATAAGAGCAGGTGAGTGTGCAAGAATAGTCAAGCCAAGCTCCTTGAATCTATGATATTTAGCTCATTCCGCAAATAACAAAATCTTGCTTCATCGAGGGGCTTCGTGAAAATATCAGCAAGTTGGTTCTTCGTGCTCACAAAGGAAAGAGCAATATCTCCACGAGCAACATGATCCCGAATAAAGTGGTTGCGAATCTCTATATGTTTTGTTCTCGTATGCTGCACAGGATTGTAAGCAATTTTGATAGCACTTTCATTGTCGCATAAAAGAGGCACTTTGTCACAATTGACACCATATTCCTTTAAAGTCTGCCTCATCCATAACAATTGAGTACAAGCACTTGCAGCAGCAACATATTCAGCTTCGGCGGTAGAGAGTGAAATACAATTATGTTTCTTTGATGACCAACACACTAGAGACCTGCCCAAGAATTGGCATGCACCAGAGGTTGATTTCCTATCATCTTTGTCACCAGCCCAATCTGAATCGGTGTAACCACATAGAGAGAAACTTGAACCCTTGGGATACCATAACCCAAAATTTGGGGAATGAACCAAATATCGGAAGATTCGCTTGACAGCCACTAAGTGGCTTTCTTTAGGAGCGTCTTGGTACCTTGCACACACTCCTACACTTAACACGATATCGGGCCTAGATGCGCAGAGGTAAAGGAGAGAGCCGGTCATGGATCGGTATACCTTTTGATCCACATCTTTACCCTTGGGATTGAGCTCAAGATGACACTTTGTTTGCATTGGGGTAGCAACGCCATTGAGATCCGTCATCTTGAACCTTTTGAGCATGTCTTGGATGTACTTACCTTGATTAATAAAGGTTCCCTCTCTAAGTTGTTTTATTTCAAATCCAAGAAAAAACCTGAGCTCACCCATCATGGACATCTCAAACCTGTCAGTCATAAGCTTTGAAAATTCATCGTTAAAAGCTTGGTTAGTAGAGCCAAAAATAATGTCATCTACATAAAGTTGGCACACAAAAAGCTCCCCATTGACCTTCTTAGTAAAAAGAGTGGGATCGATTTGCCCAACTTCGAATCCACGGTCTAGCAAAGGCTCTTTAAGGTGCTCATACCACGCACGTGGGGCTTGTTTAAGGCCATAGAGCGCCTTATCGAGTTTGTAGACATGGTTCGGAATTTGGGGTCCTCAAACCCCGGGGGCTGCTTGACGTATACTAACTCATGTAGAGGACCATTAAGGAAAGCGCTCTTAACATCCATTTGTTGTAATTTAAAATTATGATGAGCTGCATATGCAAGAAGGATACGGATGGACTCAAGGCGAGCCATAGGAGCGTAGGTCTCGCCAAAATCAATTCCTTCTACTTGAGAGAATCCTTGAGCCACGAGTCGTGCTTTATTCCTCACAACAATGCCATTTTCATCCTGTTTGTTCTTGAAGATCCACTTGGTGCCGATAACATTGCGGCAATCCTTTGGCTTTTCTACGAGCTTCCACACTTTGTTGCATTCGAAGTTGTTTAATTCTTCATGCATTGTAACAACCCAATCGTGGTCTTCAAGAGCATCAAAAACCTTCTTTGGTTCAACCACGGAAATGTGAGCTTGATGATCACAGAATCTAGCAAGCTATCTTCGAGTGGATACCCTTCGTCGTAGATCACCAACGACCTTGTCAAGAGTGTGACCTCTTAGTTCAAGGTTACGATCAGCACGAGCCTTGCGACGAGCCTCAATATCCTTATTGTTTCTTGAAAGAGTGGATTCAATTGTTGTATCCTTGTCTTGGTTACTGCCTTGCCCTTGATCTTGGTCACCGGTACTGTCAGAAGATTATTGCTGAACATTTTCTTCAGGCCCGGATAATCCGCCCCTTGGAGGGGCCGGACTATCCGGCCTGGGAGGTGAAGTACCAGAACCATCTTCCTGAGAAAGTCTGACTAGAGTTGGAGATCCAGGGCCGGATAATCCGCCCTCGGGGGCCGGATAATCCGGACTGGGAGCTTCAGAGATGTTGATTTCTCCTTCGGTTCCCCTGGTACGAGTTGGAGTGCCAGGGGCGGATTGTCCGCCCCTTGGAGGGGGCGGATAGTCCGGCCTGGGACTACCAGCTTGTCCAGAGGACAGATGATCTTCAGCAGATTGTGGTGTTGGTGTAGGATTGTCTCCAACAGTAGGAGCTTGTTGATCTTGTGTAGATGATGGCTCCACATGTGTGGAGCATTGTCCTTCCCGATCCGCCACAAGGGGTTCCTCAATGGGGCGGAAAAATCCCACGCCCATTCTTCTTATGGCATCTTGGGGTATTTCAACATCTGCATCACAAACATCAACTTGCCCTACAAAGGAGCCGTTATTTTCATCGAACTCCACACTACAAGATTCTACAACAATCCCAGTGAGCTTGTTGTAGACTCTATAAGTGTGGGATTCGGCACCGTAACCAACAAAAATACCTTCTAAAGCCTTGGATTCAAATTTTGACAAACGGACACCATTAATAAGAAAGAAACACTTACACCCGAATACCCTGAAGTATGAGATGTTGGGTTTGTTGCCGGTAAGTATTTCATATGGGGTCTTGTCCAAGATCTTCCGAAGGTAAAGCCGGTTTGAAGAGTGACAAGCAGTGGATATGGCTTCAGCCCAAAAATTATAAGGAGACTTAAATTCAGCTAGCATAGATCTTGCCATATCCATCAAAGTCCGGTTCTTCCTCTCGGCTACACCATTTTGTTGAGGGGTGTACGCAGCGGAATATTGATGTCTAATCCCCTCTTCGCTAAGAAACTCATTTAAAGTGTAGTTCTTTAATTCTGTGCTGTTGTCACTTCTAATTGCCAAGATGGGAACATTGTGTTGACGTTGAACTTCATTGGCAAAGTCGATGACAGTTTGTTGAGTCTCACTTTTCAGCTTGAAGAAATATACCCATGTATATCTTGAGTAATCATCGACGATGACCAAGCAATATTTCTTCCCACCAAGACTTGCATGAGAAGGAGGACCAAATAAATCCACATGGAGTAATTCCAAGATCCTCTTCGATGACACAATAGTCTTCCTCTTGTGGGGAGAATCATGCATTTTTCCTTCAACACAGGCCCTGCAAACACGATCTTTGGCAAAAGAGACATTGTCTTTTAGTCCAAGAATGTGGCCACCCTTTTGGAGACTTTGCAAAGTTCTCATGTTGACATGGGCTAAACGGCGATGCCATAGCCAGCCCACGTCGGCCTTTCCAAATAGACACATCGGACCCGAAGTGGTTTTCCCCGAGAAGTCCACCACATACAGGTCATTTTCGACGTATCCAACGAAAGCGACCTTTAGAGACTTGATCCATAAGAGTACCACCAAACCATCATCGATAAAAACAGAAAAACCCATCTTGCCAAGGGCACGAACAGAAAGAAGATTGTAACCAAGGGTCTCAACAAGCATGACGTCCACGAGAGAGATATCGTGGGCAACCACAACCTTGCCAAGACCCAATACCTGAGATTTAGACTTATCACCATAGGAGACTGTGATATTATCAAGATTTGGACGCATCTCCGTGATGATCTCCTTGCTTCCGGTCATATGACTAGTGCAGCCACTATCCAGCACCCATTTCGACCCACCGGAAGCATAGCCCTGCAAGAAAATTACTTCTTGGTTTTAGGTACCCATTTTTCAATGGGTCCTTTCATGTTAGTGACAAGGGTCTTTGGGACCCAAATAGACCAAGCAATATATTCATCAAAAGGACCAACATAATAAGCATAAACATCACCATAATCATCACAAAAGAGTTCATAATTCGGATTGTGAGACCCTGCAAAACCAATATTATTAGTCTTGTCTTTTGTGACAACCTTCTCAGCAGTTCTTGTCTTTAATTGCACATTCTTGGTCTTGTTCTTCTTGGTTTTCTTCTTCTTGGACTTGGTGACATACCCAAGTCCCTCTTTACCATGATTTGTCCTTTGCTTGTCAAGGACTTCATCAAGCACACCTTTGTCCTTTGTAGTGATGTCCTTGATCACTCCTTTTTCCACACTAGCATTTTTCTTGTTACTATATGTTGAGTTGGACGAGCTAGGAGTATCATATTCGGCCAATCGACTTTGAAGCTGATCATGTGACTCATTGAGGATAGAGAACTCGTTTTTCAACGCCTTGTGAGCATTGTCAAGTTTCTCCAATTCCTCGGAGAGTCTATCATGAGCAGACCCAAAGTCAATCCTTTCCTTCTTTAACTTCTTTGCCTTGGTGACCGCATTGTCACGTTCCTTAACGAGTTTAGTCACAATTTCTTCATGTGACTCTTCCATAGACTCAAGCCTCTCTTCAAGAGAGACCCGAGCTTCTTCTTCTTCTTCAAGAGCATTTTTTAGGGATGCAATTTCCATTGCATCCTCCCTTTCAATTCTGCCCTTTTCTTCGAGGAGAGCTTCGTTTTGGGCCAACTGATCCATAAGAGCCTCAAAACGAACTTTGTGCTCACCTTGCAGGTTAGTATAGAAATAATCCAAGGCAATAATCTCTTCTTTAACCTTAAGACTAGCAGGATCATCCATGTCTATCATAGCCTTGGGAAAGGAAGAGTTAGAAGAAGTTACCTCGGAGCTTCTTGCCATGAGACAAGTAGGGTTCTTGTTGATGATGTTTTCGTTTGGAGAGTCGAAGAGTGATGTTGATGTAGATGTGGTGGCTATAGCAGCCACCTCTTGAGAGCTATCGTCCTCGTCCTCATCTTCACTCCTCGATGAATATTCTTCTTGAGCCACTAGAACAATCTTTGGTTGCTTCTTGAAAGGAGCATTCTTCTTTACAAACTGTTTCTTACGTGGAGCTTTTGATTTGTCCTTGAAAATGAGTCTTCCTCCATTATCCTCTCTACTTTGATATGGACACTCAGCTACGAAGTGCAGCCGGTCACCACAATTAAAGCATGTTCTCAGCTTGGGACCATTTTCTTTTCTTCCATAGGCTCCACTTTTGCGATCTAGTTCAGCTTTAGCCTTGGCTGGATCTTTCCAAAAGTTTCTTGCATAAAGAGCCAAGTATTGTCCGTGGATCCTTTTTATATCTTCGGGACAGTCTAGGCCTTCTACCGCATATTCATCATGATCAATCACACTAGTCTTCAAAGCCATGTTGACCCCTTTTGCATCCCCATAGCTCGAGCACGAGCATCTTCGGCATTCTTGGCAGCCACTTTGAATGCGGCCATTTCTTGCATTACCTCATTGGATGACATGAGGTGATAATTATGCCTACCTTGGAGACTTTTCAAATCTGTGGGCTCAAATGGCATAAGAGCACTGACATACTTGCGCTTGATCCAAGCATCATCAACATGAGCTGCGCCGTGGTTTCTGAAGGTTGTAGCTATTGCCTTGAGCCTCCTATACATGTCCTCGTGGTCTTCTCCATCCAGCATATAAAATCCTTCAGCTTCATTGCTCAAGGCATCATATCTATTCCTTCTCATACTTTCATTTCCGATGAAGAGCTCGGTAAGAGCATCCCAAGCTTCTTTAGCTGTGCTAAGATGCTGAATGTGTGGCATGTCTTTATCACCCACACCAAGCTGTATCATGTGTAGAGCTGTAGCATTGAGTTGGCTATCGACCACTTCTCTCCTTGTGAGATTGTTAGGATTTCCAACGTGAAGACCATTTTCGATGATCTTCCACAACTCTATGGAGGAACTGCACACATGAGATTTCATCAAAAATTGCCATTGAGAGAAAGTAGAAGCTGAAAGTTTGGGTGGATCACCCCTATTATCTATGTGTGGGTGAGGAATAGGTGGATCAGGGGAATACACATGAGAAACCTCATTGTATCCATCCTTACCGCTATCCTTTTTCGAGGAGGAGCTCTTACTAGTATCATCACCTACCACTTCGTTATCTTTGGAAACAGTTTTACCCGTTTCCTTGGATTGCGGAGTGGTATCCTCAGAGTTAGATGGATGTGATGCTGAGGATGTGGAGAGACGCATTATCAATTGACGCATATCTTCCATCTTAGCCTCCATTGAACTCACCAAGGTTGTTTCCAACGTCTTGAGATCGTTCATGGTGACTACCTCCGGAGCATCACTCCCATCTCCCTTGGAACCCATACTTCTCTTAGGCGGTTAAGCCCGAAATAAGAGCCGAGGCTCTGATACCAATTGAAATGGATCGTATGGGCACCTAGAGGGGGGTGAATAGGTGCTAACCAATTTTTAATACTTTTCCAATTTTAGGCTTGACACAAAGTAAATTCTCTAGATATGCAACTATGAGAATTTCCCTATATGTAACCCTAACTACTAAGCACGTAAAAGAGGAGCGAGGAAACCGTAGTGGAGCACGCGGAGACACAGGGATTTGATTTACCGCAGTTCCTTCCTTGTTAAGGGAAGTACATCTGCGTTGGAGGGGTGGGCGGTTCTAAGACCACCACGCCACAATAGGCCTCACCCTATTCTCCGATGGATCTCGCCACGAGAGGCCTGATCCACCTTCTCCACTATTGGATCCCTTCGAGGCGGGAACCGGTGCCTTTTACAACACTATCGGGGCACACACCCACAACCGAATTGGGGGCTCCCGGGATGACAACAAGCTGTCACAAAAACAAGGTTTATCAATATAAACAAAAACGAGGATCTAGATCTTTGCAAGAAATACTAGATCGGAGGTTCTCCAAATGAATGGAGAGGAGATGAAGTGCTTGATTGCTGATGATGAAGATCGAGTTCTCCTCCTTCGATTCCCCAAGGGATGGGGCCTTTCGGTGGATCTAGGTGGAGCACTCTTGTATGAAGTTTTGAGATCTGATCTGTTCTTTTTCGAGATGAATCAAGAGTTCTGGCAGGAGGGGGATGGCTGGCTTAAATCCCCCCTCCTCAGATCTGGCCGTTGCACAACTTTGGGGGCGGATAATCCGCCCCCCACTTGGGGCTTGCGCCTTGGCGATGAGCAGGAGGGGCGGATTATCCGCCCCCCCTGAGGAGCGGATTATCCGGCCAGGCCGGAAAGTCCGGCCAAAATTCCGCCCCCTCTCTGGGGCTTGCGCATGCTTGGGCAGAGGGAGGGGTGGATTATCCGCCCCTGGTGGGGCCGGATTATCCGCCCCCAAAGGCAGAGTTCTGAGCTGCAACACTTCAACACACATTAAATGATCCTTGGTATTGTTATCTAACACACAAAACACTAGGGATTAATGTTCTTTCACCTACCCGCAGACTCCTCACGGGATCTGCTGATGTCCTACCATCTGCTCCTCATCGAGGAGCACAAGAAGCAGGTCAAGATGCAGGAGGTGCTTGACAAACACAAGCAAGCAGACTCAGAGTCCAGCACGTGACGAGCTGCGCTCTCCGCCATGGGCATCGGCTCTAGCACGAACGGCAACCAAGGCAACAAGCACCGCTCTCGGATGGAGAACATGGATCCTAAGGAGCGTCGTGAGGTGACCCGAACCCTCCACGCATCCTTCATGGAGATGGACGCCGACGGCAACGTCATCCCGAAAACGCCGTAGGCTGCGATCATGGCAGCCACCGCGTACCTAGCATCGCACCCTCCTCTGGAGGGAGACCCGAAAAGAGCCATGCACAAGTCCGCACTTACCGGACTCGGACTCGTCGGAGTCGCGCTCCACCAGGAAGCTCCTACGGAGCCGAAGAAGAAAGCTCCGGTCAGGTTTGACCGCAGCCCCACCCCATCATCTGAAGAAGAGGACCATGACCTTCCTCGAAGGAACAAGAGTTCGTGCCACCGCAATCGCGATTACGACGCCAGGGATGCGCTCACACAGCGCAAAATCGACAAAGCGCGAGCCAAGCGCGCATGCTCGTCTGAATCCGAGATGGACGAAGACGAAGGAGAACTCTGCGGAGCCTGATGCTTCAGCAGATCTGTTCGACGAACAAAGATGCCGCGAAATTTCAAGCTTCCTTCGGATACTCCGAAGTTCGACGGCACACAAGACCCAAAGGCATGGCTCAGCGACCACCTGTCATCCGTTAAATTGCACAACGGAAACAAGGAAACCGCCATGCAATGCCTTCAGCTGCAGCTGACAGGTGCAGCCCAGATCTGGCTTAGCAGCCTATCTTCAGGGTCCATCCGAAGTTGGGAGGAGCTAGCTTACAGCTTCATCCGAAACTTCAAAGGCACCAGCAAGAGGCCCGCCTCAATCGAGGAGTTGCGGGCCTGCACTCAACGAACGAGCGAATCCATTCACTCATACATACTACGCTGGTCCAACACCAAGAACTCCGCAGCGCACATCTCCGAAGAGAGGGCCATCGACGCCTTCAAAGACGGCGTCAAGCGCCAGGACTTCAAGGCGGAACTTGGGCGCGTCAAGCCCAAGACACTCGACCACCTCATGGACATCGCCAACAGGTGGGCTGACGGCGAAGATTCCGTCCACCGGGCACACTCGGAGGAAGAGGATGACTACGGCCAACGACGAGAGCGCCGTAGCAAGAGGAGATCGCGCGTCTACGACGATCGCGATGGACCCGACATGGTCGCGGCCGGCTACGCCGATCGCCGCAGCGACGCCAACTGCAACAGCGGAGGATACCGTGGAAGAAACTTCCGCGATGGAGGGCGCCCAGCACAGTCGTGGCAGCACCGCGATCGTGACAACGGACCCTCAGCATACGAAAAACTTTCAGGTCCATGCACCATCCACTTCTACATCGACAAGCAAGATGGCAAGAAGAAGGCAAGCCACATGCTCAAGGACTGCCGCGAGTTCCAGAAGCTCAGCGAAAGCATGGTCCAGATGAGACAACAAGCTCCACTTCCTGGATTCGGAAACGCACCCGCGCCAGGTGAGATAGCGCATGGAGCTCCTCCACCGCCATCTGTAGGAGGCCCGAACCAACCAGTCGCACCAGCACAGAACAACGCTGGGAACGGGTATCCCCCGCCGAAAGGAGCACTGATGATCCAGAAGGGGCGCCCCACGAATAGGGTGCAGAAGAAAATCACCCATCAGATCAACCTGGCCATGGCAACTCCACCCGCCATCCCTGAGTACCTCAGCGGATCGGAGTCCTGCATCACGTTCAGTCGTTCGGATCACCCTTGCCAGATCCCTCGCCCAGGTCATGCTGCCCTGGTGCTGGAGGCGCAGATCGGAGGTTTCAAGATGAGCCGCGTCTTCATGGACGGCGGCAGCGGCATCAACCAAATGTTCGCAAGTACCCTAGCAGCAATGCGGATCCCGTAGTGCAGCCTGGAACAGTCAGACACAACGTTCCACGGCATCGTACCAGGAAAGGGCATATTCCCCCTGGGCAAAATATGACTCGACGATATCTTCGGCAAGCCGGACAACTTCCGACTCGAGCGGCTCGAATTCGAAGTGGTGGACTGGCCATCACAATACCACGCCATCCTCGGGCGTGTAGCATTCGCAAGATTCTTGGCTGTCCCACATTACGCATACCTTCTACTCAATATGCCAGGACCAAAGGGCGTCATCACAATCCACGGGAGCTTCACCCGATCGGACCAATGCGACAGGGACTTCAACAGAATCTCCCAATCATTCGGCATGCAGGAGGAGCTCGTAAGGCTCCGCGAGGTGACGGACAATGGGGCACCCCCAGTCGCACGACAAAACGCACCTGACATGTCCTTCGACTCCACAGTCAACACAAAGAAGGTGCAGGTCCATCCGACGGATGCCTCAAAGACGGCGCTGATCGCCAACGACCTCAGCCCCGCATAGGAAGGCGCGCTCGTCGAATTCCTCCGTGAGCGCTGGGAAATCTTCGCCTGGTGTCCTGTGGACATGCCAGGAGTTCCCAGGGAATTCGCCGAGCATGCACTCAACGTCTTTCCAGACACCAAGCCCGTCAAGCAGTCCATCCAGAGACTGTCCGAGCCACGGGCCGAAGCCATCGGGAAGGAAATAAATAGGCTACTCGCTGCAGACTTCATCAGGGAGATCAAAGAAAGAGAATGACTCGCAAATACATTGATGGTTCCCAAGAAGGACACGAATATCCTGCGGATGTGCGTGGACTTCACGTCGCTGAACAAGCACTGCCCAAAGGACCACTTCCCTCTTCCTCGGATCGACCAGATCATCGATTCGACTGCAGGATGCGAGAAACTCTCCTTCCTCGATGCCTACTCAGGCTACAACCAGATTCGACTCAAGGTCGAAGATCAAGAGAAAACGGCGTTTATCACACCGTTCAGAGTGTTCTGCTACAACACAATGCCCTTCGGGCTAAAGAACACAGGTGCCACGTACCAGTGATGCATGCAGGCATGCCTGAAGGACCAGATCGGTCACAACGTCCAAGTCTATGTCGACGACATAGTCATCAAAACCAGGGAGGCGAAAACGCTCATCGACGATCTCCGTTAGACGTTCGATAATCTCGACCGCTACAGGATCAAGCTCAACCCCGAAAAGTGCGCCTTCGGCGTCCCATCAGGACAGCTCCTTGGTTACTTCATCTCCCAGCGAGGGATTGAGGCGAACCCGAAGAAAATCCGGGCCATCATGGCGATGGAGAAGCCGAAAAACCTCAAGGGTGTCCAGTAGCTCGCAGGACGAATAGCGACATTAAGCAGATTCATCAGCCGCATGGGCGAGAAGGCCCTGCCATTCTACCAGCTGCTACGCAAGGTAGATAAATTCGAGTGGACGCCCGAAGCCAACGATGCGTTCGAAAGTCTCAAACGACTACTCTCCACCTCGCCCGTTTTGGTCACGCCAAAGGAGCGCGAGCCTCTGCTGCTGTACATAGCAGCCACACACCAGGTGGTCAGTACCGTGCTAGTGGTCGAACGACCCGAAGAAGGCAAGACCCATGGGGTCCAACGCCCAATCTACTACCTTAGCGAGGTATTGACGCCAACAAAACAAAGGTACCCTCACTACCAAAAACTCGCCTACGGCGTGTTCATGACGACTCGTCGGTTGAGCCATTACTTCCAGGAGCACCAGGTGATGGTCGTCAATGAAGCACCCCTGAACAGCATCCTGAATAACACAGAGGCCATAGGACGCGTGGCCCTGTGGGGCATCGAGATGTCACCCCTAGACATCGTCTACGAGAAGCGACTCGCAATCAAGTCTCAAGTCCTCCCGGACTTCCTTGTACACTGGATGGAGCTGCAGCTGCCAGACACCCCAGACATGTCGCAGTCATGGACGATGCACTTCGACGGCACCAACTGTGAAGCCGGAGCAAGAGCCGGGGTCATACTGACCTCCCCGCAAGGCGACAAGATGAAGTACATCCTTCGGATGAAATTTCGAGCTTCCAACAACGAAGCCGAATACGAAGCCCTCATCCACGGCATGAGGATGGCAAAGATCTGCAGCGCAACGCGCCTGGTCATCTACGGTGACTCCAACCTCGTTGTCCATCAAACGATGAACGAGTGCGACGCACAAGCCGAAAACATGATCGCGTACCGCGCGCTCTACAACGCACTCGAAGGGGATTTCGGCGGCTGCGAGCTTCGGCACGTTAGAAGAGAAAGCAACGAGGAGGCCGATAGACTCACCAACATCGGCTCCACCTGCGCAAAGGTGCCACCTGGTGTGTTCCTCGAACATATTTGCGTGCCATCCATCAAGCGGAAATTCCCCAAGGGATCACCCGAAGAAGCAGAACACTCGGGGGCTACGCTACCCGAAGGACATGAAGGACCCGAGAAACTGGACACAGAGGTCGCTATGGTCAACCTGATGCAGGTCATGGCAGTCGAAGAAACTTGGACGCGACCGTACCTCCAGTTCTTGATAAACGGAGAACTGCCTGACAGCCCGACGGATGCCCGGCGCATATCTTGTCGGTCAAAAGCTTTCACCATCATCAATGGCGAGTTGTACAAGCGCAGTATTACGGGTGTACTACAAAGGTGCGTCACCATCAGTGACGGGAAAACCATCCTCCAAGACATCCACGAGGGCATCTGCGGCCATCACGCAGGCAGCCGCTCCCTTGTCGCCAAAGCTCTACGAGCTGGATTCTACTGGCCAACGGCCATGAGCGATGCGAAGGACATCGTCCGAAGATGCAAGGGGTGCCAAAGGTTCGCCGACAAACCACACGCACCCGGGTCACATCTCAGACCCATACCTATAGCCTGGCCCTTTGCTCAATGGGGCCTCGACATGATCGGCAAACTGCCAAAGTCCTCGAAAGGGGGGCACGTCTACCTCCTGGTCACAGTCGACAAATTCACCAAGTGGGCCGAAGCCATGCCGATCACCAACCAAAAGGGAAGACCGCCATAAAGTTCTTTGAATCCATTGTCTACAGGCTCGGCATACCGCACAGCATCATCACCGACAATGGATCGAACTTCATCTCCAAAGAATTCCAAGACTTCTGCGAAGGCCTCGGGATCTGACATGGTTATACCCCGCGGGTACACGATCTCAGCATACCTGGTCCAGCCCAAGGAAGGCCCACGGCAAATATACACCGGCCCATGATGATTTTCGGGTTGCCAAGGCCCATGACGCCTTCGGATCCTTGGAGAGCAAGACTAGAGTAGATATGAAATTCAAAGGGGTAAACCCTAGAACCTGTAACCGACTAGATCTGTGCCCGGGACCTGCCTAAGTCTATATAAAGGCCAGGAGGGTACGACCTAGATCTCTCGACTCATACTTCCGCATACACACCTCCACGCCAGATTGCATCTGCGCACCCCTGTAATCACCGGTTCCGCCGTAATCAAGGGCAGACAAGCAGGAGTAGGGTTTTCCCTCCGGGGGCCTGAACCTGGGTAAACCTCGTGTCCCCGTGTTGCTTGTTTGCTAACCGTTCCACGATCTCCAGCATCCCCATCTTCTCCAAAACCCAAGTCCATAACAATGGGCATTGACGAGTCAAAACCTCGTCAATTGGCGCCGTTTGTGGGAACTGGGGATGCTGATTGTGCGATCATGACGGTCCCAACCCGATCGATCTACAACTCTGCGGCGACAAAAAGTCACCTCCTCTTCGGTGCTTTCGACTTCACCGCCCACTCACCGGCCACCATGAAGGACTTCGAGCCCGTAGGCGACGGACTCGAAATCCTGTTCGGGAGCTTCTGCTTCCAGGTGGGGCAAACTGGCACTCTCCGCCTCCCTGAGCGGGTGCCCCTACCATCAATCAGGCCCGCTTCATGGACCCTACACCCCGTGCTACGCACAACATCATCAGCAGATGATTCCTACGACAGCAGCAGCTGCAACTCCGATCTGTGCGATCTGCCGTCGGATGAAGGGACCTACAGTTCCGGATCTGAAAGTTGCGGTAGTAGCGGACCAATCTACGAGCGCTACCAATGTGCCGTTGTCATACAGACTGACGGGGATCAGCAAACACCCAACTCGCCGCCCAACCCGCCACCTAACCCGCCAGATCGAAACGGCGGGAATAGAAGAAGCCAGTCCCCCCCCACCCGAAGGGGAAAACAATGGCCGTGTCATCCGCCTTAGCAAAGAGGGATGGGCCCAGGCACGCAACGCCGGGCAGGCAACATAGTCCTGCCTGCGGACTCCTCCCGGGATCTGCTGATGGCCTACCACCTGCTCCTGATCGAGGAGCACAAGAAGCAGGTCAAGATGCAGGAGGTGCTTGACAAACGCAAGCAAGCAGCCTCAGAGTCCAGCGCGCGACGAGCCGTGCTCTCCGCCATGGGTATCGGCTCCAGCTCGAACGACAACCAAGGCAACAAGCACCGCTCTCGGATGGAGAACATGGATCCCCAGGAGCGCCGTGAGGTAACCCAAACCCTCCACACATCCTTCATGGAGATGGACGCCAACGGCAACGTCATCCCGAAAACGCCGCAGGCTGCAATCATGGCAGCCACTGCGTACCTCGCGGCCCACCCACCTCCGGAAGGGGACCCGAAAAGAGCCATGCACAAGTCTGCACTTACCGGACTCAGACTCGTCGGAGCCGCGCTCCACCAGGAAGCTCCCACGGAGCCGAAGAAGAAAGCTCCGGTCAGATTCGACCGCAGCCCCACCCCTTCATCCGAAGAAGAGGAACATGACCTTCCTCGAAAGAAGAAGAGCTCGCGCCATCATCGCAACTACGACGCCAGAGACGCGCTCACACAGCGCAAAATCGACAAAGCGCGAGCTAAGCGCGCATGCTCGTCTAAATCTGAGATGGACGAAGACGAAGGTGAACTCTGCGGAGCCCGGTGCTTCAGCAGATCCGTCCGGCGGACACGGATGCCGCAAAATTTCAAGCTTCCTTCGGATACCCCGAAGTTCGACAGCACTCAAGACCCAAAGGCTTGGCTCAGCGACCACTTATCCTCCGTCAAACTGCACGGTGGAAACAAAGAGACGGCCATGCAATGCCTTCAGCTGCAGCTGACAGGCGCAGCCCGGATCTGGCTCAGCAGCCTATCTTCAGGGTCCATCCGAAGCTGGGATGAGCTAGCTTATAGCTTCATCCGAAACTTCAAGGGCACCAGCAAAAGGCCTGCCTCAATAGAAGAGTTGCGAGCCTGCACCCAACGAACGGGCGAATCCATTCGCTCATACATACTACGTTGGTCCAACACCAAGAACTCCACAGCGCACATCTCCGAAGAGAGGGCCATCGACGCCTTCAGGGACGGCGTCAAGCGCCAAGACTTCAAGGAGGAACTCGGGCGCGTCAAGCCCAAGACACTCGACCACCTCATGGACATTGCCAACAGGTGGGCTGACGGCGAAGATTCCATCCACCGAGCACAATCGGAGGAAGAGGATGACTACGGCCGACGGCGAGAGCGCCGTAGCAAGAGAAGATCGCGCGTCTACGACGATCGCGACGGACCCGACATGGTCGCGGCCGGCTACGCCGATCGCCGCAACGACGCCAACCGCAACAGCGGAGGATACCGCGGAGGAAACTTCCGCGATGGAGGACGCCCAGCACAGTCGTGGCAGCGCCGCGACCGCGATAACGGACCCTCAGCATACGATGGAGGACGCCCAGCACAGTCGCCCAGCACAGTCCATGCAACATCCACTTCTACATCGACAAGCAGGATGGCAAGAAGAAGGCAAGCCACATGCTCAAGGACTGCCACGAGTTCCAGAAACTCAGTGAAAGCATGGTCCAGATGAGGCAGCAAGCTCCACTTCCTAGATTCGGAAACGCACCCGCGCCGGGCGAGATAGCGCATGGAGCTCCTCCACCGCCACCTGTAGGAGGCCCGAACCAACCAGTCGCACCAGCACAGAACAACGCTGGGAACAGGTATCCCCCGCCGAAAGGAACCCTGATGATCTAGAAAGGGCGCCCCACGAATAGGGTGCATAATAAAATAACCCGACAGATCAACCTGGCCGTGGCAACTCCACCCGGCATCCCTGAGTACCTCAGCGGATCGAAGTCCTGCATCACGTTCAGTCGTTCGGATCACCCTTGCCAGATCCCTCGCCCAGGTCATGCTTCCCTGGTGTTGGAGGCGCAGATCGGAGGTTTCAAGATGAGCCGCGTCTTCATGGACGGCGGCAGCGGCATCAACCTGATGTTCGCAAGTACCCTAGCAGCAATGCGGATCCCGCAGTGCAGCCTGGAACAGTCAGACACAACGTTCCACGGCATCGTACCAGGAAAGGGCATATTCCCCCTGGGCAAAATATGACTCGACGACATCTTCGGCAAGCCGGACAAATTCCGACTCGAGCGGCTCGAATTCGAAGTGGTGGACTGGCCATCACAATACCACGCCATCCTCGGGCGTGTAGCATTCGCAAGATTCTTGGCTGTCCCACATTACGCATACCTGCTACTCAAGATGCCAGGACCAAAGGGCGTCATCACAATCCACGGGAGCTTCACCCGATCGGACCAATGCGACAGGGACTTCAACAGAATCTCCCAATCATTCGGCATGCAGGAGGAGCTCGTAAGGCTCCGTGAGGTGACGGACAATGGGGCACCCCCAATCGCACGACAAAACGCACCTGACATGTCCTTCGACTCCACCGTTAACACAAAGAAGGTGCAGGTCCATCCGACGGATGCCTCCAAGACGGCGCTGATCGCCTACGACCTCAGCCCCGCATAGGAAAGCGTGCTCGTCGAATTCCTCCGTGAGCACTGGGAAATCTTCGCCTGGTGTCCTGCGGACATGCTAGGAGTTTCCAGGGAATTCGCCGAGCATGCACTCAACGTCTTTCCAGACACCAAGCCCGTCAAGCAGTCCATCCGGAGACTGTCTGAGCCACGGGGCGAAGCCATCGGGAAGGAAATAAACAGGTTACTCGCCGCAGACTTCATCAGGGAGATCAAAGAAAGCGAGTGGCTCGCAAATACAGTGATGTGTTAGATGTATATATATGTATATTGTATTTCCCCCATATGTAAGGGGGCTTCCTGCATATTTTCCCTGTACCTGTACTATATATTGTGGCCTTTGGCCCTAGAGGAATACAAGTTGCATATTCCTGACATGGTATCAGAGCTAGGTTAGCCTCCTCCTACTTGCAACTTCGTCGCTGCAGCCGCCACCGTCCCTGTCGCCGACGGCCTAGCCGTCGTTGCCGCCGCCGGTCGCCGCTTAGTTTCTGGCCGCGTGACGTCGTTACCTGTTCCGTCTTGGATCCATATTCGATCCAGATTGGTTTTTGTTTTCTTCTCCGTCCACGCACGTGTCCGTCCACGATCCAGATTGGTTTTTGTTTTCTTCTCCGTCCACGCACGTGTCCGTCCACACGCGGCGCCCTGCTGCTTCCAGGAAGACCGTCCGACCAGCTCTCCTGACGCGCGGCGCCCTGCTGTGCTGCTAGACGTGCGGCGCCCTACTGCTTCCAAGGAAAACGCCTGTTGCACGGGTATCCAGACGCCCACGCTTGGGTCTTCAGCCTGACGCCCTGCTGACGAGCGCCCGCCCGCTCGCCTCCTGCTGAAGACCGCCCGACCGCCTCCTGACGCTCTGTCCAGGTGCTGTCTCCCGCCTGGCCCGTCGCCGGCCGGCTCTGGATTTCATCTACTTGCGTCAGATTTCGTCGGATTTCGTCTGCTTGCGTCCGTTTTCGTCGGATCGATCAGATCTAGATCTGATCTGTGTCTAAAAAAAAGAGAGAGATATGTCTACTTCAACAGGTTATGTTGCGATTCCTCGCTGCCCGGTGATCTTCGATGGCGCGAATTATCCCGATTTCGCTGCCTTTATGCGCGTTCACATGCGCGGTCTCCGTCTTTGGGGTGTGCTCTCCGGCGAGGTCTCCTGTCCGCCATGCCCCCCTGCTCCTGTGGCTCCTCTTCCACCGACGCCGATTGTTCTCGGTGCTGATGCTTCTCAGGAGGCCAAGGATGCTGCTCAGAGTGCTGATGCTAGTGCTGTTGCTGCTTATGACCTCAAGTTCAAGCAGTACTCTTCTGATCTCGAGGCCTATCGACACGCTCTGACTGCTTACACTCAGTGGATTGATGAGGATGCTCGTGCTGCTGCTGTTCTCACCTCCAGTGTTCTGCCCCAGTATGCGGCTGAGGTTATGAGTCTACCTACTGTTGCCGCTCAGTGGGCTCATCTTCGCCAGCGCTATCAGCCATCTGGGGATGCTCTTTACCTGTCTGTGGTTCGCCAAGAGCATGCTCTTCAGCAGGGTGATTCTACTATTGATGAGTTCTATACTCAGAGTGCTGCTATCTGGCGTCAGCTTGATTCTCTTCGTACTGCTGTTTGTGGCACATGCTCGTGTTGCCAGATTGTGCGCTCGGATTTGGAGTTTCATCGCATCTATGAGTTTCTGTCTCGGCTCCGCCAGGAGTTTGAGCCCCGGCGTGCTCAGCTGAATGCTCGTGGTCGTGTTCCGCTCTCTGAGGTGTTGTCTGAGCTTCGGGCTGAGGAGACCCGTCTCCGTGGTGCTGGTCTTCTTGCGGTTCCCTCTGTGCTTGCTACCCGTGGTCCTCCTATGCCGTCTGTTCCCTCGACTCAGCCGCGGTCCTCTGTGCCGCCGCCGATACTACCCACTCCTCCAGGTCAGGGTCCGAGTCAGCACCAGCAGTTTCAGGGTCCGAGTCAGCACCAGCAGTCTCAGGGCCAGAGTCAGCCCCAGCAGGCTCGTGGTCAGGGTCGCCGTGGTTCTCTTCGTCATTGCTCTTACTGTAACAAGGATGGCCACACTTGGGCCACCTGTTATACACGGGATCCCAGTTTACGTCAGCAGCACCAGGCTCGTGGGCAGTCGGCTTCTTCCGGACCTTCAGCAGTTGCTCTCTCTGATCAGGACATTATCAGGAGTCTTCGCGGTCTGCTTGCTGCTACAGGCTCTTCTTCGACGGGCACTGCTGGTTCTGTGACTGACTCTTCAGGCACTATGCGACCACCACCTTCTACACAGTCAGGTACGTCTCCGTGGTATCTGGATTCTGGAGCTTCTTTTCATATGACCCCTGAGTCTTCTTTTCTGTCCGCTCTTCGTTCTCTCCCTTCTCCTGTCCGTGTTTTTACGGCTGATGGTACCTCTCTCCCTGTTTCTAGTCGGGGCACCCTTTCTACTTCTTCTTTTTTTGTTCCTGATATTTCTCATGTCCCTCTTCTTAAGATGAATCTATTCTCTGCTATCCAGCTTACTGACTCTGGTTGTCGCGTCATTCTTGATGCTGATTCTTGTGTTGTTCAGGACCGTCGCACCCAGGCTCTGGTTGGAGCTGGCCCTCGCAGCCGTGACTCTTCCGGTCTTTGGGAGTTAGACTGGCTTCGTGTTCCTTCCGCTGCCACTTCATCTGCCAGTTCTTCTCCGGTTGTCGCCTCTACTACCAGCTCTTTTCAGCAGTGGCATCATCGTCTTGGTCACCTCTGTGACTCTCGCCTGTCATCATTAGCTCATCGTGGTCTTCTGGGGTCTGTCTCAGGAGATGGGTCTTTGCATTGTCAGGGATGTAGGTTGGGTAAACAGATTCAGCTTCCCTATCCTACTAGCACGTCTGTATCTCAGCGACCTTTTGATTTAGTTCATTCCGATGTTTGGGGTCCGGCTCCCTTCGCTTCGAAAGGGGGCCATCGCTACTATATTTTATTCATCGATGATTTTTCTCGGTACACTTGGTTGTATTTTATGCGCTCTCGTAGTGAGGTGCTCTCCATATATCAGCGTTTTGCGGCCATGGTTCGTACTCAATATTCTACCCCCATCCGTGTGTTTCGTGCTGATTCTGCTGGTGAGTATATCTCCCAGATGTTGCGAGGTGTTCTTGCTGAGCAGGGCACTCTTGCTCAGTTCTCCTGTCCTGGTGCACATGCCCAGAATGGCGTTGCTGAGCGTAAGCATCGCCATCTTCTTGAGACCACTCGCGCTATGATGATTGCTTATTCTCTCCCGCCGCATTTCTGGGCTGAGGCTGTCGCTACGTCGGCTTACCTCATCAATATTCAGCCTTCTGCTGCCTTGCAGGGTGGTATCCCTCTTGAGCGCCTCTCTGGACAGTCTCCAGATTACTCCATGCTTCGCTTGTTTGGTTGTGTTTGCTATGTTCTCCTTGCTCCTCGCGAACGCACCAAACTGACCGCTCAGTCTGTTGAGTGTGTCTTCCTCGGATACAGTGATGAGCATAAGGGCTATCGCTGTTGGGACCCTGTTGGTCGTCGGATGCGTATCTCTCGTGATGTTACTTTTGATGAGACGCGTCCGTTCTATCCTCGTCCCACCGCTGGTACTTACCCGGTGGAAGATATCTCTTTTCTTCTCTTTCCTGACACACCTCCTTCTACCCCTATTGTGTCTTCTTCAGGACCTTCTCCTCCTGATGTCTCTTCTTCGACACCATCCTCTTCCGCCCCGTCTAGTTCTCCAAGTTCTCCTCGTTCTCCGGAGTCTTCCTCTACTATTCCCTCTTCTTCATCGTCGTCTCCTGCGTCGTCTTCCTCTGATGATCTTCCCTCTACTCGTCCTGTTCGTCAGCGTCGTGCCCCCAACCGTTACTCTCCTAGTCAGTATGGTCTTTCTGTTGCCTCTGAGCCGACTTCTTATCGGGATGCCGAGCATCATCCTGAATGGCAGCTGGCCATGGCTGAGGAGATTGCTGCGCTTGAGCGCACTGGCACCTGGGATCTTGTTTCTCCCCCTCCCGGTGTTCGTCCTATCACGTGTAAGTGGGTCTATAAGATTAAGACCCGCTCTGATGGATCTCTTGAGCGCTATAAAGCGCGTCTTGTGGCTCGTGGTTTTCAGCAGGAGCATGGTCGTGACTACGATGAGACCTTTGCTCCTGTGGCTCATATGACCACTGTGCGTACTCTTCTTGCTGTTGCTTCTGCTCGTCACTGGTCTGTGTCTCAGCTTGATGTTCAGAACGCCTTTCTCAATGGTGAGTTGAGTGAGGAGGTTTATATGCAGCCTCCTCCTGGGTATTCTGTTCCCGAGGGGATGGTTTGTCGTCTTCGACGGTCTCTTTATGGCCTCAAACAGGCTCCTCGTGCCTGGTTTGAGCGTTTTGCTTCTGTAGTGACTGCTGCTAGTTTCTCCCCTAGTGCTCATGATCCAGCGTTGTTTGTTCACACTTCTCCTCGTGGACGCACTCTTCTTCTTCTCTATGTTGATGACATGATCATTACTGGTGATGATCCTGAGTATATCGCCTTTGTTAAGGCTCGTCTTCGTGACCAGTTTCTTATGACTGATCTTGGTCCTCTTCGATACTTTCTTGGGATTGAGGTTTCCTCCACTTCTGATGGCTTTTGCATCTCTCAGGAAAAGTATATTCAGGATCTTCTTGCTCGTGCTGCTCTTGGGGATGAGCGCACTGTTGAGACCCCTATGGAGCTTAATGTTAAGCTTCAACCTACGGATGGTGATCCCCTTTCTGATCCGACGCGTTATCGTCATCTTGTTGGGAGTCTGGTTTATCTTGCTGTCACTCGTCCTGACATCTCTTATCCTGTTCATATTCTGAGTCAGTTTGTCTCTGCTCCCACCACTGTTCACTATAGTCATCTTCTCCGTGTTCTTCGTTATCTTCGTGGTATGATCACTCGTCGCCTTTTCTTTCCTCGTTCCAGCTCTCTCCAGCTCCAGTGCTATTCGGACGCTACGTGGGCGAGTGATCCTTCGGATCGTCGTTCACTTTCTGCTTACTGTGTGTTTCTTGGTGGTTCACTCATTGCTTGGAAGACGAAGAAACAGACAGTTGTTTCCCGTTCGAGTGTTGAGGCTGAGTTGCGTGCTATGGCCTTGTTGACTGCTGAGGTGACCTGGTTACGGTGGTTACTTGCGGATTTTGGGGTCTCTATTACCACACCCACTCTGGTTTTGTCTGACAGTACAGGTGCTATCAGTGTTGCACGTGATCCAGTCAAGCATGAGCTTACCAAGCATATTGGTGTTGATGCTTTCTATACACGTGCTCAGGTGCAGGCTCAGGTTGTTGCGCTTCAGTATGTGCCTTCAGACTTACAGTTGGCGGATTTCTTTACGAAGGCACAGACCAGAGCGCAGCATGATTTCTTACTCTCCAAACTCAGTGTTGTGGATCCACCATGAGTTTGAGGGGGGTGTTAGATGTATATATATGTATATTGTATTTCCCCCATATGTAAGGGGGCTTCCTGCATATTTGCCCTATACCTGTACTATATATTGTGGCCTTTGGCCCCAGAGGAATACAAGTTGCATATTCCTGACATGATGGTCCCCAAGAAGGACACGGATATCCTGCGGATGTGCGTAGACTTCACGTCGCTGAACAAGCACTGCCCAAAGGACCACTTCCCTCTTCCTCGGATCGACCAGATCATCGATTCGATCGTAGCATGTGAGAAACTCTCCTTCCTCGATGCCTACTCAGGCTAAAACCATATTCGGCTCAAGGTCGAAGATCAAGAGAAAACGGCGTTTATCACACCGTTCGGAGTATTCTGCTACAACACAATGCCCTTCGGGCTAAAGAACGCAGGTGCCACGTACCAGCGATGCATGCAGGCATGCCTCAAGGACCAGATCGGTCGCAACGTTCAAGTCTATGTCGACGACATAGTCATAAAAACCAAGGAGGCAAGAACACTCATCGACGATCTCCGCGAGACGTTCGACAACCTCGATCGCTACAGGATCAAGCTCAACCCCGAAAAGTGCACCTTCGGCGTCCCATCGGGTCAGCTGCTTGGGTACTTCATCTCTCAGCGAGGGATTGAAGCGAACCCGAAGAAAATCAGGGCCATCATGGCAATGGAGAAGCCGAAAAACCTCAAGGGCGTCTAGCAGCTCGCAGGATGAATAGCGGCGTTGAGCAGATTCATCAGCCGCATGGGCGAGAAGGCCCTGCCATTCTACCAGCTGCTACGCAAGGCAGATAAATTCGAGTGGACACCCGAAGCCGACGATGCGTTCGAAAGCCTCAAACGGCTACTCTCCACCTCGCCCATCCTGGTCACGCCAAAGGAGCGCGAGCCTCTACTGCTGTACATAGCAGCCACACACCAGGTGGTCAGCACCGTGCTAGTGGTCGAACGACCGAAAGAAGGCAAGACCCACGGGGTCCAACGCCCAATCTACTACCTCAGCGAGGTACTAACGCCAACAAAGCAGAGGTACCCTCACTACCAGAAACTCGCCTACGGCGTGTTCATGACGGCTCGACGGCTGAGCCATTACTTCCAGGAGCACCAGGTGGTCGTCAATGAGGCACCCCTGAACAGCATCCTGAATAACCCAGAGGCCATAGGACGCGTGGCCCTGTGGGGCATTGAGCTGTCACCCCTGGACATCGTCTACGAGAAGTGACTCGCAATCAAATCTCAAGTCCTCCCGGACTTCCTTGTACATTGGATGGAGCTGCAGCTGCCAGACACCCTAGACATGTCGCAGTCATGGACAATGCACTTCGACGGCTCCAAGCGTGAAGCTGGAGCAGGAGCCGGGGTCATACTGACCTCCCCGCAGGGCGACCAGATGAAGTACGTCCTCCGGATGAAATTCCGAGCTTCCAACAACGAGGCCGAATACGAAGCCCTCATCCACGGCATGAGGATGGCAAAGATCTGCGGCGCAACGCGCCTGGTCATCTACGGTGACTCCAACCTCGTCGTCCAGCAGACGATGAACGAGTGCGACGCACACGCCGAAAACATGACCGCGTACTGCGCACTCTACAACACACTCGAGGGAGAATTCGACGGCTGCGAGCTTCGGCACGTCGGAAGATAAAGCAACGAGGAAGCCGACAGACTCGCCAACATCGGCTCCACCTGCGCAAAGGTGCCACCGGGTGCGTTCCTCGAACAGATCTGCGTGCCATCCATTAAGCGGAAATTCCCCAAGGGATCACCCGAAGAAGCAGAACACTCGGGGGCTACGCTTCCTGAAGGACACGAAGGACCCGAGAAACTGGACACAGAGGTCGCTATGGTCAACCTGATGCAGGTCATGGCAGTCAAAGAAACTTGGACGCGACCATACCTCCAGTTATTGATAAACGGAGAACTGCCTGACAACCCGACGGATGCCCGGCGCATATCTCGTCGGTCAAAAGCCTTCACCATCATCAATGGCGAGCTGTACAAGCGCAGTATTACGGGTGTACTACAAAGGGGCGTCACCATCGGTGACGGAAAAGCCATCCTCCAAGACATCCACGAGGGCATCTGCGGCCATCACGCAGGTAGCCGCTCCCTTGTCGCCAAAGCTCTACGAGCTGGATTCTACTGGCTAACGGCCATGAGCGATGCAAAGGACATCGTCCGAAGATGCAACAGGTGCCAACGGTTTGCCGATAAACCGCACGTACCCGGGTCAGAGCTCAGACCCATACCTATAGCCTGGCCCTTTGCTCAATGGGGCCTCGACATGATCGGCAAACTGCCAAAGTCCTCGAAAGGGGGGCACGTTTACCTTCTAGTCGCAGTCGATAAATTCACCAAGTGGGTCGAAGCCATGCCGGTTACCAACCAAAAAGTTAAGACCGCCGTCAAGTTCTTCGAATCCATTGTCTACAGGTTCGGCGTACCGCACAACATCATTACCGGCAATGGATCGAACTTCATCTCCAAAGAAGTCCAAGACTTCTGCGAAGGCCTCGGGATCAACATCACATACGCCTCAATGGCTCACCCACAAACGAATGGGCATGTCGAAAAGGCCAACGGCCTAATCGGCGCGGGCATCAAGAAGCTCCTCATGAGCCCACTCGAACGAAAGGCCGGAGCCTGGACGAAGGAGCTGCCATCCGTCCTATGAAGTTTGCGTACCACGCCAAACAGCTCCACCGGCTACACACCGTTCTTCATGGTGCATGGAGCCGAAGCCGTACTACCAGCCGAAGTACGCCACCAGGCCCCCCGGGTCGTCGCTTACATCGAAGCCGAATCCACTGCTGCACTCGAAGACGCTGTCGACACACTCGACGAGGCAAGATACGTAGCAGCAGCTCGATCAGCGGTGTACCAGCAAAGTCGCCGCAACTACCACAGCCACCGGCTGCGCCCAAGGTCCTTCGTCGAAGGAGACCTCGTCTTGCTACTCAAGCAAGAGCGACCAAAGAAATTCGAGTCACCATGGTGTTCGACAAGATTTTGTACCATAATCTCTTGTGCAATATATAAAGAGAAGTGGTGAAAGAAAATAAAGGAAAAAAGACAGTGCATGTCGATACATGCACTAGTTACGAGAAGTTAGAAACATCAAGCTACGACCGAGATAGTTCCAACGTGCATACACGAGCCCATGCAGGTCCACGTTCAAGGCAGCCAGCTTGTCCGCCGGCGCCTAAACAACGTCAAGAAAAAGGGAATTGATTATAACTTAATTAATTGGTGTATTTTGCAGGGATATATGTACAAACATAAAGTAGTTCGGCTGGCCGGCCGGCAGCGTGTATATGTATTGTACAAGTCTTGTTTGGCTAGCCGGTACGATCCACGCACGTCCAGCAATAAGATAAACATCAGAGCTCGAAATACGCCGAAACGGCTCACCAGATTGCGGCCGGGCGATAAGATAAACATATCCAAGCAAACAACCCGAGGAGAATCAGCACTTCGTCGCTATCCACCATGCGTCGTTTCTGGCTATAAAAGGAGTCCAATCCCAGAAGCACGGCGACTGAGGATCATTCACGACCACACCATCTTTACACGCACGTACACTCACGGCCTCACGCACAGCTCGTACCTGGAGACGACGAGTGCACACCGGAGCAAGCAGGATCCACCAATCCATCAACACGCAAAATCACACACACACACCCACCAGGCCCCAATCATCCAATCCCAACTCCAAACACCACACGTACACGGTACACCCGATCAGGTTTCAGGAGCAAGGAGGTGTTGCCATGGAGGAGAAGCTGGCGCCGGTCCTTAATGGTGAGCCTATGGGTTGATCATCTCTTTCTTCTCTCTCCTTCTACTCTCTCTCTCTCCCTTCATCAAGCATGCGACATGCGTACCTCGCTGAGCGACGACCGGAGTCCGGGTACAAGCATCCGTCACAGTACGACGGGCCGCCGGCGTGCGGCCTGATGCCATCTTCAGCTCCACGCAGTCGGGGCTGCTGGGGGACAGCGCCTCCTCCATTCCCATGATCCGGGAGGCCGGCCTCGACGGCGCGGCTGCCGGCATGCAGCCCGGCGCCATCTCCAACACCACCAAGAGGACGGCCTCGACGGAGCGGCTAGCGGCGTGGAGCCCGGCGCCATCTCCAACGCCACCAAGAGGATGGCCTCGACAGCGCGGCTGCCGGCATGCATCCCGGCGCCATCCCCAACACGACCAAGAGGACGGCCTCGACGGCACGGCTGCCGGCGTGCAGCCCGGCGCCATCTCCATCTCCGCCGCCGCAAGGACGACGAACCGGGGGCGCGCGGCTACCGGCGTGCAACCCGGCGCCACCTCCATCTCCGCCGCCACCAAGAGCACGGCCTCGAGGACGTGAGGCTGCCGTCGTGCAGCCTGGCACCATCGCCATCTCCCCTCTGGTGTGGCGCGCCAAAGGCGGCGGCCATGCGACTGTAGGCGTGCCGTAGCGGCGCCATCTCCTATCCATCGAGTCGTGCTCTACGACGGCGCCGAAGACGATGGAGGCATGGACCCTGGTACCTCCTCGCGCCGGAGAAGCATGCCGAAGACGACGGCGTGCATTCGGCTCCACGTCCATCTCGACGAACCATGCTTCCCAAGACGGCGGCCGGGCTGCCGGCGTGCAGCCCAACCTTTCTTCACCTCCTATGAACGCCAACAAGACGACGGCTCCGAGGGCATGCGGCTACCGGCGTACAGCCCGGCGCTATCTCCAACGCCACAGACGACGGCCCGAGGGTGCACGCCAGCCTGGCGCGCAGCCTGGCGCCATCTCTTCTCCCATCGAGCCCGGTGCCTTCTTCACTCCGGCGAGGCGTGCCGAAGACGAGTCATGGCGGGGCTGCTAGTATGCAAGCCGGTGCCATCTCCACCTCCGCAAGCCATAGGCGATAGCGTCGGGGTGTCCATCGTACAACCCGGTGCTAGCTCCATCTCCATGAAGCCGATGGGCGTAGGCGAAAGCGATGCCGACGCGCAATCCGGCGGCATACCCCACCTCTATCTTCACGAGCCCGTGAGACAACGCTCTTGTCTAGGACGACAGCCGTGAACTCGGCGTCGGACCGAGACGAGGTGTCAACCACGTCAGCTGCACCGACTTGTAGGCGCGCGTCAGTTTTGCACCGACGCTGATCTCCACCAACACTTACTCCTGCGAGGCATACCCCTTGCGCACCCCGACGAGGCAGCTGGTCGTCGAGAAGTCCCAGCTGAGCGGACCCATGCTACCCCAACTCCAACTACATCGACGCCGTCAAGACCGACGAGGCACGACGGCGAGGGCGGGCATGGCCGGAGCAAAGGCCACGCTACTCGCGGCGCGTGTACCGACGAGGACACGGGCTCTGCCGCCGCCCACACACACACCACCACCACATCATGCATGGAGAACGCGAAGCGAAGACGACGAAGACGACCACACGGCTTAATCGGAGGTGTCTCGCAGCGTAACCCGCGGGAGTAATTAACCGGGTGCCTTCCGAGGCCCCGGGAACCATGAGATCGCAATCGCCCTAGTCAGGCTGGCCGCACAAGCAGGCCACGGAGCGCACTGTATTAGGGATTTGTACTTTGTTTCTCCACGAGAGATTAATGAAATGCATCTTTCCTACCTTTTCTTGTGTACTACGGTACACTGGCACGCCCGCATTTCTTTTCTTTACCCCCGCACATGAGAAAAACACGCTACCATCCTTCTTCCCCCAAGTAACCTACGTTCGACTTTGCCCGAACGTTTTTCTCGTGTCAAACAAATTGGCACGCCCGGTGGGACATGGTTCTCCTCCCATCTTTGCTCCGCTGTGGTCGTCAGAATCGTCTTCGCCCGTTCACCCAACCCACACAGCATCCTGCACGACAAGCCAACGGCGAGGACCTCCGCTGATCAAAGGTCATCTTCATGCAGGAGGAATCCCCCACGCCATCAACACGGAGCCCTGGGTGATCCACTTTGGATCATCCTTTCCGCCCATGGTGATCGTCGAGGTCGGCACCAAGATGGTCATGCACCAAGCCCAGGAGCCAGCACAGTTCCAAACTGGTCCATCCAAGAAGGCGCAAAGGCGGGCATCCGCCATGGCCAAGAAGGAGCGTCGCGAGTTGATGCTCGAGGCGCGCGCCCTGTTGAAAGAGTCAACGGGACATGATGTCAAAAGGGACGTGGGGGCGCCCCAACGCCTCTCTTCCAACGTCGCCGACAAGCGGGCGGGAGCGGTGTCACTTCACGCCCCTACCCCACCTTTGCACCCGGAGCTGCCGACGCCAACACCTAGGCGCACCGGAGTGGAGCTTCTTGGAGGCTTGGAAGCCGCATCCCGTGACCTGCGGAGACTCATGGCAAACGCCCGTTTGTCAGAAAGCCCGCATCCACTAAGGAACTACAGGAGGAAGTGCCGTAAGGTACAGCGCCTTCACCAGGTATTAAGCTCCCGCATCACCAGGGGCACGGTTCTTGCGGAAGATTGTTCCCTCGGCGCAAGGGACCTCGCGGACAAGGTGTTCACATGTACTAGCAGTGAACCATCAGAGGTCAAGTTGGCGGTGAGAAGAGCCATCATGAAGGAGTTCTGGAAACGGTACTCCCGAAAAGAGTCCGTCTTGTCGGGCCCAACGCTCTCCATCAACCTTGAAGATCCTCGAAGAAGCATGTGTGCACCATGCTGCCACACTTCGGCGATCAATGGCCGCACCATCCCCAACGACAACAGGTTCGCCGTTCTTCGGAACGAGGTACCTGCACCACGTGGAGAAGACCTGCGGCAGGAGTTCCGCCGCTTGCAAGATCAAATGAATAGCATCCAGAGGCGGCTCCATGAGCAAGGAGCGCCAAGTTCTTCGTCAGCACAAGCTGGGGGCAGGATTAGGCACCAAGCCCCTAGTCACCGTCCTCAACATGAGCGCCATACCTTGGCGCCCCCACGCCAACCTTCACCCATTAGACATGCACACCGGGGGCATCCTAACATGCCCCCACGTTGGAACCATTGGTCACGACATCAAGATGACGAGAGGGACCCTCGTCCCACTAAACAGTGGAGACCTAGGGATCCTCCACGAGATGCACTTCCACCACGGCCTTCATCCCCGCCTAGGTGTGGAGAGCGACTTCAAGTGCGCCCTGCAAGGTACGTGCCTACCACATCAACACCACGAGCTGCACCGCCTCTTCTACCAACCACCAGCACCCTCAAGAACCCAGCAGGTCCTCACAGAGAACCAACGCAAGCGCGAGAGGCGCCGGAGGAATCGCCAAGTTCTATACAAAGAACTCGAAGACCTGGTGCTCCGCCATACCCAAGTTCGGGTACGACCCGATGGTGGGGTCATTCAAGAAAGTGATAGGATCGGCTTCCGCATCTCTCCAAACCTGGAGCGGCACGAGCGGTACAATTACCTGCTCAGTCGCCTCACTCCAAAACCACGCAAGATGCCCTTAGGGGGTGTCGAACAAAAGGGAGAAGCGGTTCTACCACCGCTTCCTTTAGCAAATCCTCAACAAGGCGATGAACAGGCGATGGACACATCGTCATCTTCGCCTCCTCGGAGGCAAAAGACACCAACACCGATAGCCACGCCAGTGGAGGGTGTCGAGGAGACTCCAGCCGCAACTGCCTCCAACCCCGAGGCGGATCTTGGGGCTTCAACCTCCGTTGCCCCGGGAAAAGACGAGATGCCTCCCACAAAACCTCCGCTTACCTCTCCGCAAGGGGACGAGAAGATCGGAGATGATGCCCTTCAGCAGGGGGATGGAAAGGAAAAGGAGGCAACAAAGAAGAACCTTGCTTTGTGCGGCACTGTTGCAGTGCACCCAAGGCTTGAGCCAAACGACGGTTGGCAACCTCCTCAAGTCACCCACGAGTTTGGCTATCCCTCGGATGAGGAGATCGTGCCGAACCCCAAAGCTGACTTCAAGAAGGCTTTCTTGCCACGCCTCGGCCATGTACGTTCATGGTTCAAGGGCACTGACGCGGAGGCCAAGGCCAACGCTTCTACAAGGGAAGAGGGAGCAAGATCCACTGCCCCATGCCTTCCCATCATGGCAGGGAAAGGCTCACTTTCTGATGGAGACTCGGGATATCACCCGAACATTTCGCCGCGACTCTACACCGACATCACCTCAAGACTCCCACGAGATCCCGACGAGTTGTTGCAGGTTGCAAGTCTACCTGGAGCCAAGACACGGCTAAGGTCTGTCACACTTCGGAGTGTGACGGACAGATCAACCAAAGAGGAAGGGATTGACAACTACGCCGACGATGAAGAGAGCTTCTCCGACTCTTCTTCCACCTCTTCGTTGGAGAAACTTACAAACTCCCCTCCATACCACGAGCTCGCCCCTTCGGTCCTATCGGACTATGAAGATGGCCTTGAAGATCTCCATACCGCACCAGCCCACATGGCGGTAGACGGTGGAAAGAACGACGGCTCTGCATCCGCGCAGGCTAGTGCAGCGGCGGGGAGAGAAGCTGCACTGGAAGAAGAGATGAAGGAGCAGCGCCAGAAGATTGATCAATTGACATCAAAACTCGACCAGTTCATCGAGCTCATGATGAACAACAGCAACAACAACGGTGTCCCGCCACAAAGCGTACCACCAGGAGTAGTAGACCCACAAGTGGAGGAGTTGCAGGCGGGCGCTCTAACAAGTGCGCCACCCCATCATGAGCGCCAACACGAAGAAACAAGCACACATGCTCGCCAGTGGGCTAGACCCTCTGGTCCAGCCGACACAACGCCACAACAAAGCATGCTGAAAGGCTACCACGACATGCTTAAAGACATGGTGGACAAAAGATTCGAGCAATTGAAGGTCGATAATGCTCCTCGCACCACGGGGAGCGAGCTGGAGAAGCCCTATGAATCATGGCACGACCTGGTGTCATTCCCTGCAGGGTGGCACCCACAAAAGTTCCGTCAATTCGATGGGACGGGTGATGCAAGGGAGAACTTGGCGTACTTCGAGGCGGCGTGCGGCGACACTGCAAACAACGCGTCACTTCTCCTTCAACAATTTTTAGGGTCCTTAACCGGCCCTGCCTTCCACTGGTACAGCCGCATGGCGGTTGGATCCATCGAAAGTTGGTCAGGCATGAAGGAAGTCTTCAAGAAGCACTTCGTCGCCATGAAGAAGGACTTCTCCGTCGTCGAGCTTGCACAAGTTCGTCAACGACGATATGAATCCATCGACGAGTACGTCATTCGCTTCCGCAACAGCTATGTGCGGCTCGCTCGGGAGATGCACCTTGAGGACGCCATCGAGATGTGTGTCCACGGGATGCAACAACATTGGTCACTCGAGGTCTCTCGGTGCGAGCCTAGGACCTTCAGTGCTCTTAGCACGGCGGTGGCAGCAACGAAGCTAGAGTTCGAGAAATCACCGCAGATCATGGAGCTATACAAGAACGCCACTACATTCGACCCGTCCAAGCGCTTCGCATCAACATCCAAGCCAACCAATAATGGGGCCAAGATGAAGGCACCGGCGGAGGCAAACGCCACTAGGGTCTTCTCCTCCACGCCCCAAGGCAATGTGCCAATGTTGGGCGCAAGAGGCGAGCAAGCTGGAGTAAGGCAACGACCCACGATGCAAGAGCTCCTCAAGAAGCAATACATCTTCCGCGGAGAGCTGGTGAAGGACATGTTCAACCAGCTGATGGAACATCGAGCTTTGAACCTTCCAGAAGCTCGAAGACCCGATCAACTGGGGATGACAGATAACGCTTTGTTTTTCCCATATCATAGGTACGTGGGACATGTCATCAAGGACTGCGTCTCCTTCAAGGAATGGCTCCAGAGAGCCGTCAATGAAAAGAGGATCAACTTGGACCCGGAAGCTATCAATCCAGATTACCAAGCTGTGAACATGGTGAGCGTAGTTGTGCCCTCTTCATCAAGGCAAGGCGATGAATATGAAGATGGATGGGCGCCCCTCTCACAAGTTGAGGGCCAACTATCCAACCTCGTCCTGGCGATAGCATCAACACCTCTCCTTCAACAGGATTCTACACCAACCATGTCCATGGAGAAGCCTTGGAGCACGGTCAGTCGGAAGCCATACCCGAGGGATCTTCCAACCCGACCTCCTCGTCTGACATCATCAACACGCGCTCCCCCAACAATTCTAAGGCGAGTTGATCCAAGTCAACGCCGTCCCCCACCGAGGTTCGTCCCCAAGTCCGAGGGAGATGAGTCATTCCCCCGACCAGGGCGGGGACTACGCACTTTGGCGCAGTTCCTACCCCATGGTTGGGACCAAGGGCCAACGGAGGGTGTCGAAGGAGTACAAGATGAGGCTCGCTCCTCTCAAGCACGAAACATGGCGAGTTGCAACGTCGTCCTTGACTACAAGGACGTGCCCAGCTCCGAGTCGGACGACATGTTCACTCCTGAAGAGCACGAGGCGTTCCACGCCGAAAGTGCCACAAAGAACCCGCAGGCGGAAGAGGTGAACATGAACCTGCGTGGGGGAAAGGTCTTACCCGACCCCCTGAAGGCCAAGCAAACGAGAGTGGACAAGCCGGCGGCCCAGAAGGAGGCAACACCGCATGAAGAGGCACCAGAAGCGCATGATGGTGGGAAGGCGAAACCACAGGACATCGACTACAACATCATCGCCCACCTCAAGCGAATTCCAGCGCTCTTGAGTGTGCACGATGCGCTCATGCTGGTGCCAAACCTGTGTGAAGCCCCATCAAGGCGCTCCAGGCTCCAGAGATCTATGAAGTGTGCATGGCGAAGCATCGTCTCTTTGCCAATCCCTTGTTCGTGAATGAGATCACGTTCGATGAAGAGGACAACCTCATAGAAGATGGTGCCCATAACCTCCCACTTTACGTGGAGGGAAACATTGGGGCCGCGCATCTTCGTCGGATCCTCATCGACCCAGGGTCTTCCATGAACATACTGCCCGTCCGGAGTTTGAAACGGGCAGGTTTCACGGTGGACGACCTGGAGTCCACCGACGTGATGATATGCGGCTTCGACAACCAAGGGAATCCAACACTGGGGGCCATCACGGTGAAGACCAGATGTCTACATTCAGCTTCAAGGTGCGGTTCTTCGTCATCGAAGCGAACACCTCCTACTCGGCTCTCTTAGGGAGGCCTTGGATCCACAAATATCGCGTGGTGGCTTCTACCCTTCACCAATGCCTAAAGTTCCTCGATGGCAACGGCACACAACAACGCATCATGGGCAACACCAACCCCTACACCGTGCAAGAGTCGCATCATGCAGATGCGAAGTACTACTTCCCCGTCGAAGACAGCGACCAACATGTCGGGAGGACAACACCAGCGGTTGATGTCTTAATCAAACCGGGTGTTGCGCCAGTCGCCGAAGCACGACAGCTCATCATACCATGCTCCCCCGCGGACGCACGGGGTTCCTCCTCTCGCAGCCGAAGGAACCCTGGGTGTAGACGATCTTCCTCGACTGTGCAACACGACTACAAGCCCTTCCCCTAGGACGGGATGGGGAGCTCTACCCCGATCTTGCTGGGGGCAAGCTCTTCTACGCCTGCCCCGGTAGCCCCGTTGCTATTGAAGGCAAGGTACCAGAATCCCACGCCAATCACGTTGAGGTCGACAATGACGCCTCTACAAGAGGCTCCTACATCTTCATCGACTTCGGCGCACCAAGATCCTAGTTGTTTAACACTTGGCGGCTCTGCAGGTGCCTAGGAAGGACCGAAGGCATTGATCGGCAGCAGTGATGCGCCCCCTACGATCACACTGCGGGTGCGCAACACTCCAAAAGAGGAAGGTGCACCCACTCATCCGGGGGTGGTTAGGAGGAGAATAAAGGAGATAGAGGAAGCTGCGCGGGGAGCTCGTGTCATGCAGCCCCCATCCCTCTACATATCCACGGCTTCTCCATTGGAGGTTTGGGCTATCCCAAGTTCATCTGGGTCTAGAACCCAAACCATTTTCTATAAAGTTCCACAGGTACAACATTGTGACTCCATATTTGAGCTTCCCCAACCTCGCGGTGATACAGAAGAAGCGCTATCCACAATGAAGGCCGAGCCCAAGATGGCTCGCTTGCTGGAGAAGGCGGGGTTCACGCTTCGGCAAAACAGTAGAATATCGCCGCCACCCGCGGTTTGCGAGGCATGGTGGAGGCAAGCCGAGGACCTCATCAAGCAGAAGGGCAAGACTCGGACCAAGTTCGGGCTTGGGTACACCCACCCGGGTGGCCACGACGATGAAGAAGAAGGAGGACTCGACGGCATCGCACAAGTCACGTGCCATGCTACGTCTGTCTCTTCACGAGACGACATGGAACTGCCACGTCATGGCCTTCACCGCCAAAACTCCATCGACGACGCGCCGGTCAAGGAAGAAGAAGAGGTCGAACCCACGCTGGCTCCACAGGAGATGGAAGACGGTGGTCAGCCCACCATCGATGAACTTGTCGAAGTCAACCTCGGAACCGAGGACGATCCACGTCCCACTTTCGTCAGCTCCACGCTGACGAAAAAGGAACGGGAAAGCTATCGACGCTTCTTGATGGAGTATCGACATTGCTTCGCTTGGAGCTACAAAGAGATGTCGGGGCTCGACCCTCGTGTCGCTACACACAAGCTGGCGATTGACCCGCAACACCGCCCCGTCAAGCAGCCTCCACGGCGCTTGCGTCCGGAGTTTCAAGACCAAGTCATCGCCGAGGTCGATAAATTAATCATTGCCGATTTCATCAAAGAGGCGAAATACACCGAGTGGCTCGCAAGCATCGTCCCCGTGGAGAAGAAGAATGGCCAGGTACGGGTGTGCCAAGACTTCCGCGACCTAAATCGAGCATGCCCCAAAGATGACTTTCCCTTGCCAATCACGGAAATGGTCGTCGACTCCACCACGGGCCATGGTGCGCTATCCTTCATGGATGGTTCGTCAGGCTACAACCAAATCAAGATGGATCCGGACGACGCCATCAACACCGCGTTCAGGACCCCGAAGGGCAACTTCTACTACACCGTCATGCCATTCGGCTTGAAGAATGCTGGTGCGACGTACCAGCGGGCCATGACATACATCCTCGGCGACCTGATCCACCATTCGGTGGAGTGCTACGTATATGACATGGTGGTGAAGACTAAGGACCGCCGGGATCACCAGGAGGACCTCCGGGTCATCTTTGAGCGCCTACGTCGACTCCAGCTCAAGATGAACCCGTTGAAATGTGCCTTCGCCGTTCAATCGGGCCTCTTCCTAGGCTTCGTTGTCCATCATCGAGGCATAGAGATCGAACCGAAGAAGATCAAGGCCATCCTCAACATGCCACCACCTTGTAATCTCAAGGAATTGAGAGGTTTACAAGGGAAGTTGGCGTACATCCGTCGCTTCATCTCCAATCTCTCGGGACGCATCCAACCCTTCTCAAGTCTCATGAAGAAGGGAGCTCCGTTCGTATGGGATGAAGGGTGTCAAAGAGGATTCGACGACATCAAGAAGTACTTACTTAACCCACCTGTTTTGGCAGCTCCTGTAAAAGACCGCCCTCTTATTCTATACATTGCAGTGCAGCCTACTTCAATAGGTGCTCTTCTTGCTCAGCACAATGATGAAGGGAAGGAGGTGGCTTGCTATTACCTGAGCCGCACCATGGTGGGCGCTGAGCGAAACTACTCTCCAATAGAGAAGTTATGCTTGGCGCTTATATTCGCGTTGAAGAAGTTGAGGCACTACATGCTAGCACTCCAAATCCAGCTCGTCGCTAGAGCGGATCCTATAAGGTATGTTCTAAGTCAGCCCGCACTAATGGGGCGACTCGGAAAATGGGTATTGCTCATGATGGAGTTCGACATCACCTTGGTGTCTCAGAAAGCGATCAAGGGCCAAGCCTTAGCGGAGTTCCTTGCGGCGCATCCCGTCCCCGACGACTCTCCGCTCATTACCAACCTCCCCGACGAGGAGGTTTTCACCGCGGAGGTCGTGGCTCCATGGGAGCTCTACTTCGATGGTGCTTCACGCACAGAGGCCGACCCTGATGGCACACCCAAGCGGAGAGCAGGAGCAGGATTGGTGTTCAAGACTCCACAAGGAGGGTGATGTATCACTCATTCTCCCTTCTCAAGGAAGAATGCTCCAACAACGAGGCGGAGTACGAGGCACTCATCTTTGGCCTCCTCCTAGCACTCTCCATGGAGGTCCGTTCTTTACGGGCCTATGGAGATTCCCAGCTCATCGTTCGGCAAGTCAACGACATCTACGAGGTACGCAAGCCGGAACTGGTGCCATACTACGGTGCGGCCCGGAAGCTTATGGAAAAATTCCAACATGTTGAAGTTCTCCATGTCCCGCGAAGCAGGAATGCACCTGCCGATGCCTTAGCAAAACTGGCGTCGGCACTGGTGCTCCCAGGTAATGAATCCACGCAAGTGACGGTGGAAGAAAGGTGGCTTCTTCCCGCTGTCCTAGAGCTCATCCCGGAGGAAGAGGAAGTCAACACCATAACGACGAACGTCGTGGAGGAGGACGAGTGGCTACAACCCTTCCTCAACTACTTCAAGCACGGCAGCCTCCCTGACGACCCCGTCGAGAGGCGCCAACTCCAACGGCGACTTCCCTCCTATGTATATAAGGCCGGTGTCTTGTACAGACGGTCTCATGGGCAAGAGATTCTACTTCGGTGCGTCAACCAAGATGAATCCAAAAAGATCTTACAAGAGGTGCACCACAGGGTCTGCGGTGGACACCAAGGTGGAGCCAAGATGTACCATGCCATACGCCTGGCTGGGTACTATTGGCCCGGCATCATGAAGGACTGCCTCCAGGTAGCCAGGTCATGCCATGGTTGCCAAATCCATGGCGACTTCAAGCATCAGCGGCCAGTTCCTCTACACCCCACCATTACCTCATGGCCATTCGACGCCTGGGGGATTGACGTCATCGGACCCATCGACCCGCCATCATCCAGGGGCCATCGTGTCATCCTTGCAGCGACGGACTACTTCTCCAAGTGGGCGGAGGCTGTCCCGCTGCGGGATGTGAAGAGCGACAACGTCATCAACTTCCTAGAGCGAAATATCATACATCGCTTTGGGATACCACACCGTATCACCTCCGACAACGGCAAGGCATTCAAATCCAACAAGATGTACAGGTTCATGGCGAAGTACAAGATCAAGTGGAACTACTCCACCGGCTACTACCCTCAAGCCAATGGAGCAATCGAGGCCTTCAACTAGACGCTCGGCAAGATACTCAAGAAGACGGTGACAAGACATAGAAGAGACTGGCCTGACCGTCTCTTCGAGTCTCTATGGGCGTACCGCGTTACAGTCCGTACCCCAACTCAGTCTACACCCTATTCCCTTGTCTATGGGAGTGAGGCGGTACTTCCATTGGAGGTCCAGCTACCCTCCCTTCGTGTCGCCATCCAAGATGAACTCACCAAAGATGAACAGGTACAACTGCGATTCCAGGAGCTTGACGCCCTGGAGGAGGAGCTTGACGCCCTGCAGAACTTGGAGCTTTACCGTCAAAACATGGTGAGAGCTTACGGCAAGCTCGTGAGGCAACACGTCTTTCGGAAGGGCGAGCTGGTGCTTGTCCTCAGGCGCCCCATCGTCATCACGCACAAGACGAAGGGGAAGTTCGAGCCAAAGTGGTAAGGACCCTACGCCATCGAGCAAGCCTACGACGGGGGTGCATACCAGCTGGTCGATCCTCAAGGAGCCCGACCCATGCCTCCAATCAACGGAAGGTTTCTTAAAAAATATTTTTGCTAAATATTTGCTTCTTCCGTTGCCTTTTCCTTTTTTTTCTTTCGTTTTTTTTCTTCTATTGGGAGTCCTTCAGTCGGCTCAAGTCCATGATGCATTCTCCTTTGCATAGTGTGGATCGTCTGTTTTCCCCCAATAACAAAAAAAAACTGGCTTTCCCTAAACATACTGTGCCGGTGATTGAAGATCTGGCTGCCTTAGGACTTGTCGGAGGGAGGCACGAGGTGCCAAGTTGCAAGTGGAGCGGCACCTACATCCACAAAGCACGACACGTACCAAGTGCATGCTTCCAGAGGCAGTGGAGAAGATCACTTGGGCACTTCAGCGTACCGAGACTCCACGCCCCTCATGCTCCCCGGCGTGCCTCGCGTTCGTAGAGGCTCACACCCTGGGAAAGACCATAGGAAAAGATCATGAAAAGGCTGCCCGACTCGGCGCGTAGCCGCGTGACAACCCTGGGGTGTGCCACAAAAAGCTCCAGATAGAGTGTCAGAGGGTTCCTTAGTCCACCAAGGTGAACGGTGCCTTCCAAGTTCCCAAGATGGCTCCCCAAGTGAAGAAAGAAGAAGAGAATCTCAGAAGTTCAAGCCAAAAAAGCAAAAAAAAAAGTATCTCCAAGAGTGCAAACAATCTCATGAAGTCCATGGTCACCCAAGTGGACCTCGCAAGCAGTCCCCGTAGGAGGGCAAAAATACATAAACTCCAAGACGCAAGTCTAAACCGTCCCAAGCATAAGAGAACCACTCAAAGGAAGGCGGAAGGTAGCTGTTCACCACCCCTCAATAAGGCGCAAAAGTTTCAGAGTTGTTGTCCCAAAGCCTTGCTCCCTCGTTTTACCATGCCCAAGTCTCTGGGTTCGCGGGGTATCGTGCAGGGGGCATGGCTGAGCCGTGGGGCTCCTCGGTACCAGGATGGGCTAGAGTATGATTCTCTACTGCCTCTTGGAAGCATCTCCGAAGAAGACGTCTCCACACACGTACACGGAAGGACAAAGTTGTAATCGTCATGGTCTTGCGACGATTCTCGAAGACAAGTCCTTCGGCGGCCTTTTTCCAATATCACACATATAGCTAGTGTATAACGGGAAAGCCAACATTTTAAAAGTCCAAAACCAAAACCATGTTTTTCTCTCGATTTCATGTTTTCTGACTCTTGTGGGTTTTATTCCTCGAGCAAATACTCGGCCCATGTGCTTGGTCATATGCTTTTACAAGCGGAATGGCGATTGGACGTACGCGATACTCCAAACGCCTTCAACTTCAAGTGTCTCCACCAGTCTACCGTGGCAACACCGGGGGTGGTGTCGACGCTGATGTCTTTTCGGCGTCTCATCTACACTGACACATGAAGATACCGGAGCTGTGCAGTGCACCAGTGCGGCTAGCACGAATATGTGAAACCCTACGATCTTGTCGGTTGGCACCGCTGCAGCTATGCGGTCGCGACTAGATCGATAAATTTCCTCCCAAGACATAGCATGGTCTTTCGCTGTGCAACGGAGGCAAACTGAGGATGTCTTGTTGATCGATGCCATGTCTGCTACATGGCCCAGCAAATTTCCTCAAACGGATACAAATGTGAAAGGATTTACCCACGTCACCGCTACATGATGAACCAAGGCAGCAACGAAATACTTGCGCCAAATTGGTTTCTCGTCAAGTCGAGTCCGATTCGTTTTGCGCTCGAACTCCACTTGGCGGGGGGCATTTGTTCGACAAGATTTTGTACCATAATCTCTTGTGCAATTTATAAAGAGAAGTGGTGAAAGAAAATAAAGGAAAAAAGACAGTGCATATCGATACATGCACTAGTTACGAGAAGTTAGAAACATCAAGCTACGACCGAGATAGTTCCAACGTGCATACACGAGCCCATGCAGGTCCACGTTCAAGGCAGCCAGCTTGTCCGCCGGCGCCTAAACAACGTCAAGAAAAAGGGAATTGATTATAACTTAATTAATTGGTGTATTTTGCAGGGATATGTGTACAAACATAAAGTAGTTCGACTGGCCGGCCGGCAGCGTGTATATGTATTGTACAAGTCTTGTTTCGCTAGCCGGTACGATCCACGCACGTCCAGCGATAAGATAAACATCAGAGCTCGAAATACGCCGAAACGGCTCACCAGATTGCGGCCGGGCGATAAGATAAACATATCCAAGCAAACAACCCGATGAGAATCAGCACTTCGTCGCTATCCACCATGCGTCGTTTCTGGCTATAAAAGGAGTCCAATCCCAGAAGCACGGCGACTGAGGATCATTCACGACCACACCATCTTTACACGCACGTACACTCACGGCCTCACGCACAGCTCGTACCTGGAGACGACGAGCGCACACCGGAGCAAGCAGGATCCACCAATCCATCAACACGCAAAATCACACACCCACACACCCACCAGGCCCCAATCATCCAATCCCAACTCCAAACACCACACGTACACGGTACACCCGATCAGGTTTCAGGAGCAAGGAGGTGTTGCCATGGAGGAGAAGCTGGCGCCGGTCCTTAATGGTGAGCCTACGGGTTGATCATCTCTTTCTTCTCTCTCCTTCTACTCTCTCTCTCTCCCTTCATCAAGCATGCGATATGCGTACCTCGCTGAGCGACGACCGGAGTCCGGGTACAAGCAGCCGTCACAGTACGACGGGCCGCCGGCGTGCGGCCTGATGCCATCTTCAGCTCCACGCAGTCGGGGCTGCTGGGGGACAGCGCCTCCTCCGTTCCCATGATCCGGGAGGCCGGCCTCGACGGCGCGGCTGTCGGCATGCAGCCCCGACGCCATCTCCAACACCACCAAGAGGACGGCCTCGACGGAGCGGCTAGCGGCGTGGAGCCCAGCGCCATCTCCAACGCCACCAAGAGGATGGCCTCGACGGCGCGGCTGTCGGCATGCAGCCCGGCGCCATCCCCAACACCACCAAGAGGACGGTCTCGACGGCGCGGCTGTCGGCGTGCAGCCCGGCGCCATCTCCATCTCCGCCGCCGCAAGGACGGCGAACAGGGGGCGCGCGGCTACCGGCGTGCAGCCCGGCGCCACCTCCATCTCCGCCGCCACCAAGAGCACGGCCTCGAGGATGTGAGGCTGCCGTCGTGCAGCCTGGCGCCATCGCCATCTCCCCTCTGGTGTGGCGCGCCAAAGGCGGCGGCCATTCGACTGTAGGCGTGCCGTAGCGGCGCCATCTCCTCCCCATCGAGTCGTGCTCTACGGCGGCGCCAAAGACGATGGAGGCATGGACCCCGGTACCTCCTCGCGCCGGAGAAGCATGCCGAAGACGACGGAGATAAGGTGGTCGGCGTGCATTTGGCGCCACGTCCATCTCGACGAACCATGCTGCCCAAGACGGCGGCCGGGCTGCCGGCGTGCAGCCCAACCTTTCTTCACCTCCTATGAACGCCAACAAGACGACGGCTCCGAGGGAATGCGGCTTCCGGCGTACAGCCCGGCGCTATCTCCAACGCCACAGACGACGGCCCGAGGGTGCACGCCAGCCTGGCGCGCAGCCTGGCGCCATCTCTTCTCCCATCGAGCCCGGTGCCTTCTTCACTCCGGCGAGGCGTGCCGAAGACGAGTCATGGCGGGGCTGCTAGTATGCAAGCCGGTGCCATCTCCACCTCCGCAAGCCATAGGCGATAGCGTCGGGGTGTCCATCGTACAACCCGGTGCTAGCTCCATCTCCATGAAGCCGATGGGCGTAGGCGAAAGCGATGCCGACGCGCAATCCGGCGGCATACCCCACCTCTATCTTCACGAGCCCGTGAGACAACGCTCTTGTCTAGGACGACAGCCGTGAACTCGGCGTCGGACCGAGACGAGGTGTCGACCACGTCGGCTGCACCGACTTGTAGGCGCGCGTCGGTTTTGCACCGACGTTGATCTCCACCAACACTTACTCCTGTGAGGCATACCCCTTGCGCACCCCGACGAGGCAGCTGGTCGTCGAGAAGTCCCAGCTGAGCGGACCCATGCTACCCCAACTCCAACTACATCGACGCCGTCAAGACCGAAGAGGCACGACGGCGAGGGCGGGCATGGCCGGAGCAAAGGCCACGCTACTCGCGGCGCGTGTACCGACGAGGACACGGGCTCTGCCGCCGCCCACACACACACCACCACCACATCATGCATGGAGAACGCGAAGCGAAGACGACGAAGACGACCACACGGCTTAATCGGAGGTGTCTCGCGGTGTAACCCGCGGGAGGAATTAACCGGGTGCCTTCCGAGGCCCCGGGAACCATGAGATCGCAATCTCCCTAGTCAGGCTGGCCGCACAAGCAGGCCACGGAGCGCACTGTATTAGGGATTTGTACTTTGTTTCTCCACGAGAGATTAATGAAATGCATCTTCCCTACCTTTTCTTGTGTACTACGGTACACTGGCACACCCGCATTTCTTTTCTTTACCCCCGCACATGAGAAAAACACGCTACCATCCTTCTTCCCCCAAGTAACCTACGTTCGACTTTGCCCGAACGTTTTTCTCGTGTCAAACACATGGGAAGGGCCCTACATCATCACCGAAGTCATCCCAGGTGGCGCCTATCGCCTCAAGCACGTGGAGTCTGGAGTCGTATACTCCAACCCATGGAACATCGCACACTTGCGACGATTCTACCCCTAGCTACCTACCCCTTTACTTTCAATAAGGCTTTTCAGCCAAGGCTATTCAGCCGAACAATGTACTTCCTCCATTTCGATATAAATAAAGCTAAGTGTCTCGCCCCAAAATTTTGTTCACTATTTGCAACTTTACTTTATGCTACAAACGCACTCGGGGGCTCCCCCACCTCACGATTTCATCAACCGAGGATCACAGGTGTACACCTGAGTAGCTGACAACGTCAGGCAAACGAAAAGGACACGTACTCAAACAAAGCACTGCGTGCTCAAACCACAGACAAACCTTTATAACAAAGGGCACAACACGCCCAGTCGAAATATACAAATTTTACATCTATCTCTTTTACAGGTACTACCTATTATAGAGAATAACTTGAGCACGCTGCTCAAACAAATCTACGACCTGTTCGGCATACTGCCTTACAGCCGCATAATGCGGACGCATATCCCACTCGCCACTATCCGGCCGAAGAGGTGGCCCAGCTGCTACAACAGACAGATCTACATCAGGATGATGCAGCCTAACAAGGGACAACGCAGCCTTCACCCCTGCGACGAGCTGCTGAAAGAACATGTGTGCCCCCATGTGTGGTTTTGGTAATTAATGACAATGTTTATGGACTTATGTTTGCATTAAGTTTTACTTGTAGGATTTGTCCATAGACAATGCTTGAACCATATGGTGGCTTCAAGGTTGGAATAAGAATAAAGTGAAGAAGATCAAGTGTTGATCAAGGTTTCTTAAGATGATCTCAAGTGTATCGTTCCATCCTTATGGTGATCATGGATATGTGAAGATATGCCTAAAAGAGAGGCTCTTCCATAGTGGAGTATGGGGGAGCATCTTCACCAAGCTAGTGCAATCAAGAAAGGTGCTCCATCCTAAGGTGTGGAATATACAAGGAAAAGGTTTGATTTTGATAGGGTTTCTTTCTAACAGGTCTCGTGGTGTTAGTTGGAGAGACCGGTTTATAGGATAGATAACCGTACTATCAAGAGGGGCTCTCAAGTGAGTAACTTGATCATATCCCTCGGTGAGAGCTCAAACCTTTGCATACTTGGCATCATATTTCTTGGTTCTTGTTTGGTTCTTATCCATGAGAGGATTTAGATATTGTTTCAATCTCTATGGCAAGCTTAAGTCCATCGAAAACGGATTTCTTATGCATTCTCTATTGTGTTTTGATATTGGAGGCTTTACCGGTTTGTCTTTTATAGATAGGTTAAACCTTTCATCATTTGGTTCTATCCTCCATTGCTGGACTATGATGGTTCCCTGCATGATCTTGTAGAGATCGTTACTATCTTCGAAACGAGCCCAAGATCATCAAAATCGGAGTCCGAATGAAAAAGTTATGATGGTTTCAGTTTTGCCGTTCTTGCCAGTTTTCAGGGGGGCGGATTATCCGCCCCAAAAATCCGCCCCTATACTGAGAGTCGTGCCGCGAAGTCCTTAGCCATTTTTTGGTCCGGTGAACCCGTAATATCCGGGGGAGGGCCGGATTATCCGGCCTGGAAGGTCCCAAACGGTCATATTTCGTTGGGGAGGGGTATAATTAGACCCCTTCTTCCTCCTTAGGCCTGTGACTTGCATTCTCTCTCTCCTCCATTGTTTTGACCTTCAAGAGCTTGCAGATACTCTCAATCGCTCCCATATTTCTTGAATCTTTTTGGGGGATTTGAAAGGGGATATCTAGATCTACAACTCCATCAATCCATCTCTCATCTATGTGAGGGGAACATATTGGGATATAGATCTTGGGGTTTCTTTTGTGGATTTCCTCGTGTGTTCTTCCTCTCTTATTCTCCCACTAGCTTTTGTATAATTTGGGAGAGAAGGACTTGAGCACTTCCTGTGTTCTTGGCATTGCATTTGGTGCATAGGTTTGAGTTCTCCTCGGAGTTTGGTGAGTGAAAGTTGAGAAGCTTTTTACTCTTGGGTTCTTGGAACCCTAGACGGTTTGTTGGTGTTTCAGGTTGTGGCCTTGGTGGCTTTTGTTGGGAGCCTCCGATTAAGTTGTGGAGAAGTGCCCCAACCTTGTGAGAGGTTCCGGTTGCCACCGACAAGTGCACCGATAGTGGAAGTGTGGATTGATCCCGTTGGGGTGAGATTCACCGGAGAATAAGGGAGGCCTTTTGTCGCGTAGGTGGTTTGATACCACCCCCTCTCCAACGAGACGTACTCTCTTTATGGGAGGAACTCGGTAATAAATCATCGTCTCCGCGTGCCTCGGTTATCTCTATACCCGAGCTATTTACTTATGCACTTTACTTTGTGATAGCCTTCGTGCTTGATTTCTTATATCTAGTTATCACATAGTTGCCTGTTTTGCTTAGCATAAGTTGTTGGTGCACATAGGTGAACCGTAGTTTATATAGGTGTTGTGCTTGGCAAAGTAAACGCTAGTTTTATTCCGCCTTTGTTAAGCCCATCTCGTAAAAGTTTTAAACCGCCTATTCACCCCCCCTCTAGGCGACATTTATATCCTTTTCAATTGGTATCAGAGCCCGGTCTCTCATTTTAGGGTTCACCGCCTTGAGAGTAAAGATGTCGGCTAGGGGATTAGTGCACAATGACATGTTCTTATTCGATGGCACAAATTATGATATATGGAAAACTCGTATGCTTATTCATTTTCGGGACATGGACCCAAATTTGGAACGTATTGTAGATATAGGTTTTTCTCCTCCTATGGATTTCAAAAATCTATCTTGCGAGGATGAGAAAAACTTATATCTCGATGCTCAAGCTTCTAATGTGCTTGTTAATACTTTGAGCTATGTAGTTACCTCTTCAATCATTCCTTTTTGGAGTGCTCATGAGTTATGGACAAAACTTCAAGATAAATATGTTGTGTCCAATATTGTTGAGGATGATTGTGTTGCTTCCACTTCCGGTCAATATGAGTTCTCATCTTCTACCACTTCACCAACATGTGATTTTTCACAAGGTAATGATATGGTGAGTGGTGATAGAAATTACAATTTGGATAGTGTGCTTACTATTTATAATCCATCATCTCTATCTAGTTGCAATGATCTATCTTTGGACTTTAACACTTCTAGAACTACAAACTTCTTACATGCTTGTGCTAATAGTCCTTGCATATCATGTAGAAATGACTTGAATAAATCTCATGATGATATGCTTGTGTTTTCTTGTTGCCATGATAAAAATGCTTATATTTCCTCTAGTGCATGTGTTGCTAACCATGTAGAGGAAACCGAAGATTCTATGGGCCAAGACAAGGTTTTGAATGAAGCCACAAATGCAATCTCATCTTCACCTTCTTCCGGTAACCACCTATGCCTTATGGCTAGGGATTCAAAGGTAACTCCTACTTTGGAACCCATTACCTCTTGTGATGAGGAGGATGTGGATAATGTGGAAGAAGAGCTTGATATTGATGATTTATATGAAAAGGGTGAGATTATTTATCGTGCCCTTGTTAAGAATAATATTGCTTGCTCTAACTTTGTTGAAATCTTGGACTTTGCTATTAAGAGCAAGGAACATATTGATAAGTTAGAAGCACAAATTGAGGAGCAAGAAAACACAATTGATGAAAAGTTTGCGCTTGAGCGTGAGTATGCTAATGAAATTTCTCAACTAAAGGACTCCCTTGAAGAAGAACAAACCACCAAAGAATCTCTTGAGGAGACTTTTACTCTAGAATTATCTAGAGTAAAGGAATACCATGATAGAGAACTTGCGGTGGCAAACTCCATCAAGATTAAAAATGATGAACTTGACGTTGCTTATGCTAAACTTGTTGAGGATTTTAAGCACCTCGAAAATGTCTCTCGGGTCGTTAAGCGGGAGCTCATCAAACTCACCGAGTCGCATGAGCAACTTAAAGCTTCATACTCAAAAGAGCTTGCCAAGTTGCCCTCACCTCTTGCTAATAGTGATGATGCTTGTGCTACTAACTCTATTTCTTGTGAAGCATCTATTTTGAAGGAGAATGTTGAGCTAAAGGATCAACTTGCGTTGCTAACTAGCAACTATGGGAAATTAGAAGAAAGTCATGTTAAGCTCTCGAGCTCGCATGAGGATCTTCTAGTCTCCGATGGTAGTCTAAAGTTAGATCATGAGGCCATCGTGTCAAAGGTAACATCTAGTGGACCTCATGTGGACATTAGCACTATATCTACTCCAAATGTTATATTGCCATGTGCTAGTCCTTGTAATTCATCCTCTCACAACCATGCTATATCTCGTGATGAATTACATTCTATGCCTTGTTGCTCTAACAATGTAGCATCTACTTCCTCTAATACTTTTGTTGAAACTAACCATGTAGAGGAAATCAAAGAGCTCAAGGATCAAGTCACTTCTTTGAAGAATGACTTGAAAAAGGGTCATCAAGGGAAGGCCGCACTCGACAAAATCTTGAGTGTGCAAAAATCCCCCAATGACAAGAGTAGGTTTGGATTCAACTCCAATGTCAAGAACAAGTCCACTATCAAGTTGAAGCATAAGGGAAACAAGAAAAATGGCCAAGTTCAAGTCAAGAATCCGGCCAACATTGTTTGCTTCAAGTGCAAGGAAGAAGGGCACCATGTTAGATCTTGCCCATTGAAGAAAAAGCCTCTTAGTGTGAAGCAACAAGGGAAGCGGCCTCAAACCCCACCTCAAGTCATTGACGGGCCTCTTCCTAAGAGGACTACTCGATCTCTTCCTCGAGTTGTGGCTTCACCTAAGAAGAAAGATGGCAAGATAAGAACTTGCTACATATGCCATGAGAACGGGCACATTTCTTCCTCATGCACTATTGGTATCTCCTCATCCAATATCATTATTGATGATGCTTATTCTCTTTGTAAGGATGAGGTTGGCAATGTGTTCGCCAAATTTGTTGGTGCCCAATGTGGTGTCAAGAAAAGAACCATTTGGGTGGCCAAGCCTATTGTTACTAACTTCTTAGGACCCAACTTGGTTGGGGACCATCTAGCTAAAACTTTATCAATAGGTGTTGGTTGGAGGGCATTGGAGACTTGGTTACATTATGAAGAATTGAGGGATCTTCATCTAGTGTAATTGTCAAGTCAAGTCATGTGGATTATATTGCCTCTACTATATATCCAATGTTCCTCCTTGCGGTAACATATGCTAAACTCTTTACATTGAAAGTTACTCGCCCCCTTGTGCATGTTTTGGTTTTGTATCTTCCATGCTCTTGTACATGTTGTAATTTCCACTTAATTATCTTGAGGAATCAAGCATATTTTTATGTATGATTAGGTGGCACACCATGTATGTGTGTTTCTTATGTTTGAGCCTTTCTTGGTTATATTTGGTATCTTATTTGGCTCTTGTGAGAGATTAATGGACTATCCCATTTTGGGGGAGTGTTATGCTTGGGCATTCCACAATCCTAAAAATGTGTGTACATGAGAAATTTAAGTTCTATAATGTCCATTAATTATATCTATTTGGATCCGTTGCCTCGTGTTGGTTTTATGGTAGTATCACATTATGGGAGAGTCATATGCTTAGTGCATATTACAATCCTAAAAAATGTGAATATTCGAGGTTGTGTCACTTAGAATTGATATGGATAATTATCTAGCGCCTATGTGACACATTTGCTCATACAAGTTCCAATTTGCTTGAATGCATTTATTGATCATATTTTGGATCTTGTATATGAGAGTGTTTCTTGGTATGTGTTTCCTCATATTTAGATCTCTATATCATCATGGAAACCATTTGCTTCAAGTTAATCTAATCACTAGTGATTGTGTGACTATTGGAAGCCACCAAGAATCTTGTTCGAAGTATCATGCTTAATTCTTATATTTTGTTATATGCTTCTTGTTGTGACTATGATCTTGGATATCCATGCAAGCTACCTTGGGAAAATTATTCCCAATATTTCTTGTCCTTGGACAATGAGTACTCAATTTATGGTAGAATTTATTGATCATATTCACTTTGGCCTTTGTTTAATTTTATCCTATCTTTGGCTAAGAAAATGTTTTATGTTGTCTCTGAAGCCTTCCTTGCTTCTTTTGGATCTTCTTATTTTATTGATATCCTCTTGTGTTTTTCTTATTGTAGGTAGTAGTGATGATCCCATTTGTGTGCATTTTGCATTCAAAAGAAAATTCTATATAATGTACTACTTATGGGTGAGCTCTCGTATATTATCTAGAACAATATTTTTATGCTTCCTTGTTTGATCCATATCGGGTTTTATGTGCTTGGAAGTTTGATCTATTCATTTTGGTATTTTGTGCCATCATGAAAAGTTTGGAGAGCTTGGTTTGCTTGTTGGAACCTTACTCTTTTTGGGAGTTGGTTTTGTCATTTTATGTGATTTATTGTATATCTTCCTTGTGTGTGCTTGTTTTGTTATGGGAATATGTCTTTGTGATGTTATCCGTTTAGAAACATACACACATATGTGAAGATAATGTTAGTTGGTTTTTAATCCTTGGAGACCACCTTTCTATTCCTTTTGATTCTTTGGTGGCTTCCAAATTTAATTGCATATGGGTGCTTGTTCCTATTGTTTGCATCTTTGGGCACTCATATTTGTTCTCTCATGCCTTCTATTGTTCAATGAACTTGGATGAGTGAGGATTCCATGATTATGCACCTTGTTCCCAAATGCAATTATCATAATTGGTGCATTATCTTTGGGGAGCTCATCTAATTCATTTAATAATGCTCATTTATCTTCTGTCTCATTCATTGTGGCTTAAATGTTTATGGGGGAGTGAGGATTCCATATTTGTGCATTTTTGTATTGAAATACACTGATTTTAAAGTATGCGCAAATCTTGGGGAGCTTCTCAATTTTATTTAAACATTTATTTGATCTTTCATGTGTTGTGTTTTAAATTCTTATGGGGGAACAAGGATTCCATATTTGTGCATTATGTATTCCAATGCATTTATTTTAAAATTGTGCACAAATATTGCAGAGCTTCTCTATTTTTTATATAAAACACTTTTTTGCTCATATCATAATATCTTGTAGTTTCCATTTGGACTCATTTGTTGTTTTCAAATTGGTTTGTCGGATCTTGTGATTGCTTGCGTCTTTTATTTTATTCCTTTGGCAATCTTCGGATCCTCGATATAGTTCTACTCTCTCCCAAGTATTCATCATTGTATATGTGCGAAGACACACGTTTGGAGGAATTATTACTATATTGGTTCTAGAACTATTCACCCATTTTGGCAATCGATGCCAATGGGGGAGATGTTTTGGAGGGTTTAAGGGAAGTTTGTTCTTAAGCAATTGCCTCTCATGCTCTTGCATCTTTGTTGTTGCTTTGCATGTTGAATATATAGAGGAAACTCCACCAACGGTAATGGTTCATCACACACGCATATATTGTGGGGGAGCTTGCTCTATATATTATGGGCATACCAACATCACATACTTGTGTAGTATTTGATGTTGGCGCAACCATTTTTTCGTTAAGTTGATTATATAAACCCTCTCAAAGGATTGTCATCAATCACCAAAATGGGGGAGATTTAAAGAACATGTGTGCCCCCATGTGTGGTTTTGGTAATTAATGACAATGTTTTATGGACTTATGTTTGCATTAAGTTTTACTTGTAGGATTTGTACATAGACAATGCTTGAACCATATGGTGGCTTCAAGGTTGGAATAAGAATAAAGTGAAGAAGATCAAGTGTTGATCAAGATTTCTTAAGATGATCTCAAGTGTATCGTTCCATCCTTATGGTGATCATGGATATGTGAAGATATGCCTAAAAGAGAGGCTCTTCCATAGTGGAGTATGGGGGAGCATCTTCACCAAGCTAGTGCAATCAAGAAAGGTGCTCCATCCTAAGGTGTGGAATATACAAGGCAAAGGTTTGATTTTGATAGGGTTTCTTTCTAACAGGTCTCGTGGTGTTAGTTGGAGAGACCGGTTTATAGGATAGATAACCGTACTATCAAGAGGGGCTCTCAAGTGAGTAACTTGATCATATCCCTCGGTGAGAGCTCAAACCTTTGCATACTTGGCATCATATTTCTTGGTTATTGTTTGGTTCTTAGCCATGAGAGGATTTAGATATTGTTTCAATCTCTATGGCAAGCTTAAGTCCATCGAAAACGGATTTCTTATGCATTCTCTATTGTGTTTTCGATATTGGAGGTTTTACCGGTTTGTCTTTTATAGATAGGTTAAACCTTTCATCATTTGGTTCTATCCTCCATTGCTGGACTATGATGGTTCCCTGCATGATCTTGTAGAGATCGTTACTATCTTCGAAACGAGCCCAAGATCATCAAAATCGGAGTCCGAATGAAAAAGTTATGATGGTTTCAGTTTTGCCGTTCCTGCCAGTTTTCAGGGGGGCGGATTATCCGGCCATGGGGGCGGATTATCCGCCCCAAAAATCCGCCCCTATACTGAGAGTCGCGCCGCGAAGTCCTTAGCCATTTTTTTGGTCCGGTGAACCAAGAATATCCAGGGGAGGGCCGGATTATCCGGCCTGGAATGTCCCAAACGGTCATATTTCGTTGGGGAGGGGTATAATTAGACCCCTTCTTCCTCCTTAGGCCTGTGACTTGCATTCTCTCTCTGCTCCATTGTTTTGACCTTCAAGAGCTTGCAAATACTCTCAATCCCTCCCATATTTCTTGAATCTTTTTGGGGGATTTGAAAGGGGATATCTAGATCTACAACTCCACCAATCCATCTCTCCTCTATGTGAGGGGAACATATTGGGATCTAGATCTTGGGGTTTCTTTTGTGGATTTCCTCGTGTGTTCTTCCTCTCTTATTCTCCCACTAGCTTTTGTATAATTTGGGAGAGAAGGACTTGAGCACTTCCTGTGTTCTTGCCATTGCATTTGGTGCATAGGTTTGAGTTCTCCTCGGAGGATTTGGTGAGTGAAAGTTGAGAAGCTTTTTACTCTTGGGTTCTTGGAACCCTAGACGGTTTGTTGGTGTTGCAGGTTGTGGCCTTGGTGGCGTTTGTTGGGAGCCTCCGATTAAGTTGTGGAGAAGTGCCCCAACCTTGTGAGAGGTTCCGGTTGCCACCGACAAGTGCACCAATAGTGGAAGTGTGGATCGATCCCGTTGGGGTAAGATTCACCGGAGAATAAGGGAGGCCTTTTGTGGCGTAGGTGGTTTGATACCACCCCCTCTCCAACGAGACGTACTCTCTTTATGGGAGGAACTCGGTAATAAATCATCGTCTCCGCGTGCCTCGGTTATCTCTATACCCGAGCTATTTACTTATGCACTTTACTTTGTGATAGCCTTCGTGCTTGATTTCTTATATCTAGCTATCACATAGTTGCCTGTTTTGCTTAGCACAAGTTGTTGGTGCACATAGGTGAACCGTAGTTTATATAGGTGTTGTTCTTGACAAAGTAAACGCTAGTTTTATTCCGCCTTTGTTAAGCCCATCTCATAAAAGTTTTAAACCGCCTATTCACCCTCCCTCTAGGCGGCATCTGTATCCTTTTCAGTTGCTGCCTCACCAATTCCTGGACACGGGTCACGCTCCAAAATCTAGACAGAAGACCGTACAGGGTTATTGGCACAGCATCCAGGGGAAACATAACATGCGGAACCAACGAGAGCGAAGTATGCACTTGGCGAAGCACCCGCGATACTTGGTGAACACGATCCTGCACCATTGCCAGAGCCATGGCACGGTCGCGGTCCATCCAGAAGAACCGCCAGCTTCCATGTCCTGCTGAGTCAAACAATTGACCCGAAAAGCAACACGCTCTGTCTCCTCCCTTGGAGCAAGGTTAGCACCTGCGATACTCGAACAAAAGTAAGATGCCAGGCCAGCATACGCATCCGAAGAAATAAGCAGCAGCTCGAATAAACTTACGCTGAAGCTGCTCCGACAGTCGAAGCAATTCCACCATCAAGTACTCCTCTCTGGCTACACCGCGATCTGCCTTGGACTTCCAAACATCGGCGTGACCACGCACCCCAAGCAACTCCTTCTCAAGACTACGAACACAGTCTCGAAGAAAAGCAAGTTGTGACGAATCATCCAAAGATGGCCGCTGCCGTGCTGCAGGCGGGGTGTCAACGGGATTAGCACCCGAAGGAACCTAGAGCAGCAGAAAAGAAAAGGACATAAACACTCAGACAGAAAAGAACACAACTCAGCAAAATTCATTAAGTGGATAAACGCCACTACGTGGCATAGGCATTTTGTTTTCTTCAACATAATTACAGCAAAAGAAAATTACAAACTATCCTACAGCTACAGCGCCTAAGACGCGGCGCCCTGAGTCGCCTCGGAGCCGGATTACCTCGCTTTGGCTTCCCCCTGCTGCCATAGCGCGTACTCGGCCAGCAGATCAATCATCTTGGGACCATATCGCTTGCAGCAAGCAGAATAGGTAGCAAAGGCTACCTCGGATCCATCTGTGGTCTTCGGCATCCGGGAGGTGATCTGGGGAAGGTCCAGCTCTGCTCCAGCCGCCAAGGCCATCGCCAGCCCGACGGACGCGCCGATGCCCTTCTGCTTGCGCTTGTACGCCGCAGGCGCTTCGACTGACAACGCCTCCGCCAAAGCGTCAACGTCATCAAGAGCCGCGCCTTTGGGGACAAGATCCTTGTAGAAGCGACCAAGGACCTCCTTGGCCTTAGCAAGTGAGCCGACGACGGTGCTGCAATGATCTTCGACCGCTGCAGTAGCATCATCTAGAGCACTCCCATGCTCCAGAGCGCTGCGGTCAAACTCGATGCCTGCGGCATCTGAGACAATAAAGAAAAGGAATGAAGAAAGCACACAGAAGAAAGACAAGAAAAATAAAAGGGGCAAAATAAGATACTCACCCGAAATAGCCTTGGCAGCAGCCATGAGTTTATCAGCCACTTCTCTTTCATGCGCAGCCACAGCAGTGGCAAGCTGCTCCTCGCGGTCCGTGGCCTCCTTCTGCAGGCGCTCCTTAGCCTTGGCCGCAGTAGCCAGCTCCAGCTCAAGGCGCTCCTTCGCACCAACGACGACCTCGGCCTTCTTCTCCGCTTGACCAAGGCTCTTTTTGAGAGCATCGATCTCACATAGGGAGGTGATATGCTCCTCTGCATCCAAAAAGTACAGGTGTCAGATAACAGGACAAGAATATACGAAGAAGCAAACATCAAAGGCATAATAGTACCTTGAAGCTGTTTGAGGCTGGCCTCCAGCACCAGTCGCTTGGCATCCTGCACAAAAGGCTGCAGGAAGAAGACCTACCAGTCAGAAAAAGGACTCGGGGGCTACGCCCACCAGAAAAGTACAGAAGCAAGATACACACACGAAAACGCTCGGGGGCTCCCCCGAGACTCGAAGAACAAAACAAGAAAACTCTTTTACAAACGCTCGGGGGCTCCCCCCGTGGCAGGAGACTTACATGATCCAATGGTGACGTCGAAGGTCCGCTAGCAAAATTCTGAGGCGCAACCACCTGAACCTCCCGCAGAAGAGGATTCGGAGCAGCGCCCTCAGAAGCTGCCACCGTCTAAGGAGGAGGAGACACAGATTTCGACTCCCCCATCATCTCTCGAGCACCATTACTGGAGGAATTGTTGGAAGAGTGCCTGCACAAGGACAAATTAGCACAAGCACAAAGTCAACAGCACAGGAAAAGCAGTACAGAGGAAACTTACGAGTCCAGCGAGCTCAAGTTGAAGACAGGAGGGGTCCTTCGGACTCTCTTCTCCTCTTTCTTCTCTTCCTTCTTCTCTTCCTTCTTTTCTTCCTTCTTCCGCTTCGCTGGCGGGTGCGACGCTACAGCCCGCACGGGGATAGCAAGAATAGGAGAGGAAGAGCCCCCATGCCCGTCACTATGACGCTCAAGACACGAAGGGTTCCTAGGAGTCGGAGGAGTCGAGGCATCCGAAGACTCGCTGGAGCTTCGCGATCGTTTGCGCGTGTGGTCCTCGCTCGACTCGTTGGCATCTTCAGCCGGAGATCACGCCGATGGCAGCTCGGACATGGAATCCACCAAATCATTGTCCGGAGCATCCGGATATACTTCGGGTAATGGAGGCGACATACCTGGTACTTTGAAGCTCTGCACAAGAGAAGAACAATTTGTCAGCAAACAAATATAAAACAATGCAGTCGAAAAATAGCGCTACGCGCACGGATCTACACCTGTGGAACAGGAAGCGAAGAAGAAAACGGAGGAGTCAGTGACTTCCCCGGGATTTCCTCTCCGGCCTTGAACTTCAGTAGCAAGCGAAGGGCCCTGTCAAGATCTCCCTAGGAGATTTTCTCAGCCGAAACCCTCGTTGGATCACGCTGGCCAGCATAAAGGAACATTGGGTGCACCCTAGCCTGAAGTGGCTGCACCCGACACTCGAGGAAGGTGCAGATGATATCCACACCATTCACTTCCTTCTCCGGAATCAACTGGAGATCCTCCACCCGACGATATAGAGCCTCTATCTTCGCCACCTCGCCATCCAAGATCTTGTTTTTCCAAGACCTTTTCGGCTCAATCTTCTGGGAGGGGTCGAAAGGAACAAGGCCAAAATCTTGCCCAGGCACTACGGAGTCGCGAATATAAAACCATCGCCTCCGCCAGTACTGGATAGATTCGGACATGGAAAAAGAAAAGAAAAGTAGATTGGGCCTGAGGGAGATGATGCAACCCCCAATGGGGTAAACACCATCCGAACCAGATTGCCTCTTCACGGAATAAAGTTTCCGGAAGAGGCCAAAATGCGGCTCAATACCGAGCCATCACTCGCAGAAAGTGATAAAACAAGCAATGTGAAGAAGAGAATTGGGAGAAAGATGATGCAGCTGGATGCCATAGAGAAAGAGCAGCCCACGAAGGAAGTCGTGGACTGGGAAGGAAAACCCACGAATAACGAAGGCGAGAAACATAACCCGATACCCAGTGGGGGGACGGGGGATTACCTTGTTGCCGGGGAGTTTGACGGCCTCCCTATCCTGCGGGATCAAGCCCCGCTCGTGAAGCTTGCGGAGGTCACTCTCCCGCGTCTCTGATCGCCGCCAACCACCGTCGGTGACACGGGTAGTGGTGGCGCCTTTATTCCCTCCGGCGGCGCTGGTACTAGCCGCAGATGATGACTTCTTCGGTTTCCCCATCGCGCTACGGCAGCACCAGCGGTGAGAGCGCAGAAGGGAAGAAGGAAATGTGGAAGGATATTCCAGCGCGCAGCAAGAACTCCTAGAGCACAAGGAGGCAGTGAAAACAAGAATCGATGCGGTGAAAACAAACTGCAGCTTTCTCCAATGATTATAACGGCGAAGACGACGCACGGCAACCGTCCATCAAGAAGACCTAACGCTAATGGCAGATCTGGCCATACACGTGTCAGCATCACAACGAACCGTCGTTACCACGCCGTCCACTACGCACGGAAATTGAGGCGACGCCGTAATTATCTCCACGCCGCGTGTGACCGGTCAATTCAAGGTCAGCAAGTGGGACCCACGTTCGTCCAGTCAAGTCATCTCTGGCGCAGCAGACGCTTGAGGTCATTGATCGTCAGCACTGATGTCATCAAAAGCTGTACTAGCAACAACTACAATTTCTTCGGCTTCAAAGCTAAGAGTACTCACTCGAATCTACGATTCGACTAAATACTCGGGGGCTACTCCTATTAGGAGCGCTGGTCGCGCACCCGAAAGATGAATAAAAATGAACTATTTCTTCGAGTCCTACGTCGAGTCTACGACTCCACTACGGACTCGGGGGCTACTCCCATAGGGAGGATGGATTTAAGCATCCAATTTTTTTTGTGTCCAACGGACTTAACACTGAACAATGTCTGAATTAAAGTCTCCGCTCGAGTCTACGACTCAAACAGACACTCGGGGGCTACTCCCATAGGGAGCGCTGGCCGCGCACCCTATGAATTCTTCGACTGTGATCCTTCGGATCAGTATGCAAAAACTTTTCGGCAACTCTGCCCCAATTAACACTAAGTGAGTAACATTCTCCTTGGCCACCCGAAACACCTCCGCGGTGACAAAATTCGGATGTTGTGTCTGCGACGCAAAGATAAGACCTACAGATATCATCTGATGGCCTGGTAACGCACATGACTACGCTCTGCTAGTATAAACCCGTGCCAACAAGCGCGATGAAAAATCCCGACGGACGCGTTGGGTACACCAATTAAATTCACTGGAATTCCACTCCTGTAAGTCCTCCGCGGCCTGAGTCAAATTACGCCAGCATATGTTCCGTGTTCGAGTCGAGGGACTCGAACCTGAAGAAGATCATGTTGTTTTGTCCTAAGACAGTTTACTGACCCTGATCTGTCGGGAGAGTCAGGCACATGCATCAACAATCCCTACACATTCTCTTGAAAGACGGAGTTGCACCCGAAGGATTGAAGAGTCCTCAGCCGAATCTACGATTCGACTGAACACTCGGGGGCTACTGACATGGTTATACCCCGCGGGTACACGATCTCAGCATACCTGGTCCAGCCCAAGGAAGGCCCACGGCAAATATACACCGGCCCATGAAGATTTTCGGGTGGCCAAGGCCCATGACGCCTTCGGATCCTTGGAGAGCAAGACTAGAGTAGATAGGAAATTCAAAGGGGTAAACCCTAGAACCTGTAACCGACTAGATCTATGCCCGGGACCTGCCTAAGTCTATATAAACACCAGGAGGGTACGACCTAGATCTCTCGACTCATACTTCCGCATACACACCTCCACGCTAGATTGCATCTGCGCACCCCTGTAATCACCGGTTCCGCCGTAATCAAGAGCAGACAAGCAGGAGTAGGGTTTTCCCTCCGGGGGCCTGAACATGGGTAAACCTCGTGTTCCCGTGTTGCTTGTTTGCTAACCGTTCCACGATCTCCAGCATCCCCATCTTCTCCAAAACCCAAGTCCATAACAATGGGCATTGACGAGTCAAAACCTCGTCAGGATCAACATCACATACGCCTAAGTGGCTCACCCGCAAACGAATGGGCAGGTAGAAAAGGCCAACGGCCTAATCGGCGCTGGCATGAAGAAGCGCCTCATGAGCCCACTCGAGCGAAAGGCCGGAGCCTGGACGGAAGAGATACCATCCGTCCTATGTAGTTTGCGCACCACGCCAAACAGCTCCACCGGCTACATGCCGTTCTTCATGGTGCATGGAGCCGAAGCCGTGCTACCAGCCGAAGTACGCCATCAGGCCCCCCGGGTCGTCGCTTACAGCGAAGCCGAATCCACGGTTGCACTCGAAGACGCCGTCGACACACTCGACGAGGCAAGAGACGTAGCAGCAGCTCGATCAGCGGTGTACAAGCAGAGTCTCCGCAACTACCACAGCCGCCGGCTGCGCCCAAGGTCCTTCGTCGAAGGAGACCTCGTCTTGCGACTCAAGCAAGAGCGACCGGAGAAATTCGAGTCACCATGGTAAGGACCCTACATCATCACCGAAGTCATCCCAAGTGGCGCCTATCGCCTCAAGCACGTGGAGTCTGGAGTCGCATACTCCAACCCATGGAACATCGCACACTTGCGACGATTCTACCCCTAGCTACCTACCCCTTTACTTTCAATAAGGCTTTTCAGCCAAGGCTACTCAGCCGAACAATGTACTTCCTCCATTATAATATAAATAAAGCTAAGTGTCTCGCCCCAAAATTTCGTTCGCTATTTGAAACTTTACTTCATGCTATAGACGCACTCGGGGGCTCCCCCCACCTCACGATTTCATCGACTGAGGACAACACGTGTACACCTGAGTAGCTGACAACGTCAGGCTAACGAAAAGGACACGTACTCAAACAAAGCACTGCGTGCTCAAACAACAACAAAACCTTTATAACAAAGGGCACAACATGCCCAGTCAAAATATACAAATTTTACATCTATCTATTTTACAGGTACTACCTATTCTGAAGAATAACTTGAGCACGCTGCTCAAACAAATCTACCACCTGTTTGACATACTGCCTTACAGCCGCATAATGCGGAAGCATATCCACTCGCCACCATCCGGCCGAAGCAGTGGCCCAGCCGCTACAACAGACAGATCTACATCAGGACGATGCAGCCTAACAAGGGACAGAGCAGCCTTCACCCCTGCGACGAGCTGCTGCCTCACCAATTCCTGGACACATGTCACGCTCCGAAATTTAGGCAGAAGACCAGACAGGGTTGTTGGTGCAGCATCCAGGGGAAACATCACATGCAGAACCGACGAGAGTGAAGTCTGCACTTGACGAAGCACCCGCGACACTTGGTGAACGCGATCCTGCACCGTTGCCAGAGCCATGGCACGGTAGCGATCCATCCAAAAGAACCCGCCGGCTTCCATATCCTTTTGAGTCAAACAATTGACCCGAACAACAACACGCTCTTTCTCTTCCCTTGGAGCAAGGTTAGCACCTGCGATACTCGCACCAAAGTAAGATGCAAAGCCAGCAGGCGCATCCGAAGAAATGAGCAGCAGCTCGAAAAAACTTACACTGAAGCTGCTCAGACAGTCGAAGCAATTCCGCCATCAAGTACTCCTCTCTGGCCGAACCGCGATCCGCCTTGGACTTCCAAACGTCGGCATGGACACGCACGCCGAGCAACTCCTTCTCGAGACTATGAACACGGTCTCGAAGAAAAGCAAGATGTGACTTATCATCCAAGGATGGCCTCAGCCGCGCGGTAGGCGAGGTGTCAACGGGATCAGCACCTGAAGGACCCTAGAGCAGCAGAAAGGCAAAAGACATGAACACTCAAACGGAGGAGAACACAACTCAACAAATTCATTAAGTGCATAAAAGGCCACTACGTGGCACAGGGATTTGTTCATCAACATAATTACAACAAAAGAAAACTACAGCTACAACACCTAAGATGCGGCACCCTGAGTAGCCTCTGAGCCGGATTGCCTCGCCTTGGCTTCCCCTTGTTGCCGTAGCGCGTACTCGGCCAGCAGATCAATCAGCTTTGGCCGATATCGCTTACAACGAGCAGAATAGGTAGAGAAGGCTACCTCGGATCCATCCGCAGTCGTCGGCATCCGGGAGGTGATCTGGGGAAGGTCCAGCTCCGCTCCAGCCGCCAAAGCCGTCGCCAGCCCGACAGATGCGCCGATGCCCTTCTGCTTGCGCTTGTACGCCGCAGGTGCTTCGGCTGACAATGCCTCCGCCAGAGCGTCAACATCATCAAGGGCCGCACCCTTGGGAACAAGCTCCTTGTAGAAGCGCCCAAGGACCTCCTTGGCCTTGGCAAGCGAGCTGACGACGGTGCTGCAGCGATCTTCGACTGCTGCAGTAGCATCATCTAGAGCACTTTCGTGCTCTAGAGCACCACGGTCAAACTCAATGCCCGCAGCATCTGCGACAATAAAGAGAAGGAATGAACAAGGCACCACAGAAGAAAGACAACAAAACCAAAAAAGATGCAAGTGAAGATACTCACCCGAAACAGCCTTGGCAGCTGCCATGAGCTTGCCAGCCACCTCTCTTTCACGTGCAGTCGCAGCAGTGCCAAGCTGCTCCTTGCGGTCCGTGGCCTCCCGCTGCAGGCGCTCCTTAGCCTCGGCCGCAGTAGCCAGCTCCAGCTCGAGGCGCTCCTTCGTACCAACGGCGACCTCGACCTTCTTCTCCGCTTGACCGAGGCTCTTTTTGAGAGCATCAATCTCACGAAGGGAGGTGTTATGCTCCTCTGCATTCAGAAAATACAAGCATCAGATAACAGGACACGAGTACACGAAGAAGCAAACATCAAAGGCATAACAGTACCTTGCAGCTGTTTGAGGCTGGCCTCCAGTACCAGGTGCTCCTGCACCAGTCGCTTCGCATCCTGCACAAAAGGCTGCAGGAAGAAGACCTACTAGTCAGGAAAAGGACCCGGGGGCTACGCCCAACAGAAAAGAACAAAAGCAAAATACAAACACGAAAACGCTCGGGGGCTCCCCTCGAGACGCGAAGGAAGAACAAAACAAGAAAACTCTTTTACAGATGCTCGGGGGCTCCCCCCGTGGCAGGAGACAGAACTACTTACATGATCCGATGGCGACGCCGAGGGTCCGCTAGCAAAATTCTGAGGCGCAACCACCTGAACCTCCTGCGGAGGAGGGTTCGGAGCAGCGCCCTCAGAGGTAGCCACTGTATGAGGAGGAGGAGATGCGACTTTAGACTCCCCCGTCATCTCCCGAGCACCATCGCTAGAGGAGTCGTTGGAAGAGTGCCTGCACACGGACAAATTAGTACAAGTACAAAGTAAACAGTAAAGAAAACGCAGTGCAGAAGAAACTTACGAGTCAAGCTCGCTCAGGTTGAAGACAGGAGGGGTCCTCCGGACCTTCTTCTCCTCTTTATTCTCTTCCTTCTTTTCTTCCTTCTTCCGCTTCGCTGGCGGGTGCGGCGCTACAGCCCGCACATGAAGGGCAGGAATCAGAGAGGAAGAGCCTCCATGCCCACCACTGTGATGTTCAAGACACAGTGGGTTCCTAGGAGTCGGAGGAGTCGAAGCATCCGAAGACTCGCTGGATCTCCGTGATCGTTTGCGAGTGTGGTCCTCGCTTGAATCGTTGGCCTCTTCAGCCGGAGACCGCGCCGATGGTAGCTCGAACATGGAATCCACCACATCATTATCTGGAGCATTCGGATATACTTCGGGTAGTGGAGGCGACATACCCGACACTTTGAAGCTCTGCACAAGAGAAGAACAATTTGTTAGCAAACAAACACAAATGTAACGCAGTCGAAAAATAGCGTTACCCGCACGGATCTACACCTGTGGAACAGGAAGCGAAGAAGAAAACGGAGGAGTCAGCGACTTCCCCGGGATATCCTCTCCAGCTTTGAACTTCAGCAGCGAACGAAGGGCCCTGTCGAGATCTCCCTGGGAGAATTTCTCAGTAGAAACCCTCGTGGGATCACGCCAGCCAGCATAAAGGAACATCGGGTGTGCCCTAGCCTGGAGTGGCTGCACCCGACGCTCGAGAAAAGTGCGGATGATATCCACACCGTTCACTTCCTTCTCCGGAATCAATTGGAGATCCTCCACTCGACGATAGAGAGCCTCTATCTCTGCCACCTCGCCATCCAAGATCTTGTTTTTCCAGGACCTCTTCGGCTCGATCTTTTGGGAGGGGTCAAAAGGAACAAGACCAAAATCCTGCCTAGGTACTACGGAGTCGCGGATATAAAACCATCGCCTCCGCCAGTACTGGACAGATTTGGACATGGAAAAAGAAAAGAAAAGCAGATTGGGCTTGAGGGAGATGATGCAACCCCCAATGGGGTAAACACCATCCGAACCGGATTGCCTCTTCACGGAATAGAGTTTCCGGAAGAGGCCAAAGTGCGGCTCAATACCGAGCCAGCACTCGCAGAAAGTGATAAAACAAGTAACGTGAAGAAGAGAATTGGGGGAAAGATGGTGCAATTGGACACCGTACAAAAAAAGAAGTCCACGAAGGAAGTCGTGGACTGGGAAGGAAAACCCGCGAATGAAAAAGGCGAGGAACATAACCCGAAACCCAGCGGGGGGATGGGGAATTACCTCATTGCCTGGGAGTTTGACGGCCTCTCTATCATGCGGGATCAGGCCCCGCTCGTGAAGCTTGCGGAGATCACTCTCCCGCGTCTCCGATCGCCGCCAGCCACCGTCGGTGACACGGGTAGCGGCGGCATTTTTCTTCCCTCCAGCAGCGCTGGTACCAACCGCAGATGAAGCCTTCTTCGACTTCCCCATCACGGTATGGCGACACCGGCGGCGAGAGCGCAGGATGGAAGATGGAAATGTGAAGGGATATTCCAGCGCGCAGCAAGAACTCTCAGAGAACAAGGAAGCAGTGAAAACGAGAATAGATGCGGTGAAAGCAAACTGAAGTTTTCCCTAATGATTATAAAGACGAAGACGATGCACGACAGCCGTCCATCGAGAAGACCTAACGCCAACGGCAGGATCTGGCCATACACGTGTCAGCATCACAACGAACCGTCGCTAACACGCCGTACACTACGCGCGGAAATCGAGGCGACGCCGTAATTATCTCCACGCCGTGCGTGACCGGTCAATTCAAGTTCAGACAGTGGGACCCATGTTCATCCAGTCAAGTCATCTCTGGCGCAGCAGGCGCTTGAGGTCATCGATCGTCAGCACTGACGTCATCAAAAGCTACACTAGCACTAGCTACAATTTCTTCGGCTTCAAAGCTAAGAGTACTCACTCGAATCTACGATTCAACTAATTACTCGGGGGCTACTCCTATCAGGAGCAGTGACCGCGCACTCGAAAGAGGAACAACATGTTTCAGCATCAAACTATTTCTTCTAGTCCTACGTCGAGTCTACGACTCCACTACGGACTCGGGGGCTACTCCCATAAGGAGGGCGGATTTAAGCATCCGAAAAATTTGTGTCCCACGGACCCGATACTGAACAACGGCTGAATTAAAAGTCTCCGCTCGAGTCTACGACTCGAACAGACACTCGGGGGCTACTCCCATAGGGAGCGCTGGTCGCGCACCCTATGAATTCTTCGACTGCGATCCTTCGGATCAGTATACAAAAAAAAAACTTTTCGGCAACTCTGCCCTAATTAACGCAAAGTGAGCAATGTCCTCCTTGGCCACCCGAAACACCCCCGCGGTGATAATCATTCGGATGTTGTGTCTACGACACAAAGATAAGACTTACATATATCATCTGATGGCCTGGCAACGCACATGACTGCGCTCTGCTAGGAAAAATCCGTGCCAACAGGCACGATGAAAAATCCCGACGGACGCGTTGGGTACATCAATTAAATTCACTAGAACTCCACTCATGTAAGTCCTTCGCGGACTGGGTCGAATTACACCAGCATATGTTCCAGGTTCGAGTTGAGGGACTCGAGCCTGAAGAAGATCGTGTTGTTTCATCCTAAGACAGTTAACTGACCCTGATCCGTCGGGAGAGTCAGGCACACGCATCAACAATCCCTACACCTGAACTATTAAAATACATAGTCACACCTGAAGGATTGAAGAGTCCTCGGCCGAATCTACGATTTGACTGATCACTCGAGGGCTACTGACATGGTTATACCCCGCTGGTACATGATCTCAGCATACCTGGTCTAGCCCAAGGAAGGCCCACGACAAATATACGTCGGCCCATGAAGACTTTCGGGTGGCCCAGGCCCATGACGCCTTCGGATCCTTGGAGAGCAAGACTAGAGTAGATAGGAAATTTAAAGGGGTAAAACCCTAGAACTTGTAACCGACTAGGTCTATGCCCGAGACCTGCCTAAGTCTATATAAAGGCCAGGAGGGCACGACCTAGATCTCTCGACTCATACTTTCGCATACACACCTCCACGCCATATTGCATCTGCGCACCCCTGTAATCACCGGTTCCGCCATAATCAAGAGCAGACAAGCAGGAGTAGGGTTTTTCCCTCCAGGGGTCTGAACCTGGGTAAACCTCGTGTCCCGTATTGCTTGTTTGTTAACCGTTCCGCGATCTCCAGCATCCCCATCTTCTCCAAAACCCAAGTCCATAACAATGGGCATTGATGAGATCAAACCTCGTCAGTTACGTTCGGATTGTGCTCACCCGCTGGTTGTGAATTTAATTATGCGTGCTTGGGGCGGCGTCGGGCTGTCAGCTTCCTGAGTTTGCCCTAAAGTTATCGTATCACCATGCCGTTGCTTATCGTGTTTGGCTTCAGGATCTAAAGGTAGAGTAGCGGTTTCTTCGGGATGCAGGAACCAACTAGGCGAATGGAACAAGCAGAAGTCAAGAGCTATTCAACTTGTGATGGTGTCAGTTTCGTATAATTCTCCCTCTTTTTTCAAAAGAACTATATTTTAGAAGTTCTATGTTTGTCACTTCACTTCAAAAATGCTGACAAACTTGGTCAGCACTATGAATGTGCAAAGAGAAATAAGCACTGTCATCCTTTTGTTAAACTACATCACTCATTTGTACACAACAGCTACGAACAACATCCTTGCCAAAATAAATACTGGACTTATGTCACAATATTTTGCATCCCTATATACTCTAACAACAATTGTCACTATCAAGAAGAAAAGGAAAACATCCTCCAATCTGAAACAAACTGACGTGGCATTGTGTCACATCTCTGTAGTACGGATATACATAAGACTTTGTCCTACTCACTTCCCTACCCTAGTCCTATGCCCCCTTCTCCAGGTGGCAGCTCGAAGACCTTTGTTTCCGCCGCTACACACCATTGTACCTTGTAATTAGCCCATCGCAGCCCTGGAGCACAATGCCGGTATGGATCGCCGAGTCAGGGTACTTTTGTCGGTGCCTGTCTTCATGGTTCTGGCGATGTTGCGGTTGCTTCTCCTCGACCTTCACCTTCATGTCCACCACCTTGTCCTCCTCCACAATAACCGTGAACACAAAAGGACCTATAGGAAAGAAGTCTTCCATGGAAAGCACAGGCTCGAGGGCCTTGAACACCTCTGTCATAGTGGGCCTAGATTTTGGGTTCTGGCGGAGACACCTGTAAGCCACCAGCGCTGCCACCTCGGCTCCTTTGCATGAGTATTGACCCTCAAAATTTGGGTCCATGACCTTGTACAACCTGTCAGAACGCTTGAGGTACAACCTAGCCCAATCTACTAGGTTCTGCTCCCTCGGCCGTCGCGCACGATCCACTGATCGCAACCCGGAGAGGAGCTCTAGGAGCACTACACCGAAGCTATATACATCACTCTTGGCGGTCAAGTGGCCCGTGATGATGTACTCGGGCGCTGCATAACCATGTGTTCCCATGACACGTGTTGTCACATGCGTCTCATCCCCCTGAGGCCCGTCCTTGGCCAGCCCGAAGTCGGACAATTTGGCGTTGTAGTCCTGAAACATCACATATTAAGATTTAGTTAAGGGAAGTAGCCCAAAGTGAGATATAATGGGACACAAGATGCTGATTTTATTAAACTAGCTACATTGGGACACAAGGTGAGGCTAGGGCATATAGAATTTCTAAGTTTGACAAGTATCCAAGAATATTGAGAGTTTCGGTCAGTTCACAAGTCAGTTGACAACTGCCTGTAACGTAGTGGGCCAGCATTGTTTAGAAACATGTTATCTTCGATGATTCAACACGCCAAATCTACTGGTTTGAAATTAATACCCAAGATCAAATCACTTTGTTTCTGATGTTTTTTTTTAGTAATTCTAGTACAAGAGGTGTGGAGTATTGTTCCACCAAATGACAGAGACATTTCAAAACCGTTTTTCTCCTAGCAGATAGTCTAAAGTTACAGGTGACTTACCGAGTCGAGCAAGATGTTGGAAGCCTTGAAGTCGCGGTAGATCACCGGGGTGTCGGTGTCGTGGAGAAAGGCGAGGCCCTTGGCTGCACCGACAGCGATCTTCATCCTTGTCATCCATGGGAGGGAGCCATTAATTTTACCTAATAAAGTAAACAGGGTGTTTCAGGTCAGTTTCCTCCTCCACGTTGACGGTTGACCCATAGTTGTAATTTGCAAGCACCAAGAAGTTGGTAAGATAAAAAAAAACGACCAGAATATCCAATATGTACGGTCATGTTACTTTAGAATTGAGACAGAATTGTTATCCTCAGGCACATAAGCAGCTCAGGTATCCTCCTGTTGACTCGGAGAAAATAAAATTGAGGGGACAAGAACAGCTCATCGCTGATGGCACACGTACTCGCCCAAATTTCCCAATTTTAACACTTTCCTTCATCATTTGAGAGTAGGAAGCAGTGAGGAAGAGGAACTCACTTTTGAAGAGGTGTTTCTCCAGGCTGCCGGCGCTCATGAACTCGTAGACCAGCATCCTGTGCTCCTTCTCGTAGCAGTACCCGATCAATTTCACCAGGTTCTTATGCCTCAGTTGCCCAAGAAAGAAAACCTCAGCCTGCAACAAGAACCCATATATATGAGCTAGCCATCCATCAATCGGAACGCCGACTGATCGTAGGTGGCATTGCACTCTGCTTGGCACTCACCAGCCACTCCTTGTGGCCCTGCGTGCCGCACTCCAGGTCGAGGTACTTGACGGCGATGGCCTGCGCGGCCAGGCCGGGGCGGAGCTTGTCGTCGACGGCGCCCTTGTAGACGGGGCCGAACCCGCCGCTGCCGAGGTAGTTGGCGCGCGAGAAGTTAGCCGTCGCGGCCCGGAGTTCGGCGTAGGTGAAGGCGTGCAGGTTGGAGCCGGACCCGGACAGCGTCAGGGACAGGTCCTCTGGGGACAGCGTCCCCGACGAGCTGAGGCTGCTGAGCGACATCCTCGAGGAGGAGGACGACCCGGCCGGGCTGCCCTTCCCCCTCCGCCTGATTCCCCGCGGCGACGGGCATTCGTCGTCGTAGTCGTCCGCCACTGCGCCGCCGCCGACGCAGCACGAGAATGGGCTCCAGGATCGCGCGGCCATGGGCTCCAGGATCGGGAGCTGTGAATGTAGGGGAGCTCTTCTCAGCTCAGGGTGAAGCAGAAGTGCAGAAGAGAAGGCGGGGGATCGGCTTGGTGGTCTTGGTTTGTGTAGCTCCGATCCCTGGCGGGGCTTATATATAAGTGCGCGGGTGGCTGCCACACCACACGAGAGCGGGCTCGCTGTTCGCGCCTCGATACTGCCATGGGACAAACCCGCGGGAAGAGGAAATGGTGGTTGGTGGCGCGAACGGCTCTCACCCCTCCAACCACAGTAGACGAGAGCCGTACTAGATCGTCTGTGTTTTGTTTCATGGAGTTGACTGTGACATCGTGGTGGTTGTCTTGTGGGAACATGAGTTTTGGGCATGTCACCCGCGGTTTCGCAGACTTATCATCCACCGCGGATTCGCGTTTATGGTGAAAAGATAAGTTATAGGCGAGCTGTGGTGGACTGACCTGACCTGACGGACGTAAGTAGGCTACGGCGATTAATCTGATCGACTATTAAAGTCCATACGTTAATTAATCTTGTTCCGCCATTAGGCGTGGTTTTGTGTGACACTCGCCGTGGATTTGATCGATCGTGCTACCTTTTGCCTTTGTAGCTACTCCATGCACTTTATAGATTCTGATTTGGACATGATGCTGTGAAAAAACCTTTTCTTTATGGGTGCTGCAGATTTTTCTAATTAACTGTTTAACACTTATATTTATACAACAGGTGAAATGCAAGGCATGATCAAGGAAGAAACATGTGTTTTTAACCACAAGGATCTTAAGCTGTCCTATCAGGCTTTTTGCTGGTTCTGTGGTGTCATAACGGTAGAAGTGCATCTAGCCTTTATGCTTAATCACTCCTTGCGTGCATCACAAGCATGGTGCGCACAATCATGGCTAAGTAATGTCCTGCAAGTTGGGATGGTGGGTATTATTTATTAGTGTAGATTAACCGAGATGTCTGGCTTACAGACCGGAGAACCTAATTTTGTAGAATAACGCCATGTGATATGGAACACAGGAGTGTTAATATCAGAATAGTTTTACAAGTAATCTCAATCTCAGCCTATCCTTTGCAAAAAATCTAGGAAATTTTTTTGGGGGTAAAAGTTTATACTAACCTGCTGCATCTATAAGGTTGGTCCTAGTGGTAGTATCATACTACTAGTATCATGCATATGATACTAGTGTATGATACTATCTTCATAGTGCATGGTATCATATGGTAGTATCAACTAGTACTATATTTAATGATATGTAGAATCTCAATACAAAATTGTGTGCAAGATTTATTTGTATGATGATTTTCTAGTTTTACGTGCTATGATATGGTATCTACCTATGATACACTAACCATCTCTTTCTTCATTAATTATTGTGCCACATCAGATTTTTGCCAACATGACATGCATGATACTACCTATGATACTCCCACTAGGACCAGCCTAATCCTATCTCATCCCTGATCGTATGAGGTGTCCCAGTTGATAGAACCTATGGGTAACTTTTAGGGGTAGCCGGTTTCAAGGTAGCAGTCTGCCTAATCCTTTTTTTTCTTCAAATGATGTTACCATCAGAATAGTTTCACAAGTAATGTCAATCGTTCTTCTTGTCAGCTGCCTAATCCTATGTCATCCTTAATCTCATTATCAGGTGGTTCAATCGATAGATCCTATAGATAGTTTTCCGTCTAATCCTAGAGTAGCAGGGAGAAGCAACACGATTCCTAAAGATATTTTGGTTCCTTCCCCGTGGGCTTGAGCCTAAAGATATTTGATATCCTAGTACCAGGGTGAAGGAACACATTAGTGATGCTTTGGTGCTGCTATTACGTCTCGTCTCGCACGAGAGGCAGCGGCGCTCCCCGATCTCCACTGGCAAGGGCGCTGGTCCCCTCTCCCTCCGCTTGCCGCTGCCACGGCAAGAGGGAGGAGAGGGGGGGGTTGTTTTCTCAGTCTAGTAGCTAGCGTTACAGACTGCTTGTTGTGTGGGTGTCGTTGGAGTGGTGGGAGCAGCATCCGAGCAATAATTTTGCCTCAACTCTATTTCCACATCGGCAGCGACTTCACGGTGGCGTCTTGGAGTTGATGGCAACTTGTGATGGTCGGTCTTTCAGATCGTAGATTGGTCTTCTCGTCATTCTTTAAATCTAGCGAGATTAGTTTCTTGGTGTGTCGCTGACGTTCATTGTTATCCGCGACAGTGTTGGTGGCTAGGGCGAGGTGGTTTCTCTAGAGTGAGGAGGCGGTGAATTTGTCGTTCTTCTCCGACTTCATCGATGGGAGGCGACGGCTCTTGGTCCAAGACAACACGGGGATGTTTCTCGGTCGACTGCCACATCGACATGTGCCAAATGTTCATCGACACACAAAGACACGTTGGCGGTGATGTTTTTTTTTTATCTTGCAATTGTGGAGCCTCGTCTTCTCTTCCAGCGTTAGTCTGAAACTCTCGAGTTTGTTTTGTATTTCTCCATCTCTTAAAATTTCAACTGCTATTTTATAATAATCATATTATCTCGGTTCTGTATTTTAGTTTCCTCATATGTGTTATTTCTTGTACTAAGTTGATTTTCAATTAAAAAAATCTGGTTGCTCCCCCAAAAAAATCTGATTGCTCTAGGGAATATGATGTGCCTGCCCGAGGAAATTAAGAAACTTAAAAATCTGCCGTCGATCGGTTTGTTGCACAATAAATTGGATGTTGCTTGATGACCCTACCATATCTACCCTACACAAAATCTAATAACTGGACATCTTGTCCACTATTGAAAGGACAAAACTGAATCAGGTTCCTTGCCCCGTGGGCTTTAGCCGAAGCATTATTATTATGAGTAGCTGGTATCAACGTCCGTATAAAATCTAATTAGAGAGGACATCTTGTCCACTGCTAAAAGGACAAACTGATTCATGACCAGAGCACACGCACTATCTGCTGAACAGGCCTGAAGAAGTCCAGGTTTAGTTACGAGTTGTAGCTGTTCAAATACAGTATTTTTCCAAAAATCTTGTGCAGGCACGCCGTTTCACATGGACGCGGCCTGCCTTACACGTTTGCGAGTACAGCGTGCCAATTACTAATGCGTGCTAGTATAATCTTCCTGGTCCAGATGAATAATTTACTCGGTTTGTTTATTTGTGAAACTTCCTTCCGAGAAAATGGCTGGAAAAAGGAGCAGAGGCCACGCAAGGAGGCCTTTTCGTGCCGAGGTGATGGAAGAAACGTTGTGATACATCTCGCGCGCTCCGATTATCAAACTACTTATAAAGTACTCCCTCAGGCCCTTATTAATTGACTTAAATTTTAACAAATCCAAGTCAATTAACATGGACCGAAGGGAGTAGAAGTATTAACATTTCTACTTGAGGTTGTGACGATCCGACTGGATGTATAGTACACCACTGCTTCCAGTTGTAGTCGATTCTTCTCTTTCTCTTATATACGTCTTGGTGCCCGTTTATTAACATATGTATGGTTATCCCGTTTAACATATTTACTGCCCTTTTTTCCTCGCTACAGACGTGCCTTGGCTTCCAGAAGGTGTTGTAATGGCATCAACACCGGCCAAACGAACAAAGCAGCCATCAGTCATTGGCATTGACAGCGACCACTCCAAAGTCCAAACCTCCTACCCAGTACTATCGAGCAATCCAGTCAGCCCTCTTTCCCTGAGCCCGCACGAATCTAGAGGCAGTACCCTTGAGAGTCACCCCCTTTCCCTGAGCCCTCTTTCGACCCTTCTCTTGCGGCGGCGCCGCCGGGGATGGGGAAGAGAGAGTGGCTCGGCTTCCTCCTAGTAGCTATAGATGTAGGATTAGGTCAGTGGGCATTCTACCCGTAGGGTTGGGCTCTGTGCCCGGATGTCGAGGTGTTGCGCGAGATCTTGGAAGCCTGATCTTGCGTGTTTCAGGGTCCGTTCTGCTTGCCCGGTGGCTCCCCTGGTCAGAGTTCGGTGCGGTGGAGGACGACGCCACCTCCGTGAATAAAAACAAGGCTTCGAACCTCCTCTTCCTGCATGGTGAAGCGGTGGTGTCGTATCCCCTGGCCGACGGTGGTCGCGAGGAGGGGATGCATGCTGTTGGCAAGATCTGTGCTTCAGAGAGCGGGTCTGGCGGCTCGTACGTTCTAGTGCTTCGACGCGGCGCTAGGCGGTTCTCGTCCTTCTTCGCTTCTTGGGGCCCATGGTGGGTCGAAGGAAGGAAGGAGAGCGAGACGAGCATCTCCATCAAGTGTCGCTGGCCTATGTCTTCAGTGTCGATGGTGACATGTATTCCCCCCTTCTCTCGGCCTGCCATGGTGGCGAGGGATGGAATGCGGGATTGCTCGGAGCGAAAGATACTGCGGAGGCCAATCGAAGCTGCGCCTGCTTGTTCTTCTTCGCAGCGGTCCATGGGCAGAGGGGCTGCCGGGCCGCTGCCTGTTCTGGCCGAGAGGCGGCCATGGGTCCTAACCTCCATCGTGACGCTGGAGCTCGACATCCCGTATTAGGCAAGTGGTTCGTCCCCGTCGAGTGTGAGGACCGGCGACTTTGCTTCTTCTTCGGTTCGCGGGGCGTCACGAGCAAGAGACCCCCTTGATCTCGCTGATTTCCTTGGCTTGAGGTCGCTGGAGAATGGTGGCGGCGGCGCCCAGGGACTCAATTGTAATCTTATCGTTAGTCCCGAGGTGTTCTTTGTCTTTTGGAGGCTCCTTTCTGTCTTTTCTAGTTTTGCTAGGGTGTTTAGCGCTAGGGTACTTCTTGCAATTTGTACCTGATACGATTTGCAGCTTCTCGGGTCTTCTAGACCCTATTATCGTTCAAAAAAAAGTACTCCCTCCGTTAAAAAATATAAGATGTTTTAGATTTGTAAAAAGAATGAATCTAGACTTTTTTTTAGTATGTAGATTTTCTTAATAAACGTATACACTAAAACAAGTTTAGATATATTTTTTCATAAACCTAAAACATTATATATTTTAAAACGGAGGAAGTACTGTCCATCTGAGGTCCAATAAAGAAAGCTCCGGCGAGGCAATTTTCAAATGCTTCGAGACAATGTGGTACTACTACCTCATGACAATTTCTCTCCCTGCCAGCACCCTGCTGCCACGTAAGTACGTCTACCCGCGCGCTCCGGCCTGCTCGCAACCACCGAGCGCATGAGGCGGCGGCGTGGCACGCGGTAGCTAGGGGACACCGCCGCGCCGAGTCAACCCGGATCTTTCCCCGATCCAGAGCGCAGGAAGCGTACGCGCGTACGCGGTCGGCGGGTAGCCCGTCGCTAGCTGCGTGTGCCCGGACGATGCTATGCCTGACGCCGGCCGCGCCTCCGTGGCGTAGCACAACGGCGCGACCGCGCGCAGAACAACGGCGTGACCGGAAAGCTGCTGCTGGCGCCATTGATTGGAAGCAAGTGCGAGACCACGTCTGCGTCTTGTCCATTTCGAAAAAAAAGAACGGCGTCTCGTCGTTATCGCGCAGGAAGGAAGGCGACGGGTTTCGCGCGTGCGTCGTGGCGGAAGCAGTCCAAAAAGACCGGATTTCCGTGCGTGGGCAGGACAATGTAGCCTGATTGAACACTAGCGGAGAGCCGGTCGAGCAGCCCCGTGTGCCATCTCCTTCTCGCGCCGCCGCCGCAGACACCGGGGGATCAATGTCGTCCCTAGATAGAACGGTGGTTGCGAGGTCGCATGGCAACACGGTCGTCGTGCACCTGTGTGTGCTAGGATTGATTTCTGGTACTGTAGATTCTATCTCCTACCGTGTACCTTGTGCATCTCCTATCGAATTATGACAAAACCCCTCTCGATCGACAAGTCTTCTCGCTTGTTTTGCAGTCACCGTTTTCACTTCTTCAGCACAGTGCCGTCTGAAACTTTTCACAGTCAAGTCCATGTCTCATCTTCAGGTCAATCTGTACGTTACCTACATGTTCAAGGCCATTGTTGCATTTGCATCAGAGTTGCATGCAAGGAATATCTACTGGCCAAAATATCTTCCTTTTTTTCCCTTGAGAATGATATCAAAATATCTTTCATGGCGTGAACGCAAGCCCTTCCGTTCCGGGCTGGAAACTGTGATGAAAGAGGTCTGTGATTCGTGTCGTGTGTGTACGGATCGAGACATCGAGTACGCGAAAGCGATAGCATCGTGGGTTTATCACGGTGAAAATTGAAGGGAGCGCCTAGATCTCAGGCGCCTAAGAACTTTTATGTCTAAATCGTTGATGTTATCCTAATATTTGTGCTAATTCTCAGTTGTATCCTAGTTGTAACTCATTAAATTTCCAGTTACATTCGAGTTGCAACTCATATATAACTTTCATTTTACACGAATCACGAGGTAAATCGAACTGTGAAAGAGACGACTGAGACTTAAAAAGTTCTCGGACGTCAGAGAACTAGGAAATCCGAAAAATGAATAGGAGGTAGAACGACACCAGATGCTTCCATCATGCACTGGAAACTTAAGCATCACGCTTAGTTGCCGACGACGTAAGAGATGATGATTAAGATAGGAACAACGTTTTCTGAAACTAAGTACGACCATTTGATCGAACGCTAGTACAGGAGTTGGTTCGAGTAGCAAAATCCGTAGTCGACACAAGTTCTGACTCTCTTTTTTTTTTGCTGGGAGACACACAAGTTCTGAATTGGATTAGTGCGGTCTCTGATTCTCCATGCATGCAGTGTATATGTACATTGTCTAATTGCTAGTTTAGGCCGCGAAAGCCGATTATGTGTCGCTGTCTGCGGACCAGCTTGATGGTATCTGGCCGTATTCTGGATAGAACTTTCATGCCAGCTCATCAGGCTGGCGTGCATTTATGTTGACCTTGACCTTAATCCCGAGACCGCTCCATGCATGCCGATGTCTTCTTCACCTTCTCTTGGGATATTTTGCCTTCGTGCTGGCTATATATACCTGCTATATCTCTCTCTCGACAATTGAAATATAGCCCACATGTGTGTGCGCACGGGGTTTCTCGTCATTAATTTCGCACACGCGCGGCTGCGAACACGCGATAGACATGCTGATCAGGAGGACCTACTTAGACGACATGCATATATCATGCTTTCCGTACTGTCTGTACTCCCTCCTCCGTCCGCAAATAAGCGTACATCTAGATTTTGCATAAATCAAACATAACCAAATTTGACCAACGACTTTATAGAGAAATATATGAACATATATTATATTAAACTAGCACAATACCCGTGCGTCGCAACTAGGGATGTAAGTGGCGCACCATTTAATCCCGCATAGTACCATTTATTAATACTCTAGTTCAACAAAAAAAAAATTTCAAAAAAATGAACTAACAAGTTGAATAAACGGGACTTGCGGCTGCCGTTTAGCTGCCATTTACATCCCTAGTCGCAACGGGTCGACAATTAATAAATAGTTTTATAGAAATTTACAACTAAAAATTCGTTCGGAACGGATTTTGTGATCACGAGGCAGCCTTGGTAGGTCTTCAGTTTCTTGGAAATCGGTGGCGCGTCGCATCTTCCCACAAGTCGTTTTTTATCTCCTTCGATGTGATGACACTGATCCAATCCTTGATTAACCGATTTAATACGCATGGCAAATGATTGATTTGGTTGTAATTTTTTTTACTGCCTGTATTCCACACACAAGTGCCCGCATGTATTCAATATGTGCTCACAAACCTACCGGCTTGTGTAATTCTTTCAAACCAGTGCTAACGGCAGCATGCACATCTCAATGGACGACATGTCTATCAGAAACTCCATGTTCCCTGCACTGCACACACCAGCTGCTCCATCCAATGCCCGCACTGTCAGCCTTGATCCTCAATATGAACTCCGCCTCATCGTCACCGGCAACCGTGGCTATAGTTTTAGATTAGTTTTTGAACTGAAAGTTCAAGAATAAAGTCTACTACATTATGGTAGTGCTTTTCAATCTGCAGTCATAGATTGCTCAATGCATACACGGATTATACACTCTTGCATCACCTTAGATAGTCTTCCAATAGGACCTGATATTGTCAAGCTGACGGATGGTGAGATGAATTTGTCAAGACCTGAACCATCTTCAGATTAGCCTTTGGAATTCGACAATCAGGTAAGTAGTAATTTGCCAAGCTTACTTGTTGCAGCAGTGCCGCGTTCTCCCTAGGCAGTAGATAGTAGAATATCCCGATACATCCATTGGAATCCAAGCGGTGACAGAATTACAAGATGCTGATGTTGTCGCTCTCTCGAAATAGTCTTTCGTCCCGCTTTATAAATAAAGCAAACAAGGTTCACACAACATTCAAGCTGGCCGGAGCCAAACATAAAAGAAAAGGGTACGACGGTCCGCTGGGGCCAGAGCACAAGCACGCCCAAAAGAAAAGTAAAAAGGCACAACGAAGCGACTGGAGGAACCCTCATGCCACCGTAGAGGCCGACGAGGCAGGGGCCGAGAGGGGGAGCGCCGCTGCCCTCAAGGACCGAAGAGTGTCGTCGAAGGTCGACCGGTCACGCTGTCACACCAGGGAAGACCACTGCTGTAGGAAGGCCAGAAAGGAAAAAACTGGGTCAGTCACGCGGGAAGGGAAGACCTTCTCAATCACCATCTTGTTACGCACATTTCACAAAGTCCAAGAGATGCCCGCAAACACGAGCCAGAAGAGGCGGCGCCCTCCTCCGGCCCTGTTTGCCTGGGTTTGCAGGAACTCCCCGAGCTCCTGCGCCTGCCATGCAGGCCCCAACGCCTCCTGGACGAAGGACCAAAGCGAACGCGCAGCCGAACAGGAGAACATAATATGAGCACAGGACTCCGGAGTCCCACATAGGGGACATAGGCCATTGCCCGGGCCATGCCGCTTGGCCACCTCGACTCCCGAGGGAAGCCTGTCCCGAAGCAGCTGCCACACGAAGATCCGAATACTAAGTGGAAGGGGGGCCTTCCACAAGGGGGAGGTCCAGGCCAGCTCAGGGCCCTGGAACAGGGCCCGGTAAGCCGAGCTCACCGAGAACTCCCCCGAAGGCTGCAGCTGCCACGTGGCCGAATCCGGAGAAGTCGCTAAGGTTGCCGGGAGGGAGCCCCGGAGCTGTAGAAGGTCCGCGGCTTCCTCCACGCTGAGGTAGCGACGGAACAGGATGTTCCAGTGGCCGTTGCTAAAGACCTCGGCCACCAGCGCCGCTGGGGAGGAAGAGATGGCGAAGAGACCGGGGAACTGGACCCCCAACGGGATTGGGAGTAGCCACGGATCAAGCCAGAACCACACCCCATGGCCACACCCCACCGCAAAGGACACACCCAAGCCAATGAAGTGTTTGATCTCCTGGATGGCTCTCCAGAACTGAGAGCCCTCCCGCCTCTCACAGGCCAAAAGGGGGCGACCCCGTAGGTACTTGGCCTTGATAAGCTGCAGCCAGAGCCCACCATCATCCCTAAGGATGCGCCAAACCCACTTCAGCATCAGTGCCACATTAAAGCGCCGAGAGTCGAGGATCCCCAAACCCCCAAGACATTTGGGGGCGCAAATATCTGCCCATTTGACCATATGATATTTCTGATGGCCATCCCTTGCCGCCCAAAAGAACCTAGACAACTCCTTGGCAAAGTTGGCATGGGTCCCTTCTGGTAGAAGGTACAGGCCCATCTGGTACATGGGCAGGCTCGAGAGACATGAGTTAATCAGTATGGACTTGCTCCCCTTGGTCGTAAGGCGTGCTCTCCAAGGCTCCGCTCTCGAGCGTACCCTCGAGACCAAGCGGGCCAAATCCCTGATCAAAACTCTAGTCTCCCGGATGGGCATCCCTAGATAGGTAATGGGGGAAGTCAGCCAACTTACAATTCAAGTTATCAGCTATCCTTTGGCGCTCCTCCTCGGAGTAACCCAGAATCATCACCTCGCTCTTGTCGAAGTTGATCGTCAACCCGGACAAATATTCGAAACAAAGGTGCAGGAACTTCAAGTTAATGATGTCAAGGTACGAGCCCTGCACCATGATCATGGTGTCATCCGCGTACTGGAGGTGGGAGATTCCGCCACCGGGGATCAGATGGCCCACCACCCCCGAGATGTGGCCAGCTACTTTGGCCCTATCCAAAATCTCTGCCAGGGCGTCCACCGCCGCGTTGAACAGGAGGGGGATATAGGATCCCCCTGCCTAACCCCGCAGGATGGACGAAAGTATGGGCCAATCTCCCCATTGATATTGATCGCCGTCTGCCCACTCATCACGAACTGCATAATCCAGTGAATCATACGGTCGTCGAAACCCCGCCTCTCCAGCACCAACCTCAAGAAGGCCCAGTCCAAGCGGTCATAGGCCTTCTGGAAGTCCAGCTTGAGAAACACCCCTTGTTGACGTTGAGCCTTGACTTCATGAATAATTTCATGGAAGGCCAGGACATCGTCGTGAATGAGGCGTCCCTTCAAGAAGGCGAACTGAAGTGGGTGGGTAAGCCACTCCAACACCAGAGCGAGACGGAGAGCACATACCTTGGAAAACAGACGCTGGATGACGTTAATCACGGTGATCGGGCGGAATTGGCGAATGTCCGTGGCCCCCACTACTTTGGGGATCAGGTTAATCACGCCAAGGTTCAGGCGAGACATCACCAGGGTTCCTACATAGAATTCCTGGAACATCTGGAGAACCACCGGCTGAAGTTGGGGCCAGAAAGTCTGGAAGAAGCCCACGGGCAACCCATCAGGACCCGGGGCCGAACTAGCCTTCATGGTCTTAAGGGTCGCCAACACCTCCTCCGGGAGAAAAGGACGAGTGAGGTCCTCATTCTCCACATGGGAGACCAGCGCATCAGCAGACCAGAAGTCCGGTGCAAGCGAGAGACCCGAAGGCTGCGACGCCGAGAAAAGGTCCCGGTAGAAGGCATAAATATGGGCGGAGAGGGCCTGCGGGGATTCCAACAGGTCCTCGCTCGCCCAGAGGCAGGGGATCGAGCACTTCCTCCTCCTACCGTTCGCAACGACATGGAAGTAGGCCGTGTTCGATTCCCCTTGGACCGTTCAGTTCTGGCGGCTCCACTGCCGCTAGAACGCCTCTTCTCCCTTGTAGATCTCCATAATGGAGGACTCAAGGGAGTACCTATGGGACCACGCCTCGGCCGAGAGGCTGTGGAGGTCAGCCTCCCGATCCAAGGACTGAATAGCCCCCAGAATGGTCGCCTTTTGGGCACGAAGGTCCGTCCCCAGGTTAGCCCCCCAACCCCTCATGAACTGGCAAGATAACCTGGCACAATGGTGCCAGATATCAACAACACAATAAACTCGAGGGATCGAGGAGGCTGTAGATAGCCACCTAGACCGAACCGCCTCCACAAAGCCTCGTTTCTGAAGCCAGAAGGACTCAAAGTGGAAGCGGTTCAGTATTGGTGGGCGACCCCCTCCGGAAGAGAAGAGGAGCGGGGTATGATCGGACCCAATCCTAGTGACCGCCTTCAGCGCACACAGGGGGAATGCAACTTCCCACTCAACAGAGACAAAGACACGGTCGAGGATGCTGCGGATGGGATGGAGCTGCTTATTTGTCCATGTATAGCTAGCGCCCACCCGCACAATCCCGCGGAGAGCGAGATCAGCGATGCAGTCGTTAAACATACGCATCCTAGGGAGGTCCACGTTCGCCGAGCTCTTGTCCTCTACAGAGAGGATCAGGTTGAAATCACCGGCTATCACCACCGGGATTTCAGTCCGTTCCACCTTCAACTTGAGCTCAAGCAAAAACTCAGTGGACCTCCGATGGTCCGCGGGGCCATAGACAATAATCACCTCCCATTTGAAGCGAGTTTGTCTATGCGTGAGGGCCATGCTCACGAAGAATTCCCCGCGGTCCATATCAACTATCTCAAAGGTATCCTCCTTCACCCCCAGGAGGATCCCCCCGGAGTGGCCAGACGCAGGGAGCCAGGACCAGGAGAACTTGCAGTCTAAGGGCCTCCAACTCAGCGATGGTGAAATCTTGGCGAATCGTCTCTTGAAATCCGACAATATCCCGCAACTCCTAGCGGATGTAATCCTTGATTTGGCGACGCCGGCCCTCGTGCCTGAACCCCCGGATGTTCCAAATGAACATCCGGAAGGCTCTAAGGAAGTCCATCAGGACCCTCAGGCTAGGGCGGTCCCCTTAGTGGGGACCGAACGAGCACGGGGGGGAGGAGGGCGGGACGCAGCTGCCTTGGGAGGTCTCCCACGTGGCCTACCCGAGGGGGTAAGCACCTGGGTGATCTCCTGCGCATCAGGGGCAGGAGGGGGATCCCCACTGGGGCCAGGCCCAACGAGCATGTCCTCGGTAAGGATCCGGGAGCGTTCCCGCTCCCGGGCTCACGTGCCTGGGCAGCAGCGATAGCCCCCGCATACCCCTCCCGCACCTTAATGGCCGCGAGCTGCTCGAGACGCGGACCCTTCTCGCCCCGGAACACAATCCCACAGTCATCAGCTACCTCGCCCAGGTGAGCGAGCGAGACCTCTGAAAGAACACAGAACAGAGAACCAGGCAAACCGAGGGGCCCGGGGCAGGGGAGGGGACGAAAGAGTCGGAGGAGGTACCTGAGAACTCATCACGCGCCGCCACCCGGCGAGAGGCCCTCTCAGCCACCGTCGGCTCAGGCCCATACAAGCCTGTCCGGGAGTCTGCGAGACGAACACTGTGGCGGGAGGGGGGCGGGGGAGGTGGCCTGGGGGCCCTGGACCGGCGCAGCTTGGACGTCGTCGCATGAGTGGCGGGGTCACCGGCGGCCGGCGCGAGTCCCAGCGGGTTAGGGGTGTCCGGAGCGAGGGTGTAGCACACCACACCGAGGGACCGCGGGGACAGGCTAGGACACACGACCATCCCCTCACTCCCCGAGGACTCCAGCTCCAAGGGGGATGGGGCTACCAGGGGATCCGGGAAGGTGGTGCCATATCCCCTAGCCGGCGGTGGTCGCGAGGAGGGGATGCACGCTGTTGGCGAGATATTTGCTTCGGAGAGCGGGTCTGGCGGCTCGTACGTTCTAGTGCTCCGACGCGGCGCTAGGCGGTTCTCGTCCTTCTTCGTTTCTTGGGGCCCATGGTGGGTCGAAGGAAGGAAGGAGAGCGAGACGAGCATCTCCATCAAGTGTCGCTGGCCTCTGTCTTCAGTGTCGACGGCGACATGTATTCCCTCCTCTCGGCCTGCCGTGGTGGCGAGGGATGGAATGGGGGATTTCTTGGAGCGGAAGATGCTGCGGAGGCCAATCGAAGCTACGCCTGCTTGTTCTTCTTCGCAGCGGTCCATGGGCAGAGGGGCTGCTGGGCTGCTGCCTGTTCTGGCCGAAAGGCGTCCATGGGTTCTAACCTCCATCGGAGGCCCTTCTCTGAAGCGTGACGCTGGAGCTCGACATCCCGTATTAGGCAAGTGGTTCGTCCCCGTCGAGTGCGAGGACTGACGGCTTCGCTTCTTCTTCGGTTTGCGGGGCGTCACGAACAAGAGATCCCCTTGATCTCGCCGATTTCCTCGGCTTGAGGTCCCCGGAGAATGGTGGCGGCGGCACCCAGGGACTCAATTGTAATCTTATCTTTAGTCCTGAGGTGTTCTTTATCTTTTGGAGGCTCCTTTCTGTCTTTTCTAGTTTTGCTAGGGTGTTTAGCGCTAGGGTACTTATTGCAATTTGTACCTAATCTTCTAGACTCTATTATCTCTACTACCTAAAAAGAACGAAGTGTTCCGTATCCTGCCAACTGAGCGTTTCGCTCCCACTTTCGTCCATCGTCGTGCATCGCTTCGTCCGACGTTCTTTCCTCTCTGCGCCGCCATGTGGGCCCGTCCCAGAAGTAGGAAACTCTCTCGTAGTCCCCGCTCATCCCTTCTCACACGCTCGCCCGTAGATTTCTCCACCGATGCCGCTGCTGACCCCGCAGATGAGAGATCCATCCCCACGTCCCGACGTCCTTTCTGGCACCGGGATCCTCTCCCCTCCCCTGTCACCTCTCTCCACCGGCGAGCAGATTCATCTGGAGCTCTTCCGGCGTTTCTTCCGTTCGCTGCTCCCCACCACCGACCCGCCCAGATGGGCCTTTCGAGCCCACATCATGCCCGTCGCCTCTCTAGCAATCCCTTGGATGACCAGCCGTCGCGAGCCTCAACGACCAACAAAGAGTTGTGCGGGAGCCCATCCAGCGGCAGTGGCTGGATGATGGGAGGCGAAGCCATGATTGGACAGAACTAGGTATGCCTATGTTGTATATATGCACTGTATATATGTGGTTCGTTTGGCTTGGGTCAAAGAATATGACAATTGAATTTGACCGTGTATTTGGCTATATGTGTAGTTCGAAGCCTCCATTCAACATGCCATTTAGTGGGAAACCTTGACTGGTCGTGATCTACCTCAGTTAATACACTCTAGGTATAAACCAACCCTGAATTTTTCATAGTTACAGAATTCTAATTGATGAACTCGACCGAAGCATGTATCTGAATTATCATCTCTAAACTTACTCCGAACAGGATATGGGTTCATCCCTTTTCCATTTGTACAAAGATACAAATTTTACAATGCTAACGAGTCAATTTTAACTGTATTTTTAAGCCCAAATCTTGGTCATTGCTCAACTAGCTACAGCAACAGGGACAGTTTCTTCGACTTGCACGCACAAAATTCTTCTTGAATCTTTGCAATTTTCCAATCTTGCTTGCAAAACACTGTCAAGCCTCCAAAACCATGCTGCCTTGTCATGCATAGGTCTACTCATCAGGAGTTCAATCTTACCATCTAGGCATCAAGTGTTCAAGCCCACACCTTCGCTCTCCTTGATGAGCCGACAACTATGGTCTGGTGCTTCTCCAGTTGCCGCGGATGAGGTTTGTGCATCAGCTTCTTGCTTGCCTAGATTGGTCAACGACTGTCATTTGGCGTTGCTCGTTTCATCACCAGCTGATGTTTTGGCACCACTGCAAGTTTCCTCCAAGAATTCCTTGATGATCTTCGTTGTCATGCAGGTATGATGGGATCATTTTCTCAGTTCGTGAAATAATCCATGATGAAACGCAGATGAATAACACTGCAAAGTTAACACAGATTTTGCACATTCTCAATAGTTTTTTTTGTATGCGTTACAACAATATCATCACTTATACATTCATATGTCTGTGTAGCCCTAGAGGAATGATAATTGGTTAATAGCCTACTTTCCTGATTGAGATTCACATTTGGAATATAAGGCCACTAGAGTTTAGGTTCGGTGCCAGTTCTGAACTTTGCCTCTGCACCATGAATGCACATCCCTGATGGCAATGTCAGGAAAAAGAATAGTACCTTTTTATGGTACTCATAATTGGTTGTGTTGATCACTCTAGCTTATTTGATTTAACAAAATATTTTCTGTAGTTGGATTTGAGTAGCTTCCACAAGGATGAATCGGTATATACAATGGCATGTTACTGAGATCTTTGAGAATCTAACGACTATAAAAACATTTGATATTGTGCATTTCAATTTATCGCTAAATATATTATTGATATCTTGATCCTACTCCTTTCAGGCATACATCTCTGTTCTTAGTGTTCATTTCTGTTTAAAAATGGCTCAAAAAATTTCAAGTTAAGCATAAATATGATATATAGTGAAAAGAGCGCAAAATTGCATATTGGTTTTTATGCATGAGTAATTATTGGCTCAGTTTGTAGTACCAAAGTAACAAGAATTGCAAACTTCCATAAAAACCCAACCAAGCCAAAGGACATCCAATAGATCAATAAGTAATTTTCCCAAGAAGAAGAAGAAAAGATCAATAGATCAAGCACTATCACTTGCTTTCTTAGTCCTCAAAACAAAAAAAATCCAGTAAGGTTAAGTATGACTTCTATTGACCATATTTAGTCAGATTCTGTTTTCACATGCTTTTTTCAAAGGATCATAATGAAATTTCAAAAATGTGTTTTGTGACCTGACTATTCAATTTATTCCTTCTAGGTGTTCAACGGCTGTTGGTCACTCTGAACATAGAAAGTATTATTTCTTCATGTACCATTGAGGTAAGATGGTGTGAAGAATCTCCATGAATTCATGTTGTTGTTTGCATGGTGAACTGATTTTGCAAATAGGCAAAGACCTCATTAATATTTAGGCATGAACATATTTGTATCGATGTACATGATGAAGCTACTTCTGGATTGAATAACATGGCCTGCAGAGATTACGACGAAGCTTCTAGCTAGGAATTTGACAGTTAGCCAATTTATCAGATCATCTTCCATGTCATTGTAGCGTGCTTAGCTGTGTGTAGTACTAAATTGGAAAAGTCAAAAAAATGAAGTTTGCTTGTAATACATGAATATTTGTGAATGTATACGTTAGATCAACTATGTATTATGCGTTGCCTTGTGGTGGAATAAATAACTTATCAATATATCGGTATGCTCAGGTGCTTTGTGGTGTAATGAATCACTGATTACTGTTAGGATGAGTGTTGCATACAGAATTATTGGAAGTGTGTATGGAAAATATTACATGACCGCTGAGTTTAGAGATAAAATTCAAGACTAATTTTCTTTTTATCGGGCACAACATCCATATAGAGCTAAACAATATTTAACAACAACATTGGGACATATGGCTCTGTTTCACGAGGTTTTCTCTTTTGTGTGGATTTTTTTTATCATAAAACATGCAAGAGGATTTAAATTTAGGTGAGATCAAACAAACCATTAGAATGTTTATTTATGCCCCGTTGCAACGTACGGCCACTTAACTAGTCGTTAAAAAGAAAAGTACTGTCCAGCGGGGCCATCTCAGGTCCAATAAACAATGCTCCGGCGAGGCAATATTCAACTGCTCCAAGACAATGTGGTACTACTACCTCGCGCGCGACAATTTCTCTCCCAGACAGCACCCCGCTGCCACGTACGTACGTCTACGCGCGCGCTCCGGGTCGCAACTCGCAACCACCGAGCGCACGAGGCGGCGGCGGCGGCGTGGCACGCGGCAGCTAGGGGACACCGCGCCGCGCCGAGTCAACCCGGATCCTGAGCGCAGGAAGCGTACGCGGTCGGCGGGTAGCCCGTCGCTAGCTGTGTGTGCCCGGACGATGCTATGCCTGACGGCGGCCGGCGCCTCCGTGACTTTGCACAACGGCGTGACCGGAAAGCTGCTGCTGGCGCCATTAATTGGAAGCAAGTGCGACCACAACGGCGTCTTGTCCATTTCGAAAAAAAAGAAGGGCGCCTCGTCGTTGTCGCGCAGGAAGGAAGGCGACTGGTTTCGCGCGTGCGTCGCATGGCATGGGAAGAAGCAGTCCAAAACACCGGATTTCCGTGCGTGGGCTGCGCGCGTGTGCCCCCCAGCCTTCCTTCCACATTGCTAGCTACGGGCCTAGAATCCATATCTAGACACATTTCCCCTTTTTCCTTTCTCTCTCCTATACACAGTAGCCTGAGAGCTCCTTTCTCAGGGCCGGGCTGAGCCGAGGCCCTCCTTGGCGGCGCCGCCGCTGGTAGTATATGCAGTAGATGTAGGATAGTTAGCTGCTTGCTAGGTTTGGGCTTTATGCCTGGTAGTTGGAGAGGTACTCTGAATCTTGGCGGCCAGATCCAGAGCTTTTTAGGGTTCTTCTTCCTCTTCTTGTTGCTCCTTCGGTCGGAGCTGCTGGAGTCGAAGGGGAACGCCTTCTCCCTGAATAAGTTAGAGGTCGCTGTCCATCTGGTGTGGCGTGGGTGCTGTGCTTCTGGGTTTCTCTTGGCCTGCCGTGGAGGCGAGGGAGAGAGGTTCAGAGGTGTGGTGTGCGAGGCTCTGCTGGTTCTCCTGGCCGGCCGTGGAGGCGAGGAGGAGATGCGATGGAGAGCGCCTTCCCCTGCCAGGCAAGATGGTGGTCCGGTTGCTGCAAGGTGATTCGGAGCTCGGCGGTGCCCTCCCTCTTCTCATGCCGACATGGTGTTGGCGGACGAGTGGGTAAGTGCGCCTCTCCTGATGCGGCTTTGCAGCGGGCGTTGGAATCTGCGCCCTCGTCTACAGCTCCCAAGCGTCAGCGATGTGCTGCCGCTATCCTTGGCCATGGCGTTGGCCCTGCAGATCTAGTTCGGGCATCTTCTTCCTCCTAAAAAGGAGGATCTTCGCGGTTCCATTCGTGGCGGAGAACACGGCTGCCCCTCCAAGTGGTTTCGTCCCCGGAGGTGCTAGCGGTGGCCGGGGCTGGCCGTCAAAGTTCGTCGGCGGTGTGTTTGGACCGGATTGCTTTTCCATCTTTCTTTGTAGGGTGTTGTTTGTAAGAATGCAGGGTGGGCTTGTTATTTTCTTTTTCTCCAGGAACCCCCTTGTAATTGTAATTGTACACCCTCCGCCATAATGAAGCAGATTCCAGGCCCTTCGGGGTCTTTATCGTTCAAAAAAAAAACATTGCTAGCTACGACGTACGTGTGCACGAGAAGAACACGACGAGCAGGACAATGTAGCCTGATTGAACACTGGCGCAGGGAGCCTGTCGAGCAGCTCCGTACGTGTGCCCTTCTCCTTCTGGCGCCGCTGCCGCAGACACCGTCCGGGGGATGTCGTCCCCAGGTAGGACAGTGGTTGCGAGGTGGCAAGGCGACACGGTCGTGCACCTGTGTGCTAGGTTCTTGTCCTTCCCACGATGACGTACGACGGAGGGTCTGCTGGATTTTATCTCACACCGTGCCTTTTGTATCTCCTTTTGATTCTCGTGACAAGTCTTGACTTGTTTGCAGTAACCATCTTCACTTCTTCACCACATACACTTTTCACAGTCAAGTCCTTGTCTCATCTTCAGGTCAATCTGTATGTTACCTACATGTTATAAAGGTCGTTGTTGCATGATGCATCACAGTTGCATGCAAGAAATATCTAACTGGCCACCAAAATATCTTCCTTTTTCTTGAGAACTAGCTCGTGGTGGCCCTCGCAAATGCGAGGGCACCATCTCGTTGGAATTGTTAAAAAATAAAATACAGTTTTATTATAATCATATTATTTTCCATTATGTCTGAAGGAACAAAACTGTTCAACAACTATTGGAGATGTTTTGGTAGAAAAAATATCATGTAAGCAAGTACTAACATCTTTGATGGTCTAAAAACTGTAAGCAAATGATTATTATGGCATATGTTGAAACAACCAGGTAAGTCATATCTGATCTATAATAGAATTATGGTACATTAAGCAAGGTTTGTTAACTTTGGAAAAAAATCATTGAATTAAAAATAAAACGGTATATCCTCCTTAATGGGTAGGTTAATTAAATAGTGGCAATTATCTTGTTCTAATGTTTCTTCCTCGTATTCACTCACACCACTGTCACAATGTGCAACGTTTTAGAATGTTCCGAAACTTTGCCCATTATTAAAAAAATACTTTTTTCACGGCATATTCGTTAACATGTTTATACATCTGTATTCTGAGCTAGGGTATGACTCTAAGTCCTCCGGAACAACATTGATTTTTAAATCATTTTTTTTCAAAAATTCTCTAACTTATCCTAATCTTCATTCGATGGTTTGCACACATCATGTCACATTTATTTTCTATATTATGCAAAATGAATACACATCTTGAGTATCATATTACACAACTCTTAATGAGCCGTCAATTTTATTGCATTATTGGAGTGGCATTTCACTTATTGTGGTATGATACCTCAGAGAAAGGCACGGACAATTATAAGAATTAAGCGTATGCTTTTCAATTCCTCTTATTTAAAATAATATTGACATATGTGTGTATAAATATGAATCATAGCAAGCAAAATCTCGGAAGAGTTATCCCATGTGTATCATTAAGCCAAAATATGTTTCAGCGGGCATCTTTGTCACTAATGTTGTATCTCATTGACTTTAAAGGTTTGACATTGCTTGTCTCATTAAGTCGGAATATTTCTTCAGTGTTGGAACATTCTCATCCTCGCAAGAATCTATGTTGACTCACCCATGTGTGTATCATTAAGCCTTTAAGTTTTTTTTAACACCTTTACCGTAGGGAAGCCCCTACGGTGTAATTTTTTTATAGCTTTAAACACAACCAGTACAAAAGAGTAAGTTTATTAGTATGAGCAACGGTCCTTTCGGGTGTGACTAATGTCGTGACTACATTTATCTTAAAAGTCCATGACCCTGAACTTCTGCAAGCATTTTGTGAGTGTGTCGGTCCGATGGCAGTCAAATAATTTTATCATTTAAGTGTACCCAATCATGGAAACAACAGTGTAAGCACGATCAATTTTCACTTTATAATTCTTTTCAAAACTGTTCGTGTTCATATCCTAGGACCTCCGAGGCACCACGTTCCTAAATCTGGGCAGAATTTGGTTTTAAACCGGTCAAACTGTCAAACCAACCCACACCGAACCGGAACGGCGTTTTTTTTTCAAGTTTCTGAGTCTAAACCGTGACCGGAAAACTCTGCCGGTTTGAGACCAGCCCCACACAGGAAAAACCCAGCTAAACCACCAAACCGCGTACGCATCAGAGCAGCCCGTCTCTCCCCGTCTCCCGCATCGCTAACCAAAAGAAATCCCCACATCGGGCTAGGCCGCTAGGGCACGGCGGCGGCGGGGCTAGGCCGCTAGGGCACGGCGGCGGCGGCGGCGGCGGCGGCGGCGGGGCTAGGCCGCTAGGGCACGGCGGCGGGGTAACCGCTAGGGCACGGAGGCGGCGGCCATGGAAGAACCTAGCGCGGAGGGATTGTTGGTGGCTGGAGGCGCGACGGAAGTGGAAGGAGCCGCCAGCGGCAGTCAAGGACGCAGCATCCGTGACGGAGAGGGTGAGGCGGCGACGCCGAGGAAGAATTTAAGTGTGTCATCTTCTCTGCCTCGACGAAATCTTCGGAAAGAATTCCGCACGCCACAGGTTCGTTTCCCTGTTTCTTGACCAAACTAGATCGTGGCTAGGAAAGAATTCGAATAAGAAACTAATCGATCTAGATTATCTATGCACTTTCCTGCTGCTTGCTTGATCTCTTGCCGCCGATCTTGCGTGCTTTGCTACCATCCGGAAGGTGATTGATCTGACCCCATGCCGCTGCACCCCGGCTTTTACCTAGATCCCGCGTCTGGAATATTGAATTGCTTTGGTTTCGTGTCCTGCGATGGAGGATGTTCATGTGATAAGATAGCGGTAGCTTTTAGAGTAATAGTGACTCGTGGAGGGATGCTGGTGTCATTGGCTTGGCTATTTGAGTTATGCATCTTTTCTTGGATATTTCAAGTTTTCACTGGCTTTGCTGCTTAGCTACTCAGGGAATCACTCAAAGAAAATCTAGGATCACTCTTAAGGATTTGGTGGATTAGTGTCCGTGTTAATAACTTCATATTCTGGTTGTAAAAATAGTAAAATACGAAGGCATCTTGTCAGAACAAGCAAACACAACTTTTTTATTAATGAAGTTCACATGGCGTGTGCTCGGTTCAGGCTTTTGATCATAGTAGTTATACTTATTTGGATGTACTATAAGACCACTCTTGTTTAATATTAAGACACATTGCAGTTGGTATGTTAGGCCCAGCTTCTTATTTATAATTAGCTTCTATCAATGTGAAAACTTTGTATAATGTGAGTTTTGTTAGGTGTTCTCTCCCTCCTCCGAAACATAAGAAACTGATGAAGACCAGGATTAGCAGATACATCTTCATGCTCTCTGAAGTCATTAGCAAGTACGCAGACAAATCATTAGCAAGTACGCAGTTTGCTGAAAACCAAGCTTTCCAGTCCCAGACCTATATATGGCGCATTGAGAGCTAGCTGGCAGTGCGTCTGAACTCTAAATCATTATGCTTTGGTTTTGCGGACTCTACCAATCAGTATGTACTTATGTTTGCTAGATTAGCTGCATGTGAAGAGGTGACAGTTCTCTGTACTACTATCTTTGAGTAAATAAATAAGCACCTGGTTATGCAGCACTAGCCTTTGTATGCTCATTTAGTCTATTTGCTATGTACTCACAATATTTGGACACCTGGGCTGGCGATGTGTGTGGTGTTGTTTGCTGTGTTATAAGTAAAACAACAATAATTTCCTCTTGAATTCTAATAGATCATACTGTAACTTTCAATATTCTATTTTCAGGTCATTAAAATTTCTACGCAAGTTGAGAATTCACCACTTCAACTTGGCCAAAACTCCCATGCCCATGAGTGAATAAAGAGAGAAGGTGAATCTGACTCAACTTCTGCTCAGACAGGAATGAGGTTCCCAAAACCAACCAGGGTATGTGACATACATCCATGTGTACATATAAAAAATAGTTATTTTCACGGTTATGCATTTTGCAGTAAGTCTACTTAGGTGGCTCTCGCTCTAAGAAAATTTTGTGTGTCTAAATTCATATTTTTTCAGGCCAAAAAATCTTCTAAGCCAGTTGAGAATACCCAACTTCAACCCGATGAACCTCTAGAATTCCCACCTGTCCAGGATTCCCATGCCCATGTTATTATGGAAAGGGATACTAACTCAACAGCGTCATCACCTCAACCACCATTACCTATAGGGAAAGATCCTTCTTCTCGGCCAGAAATGAGGTTTCCAAAACCAACCGGGGTAAGAAATGGAGCGGGCAATCATGGGATACCTGCTAATGACGAACACTTGCCATCAAAGAATACTTCTCCAAAGACATCTCCTATGAAAGTTCAGAAGCCTGTCAAGATAAAGAGAAGATCTTCTAGGACAAGCTCAGATGTTTTGGAGTACTTTACTCAGGAAGATACGGAAGCTGGTTCGGTGGCAATTTGTGTTTTCTGCAAGCAGGTATATCAATGTGACCGAGGTTTTCATGGAACAAGCACATTGCAGGGTCAATTGTTATATCGTTGCTCTAGATGTCCATTCACAGACCACGATAAGCGAAGAAAATTGTCTTTATAAGATCACCGATTTAGTGCTGAAAAATGTCGTCGGGCTCTTGCAAAGATGATTATCATGGATGAATATCCTTTTAGTGCTGTGGAAGGTGAAGGCTTTAGGGAATACTCAAAGATGCTTCGACCAGATTTTGAACCTCCATCTCGCTACACAGTTGCTAGGGATTGCTTGAATCTGTACTTGGAAGAAAAGATGAAGTTGAAGGAAGCTTTGAGGGATCAGCGTTTCGGTTCCGGTTCGAGCGGGCACGGGGCCGGAAGGCATGCGTCCCGGTTGGTAGGGGAGCATACGTCCCGGTTTGTACACAAACCGGGACGGATGCTCCGGCCCTCTATAAATGCAACGCCCCAGTCATCTGCCTTCACTCTGTTTTTTCTTGCTGGAAGGTGTCAGGGGTGTGCTAGTTTTTTCCCCTATGCATGCATTCAAGGTGTTTGATGAAATGTTTGAGTAAATGATCCCGTTCAATTCCTCATAGAACAAAAATATAGATGTTCGAGACACACTTGAGCTTTCTTCTCTTTATTTCCCTCGATCGAGGTTAGCAAACTTATCTTTTCTTTGTCATTGATACAATGCATGTGTCGATGTGAATTGCGGCCACCTGATTATGAAAGGTTTCATGCCCAACTATAATTGCTGGACCAAGCACGGAGAAAGAGGGGTTATGATGGAAGATGGTGAAGAAGAAGATGATGATAACAACTATCATCATATGTTTTCTGAATACAGTGATACTGCAATGGAAGACAATGGAGAGGAAGGAGGTGAAGAACGGGCATCAGATGAGCCGGCTGATAAACTTGGTAGGGTCATTTCTGATGCAAAGCGAGACTGTGAAACAGAAAATGAGAAGTTGAAGTTAGAGGGCATGTTAGAAGATCACAAGAAATTGTTGTACCCAAATTGTGAAGATGGCAGCACAAAGCTCGGTACCACACTAGAATTGTTGCGATGGAAGGCAGAGTGTGGTCTAACTGACTTCTCATTTGAAAAGATGCTGAAAATAATGAAGCCGAAGTTTCCAAAACATAACAAACTTCCCGAGAGTACCTACGAAGCAAAGGAGACTCTCTGTCCTCTAGGATTAGATGTGCAAAAGATACATGCATGCATTAATGACTGCATCCTTTACCGCGGTAAGGATTAGATGTGAAAAAGCCAGAGTGTTCAAAATGCTAAAGACTCTTCATCAACCCGAGCCAAAGCTGTCATCAGACTATGAGCGTTCTATTCTCAAGTCACATGCGGCACAACAAGCCTTGAAGAGCAGTACTGATGCAAGCGAGAAATCTGTTGCCCACCTCGGAGAACAAGCAAAACAGTCTTGCGCCCCTCTCAAGGTGATTTCCCATACCAATGTAGGGTCGAGCAAATATGGGGCCGAAGAGCAGTATGATCCAGAGATAGTTGCACAATACGGAGAAGCTGCCGCTGCTCAAGGTATGGGTATTGCCCAGTACTTATCCCAGTTAGAGTACTTCCCCGTGAGTGAAGTAGCATACAAATACCAGTATGACAAACCTCTCGTCAAACCTGAGGAGGTAAATAATCTTCCAACAAAAATGCGAAGATTGCATAACTGGTACATGCATGCCACAAAGGTCGGGGCTAACTGGATAGTGTTGAGGGTTACAAAAAAGCATTATGAGAAAGAAATAGATGACATGATATCCATTGAATTTGATGAACTATTTCAATTATTCAATCAAGACGCCTTGGACAAATCGATCATCAGTACCTATTGTTTGTAAGTACTAATTCTGTAATTAATTTAGTCTCTAACTATCTCATCTTGTTTATTGCATGTATATAATCATACTATAATATGCAGAATGAAGATTCTCGAATGCAGCAGAGGACAAATCTATGACATTGGCTTCATTGACCCATATTGGGTTCATCAAGCTAATCTCAAAACAAGCCCCCAGGATACGGAGGATAATATCGTACACGTGTTAAGGTTTCAAGAAACCAGAAGGGAAATACTATTTCCTTACAACTTAGAGTGAGTGTTATTGTCTTGTATACACTTTCTATTTCGCTTACTCAATGTTAAGTATATAATTGATTAGTTATGCATTCGCAGCTTTCACTATATTCTGTTAATCATTCAACTGACAAAGGGCGTGTACTAGTCATGGACTCGAAACATAAACCCCTTGAGCAGTGGAAGGACATGCAGATGCTTCTCCAACGGCAATTCTAATCATTACGACACTATATCGGCAACGTTCGTGAATTTTATGATATCAAGTAATTAATAACTTCTTTTATTCGTTTTCTTCGCCGGGCAGCACTTGGAAACGGTTCAACAACAAGGCTAAGGGTGTTTGAAAAGAGGAGCTTACATTTCAAGAACTAGATGTAAGCACCATTACCTATATCCGCGCATCTCTTTGATTCTAGTTTTAATACCGTTATTATCATGCTTGATTATTATTTTGATTGAACTATGTTCTCGTAAAGTGTCTGACGAAGGGACCAGGTAACAATCTATGTGGATACTATGTTTGCGAGTTCATCCGACAGACGTGTTGTGAGAAGGGCAGAAATTTAGAGCAACTCCACGTACGTAAACAATTTCTATAGTTTTTAATTACCATCAAATTGTGTTTAGTTTCATCCATATAGGCTGACTCCTTTTTTAAATCAGATCGAACGTCTACGAGACGGTCTTGTGCCAAAGGATCGCGTACGAGCAATTCAGGAGGAATTGGCGAGATTCTTGGATGCAGAAGTCCTAAACCCAAAAGGGGAATACTATTCGGGTGTGTATAAACAATAGGGATTGTACAAAGATCAACTTTTGTATGTAGTGCATGAACTCGATCCGTATATCGAATGTAATATTATCATGATGATCTTGTGTAATATAATGGTTCCTTCATTGATGAGTGCAAAACACTAAATAAACAATAAAACAATATAAATGAATTCTCTGCCGCGGCACAAAAAGTGGCCAAAATGCTGCCGCGGCAACAAAAGTTGCCAAAATGAATTCTCTGCTGCGGCAGAGTGTTATTTGTCCCGGTTCGTGTTACGAACCGGGACGGTTGCTCCACCGCCCCTCGCCCTCTGCCGCGGCCACGTGTACCCCTTTTGTCCCGGTTGGTGGGGCAACCGGGACTAAAGGTTGGGGCTTTAGTCCCGATTGCCCCGTCCCGGTTGGGTAACCGGGACTAAAGCCCCTTACCAACCAGGACCAATGGGGCTGTTCCCACTAGTGCTTGCCTACCGTCAAAGGCGGCGGGCAGGAGGGTGACTCCAGGTCGGCACGGGTGGTGTCCGGGTAGCGGGGCAGCGACGCTCGTCAGCGCGTGGCTGGGAGGCTTGGAGGAGGCAGAGGAAAGCGCAGCGATGTGAGCTTGAGGCGGCGGCACGACCAAGCCTTGGTGGCGGCAGCGCAACACCCGCGGGCCTCCCAGGGCAAGGGCCCGATCTAGGGTCAACCTTGGACTCGTATCGGCTGGGGGTCAAACCGCTTGATCCGATCGTCGGGAGTTGGCCAGCGGTATTGGTACTCTTGCATCGGCCTGAATAAAGGTGGGTTTTGGCCATGTTCTTCAAGCGCCAAGTCATCGATCCACCAAATTTGCCTCCTCGATTGGGCTGCCGTCGAATTCCGTCTTCCTCTCGAAGATTTTCACAGTTTAACACTGGATGCTACTGGATATCTAGAGTGGAATCTATGTGGTCATGCGCACCCTTTTTGGGCGGGGCGCGAAGCTTCGTCTCTCTAGTCGTCGTACCATGGGATATGTCTTCATATAGATTTCTATGTAACTGACGGATAAGAAAGTCATGGTGGTTGCTATCGAATGTTGGTTTTGCTATCAGATGTTGATTTTGGCAGAAAGGGTATTGGTTGTCATGAATACAATACGACATAGGTTCTTCATGTATGTTCGGATGTTCGATGACTTGCAACAGTAGTCTTGGCAAGCGGGGGTGGCAATACATGTGGACTGTATTTTTGGTGGTGCCATGATTTCGAGGGTGAAAAACTAAGGTACGGTCTTCATTGGTTGTACCCGACAATTGCCCTGCATTGAAAATTCGGACTTTATCCAGAACTCAAACTTGGAGACGTGTGTGCATTATTTCCTTCTTGAAGACGTTGCTTTTGTAGAGCCTAAGCCTAATTTGTAGTACTGGTGTTGTATTCGTGAGTGCTTCTGTTGCGAGTGGTTGCCACCGCGACAGGGTATTTGGTTTTTCACTCTTTTTTATTTTGCTCTTGGTTCGTGTGGATCTATTATGTTTTTTGGACATCTTGTAGGTGTAGAAGCTAGATGTAATTAGTATCATTGCCATATTAATTTATTTCTTTTGTCAATGTGCGGAAATTAAGAAACTTAAAAATCTATCTTCCATCGGTTTATTCCAAATAAATCGGATGTTGCTGGATGACCCTAACATATCTAAACTACCCCGCACAAAATCTGATTACAGGACATCTTGTCCGATCCACTGCTAAAAGGACAAAAGGTTCTTTTCCCTTGGGCTTGAGCGGGAAGCATTATTATGACTAGCTGTTATCAACGTCCGTGCAACGCTGACGTGCTTTGTATCAACCTGATGCTTTGGTTCTTCAGGGATCATGATGTGCTTGTCCGATCGATGGGATTAAGAAGCTTAAAAATCTGCCGTTGGTTTGTTCCACAATACTAGTACATCGGATGTAGAAGTATCTGCATGGGTATGGCCTACCAAATCTAATCTGAACCACATAATTCCAGGACATCTTGTCCATTTCTAAAAGGACAAACTCAATCATGACCCTTAAAGCAAATATAATAAGGTGACATCAGCTGATTATAAGAGATAAAATATTATATTTTGGCTGAGTTGAAGGAGAGAGAAGAGGAGAGAGAAGAAGAGCTGGCTGTAAGTTAGGCATTTCACAATGGGATGTCTCTTAGCTCGTTATCCTAGGTAGTGGTGTATCTTAAGAAACAATTAGTACAATGAATTGTATCTTAAGAGTTGTATCTACATTTAATGATTTTGGGTACATGCATGCATTTGATTGGGCTAACCATGTATTTTGCCTATGATACCGTGTAAGACTTGTAGCTAAGCTAAGATACAACCTCACCTTCTCTCTTCATTAACTATAGTGTCACATAAGCAATTTGCCTATGATACCATGCTAAGAAACACCCATTGGAAAATGTCTTAGAGCAAGGACAATAGTAGAGTCAACTGATGGCTATAAGCTATGTCCATGTCGTCAAGAGTCAATCTAATAGCTAACATGTTGTACAATAGATAGACATAAAAATATACTAGTTTATCAATGCATGTCTCATCTTACACTCTCACATAGTGCCTAGGAGCACGTGTTGCAGCTGACTCTTAACTAAGAGCTCACTCCTCTTCTCTCTCATCCAACTAGACACAAATATACTAGTTTAAGCTTTATAGCCCGCTGACTGGACCTTATTGTACTTGCTCTTAAGAGTCAGCTACAACACGTGCTTTTAGGCACTTTGTAGGAGTGACATGTGTGCCATATACTAATAAACTACTATATGTTTATAGTTAACTATTATACTTGCTGACTATAGTGATGACTATAGATAACATGACAGTGGCTTATAGCCAACCGTGGACTATACTATTGAACTTGCTCTTATCTGCTAAACAGACCTGAAGAAGTCCATGGTTTAGTCAGGAGTTGTAGCTGTCCTGTCCCCCTAGCTATACTAGCTTATGAATTCAAATATTTTCCAAAGATCTTGTGCAGGCACGCCGTTTCACATGGACGCGGCCTCGCTTACACGTTTGCGAAATACTCCCTCCGTTTCAAAATATAATATGTTTTAGCTTTGTGAAGAAACGTATCTAGACTTATTTTAGTATATAGATTCACTCAACTTTGGAGTGAATCTACACACTAAAAGAAGTATAGATTCATTTTATTCACAAATCTAAAACATCTTATATTTTGAAACGGAGGGAGTACTGATGTGTGCGATTATTTTCTTGTTAGTCCAGATGAAAATTTTACTCTGTCCATCTGTGAACTTCCTTCCGGGAACATGTGAGCAAAAAAGGAGCAGAGGCCACGCAAAGGACGCCTTTTCGTGCCGAGGTGATGAAAGAAACGTTCTGATATACTCCCTCTGTTTCAAAATATAAGATGTTTTAGCTTTGTGAAGCAAATATATCTAGACTACTTTTAGTATATAGGTTCACTCATGTTTGGAGTGAATCTACACACTAAAACAAGTCTAGATACATTCTCTTCACAAACCTAAAACATCTTATATTTTAAAACGGAGGGAGTAATACGCTGTGCAGTCCCTTCGTTGCACGTCTCGCGTGCTCCGATAATCAAAATATAATGCATGTTTCCACTTGCAGGCTTGCAGTAATAACTGTAAAAAAAACATGTTTACAGAAGGTGTTGTGATGGACAGACGGCCTTGGCTTCCAGAAGGTGTTGTGATGGACGCACGGGCCAGACAAACGAAGCAGCCATCGGTCATTTGACAGTGACCACTCCAAAGTTCAAACGGATCCAGCAGGGCCATCTCAGATGAGATCCAATAAACGAATGCTCCGGCGAGGCATTCGACCGCTCCAAGACAAGACAATGTGGTAGCACCTCCTCTCGACGCTTTCTCTTCCTGCCACGCCTTCGCGCGCGCTCCGCGTCGCAACCAACCACCGAGCGCACGAGCCAGCCGGCCTGACGGCGGCGGCGTGGCACGAGGCAGCTAGCTAGGGGACACCGCGTGCTGCGCCGAGTCAACCCGGACGGATCCTTCCCCGATCCGGAGCGCAGGAAGCGTACGCGGTCGGCGGGTAGCCCGTCGCTAGCTAGCTGCCACGGCCGATAATACGACGCCGGCCTCGGCACCCTCTATCGCGTACCACGTGTTGGGCCGTGGGACTTTGGCTTGCGGGGCATGTCTATCGCGACCCCGCGCGGCACGACGGCGTGACCGGAAAGCAAGTGCGAGCACACCGGCCGGCGTCTCGTCGTTGTCGGGCACGAAGCTTGCGAGGCCGGCGTCTCGTCGGGCATATGGCGTACCGCGTGTTGGGCCATGGGACTTTAGCTTGCGAGGCATGTGTATCGCGCCCCCGCGTAGCACGACGGCGGCGGCGTGACCGGAAAGATGCCGCCGATTGGAAGCAAGTGCGACTACACCGGCGTCTCGTCGTTGTCGGGCAGGAAGGCGACGGGTTTCGCGCGTGCGTCGCATGGCATGGCATGGGAAGCAGTCCAAAAGACCGGATTTCCGTGCGTGGGCTGCGCGCGTGTGCCCCAGTCTTCCTTCCACATTGCTAGCTACGACGGGGACACGAAGGCGGGTGGGTGGAGCAGGACAATGTACTAGTAGCCTGATTGCACACTGGCAGAGAGCCGGTCGAGCAGCCCCGTGTGCACTCTGGCTTGCGCCGCCGCGCTCGGACACAGAATAGTGGTTGGAGGTGGCAATTCGGTTGGGCACCTGTGCTAGGTTCTCGTCCTTCTCCTTCCCACGATCACGGCAGAGGGATTGACTTCTGCTAGATATTATCTCGCACCACCCCGTACCTTCTGCGAATCCTTTCGATTCATGACATGCCCCTCGACAAGTCGTCTCTTGCTTGCATTTACCATCTTCACTTCTTCAGCACAGTGCTTGGTCTGAAAGTTTTCACAGTCAAGTCCTTGTCGCATCTTCAGGTCAATCTGTACGTTACCAACGTGTCAAAGGTCGTTGTTGAGTCAGGGTTTGCATTGCAAGAAAGAGCATGAAATATCTACCGGCCAAAAGGACGCCAAAATATCTTTCTTTTCCTCGAGAGAGACACCAAAAATATCTTTCATGGTCTCATGTTCAAGCCTGAGGGCATCTACACTTCCCAAACGGGGCGGTCTAAACGGTCTGATTGTCATGGACCAGTTTGGATCATGGTCTGGTATGTCCGGCCAACAACGTCCAGCGGCGCGATTTATTTGTCCGTGCTTGGTCAATAGGATCACGTCAATATTTTTTTGAAATTCAAATAGAGAGAATACGCGCTAAAACTGACAAAGTTAGTACATATTCATATGTAATTTATATTCAAATATAAAAGACGAAATTGAAACTAGTCCTAGACTTAGCTATCGATCTTCACGTCGACACTGCTGCGTTTATCTAGGGGTCGATGTCGATATACTTCGGAGACGTCCAGAAATTGGCTGGTAGCAGGGCCAGAGCGAGCGCGGGCGGGTCGATCTCCTTCCTAGGCCACGCTGTCGGCGGCGCCATGCGGAGGTGGAGGCGCGCCAGCTCCATCCCCTCCTCCAGAGCGATCAGTGGCGCCCACCCCGGCAGCAGCGACGCTAGAAGCAGCTACGCGTTTGCCTGCACCACCAGGCTGGTGAGCTGGACGACCTCTTGGTAGCCGCCACATTAGGCTTCCTCGTCCCACACGTTGACCGCCCCATAAGGCGTCCTCGTCCTACGCCATGCGGAGGTGAAGGCGTCCTCGTTGTAGCCTCGTGCTAAGACCTCCTAGTACTCCGGGTAGGTGCACGGCGGCGGCTGCGACTGCGTCCACCTCCTCCTAACGTCGATGTCGAGCTCGTCGTCGGAATGGTTCGGCGCTGTCATTGTCGAGGACGTCGTAGACCTGCCACGGCTGGAACTCGCCGAAGAAGTTGCTCGTGCGCCACGCCGTGTGCTCCTAGGCCAGTAATTCTTTCCAGAAGTCGTGCTCTGTCAGCGTTAGTTAGTTATTCTTTCGTTAACTACCGGATGTATCTCATGTTCATTTGTATAGAGGCATGTACGCTGCTAAGCTGGCCAGATACATTCTCTCTCTCTCTTTTGTGGACGGTTTAACGAGACCTATTCTTAATCATACTCCTACATCACTCGTCGTAGTACTTTTTTTTCACGTTAAAAGATCACTCGTCATACATGATGTCGCCCACTCGCCCTGCTCTAGCTCTGACTTGGATTCGTCCGGTCTCTGATTCTTCATGCAGTGTATATGTACATTTTGTCCAATTGGTAGTTTAGGCCTTTAACGCCGTATACGTGTCGCTGTCTGCAGACCAGCTTTGATAGTAATAATACTCCATGGAGGACCTCTGATGGTATTGACGTATATATATATTGTGGATAGAACTTTGGTGCCAGCTGAACTGTCTGACGTGTGCATTTGTGTTGACCTTGACCTTGATCCCGAGACCTTTCCGTGCATGCCGATGTCTTCCTTCTTCATCTTCTCTTGAGATATTTATTAGCCTTCGTGCTAGCTAGATTTTAGGTCGTCGATTGTACAGTGCTAGTACTCGGCAATTTTAATATATACGTAGGACGACGATACTGACTAACAAATGATGTCAGACAACAGCACGACGAAGGCCAAAACAATAGCCAGACGAAACCACGAGTACTGCCTCTGTCTTCAGCTGTCGGAGGGGGTTCGGATTATTGCACCCGGCCGCTGGTTGCGACTTAATTATGCGTGCTTGGGGGCAGTGCAGTGACTCCATGCTGAGTTCATCCTGGAGTCATCGTATCACCGTGCCGTCGCTTATATATCGTGTTTGGTTTTCCCTGGTCTGAAGGTGTACTAGTAGGGGGTTCTTTGAGATGCGGAAACCAACTAGGCGAATGAAACGAGTACGTACACAAGTCAAGAGCAAGCTAAGGCTCCGCTTCGACGGATCTGATAGATGTATGTGGGTCGTATATTTCCAAGCAGGGACGACTCTGCTAGGGTTTTGGGGCTCCCGTGGCGGAGCAAGTACCCCGTGAGATCGGTTTCTGCCGAGTCCGTTCCCACCTTGTTTCTCCTTCGTCCCGGTCCTGCGTCTCTCGCGGGTGCCCAATCCCCTAGCGGCCCTGCTGCCAAAGATTGAGATACCGGCTCCCTAGAACGTACTACAAGCATACATCATGCATTTACATACAGAACTAAAAGATTCACCACCTTGCTTTATCAGCGTTATTCGTTCGTTAACTACCGAATGTATCTCTCATGTTCATTTGTAGGCATGTACTTCTGATACATTCTCTCTCTTTCTTGTGGAGGGTTGACTACGGCCTATTCTTAATCATATACTTCTACATATATCACTCGTCGTACCTTTTTTTAGTACGTTAAAATAAAAGATTACTCGTCGTCATACATGATGTCTGATCGCCAGTTTTTTTAACATGCACGTAGACAACTCGACATAGCGACAATACTCTTGTCGCCCACTCAACCTGATGTAGCTCTGACTCGGCCGGTCTCTTGATTCTCCAATTAATGCAGTGTTGTACGTGTACATTGTCCAATTGACAGTTCAGGCCGTTAACGCCGTATACGTGTCGCTGTCTGCAGACCAGCTTGATATAGTATAGTATACTCCATGGACATGGAGGACCTCTGATCGTATTGACGTATTGTGGATAGAACTTTGGTGCCAGATCATCTGTCTGACGTGCATTTATGTTGACCTTGACCTTGATCCCGAGACGGCCGCTCCATGCATGCATGCCGATGTGCCTTTCTTCTTCATCTTCTCTTGAGATATTTAGCCTTGCTCCTTTCAGGTCGTCGATTTGTACAGTGCTAGATACCTGCCATGCATGTCGCTCTCTCGACGAATGAAATATAGACACATGCGTGCGCGCGCGCGTGCGAACACGCGATAGACATGCAGATCAGGAGGACACACATGCTATATTATCACGCTAGCTTCCGTAGACAGATCGAGGGAGACCTCGAGCCTGCCGGCCGTGTTGGTAGCACCCTGTTAATTTCTGGCGATGATATCTGCTGGTCGATTCCTCGAATGCTCCACCGTGATGCGAGCACGCTGATGTGCATATGCCTAGCTAGTTTTTAAAAATTACACGCTGATGATTGATCAGTCCATAGAAAACTTAAGGGTGCGACAATGCGGCTTTTAGTTTCTCCCGTACGAATACGATGACAATACTACTGATTAACAAATGATGCCAGCAGGGCAGCAGAACGAGGAAGGCCAAACGAAAACCACCAAACTGCCTCCGTCTTTGGCTGTCTGCGGGGTTCGGATTACACCGCCGGCCGGCCGCTGGTTGCGACTCTAATTATGCGTGACACCATCCTGAGTTTATCCTAAAGTCGTGTTTGGTTTTTCGGGGTGGTGGAGTAGGCGCCGTAGCGGTTTCTTTGAGATGCACAAACCAATTAGGCGAACGAAACGTACAAAAGTCAAGAGCTTCGACGTATCTGATGTGTCCAAGGTTGTTGCGCTGCGCTGATGGAGATGAGTAGCAAGGCCTTTCATAATGAAAGGTATCTTAGCACGTCATTATAAAAGAAATAAATGGTTAAGAAAGATGCTCTTTAATGCATTAGTATTTCTTAAGTGGTGGCTCACATTTAATGATTTAGAGCATGTGATTGGCTTAACAATATTTTTTGCCTATGGTGTTGTGAAGGTAGGATAGGATTAATCAAATATGCAAGCACGCAACTGATATATGTGGAATTGCATGCTCTAGCCAGTTTAACCAAAAGACACACACCCCAACCCTAAAGGCCCCCTAAGGGTGAAATGAGGGCGCCAGCGTCAAAAAACCCGTCCAACCCTTCCCAAAATCCGAAACGGCGGGAAACCAAAATGTTCCCTTCCTTTTACCCTCTATTTTCTCTCTCTTTTCCTTCCTGGCCGCCCTGTCCCGCTATTTCTCCCCCTCATTATTGTCCACTCCCGTCATTTCCCCGCCCCACCTCTCCCTCCCGTGCGCCACCCGTCGCTGCCACCATGCCATCGAAGAGGTACCAAGCTCCCCGTGCGTCGGTTCCCATGAAGAAACGGGAGGCCAACAAGAAGTGGCCAGAGGGGATGACCAACACGGAGTGCGCATTAGACATCTAGCGCAGGAAGGTGGAGAAACACTAGTCGCTGGCTGAGGGATAAGAACTCAAGTCTGCGCCGAGCGGCGGAGGCACAGGCAGAGCAGGCTCATGCGGCCTCTCTTGCGCCGCAACGGGCCGCGACAATGGCGGGGATGGCAGCACGGACTTACAACGCTGCCTCCACATCCTTGGGAGCCAGAGAAGCGTCTCCTTTCCGTATTCGTCAAGCGTGTCACCCTCCTTGCGAACTTACACGGTGCCACACCTCACGCGTTTCTCGCTGGGCTACAACGACTTCGAACCTCTTGGCGGTTTCGACCCCAACTTCCTCTCCAATGACACCTCACCGCTCCATCGCCACCTCCCTACTTTCAATGGCGGTGTGCCGCCACAGAGGGTTGGCTTCACCCAGTTTGCCGCAGGCAGTAGCCAGAGCGCCTCCAACCTGTTTGGCGCAGGCAGCAGCCCGAGCACCCACAACCTGTTCGGCGCACACCACGGCTACTCCATCATGGCCGACATCATCAATGGAAGCGACGCCCATGCCTTCACGCGATAATAAGCCTCTGCATATGAGGGCGATGAGGAGGACGGCGACAAGTCTTAGGAGGATGAGGTCTATGCATACACAGAGGTGGTGGAGGTAGAGAATGAGGTGGTGGAGGTGCCGGTGACCATCGCGGCCGACCTGAAAGGCAAGAAGAAGGCGGTGGAGGTGGAGGGGGAGAAAAGGAAGAAATGAGGCCGTAGTCGTGGCCCCAAGTGGAGCTCGAGGGAGGATGAGTGCCTCGACGAAGACCATTAGCATAGACCCCTGATATCCCACAAGTATAGAAGATCGTGTGTAGCCTTTTCGATAAGTAAGAGTGTCGAACCCAACAAGGAGCTAAAGGTAGGATAAATGTTCTCTCAAGTTCTATCAACCACTAATACAACTATACGCACACTATACGTTTGCATTATCTAGGAAATAAAACTAGAGCAACAAAACGAGTACTAGAGAAAGCTTTGCAAAATAATAAACAACAAGAAATTAAAGCTAGTTGCAGTAGCAATAAAATACACTAAACTAACAGAACCATCAGTGTGGAATAGTGGTGGTAATTGTGGTGGCTTTGTCCAAGTTTAATTGGCGAAAAAATCAGGTTCAATGTCTTCGATGCAGTTTTCTATGTGGGAGAGGCTAAATATGATTGGATTGTTAGCAAACATCCATAACTACTAACAATGCATTAAGGTTTCCCCAACCATAGTCTTACGTTAATGGTCCTCTTACTCCCATACGGACAATGTTCTGGTTCACGTCCTTAGGTTTCTGTCACTCCGGTAGAACTTCCCTCTTCCCCTTACACATACTACAAATCCTATGATGTTTAATCCATGCGCGCACAAATATAATAAACACCAAAGAACTGTACCATATCAATATATAACTCTAATGAACCAAAGACGTTCAACCATTCAATCTAAGAACAAAGAAACTACACAAACATGACATAGATCATAGGATTATAACTTATAACATCAAACACCATGTTTATATAGGACGGTACAGAGGTGTGTGGGAGGATGAACCACTGCATACTAGGAGGATTAAGTGATGGAGATGGCGGTGAAGATGGTGAAGAGGGCGGCGGCGGCGGCGCGGGGGACTCCTTCCTTCATGGCTTCTTGGGAGCCCTTCCCCATGGAGATGGGATCCATGGGGAGGCAAAAACGTGGCTTTGGTGGCTGCAAATTCATGGGTGGAGGTCTCTCCCACGAATTAGGTTTCCTCCCTTTATATAGCTTCTAGGATTTTCGTCACCCCATCTTTGGCTGCAGTAAATTGGACCTAGCGGGCCCGTCCGGACTCGGAATCAGCTAAATGTTATGTCCAAAACGATTATAGTGAAATTTCCTACAACTTTGTAGTTGAAGAGTATCTATTTGACGCCGTCTTCGACCCGAAACGTGACCATCTTCAAAAGAGTTCTAAGACAGATTTCTGGAAAATCCCAATTTGACTCCAACAAAGGTTCCACTTGCATTCTTGATAATTCCTACACATCCAAGTGTAAAACAAGAACATTCTGCACTTTTGCAACTATTAGTAGGTTAGTCCAAATAACTCATAAACTTTATATAAAAAGAAGTGCCAAAAGCATAATAATAGCATAAAACCATAAAAAATTATAGATAATTTATGGACGTATCAACCCCTTCACTGACGCCAACCAGAACTCGGACTGCTACTGGAAGAGGGTGAAGGCGGCATACGATGAGCAACGACTCTTGCGTCGGTCATCGAGCGGCAAGACATCAAGCTTGTCCTCATCAAAGAAAACATGGTGGCAAAGAAGAGGAGGGAGGACTTGACGATCGGCATGAAGAACATGGATGACGAGGTGAAGGTGTGGTGTGTTGATCAGCAAGCCTTGATACTCTTCGAGAGATAAGCGACCACCAACCAGGCTAGCACCCTGATGACTACAAGTGCACAGATCGTTTATAGCTAGTTTCGAAGTTAAGATGTCGATCCCACAGGGATCCCAAAGGTAAGTGTTTATGAGTTAAGTCTCTATCACACCCGAAGTTATCACATGTCTTCGAGTGAATTGACTGCAAGTATTGAAATAAGAATAGAATTTGGATTAAAAGAAAGTGTTTAAATAAAACTAAAATGTAAAACTTTAGAAATAAAAATCATAAAAGTAAAAAATGATTTTTTTGTTGTTTTCTGCAGATGACAAAGTAGGCACGGGGAGATTCAGTTCATGGTGATAGTGAATGTGTCAGATGGATGAGTGATAAGTGTAATAATTATAATCTTATAAGTATGTGTGTAGGCGAGCAACCCATAATTAGCCGGAACTCCTTTTGGTAGATTTCATCCCAACTTCAATAATCCTACTAGCATGTTACCACAACCATGGTCAGTCACTAGACGATTAAGATTCTTCGGGTTGCTTAGCAATTAAGCTCCTTGGATCGGACTAATGAAATAATCTCGGTGGATCCTCGTGATCCCCGAGTCAATCTAGTTTCCCATTGATATCTCCGTGTCACTCGGGGGGTCGTCGGTCTGCTAGCGAACAAGATTCTATCTATATAGAACAAAGCATCATGTTGTCTGGGCTCTTAATTGGACAACAGACATTAAGCATCCCACAGATAGTCGAGCACACATAATATAGTAATTAAAATCAACCACAAACTTAATGAAAATTATATAGGAACATCACATCTCACCAATCCCCTACATATCCCACGCCCAAGGGAACTTACTCACACATGAGAGAAGAAAGCATCATCAATATAATTAAATAAAGGGAGTTCTTCTTGATATTACCGTGGAGATCCATAATAAGAAATAGAAATAAATCCAACATAATTCAAGATGAGAAGACCAATCTCAAACCCTAATCTTACAAGGTGGAGATCTCTCTCTCTCTCAAGTACAAGTAATGGATATGGAGATGTGGTGGCTGGGAGATCGAAGATCGTGGAGCGAGATGAAGAACGTCTTCCCCTTCTTCTTATCAGGATCTCTTCTTTCTCTCTTTTGTATGGGATGCCGGCTCGTGTGTTCTGTTTTTGTCCCTTGCCTCGTCACGAAAGTTGTCCCATTTAATAAGACGAAGGAGATGGCAGTTATACGGCGGGAACTATACGGCCGGAAAAATATTCTCTCTGTATAGTTGCTTGTTAAAGCTTTTGTATCCTCCCCTCGATTACTTCCAAAAATATACTTGCTTGTTTTTGTCTGAATATTGTATTTTTGCTGTTAAATTCCTCTGCTGATATTTAGAACCTGAAACAGACATTAAAAACTAATTTTTCTTCGCTACCTAAGTATTAGTGTTAGGTAAAGCTAGAAAACCATCAAATCCAAACGAAAACCATTGATAGAAACCATAAAAAATGTGTCGAATCTCACAGCTATCACACCCCGACACTGCCGGCTGCGACTGCGACCTCGACCCTGATCGGCACCCAGGCGGATGATATCCCCATTTGATTTTCGTGTTCCTCGCATGTTTATTTTTACCGATAGACTTGTATTCCAATGATTTGCGGCGAGATTGCATCGCCTGAACTATGATATGCCCGTTGGTGGAAAAACTATGTTTAATTTCTGACGAGCTTTTTAATGTTTGAATTTGCAATTGCGATTTGGGCGAGGCTTTGGGGGTGAAGGGGGCTGGGAGGCGGTGACCCCGATAGGAGGTACCTATGCCAACGCCCCCTCATAAGGCCAAACCGTCAGACCCCGTATTTGAGGGACGAGTGGAGATGCTCTAATATTGCATTGGCTAGGACTTGAACGTAGGACCTTGTAGCTCTCACACGATGTAGAATTGCATGCTATAGCTAGTTCGACCAAAATGACAATCAATAATGTTGTACATATAGAAATTGCTAGACAATTATATTTTAACACTATGGGATGGACTTTCATGCAAAAGAGATCCCCAGGCTAGGCTAAACCGAAGGGTCATTGGTTTGGTTCTCTTGAGAGGACGAGAAAGCGACAAACTTCACGTGTTAGAAATCTATAAAAGAAGGGAATATGAACACCCCGATACTTCTACCTCTACATGAATGCCGGTCGTCGGAAAAACCTCACCCATGTCCTCATGCATAATGGTTGGGTCATGGAAAATATCCAAAAAAAGGCAATCATCCATGAGCATTTTAAGAAAACTATCAGAAAAGGGTCTCCTTGCACTTTAGATTTCAATTAGTCGAACAACCCTAGTACCACATGCGACCTTTATGCTGTAGATGCGCCTTTCACCAAAGTCGAGGTTAAAGCCAACCTTAGTGGATATCCTAGCGAAAAGGCACCATGTTGAGATGGTTTAAAGAAGTGAACCATAAGTCAATATAATTATTTTATGGGCTAATTACAATAAATGCTTTACTTTTAGAGTGGTTCTTTCCATCCATGTTTTCTTACAAATAAGATACATTATATCTTTGTGTCCTAGATTTACATCCATTAATTTTATAGAAAAGTTAGCATTAGTTCATCTGCACCTATCTTCATCATCGTTTAACACTAAATGTTCCATAGAACTGGTATCCACTTAAGAATGTCCTAGGCCTTGTGAGCAGCTCCAAATGTTTAGAAAGAAGATGAACCCTCCCTTGCTTTGTCTTGAGGAGCCATTTTCTCGCTATCTTCTTCGTCTGGATTAGCCAGCCTAATAGGTTGTTTGAGTTTCAGGAAAGGCAGAGGTGCTTTCTAAAACAGCTGTTACCACTATGTTCTCGATCATATCCCTATCTATGGTTGGGGGAGCTCGGTATAAAATTAAACCAACAATCAAACACCTTAGCAACCATAATATTTCTACCCAAATAAAAGTTATATAACACCTGGAATTTCTCATAAAGAATACCATAACATATCCACAAAATCTCCATGGATAACTTTCTTACAAATTTAGAGAATACACCTTTCTCCCTCATTAAGCCGCTCCAAAAATAAGAATTTATAGGTTTAATTTAACATAAGGAAGAGTTGCGTTTTCAAATATTTATCTCAAAACATTCCTTCCCGTAAATAATAACTATTCTCTAATTCCCACAACTACTTACTTACCAAACACTTATCTGAAATATACACTATTTAGACAACTCAGATCTTTTTGTTGGCATATTTCCTTTCATTTAATCATGTGGTATTTTTCTTACCCTCCTATTCATGCCACAACAATCATTTCCTAAAAACAAATCATGTGATTTACATAGACCATTAGGAAGAGTGTAAAGTGAAGGCATATATAAAAGCACATTAGTAAGACATGATCTCAGTAAAACCAGCCTCTCCCAATATGAAACATGTTTTACTTTCAAGGATCCTCCTAACTTCTCTATTTATTCTATAGTAGGTTTTCAATCTATATTCCGAAGTATTTTATCTAGCAAAGAGATACCTAGAAATTTCATAAGCAACCTAACCTCTACACAGTGAAGATACTTTTGAACTCTTCACATTTATCCTTAATTGTGTTAATTCTAGTTCTGGATATTTCCCTAGTATTTCCACCCTTCTAGAAATATCACGAAAAAAATGCTTGTAGTGAATTTTTTGTTTCCGTGAGTAGGATGTTACGTATAGATGGTGTATTAATATTTGTTTAGAATGACAACACAACATTAAATCTCATGCTTAGGTATCGCCCCCTCCTTGACTAAGAAATTAATCTTCTTCATTTTTCTTAATTAGGGTGCAAGAACCACCGAGGCAACAATACACCAAACAACTTAGGTCTCACCCCTCCTCGACTAGATTTGGATGTGTAGGTACATCTACGCTCTCTATGTCTACCTTCAGCTAACGTCGTGTCCCGTAAAATTGCTCAACTAGCTTGTCAAACACCTTCTACGAACATTTTTTGCATGCAGTTGAAGTTTATTATTAAAGAGCTACACAGACTTATCTATAATTTTATCGTGCACAACCTTTGACTTGTCAGGTGACTAGTGGTTGCCCCTATAATTGAGCATTCACATTTACTAACCCAACAAATGCATGTCCAATCCATCTTGCTATCACTAGCTAAGGCCGTCAACGTCAGCATGTGATGATGTTAATTTCGTCTTCCATTATCTCATCCTTTTCTTATAACAAGCCTGCGATTTTTGTATAATTATTTCTATTTAGATTTTTGTTTCTCATGACATTGATTTACTATATATGACTAAGGATTTAAATGTAAAAAACAATGAGCATTGGGCATATTTTTGCTAGTCATTCATTTGCACACCGCTTTTAACAACAAACCTTGTCAAAATCCAAACTAAACATTACGTTTTTCATCTAGTACTTATTTCACTATCAAGAAGAGAAGAAATAAACACATCATCAATTCTCAAAGAAATTGTTGTGTAATTGCATCCCATCTCGGTAGTATATACATACATACTTGTATCATACAACCCTACCTACTTCACTACAACACTCTAACTCTTAAGAACCTCTTTCCCTATGATAACTTAATGTCCTTTGTTGCCGCCGTAATGCACTAGTGAATCCAGTAGCATTCTCACCATGGCCATGGAGAACAATATCAGCATGAATTTTTGATTTAGGGTACTTTTGTCGATGCCTATCTTGATGGCTTTTGTGATGCTCTTGGTGTTTCTCCTCGACTTCCACCTTCATATCTATCACCTTGTCCTCCTCCACTACGATGGTGAACACGAACGGGCCCATGGGGAAGAAGTCATTCATGCCTAGAATTGGCTCCAGTGCCTTGACGACTTCCCTCATGGATGGCCTAGACTTCGGGTTTTGGCTAAGACACTTGTATGCCACCAGCGAAGCCACCTCAGCACCCTTGCACGAGTATTGGCTCTCGAGGGAAGAGTCCATGACCTGGTACAATTTATCGGATCGTTTAAGGTATGGCCTAGCCCAGTCCACCAGGTTTTGTTCCCTCGGTCGTCGTGAACGGTCCACCGATGGCCGTCCCGAGAGGAGCTCTAGGAGCACTACACCGAAGCTATAGACATCGCTCTTGGCGGTCAAGTGGCCCGTCGTGATATACTCAGGCGCTGCATACCCGTGTGTCCCCATGACACGTGTCGTCACATGTGTAGCCTCGCCCTGTGGTCCATCCTTGGCCAGCCCAAAGTCAGACAATTTGGTGTTGTAGTCCTGAAATAACGCAAGCTTGATTTGGTTAGGTGAAAGGTTAGACATATACCACCAAGTATATAATACGAACTAAGATATTAGTATTAATGTTCATATGTTAATAGCAGTACTATTCATATGTCATTGATTTGTAGGTTGTGTATTTGTGTAAGCTACATAGTGATGATTTCGTATTTTTAATTAGGTCGATGATGAAGGAGTATGCCAGATGGTATTTCTCAAGTTTAGCATGCATGCAATGCAATAATCTTCTAGAGTTCCAGTCAAGTAAGAGATGACTATGCCATCTAAGGCTAGAAACTTTCAAAATAAGGGTTCAAAACGCATTTTGAAAAATAAAAATACTTCTATTTTTTTGTGGTAAAGCTAGCGGTGGAAAGCCTGGAAAATGAAAGGGCTCAAACATATTTCTCGACGCTGTGGTAATTCTACAACCATCAGAGAGGTGACGTGTTGTTCCCTAATGAGTGAGACATTTCAGGGTAGTGTTTTAACTGAAGATTACTAATATTTACTATTGGAGATGACAGTTCAATGTAACTGAAAGCCTGACAATTACGAGTGGCTTACCGAGTCGAGCAAGATGTTTGAGGCCTTGAAGTCACGGTAGATCACGGGCGGGTCGGCATCGTGGAGGAAGGCGAGGCCCTTGGCCGCGCCGACGGCTATCTTCATCCTTGTCATCCATGGGAGAGAGCCATTGATACCTCCTGAAGAAAATATTATTTTACAGGTCAGTTTCCGTTGCCACAGAAAAATGTCAGTTTTTCTCGTCCACGCTGACAGAGAGTTCTAACATGCTAACCAATCGTACCAAATCTTCCCGTATCTAAACTCATCTAATAATAAGTATAACTAAATAAAAAAGATGTGTTTCTTTGGAAGGCACACACACAGCTGCTCTTTTATCCCCTTGACTTGAAAAAACAAAAACAGAGAATAAAGACAGGGGACAAGAACAGCTCATCGCCCATGTACGTGCTCAAGTTGAAACCAACTTGTTGGTCTGAAGAACTCACTTTTGAAGAGGTGTTTCTCCAGGCTTCCGGCGCTCATGAACTCGTACACCAGCATCCGGTGCTCCTTCTCGTAGCAGTACCCGATCAATTTCACCAGGTTCTTATGCCTCAGTTGCCCAAGGAAGAAAACCTCAGCCTGCAACAAGATCCGCAATAATCCATCAGTAAATTACAAGGCCAATTGATCTGGTTCCAGCAAGCATGTGATCGATCTTCCGCGTTCATTGCCAGTAATTAGGAGGACCCTGCTTCGATCGCACTCACCAGCCACTCCTTGTGTCCCTGCGTGCCGCACTCCAGGTCGAGGTACTTGACGGCAACCGCCTGCGCGGCCAGCCCTGGCCGGAGCTTGTCGTCGACGGCGCCCTGGTACACGGGGCCGAACCCGCCGCTGCCGAGGTAGTTTACGCGCGAGAAGTTGGACGTCGCCGCCCGGAGCTCGGCGTAGGTGAAGGCGTGCAGGTTCGACCCGGACAGCGTCAGGGACAGGTCCTCTGGCGACAGCGTCCCCGAGCTCAGGCTCGTGAACGACATCCTCGACGACGACTTCGAGCTGCCGTTCCTCCTCCGCCTTCGGGACGCGCTGCCGTCATCGTCAATCGCTGCACCTCGGACGCAGCACGAGAAAGGATTCCAAGGTTGCGCGGCCATGGCAAGAGTAGGAGGTGGCGAGGTGCGCTGAGGCGGATGTAGCGAAGGCAACCGAACGGCAGGCAGATCAAGATATGTTGCCGGGAGCTGTGGATGCAGGGGAGCTTAGGTGGTTGCAGAGAAGGGGGAGATTTGAGGAGAGGCTCGTGGGGCTGGGCCTTTATATAAGTGTGGGTGCTGAACAGAGCCGGTGGCGCCGGCGCCAACTACCGTGGCTGCCAGACTATCTTGCGGGTGATGTGACTGCTACTATAGCAAGGAAAAAGAAGAGTGAAAAATAGTCGGAAATCTATTTTTGAACCCGGTGCATTTGCACCCGGTACAAAAATAACATATTTCAAAATATTGAAAAAAAATTTAAAAAAAATTCATGTGTAGTTTCATGTTTTAGGTCCAGGTGAAGTCATTCCACGAAAAACCGATATGTTTCATTTTTCACGAAACGACTTTGTGCGCACTAAAACTTGAAGTTCTACGTGCACATATATTTTTTGAATTTTTTTGGTATTTCAAATTTTGACAAAAATTAAATTCAAATAAAGGATGCATATGAGCTCGGGAGCCAAATAGCCACGTCAGAAAAATAGTACACTTTAGAGGTGGTATTGAGTAAGAGCCCGTGATTGGATGGATAGAAGAATGATTGTATCAATAATCCGCCAAGTATCAAACCACAAGTTTGACATATTGTGTGTCTTTATTTAAGTTTTGTGTGAATATGTGTTTTTTTTCTGAAATGGAGGTGATACATTGGCTTCTTCATCAAAATGATGTACACATAAATTAAGAAAAAAGATGTACACAACCTTTTTATTTATTATTCAGTATAGCCTTGCAAAAAAAATATAGAGATTAACCCGAGGCCATCTCACTAAAGACAGATGTTGTAACATCTACAAACTTGATAAAGGAGCTGACCATGTCGAGGTCATTGCACCTGACCTCACACCAATGCGCTTCATCATAAAACTGGAGGCCTCACACAACCGTCCAATAACGAGCCAGGAGCACAAACTGGTCTGGCAGGCCTTCAACGCACACACTCTAGAAGTCACCGTGACCCATTTTTGAGATAGGGATCAAAGCACTGTTTGTTCCAGCTGCATCTTTGACTAACTGTGTGAAGTTTGAAAAAGTTCTATAAGTAATCCCAGTCGTTCTTACCATAATGTTAGGGAGGGATTACATGGTCCGCTAGTTTGATGCCTGATCCTATTTCCTTCTTGTTCTCATTTTTTATCCCTAATTAGTGACATTGTTCCCGTTGTTAAGGTGTAGGAGTAGGACCTGTTATAGGTTTGTTTCCGAGATCTTTCGTTGATTCTCCAGGAGGTTAATAATTGAAGAACTTGCGTTGAATTTTTTTGCACGATACACTGCACGCTGGCTCCTTATCCATGCCATATCTGAACCATCCTACACAAAAATCTTCTCTCATTTATAGAGAACATCTTGTCTACTACAAGCGAGACATTTTTCATTTGAATTATTTGGCCATCCGTCCCAACCAGCTAAGCAAACCTGAAGTGATGTTTAACTATGTGCTGTAGCTGTCTCTGTCTCAGCTTTCAGTTGAATTCAGACATGCCACCAGATAATTCAGTTGTACCTATCTCGATAGAATGGATTACGTCTAGGCACAGCCTTACACAAACATTTTCAAATATTGTAACTGTGCACGTGGGAACTAAAGTATTCTTCCTTGCAAACTTGTTCTTTGCCAGGAATGATTAGTTAGATCTTCTTGCCGGCCGGGCGATTAATAAATTACTACGGAGTACTAACTTATTTCTGAATCTTCTGAGAAAATGGCAGAAACCACACGCGTGATAACCGTTTGCGTGCCCGGTTACAACGAAAGAAACGTTCCAGTATGCAGTCAAAGCTAACCGTTGCACAGCTCATCCCTTCCGTAATTGAACAAAGATGATTAGTCATCCAATATAGTACTGTATAAAAAATGATGATCACTGGTAAACTTGAGGTTGAGATGCAACGAGGGAGTGGATAATAGTTTCTAGATCCTTCTTAGACTCCGCTGTTTGTAGCACTTCAGTGATGGCGCCATGCAGTTTTGTGTCGACGGTAAGAACTCAATGTCTGGTCACGCGTCCACAGTTCCGTGAGTCGAGCTCGTGGTTTGATTTTGGAACAAAAAGACGGGACGACGGTTGAGCTCTCACGGCTGCACTGTCTGCCAACATTCCTCAGGTCTCAGCAATGGAAGCTTCCGGCCAAGCAGCCACCTAACATTTGACAGCGATCGTCCCGAGCACATCGATCGATCGCCTCGCCCGTGCGTGCGTGTCCTCGCATTTCTATCCAGGATCCAATCAGAGCGTCAAAAATCACATAGTATTGCAGAGCAGGATACTTTGACAAAAGACAGGATAATGCTTGACGTTTTTTCGGCCGTGCAGTACCCGGCAGCCACGTTTTCACGCGTCTCGGGTTGTACGCGCAACCACCACCGGAGGAATTCGATCGGCGACACACCGCCAACAAGTCAACTGGAAAGCCCCCCACTCTCAATCCTCGTGGGTGCGTGGGGTGGCCAAAGGTTGAGCTCACAGCTGCACTGAACAGCTAGTTCGCGGCCGACGAGCGCACCACGCGTCGGACGAGGGGGGTTTTCCGGCAGCGAAGCGCAACGGCCGAAAAAAGTTGCGCACCACACCCACCAGCGACCGATAGAAAATGGAAAATGATATGGATCCCCGGACGATTGGGTTCCTATCGTCCTCCTCCTCCTAAAATCGCTTCAAATTTTATTTTTGCTGCAAAAAGGCCCGCTTTTGCTACATATGTCCTCGCTTTTGCTTCCGAAGCAAAAAAAAAGGGGTTCGTTTTAGAAATAGAACGTGTCGCCGGAGACCTCGCCGGAGATCATGCAGCAAAAAAATTGTGCTAATGCAGTAAAACCGACTTCGCCGGAAACTTTTTTTCTGAAAGATCTCCGGCGAGGGTCATCAACGAGTTGTTTCTGACGATGTCTCCGGCGAAGACGGTTTTGCTGCATTAGCACAACTTTTTTGCTGCATGGTCTCCGGCGAGGTCTCCGGTGAGGTCTCCGGCGAGACGTTCTATTTCTAAAACGAACCTTTTTGTTTACTTCGGAAGCAAAAGCGGGGACATATGCAGCAAACGCGGGATGTTTTGCAGCAAAACACGGGATTTTATGCTATTTAGAGGACACGTGGCGTACGGAGGACCAGGCCGATGGAAAACCCCCATCGTCCGAGGGACGCCTAGCGCGGTCCATAGAAAATAGTAAAAGAAGCCACGTTTGTTGTGTTTTTTTTTCCTCTGGCACGTGCACTAGCGGATCTATTCTCAGGGTCGTACCGGCTGCATCTTTGACTGACTTAAAACTTTTACGATGTTCTTTTTAGATGAAACTTTTAACTCATCTCCCCAGTTAGTCCCATTTGAAGCTTGTTTGATGCCTTATACTATTTCCATTTTTCACATTTAATATGGTTTATAATTCTAGACTACATGAAGAAAGTAAAATTCTAACAGTTAATAGGACTAGAAATACATATGTTTTGTCAGATATTTGTCTTTTGTGTAGTCTGAAATACAAAGATATTTTTAGATGAAATTTCCAGCGTCCATTCTGGATGTATGTATGTAGCTATATGCCTATTTTCTTTTTAGAATTTTTGGAGACCAAAAGGTACAAGTTTCATACTTCCAGATGTCTTAGATTTTTCAAAATTTAAATAAATCTATATACTCCATCCGACCTATATTGGTTGATTTGGATCTGTTAAAATTTGGATGAATCTAGACAATATTTAGTATATAGGTTCATCCAAATTTTAACAAATTCAAGTCAAGTAATATGGGTCGAATGGAGTATTAAATAGTGTCCAGATTTATTTAAATTTTGACAAATTTAAGGCACTTATTTTGAGAGGGAGGGGGTATTTTTTTTTTAAAAGACAGGAGCACTTATGTCCATGCGCCCGATGACACTTTCCGCAACATTATCTCAGTTTCTTAAGGTGCAGGACATGTTATAGGCTCTTGTTTCTAGCGGGGATGCTTCTCCAAAACACTAATTAAAGAACTTGTGTTCAATTTTTCGCTCGATGTATACATTGCATGCAGCTCCATTCCCGTGCCTTATCTGAACCACCCTAGCTAGCTACACAAAAATATTAGATGTATATTTGTATATTTTATGTCCCCATTTATTAGGGGTCTTTCTGCATATTTTCACCTGTACATATACTATATATTGTGGCCTTTGGATCTCAGAGAAATACATGTTGCATATCCTAACATGGTATCACAGCCAGGTTAGATTTTTTTCGCAATATCGTCACAGCCGCCACCGTCCCTGTCATCGCCGGTCTTTGCCGACGTCGCCGCCGCCGGCTGCCGCTGTCGTCTGCTTCCTCATCGGGCCGCCGCCGCCTGCCCGATCTCCGCCGGCGCCGTCGGACCCGTCTGTCCGATCCCCGCCGCTGCATCTGCGTCGGGTTCGCCGCCACCCGCCGTCGTCAGCCTCCACCTCACCGGCCTCCACCTCGACTGTGTCGGGCCGCCGCCCCTCTGCCTCGACTTCCGCCGCCGCCGTCTGCCTCCACCTCGCCGGCCACCACTCTCCACTTCGCCGCCTTCCCCCTCGTCGGTCTCCACCTCGCCCGCGCTGCACCTCGCCGGCCCCAGCCCCGCCGCCGGATTCCGCCCCCACCTCGTCGGCCCGCGTCAGGCCCTGCCAGATCCAGCTCCTTTCAGCAGTGGCATCATCATCTTGGTCACCTTTGTGACTCGCCTATCATTATTAGTTCATCGTGGTCTTCTAGGGTCTGTCTCAGGAGATGGGTCTTTACATTGTCAGGGCTGTAGGTTGGGCAAACAGATTCAGCTTCCCTACCCTACTAGCGCGTTTGTATCTCAGCGACCTTTTGATTTAGTTCATTCCAATGTTTGGGGTCCGGCTCCTTTCGCTTCGAAAGGAGGTCATCGCTACTATATTTTATTCATAGATGATTTTTGTCGGTACACTTGGTTGTATTTTATGCGCTCTCGCAGTAAAGTGCTCTCCATATATCAGCGTATTGTGGCCATGGTCCGTACTCAATATTCAACACCCATTCGTGTGTTTCGTGCTGATTCTGCTGGTGAGTATATCTCCCAGATGTTGCGAGGTGTTCTTGCTGAGCAGGGTACCCTTGCTCAATTCTCTTGTCCCGGCGCACGTTCCCACAATGGCGTTGCTGAGCATAAGCATCGTCATCTTTTTCAGACCACTCGTGCCATGATGATTGCTTCTTCCCTTCCTCCGCATTTCTGGGCTGAGGTTGTCACTATGTCGACTTACCTCATCAATATTCAGCACTCTGCCGCTTTGCAGGGTGGTATTCCTCTTGGGCGTCTATCTGGACATTCTCCAGACTACTCCATACTTCGCTTGTTTGGTTGTGTTTGGTTGTGTTTGCTATGTTCTCCTTGCTCCTCACGACACCAAACTGATCGCTCAGTCTGTTGAGTGTTTCTTCCTTGGATACAATGATGAGAATAAGGGCTATCGCTGTTGGGACCCCGTTGGTCGTCGGATGCGTATCTCTCGTGATGTTACTTTTGATGAGACGCGTCCTTTCTATCCTCGTCCCACCGCTGGTACCTACCCGGTGGAAGATATTTCTTTTCTTCTTTTTCCTGACACACCTCCCTCTACTCCTGTTGTGTCTTCTTCAGGATCCCCTCCCCCTAATGTCTCTTCTTCGACACCATCGTCATGTGCTCCGTCTAGTTCTCCTAGTTCTCCTCGTTCTCCGGAGCCTTCCTCTGCTATTCCTTCTTCCTCATCGTCGTCTTTTGAGTCGTCTTCCTCTGATGAGCTTCCTTCTACTCGTCCTGTTCGTCAGCGTCGTGCCCCCAACCATTACTCTCCTAGTCGGTATGGTCTTTCTGTTGCCTCCGAGCCAACTTCTTATCGGGATGCTGAGCATCATCCTGAATGGCAGCTGGCCATGGCTGAGGAGATTGCTGCGCTTGAGCGCACTGGCACCTGGGATCTTGTCTCTCCTCTCCTGGTGTTCATCCTATCATGTGTAAGTGGGTCTATAAGATTAAGACCCGCTCTGATAGATCTCTTGAGCGCTATAAAGCGCGTCTTGTGGATCGTGGTTTTCAGCAGGAGCATGGTCGTGATTATGATGAGACCTTTGCTCTTGTGGCTTATATGACCACTGTGCGTACTCTTCTCGATGTTGCTTCTGTTCATCATTGGTCTATGTCCCAGCTTGATGTTCAGAACGCCTTACTCAATAATGAGTTGAGTGAGGAGGTTTATATGCAGCCTCCTCCTGGTTATTTTGTTCCCGCAGGGATGGTTTGTCGTTTTCGTCGTTCTCTTTATGGCCTCAAACAGGCTCCCCGTGCCTGATTTTAGCGCTTTGTCTCTGTAGTGACTGCTGCTGGTTTCTCCCCTAATGCTCATGATCCATCGTTGTTTGTTCACACTTCTCGTGGACGCACTCTTCTTCTTCCCTATGTTGATGATATGATCATTACTGATGATGATTCTGAGTATATCGCCTTTGTTAAGGCTCGTCTTCGTGATCAGTTTCTTATGACTGATCTTGGTCATATTCGATACTTTCTTGGGATTAAGGTTTCCTCCACTTCAGATGGCTTATACATCTCCCAGGAAAAGTATATTCAGGATCTTCTTGCTCGTGCTACTCTTGGGGATGGGCGCACAGTTGAGACCCCTATGGAGCTTAATATTAAGCTTCACCCTACTGATGGTGATCCTCTTCCTGATCCGACACGTTATCATCATCTTGTTGGGAGTCTTGTTTATCTTGCTGTCACTCGTCCTGACATCTCTTATCCTGTTCATATGCTGAGTCAGTTTGTTTCTGCTCCTACCACTATTCACTATAGTCATCTTCTTCATGTTCTTCGTTATCTTCGTGGTACGATCACTCGTCGCCTTTTTTTCCTCGTTCCAGCTCCCTCCAGCTTCAGTGCTATCCGGATGCTACGTGGGCGAGTGATCCTTCGGATCGCCGTTCACTTTCTGCTTACTGTGTGTTTCTTGGTGGTTCGCTCATTGCTTGGAAGATGAAGAAACAGACAGCGGTTTCCCGTTCGAGTGTTGAGCCCGAGTTGCGTGCTATGTCCTTGTTGACTGCTGAGGTGACCTGGTTACGGTGGTTACTTACGGATTTTGGGGTCTCTATTACCACACTCACTCTGGTTTTGTCTGACAGTACAGGTGCTATTAGTGTTGCACGTGATCCGGTCAAGTATGAGCTTACCAAGCATATGGTGTTGATGCTTTCTATACACGTGCTCAGGTGCAGGCTCAGGTTGTTGCGCTTCAGTATGTGCCGTCAGAGTTACAGTTGGTGGATTTCTTTACAAAGACACAGACCATTGCGCAACATACATTCTTTCTCTCCAAACTCAGTGTTGTGAAGCTACCATGAGTTTGAGGGGGTGTTAGATGTATATTTGTATATTGTATGTCCCCACTTGTTAGGGGTTTTCCTGCATATCTCCACCTGTACATATACTATATATTGTGGCCTTTGGCGTTGCATATTCCTAACAAAAAAATCTTCACTCAATTATAGTGAAGATCCCAAGGAGGGTAGAAAACATCTCGTCCACTACAACAAACGCAATTTTCATTTGAATTATGAGCCCACCCAATCCAGCTAAGAAAATCTGATGTGATGAGAGCTGTCTTTGTCTCCTGTCAGTTGAATTCAAATGGGCCACCAAGATAAACAAATGAAATGATTCTCTGAGATCTCCATACGATTGCGTCTATCTACACGTACATTTGCAATTGCTGCAACTAGATATACACGTGGGACTAAATTATTCATTCTAAAATAAAATGGAGTAGATTATTCTTCCGTGCAAATTTCTTCTTTGCCACGGAGGATAGTCGTTAGATCTTCTTACACGGCGACTAAACTATATTTTATTGGTGAATCCTCAGAGAAAATGGTACTCCCTTCATATTGGTATATTAGGCTAATACGGAGTTTAATAAAATTGTTTGACTATAAATTTGATAAAAAAAATATGAAAAACTATATCATTGAAAAGGTCTTTTAAATATAAATCTAATAGTAGTATTATTTTTGCGTCATATAATTTATATTTTATTGATCAATTTTACGATCAAATTTTTTTCTTAGATTTCGTGTTAGCATGAAAACAAACAGTAACCACACGTCATGACCGTTTGCGTGCCCGGATAATGAAAGAAACGTTCCAGTATGCAGTCAAAGCTCATCGATCGCTGCATAGCTCATCTCTTTCGTAATTGAACATAGATGATTAATAACCTGAGGTCGTGATGACACGAGGGGCTGGATAATAATAGTTTCTAGATCCTTCTCAGACTCTGTTTTTCTACTATATATAAACTATAGTGATGGCGTTACGGCAGTGGGTTTGTCCTTGGGGGCTTCAGCTGATGAAAACTGGCAGTTTCAACGGCAGAAACCACCATGTCAGATCTACTACTGCCGTAAGAAACTTGCTTAGATCAACAAAAAAAGGAAAAAAAACTCTTAGACCATGTCAGATCACCCGCCCGAATTTCCGTGATTTAAGCTCGGGTTGATTTTCCAAGAAAGAAACAGAGACGGCGGTTGACAAAAGAATGGATAACGTTTACCTAGCGACGTTTCTTCGGCCGTGCAGTACCGGGAGACACGTTTTCAGGCGTCTCGGGATGTAATGTAAGCAACCGCCGGGCGCACGTTCCGATCTGGCGGCGGCGGCCGTCGGCGGGGCGGGGCAGAGGAACTCGATCGGCGACACACCACGAGAAGTCAACCGGAATCGCACTCACTCCTCCTCCTGGGTACGATACTTGTCTTCGTCACGCGTCGGGCGTGGGTGTTTTCCGGCAGCGGCAACACAAACGGCCGCAACTGAAAAGTTGCAGCACTACAACAAACAAAAGAAGCAACATTTGAATTACTACTAGCTTATTTCTAAAAATTGTTCCGAGAAAAAATGGCAGGAAAGAGCACACAAAGGCGGCTACGTGACGTGACTAAAGAAACGTTCCAATATGCAGTCAAAACTCGTGCCTTTGGGAAGTAATAATAACTTGGGTGGCACGAGGGGGTGGACAACAGTTTCTAGACCCTTCTCATACTCTGTATCCTACTACTGCTTTTAGTGGTGGCATTACAGCAATGGGTCTTGCAGTCTCTATCTGCGGCAGGCCGGCAACGGTAAGAGCCAGCATGCATATACCATGTCTAGTCACTCGTCGTCATGGCCGTCCACGGTCCCGTGAGGCGGTCCCGTGAGGGCTGAGCTCAGGTTGATTTTGCAACAAGAAGCCAGCTCGCCATAAAGAGCGAGCGACGCCCGCTCGAGCTCGGCATCGCACTGAGCCACTGATCCTCGGGACCGTGTCTGAACAGAGCACCGGCCAAAACAAAGAACTCGTTATCAGGCTCGCATGAAAGTAATTAAGAGCTCGTTGTCGGAGGCGATTGGCAGTGACAACGACGATCGACCATTCTAGAGTCTACTAGAACACATTGTCTCACCGAGTCCGTTGTGTCACCCGTGTCATCGCGTTTCCGTCGAGGACCCAATCAATCAGTCGGAGCACCTAATAAAGGGACATGACATGAGATAATGCGGAGCGGGACAGCAGGCATTTTCGATCGGCACTTCGACAAAAAGAGAGGATAGATGTCCGGCGGCCACGTCTTCACGCGCTCCGGGAAGCAAAGCAACCACCGAGCGCACGAGCCGATCTGGCGGCGTACGTCGGGCGTCGGCGGATCGGAGGGAGGCAGCGAGTCAACTGGAACACCACTTCCTTCCTCAGGGGTGGTGGCCCAGGGAGACGATTCGACCCACGGCCGGACGTGTCGGAGCGCCATCGTATTCGTGGCCGACGAGCTAGCGCACCACGCGTCGGACCGGCCGGGGGCGATCGATTTTCCGGCAGCGACGCTGAGGGAAAAGCTGCCGCACCACCGCCACCTGCCTGAGCGACCAGCGAGCGTGGGGTGCGTGACGCGTCGGGGTTACAATTGTTTTGTTTGCGTCCAAGTGCACGAGAGCGGGGGTGTGCCTCACGATGTGCCAAACGTTTTTTCTATGGCCTCGATCGTCCCCTTTCTTGGTCGTCGCCACACGTACGTCCTCCAGCTCCTGCATTCTGCGGACGTTTGTCGACGATGCGCGGGGATGGTTCGGTGATCTGCTCGACTTCGTTTAAGACCATCTTATCACTGTTTTTATCGCGTAAAAAAACTATGATCTACTCCTTTCGTTTCAAAATATAAGATGTTTTAGGTTTATAAAGAAAACGTATCTAGACTTATTTTAGTGTATAGATTCACTCCAAACTCGAGTGAACCTATATACTAAAAGTAGTCTAGATATATTTACTTCACAAAGCTAAAACATCTTATATTTTAAAACGGAGGAGTATATAAAGAAGACAAAAAATATATATCTTAAATAGTCAAATTGAGCATCAAGGGATGTTTTTTGCATACCTGAAACATGTATTGTCCAACCGAAATCTATTGCTCGGAGATAAATTAACTAGCTGTGATATCTTTGTGTCGGCTTGAAAAAAGATCCATTTTGCATAGTACTCCCTCCGTTTAAAAATATAAGATGTTTTAGATTTGTGAATGAGATGTATCTAGACACCTTTTAGTGTCTACATTCGTTTGAACCTATACACTAAAAAAACGTGTCTAGATACATCTTCTCACAAATCTAAAACATCTTATATTTCTAAACGGAGGGAGTACATATTTGTACCAAACTGCAACGATATGGCTCACGGAGTTTAGATAACCTTTTTTACAAAAAATTAGGTGGGAAACAACAAAATTTAAAGCTTCCAAAAAATTCGAAACAAATATCAGGATGTTGTCAAATGCTTTGTTCTACTAGTGCGTAAAATTTCAAAACGAAATATAATATATTTTAACCTTAGCAAAAAATGACAAATGTGCAAATCTGGGGTGTGAAGAGTGCAAATTTCAAATCTTCTCAAATTTGTCCGAGCCAAATTATAATGTATTTCACATTGATAATTTCTACGCTCGTAGTACTACCGGGTACTTTTCTGGAAAAAATATCATCGAGATCAAGTTTTCAAAGCACTGGCTCCCCATAGCCCAGGTTTCATATTGACTTTCGCTGCAATTAAATGGACAAATTCATCTCTCTGCAACATCGCAGACCACCCGGATTAACCGTGATCGACGTTTAAATCTTGTTTTAACTATCACAATAAGGAGGAAGGGATTGTGTGCTGTCCATAGAAAAAAATAAAATTTAACTTTATTTCAAATTTCTCAGATTTTAAAATATTTGATTTATGACAAGGTATATCGAAGGACGGATGGAGTACCTCGCAATCTGGCTCGTACCAGCCTCATTATCTCAGCAACGTGCAATGCTTTGATGCAACGAAATCGAATACTAACCGGATAATAAGTGTGAACAGATGTGAAATGAATAGGCCATATATATGAAACACATAGGTGATAGGTCCATCACGGTGAGTGAAATTCTGACTCAAAAAGGTCACGGGTCAGAGCGATCCAGTTAAACGCAAAAAAATATCTCTCCGGACGGAGGAGGGCCACGTACGGAAGCGTGAAACATGGACTCGGAAGTAAGAAAGTCTGGTCTGGGTTTCTTGAGGGGAAACGGAGTTGGCGAGACGAGACTTGCATGATCATCGGTTGACATCACATTTATTTGAAAATGAGCACAAGAAACAGTACACTTTGCTTCGATCTGGTTCTTCTTCGTTCAAACTGATGGTTTAGTCTCCGTCAATGTGGACACATACTACACCTCGAGTTTATCGTGGAGTAGATATTTCCTACCGAATTCCGTTTTGACCCGAATATCAGTGTCTTGAGATGTTTAGCGTTCAGGCTTTCAGTTTCAGGTCGTCGAGTGTACAGTGCTAGTATTTGCGTTTATTCTCTTGAGACCAGCCGCCGCCCGTGCGATTGAACTTCACGTGTCAATTGCGACATGAACTCAGTGGAAAATACTATCTGCGAGGTAAGATGTCTTTGGATCACGTTTTAAGAATCGAAGACCGGCCAGTGATGTGATGGTCTCGTGGTGCATGCATACTGCAGATCTGAAGATATTTGTGTAGCAAAGTCACCTTCAAACACAAGAAAGCGTGACGATATAAACTTGTTAGGGTCAGAACGAGAGGAATGTTTGAAAGTCAAGAACTGATTATGGCTCTTGCTTGGCGAAAATTGGCGCATCATAGCTCATCGACGTCGTCAGTATGAGATCAGAGATGCTAGTAGTAGTAGTAGTACCTTTTTTTGTTCTTCGAGAGAGGAGCAAGTGGTAATTAATGGTTACTCAAATATCATTTGGACAACAGTAAGTCCATTGAAAGATTACGTAGTTTCTGAAGGTAGAATGCCGTCAGCCTAATGCGCACACAGAACACGGACCTGGTACAGTACAACCCAAGATTTAGTTAAAATGGCGGAGCTGCATGTATTTTCAGAACACAATAAGAAATGGCGGACCTGGTACAGTACAACCCAAGATTTAGTTAAAATGGCCAATGATATTATAGCTTACAGTACAACCCAAGATTTGATGAATCTAAACACAAATTAAAATGGTCCATACCGTAAAAAATATTTACGTATTAAAATCATGATATCATTTAAATCATAATTAAGGCAATTCTAAGTTGAGTGACAATTAACCATACTTGTAATTTTATTTTTCTTATATTGTGTCAAATGATCTACTCTCTCCATCTTAAAATAGATGTCATAGATTTATGAAAATTTGGATGAATCTAAACACAAATTAGTATAAGATTTGTCAAAATTGGGAGAAACCAGCTACATCTATTTAGAGACGAAGGGAGTAACTTTTTTATTTTTTGGCAAAAAATGCTCCAACTTGTAATTCGGCTGTTGCTCGGCCTCTGGGCTGTTATGTACCTATGGAACAAGAGGGGTGCTGCTATTTCACGCTTGACGCGTGCGAGAATACGCTCGGCGCGTGTACCTCTCATACATGGGCCAGGCCCAAATCACCTCATTGGTCCGTGGATGACGTTACCTGGTTCTGAACGTTTTCGTTTTGCCTGTTCTGCACGTTTTTCTTTCTCTTTTGAGTTAAACGCTGTCAGCGGGTACGTTAAGTAGATGCAATTCTCTTATCAAAAAAAAAAAAGTAGATGCAATTCTCAAGTAAAAAAAGTAGATGCAATTCTATTCAAAATCGAAAATTATTTAAATTTAAAAAAGTTCAAATTCAAAAATCGATAAAATTTGAAAATGTTCATATATAAAAAATGTTCAAATTTGAAAACTGTTCGTATTTGAAAATTGTTAGAATTTAAAAAATGTTCAAATCCGAATATGTTCCCATTTGAAAACTGTTTAAATTCGAAAATTGTTCATATTAAAAAATTTCAAATTCGAAATTGTTCACATTTAAAAAATGTTCAAATTTGAAAATGTTCCCATACAAAAACTGTTCAAATTCGAAAATTGTTCATATTGAAAAAAATGTTCAAATCCATATTCACATTTGAAAAAACTGTTCAAATTCGAAAACTTTCCAGAAATCAGAAAAAAAAATGAATACAGAAAAAAAGGGAAAAGAGATACAGAAAACAAATGAGAAAAAGAAACGTTATATGGATCGGCCCAACGCGCGCGCCCGCGTGGACGGAGCCTATTAACGCGCGCGTTGCGCGGTAAATAGCATTTGCCGAACAAGAGGGCCTCTACCTTTTCTTCTTCTAAATAATAGCTCAGCTACCAAATTGCTGGCCCAACAGACTGCACAGGCTGGGCAAAAAACCATGAATCAATGATTGGCTGGGCTTTTTGCCGAGAATGTAAGACGTTTGATGGAAGCGTATAGTAATCACTTGTAGCCCGGAATGACTTTATAAAAAATAAATTCTAACTCTTTTTTTCATAATAACAAATTCATTTTCCCATTTTGCATTTGACACAGCTGTGTCACAAGTGGTTTTCCCTCCATCTGCCATAGTTACTGTAACTTTTGGCACTAGACTGACAGGTAACACTAGATGCTCGGCTGCATTTTTTGCTCATGAAACTCTCGGTAGTGCCTGAATCCACTAACATCAGCAATCGCTTGCCATTAATTGTACCCAGTAACCTAATGGACTTTTTGTTGGTTGTCCCTGCAGCCCGCATGAGAGGACAATATCATCACTGATTCATCATCGCTTCTATCTGTTCGTGTGTTGTCAGATTCAGGTTCAGAACTTTCCTGAATAATCTCCAATAGTTCTTCCACAAAATTCAGTGGTACTGTTTTGGCACTCTTGTGTCCTGGTTGAAAATTGTCCCCACATTTAAAACATTCTTCCCTCGCTCTTCTCTAGACTCGAAGACAAATTAATTTATCCTCCGAAGGAGGTTTCTGATCATGCTTCTTTCCGTCTTCCACAAACATGGGCAGTATACTTTTGTGCCCATGGCCACTGCCACTGGTGTAAGTTTTCTTGTATTCATGTGTGTACTTACTGGATATGTAACATCTTACTTTTTCTATCGGCCCTTCTTGTGTTTCCGCAAGAGATAATGCGATGTCCATTATTTTGGGCTTGTGTAGCTGTATAGCTCTTCTAATTTCCCTCTTCAAGCCATTCACAACTTGGTCACAAAAAACGCCTCATCGTAATGTATGTTATGTACCGACACCTTGTGTCATGCTCTTCAAATTTCTGATAGTACCTCTCCACTGTATCTAACTGCTTGCAACATCCCAGCGCTTCCAAACATTTAAGGTGTATGTCGTTGCCAAATTTTGAGTTAACAGCAGCCACAAATTCTTCTCATCCCTCAGTGTCATGCTCAGCCTCATAAGTTTGGAGCCACAATGCAAGCTTCCCTTTGAAATCAATACTTCGACATACACGGAATAACATTTACGGAATACACCTGCAGAATTACGATTGAGAGAAGGCAGTGGATCACGATTTACACTCACGGTGTTAGATTATTAGGCATAATTTCCACGATTAATTCCAGAATATAAATCATGACAGCAACAGCTACAATCACGTGAACCTCTAACATACTAGATGTATTGATCAACATAAACAGTAGCAGAGTATACGCACCAACAGCTATAGAAAAGTAACAGATCTGATGACGGTATACGTACTGATCGGTTGCTGATGAAGTCGCTGTTCGTGCAGCGTTTGTAGTAATCTGTCGAAGAAGTCGGCGTTGAAGACGACGTGCACGAGGTCCATCTTGACGACCGGAAAGACGCGTCGTGATGACGAACTTGAGCAGTCATGCGGAGCGCTTCCCAAAAACCTTATTTGCCCTCTCCCGTACATGATCACAAAGGCGAGTGGTTCCGGAGACCTGCTTTCCCGACCGCCGGTGCACGCCGGCAAGCGGGATGGAGTAGACTACGGTGGCGGCGCAAGCAGAGAGAATAGAAAAAACCCTAGATTGGTTTTTGGTGTATTGTAACCTCATAATTTTCCTAAGAAGCAAAATAAAGCTCGGCTCGGCGAGCAACCCGCAACCCGCGGTGCGCGCGTGTTGTGACGGGCGGGCGGGCGAGCGAGCGGCGGCGGAGGAGGAGGAGCGCGCGTGTATCTCTCATATTGCCACGCACTTACAAAGTGGTGCAACACTCCACCTTATAAGGTGGTGCAACTCTCCTTCAACTTTCCATGTGAGACTAAACTTTAGCTCCCACTCCACTCCCATGTGAGCTGCCACAAATATGGGCCCAACACATATGGGCTGCCACAAATCTGGGCTTTTAGATTTAGGAAAAATCTGAAATACACATGGGCCTAAATGGACTAGCCCATTATTTCTAACAACCCTCCACCAGATCTCAAATGTCCATTTAAAGATGCCAATCCTCGCTACTGTTTATATACCAGTGTTTCAATAAAGACTGTTAAGTTGAACTTCCGTCTAGAATCTTGAACTACGTCTATCAACAACTTGAACAATGGACGAACCTTGAATTGCAAGTTTGGTGCTAATAGATTTCACTCAAAATCATAACTAGTACCTGGCTTCCAGTAGCATACCTCGCGGGTTGGAGCATATGCGTCATACTCCCTGGTCTCTTCATGAGTTTACTAGAGATCACCCAAGTCTCATAGACCGTGACGTTTATAGTCGAGCTCATATAGCTATGTTCTTTCAAGAATTCCCTGTAGGACGGCATCTTTGCTAATTAAATCCAAAAGAAACACATTAAGGCATGTTGTCAACATGTCTTACAGATTATGAGAGTTATGCATCTTCACATAGAGAGGGTTACAACATACTCTCCTCCGTTAAACCACTAGCTTGTTCTTCCCAGGTCCTAATTCACGGGATCTCCGATCACATAGGTTGGGTTACTACTAAGGTGTGACATCCATGGGTCTCAACCCTATCTCCCTCGATGCACTTTCTATCACATTTCGTGATAGTCCCTTTGTAAAGGGATCTGCCAGGTTTTTTCTGTTTGAATATACGTAACAGTTATTACTCCAAAGTTTCTCAATTCCTGACTGATTTCAAACGTCTCTTCACGTGTCTTGATGACTTCACGTTATCCTTAGAATTGTTCACTTTGACAATCACAGTTTGGTTGTCAAAATTAAAAAGGATTGCCAGCACAGGTTTCTCAACCACACGCAAGTCCATCAAGAGCTCAGCAGCCATTCTGACTCAACAGTGGAAGTGTCTAAAACAGTAAGTTCTGCTTCCATAGTTAACCTCGTTAATATGGTTTGTCTACGAGACCTGCATGACACTGCGCCACCTCCAAGGGTAAACACATACCCGCTCGTGGCGTAGAGTTCATCAACGTCAGAGATCCAATTCGAATCACTATATCCTTGAAGAACAGCAGGGTTTCCTGAATAGTGAATCCCATAGCTCATTGTACCACATAGATAGCGCATGACCCTTTCAAGTGCATGCCAATGATCAATACCCAGGTTAGACATGAACCTACTCAACTTGCTCACAGCAAAAGAGATATCGGGTCTTGTAGCGCTTGCTAAGTACATGAGAGAACCAACAACTTGTGAATATTTCAGTTGATCTGTTGGTTCCTTCTTATTCTTTCGTAATGTCAAACTGGGATCATAAGGTGTTGGAGAAGTCTTGCCATCAATAAATCCAAATCGGTTCAAGACCTTCTCAACATAATGAGATTGCGTTAAACTAATTCCATTCTCGTTCTTAATAAGCTTGATGTTCAGAATCACATCAGCCTCTCCCAGATCTTTCATATCAAAACTCTTTGACAGGAAAGACTTGACTTTATTTATCACTTTCATGTTTGTACCAAAGATCAAAATGTCATCCACGTATAAACATAATATAACGCTATAGCCCCCACCATGGCGATAGTAAACACACCTATCAGCCTCATTAATGACAAAGCCAGCAGAAAGTAGAGTTCTATCAAACTTCTCATGACATTGCTTAGGTGCTTGTTTCAGGACATATAAAGATTTTAATAACTTGCACACCTTTCGCTTCACCTTTTACCACAAACCCATCCGGCTGATCCATATAGATCTCCTCTACCAACTCTCCATTAAGGAAAGTTGTCTTCACGTCCATTTGATGAACGAGAAGACCATAAGAGGCAGCAAGAGATAGTAGTACTCGAATGGTGGTTAGTCTAGCGATAGGTGAATAGGTGTCAAAGTAATCTTCGCCTTCTTTCTGAGTCAAAAGTAACCTAGTGAAAGGATCGTATGGGCACCTAGAGGGGGTGAATAGGTGCTACTTCAAATTTTCTTCTTTTTCAAATTAAGGTTTGACAAAAAGGTAAATTCTCTAGATAATGCAACTACGGTGAATTTACCTATATGACAATTATGCAAGGACTAACACAACACAAAGTAGGAGCAAGTAAGTAAGGTGCGGTAAAGGATAGAAGTAACCGAAAAGTGGATGCGGAGACACAAGGATTTGTTTCCCGTAGTTCCTTCCTTTTGAGGGGAAGTACGTCTACGTTTGGAGAGGGGGTGGTTTCAAACCACCAACGCCACGAGAGGCCTCCCTTGTTCTCCGATTAGTCTCACCCCAACGGGATCGATTCACCTTCCACTATATCAGCAACCTTCAAGGTGGAAGTCGGCACCGTTACAAGTTTGGGGCACACATCCACAACTTAATCGGAGGATCCCAAATACAAGCAAGTTGTCAAAGCAATCAAAGACAAGCTTATAAGAATCAAAACAAGAACTAGGGTTTCCAAGAAAACACTAGAGCAAAGGGGCCCTCAATGAAATGAGGGGGAAATGAAGATCTCTTTTGGTGAAGTAGTAGATCAGGGCCACCTCCTTCGATTCCCCAAAGATCAAGGACTTTGGGTGGTGGGATGAGGAGATCTTGAAGTTTTGGGTGGCTCCAATGGACTCCAATGGTGGTCTTTGACTTTAATGAGCTGAGCAATTTGTCCCAAGGTAGGTGGAGGGGTATTTATACCCCTCCACGAAATATGGCTGTTGGAGCCATTAATGCACCGGTAGTACCGGTACTCAAGCGGTACTACTGGTCAAGTACCGGACCAGGTACCAGAGGTGCTCCAGTTCAACAACTTTCTTCAGTTTTGGGCGGTATCGCCCTTGCGGTATTACCCCCAAGCGGTAGTACCGGTCGTAGGACGTGGTACTACCGGTCTAGGCGGTACTACCGGTCCCAAGTACCGCTTGGTACTGACCAAAACGGAGAGGGGTGAGTGTTAGTCAGTATGCCCCGGTACTGCCGAGCGGTACGACCGTGTCAAGCGGTAGTACCGGTTGGACCGGTAGTGCCGCTCCGTGGTACCGGGTGGTACTGACTAGCACACACCCTTATCAGTTTTGGACAGTGCCAACCGGTACTGGAACCGGTAGTACCGGTGTCAAGCGGTAGTACCAGTCGTAGTTCCGGTACTACTGGTTGGCACAGTGGTTTTTCGCAAGGGGAATTGATATGCCAATATTTGTTTCACCTCTTATCAAACCTGTGATACACTTAGCACACAGTTAAACCGATAAGTGTGTTGTTATCAAACATCAAAATCAGAGGGATAGGAAAATGCTCTTTCAATCTCCCCATTTTTGGTGTTTGATGACAGTACACTTTTGTAAGATGATTTTAATAGAAAACATATGGATTTTGTAAAATAGAGACGGGTCTCCCCCTAGATGAGTAGAGACAAACCTCCCCCTCTATTTTACAAGCCCAACATGGGTGCACAAATATTGATACTAGCATGTGAATTCACACCTTTGCATAATAACATGTGATGATGAGAAATATATAGACAATAGATAACGCATATCATCACAAGATGGATCCAATGAAATAAACCACTTAGTCTCATAAGATGGATCCAAGACATAACCACATAGTCTCACACATAAAACATAGTCTCATACACAACTAGAGGGAAATCGAAGTTCACAAGCAATAAAAGGATCAAGATAAGAACGAGCTTGTGACTTCCCATGCAACACCCGTGACTAAAGTGCAACTTCTCCCCCTTTGGCATCAAGACGCCAAAAAGGGACAAGTGCAAAACTACCGTCCCAACGGTCAATCATCCTCCTCCTCCTCATCATCCTCAAGGTCCTCCTCATCGTCGTAAGGGGGTGGGGCGCGGTGCGAGGAAGAGACATCATTGTCCCAACGGCTGTCTGAGATATCCACTGATCTTCTGGAGTGATGTTGTTCTCGGACCCCTCGGAGACGGTTAAACCCTGAGCAGACATCATTTCCTTCTGCCGAGCACTGGCTTTCTTAGCATACACATGCGCCTCATACATGCGCTTCTGGTTGTCAACCTGGAAGCAGAAGATCTTCTTGAGCTTGACCTCCATCCTTTTGGCCCAAGAGGGCTTAGCATTCTTGCGACGAGAGACAACATAATTAGTGTCATGACCATTGTCAGCATCCTCAGAGTCATCCTCATCCTCCTCACCCGCCGCAACGCGAGGTTTAGCATGTATCTTGATCTTGAGTGCCTTTGGCCTATGCACAATGAGAGAGCGAGTGGAGAGGGTCCTAGCAATGACGGGGCACTTTGACACAATGAGGGCCATAATATAAGGAGCAAATGGTGGAACCCTTCGAGAGTGTGCAGCAGCAACCATCTCATTCCATATGAAATCTGACACATCAAGAGGAGTGCCTGAGTCTCGGTTGAGGAAGGTGTTGAACAGCAAGTCAACAGAGAACCCATGTATCTCATCCTTGTTGCCCGCACGAGGAGCAACAGTCTCACGGAAAATGCGATGGAGAATGTCATATGTGGGGAGAAGTGAAGGGTTTCGCGGCATAGTAAATCAAAATTTTCTATGGATGAGAACAGAGGGAAGCCAAGATCTAATCTAGGAGATGCAAACAACGAGAGAGATTGGATTAGATCTTCATACCCTTGAAGATTCGCACAGCGGAACGTTCGTCGGAACGTGGGTGATGTAGTCGTACTCGCTTCTCCTCCTCGCGATCCGATCCGATCTAGCACCACAAGTGGCGGTGCCTCCGTGAGATGCACACGTGCAACACCTCGACGTCTCCTCCTTCCTTGGTCCAGCAAGTATGGTGGAGATATGGGTTGGATCTACAACGCGACGGCGCGGTGCAATTGGTGGAGAGTTTCTGCAGCAGGGCTTCGCCTACACGCAGTCGGGAGGGAGAGAGAGAGAGGAGGGCAGCAGGGCGACTGGCTTGGAGGGGAAGGTGTGTGGGGGTGGTGCGCCCCCAGCCCTCTTTATATAGATGGGTGGGAGGCAGCCCTAGCCCCTCCCCCAAGTCCAAAACCGGCGGCCAAGGAGGAAGAGTGGGGGGCAAGAAAACCCTCCCCCTTCTAGAAGGTCCAATTAGGGTTTTACCCTTGCTGGCCGGTTGGGCCCTATGGGGCCTTGTGCCCCTGGCCCAATGCGGCCAGGGCACTCCCTCATAGGCCCATGCCCCCTCCCGACAGGAGGGACCACGTTGGTCCCCTTCCGGAAGGTTCTAGAAGCTTCCGGTACAATACCGATTAACCCAGAACAATTCCGAACTCCAAAAACTGCACTGCCTTATATGAATCTTATTCTTCGGACCATTCCGGAACCTCTCGTGATGTCCCGGATCCCATCCGAGACTTCGAACAAAAACTCATAAACCAATTATCCAATCTATCCTAGCGTCGAGACACGTTAAGTGTGTGACCCTTCGGGTTCGAGAACATGCAGACATGATCTTCTATCAATAATCAACAGCGGGGTCTGGAAACCCATATTGACTCCCACACATTCATCGATGATCATATCGTATGAACCACGATGCCAGGATTCAATCAATCCCATATATATATTCCCTTCGTCTCGCGATATTTTACTTGCCCGAGATTTGATCGTCGGTACCGTCATACCTAGTTCAATCTCGTTCACAGCAAGTACTTTACTCGTTCCGTAATCCGATATCACTTTGTGATTAACTCCTTAACCACATGCTTGCAAGCGATGTTGATATCGATTACTGAGTGGGCCCGAAGTATATCTCTCCAACTTGGGAGGGACAAATCCCATCTCGATACATACAACCCAACAGATACTTTCCGATCACCTGAGAGACACCTTTATGATCACCCTCTCATAGGATGACGTTTGATGACCTCAAAGCTTTCTTCCGATACCAGGGAGTTGTATTATCTCATGGTCTAAGGAATACAATATTTGACATAAGAAAAGCTTCGCAAATATGAACACGATGACATGATCTAATTGCTTCGCTTAGTTTGGGTCTGTCCCATCATATCATTCTCCCAATGATATGATCTCATTATTAATCGACAACTCATGTCCATGGTTAGGAAACCTTAACCATCATTAATCAATGAGCTAGTTCATAGAGGCGTACTAGGGACACGGTGTTGTTCACAAACCACACAAGTATTAAAGTTTCCGCTTAATACAATTCTAGCATGGAATATAAACATTATCATGAACAAGAATTATAATAATAACATCTTTATTATTGCCTCTAGGGCATAATTCCAACAGTCCCCCACTTGCACTAGAGTCAATAATCTAGTTTACATTTGGCAACAATCTCACACCCATGGCACTGAGGTGCTGATCATGTTTTACACGTGGAAGAGGTTTAGTCAATGGATCTGCGACATTCAGATCTATATGTACTTTGCTAATCTTCAGATCTCCATCTGCTATATAATCTCGGATTATATGAAACTTGCGGTTGATATGCTTGGTCTTTGGATGATATCTTGGTTCCTTAGCGAGTTCTATGGCGCCAGTGTTGTCACACAATATCTCCAGTGGGTCCAATGCACTTGGAACCACGCCAAGCTCAGTGATGAAGTTCCTGATCCAAACTCCTTCACTTGACGCTTCTGCAGCAGCCATGTATTCCGCTTCTACTGTAGATCCCGCGATCACGCTTTGCTTGCAGCTTCTCCAGCTCACAGCTCCTCCATTCAAAATATACACGTATCCTGTTTGAGATTTAGAATCATCCTTGTCGGTGTCAAAACTAGCATCGACGTAACCTTTTACGACAAGCTGTTCATCACCGCCATAGACTAAGAACATTTCTTTAGTCCTATTTAGGTACTTTAGGATGTTCTTCACGGTTGTCCAGTGTTCCACTCCTGGATCACTTTGATATCTGCTCATCAAACTAAGAGCATTGGACACATCCGGTCTAGTACACAGCATGGCATACATGATAGAACCTATGGCCGAGGCATAAGGCACTTTTCTCATAGCTTCCCTATCATTTACCGTAGCTGGACACTGAGCCTTGCTCAATATCTTACCTGACAACATAGGCACTGAACCTTTCTTTGCTTTATCCATTCTGAACCTTTTCAGAACTTTGTCTAGGTATGTACTCTGGCTTAAAGCTATCAGGCGTCTTTGTCTATCTCTATAGATTTTGATGCCCAATATATAAGCAGCTTCACCTAGGTCTTTCATTGAAAAACACTTGTTCAAATAACTCTTCACATCGTTAAGCATGTTAATGTCATTTCCAATAATCAATATGTCATCCACATATAGTACCAGAAATGTCACCGAGCTCCCACTCACTTTCTTGTAGATACAAGCTTCGTAGCAATTTGGAACAAATCCAAAGCTCTTGATCACTTGATCAAAACGAAGGTTCCAACTCCGAGATGCTTACTTCAGTCCATAAATGGAACGCTGAAGTTTGCATACTTTATCAGCATCCTTAGGATCGACAAAACCTTCGGGTTGCATCATATACAACTCTTCACCAATGTTGTCATTGAGGAACGCAGTCTTGACATCCATCTGCCATATTTCATAATCATGAAACGCAGCAATTGCTAATAAAATCCGAATGGACTTAAACATCGCTACGTGAGAGAAAGTCTCATCGTAGTCAACACCTTGAACTTGCCGAAAACCTTTCGCGACAAGCCATGCTTTATAGACGGTCACATTACCATCCGTGTCCGTTTTCTTCTCGAAGATCCATTTGCACTCAACGACCTTTCGGTCGCTAGGAGGGTCCACCAAAGTCCATACTTGGTTTTCGCTCATGGATCCCAATTCGGATTTCATGGCTTCTACCCATTTCTCAGAGTCTGGGCTCATAATCGCTTCCTCATAGTTCGTAGGTTCACTGTCTTCCACTAACAAGACAGTCAAGAAAGGGTTGCCGTACCACTCAGGAGGGGCACGCGACCTTGTCGACCTGCGACGTTCAGTAGCAGCATCGTCCGAAGCTTCATGATCCTTGTCACTAGCTTCCTCTATTGTTGGTGCAGGCGGCACTGGAACAATTTCAGGTGCTGCGCTACTCTCCAACTCAAGAGAAGGTTTAATAACATCGTCTAGCTCTACTTTCCTCCCACTCACTTCTTTCGAGAGAAACTCCTTCTCAAGAAAGGAACCGTTCTTTGCGACAAACACTTTGCCTTCGGTTCTGTGATAGAAGGTATACCCAATAGTTTCCTTAGGGTATCCTATGAAGACGCATTTCTCCGCTTTGGGTTCAAGCTTGTCCGGCATCAACTTCTTGACGTAAGCTTCGCATCCCCAAACTTTAAGAAACGACAACTTAGGTTTAGCACCAAACCACAGTTCATACGGTGTCGTTTCAACGGATTTAGATGGTGCCCTATTTAAAGTGAATGCAGCGGTTTCTAATGCATAACCCCAAAATGATAACGGCAAATCAGTAAGAGACATCATCGATCGGACCATATCTAATAGGGTTCGATTCCGGCGTTCAGACACACCATTGCGCTGTGGTGTTCCGGGTGCCGTGAGTTGCGAAACGATTCCGCTTGCTTTAAGATGCGTGAGAAAATCATAACTCAAATATTCATCTCCACTATCGGATCGTACAAACTTAATCTTCTTGTTACGATGGTTCTCCACTTCATTCTGAAATTCCTTGAACTTTTCAAATGTTTCAGATTTATGTTTCATTAAATAGATATACCCATATCTACTTAAGTCATCGGTAAAAGTGAGAAAATAGCGATATCCACCGCGCGTCGAAACACTCATCGGTCTGCATACATCGGTATGTATGATTTCCAACAAGTCTGTTGCTCGCTCCATCATACCGGAGAACGGGGTTTTGATCATCTTGCCCATGAGGCATGGTTCGCATGTGTCAAATGATTCAAAATCAAGAGACTCCAAGAGTCCATCAGAATGGAGTTTCTTCATGCGCTTTACACCAATATGACCTAGACGACAATGCCACAAATAAGTAGTATTATCACTATCTACTTTGCATCTCTTAGCCTCAATGTTATGGATGTGTGTTTCATCCCTTTCGAGATTTAGAAGAAATAAACCATTCACAATAGGTGCATGACCATAAAAGATGTTACTCATATAAATAGAACAACCATTATTCTCCGATTTAAATGAATAACCGTCTTGCAATAAACAAGATCCAGAAATAATGTTCATGCTCAACGCAGGCACATAATAACATTTATTGAGGTTTAAAACTAATCCCGAAGGTAAAACTAAGGAGAGTGTGCCGACGGCCATCACATCAACTCTTGATCCATTGCAAACGCGCATCGTCACCTCATCCCTCGCAAGCCGCCGTCTATTCCGTAGCTCCTGTTTCGAGTTACAATTATTAGCAACTGAACCAGTATCAAATACCCAGGCACTACAACGAGGACTAGTAAGGAAAACATCAATAACATGTATATCAAATATACCTTTGATGGTGCCAGCCTTCTTGTCCGCTAAGTACTTCGGACAGTTGTGCTTCCAGTGACCCTTGTCCTTGCAATAGAAGCAATAAGTGTCCGGCTTAGGACCAGACCTGAGCTTCTTCTCAGCAGGGGCAACGCGCTTGCCGCCGCCTTTCTTGAAGGGCTTCTTTGCACCCTTACCTTTCTTAAAGGTGGGGGGCTTGTTGACCATCAACACATGATTATTTTTCTTAGTATCCACCTCCGCAACTTTCAGCTTAGCGAAGAGCTCAGTGATCATATCAGTGGAACCAATCTGATTGTGAGCAACTACAAAACTTTTGTAGCTAGTAGGGAGTGATTGCATAACTCTGTCAATCTTGAGCTCTTCTAGAATCTTGCAATCCAGTTGCTCAAGGCGTTGAGTGTAGCCCGACATCTTAATGGCGTGCTCACTAACGGAACTCCCTTCCTCCATCTTGCAGTTAAAGAATTTCTTAGGGATCTCATATCTCTCAGAACGGGCCCAAGTCTGAAACATAGTTTTCAGCTCCTCAAGAATCTCAAAGGGCCCGGCGAACTCCTCAAAACGATTTTGAAGATCCGATTCCATAGAAAACAACATGGCGATCTTAATCAAATCATAATCATCCTTGCGCGACTTATAAACATCTTTCTCATCAGCCGGCGCATCTATAGCAGGGGCGTCACCTAGCGCTTTCTCAAGGACATAGTCCTTTTGTCCGCCAGCGAGAATGATTCTCAGAATGCGGAACCATTTGGTGAAGTTAGACCCATTGTTTCTAAGCTTTTCCATCTCAGCAAAAACGTTAAAGTTGAAGTTGGACTTAGCCATTTGATCTACAGTATTTGCAAGTACAATTTAGACTATGTTCATGACAAATAGTTCAACTTAATCAAATTACTAGATGAACTCCCACTAAATTCAACATCCCTTAAGTTGTTTAGTGAACATGATCCAAATTCACCACACCTAATCTGATCATCACAAGAAGAGATGTGCCTTCAATGGTGGACAACGAAGTGTCGATCATATCATTCATATGACTCATGCTTAACCTTTCGGTTCATGTGTTCTGAGGCCATGTCTGTACATGCTAGGCTCGTCAAGTCAAACCCAAGTATTTCCGCGTGTGCAAAAACTGGCTTGCACTCGTTGTATGTGAACGTAGAGTCTATAGCACCCGATCATCACGTGATGCTTGGACACGACGAACTTTCGCAACGGTGCATACTTGGGGAGAACACAGTTTTATCTTGATAATTAAGTGAGGAATCATCTTATAATGCTACCGTCGCGATCTAAGCATAATAAGATACATAAAAGGATAAACATCACATGCATATAACTTTATGTGACATGGTATAGCCAATCTTCGCGCAATGATCTCCATCTTGTGCGTGCCGGCATGATCTCCATCACTCCACCATGATTGCCTCCACCACGAATAGCAACTACAACTATTGCTAACTACTTAGCGATAAAGTGAAACTATTACATGGCGTATAAGAAGTTGACACACAGGTCATACACAATTATAAAGACAACCATATGGCTCCTGCCGGTTGTGTACTCATCGACATGCAAGTCGTGAAACATTACGAAACATGATCATCGCATACATTATACACATCACATCTTGGGCCATACCATATCACAGAAAACAATCCCTGCAAAAACAAGTTAGACGCCTCTACTTTGTTGTTGCATGTTTTACGTGGCTTATGGGAGTAGATGCTAAGAACGATTCTTACCTACGGAAAGCCACAACGGTGATATTATGGTTGCCAAACTCCGGTGTTAATCCCATGACAACTATAGTGAGAGAAACTGGCATCCACCAGCCGCATGTGTGGAACAAGCCACACGTCAAGTGCGGAGCCGGTTTCGCGAACGACGTCGCGTAAGGTTGGCCTGGACCGCTTCAATCTCACTATCCCGCGTCATAAGAAGAACACAAACAAGAGGATTGCAACAGAAAACATCAACGCCCGCAACAACCATGTTGCGTTCTACTCGTGAAACACATCTACGCATAGATCTAGCTCTGATACCACTGAAGGGTTTCGCGGCATAGTAAATCAGAATTTTCTATGGATGCGAACAGAGGGAAGCCAAGATCTAATCTAGGAGATGCAAACAACGAGAGAGATTGGATTAGATCTTCATACCCTTGAAGATTCGCACAGCGGAACGTTCGTTGGAACGTGGGTGATGTAGTCGTACTCGCTTCTCCTCCTCGCGATCTGATCCGATCTAGCACCACAAGTGGCGGTGCCTCCGTGAGATGCACACGTGCAGCACCTCGACGTCTCCTCCTTCCTTGGTCCAGCAAGTATGGTGGAGAGATGGGTTGGATCTACAACGCGACGGCGCGATGCAATTGGTGGAGAGTTTCTGCAGCAGGGCTTCGCCTACACGCAGTCGGGAGGGAGAGAGAGAGGAGGGCAGCAGGGCGACTGGCTTGGAGGGGAAGGTGTGTGGGGGTGGTGCGCCCCTAGCCCTCTTTATATAGAGGGGTGGGCGGCAGTCCTAGCCCCTCCCCCAAGTCCAAAACCGGCGGCCAAGGAGGAAGAGTGGGGGGCAAGGAACCCCCCCCTTCTAGAAGGTCCAATTAGGGTTTTACCCTTGCTGGCTGGTTGGGCCCTATGGGGCCTTGTGCCCCTGGCCCAATGCGTCCAGGGCACTCCCTCATAGGCCCATGCCCCCTCCCGACAGGTGGTACCATGTTGGTCCCCTTCCAGAAGGTTCTAGAAGCTTCCGGTACAATACCGATTAACCCGGAACAATTCCGAACTCCAAAAACTGCACTGCCTTATATGAATCTTATTCTCCGGACCATTCCGGAACCTCTCGTGATGTCCCGGATCCCATCCGAGACTCCGAACAAAAACTCATAAACCAATTATCCAATCTATCCTAGCGTCGAGACACGTTAAGTGTGTGACCCTTCGGGTTCGAGAACATGCAGACATGATCTTCTATCAATAATCAACAGCGGGGTCTGGAAACCCATATTGACTCCCACACATTCATCGATGATCATATCGGATGAACCACGATGCCAGGATTCAATCAATCCCATATATATATTCCCTTCGTCTCGCGATATTTTACTTGCCCGAGATTTGATCGTCGGTACCGTCATACCTAGTTCAATCTCGTTCACAGCAAGTACTTTACTCGTTCCGTAATCCGATATCACTTTGTGATTAACTCCTTAACCACATGCTTGCAAGCGGTGTTGATATCGATTACCGAGTGGTCCCGAAGTATATCTCTCCAACTTGGGAGGGACAAATCCCATCTCGATACATACAACCCAACAGATACTTTCCGATCACCTGAGAGACACCTTTATGATCACCCTCTCATAGGATGACGTTTGATGACCTCAAAGCTTTCTTCCGATACCAGGGAGTTGTATTATCTCATGGTCTAAGGAATACAATATTTTACATAAGAAAAGCTTCGCAAAGATGAACACGATGACACTATCTAATTGCTTCGCTTAGTTTGGGTCTATCCATCATATCATTCTCCCAATGATATGATCTCATTATTAATCGACAACTCATGTCTATGGTTAGGAAACCTTAACCATCATTAATCAATGAGCTAGTCCATAGAGGCGTACTAGGGACACGGTGTTGTTCACAAACCACACAAGTATTAAAGTTTCCGCTTAATACAATTCTAGCATGGAATATAAACATTACCATGAACAAGAATTATAATAATAACATATTTATTATTGCCTCTAGGGCATAATTCCAACAAGAAGATCCTTGATCTTGCCAGCGACCCCACGGCCCCGGATATACAAAGGTGTAAGAACATCATTTTTGGAGGGATGATCCCGCATGTGACAGCGAAAACCACAAGGAACGTCCCGGCCGCGATCTTCATACCCAATATTGCAGCAAACTCCGCTAGTGTAGCTTCCTTGACAGCAGCTTGAGTCATCCAGGTAATCTTCCGAGTGCGGCCAGTGTGGAAATGTGCAGTGGCATAAAAATGGCAAATAAGGAGGGGATCATAGTCATACTGAAACTCCATAATGGGGAACAAGCCAAGGTGAGAGCAGATTTCCTTAGCTTCAGCAAAGTAGTCAAGATTCTTGTCAATGTGCCCCATGTCAATCCACTGCTGAGGCACCACCATCTGGATATTGGTCAAAAGAACCTCATGATAAACACGCTCTTGGAAATCATCATAGAAGAGATTGTCTTCTCTTGCCTCGCTCCGGTTGCGGGAGTATGCATTTTCAATCCGGAGAGCCCTAAACTCTGACTCAGAGATGTCTGACAGTTTCCTTGGCCCAGATGGCCCAAAGCTGAGACTTTTGGTACGCCCAGTGGAAGGGGGTGAGAGGGAGGGGCGCTGCCACGCCCAGCAGAGCGCTTGGTAACCCCTTCACGGCCCCCACGACCACCTCGAGCGGCAGGCAACTTGGAACGGTGTCTTGGTTGTGGCATAACCTCTTCCTCAGACTCCGTCTCTTCCTCAACAATCTCACGGCTAGTCTTGGAGCGCTTGCGTGCACCCCGAGAACCACCTGCATCTGTGAAAGCACGAGCGAGGATAGCAAGGGGGTAAGGGCATAAGAATCAAAAGGAGCAAACGAGAGAATCTATTATTTAAGCAGAAAAATGTGGTCAGTTTGGGCCGGTACTATCGGACCTGACAACCGGTAGTACCGCTTGCAAGCGGTAGTACCAGAAAAAGTTCCGGTACTACCGGTTGAGCGGCACACGATCGTCAGATCTGATGGAAAACGGACCAAATTGACGGCACTGAACTGCAAATAGATGATTCTACTCAGTAACAAGGAAGCACATGGCAGTACAACCTTTCAAATAGTCAATTTCTCCACAAATCTAAGCCAAAACCTAGATCTAATGGGGAAATCAAACGGGGAGAGAAAAGGGTGGTTGTACCGGGATCCATGGCGGTGTAAAGAGGTGGGAGCCCGCCAAGAGGCCGAATCCAAGGGGAATCCGGGGAGAGGAGGGCGCGGCAGAGCTCCGACGGCTTCAAGGTCTCCTGCGTCGGCACGGGTATGAGTGGAGGGAGTGGGGATGAATGGGGCACTGAGGGGTGCCTCCCCACGCGCGTCCAATATATACCAGGAAAACGTCGACCGGTAGTACCGGTTGCGGAAGCGGTAGTACCGCTCGTAAGCGGTAGCACCGATTCCACAACCGGTAGTACCGGTGACCGGTAGTACCGGATATGTGGGCGGTAGTACCGTTCCTGGAGCAGCTCTTCCAGGAGACGACCTGGGAACTACCCAGGTACGGTAGTACCGCTCCCACATCCGGTAGTACCGGTCCCATCTGACTCCAAATGCCAGGAAACAAGGATGATTCTTGTGCAGATAGGGAGAGGGTTTTCGTGAGGGAGTAAGGAGGCTTGGGTTTAGACAAGTGAGCTGGGAGGCACATGCACTCTAAAAATCGAGAGAAAAGGAGTTCAAAACCAAACTAGAGTGCATGAGACTAAGAACGATGAAGGCAATTCACAAGATGACAATCATGAGTACAAATCAACTCAAAAATGACCAACACGAGTACACACATCAACCTCTCGATTGAGAGGGGCGGTGGCCTAGGCCACCATATTTGAGTATACTCGGCTTGGCGCCACAAAGATATATCTTGGGTCCATTACCGAAACTCATCATTGAGCTCACATATCACAAAATGATATTAAGAGGAATGATTTTGTTTACTTTGTGCATAATGGGGGGAGGGATAGTCCAATCAATTAGGACTGCACTACCCCTATGTCCATGCCTACACCTAAACCAAATATGGGTCGAGTATTAGGTGAGAGTGCAAGATAATCAAGTCAAGCTCCTTGAATCTACGATATTTAGTTCATTCCTCAAGTAGCAAAACCTTGCTTCATCAAGTGGCTTCGTGAAGATATCGGCAAGTTGATCTTTGGTTGAAACATAGGATAGATCAATATCACCTCGAGCAACATGATCTCTAATGAAGTGATGACGAATCTCAATATGCTTTGTCCTCGTGTGATCCACTGGGTTGTATGCAATTTTGATGGCACTTTCATTGTCACATAGAAGAGGCACTTTGTCACAATGGACACCGTATTCCTTTAAAGTTTGCCTCATCCATAGCAATTGAGTGCAAGCACTAGTGACAACAACATACTCGGCTTCGGCGGTGGAGAGAGATATACAATTTTGTTTCTTAGAAGACCAACATACCGAGGACCTACCAAGGAATTGGCACGCCCCGGATGTTGATTTTCTATCATACTTGTCCCCCACCCAATCCGAATCCGTGTACCCATAGAGAGCAAATGTTGAACCTCGAGGATACCAAAGACCATAAAATGGGGTATGAACTAAATATCGAAAGATTCTCTTGACCGCCATTAAATGGCTTTCCTTAGGAGCCGCTTGATATCTTGCACACACACCTACACTCAACACAATATCGGGTCTAGATGCACAAAGGTAAAGCAAAGAACCAATCATAGACCGGTATACCTTTTGATCCACATCTTTACCATTTGGATTTTGTTCTAGATGAGTCTTTATGGCCATGGGAGTAGGAGCTCCATTCAAATCTTGCATTTTGAATCTCTTGAGCATATCTTGAGTATACTTGGCTTGGTTGAAGAATGTTCCTCCTCTAACTTACTTGATCTCAAAGCCAAGAAATACTTTCAACTCCCCCATCAAAGACATCCGGAACCTACTAGTCATAAGCTTTGAGAATTCATCATTAAAAGCTTTGTTAGATGAGCCAAAGATAATATCATCAACATATATTTGGCATACAAAAAGCTCCCCATTGACCCTCTTAGTAAAAAGAGTGGGATCGATTTTCCCAACCTCAAAGCCACGGTCAAACAATAACTCTCTAAGGTGCTCATACCACGTGCGTGGGGCTTGCTTGAGCCCATAGAGCGCCTTATCAAGTTTGTAGACATGGTTTGGGAAGTTGGGGTCCTCAAATCTCGGGGGTTGCTTAACATATACCAATTCATTTAAAGGACCATAAAGGAATGCACTTTCTACATCCATTTGTTGCAACTTAAAGTTATGATGTGCCGCATAAGCAAGAAGGATACGGATGGACTCAAGGCGAGCCACGGGTGCATAAGTCTCTCCATAATCAATGCCTTCAATTTGAGAATACTCTTGTGCAACCAATCTAGCCTTGTTCCTTACTATAATTCCATGCTCATCTTGCGTGTTCTTGAATATCCAATTTGTTCCAATAACATTGCGGCAATCCTTTGGCTTCTCAACTAACTTCCACACTTTGTTTCTCTCAAAGTTGTTGAGCTCCTTGTGCATAGCTTCTAACCAATCCGAATCTTCAAGAGCTTCCCACACTTTCTTTGGTTCAATCATGGAGATGTGTGCTTGGTGTTCACTGAACCTCTTCAATTGTGCTCTTGTGGAAATTCCTTTCCTTAGATCTCCAACAACATTTTGGAGGGTGTGGTCTCTTATTTCCAACATTTTGGAGGACCCTCTTCATCATTTTGATCCTCGTCTTGACCATCAACTTGACCTTGATCATCATTGGAGTCATCCTCTACATTGGGAGGCAAGGATTGACCTTGGTCTTGATCAAGTGCTCTTTTAGCATCAATTTGAGCTTGTCTCAAAACAGTTTGGATGGATCTTCCTTGACAAATTGACTTGGCACCACTTGACAACCCATCGAATGGACCAAGCTCCCTTTGACTAGAGTTCACACATTGATCACTATGTTGAGGGTCCACATCTTGTCTTTGGCTTGAGTCAATGTCCTCTTCGGTAGATGGAGCATGTTGAGGTTGTGAAGATGAGGGCTCCACTCGAGTGGAACATAGTTCTTCTTGATCCTCCATAAGGGGTTCCTCAACGGGGCGGATATAACCCACACCCATTCTTCCTATGGCATCCTGAGGCATTTCATCATCTGCATCACAAGCATCAACACGCCCCCTTGGGGACCATCATATTCTTCAAAGGTCACACTAAAAGATTCTATGACGGCTCCGGAGAGCTTGTCATAGATTCTATAAGTGTGAGATTCGAGACCATAGCCAACAAAAATACCCTCTAATGCTTTAGACTCGAATTTAGACAAACGAATACCTTTGATGAGATAGAAACACTTACAACCGAACACCCGAAAATAAGATATGTTGGGCTTGTTACCGGTAAGTATCTCATATGGAGTCTTGTTGATTTTCTTGCGGAGGTAGAGTCGGTTTGAAGCATGGCAAGTGGTGGAGATGGCTTCGGCCCAGAAGTTGTATGGAGATTTAAACTCCGCCAACATGGTCCTAGCCATCTCAATAAGAGTCCGATTCTTCCTTTAGGCCACACCATTTTGTTGAGGGGTGTATGCAGCGGAATATTGATGTTTAATCCCCTCATCACTAAGGAAATCATTCAAGGTGTAGTTCTTGAACTCGGTGTCGTTGTCACTTCTTATAATCAACACGGGAACATTGTGTTGCCGTTGAACCAAGTTGATGGAGTTGATAAAAGTCCTTTGAGTTTCACTCTTCAACTTGAAGAAATAAACCCAAGAGTATCTTGAAAAGTCGTCAACAATCACCAAATAATATTTCTTCCCTCCAAGACTTGCATGAGATGGAGGACCAAATAGGTCCACATGGAGGAGTTCCAAGATCTTGTTAGACTTGATTTGGTTCGTGGGCTTGTGAGGAGCGTCATGCATCTTCCCTAGAACACATGCCCTGCAAACACGATCTTTGGCAAAGGAAACATTTTCTTTTAGTCCAACTATATGGCCCTCTTTATGGAGACTTTGCAAAATTCTCATATTGACATGGGATAGTCGGCGGTGCCATATCCAACCCACATCGGCCTTTCCGTATAAGCACATCGGACCTACAGTGGCTTGCCCCGAGAAGTCCACCACATACAAGTCATTTTCGACGTACCCAACAAAAGCGACCTTGAGAGACTTGCTCCACATGAGGACCACAATATCATCATCAACAAAGACGGCAAAGCCCATCTTTCCAAGAGCACGGACTAAAAGTAAATTGTATCCAAGGGTTTCAACAAGCATGACGTTCACGAGTGTAATGTCGTAAGCCACCACTACCTTGCCGAAACCCATTACCTTAGACTTTGACTTGTCGGCATATGTGACGGTGATTTGATCATCATTTGGCACCAAGTCCTTGACAATAGACGAGCTTCTGGTCATATGACTTGTGCAACCACTATCGATCACCCATTTTGACCCTCCGGAAGCATAAGTCTACAAAATATCAAGCTAGTTTTTAGGTACCCATTTTTCAATGGGTCCTCTTTTGTTAGCAACAAGGATCTTGGGAACCCAAATAGACCAAGCAATATAACCATCATAAGAACCAACATATTGTGCATACACATCACCATAGTAATCATGCATTAGAACATAGTGAGGGTTAGCACTTCCCGCAAAGTCATCATGTGACATAGTTTTACCATTTGTGGTCTTACTCTCCACAATGGTCTTGTTGGTCTCTTGTGCGGGCTTGTCCTTCTTCTTCTTATTGTTCTTCTTCTTGGTTTTGGAAACAAAACCAATGCCCCATTTATCACCACTACGCCTTTGCTTGCTCAAAAGATCATCAATGGACTTGTTGCCTTGTGGAAATGTGGCCTTAGCAAGCTCCCCCTTCAACCTAGCATTCTCTTCAAGAATAGTTGTGCTACTAGATGGAATGAAGTTACTAGGTGAAGGAATATTGGACAATTGAGTTTGAAGCGTTTCATGGGACTTTGTGAGTGACAAGAGTTCACTCTCCAAGGCCTTGTGGGCCTTGTTAAGCAAGCTAAACTCCTCGGCAAGTTTTTCATGAACCACACCAAACTCAACCTTGTACTTTTTAGCTCTTTTATATTTAGCAATAGCATGATCATGCTCTTTCATGAGTTTGTTAACAATAATGTCATTGGCCTCATCAAGCCATTCAAGTTTTAATTCAAGTGACAACCTAGTTTCTTGTTCTTCTTCTAGAGCATTGTTTAGGGCCTCTAGCTCAATCATATGTTCATGCCCAAGTTTACATCTTACATCTAGAAGCTCTTGAGTATGTGATAGTTGATCTAAGATGTTTCCAAAATGTAGCTTAGCATCACCTTCTAGGTTAGTCATAAACTCATCAAAGGCAATTAATTCCTTTTTAACATCAAGAGACATCTCATCATCAATTTCATCATTATCTAAGTGAGTAGAGCGGGATGATGAAGATACCTCTGTTCCTCTTGCCATAAGGCAAGTGGCGTTCTTGGTGGAAGAGTTCTCATTTGGAGAATCGAAGAGTGAGAATGTCGGAGTAGAGGTGGTGGCAAGAGCAGCCACACCATGAGAAGTTTCCTCTTCGTCATCTTCATCATCTTCATTGTTGGAGGAGTACTCTTCATGAGTGATCAAGACAATTTCTCCCGGCTTCTTGTTGACGGGATTCTTTTTGATGAAAGGTTTCTTGTACGGTCCCTTGAGAGTCTTCTTCAACACAAGCTTTCCACCATGATCTTCTCTCTTCTCATAGGGGCAACTAGCCACAAAGTGGTAGCGGTCACCACAATTGAAGCAAGTTCTCAACCTTGTGGTATTCTCTCTTTTCCCATTTGGATTGCTTCTCCGTTCCATTTCCATCTTGGCCTTGGCGGGGTTCTTCCAAAAGTTCTTTGCATAGAAATCCATATATTGACCATGAGCAATCTTGACTTCATCGGGATGGTCCATGGAAAGCCCTTCATCACTATCATCTTCATCCCCATGGTCCATAACTTTGGCCTTCAAAGCAACATTTACAACATTGCTCATACCAAGGGCACGAACACGGGCATCTTTGGCATTCTTGGCGGCAACCTTGAAAGCAACCATCTCTTGCATAACTTCATTTGAGGTCATGAGATGGTAGTTGTGTCTTCCTTGTAGGCTCTTCAAGTCGGTGGGCTCAAAAGGCATGAGTGCACTCACATATTTCCTTTTTATCCATGCATCATCTACATGTGAAGCACCCACATTCCTAAAAGCAGTGGCAGTGGTCTTGAGCCTTCGGTACATGTCTTCGTGATCTTCACCTTCTTTCATGTAGAAGCCTTCGGCTTCATTGCTTAGAGCATCATATCGGTTCCTCCTCACACTCTCATTTCCAATAAACAACACAGTGAGAGCATCCCAAGCTTCCTTGGCAATGCTAAAGTGCTCAATGTGTGGATAATCCTTTGTCCCCAAACCTTGTTGAATCATATGCAAAGCAGTGCATTGAGTTGACTATTAAAAACCTCTCTTCTTGTCAAGTTGTTTGGATACCCAATAAAGAGTCCATGCTAGATGATGTTCCATAGTTCAATGCAAGAACTGCGCATATGAGTCCTCATTAGTGATTGCCATTGAGCAAAAGTAGCAGATTCTTCAAGCTTAGGTGGGTCACCTCTATTGTAAACATGAGGGTGAGGGATTGGAGGGTCGGGAGAGTACCATGATTCACGGTGCTCACCCTTCCCACCATTGTGTGTGGAGGAATTAACGCTGTCAAGTTTACCCCCCACCACCACCATACCCTCGGGGGATACCGGTGTATTCCCTTTAGGTAAAATGGATGGTTGATCCTCTTGAGGAGATGGAGGTCATGAGCTTTCTTTGTCTTTAAGAAGTTGCTCAAGCATCTTCTTGACTTCGTTGACCAAGGAAGAGCTCAATCTTGTTTCCAAGTTTTTGAGATCTTCCATGGTCACCGGTGTCGACTCACTACCACCATCCCCATCGTTGCTACCCACATTCTCTTAGGCTGTAAAGCCCGAATAAAGAGCCGAGGCTCTGATACCAATTGAAAGGATCGTATGGGCACCTACAGGGGGGGTGAATAGGTGCTACTTCAAATTTTCTTCTTTTTCAAATTAAGGTTTGACAAAAGGTAAATTCTCTAGATAATGCAACTACGGTGAATTTACCTATATGACAATTATGCAAGGACTAACACAACACAAAGTAGGAGCAAGTAAGTAAGGTGCGATAAAGGATAGAAGTAACCGAAAAGTGGACACGGAGACACAAGGATTTGTTTCCCGTAGTTCCTTCCTTTTGAGGGGAAGCACGTCTACGTTTGGAGAGGGGGTGGTTTCAAACCACCAACGCCATGAGAGGCCTCCCTTGTTCTCCGATGAATCTCACCCCAACGCGATCGATTCATCTTCCACTATATCGGCAACCTTCAAGGTGGAAGCCAACACCGTTACAAGTTTGGGGCACACATCCACAACTTAATCGGAGGCTCCCAAATACAAGCAAGCTGTCAAAGCAATCAAAGACAAGCTTGTAAGAATCAAAACAAGAACTAGGGTTTCCAAGAAAACACTAGAGCAAAGGGGCCCTCAATGAAATGGAGGGGAAATGAAGATCTCTTTTGGTGAAGTAGTAGATCGGGGCCTCCTCCTTCGATTCCCCAAAGATCAAGGACTTTGGGTGGTGGGATGAGGAGATCTTGAAGTTTTGGGTGGCTCCAATGGACTCCAATGGTGGTCTTTGAATTTAATGAGCTGAGCAATTTGTCCCAAGGTAGGTGGAGGGGTATTTATACCCCTCCACGAAATATGGCCGTTGGAGCCATTAATGCACCGGTAGTACCGGTACTCAAGCGGTAGTACCGCTTGCAAGCGGTACTACCGGTCAAGTACCAGACCAGGTACCGGAGGTGCTCCAGTTCAACAGCTTTCTTCAGTTTTGGGCGGTATCGCCCTTGCGGTACTACCCCCAAGCGGTAGTACCGGTCGTAGGACGCGGTACTACCGGTCGTAGGACGCGGTACTACCGGTCTGGGCGGTAGTACCGGTCCCAAGTACCGCTTGGTACTGACCAAAACGGAGAGGGGTGAGTGTTAGTCAGTATGCCCCGGTACTGCCGAGCAGTACGACCATGTCAAGCGATAGTACCGCTTGTATCAAGCGGTACTACCGGTTGGACCGGTAGTGCCGCTCCGTGGTACCGGGTGGTACTGACTAGCACACACCCTTATCAGTTTTGGACAGTGCCAACCGGTACTGGAACCGGTAGTACCAGTGTCAAGCGGTAGTACCGGTCGTAGTTCCGGTACTACCGGTTGGCACAGTGTTTTTCGCAAGGGGAATTGATATGCCAATATTTGTGCCACCTATTATCAAACCTGTGATACACTTAGCACACAGTTAAACCGATAAGTGTGTTGTTATCAAACATCAAAATCAGAGGGATAGGAAAATGCTCTTTCACCTGGGAAGCCAGCATTCTGAGCGAGCTACTTGTGAACCTCCTGCTTTTTTTGAGAGTTAGGGGCAAGCCCAGCCTAGCTCTTTAAAAAGGATCCAGGGTGACCAATTGAAGGAAAACGCCTGCTTGTGACTAATTAACTGCTCGACCTGGGGTGAGCCAACTAGTATCTTAGAAATAGCCCTTAGCTACAAGACACGCCTTGTACTTCTCAATAGTACCATCAGGCCTTAACTTCTTCTTGAACACCCACTTACATCCCACAGGTTTACAACCATAGGGTCGTTCTGATAATTCCCAAGTTCCATTAGAAAGAATCGAGTCCATCTCATTTTGGGCAGCTTCTTTCCAATCATCTGCATCAGGGGATGCATATGCCTCAGTAATGGATCTGGGAGTATCATCCACAAGGTACATGATGAAGTCATTACGAGAGGATTTTGCAAACCTCTGTCTCTTACTCCTAGTGAGAGGTTCATCGTCATCCTTCTCAAGGAATTCCTCATGTTGTTTCAAAATTCTCAATAGATGCACTAGATTTAGGAAGTATTTCAGAAGAAATCCTACTAATGTTATGCATATCTTTCATAGGAAACATATTCTCAAAGAATGTTGCATCACGAGATTCAATTATAGTATCAACATGAATATCAGGTACCTTAGATTTAACCACTATAAATCTATAGCCTATACTTCGTGGAGCATATCCTAAAAAGATACAATCCACTGTCTTGAGTCCGAGCTTGCGTTTCTTGGGGATCGGTATGTTGACCTTCGCCAAACACCCCCAAGTGCGCAGATACGAAAGTGATGGTTTTCTCCCAACCCACTCCTCATAAGGGGTCTTTTCTTTATTCTTGTTAGGAACTCTATTCAGGACATGACATGAAGTCAACAAAGCCTCCCCCACCATGCCTTTGATAAACCAGCAGTGGCTAACATGGAATTCACCAAGTCAATCAGCGTGCGGTTTTTCCTCTCGGCAACCCCATTTGATTGGGGCGAGTAGGAAGGCGTCCTCTCATGAATAATTCCGTGTTCCTCACGGAAATCATCAAATATTTTGGGAAAATACTCACCACCATGATATGACCTAAGACACTTGATCTTTATCTCTAGTTGACTTTCAACTTTGGCCTTATAAATTTTAAAGTAGTCTAAAGCCTCATATTTAGTTTGCAACAAGTAAACATAGCAGAATTTAGTAGCATCATCTATCAATATCATAAAATATATCTTTTCACCTTTTGTCAACACACCATTCATCTCGTATAAATTAGAATGCATGAGTTCTAGAGGTGCCAAGTTTCTCTCCTCGATAGTCTTGTGAGACTTTCGAGGTTGCTTTGATTGCACACAACTATGGCACTTAGAACCGTTGGCAATAGTGAAATTTGGAATTAAACTCATACTGGACATCCAAGACATCAAACAAAAATTAATGTGACATAAAAGAGAATGTCAAACACTGGTATCATCATTAACACCACCACAAATATGATTCACGGATTTATTACAAAACTCTGAAAGTGAAAACCGGAACAAACCTCTGAACTCATAACCTTTACCAATAAATGGTTCATGTTTCGAAACAACGACTTTATTAGACTCTAAAACAACATTAAACCCATCTCTGTATAGAAGGGATCCACTAACGAGATTCTTGTTCATACTAGGGACATGTTGCACGTTCCTCAGCTGTACGATCTTTCTGGAAGTAAACTTCAGATTCACCGTGCCAACACCACGAACAGAAGCATGTGATCCGTTTCCCATTAGGATGGATGAATCCCGAGCGACCTGATAAGAAGTGAACATAGAGATGTCAGCAAACACATGAATATTAGCACCCGTATCAAGCCACTAACACGGTGATTGAAATACTGAAAGAACAGTAAATAAATTATCATACCCATCAGTATTGCTAGCGGTCACGATGTTGACAGTCTTGGCCTTTTTCCCTCTGTGGTCTGCGTGTTCTGGACAGTCCTTGGAAAGTGGTCGGGCTCTCCACAAGTGTAACAAGACATATCACTCTTGTCCCTGTTCGGTTTCTTCTTCTTGAAGGTTGTAGTCTTTACAGGCTTGTTAAAGGAGGACTTGAAGTTCCCTTTGTTCTTGCCTACAGATTTGCCTTTGTGCACAAAGTTAGCAGTAGCATGGCCCTCTCCTTTCTCAGTAGTGTCCTTAGCCCGAGCCTTCTCCTCAACATCAAGGGACGCTATCTGATTTTCAACTGATATCTCATGTCTCTTGTGTTTGAGAGCTGTGGTAAAGTTTCTCCATGAAAGGGATAACTTAGCAATAATGCAACTCGCCACAAACTTGTCGTGTAAGTCACATTTAAGGAGTTCGAGCTCTTTGGCAATGCACTGTATCTCATGAGCTTGTTGAACCACAGAAGGTACTTTATCATCTTAAAATCATGAAAACTCTCCATGATGTACAGTTCACTGCCGGCATTTGCAGCACCAAACTTTGCATCCAGTGCGTCCCAGAGCTCCTTCCCGTCTTTTATGTGCATAAACACATCACACATATGGTCAGCAAGAATGCTTAGAATACATCCCACAAAGACAGTATTGGCACCCTCGAACTTCCTCTGATCCTCGTCAGACATAGTTCGTTCAGGTTTTCTTTTACTAATCTAGAACACTTTTATCGTGGTCAGCCAAAGCTCAACCTTGTACTGCCACCTCTTAAAGTACATACTGGTAAACTTATCTGGCCTTAGTGCATCGGTAAAACAAACCATTGTTAATTCAGAAAATTGCCTACAATAAGATTTTTGGATTGTTGGATTATTAGACATAATTTCCATGATTAATTGCAGAATATAAATCATGACAACAACTATAATCACGTGAACCTCTAACATACTAGATGTATTTATCAACATGAACAGTAGCAGAGTATACGCACTAACAGCCATAGAAAAGCAACAGATCTGATGACGATATACGTACTGATCGGTTACCGATGAAGTCGCTGTTGGTGCAGCGTTTGCAGTAGTCTGTCAAAGAAGTCGGCGTTGAAGACGACGTGCACGAGGTCCAGCTTGACGACCGGGAAGACGCACCATGATTACGAACTTGAGTAGTCGTGCGGAGCGCTTCCCAAAAACCTTATTCGTCCTCTCCCTTACAGGATCACAAAGACGAGTGATTTCGGAGACCTGCTCTCCCGACCGCCGGTGCACGCCAGCAAGAGGAATGGAGTAGACTACGGTGGCAGCGCAAGAAGAGAGGATGGAAAAAACCCTAGATTGGTTTTTGGTGTATTGCGGCGTTAGCTGCGTAGGACTTTATATAGAGCGGCTCAGGAAATCCTAACGGAGGCGAACGTGGGCCGAGTCCACGTTGCACACGTTTGGGTCGGTTACAGTAGCCCACGATCCGGGAACGACCCGAATAACTCACAATTTTTCTGACCAGCAAAATAAAGCTTGGCTCGGCGAGATTTACGCAACCCGCGACACACACGCATCGTGACGAGACGAGACGAGGGGGCGGGCGGGCGTACGAGCAGCGGAGGAGCGCGTGCGTGTATCTCTCTTATTTTCACTCACTTACAAAGTGGTACAACACTTCACCTTATAAGGTGGTGCAACTCTCCTTCAACTTCTCACGTGGGACTAAACTTTAGCTCCCACTCCACTCCCATGTGAGCTGCCACAAACAATAGCACAAACACATATGGGCTGCCACAAATCTGGACTTTGAGATTAGGGAAAATCTAAAATACACATGGGCCTAAATGGACAAGCCCATTATTTCTAACACACGCCATCCAAAAAAAGTGAACCAACCCGGCGATTACATGTCAGCACGTAACTTTCCTCCGCAACAAAAGTGCCAGTAGGTCTAGCATTATCCCTTTGAATGCATGGTTGCAAAGCTTGCATGTGTCTCTCTCGACACATTGTAATGGCTTCAGTGGTCGCCAGTGTTGCCTCCAGCACCACCACGCGATTCCCCACCTCCTCCATGGACTTTTGGAGGGACCCAATTACTCCATCCACCTACGGCAACGATGCGGTTAACCCTTGCAACGTCTCGGTTAAGGCATGCAATGGCTCCGCCACTTCCACTCCTTGCGACTTCAGCTCCCCGAGATCACCCTGAACCTTCTCCGTAGCCGCCTTCTCCACCATTGCTTCCGGTCACACAGATGCTTAAAGGATCTGCATAGAACCGTTCCCCGCCACTTGATTTGTGTCAGAATAGTCTACGGCCGCTATTTTATCCTCACATTGGTGTTGCTAAGGTGCACGCAACTCACCACCTCTATGGAATCCGAAGCAGTAGACGAGAGATCCCAACCACTACCCGTTCGATCTCATATCTCCTTCATTGAATTTGGAACTTGGATGAAGAAATTTCTTATGGCTAAACCTAAATTTGTTAGAGAGTTGCAGCCAGATGGCTCTGATACCAGATGCGACACCCCTCGACCTTGATCACTCAATCACAGATACATATTCGATACAATCAGCGTTAGGTTGAGGAATTCGGTCACAAACTCAGTTCACAATTTGAAGAAGACGGGAGGAGGAACACATCCCGAAGGATTTCAGTTACAATTTCAATGATGCCCTTTAATACACGACATCTCCTTCTTAAATGGCGAGCATGGACCCGGTCGTTGCGGAACCTGTTCCAAGCTTAGCGGTGTTGGGCTGGGTCTCTAGGTGGGCTTCCTTTCTCCTCTGCCTCTCGTCGGCTCTTCTCTTTGCCTTCATAGCTCGGCCCATGTACACTTTCGTGACACAATGATACCTATCGACCATGGTAGTCTACCCATTCTCCTTCCACCTAGCTTCCATTGTGGCCGGCCATCTCGCTAAGACATATTGGGGAAGATTCCAGATAATCCCCACCAAGCCTCGAATAGCTCATTTGGCTTCCATCATTTCATTTCATTTCTACTCATTTGGTAGAAATTAAATGACATTGATGATATCATTTCATTTGGCAATTTCATAGAAATGATAGGATACCAAAAAAGCATTAAGATTAGGCATAAAATAAAAACCATGGATTCTTGAAATCACAATTGAATTCCTTGATTCCATTCCCAAATGATGGGAGCCAAACGAGCTATTCAAAGGAATTTCATGGAACATTTGGAGAGTTTGGATTCTTAGCATTTTTTTCCTACATAGGGAATAGGTCCTGTTATTGGCAGCACCGGAATCAATAGGGTTTTTCTCATAAAGAATCGCTTGCACTATATTTTAGGATATAATTTTAATCCAATTAAACATCTTGCTACAACTCTCTTGTTTTTCTTGTGTCACCATAGGAGTTTTAATCCAAATTCCTGTAGTTTTGAATTCGTACAGTATTTAAGATAACATACTAGTCAAACTCTACGTTTTTGCTGCTCTAAGATTTGATAATCAAGCTAACCAGAGCAGTTATATCTCCCTCCGATCTATTTTACTTGACTTAGATTTTTCAAAATTTAAACGAACCTATATACTAAATAGTATTTAAATTTATCTAAATCTAGACAAATTTAAATCAATTAATATGGGTCAGAGGAAGTAGGAAGTATGACTAAGCTGAATTAAGAGTCCCCATCGCCATCAAGTGCAAGACACCTCTTTTCCCTTCGTGTCGCCATGCATGCATTTTCCAGCATGATTGCTATTGTAAACTCTATCAGGTATGGGGTCGCTCTCATGCGTAAGCCGAGAATGTCGTGTTCTTGAGTCTGGCCCGCCCCGATGATATTTTAGGTGTTCCTCCTACTCACGAAAGAGCACTGACGTTGAGTTTCACTTATAGAATAATGGCAACGATGAATGGTGACGCCTCCACGATGGCAACACTTGCCGTGGAAGCCTCGCCGTCTGTCCGCCCTCCGCTAGCTATTGCAGCCGCCGTCGATCACAGAGTATATTCTTGTGTCGACCTGCGGCGGGTGTATCTCGCCGGCGGCGCGCGGCCACGTGTACCTTGTGGTCGCCGTTCGCGAACGCACGGTCCATATATAATTTCTTTCCACGTTTTCACAGGAAGAAATGTTACTAGGAGATTTATTTTCCCGGTGAATATTCAAGGAAAGAATCTGTCAAAAATATCATAGACATAGACACAAGGCACGCCTCCCCATCAAAATATCAAAGAACAAGGGACTCGCCTGAGCATTTCTGCTCAGAGTGATCTGAGCGAATTATACAGGAACATCTCCTGGTAAATAATCGAGATATCGCCATTGTACGCAGCCGTGACTTTGTGTGCAACAGATAATCTAATTTGGTGCTGCGCAAGCAATAGATAATGAATCCTTTTGCGCCTCTGCCTATGTACGTGTCGTTGATGAATCTTCTGAGCTCCGATGGTCTGACTTCAGTTTGGATGACGTGCTGGAGTATCTAGATACCACAGCCCCTATAGGAGTGTGACGCTTGCGGACCGTAGTAGTGCCTGAGACGGAGCTCTTTCCTCAAGACGCTGCTGCTCCCGCCGTCTGTTTTAACGGCATCTCCGTCGGGCCGATCCATCCGGTCGTTTTAAACGGTCCGTTTCTGTTTTTTTGGGTCGGACCATGGTTGATTTGGGGTCGTGGTCCGGCCTGTCCGGCCGACCGTATCCAGCGGCTGACCCATCTATCTGTCTCCCTCAGTGGCGGAGCCAGCTGAGATAGAGAGCCCGGGCAAAGCACTAAGCTCTCCGGCCGGCGGCGATTTTCTAAAAGAAATCTTGATTAATTCATCACTAATTTCAATGGAAAATCGTGGAGGGAGCCTGGGCAGCTGCCCGGGCATGCCGGGCCCTAGCTCCGCCACTGGTCTCCCTCCCGCTGTCACTGGTTGACATCCTTGCGATGGAACGTTAATGGCAACGCGACATCGGCTATCAGCGTCGGTGGCTTCCCTCGTGGCCGGCGTTTTCCGCCATCGTTTTCCGCGCGCCTCGCTTCCCACAACGAGAAAAAACCTCCCGCACATCTCAGGCCATTTCCCACCTATGACGCGGTCTATAAAAGACGGCTGCCAGCGCGGCGGAGAAAAAGCGCCAGCCACCAACAGCCATGCCTCGCCGGAAGATCGCCAACTGGACGAAGATCCAGGAGATGTGCCGCACCCGCTACCCGGACATGGAGGCCGACGAGGTCCACCTCGAGGCCACTTCGCTGGACCGGCGCATGAGCGATGCGCAGGTGCTGGCCTTCGAGAAGGAAGGCCATGTCGTCGAGTTGGCGTTGCAGCGGGTGGTGGAGGCGGCGGCCACGGTGGCCACTCAATAGGTGGTGAGCGGCATACACCACGTCGTCACCAAGGAGGTGGTGGCCTTGGAGGCCACATCAGCGGCTCTGCGCGAGATCCGCCACGAGGCGGCCATGACCACGGTGTAGGAGGTGGCCGCCAAGGTCGCCATCCGCGAACTTCGCCACGCCGCCAAAGCGTGCACCGACGCGAAAGAGGGGGGCGTGACACGAGCACGTCGCCGACTCGGCGGTGGAGGAGCAGCGCGTGGCTCTGGCCGCTGAGGCAGCGGTCGCGTGGGGTCTCGTCGACAGCGACAGGACGGAGGTGGTGGAGGACGATGACGAGGAGGGGGAGGAGGTGGACCAGCTGGAGGCGCCGATCGCCATCCCCGTGTAGATAGCACAGGCGCTGGGCTTCGTCCCCAATGGTGCTACGGCTCTGACTCCTTCTCCGGCAGAGTTGCTCGCGGCTAAGGCGAAGGAGCTCGCCGAACAGGTGGCGAGGGACCGCTGGGCCACCTAGATGGACAAGACACTGGCGAACCAGGCGACGGAGGACCGCGGGAAGGCGGTGGCTCGCGACCATACGCGCGATCACGACCGTCACCGCGAACTCATCCAGCAACGGGCCATCTGGTCCGCTAGGACGGCGGTAGCGGCAACGGTGCCGCGACAACAGTGGCGAGTAGCCGCCGCGACGTCCTCCTCCAGCCGTAGTAGTAGCCGTATCATCAGCAGCAGTAGCACCCCCTATTTTGTTCAAATGATTTTTTCGTAATTGCCAGGGCTTAATCTAATGAATAACTATCTTAAACACTAATGTCTCACTTACATATGGGTCCCGAATTGCCAACGCACAAGACACCCGCGTTGTCTATACATGTTCGGACTGACACAACCATTGCCCAGATTAGATGCACAGATACCGCTGCTAAATAACCAGAGATATCACCATCGTACGCAGCCGTGACTTTGTGTGCAACAGATAGTTTAATTTGGTGCTGCGCAAGCAATAGATAACGAACTCTTTTGCGCCTCTGCCTAGTACGTGTCGTTGATGAATCTTCTCAGCTCCGATGTTCTGACTTCAGTCTGGATGACGTGCTGTACTATTTTCTAGATAGCAGAGCCCCAAATAGGAGTGTGACGCTTGTGGACCGACCGTAGTAGTGCCCGAGACGGAGCTCTTTCCGCTCCTCCAGACGCTGCCGCTGCCGTCGTCCGTTCTAACGGCATCGCCCCAACCAATCACACGCTCCCAGCGAGAAAAATATCCTCTCCCTCCCCGCCGTTTCCTGGCGGAGAGAGTAGTACTACTGCTGTACTGCCGCGCCGTTTTTGTCTGAGCTTGCCTCCACTGTCCGATCACCTCGGCTCCCGATCCCGCCGTCGTCGTCACCCGTGGCGTCATGGCGTGGAAAAGAACCTCCATTGCTCGGATGATGAGTCAGCGATACCACTGCTACATCACCGGACCGACGAACTATTACCAGTAGTACTACTCCAAGGCGGTACGTACGATGCTTTGGGTCTGTACTAGCTTAATTTTTTGTTGCATTTTCAACGTTTATTTTGTTGCGTGAGATCCCCAATCATGTGTTCCCCGCCTGATATTTTACCACCGAAGATCGAGACGGATAATAACCTCACCAAGAGCAAGTATAATAAGCTTATATAAGCAGGCTATAAGACTTTAAATAATATATTTGAGATGAGGTGGAGGAGAGAGAAGAGGAGAGAGAATACTAGTGGGCTCTCATGCAAGAGCCAGAGGCACTTTGTGTGGATGTAATGTAAGGTGGGCCTTAACTAAATAAAATAGCAGTTATTTATAACTAACTATTGTATGTGTTGGCTATTTGGCTGACTATAGATGACGTGGTGGTGGCTTATAGCCAGCAGCGAGCTTTACTATTGAACTTGCTCTAATTAGTTAGTACAGCCAGATTCTGTACTACTGCGCCTCGCAAATATCTTCTGCGCACTATAGCTCAAGGCTAGACTGCAGACTTTCGATCAAACCAGTGGTGGACCGTGGCCCGACGGTCCATATAAAACCAAGGGCGCCGGGACGCGAGCTCGTGCCCACCATCTCGCCTCGCTCCCCTGCCGGAACCGGACCCAGTAAAACGCTCTTCGCCCAATCGCCGGCGAGATGGCCCACGGCCGCACCCTCCTCGTGGCGCTCGCCGTCCTCGCCACCGCAGCCGTGTCCGCCGCCTCCTTCGCCGACTCCAACCCGATCCGGCCCGTCACCGACCGCGCCGCCTCCTCGCTCGAGTCCACGGTCCTCGCCGCCCTCGGCCGCACCCGCCACGCCCTCCGCTTCGCGCGCTTCGCCGTCAGGTTGAGTCAGCCGTCAGCGCTTCCGTCCCCAAAAAAATCCCAACCCCATCGGCTCTGCGCCCCCCGCTCCTGACACCCCGGTTTGTTTGACTTCGATCCGCAGGTACGGCAAGAGCTACGAGAGCGCGGCGGAGGTGCGGCGGCGGTTCCGGATCTTCACAGAGAGCCTCCAGGAGGTCCGCTCCACCAACAGCCGGGGCCTCTCCTACAAGCTCGGCATCAACCGTACGATCCCGACCCACCGACCATCCTCTAATCCCCGCCGTCGGCTTCCCTCCTCAACCATTTCTCCCTTTGCTGATGTCCGTCTCTTGCAGGCTTCTCTGACATGAGCTGGGAGGAGTTCCAGGCCACAAAGCTCGGAGCCGCGCAGACCTGCTCGGCCACGCTCGCCGGCAACCACCTCATGCGGGACGCCAACGCGCTCCCGGAGACTGTAAGTGCCACGTTCACTTACTTACTCTCGTCACTGACTGAGGATCCCCCACCCAGGACAGGCACAGCATGAACTCTCTTCTGTTAGTAACGGTCGCTGAGGACGAGCAGGGTCCCAGGGTCTAGCAGACACTTTCTGACATCATCATACTACTCCGTTCGAAAAGCTGGAATTCTCACCTTAAATTTGGTTTCAAACCAGCTATTAGCTGTCGAGCTTTCCGCTCTCCCTGAGTTGCTGCAGGAATTGCTCGACCCTGTATATATGCTCAGCAGGGCCAACTTGTGCTAATTATGGCTTATGTCCCCCTCACAAGGAAGGCTTTAGTATTAGCTGTTCCTTTCCACGGTCCCGGCACATGATGTGCTGCTCCACTTCTAAGTTACATCAGCCACGGAATCTCTTTGCTTATCACCTAAGTTGTTATAAGTAATTGCGGCGGCGCAACGTTTCTGGCTATGTCGTTTGATCAAGCGAGTGAAGTTGTTGTACGTACCAATCAATCCCATTATTGTTCAGAGTAAGTGATGTTGTCGATTGCTGCAGAAAGACTGGAGGAAGGACGGGATCGTTAGCCCAGTAAAAGACCAGTCCCACTGCGGTTCCTGCTGGACCTTCAGGTAACTACTGAATCCTTGCAGCGGGTATTGTTTCTTCACGTGTACGCTGAATTACTAGTTCACCTTCTTATCAGTAATCGAAGTACAAATACTGTAACCTGCTCATGGTGAAGCATCCTAAAATCTTGTGTTTTCAAACTTAAGCATCCTAAAATCCCTGCTCATGGGAGCTAAATACTGCCTTGTGTGACATGCGGGCAAATAATGAAATAATTGAGCAACTGACGTAGTTGTCTATGTACTATTGATTCCATCATCTCTTGCTGGTGGTGTTAGGTGACCGGTAGTTATCATCTGGGGCCTTTCATGTCTTCTGTTGATTAGTCCACATCTAAATAGAAGTAAAATATGTTTCCAATTCCATATGCACACAACTTGTAGTGCCCTATGAAGCTAGTCACAATGCATCAGTGGAAAATTTTGCTTAATGATTTGAGCAACACTCAGCAGTTAGGAACGTTTAACTGCAGCAAATGGATCACATGAGCGGTTCGTGGTCACGATTTACATTCTTAATTGTGAAAGCATAGTTACTTCATTAGTTTCACTTCCACTCTGAAGGCCTAGTCTGACAAATAACATAAAGTTTGATTTGCAAGTTAACATGTTATCTGAATTTGGGTGATTGGTTGTGATCGAAGCAATAATAAACTTAGCGTGTGACTTTTGTTTCATTTTCTATACAAAAGTGTTCTCTTTGGCATCTACTAAGTAGGCTACAAGTAAAGTGGCAGATATTGAAATCTTGCTCATGCCATGCTTAGGCTCTACATTATGAAAATGTTCCGTGGCATATGTTCCAGCAATTTCACTCTTTTATCGAGAAGATAGCTCACTTTATAGACTGTTTCCTGAAGAAGAAAAGAAAGGATGAAAAAAGGGATGTTCAACAAGCAAACCAATTGAAAAATCTTTGTATCCTTATTCCTGCAGCACTACTGGAGCACTTGAGGCAGCATATACTCAGGCCACTGGAAAGAACATCTCCCTTTCCGAGCAACAGCTGGTTGACTGTGCTGGTGCGTACAACAATTTCGGGTGCAGCGGAGGCCTTCCATCCCAGGCATTTGAGTACATCAAATACAATGGTGGCATTGACACTGAGGAGTCCTACCCTTACAAGGGTGTCAATGGCGCCTGCCATTACAAGCCTGAAAATGCTGCAGTTCAGGTTAAGGACTCAGTTAACATCACACTGGTAAGGAAAAGAAACACTGTTCTCGTTTCAGTTGATGTTAATTTTACTGTATCATTCGTTCCAAGTTTTAATTTATTCTGATTTTTTTGATGTGGTAAGAATGCTGAGGATGAACTGAAAAACGCCGTCGGTTTGGTTCGCCCTGTCAGTGTCGCCTTTCAGGTGATCGACGGTTTCAGGCAGTACAAGAGCGGAGTTTACACTAGTGACCATTGTGGAACCACCCCTAACGTGAGTGCTAAACCATAGGCCATCAAACTAATATATTCTTTTTTATCATTTGAGCTAATTATATCCACTCTTCAGCTAATGTGCTTTCCGTGTCTTGCCACTCCATTATTACACTATTTTGTTCTAAAAAATGCAAGTTTCTTGTGAAATACTAGGATGTGAACCACGCTGTTTTGGCGGTTGGCTATGGTGTGGAGAATGGTACCGCATATTGGCTCATCAAGAATTCATGGGGCGCCGAGTGGGGCGACAATGGTTACTTCAAGATGGAGCTGGGGAAGAACATGTGTGGTGAGTAATCCATACACACTTACATACCCAGAAAAGGATCATCTTGCGTTTTGTTCTGTGAGGTATTATTGTATACTAATAACTTGACTGTTAATGATGCAGCTGTGGCTACCTGCGCGTCATACCCTGTCGTGGCAGCATGAAGCGCCTATCAGCAAGTTCAATGTCGATTCGCAAGACATCAATAATGAAAAGTGTTTTCAGCCCGAGCAAGGCATGAAGATGTGCTATAAACTGAAACTGAAACCTTGTTGTGAATACGGAACCATAAGGACTGAAAACGAGCCCCGTACGTGCTTGCATGTACTCTTCTTCTGTATTGTATGGTTGCGTAGGTAATCTAACAATTTACTGGGGTTTTCACATGTATACGACGTTTTATTTCCGGGGCAAATAAAATGGCCCGGCCCATCCATATTATACCGTGGAAACTCATCATATCAGCAGAAAATTACAATGCCACACATGCAGACTCTGAAGTTTAGTACCGTTCGAATGCTGGACTCTGAAGTTTTGATCTCCGGGGGTGCCACTATTTATACACTACAACTACAATACAAACATCACAAATAAAATAAGCTAAAATAATGTGATAGAACTACAATGCAAATGGTTTAATATTTTTAACACAATTGTTTGGTACTCACCAAAAAAAATATTTTTAGTATTTTGTGCATAATTGACGAGATTTGATCAAGGTTTTAAATTTAGCTTTGATTCGGTGTGGAATTCTTAAATACCAAATCATGTTTTTTTTGCGGGGAAAATACCAAATCTTGTTACAACGGAAATCACGTGAACTCTGATACGAAATATTACGAATACTCAAGCGTCGTCGCAGTCTGCCCATCGAGCCTTTGAGTTATACGAATGGGCTTGTGTAGCTATGAGCTTTGATAGATAAAAAAATCTACTGTACGGTCAGCGCTCGATCTGGAACTGTATTTGGAAATCTAATGGTCCAGGTGTTCGGTTGGAGGCTGGCAACGGACACTCTCCCCACCACGAACAACAAGTTTAGAAGAAACATCGTCTGCCACAACAGATGCAAAATCTACGGGGCAGCCTATGAGGATGGTTTCCACGCCACGGTTATGTGCCTGAAAGCAGCTAGCCTGTGTCACGCTCTACGTAACCGCAAGGATCTACATGCAGAGGACCTCTTCAGATTCTCCGGGAAGGATTGACTCCTACTGCTCCCGCCTCCTGGACCAACTAGATGACGAGACGAAAGCCAAAACTATCCTACTGGCTACTGATGTGGAGAGCCTGGAATATTATGAACGATTTGGTGCATCAGCAAGGGATGGAAACCATCGCGAACTCGGTGACCTACCTGCAATCCCTACTCTGACGAGGTTTAATCTCGTTAATGCCCATTGTTACGGACTTGGGTTTTGGAGAAGATGGGGATGCTGGAGATCGCGGAACGGTTAGCAAACAAGCAATATGAGGACACGAGGTTTACCCAGGTTCAGGCTCCCGGAGGGAAAACCCTACTCCTGCTTGTCTGCTCTTGATTACGGCGGAACCGAAGGTTACAGGGGTGCGCAAATGCAATCTGGCGTGGAGGTGTCTATGCGAAAGTATGAGGTGTCGTCTAGATCTGTAGATCTATTGTGACGGTGGAGATTGTAGATCTATCTATTGTGTACGTGCCCTCCTTGTTGGACCCTCCTAGCCTTTATATATGGAGAGACTAGGTCTCGGGTGCCAATACGATTTGGTTACAAGTTGTATTCAAACTCTAGTCTTGAGGTTTCCTTGTCTTGTACGCTTGAGAGTCCGTGTCCACATGGGCTTCATAGCAGCCGAAACGTCATAGGAATCATGGACCCTGGCAGGTCGTCGAGTGGGCCTTTCGTCGGGCTGGACGCAGGTAGGCCAACATCGGGTACCCGTAGGGCATATCCATGTTAGTAGCCCCGAGTGTTCAGTCGAATCATAGATTCGGCTGAGGACTCTTCAATCTTTCGGGTGCAGCTATCTCTGTTTGCTAGAGAATAATTTGAGTGTGTAGGGATTGTTGATACGTGTGCCTGACTTTCCCGACGGATCAGGGTCAGTTAACTGTCTTAGGACAAAACAACACGATCTTCTTCAGATTCAAGTCCCTCAACTCGAACCCGGAACATATGCTGGAGTTATTCGACTCAGGCCGCTGAGGACTTATAGGAGTGGAATTCCAGTAAATTTTAAATGATGTACCCAACGCGTCCGTCGGGATTTTTCATCGCGCCTATTGGCACGGATTCTCACTAGCAGAGCGTAGCCGTGTGCGTTACCAGGCCATCACATGATATCTGTAGGTCTTATCTTTGTGTCGCAAACACAGCATCTGAATGTTTATCACCGCGGAGGTGTTTCGGGTGGCCAAGGAGGACGTTGCTCACTTAGCGTTAATTATGGCAGAGTTGCCGAAAAGTTTTGCATGCTGATCTGAAGGATCGCACCCGAAGAATTCATAGGGTGCGCGACCAGCGCTCCCTATGGGAGTAGCCCCCGAGTGTCTGTTCGAGTCGTAGACTCGAGCAGAGACTTTAATTCAGACGTTGTTCGGCTTCAGGTCCGTAGGACACAAAATTTTCGGATGCTTGAATCCATCCTCCCTATGGGAGTAGCCCCCGAGTCCGTAGTGGAGTCGTAGACTCGACATAGGACTCGAAGAAATAGTTCAGTGATGTAGTGTTTTGTTCATTTTTCTGGTGCGCGGACAACACTCCTGATAGGAGTAGCCCCCAAGTCCTTTGTCGAATCGTTGATTCGAGTGAGGAATCAAAGCGTGTGAAAGGATACAGATGTCGCCTAGAGGGGGGTTGAATAGGCGATTAAAACTTTTCCTAGAGTGGCTCAACAAAGGCGGAATAAAACTAGTGTTTACTTTGTAAAACACAACCTAGAAACAAGTAAGGTTTACCTAATGTGGCTCAACAAAGGCGGAATAAAACTAATATAACATTTGAAGTAGATATAGTGCTAATGTCCACATGAGGCCCACTAGATGTTACCTTTGACATGATGGCCTCATGAGCTGCCTTTAGCCTACCATGGGAGACTAGAAGATCCTCATGCGAGTTCGAGAGCTTAACATGACTTTCTTCTAATTTCCCATAGTTGCTAGTTAGCAACGCAAGTTGAGCCTTTAGCTCAACATTCTCCTTCAAAGTAGATGCTTCATAAGAAATAGAGTTAGTAGCACAAGCATCATCACTATTTGCAAGAGGTGAGGGCAACTTGGCAAGCTCTTTTGAATATGAGGCTTTAAGTTGCTCATGTGACTCGGTGAGTTTGATGAGCTCACCCTTTATGACCCTAGAGTCATTTTTGAGGTGCTCAAAATCCTCAAGGAGTTTAGCATAAGCAACTTGAGTCTCATCATTTTTATGTTTGAGATCACTTGCCACCTCAATATCTCTATCATGAGATTCCTTTACTCTAGATAGCTCTAAAGCAAAGGTCTCCTCAAGAGATTCCTTGGTGATTTGTTCCTCTTATAGAGCTTTATTTAGGTTTGCAATTATATTAGCATACCCACGCTCAAGACTACACATTTTATCAACTTTGTTATCATGCACCTCAATTTGCGTTGCTAATTTATCAATATGTTCTCTTAATAGCAAAGTCCAAGACTTCAACAAAGTTAGAACAAGCAATATCCTTTTTAACAAGGGCACGATAAACAATCTCACCCTTCTCATATAAATCATCAATATCAAGCTCTTCTTCCACATTATCCATATCCTCCTCATCACAAGAGGTAATGGGTTCCAAAGTAGAAGTTACCTTAGAATCCTTAGCCATAAGGCATAGGTGGGTACCGGAAGAAGTTGAAGATGAGATTGCATTTGTGGCTTCATTCAAAACCATGTCTTGGCCCATAGAATCTTCGGTTTCCTCTACATGGTTAGCAACACAAGCACTAGAGGAAATGGAAGCATTTTTATCATGACAACAAGACAACACAAGCATACCATCATGAGATTTATTAAAGTCATTTCTACATGTTATGCAAGGACTATTAACACAAGCATGTAAGGAGTTTGTAGTGCTAGAAGTGTTAAAGTCCAAAGATAGATCATTGCAACTAGATAGAGATGAGGGATTACAAATAGTAAACACACTATCCAAATTGCAATTTCTATCACCACTCACCATATCATTACCTTGTGAAAAGTCACATGTTGGTGAAGTGGTAGAGGATGAGAACTCATCTCGACCGGAAGTGGAAGCAACACAATCATCCTCAATAATGTTGGACACAACATATTTATCTTGAAGTTTTGTCCATAACTCATGAGCGCTCCAAAAAGGAATGATTGAAGATGTAACTACATAGCTCAAAGCATTAACAAGCACATTAGAAGCTTGAGCATCGAGATATAAGTTTTTCTCATCCTCACTAGATAGATTTTTGAAATCCATTGGAGGAGAAAAACATATATCTACAATACGCTCCAAATTTGGGTCCATGTCCCGAAAATGAATGAGCATGCCATTTTTCCATATATTATAATTTGTGCCATCAAATATAAACATGTCATTGTGCACTAATCCTCTAGCCGACATCTTTACTCTCAAGGCGGTGAAGCCAAAAATGAGAGACCGGGCTCTGATACCAATTGAAAGGATACGGATGTCGCCCAGAGGGGGGTGAATAGGCGATTAAAACTTTTCCTAGAGTGGCTCAACAAAGGCGGAATAAAATTAGTGTTTACTTTGTAAAGCACAACCTAGAAACAACTAAGGTTTACCTATGTGCACCAACAACTTATGCTAAGCAATACAAGCAACAAAGTGATAGCAAGATATATATTACTTCAAGCACGAAGGCTATCACAATGTAAAGTGCATAAGTAAAGAGCTCGGGTATAGAGATAACCGAGGCACGCGGGGACACCGATATTTTACCGAGTTCCTCCCAACAAGGAGTACGTCTCGTTTGGAGAGGGGGTGGTATCAAACCACCAACGCCACAAAAGGCCTCCCTTATTCTCCGGTGAATCTCACCCCAATGGGATCGATCCACGCTTCCACTATCGGTGCACTTGTTGGTGGCAACCGGAACCTCTCACAAGGTTGGGGCACAACTCCACAACTTAATTGGAGACTCCCAACAAACGCCACAAAAGTCCTCAACAAATGCCACCAAGGCTACAATGCCACCAAGGCCACAAAACCGTCTAGGGTTCCAAGAACCCAAGAGGGACAAGCTCCAATGAGCAATTCAAACCAAATCCTCCGAGGAGAACCCAAATCGATGCAACAAATGCAAATGGCAAGAACACCACAAAGATGCTCAAATCTCTCACTCTCAAGTTCCAACAAAGCTACCAAAGCTATTGGGGGAACAAGAGAGGAGAAATCAAAGAGAGACACAAAAATCCCCCAAAATCTAGGTCCCCAAAGATACACTCACAAAGAGATGTTTTGGTTTGGTCAAAACGTAGATTTAGATCTCCTCCAACAACCCCTCAAATATTTGCAAGAATCAGTGGAGGGGTGTGTAGAAATCAAGCTTAAAGAGTAGAGCAAATGGGGGCAAAGCTTGGGCAAGAAAAGGAGGAAGAAGTTACCCTCAATGAAAAAGGGGCAAAGCTATTTAAAGAGAGGGGCCAAATCTGCCCGTTGGGGCATTTTTTCTGGACGGACCGGTACTACCGGATTTAACCGGTAGTACCGCACCAGCCCCAGGCACTCGAACGAATCAAACTAAAAACGGGTCAACGGGCAAGCACAGGGCAGGCGTGGCGGCGGGCGCTGCACACGCATGCGGCTGCATGCGATGTGGGGCCGGCGTGGGCCAGCAGCAGTTAGCAGCACAGCAGCAATCAGCAGCGGCAGCTATCGCGCGCGCAGCAGCAGCAGCACAGCAGCGCAGCGGCCAGCAGCGAATGCGCATGCGCGCGTGCAGCAGCTAGCTGCTAGGCAGCGGGGCCCGCGCGGGCCAGCCAGCAGCATGCAGCGCATGCAGCAGCAGTGCAGGCGTCGCGCGCAGCAGCAGCGGGCCCAGCGCACAGCGAAGAGAGCAGCAGCAGCAGCAAAGTCAACGTACGCAGACGAGCTAGATCGGACCTGAGAGAAATATCTGGGCAAATAAACGGGTGAAAAGTTTCTGGGCCGACCGGTACTACCGGCCCACCCGGGCGGTACTACCGGGTCGGGCGGTACTACCGGATCTGGGTACCTAGCGAGACAGAACAAAAACGGGCCGTTTTCAGGCCCGGGTGGTAGTACCGGATTTAGGTACCTAGCGAGGCAGAAAGAAATCGGGCCGTTTTTAGGCCCGGACGGTAGTACCGGCCCGTTCGGGCGGTACTACCGCTTGGCCCAGAAAACAGCCTAACAGGCAAATATTCAAACGGCAATAACTTTTGACTGGAAGCTCCGATTGACCCGATTCAAATTGAGAAATGAGAAAGTATCAAGTAGAATAATGTGATATACCTCACTTGGTGAGAAACCGAAAAGCCGCATAAATCAAAATCGCAACAAGATACAAATGGGAGATCCGATTTAGATGAACAAGAGCTTGTTATGGAGATTACCACAAGCTCTATATCATCACATGGATAAGACCAAATAACAACCAAATATGATGATGCAAGTATGCAAAGGTTTGAGCTCTCTCCGAACGATGTGACCGAATTACTCATATGAGAGTCTCTCTTGATAGTACGGTTATCTATCCTAAACCCGGTCTCACACACACGACGTGAGACCGGCAAAAGAGAAAACCTATCAAGATTATACCTTTGCCTTGAGCATTCCACTTGAGCTTGATGTAGACGATCTTGCCCTTCTCAAGATGGAACACCCTCCTTAATTCCTCATCATCGACCTCGCATATTGAGCTTGCCCAACATATCTTCTTTGCATTTCATCGACCTTGAAGCCAACACATGCTCCAAGCGATGTCAATGGACAAATCCTACAAGTATAACTTAATACACACATTATTCCATAAAGATTGTCATTAATTACCAAAACCACACATGGGGGCCCAACACGTTCTTTCAGCGTGCCACTCGAAGATCTTCTGTGTGCGCGATCAGCGCTCCAGTTTGGAGTAGCCCCCGAGTGTCTGGCGAAGTTGTAGACTCGGGCAGAGACTCGAGTCTAGTATCGTGCAGTCGTATCCGAAAATCTCGTGGCGTACCGCTGACCCGGAAGTACATCGGGTGCGCGATCAGCGCTCCTGATAGGAATAGCTCCCGAGTGTCTAGTCGAGTCGCAGACTCGAGTGGAGACTCATGCGAGGAGAAACCACTGACCCGGAAGTGCATCGAGTCAGCGTCTCACGCATAAGGAGCAGGGAGTCAACGTAGCGGAGTGATGCGGCAATTTAGCCGGAAGGACTCGACGTTGCGGATGAAGTCGACGCTGTTTCTTCTGTCGGGTGCGCGACCAACGCCGCTTTTGTCGATGATTGATGTGCTCATCTGTGGCGCCCCGCAATTACCACTACTAGAAAATCGCGTTGTTTTTGTGCATTGCATCATCATAACCGCATGCTCATGCCATCATGCCACATTGCATTTGAGCTTCGTCATGTCATCATGCATGGTTTTGTCTAAAACTATTCCTAAAAAGCCTAATTTTGTTTTCTAGATATTCCCTCTCTAGTTGAAACGAAACTCTGGTCTCTTCCAGATTATTTTGTTTGTCTAAAAATTAGTTGCAAAAGTCTATTAAAACCAAAACAGATAAATAAATGTTTTCGGGAAGGCCGCGACCGGCCAGGCCCAAAGGGCCCAGCTGGCAGCAGCCTACTACCCCAAATAAATATCTAAACCTAACCCTAGCCCTGCCCTACCCAAACCCTTTTATACCTAAACCTAGTCTACCCATCCCCAGCCACATCACCCCACCCAATCCCCTCTCGCCACCTCACCTCTCCACCTCACTCCAGCCAACCACCTACTGCCACCTACCCTGGAGCCAAACCCACACACACCCACCACTCACACAACACACCCACGCACGCCACACCCCCAGGCCCCACTCCCCCGTGGCCCCGACCCCTGCCCTGGACCCACCCCGTTCACCCCAGCGACCCAACCCCCCCGCTCTCTCTTCCCGCACGCTCGCCCTGGCCCACCACGGGACCCACCCCGCACGCGAGCCGCGCACCACTCGCGACCCCTTCTTCCCCTTCTCGCTCGTCTCTCCCCTGGTCGCCAGTAACCGCCACCGTCGCCGCCTCCTTCCTCTCCGGCCGCCGCCTCTCCCGGCCAGCGAGCCTCGCCGTCGTCGCGGTCCCACCTCCAACGCCGGCCGTCGACCCTCACCTCCTTCCTCCAGCGACCGGCCGCACGGTGCCCTACCCTCCTCTCGGGCCTCCTCTCTCCGCCGCCGGGAACCCCTTTGTGGCCGCGTCGCCCTCCCCTCGAGCCCGGTCGGGGCCCCTCCTGTGCTACATCGCGTCGGACGCCCGTGGCCCCCTCTCCACCAGACCCTATTTTTCCCGCCGCTCGGAGCTCCGCGTCGGCCTCCGCCGCGCCCGTGGGTCCTCCTCGCTGGCCTGGCCTCCTCGGCAAGGTCAACTTCTGGCCAGGCCATCGCCGGCGCCGCCTTCTGTCGCACACCACCTCCTCTGCAGCTCCTCCGGGAGCGCCGTCGTCCAGGTCCGACTCGTTCCTCCGCCGGCCTGCACGCCTCATCGGGTCCTGTTCGTCGTTGCCGCAGCGTCTCCCCACCGCCGTCAGGACCTTCCTTGCAGGGCCCCACCCTGAGTTTGCAGACCCTTGCCTCGCTGCATGTGCTGCTGTCCGCTGCTTGCGCCTCTGTGCTTGCTGTCTTTTTGCCTCTTTTCTCCATGGAAAAGGGTGTGGAATGACCCCCAAATCCGTGTCCTCACTTCCTGTTGTTTTTCTCTGAGTCAACCCCAGGTTCTTGTGTTCTGACAAGGAGAAGTGGTGGCTAGTTGTTGCAATTCTGCTAAGGGGGTGGTGAAGATGGTGCGTGTGATCGAGTGAGGCATAGTTGATCGTCCGAAGACCCCGCATGCCTTGTACACCTCAACAAGATCTACAGCCCTGTTGGAAATCGAAGCCCGACCCCGGCGATCTCCGTCACGGAACCACAAGGCCTTTGGGGGTGGAACCGACAAGATCTACCGCCTAACGCCAAGCTCTCCTTCATGGGACGCCAAGACACAGGTCGAACCCCGAAGACCGACCCCGTGGACCGACATGATCTTCTTCACGGATACGACAAGTACTTCCTCTCGGACCGCAAGACCGTTCCGCGAACCTGAAGTTCTTCGACCCGAGACCCCGGGGCGACAAGTACTCCTTCCCGGACGCCGAGCTCGCCGAGAACCCGGATGCCAAGGTCACCGACGCGGAACGGCAAGACCTCCTTCCCGCACCGATGCCGACGACGTCGCACGCCAAGTTCTTCTTCCCGAACGCCAAGACCGACCCGATACGACGACCCGACAAGACCTTCATGACGACAAGAACGGCACCGACCAGGGCGAATCTGATGCGCCCCTGACGCCGAACCAAGTCCTTCTTCCGGGATGCGACAAGATCGACTTCCGTTGTCCGAGACCGATCTCGTCGAGCCGTTCTCCCGTCGAACCCTGAGACCCGACCCCGAACCCCTCGGAGCCCAAGATCGTCGAGCCCCCTCTAATGTGATTCCCTATCCGAGACCCCTATTTTTATAATATGACATTATCAATTGTTGCATATTAAATTGTTCATGCATGCATACTTGTGTGTGGTTTGGGGGCCTTATGCCGATTCACCATATAATTAAATATGGAGGCCATATGCGGGCAAATCTAGTCGTATATTGGTCCCATTTAAATGTGTGTAGCGAACCGATGCCATGATTTGTCCTGTTAAGACAACAATTAAATTGTGGGGTATTTAAATAACTTGAACCATCTGAATAATTGTCGGGACCCCCGGTTCCGCTTAATATGGCCTGATTGCATCGCATGCCTGCCATGCCATACATCATACATGCATGATGCCCGATCTTCTGCCGTTGTATTAAATAGTGCATCCGGTGTTTATTCTAGTGTTTTGCTTCTTCGCGGATAAGGCCGTTGAGTTGATGCGAGTGTCGACCCGATCTTCGAATGAACCTTCGGCAATGTTTCAGGCGAGCATCTCCCCCTTTCTACCTATCTTACTTTTATAGTATTTATTCCCTCCTGTTGATCTATTGCTATCTGTGTTGCGATGCTCTAGTTTTCGTACCCGTGATAACCCTTGCAGCCTTATATTGCCTTGGACACCTCCTATTACCTGTTGTTTGGTAGATAGTTGGACCTGCGCGTCGTAGTCGCTTGCTCAAGTGCTGTTGCGTGTCGTCAAGTACCACAGTTGTTGGAGTATTGCCGTGTGTTTATTGTTGGAGATGATCAAGACTTTAATTATTGTTTAATAACTAAAATTGAAGTAGGTAAATGCAGAGGCACAGGTGGGCAATAGATGTTATTTGGTTGTTAACCGTCCACTTGTGTCCCGTAGGACCCCGAGTACTTGATACCTTTTTCTTGAATATTCGCGCTATCTACATCCGGGAGGATTATGGGACCCCCCTGAGCCAGAGCTTGATTCATTCTTATTTCTTGGGGCCACAAACTAGTTTGAGGTTTTATTTACTATCCTGTACTTATGCCATGCTTTACTGCTTTATTTACGATTGTGCGAGGAGCACATGTACTGTTTAGGATCGGGACACGTTTTCGCGGTATCGACAAGACCAATCACACTTTCGGGTTCCCAGTCGTTTACAGCCGTCCACCCAAACCTTGAGTCCGTCTCGGAGTCAGCTAACTTCGTTGCGGGTATACTTAATGGGGTGGCCCCCTGAAATATTTCTGAATCTGGTGATTGCTTTGTTGTGAAGGCCTCGTTGGGTTTTGATTTGGTTTTTCCGAGGTTGATCGAGTGTGTGTTGCCATTTGTGCACCCCTGCAGGGTAAAACTTTCTGAAAGCCGTGTCCGCGGTTATGGACGACTTGGAGCACAGTATCTCGATCATAGACAACTATAACTAAAGTAGTGCTATAAATTTGAATTTATAATGACTAGTAATCAACTTCACTATAATGGAATGGCTAAATAAAATTGCCAACAATTGCTTGTTTGGGTTGTCGCTTGCTACCATTGTACCTGACTAGTAAATATTGCAACTATAACGGAATGGCTAAATAAAAGTACCAACAACTGCTGGGTTTTGGGGATATCTCATGCTAATTGTATCTGACTAGTAAGTGTTGCAACTACAACGGAATGGTTAACTAAAACGGCCCACTGCTTATTTTATCAGGATGGTTATCTATACCTGACTAGTAGTTGCCGCAACTATAACGAAACGAATAAAACTGCCAACTGTGTGAGTTCCTCGGTTGACTTCCTCGTTTGGTATCGAGGGGGAAATTCCAGGATGGGTATGCTTGGTGATAGTATCAGGTTGGTTCCGAAGAGGTATTTCTTATCTCTCTCTGATAGCCGACCGTTCTATCGAGTCTCTATAGGATGTTTAGTGCATGCTGCCGCTGCCGCTTCAGTCCACCATACCTATGTAGGCGAGGACCGCTGAATTCTAGCCTCGCCGTGTACTGGCCTCAGTACTGACCGCTCTATCTTTTTCCTTTGCCCTTTGTCGGCACCCCTTTTGTTTAAGCAGGTTTTGAGATCGTCGTCGTTAGCAGGGTTACCCTTCCGGCTTGGCCTGGGCAGGGTTATGGACGCCATTGGTTAGTCTTCAGGGCTCTTAGCCCCATTTGCATCTTGTCCGTAGCTGGACGCTCTATCGTTTTCAAGGTGATTTGGATCTTTGTTCTGTATATCTGTATTCTTGACTCATGGAGTCGTGTAGTATATAAATCTGTTCTGTGGGTTCCATCGAGGACTGTTGTGTAATGTTATTACTTCGTTTTCCACCCGCACGCAAGTGCCTGGTGGGCACCTTTGAATCGTTTCTATGCGGGTTTGGCGGGAAGCGCTCAAACTTGCATATGGCCGATTCTGAGGGTGTTACAGAGTGGTATCAGAGCTCAGCAGTTGCGATACCCCACAAGTCCAGCCTGTAGGATAACCTAGCTAACGGCCGAAGTAGAGTGTCAAAACTATTTTTGCAAAATCGGTTGGATAGTTCTGATTAGGTCTGATTTTACTCCTTACCCCTCTGCTGCTCTCCTCTTACCTCTGCGTGTTTTGAATCCGCTCTCTTCTCTCTCTTCGAGTCCAGGATTTCTCGTGGTTGGGTTTTCGTCGTACCTTCAGGGTTTCGCTTCCTCTTTGGGTAACGATGCTTCTACATCTGGTCTTCATGCTATCCGAGGAATCCTTCATCTGGTGGACTTCTCTTTGCTCCTCCTCGTGCCTTACGGTGTTTTCCGACGCGACGACATCATCTACGCCAGATCCGATGCAGAGTCTGCATCACTCCTTTGTTTCCGAACCTCGCTTGTCGAGATCTACAATCTGAATTCTGAGAGTTGGTTGCATAATTTCCTATTCATGTGCAGGGTAATGCTTTGGGTGCGCGATGGACTGATCACCATCCGACTACTCTTATCATTCGCTCTCGCACCTTGAATGGTGAATCATTGCAGTTATACTCCTTCCGCGGGGGTTAGAGTTGGCCTTACCCTTTTGAGACCTTTACCTTCATCTTTGTTTCTCTGGAGGGTTCTCTCGACGAATGGGGAACAATCCTTGTTGGTGGTGTCGCCATTTTCAAGCTGAAGAAAGAACCATTGTTAGTGGTGTCGCGAGGGTCTTCACGAAGCGCGAAGGATCAGATCGTCGGCCTTCTTCCCTGTACCATGAGGCGGATCTCGAGGGCGAGATCCATTGTTAGTGGTGTCGAATTGTGGCGCCCCGCAATTACCACTACTAAAAATTGCGTTGTTTTTGTGCATTGCATCATCATAACCGCATGCTCATGCCATCATGCCACATTGCATTTGAGCATCGTCATGTCATCATGCATGGTTTTGTCTAAAACTATTCCTAAAAAGCCTAATTTTGTTTTCTAGATATTCCCTCTCTAGTTCAAACGAAACTCTGGTCTCTTACAGATTATTTTGTTTGTCTAAAAATTAGTTGCAAAAGTCTATTAAAACCAAAACAGATAAATAAATGTTTTCGGGAAGGCCGCGACCGGCCAGGCCCAAAGGGCCCAGCTGGCAGCAGCCTACTACCCCAAATAAATATCTAAACCTAACCCTAGCCCTGCCCTACCCAAACCCTTTTATACCTAAACCTAGTCTACCCATCCCCAGCCACATCACCCCACCCAATCCCCTCTCGCCACCTCACCTCTCCACCTCACTCCAGCCAACCACCTACTGCCACCTACCCTGGAGCCAAACCCACACACACCCACCACTCACACAACACACCCACGCACGCCACACCCCCAGGCCCCACTCCCCCATGGCCCCGACCACTGCCCTGGACCCACCCAGTTCACCCCAGCGACCCAACCCCCCCGCTCTCTCTCCCCGCACGCTCGCCCAGGCCCACCACGGGACCCACCCCGCACGCGAGCCGCGCACCACTCGCGACCCCTTCTTCCCCTTCTCGCTCGTCTCTCCCCTGGTCGCCAGTAACCGCCACCGCCGCCGCCTCCTTCCTCTCCGACCGCCGCCCCTCCCGGACAGCGAGCCTCGCCGTCGTCACGGTCCCATCTCCAACGCCGGCCGTCGACCCTCACCTCCTTCCTCCAGTGACCGGCTGCACGGTGCCCGACCCTCCTCTCGGGCCTCCTCTCTCTGCCGCCGGGAACCCCTCTGTGGCCGCGTCGCCCTCCCCTCGAGCCTGGTCGGGGCCCCTCCTGTGCTACCTCGCGTCGGACGCCCGCGGCCCCCTCTCCACCAGACCCTATTTTTCCCGCCGCTCGGAGCTCCGCGTCGGCCTCCGTCGCGCCCGTGGGTCCTCCTTGCTGGCCTGGCCTCCTCGGCAAGGTCAACTTCTGGCCAGGCCATCGCCGGCGCCGCCTTCTGTCGCACACCACCTCCTCTGCAGCTCCTCCGCGAGCGCCGTCGTCCAGGTCCGACTCGCTCCTCCGCCGGCCTGCGCGCCTCATCGGGTCCTGTTCATCGTTGCCGCAGCGTCTCCCCACCGCCGTCAGGACCTTCCTTGCAGGGCCCCACCCTGAGTTTGCAGACCCTCGCCTCACTGCATGTGCTGTTGTCCGCTGCTTGCGTCTCTGTGTCCTCGCTTCCTGTTGTTTTGCTCTGAGTCGACCCCAGGTTCTTGTGTTCTGACAAGGAGAAGTGGTGGCTAGTTGTTGCAATTCTGCTAAGGGGGTGGTGAAGATGGTGTGTGTGATCGAGTGAGGCATAGTTGATCGTCCGAAGACCCCGCATGCCTTTTACACCTCAACAAGATCTACATCCCCGTTGGAAATCGAAGCCCGACCCCGGCGATCTCCGTCACGGAACCACAAGGCCTTTGGGGGTGGAACCGACAAGATCTACCGCCTAACGCCAAGCTCTCCTTCATGGGACGCCAAGACACAGGTCGAACCCCGAAGACCGACCCCGTGGACCGACATGATCTTCTTCACGGATACGACAAGTACTTCCTCTCGGACCGCAAGACCGTTCCGCGAACCTGAAGTTCTTCGACCCGAGACCCCGGGGCGACAAGTACTCCTTCCCGGACGCCGAGCTCGCCGAGAACCCGGATGCCAAGGTCACCGACGTGGAACGGCAAGACCTCCTTCCCGCACCGATGCCGACGACGTCGCACGCCAAGTTCTTCTTCCCGAACGCCAAGACCGACCCGATATGATGACCCGACATGACCTTCATGACGACAAGAACGGCACCGACCAGGGCGAATCTGATGCGCCCCTGACGCCGAACCAAGTCCTTCTTCCGGGATGCGACAAGATCGACTTCCGTTGTCCGAGACCGATCTCGTCGAGCCGTTCTCCCGTCAAACCCTGAGACCCGACCCCGAACCCCTCGGAGCCCAAGATCGTCGAGCCCCCTCTAATGTGATTCCCTATCCGAGACCCCTATTTTTATAATATGACATTATCAATTGTTGCATATTAAATTGTTCATGCATGCATACTTGTGTGTGGTTTGGGGGCCTTATGCCGATTCACCATATAATTAAATATGGAGGCCATATGCGGGCAAATCTAGTCGTATATTGGTCCCATTTAAATGTGTGTAGCGAACCGATGCCATGATTTGTCCTGTTAAGACAACAATTAAATTGCGGGGTAGTTAAATAACTTGAACCATCTGAATAATTGTCGGGACCCCCGGTTCCGCTTAATATGGCCTGATTGCATCGCATGCCTGCCATGCCATACATCATACATGCATGATGCCCGATCTTCTGCCGTTGTATTAAATAGTGCATCCGGTGTTTATTCTAGTGTTTTGCTTCTTCGCGGATAAGGCCGTTGAGTTGATGCGAGTGTCGACCCGATCTTCGAATGAACCTTCGGCAATGTTTCAGGCGAGCATCTCCCCCTTTCTACCTATCTTACTTTTATAGTATTTATTCCCTCCTGTTGATCTATTGCTATCTGTGTTGCGATGCTCTAGTTTTCGTACCCGTGATAACCCTTGCAGCCTTATATTGCCCTGGACACCTCCTATTACCTGTTGTTTGGTAGATAGTTGGACCTGCGCGTCGTAGTCGCTTGCTCAAGTGCTGTTGCGTGTCGTCAAGTACCACAGTTGTTGGAGTATTGCCGTGTGTTTATTGTTGGAGATGATCAAGACTTTAATTATTGTTTAATAACTAAAATTGAAGTAGGTAAATGCAGAGGCACAGGTGGGCAATAGATGTTATTTGGTTGTTAACCGTCCACTTGTGTCCCGTAGGACCCCGAGTACTTGATACCTTTTTCTTGAATATTCGCGCTATCTACATCCGGGAGGATTATGGGACCCCCCTGAGCCAGAGCTTGATTCATTCTTATTTCTTGGGGCCACAAACTAGTTTGAGGTTTTATTTACTATCCTGTACTTATGCCATGCTTTACTGCTTTATTTACGATTGTGCGAGGAGCACATGTACTGTTTAGGATCGGGACACGTTTTCGCGGTATCGACAAGCCCAATCACACTTTCGGGTTCCCAGTCGTTTACAGCCGTCCACCCAAACCTTGAGTCCGTCTCGGAGTCAGCTAACTTCGTTGCGGGTATACTTAATGGGGTGGCCCCCTGAAATATTTCTGAATCTGGTGATTGCTTTGTTGTGAAGGCCTCGTTGGGTTTTGATTTGGTTTTTCCGAGGTTGATCGAGTGTGTGTTGCCATTTGTGCACCCCTGCAGGGTAAAACTTTCTGAAAGCCGTGTCCGCGGTTATGGACGACTTGGAGCACAGTATCTCGATCATAGACAACTATAACTAAAGTAGTGCTATAAATTTGAATTTATAATGACTAGTAATCAACTTCACTATAATGGAATGGCTAAATAAAATTGCCAACAATTGCTTGTTTGGGTTGTCGCTTGCTACCATTGTACCTGACTAGTAAATATTGCAACTATAACGGAATGGCTAAATAAAAGTACCAACAACTGCTGGGTTTTGGGGATATCTCATGCTAATTGTATCTGACTAGTAAGTGTTGCAACTACAACGGAATGGTTAACTAAAACGGCCCACTGCTTATTTTATCAGGATGGTTATCTATACCTGACTAGTAGTTGCCGCAACTATAACGAAACGAATAAAACTGCCAACTGTGTGAGTTCCTCGGTTGACTTCCTCGTTTGGTATCGAGGGGGAAATTCCAGGATGGGTATGCTTGGTGATAGTATCAGGTTGGTTCCGAAGAGGTATTTCTTATCTCTCTCTGATAGCCGACCGTTCTATCGAGTCTCTATAGGATGTTTAGTGCATGCTGCCGCTGCCGCTTCAGTCCACCATACCTATGTAGGCGAGGACCGCTGAATTCTAGCCTCGCCGTGTACTGGCCTCAGTACTGACCGCTCTCTCTTTTTCCTTTGCCCTTTGTCGGCACCCCTTTTGTTTAAGCAGGTTTTGAGATCGTCGTCGTTAGCAGGGTTACCCTTCCGGCTTGGCCTGGGCAGGGTTATGGACGCCATTGGTTAGTCTTCAGGGCTCTTAGCCCCATTTGCATCTTGTCCGTAGCTGGACGCTCTATCGTTTTCAAGGTGATTTGGATCTTTGTTCTGTATATCTGTATTCTTGACTCATGGAGTCGTGTAGTATATAAATCTGTTCTGTGGGTCCCATCGAGGACTGTTGTGTAATGTTATTACTTCGTTTTCCACCCGCACGCAAGTGCCTGGTGGGCACCTTTGAATCGTTTCTATGCGGGTTTGGCGGGAAGCGCTCAAACTTGCATAGGGCCGATTCTGAGGGTGTTACATCATCCGAGGAATGCTTCGACTCGGGTCTTGGCGTCTGTTGACGTGACTGGCGCTGGTCGACTTCGTTGGAAGACCCAATAGAATAGCTTAGCGCATTTGACATCCTTGTAAGCTGCAGAAAAACATGACGAATTGTGAAGTACTTGTATCTTATAAAAAATATTTGCCTTTTGGCTTGTATAGTAAGATTATGGTGCCGATCGAGTCGACACTTTTACACTTTATGCTAGGCCTTTTCGTTAGCCTGATTACCCTTAGTCTCAGTACCTTACCGAGGCACTCGAAGTTCAAGGATTCGACGATCAGGTAGAATCAGCTACTCGGGCTGTCGCGTTCGAGGTGCTCGAGTGCGTGGAGCCGATGGCACATTAGGTTACTCGAAGAGGGCGCAGCCCACGAGTGTTTCGAGTGCGAGTTAAAAAAGAAATCAACTCCAAATAGAGGGAAACTTAGCTTTGTTGGTTGTTGTCGTGTACGGAGTCGACGCGGTAGAGGGTCACGCGCGGACGTGGTCGATGCGGCGGACCACGGTCATATCGGCGACGATCTCCACATCCGAAGATTGTCGCATCCGAAGACCACACTGGGTCGTATCATCCGAAGAATGCAGCGGGCCACCACATTAGAAGAATGCAGCGGGTCACCGCAGCCAAAGGCCACATAGTTCATCGGAGCCAAAAACTGCAGCGGGTTGCTGGGGACGAAGGCCGCGACTGATTGCCGAAACGGAGGGAGCCCCCGAGCCCCCGAGTCGTTGGATCCGAATATCATAGAGGATCGCCGAAGTCGAAAACTGCAGCAGGTCACGAGATCGACGCCAGAAGAGTAGTCAACGTGGCGGTCGAGAGTTGTGTAGCGAACATGTAGTTGACGTGGCGACGGGTCACGCGGCGGACGTGATCGACGCAGCGGAGTCGGAGTCGCGTGGTGATGAAGAGTTGACGCATCCGGAGACTGTAACGGGCGACAGCAGTCGAAGACCGTATCGGGTTGCTGCATCCGAAGATTATAGCTGGTCGTCGGAGTCGAAAACCATAGCGACGAGTCGTCGCAGAGTTGGCGCAGCCCCCGAGCGTGGAATCGACGTCGCAGATGAAGTCGACTTGGCGGACACGTAGCCGGTACAGTGGTTGGCGGATTTTCTTCGTCTGGATTCGGCAGTGCGGACCGGCCATAATTGCCGTCTTTCATGGTTCATATCACATGTGAATAGTGCGCCGCCGTCCCGACACGCCGGGCCAAACTCGATTGTCGTTCTGAAGATTGCACGTTATGACTTGTTTTTCCTTGTCGAGTGGTGACTGGTGACTGCACAACACGCCCGATGGCGAGCCGTTCGTGCACACACGATGAAGATGGGACGTGATGTGGCAGATTTGCCGATGTCGAAGCTGAGCATGCCAACGCTGAAGAATCAACCAGATGGGATCTGGCCATTGATGCCGATGAGGAAGCCGAAATAGATCTGCTTCGTAGGAGCCGACGAATCATAGATTGCAGCGGATGGAACCGTCACGATCGCAGAATCAGCGCCCTCAGTTCCCCACGGACGGCGCCAATTGACGAGGTTTAATCTCATCAATGCCCATTGTTACGTACTTGGGTTTTGGAGAAGATGGGAATGCTGGAGATCGCGGAACGGTTAGCAAACAAGCAACACGGGACACGAGGTTTACCCAGGTTCAGGCCCCCGGAGGGAAAACCCTACTCCTGCTTGTCTGCTCTTGATTACGGCGGAACCGAAATTTACAGGGGTGCGCAGATGCAATCTGGCGTGGAGGTGTCTATGCGAAAGTATGAGGTGTCATCTAGATCTGTAGATCTATTGTGGCGGTGGAGATCGTAGATCTATCTATTGTGTACGTGCCCTCCTCGTTGGACCCTCCTAGCCTTTATATATGGGGAGGCTAGGTCTCGGGTGCCAATACAATTTGGTTACAAGTTGTATTCAAACTCTAGTCTTGAGGTTTCCTTGTCTTGTACGCTTCAGAGTTCGTGTCCACATGGGCTTCATAGCAGCCGAAACGTCATAGGAATCATGGACCCTGGCAGGTCATCGAGTGGGCCTTCCGTCGGGCTGGACGCAGGTAGGCCAACATCGGGTACCCGTAGGGCATATCCATGTCATACTCTGTATCACCGCCGGCGACCACTCCACAAGCGAGGACCGGCAGGGAAAAAACATGTCCACGGACCTTGCGCCGACTACGACAGTGGCCGGAAAACAGACAACCAGAGGCAGCTGGAACCCTCCCCCGTATGTTTGGATCAAACTCAACACTGACACCGCTTTCACCAGCAACAAGATCTCCGACGGTTCTGGCGCTATTGGTAGAGATCACCATGGCAGAATTGTCCTGGCTGCCTACTCCCCAATGCCTAGATGTAACGACATTGTGGAGGCTGAAGCCAAGGCTGCTCTGCTTGGCGTCAGAGTGGCCCCGGGCCACGGGCACGACAAGCTCATCCTCGAAACTGATTTCTCCATGGTGACAGCGGCGCTGCAATCGAGCTCGCTGGATAGATATGAACTCTGGGCTACGTACGAGGAGACCAAAGACCTGCTGAAGAACCCGAATGACCACCGCACTGGTCATGTTAGAAGAGAGAGAGAGCAACATGGAAGACCATCGCATTGGTCATGTTAGAAGAGAGAGAGCAACAGGGAAGCCGACTTCGTGGCTAAGCTCGCCCGATCGTCGGGGCGGTTGCATTTGGCTGAACCATTTCCCTAACCCCGTTCTAGACATTGTATCACAAGACTTGAAACCTCCCGAGGCCATGTTAATATAAGCTCGATCTCCCTATCTCAAAAAAAAAAAAACCCTGGCATTATTAAGATAGGTGGGTTAAATGCATTTTCCCACAAAAAATATATCGAATGGGCATGTGCTAGCTTTTTATAGTACTTGTTTCCTTCCTAGTATTTCATATTTGTGTGTTGCCTTTTTCTTCTTGACGCTCGATCTCTTCTCAATAGAAAATGACACACTTTGGCGCGTGTACGAGAAGAAGATAATAAAGGGATGGTACTATTTGGAGCGGGGAGCGTGGTGCTATGGCATCGGCATGGACCCTACGCCACATGCAGCAGCGCAACGGTCGTTTGGGAGAAGAAGAGAACGGGAATGGTGTGATGTGAAAGCCGCGAGCCACCGAGACAGAATCAAATCCATTATGGGCAGTAGCACTCAACTGTCTGGTCTAACCAAATTTAACCACGCGGCTGCCTCTTCGTGTCCAGAGCACTCTTCTGTTCCTACCCAGAGAGACGTACGCGTCATTTCGCGCGAACCATCGCGACGGACGTTTTCACCGCCTGCGTGTTTCTTACCAAACGTCCAAACCACAGCCGGCTCTTCACCCACTATATATAACCGTCATCCCTATGCCTTTGTCTCCTCTCGCCTGCCTGCAGTCCTCCTCCTCCGGCCGCTTCCTCCGCGACATCGCACCGCCGGGAGAAACCGACGAGACGGGAGCCGGACGGGCTGACCCACGCCACACCGCCGGTGAGTTCCTGCGACTTCCTCGATCAGATCACCCGGCTGTCTGTCTTCTCTTTTTTCCCAGCGAAATGATGTTTCAGAACTTCTTTCCCTTCCCACTCTGCTTTTCCCACCCGCTCCCCCTGTGCATCACGCAATGAAATTGTCAGATTGATCAGCCGGTCCATCCAGTATTCGAGTTTCTTGATCAGTCAGTCCGTATGATGCATTTTTTAGAAGAGAATCGTGAAATCGAGCACAAATCCCAGTGTTCATGTGGGCCAGTGGCTCAACACAGTGCCGCATACCATACCAGAAAGGGGAGTTTCTTGACTCTGCCATGGCAGGCCCAGCTTCGGCTGGACATACTATGTTTAGGCGAACCTTGCTGCGTAAGCCAGCGCCACCGACTTACATTACCACCGACCTACAGTAGTTAGTTAGTTGGGATCCCGCTGGTTAATCAGCCAAGCTTTCTTGCCGGGAACGGAACAGAACATGGCAACAGATCTCTGAACTCCCTTCTCTCAGTTTGGCATTCCCACTTCCGAATCAGTGTTGCAGGGGTAGGGAGGACAATTATTAATTAATTAACCACCGGGAGATTCCAAAAGAACAAGACGAAACCGCCATTGCCCTCGCTATAATCTTGTCCACTCCAGTGTACGCGTGCGCGCGGGGGTCCCTTTCGTCGGTGCCAAAAAAGTCCCAAACCGACTTAGGAGTAATTATTATTTTTTCCTTTAAGAAAATGTTCGATGGATCTTGCCGTCTCTGGTGCCTTGCCGGCGAAGAAACTCCGAGCACTATTTATATGGAACCCCTCTCCCACCGGAGGGCACGAACATGCAACTGCCCGTTACCCTTTTGTTCTTCTCTGTTGTTGGGGAACAAGACCGTTCGGTCCCGCCGATTCCTTTGCGTATCGCACAACTGGACCATTGATTCCGTAGTTGGATTTTTAGTCTGGTCGAGTAAATTCGCATCAAGAACTTGCAGTAGAATCGATCTTTCGACCTCTTTAATTTGGTAATCAATTAGTTGATTCAGGCTGTAATAAAATCGAGTGTAAATAAAACGATCTGTACCCAGTGAATAATGCGTTTTAAACCTTGCCTTGTTGATCCGTCTTGGCAGGCAGGCAGGGAGGGAGGGGTTTTGCGCTGCGATTGACCTCTGAACCAGGTCTCGATCGCGCCATGGGGAGAAGCGCGTGGCTGGTCCTGCTGATCCTAGCCTGCCTATGTCTCTGCCCTGCGCAGAGCGATGGCTTCTCGTGGAACATTTTCTCCTCGTCTTCGTCCTCGGGGCCGGCGGCAAACAGCCACGGCGCCGCCCCGATGATGGAGCTGGACGGCGCGGTGGCGGACTTCTCCATGGACGGCGCCAACGACCCGCGAGGGCTGAAGCTGCTGGAGAACGCGCGGAACAAGCTGGCGGGCCCCAAGAACTGCTGGCAGGAGGCGTACCGGAACCTCTTCGCCAGCTGCGGAGAGATCATGGCCGACAAGGAGCGGCAGGCGCGCCTGGCCTGGCACCTCAGCAGCTGCTACCAGGAGGACTCCGGCCGCCCGGCCTTCCCGTCCTGCGCCAGCGGCTCCACCAGGATGGTGCAGTGCCGCAAGCGCCTCACCGACTCCGAGAGCAAGGTCTTCCTCGAGTTCTTCCTCGAGACCAACACGCTGTGCCACCAGCTGCAGGCCGAGGCGTTCAAGCACAGCACGGAGCGGCTCGTCAACGACCTCACCAGGTCCTCCAAGTCCGCCGAGGAGAAGCTGGAGGTCATCGAGGACCGGTCGGAGCAGATCATCAAGGAGTCCGGCAAGGTGCAGGACGCACTCTCGTCCATCGAGGCGCAGACGGACCGCGTCGCAGAGACGTCCAAGAATGTCGCGACACAGATCAACGATGTGCTGGCGCACTCCAGGGCCATCTCCGACCATTCCAAGGAGATCGCCGCCTCCCAGGCGGTTCTCAAGGAAGGGCAGGCCGAGATGAGGCGCAAGATCGAGGACGGCATGGAGCGCATCCAGGAGTCGTACCAGAACCTCGGGACCGGCATGGACAAGCTGAAAGAGGAGGCAGTGGGTATTCAGAAGGAGATACAGACGGTTGGAGATTCCATGTCGTCCAAGATGCAGGACCTGCAGGGCACCGCGGATGAGATCGGGAGTGTGACCGGGAGATCTCTGGAGAATCAGGCGCAGCTTTTGGAGGGACAGAATAAGGCCATGGAGGGACTCACCAGTCTCTACAGCTTTCAGTCACAGGCTCTTGAGGAGAGCAGGTATGTACTACTGCATCTCTAATTCTTTATTATTATCAGCCTGTACTACTGAATTTGCAAACCTTTTAAATTTAGACAAATCTGCCCTGTGCATTATTTGACTGAAAAATCAGATGCTGATTTCTTTTCTGAACAATTGCAGGGAGACTATGGAGAAACTTGCACAGTTTGGGCAGCGTCAGCAGGAAGAGCTCCTATCAAAGCAGGAACAGATACGGCAGGCTCACGATCATCTCATCCAAAATTCGCACTCCATCCTAGATGCTCAGGTTAGTATCTCCTCGAAATACTAAATTATTTTCCGTCATAAAATGCAAGGGTTCAAGCCTAACTGAACCTTCTGCCTGCAGGAAGAGTTCAGAGCGAAGCAGGCCAACATCTTCGCCGCACTGGACAAGCTTTACATCCTCCACAACGCCATTCTCGCAGAATCTCGCTTCATCAAGGCATTCTTCTTCTACTGCTGCATCGTGTTCCTCATCTACATGCTCACCAGCGCCAAGCAGACCTTCAGAATCAGGGGCCAGCTTTATTTCGGTAAGATATCTTTTTTTCCCTCTACGTCTGTACCGCCAAATGTATCTATGTTGTTGCATCTTGTTCGGTTGCTAATGTTTGTTCTGTCAGGTTTGTGCGTGACGCTCCTGTTAGAGATGGGTCTCATCAAGATCGGAGCAGGGGACTTTGACAACCAGTACTGGGTCCTGTCCAAGGTGTTCTTGGTCAGATCGGCGTTCCTCGCCATCGCGACTATCCAGATCTTGCATTCCATATTCACATTCAGGTCAGTAAAAATTTCCCTCCCGTGTTGTCTTTTTTTTCTTTTACTACTCATTAAAAACGATGATCGAAAGTCTCTATCTTGTGGCAGGGATTATGAGGTACTGAACCATGGTCTGCTCCAGACACTAGTGGAGAAAGTCCGGACACTAGAGGAAAACGCGGGGGACAGGATGCTCCCGTACGGTTCAGAGAGCGACGAGAGCCTGATGAACTACTCGTGGGTGTTTGACGAGCTGACGGACGAGGCTGACAGCAAGGCCGACCCCAGCTACGACTTGCCGGAGCCAGCTTGCCGCCGGCGGTACAACAATGCCTCGCCGGAAGAGGTCGGCGAGAACTCCATCACTACGTCGCTCAGCCGCAAGTACAATCTGCGGCCGCGGAGCAGGCACTGATGGGACGCTCTTCTCCTTGGGGAACGGCGGCGTGGTGTGTAATGCCGTGATCCACTATGTAGTTTCTATCTAAGATCGTATGAGTTTAGTTTTGCCATCCATTTTCTCGAAAACTTTTTTGCCCTTCGTTTGAGAATGTTGGATATGTATTTTGATTTGAATGATATTGACCAAGTTTAGACCAGATTTGGACCTAATTGTTGAAGCTACAATACAGTGATTGTGTAAAGAAGATTTGTTAGCGAAGCTCCATGCATCTTCATGCGTTCACACCCTTGTTTTGTTCAGAAGAATTTTATAGGAATTTAGAGAATTCTGTTCCTTAAAAACTTATATTGTCGATATTGATTGGAAACCGTACGACTTTTTTCCTTATGGACTACTTTGCATATAATTTCATAGAAAAACTTTTCGTAAGTCTAACCACCACTCGTCCACTCTCCACTCCTTGTAAGAAACAGGATCCCCTGAGTCAAAGTTATATGACACGTCAAAGGAGAAGAAATTCCACAGGTCCTAGTAATCTTCCGACTGTCTAATGCACAATAATGCTAGGTACGGGTTTGAATGGCCAATTCTACGGTGACTAGACACTAACTGCAAGTTCACGTTGATGGTTTTTATGATTCAAGAAAAAAATCTCAATGCAGCTAGGTGAATTTACCATCAATACCTATAAGGCTTTGTTCGGTTCAACCCAACCCGGCCGGAATCTTGACGATATCCCCGTGTATCAGCCGGGACGAGAGACGCGCAGTTTTAATCCCGATTTTTTTTTCGACATGTTCGGTTAGTCCCGCCCGGTAGTCCAACCCGCTCTTTTCCACCCCGACCCCCTTCGTTTCGGAGGGGAAACAACACACGTCCCCGGACCCGTGGAAGAAATCCCCACATATCTCACTTCTATCTCCAGATTTGGAGGGCGGGCGGCGGCTGGGGCGGAGAGACAACGGCGGCTAGGGTGACGGTGGCTGGGGCGACGGCGGCGCAAGGAATCCAGACGTGTGCTCCTCCCTCCTCCTCCCCTTTTCCAACCGGCGGCGCTAGCTTGACCCTGAGACCTCACCCCCTGCGAGCTCGGTGCCCGTTACCTCCGTCGTCCTCTCTGCCTCCGGCATCCTCTCTGCCTCCGTCGTTCTCTCTGCCTCCGCCTGCTTCGTACTGGTAAGCGCCTAATCTTCATCCTCGCCATCTTACAGTTTCTAGGGTTTTGGCAGGTGTCTTGTAACAAATTCTAGGGTTCTTGGCGTGGTCAGTAGTGGTAGGTTCTTGCCATGTTCGTACATCAGCAAGATTGGTTGTTCTTTTCTTGGTTTTTGGAAGAGACGTGTGTGAAGGAAGAGCTGGCATGTGCGAGAGCCTAGCAAGACCAGCGGTAATTAGCTGTAGAATTCGATTTATGGATGCATGGGGTAGTACTACTAGTAGTACTGCTAGTAGATTCGATTGTCACCTATCATCGTGAGATCATTTTTGCTCGGTTCTAGATTGTTGCAGGCTGTTGCTTTCTTTTAATCTTAGTGCTTCTTGTCTATTTTTTTATTGGGGATAATATGGGGGCTTGCTAGGTCTGTGGTTTCTCACCAAATTTTGTATTTAGTTTTGAAATCATTCATGATATCAGTTGTTCATCTGATGCTTTCTGCTCCATAAGAACATCACTGCATACATGCCATTCCGGATTAAAGCATTTTATCAAATCATTGTACACTTTAGTAGACAGTAGTATAGTTCTTTATGTGTTTGTACAAATACAATTGTGCGTGTGTCAAACAGAATTTTGTGGATATGGTCAAGATAACCATTGCTTGGAGCAGTCCTTCTGAAGTTATCTCTAGTTCTATTTGCAGGAAAATGCATGATATCTTACCTTTATTTTTATGATTCTCATTATTTGTTTTTTTGTAACTTCATAGTTAGAGAAACAAACCTGCTTCACCTAGTTTCTTTGCTTCAGGATTAACTGAAAGAATATCCTTGTTGTGTTGTCTGCATCAAACAGAATGTTTAGTTTGCATTGACAGAAATATCCTGATGAACGTTGATGTGCTTTTGATGCATGTCTATTAGTACTGGAGCCTGATTCTTGCATTCTATGATTCCTTCCATTGTATATTGTTTCTTTAATAACTATTCTCTCATCTATGAATATGGGAACAAACTGGGAATGAATTACTCAATTTAACAATTTGACATTCTAGTCCAATAAGATAAATGTTTTGTTAACAATTTTGATTAGACATGGACTAAGATAAGGACATTCAAGTACGGAGTAGGTGTCTGAAGTAGAAATTATTATTTTGCAAAGAATGGTTTGGATATATTTAGTAGCAGGTCTGCAATTGTCAACTGTCAATCACTTGGTATGTGTTACATGGTTAAGTAAAGCCAAGTAAAGAAGCATGCTGTTCTTTTTGTTGTTGTAGCTTAACTCAACGTATAATGTTAACATGCATAAGAGGTGTCTGCTTATTACATGGTAGTGTCTTTTCCTCTGAACTTTCAGCACAAAAAACAGTCTAGATTTTGCTAACCTATCAGCTTATTCATGGTGATGATCTAGTTCTTCTTATACATGTTAGCTGCAGTGTGTTGGTATGTTCCATTTTAGCACATATTCTGTTTTTACACTGTCCATTTTGCTATTGGTAACTAGTGGCCTGTTTATTTTCAAGTCTTTGCATGGATTTGAGAACGAGGGATCACATTAGAAAGAGAGAGGAGGAGGATGATGATGACGATATGATGCTTTTCCTTTTACCTGCACTACATCTATTGGGTGACAATGAACCAAAAAAGCCTCGCCATACGTCGATTCTAAGAGGCGATGAGGTTGTAAGGGATTTGCTTGAAGGACACGTCAAAAATTGTCAAGAAGCATTTAGGATGGAGCCTCATATCTTTAGGGCTTTGGCTAGTTTCCTTCGACGGGAGCGGTTGGTACGTGATACCAGACTTACTGTCGAAGAGAAACTAGCAGCCTTTCTGTGGATGTTGTCCCACAATTCCTCCTTCCAGGCCCTCCAAGTCCAATTCAAGCGCAGCGGTGACACTTTTCATCGGCACATGAAGAATTTCTTCAACATAATCCCTACTCTGTCAAGGCATTTTCTCAAGCCTCCAAATCCTACTCAAGTACATCCAAAGATCCAGTCTAACCCGAGATTCTTCCCCTATTTTCAGGTTTTTGCTAAATCATATTCACATGACAATGTATTTCTTTCCACAAATCAAAATAATAATTTCTTATTCTTTTCTTATCATTTTCTTTGCAGAACTGCATTGGAGCCATTGACGGGACTCATATTCCCATGACCATTTCGGGTGAAAAAGCTGCTCCCTTTAGAAATAGGAAGGGGACAATCAGCCAGAATGTTATGGTCGCGTGTGACTTCGATCTAAATTTCACATTCATATCTTGTGGCTGGGAAGGATCTGCTACTGATGCTAGGGTTCTTAGATCCGCACTTCTCAAAGGGTTTAAAGTACCTCAGGGAAAGTTCTATCTCGTAGATGGTGGTTATGCAAACACTCCCTTCTTTCTTGCACCATATCGTGGTGTTCGGTACCATTTGAAGGAGTTTGGGCGTGGTCGTCGTGCACCCCAAAACTACAAGGAGCTATTCAATCACCGCCACGCCGTACTACATAATCATATTGAACGTGCATTGGGAGTCCTGAAGAAACGCTTTCCCATTCTCAAAGTGGGAACCCATCACACATTAGAGAACCAAGTAAAGTTACCGATGGCTGCTGCAATATTGCATAACATCATCCGTTTGCATAAGGGAGATGAGAGCTGGTTAGATAACCAAAAAAACAACATACCCCCAGAAAATTATGTGGACCTTCCTGATGGTGATCTTCCTCAAAACCATCAAGTCAACAATGAAGGCAACAATCTTAGAGATATGATTACGCATCAAATGTGGGCGGATTACCGTCAATAGTAAAGTCAAGTGTGATGTAATAAAATAGTGACATTTGAGCTTATTTTGTTTCTTATGTGATGTAATAAAGTAATGACATTTGAGCTTCTTTAATTTGTTATGTGGTGTAATACAGTAATGACATTTGAGCTTCTTTAATTTGTTATGTGGTGTAATAAAGTAATGACATTTGAGCTTCTTTAATTTGAGCTTCTTGCTGCTTGTATCATGAATATTGTTCCAGGGGCCATGATGATGATTGGAAGAGGATCTCCAAGGATTAATCTCATGCAAGCTAAAGTTGTCCAGAAGAATCTCTCACCAAAAGGCAGGGTAACAAAAAAGCGGTCTAAAGGTAGAGTCTTCAATTCTTAAACCCAATAGCTTATTATACATGTTTGTTTTTGGCTAACTTGAAAATCTTTATCAAGCAGATAGAGCCTCTTGGAATGCTGAACTAGAAAAGGCTCTCGTGGATTTGCTGCATGAGCACAATACCCCTCAATATAAGGGTCAGAACGGGTGGTCCTCAGACGCCTGGAATAAGATCGTCAAGAGATTCCAAGCAAGCCATCCGTATGTGTCTTACACAAAGGGACAGATCCAAGATAAGGAGAAGGAGTTAAAAAGGGTATATAAGATGCCCAAGGAAGCTAGGAAACAAAGTGGAGCATCCTGGAATGACAAGCGTTCAATGATCGAAGCTGAGGAAGCGCTATGGGATAACCTTATCATTGTAAGATAGTTTCAGCCCTTACATGCATCTGGTCATTTCCTTATTATCATAAGATATTCCTTATTATGGTATATCACTCGTCTTCTTTTCTGTTGTGCAGTCATTTGCTAAGATAGGGAAGTTCCGTACTAAGGCTTTTCCGCTTTTTGATGCCTTGGGAGAGTTGTATGACGGACAGACCGCCGAGGGGACCTATAACTTTACCTCCACTCAGCAATCCAAACAACCAATCCTTACAGAAGTGGAGTTCGATCCCGAGGTCAGTTCTGTAGAGGTCATACAACCCCATATTGGAGAGACTGTGGTGGATGTTGAGGATGATACACAAGGAGGCATGCAAGAGGCTGCTGCACCATCAGTGGCTGTTGCACCATCAACAAGCACTGATATCGAACCCAAAAGGCGCCGATCAAATGCAGATGTAGCTGCAATGATGGAAAAGTATATTGAGATGAAGACAAAACAAAATGAGGACACGAAAGCTGATTCTAGGAATATGGACGAGTTCTCAATCAAGAACTGCATTGCTCGCCTAAGCACAATGGAATTCTCGCAAGAGGAGAAGGTAAAAGCTCTACGAGTCTTTAAAAGTGCAGACAATCGCGAGCTCTTCATCTGCACTGACCTTGAGACGACTGCGATGTGGCTGCGAAGCGAAATGGCCTAGCAAAGGTGAAATCTTACGTTCTTTCTTATTGTTATCCAAGCTGCATCACTGGTACTACCGTCTTCTTGTTTCTTTATTATACATCAAGTGGATATGCTTAAAATTGCCGTGAAGCACTTACATTTATACCACGCATATAATGCCTACCAATTATACCTTATGTATGTTTCTTGTGATCAGTATAATGCCCACCAATTGTACCTTAGGTATGTTTGTTGTGATCAATATAATGCCTACCAATTATACCTTAGATATGTTTCTTTGATCAGTATATATTTATATCATACATATAATGCATAGTGGTAGTGTTGTATCTTGTGTGGTTGTGGTTGTAGCAGTACTAGCATATAGTAGTAGCAGTATATTGTTTGATGGTTCTAGAGCTTCTTGGTCAATTGGAACATCGAGTCACATGTAAACCTGATTATTGGATTTTCAAATCAAATCACAGAATTGTTGGTTTGTTGGTTGCCATTCAATTCTATCAAAAAAATAGGTCCTATGTCATATTCAGCTGTTTTAGGAGGTCCTAGTTGTCCTCATTGTGTAGATGATAGATATTACTTTTCGAAGTCGAGAGCAAAGCTTCCTAGTGTGTACGTATTGCCAGTGTTCTACTAGATTATAAATTCAGTATTCTTTGAGAAATTTACTGGTTTCTGGAGTTGAGTAATATATTTTGCTCTGCAAATTATAGGTGTGTGCTGAGGGAAAAGACATGGAGCTCTACATGAAGAAGCTCAAGAAGAAGAAACACAAGGGTGATGTGGCGATCAATTCGTGTGCGGTTTACAGTGAAAATACTATATATGTATTCGCTGTGCTTTGTTAGTTGTTGTGTCAGTATTTTCTGGAAACAAATCGACTATCTCAAAATATTTGAGATTATAGAACATTGTATTTCATTCTGTTATCTTGTTTTGTTTCAGCTTTCAGCTATGCTCAAGCTTTTTCAGAATGATATTATTAGATTCAACGTTGCTGTTTTTTCCTGTTTGTATGTTTCTGCTGCTTGCTGTTTGGAGCTGATGTTACTTGTTGTTAAACAATGTGTGCTGCTGGGATTAACAGAATAGGGCAATAGCACCAGGACAGTAGGACTGTGCTTGCCATGGTGTGCAAGCTCCACCAGACGTAGTTGCTGCGGGGATGAACCGAACGAGCCAAAGCATCAGAGAGGATTCGTGAGATTAAGTGGAGGGGATTTCTGGGAATGAGGTGACGCCAGGGGATCACCCAATCCACGAGGGGTTTGGTTCCACGTGGGGAACGGTTCCATGAAAACCGAACAAAGCCTAAGGCTATTGAGTATGGACCTCTTTGGAGGACTCTCATTGGTAGTTTACCATCACTAACTACAGATAGGCTATATCCCCTGGTAGAAGGGTGTAAACAAGTGTAATTCCTCTGGACCTCATGTAGAAACTATGAGTTTATTAGAAATTGATATGTATACGCTGCTGGTAAATTTCAACTTTGTCTGAATATTGCACACAACAATGAACATCATACAGAATTAATAATATTTCTCAAACCAAAGACAGCATAGACTGATCATAAATTCTGCAGAAGGCTTTTAAAGATGAGTCATCTATAAGTGAAAGAACCTCATCATCTGTTACTGAGAGAACAAGGGTTCTATCCCATCCCCTTTGGAGAAGCACGGGATCTAGGGGGGGGGGGGGGGGGGGGGGGGGATGGGTTACCTGGATCTCAGGGGCGATGAATTTAAGAAGATTCCATACGATTGTGCAGTAGCAATCCAACCATCGATGCAGAGCTTGGAGAAGATAACTGGTTTTGTTATTGGAAAGAAATTATTGCTCCACTCATGCGGTGTCCGTTTGTTGGCAAGTTCAATATGGCCAAATGTCGAATTTGCGAGTAATATCTTCCCTGAAAACTTTTTCTCCTTTTCATACCATAGTCTTTATAAACCAAAATTTATACAGTAGAGATACTGTTTTCCTCAACAACAAAAAACAATCAACGAATGTTTCAATTGTTTCGCAATCAGGTCAGGATTCAACCGAGAAGAATTGGTGCATTTTGTAATACGAATGCTGCTGATTAACAAGCATTGACAAGTTTGAGCAATCTGGAGAGTATTTTGCATTAATGCAGATCGAGGGTAGAAAAGCCAAGCAATTCTATTCCTAGAGTGGATGGCTACCCAAGTACCCAAAAGTCTGACATCAAAAGCATGAATGCCTTTGTCAAACTTTAATCCTCCAGTCAAAAAACAGCTCGATTTTTCTACTCCGTGTCTCATCCACCACTCCTCGTAAACCGTCAAAATACTTCATAACACCTAATGGAGAAATTCGACTGGAAAATGGTCCAAGTTGGACCTAATATAGAGAATATTTTAACTGTTATCATGTCTTACCAACAATTATAATCTAATAATATGTCATTATGTTACACAAAATTGGTAATATTATACTCCTGTCTAGCGGTGTTTTCTTACAAATTACAACTATGATACTTGTGGTTATCATGAAAATTTAGAAAGAAATTACAGCCAAAGTTCAAAATTGAACAGTCAAAATATAGTATACATCTAGAAACGGAGGGATCTCAACATTTGCTCTGTCACGTTCGAAATAATAAAGACTGATGCACCCAAAACCAAATAAAAGATGCATCCAAAGGGATATGTTGGCATGCAAATAAAAAAATTCAGAAACACTTCCTTAACCACCCTCACTAACCCACTCAGTGCATAACTTACAAACAAATAATTACACAACATTTCATCGCACGACTTCAAACAATGTAATTTAGGCTTACCGGTGCACAATTTTAGATGATCATGATTTAAAAACAAAAGGCAAATAAGAATTAGCAAAAGTATACATCTGCCAAAGATTTGCTAGGACTAATTGGAGAGATATAGATAAGAAATAAGTTGTGCTGTTTTGACATAGATTGGCAATGAGGTGCGGGTCAGACCAATGACAACTAAATTCCAGACATTAGGTAAAGACTCGCTCAAAAAGTGGTTGAACACCACATCATATGAAGTGTTGATCCACCTTAAAATCTTCCATCCAGAACACCTGCTAACAGCATCACCAAAACTTCATACCCAACTAGTAACACTCATTTTCTGTTTTATCCCTCTTCCGTTGCCAGTGCTCGAGTCGAGGAGGTTCAATATCAATGGATATCCTCATCTCTGCAATCGTAGGCTACCTTGTCAGCAGGTCAGCGTCGTTCGTGATCAGCAAATATTTCCAGAAGCAGCCTGGCATCGACAAGATTCTACAGAGGCTACATAGTGTTGTGCTGAGAATGGACATCATCGTCGAGGAGGAAGAGGGGCGGCACATCACAAACCAGGGGATGCTCCGTCAGATCAAGATCTTGAGGCAAGGAATGTACAGAGGCCGCTATGTTCTCAATGGCTCGATGCACTGAAGCTGCCCTCGATGAGGTGGCGGGGGAGGAGGAGATGAGCCATACATCATCTGCACTGTCTAAATCCAGTCCAGTCAAACGGCTGCGTCTCTCTCGCAGACGCTATGGCAGCAGCAACAGAGAAGCACTGTTGTTTGGTATAAACAGCAACGTGCGAGAAGAGCTGCAACGGGTGGTAGACACCGTTGCAGACACCATGGCTGGTATCAAGGAATTTCTTTTCTTCTTGGAGTTGTCTCCTCGAATACTCCGCCAGTCTTATGGAGTATATATGATTTTGGAAAATTGAATGTTTGGTCGCCAAACGGAAAGGGAACAAGTTCTGAATTTCTTGCTGCAACCCAGTGCTACTCCAGATTTGGATGTACTTCACATCATTGGTCCAATACAAGTAGGGAAGAGCACTCTTGTTGAGTATGTTTGTAGGGATGAGAGTGCGCGTGATCACTTCTCGATGATCCTCTTCTTTGCTGAGGGCAGTCTCAAAGAAGAAAGAGTTATTGACCTGAAAGGAAACGATATTAATGATCGAGTCAGACATCAGAATTATGCTTCTCAAGGCAAGTTGTTGATTATAGTTTTTTTTTAGGGAAGGTTGTTGATTATAGTTGAAATAGCAGAAAACATTAACGAGGGGACACATGGAGATGTCTGAAATCTTCCGCAGTCTGCATGGAGATCGCTTTGGAACAGAGACAATGCTTCACAATTGCGCATATAATTGCTGGGATACTAAGAGATAACTTCAATTCCCGATTTTGGTGCAAAATTCTTGAATGTATGAGAGCATATAAACAGACAGACTTCCTTATGTCTGACAAGCACACAAACCTTAGTTTGCTGGAAGATGAACCGGTGTGGAAATTGGCGAAGAGCAGCAAATACTTCTTGATTTGCAACTATCATCAGTCAGATTCCAGTGAGGAAGTCCCCAAGATCAGTATGCAGTACATTCTCTTAGAATGTGGTGATACACTACCCCATGGGAATGAGGCTCTTGAATGGAGGTTTCGCATGCCACCGTACTACAACTACATGATAAGCTGTAAGGTGCAAGCACCACAACCTATGGCGGACAGGAAGACAGCGTGTATCTTCGATGAAGGACGTTTTATTTGAGTAACACATTGTATGGGGGTCTGTAACTAGCATCACGCATGTGCCAGCTCTTGAGAATTACGAATTATTATTGCACTGTCTTAATTTAGGAGTCATGCGGCTCTTGCCAAGTTAGTTAACTTATTACATGTGTCTGTTAATGTGAGGGCATGGAGGAGTACTGTCCTAGTGGTATAGGCTTGCATGTCGAGTACACCGTGCTTGTGTGTGTAAAGTACTTTCGGAGTTAATGCATCAGAGTCGAAGAAAAATTCTTGAAAGTTGAGTCTGTATCCTTTTGATCTGGATACTATGGGTACTATTGAAATCCAAGTACATATTGAACATGAAGAAAGAGTAGATAAAATTTCATAAACCATTTGTGTTTCTCATGTTCTTATAGTTTGATCTTGGGCCGAAGACAACAAAGTTTCAATCCTCTTGCACACATATTTTCTTGCTGAAATAAGATATCAAGAAATATAAGCTGGAACAGAAGCAACAGGTCTAGCCCTACTGCTGCCAAACTGATGCACACTTTTCGGATCAATACATCAAAATTCAATGCTTTTGTGTTTTTTTTCAAAGAAGAAAAACATACCTTCTTAGGTGTAAGCATGTAGCCATAGTAATACAGACAGTTATCCATCCCACATCATAGCTATGATCTTGTGTGCCGTGGAGTAGGAGTAAACAGGTACAGCACCCTGTTGCTCCCAAACAGAGCACTCAAGTATAGTCCTGCAAAAGTACGAAAATCATTCTTATTAGCAACTACAACAAAGCATCAAGCAGGTAACGGGATGGCCAGAAACCAAGGGGTTGGACAGATGAACCTGAATACCTGAGTAATATGCAATTTTACTAGGGCACTTCTTCAGGAATAATTTAATCTAACTTTTCACTTGTAAATACAAAACACAATAAAAAAACTTAATCTGAATTTTGACTTGTTGTTTCCCCTATTTTTTATCTTGTAGGAGCTATGGTAGTTCACTAGTTCTCTCGTCAAATATAAAAGCAGGGCTCACAAGAGATTTATCAGAGTTATTGGCCAATTAAACATTTCAATTAAGCAATAAAAGGACACCTATAGTATATAAGGTCTCACCTCTATAAAAGAAATACAGTGTTAATATTACCTCATGGGTAAGTAGATAACGAGCTGACTAATTGTATGCATCAATAAACCTTCCTTAGATTTCAGACTCAGACTCGACCATTGGCATTGCTATGTGCAGTCCTACATCAATGATTCCACAGTTGAACATGCATGCCCGGAATCTCGAATATTTTTTCATTTGATCTGATCATTCATCTCAAGTTCCCAACTCTGGTCTTCTCCATGAGCAGATACCAGTCAGATAGTTGGACAAGTGTTGCAAGTAACACTAACAGTTTCAATAAAAACAACTCAAGATTACAATAGCAAAGTCTCATCTGCCCAGAAAAGTAGTGTACCAGAAACTGACTTAAACTAGTTCATTTGACACTATTTCTGAATACACTCAACAAGTGCCATCAACCATTTTCGTCAAGCAAAACAAGTTCAGAGGTATCAGGGGGATACCCAGAATTTTTAAGTAGACTTGTCAGGTCATGCAGTACTGAATATATCATTTCTGACTCCGGGTGCTCTCGTCCTCGAGCAATGAACGTATGAACCTCCTTCATCACCTCAACCCAACTATATCCCGGTTCCTTCACTACGCCGGCACAATCCATGCCCTGTCTCAACTTATGTGCATCAGCCCACAGTCCTTTAGAGGCATAAATATTCGACATTAGAACAGAGGGGCCACTGTCCGTAGGATCTGCCAAGAGCGCCATTTCAGTGGCATACCTCCCAATTTCAACATTACCAAACAGATGACAGGCGCTCAGCAAGCTCCTCCAAACAGACACAGCTGGTTCAATCGGCATCCTTTCAATAAACGCCTTGGCAGCATGCAGTTTGCCTGAACGACCAAAAAGGTTGACCACAGAAGCATAGTGCTCGGTGCCTGGTTCAATGGCATGTTTTGTTTTCATTGAGTCAAAATGGTGTAAACCTTCATCCACAAGGCCTGCGTGGGCACATGCTGACAACACACCAACATATGTCACATAGTTCGGTTCTACCCCATGTCCTGTCATCATCCCAAAAACACGAAGAGCTTCGTCAGCATGACCATGCTGTGCGTACGTTGAAATCATGGAGTTCCAACAAATGACATCCTTTCCCAAAGTTGACTCAAACAACAGCCGTCCTTCTTTGATGAAGCCACACTTTGCATACATGTCTATGAGAGCATTTGAAACATGGGGGTTACTGTCAGCACCTGCTCCGATGATCTGGGCATGGAACTGCTGTCCATGAAACATGCTTGCCAGGTTACTTGCCACAGTTACTACTGCGACAAATGTGAATTCATTAGGTGTTAACCCAGAGATACGAAGCTGGTTAAAGAGCTTCAGAGCCTCTTCCCCTTGCTCATTCTGTGCAAGGCCAAAAATCATAGCATTCCAGATTACTATATCCCTGTTGTGCATCAGACCGAATACAACTTTGGCATCATCCACAAGGGAAAACTTTGAATAGACATCGATAAGAGCACTCCCTGCATATAGGTCCAATGAAGTTCCTGATTTGAGGATGAGAGCGTGAATCTGCTTGCTGAGTTCAATGTCTGACTGCGATGAGGACACCCCGAGGAGCGAAACAAATGTCAGTAGGCTTGGCTTTAGGGAGCAATATCTCATTTTACCGAATACATCGATTGCTCCTGTAAGGTCGCCTAGCCTCGCATATCCTTCAATCATTGCATTGTAAGAAATTGCATCATCGTCTGCCAAGGCTTCAAATACCGCTCTTGCTTCAGTTAAACGCTCACATTTAGCATACATATCAATGAGAGAATTCTTGACATAATCATCAGAATCCAAATTAGCCTTTATGGCATGAGCATGGACCTGCCTTCCTTGCCATGTCGCTGCCAAAGAGCCGCATGAGTTTAATATACTTGCGCATGCAAATACATCCGGCTGCCACCCAGCCCGGCTCAGCTGACAGAACAAGACCATGGCCTCAACATGGAACGAACTCTGCATATATCCAGCAATCATCGTCGTCCAGGACACAAGATTACGGTTTTTCTCCATGCAATCAAACAGCTTGCGAGCCAACGAGATCCTGGAGCACTTACAGTAGAGGTCGAGCAGCGCATTGATCACTGACGCATCCGATTCTGCTATGGTGCGGTACGCATACCCATGTATTTGCCTGCCACCCTCTAGAAAGCCAACTGCAGAGCAAGCACTGACGGCACTCGCCAGCACGAAACGGTCAGGTCGTACGCCGTCAAGCCCCATCTTCACAAACAACTCCAAGGCAACCCTGCCCTGCCCAATCTGAGAGTATCCGGCGATCACCGCAGTCCAAGTAACCGGGTTCTTGGCTGGGAGCGCGTCAAAGACCAACGTCGCGGCGTCGATGCAGCCAGCCTTTGTGTAGAGGTTGATGAGCGCGGTCCCGACGTATACATTGACATCCAGTCCAAGCTTCAGGGCATCTCCATGTACCTGCTCGCCAAAACAAACCGCCCTTGACTGCGCGCAGGCCCTGAGCGCGCTAGCCATGAGGAACTCGTTGGGCGGCTCATCGGAGGCCCTCCGGAAGGCCGTGAAGAGGGCGGTGGCGTCACCCTCACGGCCGTGCTGCGCGTACATGGAGATGGCGGAGCCCCAGGAGACAAGGTTCCGATGCGGCATTTGGTCGAACAGGAGGCGGGCGTCAGAGAGGCGGCCGAGCTTGGAGTAGCCACGGAGGAGGAGGTTGGCGAGGAAGAGGTCAGGGAGAACCTCCGTGACGACGGCGCGGGCGTGCGCCGCCGGTAGGAGGCGGCGGAGGCGGTCGCCGGCGAGGCATGAGAGGAGGAGCTGGGCGAGGCTCATGTGCCGCCGGCTCGAGAGAGGACCGGCCGCGCGGCACGTAGTTGTTAGTGATGGATGTGGAGCTAATGGGCCAGCTCCAGTGGGCCTGCTGGCCCAGTATAAGTGTATCACGCATTCACCCAAATTTAAATCATCTCTTCACACTAAAAAAATTAAATCATCTTTTATCCCCCAAAATAATTAAACATCTATTTTTCCTATTTTTCACTCGGTCTCTTCTTTTTAGCTAAACTCTTCTATACCTGTAGCAACTAGATGAATGCATGTATGTTACAGCGAGAGAGAAAAATTGTGTTTTGCATGGATACAAACTAAGTTCTCGTAGGTAAAGCCGAAACTTGTCACCAAAACCTGTCGGGTCCAGCATGTTCACTGACCGATGTGTGAGCAGGCACATTGCCCACTACCTCATATGTTCCTTGCTTCAACTGGTCAGAGCATACACGTGGGCAGCAGGAGGAGGATAGCCATGCGACGCTATGGCCGTCATCCACTCCACAAAGTCCTCGCATCCCTCAAGATTAGGGATTAGAGAAGATGTGTAAGGCATCAATAGGGGATTACTCGAAATGCATGACGCCAGCTTGATTAATAATAATGGAAGAATGTACAACCATAGGATGTTGGGAGAGATTATGGTAAAATGACAAATAGTTTATAAAATCATTTACACTCAATTTTGAAATCAAATAATATATTTGATCAATTCGTTTGTATTGTAATATATATGAGTCTTTAGACTCGTTTTGTTGTGTTGATCAATTTGAAACCCAAGTTTGAAATATACAAAAGGTCTATTTTGAATTTGAATTCAAATCCTAGTGTCTACCTAAGTCAAACTCAACACTAGAGTTTATTTTCACTCCTTTTGTAACATCGGAACAAAACTTGAAATTTTACCCACAATTTTAGATGAATGCAAGTGCAAATGCACAATTCTACATCTATCCTTCCCCGTGACCTATTCTTCGGGTTGTTAGAGTAGCTGGTCTACATATAGGCTTAGTGCCAAAGACGTGGCTCGGCACTTTGTCCACGGAGAGTAGTGACTCAAACAAAGAACTTGGTGAAGTCAACAATCATGGCATGGAGTGATTTGTTTTTCTCTCTTCTTTGTCTTCTATGATATGTGTATATTGAGCTAATGTGGAGGATCAATTCTATCTTTTCTTTTGTAGTGGACATTTATTTGTGTGAGCTCGGTGTGGTTTCTTGCATCCGCACTTAGTAACTTAGAAGTTGGTATCACCGAGGTGGTTTGGAAAAGCATGAAATCGCTAGCTGAGTCTCTTTGCAAGACCATTGGACGCGACATGCAGAACATATTATCATCGCAGTTGTTATAGGAAGTCTTATAGTATTAGCGAGATATTGTTTGTATTAACACTATAACGTGTAATATGCCTTATTATGGTACAAATGTAACAATGAAAATGGTCTAAGTTATGAATAAAAATATGTTACCATTTTGGTGTTTGTGCATACCTGCATTTTATTTTGCTATGAAATATGAATTACTATTATCGACACATAGAAGTTGCTCATTGCAAACGAGTGGAACATGAATAACCGTAACTGACGAGTTTACTCCATTGGAAACGGAGAAAGTGGAAAACCGTGGCCAAAAGTCTACCTCAAGTGTGACGTTTTATCCCTCTATTGGCAATGAGGCTTTCACATCAGTGACATGTCCCTCGTAATGTACTATTTCTCTGTTGTCGATGGAGGTTTCAACCCATGTCCATAGTGTCGCTTTGCAGGGGCGGGCCCAACTTGTATCAAGGGTATTTAGCCGAATACCCAAAAGTTTTGCCAAAACTTTTAAATTATATGATAGTGTCTTATATTTTAGTCTGCTTATATAGAAAACTGATTGAAATCCTATCACAAGTATGCATAGAAATAGTTGGTTAGGTCAAATGGTTACACAAGATCAAGTGCTACCGCCGCACCATTTTTTATTGTTTTTTCCTTCAATTTTTTTACTATGAATACCCATTGTGAAATCTCTAAGCCCGCCACTGTGGCTTTGTACTAGTGGAGGTAAAAAGGACTTTGAGGAAAGTTATATTATTGGAAAGGTTTGTCGTTCTGACTCTATGGTACCTAGGAGTCGGCATGTTATGCTAAGATACAGTGTCCATTGATTGAATGTGAGTCAGACTTTAATCGTGTCCGAGTCACCATGGGCCTGCGGGATCACACACTTAAGAGTATAGAGCAGGTACGATATGATCCAACTAAGAATGAGTCGGCTAGGTTGGACCAAGGCCAGACCAAGCCTAGGTCAGCAGGTTAGTCTTGTAATGACCATTTTAGGGTTTTAGTAAGTGGGCCATAAATGTAGTTGGGTATGCACTTACTCTCGTATATATAGTGGAGGCGGTGACACGCCATGGGCAGTGTTAGACCAATCCATGTGTTGGGAACCCTAACGCCTTTACTAAGTCCATGTTGCTGTAACGGATAGGTGGGATAGCAGTCCACCGCCGAAGCTCCTCCTCATACGTGTACATACTGACAGAGGGGTTGTAAGATCAGCACCCCTGCGTGTTCGTGGAATCGTACTGGATCGAGGATTGCACTACCCAACGCGCTTCACCAATCCAGACATACTGACGAGGTTTCGACTCGTCAATGCCCATTGTTATGAGCTTGAGTTTTGGAGAAGATGGGGGTGCTGGAGATCGTGGAACGGTTAACAGACAAGCAACTAGGGGACACGAGATTTACCAAGGTTCAGGCCCCCGGAGGGAAAATCCTACTCCTGCTTGTCTGCTCTTGATTGCGGCGAAACGGAAGGTTACAGGGGTGCGCAGATGCAATCTGGTGTGGAGGTGTGTATGTGGTGGAAAAGATTGGCCCTCCTCGTCGTGCCCTCCTAGCCTTTATATAGAGTTAGGCAGGTCGCGGGCACAGATCGAGTCGGTTACAAGCTTAGGGTTTTCCCCCTTTAAATATTTTATCTGTTCTAGTCTTGCTCTGTAAGGATCCGAAGATGTCATGGGCTTGGGCCATCCGAAAATCTTCACGGGTCGCGTATATTCTTGTGGGCCTTCCTTGGGCTGGACCAGGTATGCTAATGTCGTGTACGCACAGGGTATAACCATGTCAGTATCCCCCGAGTGTTCAGTCGAATCGTAGATTCGGCTGATGACTCTTCAATCTTTTGGGTGCAGCTGTTTCTGTTCATCAGAAAAATAATGATTTTAGTGTTTAGGGATTGTTGATGCGTGTGCCTGACTCTCCTGACGGATCAGGGTCAGTTAACTGTCTTAGGACAAAACAACACGATCTTCTTTAGATTCGAGTCCCTGGACTCGAATCCGGCGTAATTCGACTCACGCCGTTGAGGTCTTACAGGAGTCGAATCCCAGTAGTTTTCGAATGATGTACCCAACGCGTCCATCGGGATTTTCATCGCGCCTGTTGGCACGGATTTTTACTAGCAGAGCGCAGTCGGGTGCGTTATCAGGCCATCAGATGGTATCTGTAGATCTTATCTTTGCGTCGCAGACACAACATCCGAAATTTTATCACCGCGGAGGTGTTTCGGATGGCCAAGGAGGATGTTACTCATTTAGTGTTGGTTGGGGCAAAGTTTCCAAAAAAAATTGCATTTTGATCTGAAGGATCGCAGTCGAATAATTCATAGGGTGCGCGACCAGCGCTCCCTATAGGAGTAGCCCCCGAGTGTCTGTTCGAGTCGTAGACTCGAGCATAGACTTTAATTCAGCCATTGTTAGCTTCAGGTCCATAGGACACATTTTTTCGGATGCTTGAATCAATCCTCCCTATGGGAGTAGCCCCCGAGTCCGTAGTGGAGTCGTAGACTCGACGTAGGACTCGAAGAATCAATGTTGGTATAGTGCCTTAATCATGCCCCAGGTGCGCGGCCAACGCTCCTGATAGGAGTAGCCCCCGAGTAGTTGCTCGAATCGTAGATTCAAGTGAGTACTTTTAGCTGTTTAGCCGAAGATTTCTAACCGTTGCTAGTGTGGTTTGATGACGTCGGTGCTGACGATCGGTGACCTCAACCGTCTGCGGTGCCAGAGGTGACGTGACCGGACGAACGTGGGTCCCACTTTCTGACTTGGAGTTGACTGGTCATGCGCGACATGGCAAGAATTACGATGTCTCCTCGGTTTCCGTGCGTAGTGGACGGCGTGCAAGCGACGGTTCGCTGTTGTGTTGACACGTGGACGGTAGGATCTGATCCTAGTGTTAGGGCTTCCAGATGAACGATCCCTGTTTATCGTCTTCGTCCTTATAACTATGGGGAAAACTATAGTTTGTTTTCACCTTAGCCATTTGCTTTCTACTGCCTCTATTTTCTTGAGCTTTTCCCTTTGTGCGTTGGACGTTCTCCAATCATTCCCTTCCTCGTTCTTGCGTGCACACCACCATCGTCGAAGCGCCGCGATGGGGAAATCGAAGAAGACCTCCACCGGGGCAGGCACCAGTGCTGCTGCCGGCGGCAAGAAGGGCACCGCTGCCGCTCGTGTCACCGAAGGTGGGTGGCGGCGCACGGAGACGCGCGAGGGCAACCTACGCAAGTTGCGTGAGGCGGGTTTGATCCCGCAGGACAAGGACGCTGTCAGGGTCCCTGGAGATGAGGTAACTCCCCGTCCACCCGCAGGGTTTCGGGTGATGTTTGTTGCTTTTGTCCTTCGCGGCCTCTCGCTCCCAATACACAATTTTCTTCATGGATTGTTGTTCTTCTATGGCATCCAACTCCACCATCTTTCGCCCAATTCTCTTCTCCACATCGCCAGCTTCATTGCTTTTTGTGAGTGCTGGCTTGGTATCGAGCGGCACTTTGGCCTCTTCCGGAAGCTCTATTCCGTGAAGAGGCAGTCCAGCTCCGATGGAGTTTATCCGATCGGCGGCTGCATCATTTCTCTTTGATCTACTGTTCTTTTCTTCTCTTTCTATATGTCTGAGTCCGTCCAATACTGGCGGAGGAAGTGGTTTTATATCCGCGACTCCACAGTGGACGGGCAAAACTTCGGCCTTGCCCCTTTCGACTCCACCCAGGAGATCTTGAAGAAGAGATCCTGGAAGAATCATACCCTGGAGGGCGAGGTGGAGGAGATAGAGGAGCTCTACCATCGGGTGGAGGCCCTCCAGGTGGTTCCGGAGAAGGAGGTGAATGGTGTGGATATCATCCGCACCTTCCTCAAATGTCGGGTGTAGCCACTTAGGCTAGGGCGCATCCGATGTTCCTTTACTTTGGCCGCCACGACCCAACGAGAGTTTAGGCTGAGGAACGCTCCAGAGGGCACCTCGACAGAGTTCTTCAGCCACTGCTGAAGTACAAGTCCGACGAGGACCTTCCTGGGAAGTCGCTGACGCCCCCGTTCAGTGCCACGAGACTAGTGCCGCAGGTGTAGATTTATGACGTGCGCGTAGCGCCTTTTTTGGATTGCTTTTCCTTGTGATTACTTGTTATAAAAGTTTATGTCTTCATTGTGCAGGACCTCAAGGTGGCTGGCATGGTGCCTCCACTACCCGAAAGGTTTCCAGATGCGCTGGACAAGGAAGTTGTGGACTCCGAGTCTGAGCTTCCGCCGGCGCAATCGCCGACTGAGGAAGCCCCTGAGGCGAGCGAAGGGCAGACCCGAAAGTGGGCACAGAGCTCGAGCGAATCTTCAGATGCCTCGACTCCGCTGACGCCTAGGGACCCGCCGTTCCTTGTCCGCCATAGTGGAGGTGACGGTGCTTATTCCTCGCCTATCCCGGTCGTGCCTGTGCAGGCTGTAGCGCCGCAGCCGCCGGCCAAGAGGAAGAAGGAAGAGAAGAAAGGGAAGAGGGCGCTGCCCATTTTTGACTTGAGCGACATGGACTCGTAAGTATCGTCGGATGCGATTCGTTACTTTCTTGTCTTTTTGCTTTTGATTGGTATGTTCCTTTCATCCACTCCTCTGAGGGCTCTTTTAGTGAGGCCACTCACGAGGCAGTAGGGGAGTCAAAATTGAAGCCTCCTCCCTCTCAGACGGTGGCCACCTCTAGGGGCAATGCTTCGAAGCCCTCTCCGCAGGAGGCTCGAGTGATCGTCTCCCAGAAGATTACCCCGGTACATTCGGAGTCTCCGTCTGAGCATGTAAGTTGTTTTGTCTCTTGCTGTAGGGGGAGCCCTAGGGCCTTATTTTCGGATGATCTGCTGATTTTGCCTCCTTTTTGCGTGTCTCGGGGGGAGCTCCCGAGCATTTTTCATGTGTTTGATGTCTTGCTTGTTTCTTGGGCGCAGCCCTCGAGCCCTTTTTGTGATAATTTGTTTCTTCTCGCAACCCTTTGTGCATGGTGCGAACCTGCTTGTGCAGCAGCACCTAGCGCTGGAGGCCAGCATGCGGAAGCTTCAAGGTACATGCTGAATTGATCCTATTATTTTTCGTCTTCTTGCTAGCTTGTGGAGCTCATGTATGTTCTTGTTGCTTTTGCAGATGACAATAATACTGCCCTCCGCGAGCTTGATGCTCTCAAAAAGAGCCTTGGGTGAGCGTAGAAGAAGGCCGAGGATGTCGTTGGGGCGAAGGAGCGCATGTAGCAGGAGCTGGCTGATGCCACATCGGCCAAGGAGCGCCTGCAGCGAGAGGCTTCGGATCGCGAGGAGCAGCTCGCAACCGTTGCGGCTGCGCGCGAGAAGGAGGTGGCCGAGAAACTGATGGCTGCTGCCAAGGCCGTCTCCGGTGAGTGCTTTTGCCTCTCTTTGGTTTTTTCGGCTGCTATGTCTCCATGCCCTTATTCGATTCTTACTGTATCTTTCTTTTGCTCCAGATGCCGCGGGCATTGAATTCATTCGCAGTGCCCTGGAGCACGGTAGCGCTCTGGATGATGCCGTTGCGGCAGTCAAAGACTGCTGTGGTACTGCGGTTGTCTCCCTTGCCAAGGCCAAGGAGATTCTCGGGCGCTTCTACAAGGATCTCGTTCCCAAGGGCGCTACCCTTGAGGATGTGAATTCTTTGGCGGATGCGCTATCAGCGGATGCGCCTGCGGCCTACAAGCGCAAGCAGAAGGGCATCGGCGTCTCCATGGGCCTAGCTATGGCCCTAGCGTTCGGGGCGGAGCTGGATCTTCATCAGGTCACCTCCCATATGCCAACGGCTCCCGACGGTTCCGAGGTAGCCTTTGCTCTCTACGCTTCTCGCTATAAGCTCTATGAGCCGAAGCTCATTGACCTTCTGGCAGAGTATGCAGCGAAGCAGCAGGAGGAGGTCAAGAGCAGGCACTCTGGCTCCAAGGCCACTTAGGATGCAGCTGCTTAGGCTTCGTCGTTGTAGTTGTAGGATAGTTGTCTTCTTCTTTTGTTGTAATATTTGACGAACAATTTCCCTGTGCCACGCAGTGGACTTTTGTTGTATATAAATGATCCTTAGAGTTGTTGCTCAGTCATGTGTTGTTCATACCCTTATCTGTTTTCCTTTAGGGACCTTCGGGTGAGGACCCCGTCGATACTTCGTCTGCTCCGCAGCCGCGACCATCTTTGCATGATGCCTCGCAACTTGTTTTTTTTTGTGACCGCATCCGCTGTCTTGCGAAGGAGATACTTGGGGTCCGAGGCCATGCGGATGTATGGAAATCGAAGGCGGATCGAGCTACCACCAGGGAGGAGTATCTGATGGGGGAGCTGCGGCAGTTGGCCGAGCAGCTGGAGTGTAAGTTTCTTCGAGCTGGTGCTCGTTTTCGGATGCGCCTGGTTTGCGAGTCATCTTACTTTGTAGTTGTTGCAGGTGCCAACCTTGTTCCGAGGGGGGAGATGGAGTGCGTTGCAGTTCGGATCAATTGCTTGACCCAGCAGGATATGGAAGCCGAAGGCTTTTTTTGGATGGACCGCGACCGTGCCACGGTCCTTGCGACTGTGCAGGATCGTGCTCATCAGGTGTCGCGAGTGCTAAGGCAGGTGAAGACTTCGCTGGTGTCGATTCTGCATGTCATCTTTCCCCTTGATGAAGCGCCATCGACTCTCTGGGGTTTGCTGGCGAAGTTTCGAGACGTGCGTCACGTCAGGGAGTTGGTGAGGCAGCATTTCGTTGCGGGGGTGAAGGCCGCCCTTTCCCTCGTGCGGCTGCATCGCCCTGATGTTAATCTTGCGGCTGGGGTGGCTGGGCCGCCTCCTCGGCCATATGGTAGCCTATGGGACATGTGCTCGCACTACGCGGCTGTTAGGCAGTATGCCGAGTAGGTTGTAGATCTTTTTGAGTATCATGCGCAGGTGATCCTTCAGAATAGGTAGGTCCTATAAAAAATATATATGTAAAACTTGTATGTATTTCGATTGGGCGTGTTGTGCCCTTTGTTGTAAAGGTTAATTATATTAGCACGTGGTGCTTGGTTGTATGCATGTCCTTTTCGTTAGCCTGACGTGATCAACTACTCAGGTGTACATGCGTTATCCTTAGTCGACGAAGTCGTGAGGTGAGGGGGAGCCCCCGAGTGTGTTGTAACATAAAGAAATGTGAGGAAAAGATAAATTTTCTGGCGAGACACTTAGCTTTATTCATATTGTAATGAGGAGGTACATTGTTCGGCTGAGTAGCCTTATTGAAAGTAAAAGGGGGATAGCTAGGGGTAGAAGCGTCGCAATTGTGTGACATTCCATGCATTAGAGTATGCGACTCCAGACTCCACGTGCTTGAGGTGGTAGGCGCCACCTGGGATGACTTCGGTGACAACATATGGTTCTTCCCAGGGTGACTCGAGCTTTTTCCGCCGCTCTTGCTTGAGTCGTAAGACGAGGTCTCCTTCGACGAAGGACCTTGGGCGCAGCCGACGGCTGTGATAGTTGCGGAGACTCTGCTAGTAGACCGCCGAGCGAGCCGCGGCGATGTCGCGTGCCTCGTCGAGTGTGTCGACGGCGACTTCGAGTGATGCCATCGATTTGGCTTCGCTGTAGGCGACTACCCATGGGGCCTTATGGCGTACTTCCGCAGGCAACACGATTTCGGCTCCGTGCACCATGAAGAAGGGCGTGTAGCCAGTTGAGTTGTTTGGCATTGTGCGTAAGCTCCAGAGGACGAAGGGTAGCTCTTCTGCCCAGGCTCCCGCAAGCCGTTCGAGTGGGCTGAGTAGGCATTTCTTGATGCCGCCTCCTACGAGGCTGTTGGTCTTTTCGACCTGCCCGTTGGTTTGCGGGTGTGCCACGGAGGCATATGATATGTTGATCCCGAGGCCTTCGCAGAAGTCCTAGAATTCTTTGGATATGAAATTCGACCCGTTGTCCATGATGATGTTGTGTGGCACGCCGAACCTGTAGACTATGGGTTCGAAGAACTTCACGGCTGTTTTTCCCTTTTGGTTGGTAACAGGCATGGCTTCGATCCATTTGGTGAACTTGTCGACTGCGACCAGGAGGTAGACGTGGCCTCCTTTCGAGGACTTGGGCAGTTTTCCAATCATGTAAAGGCCCCATTGGGCGAAGGGCCAGGCCAGGGGTATGGGCCTGAGCTCCGATCCTGGTGCGTGTGGTTTATCTGCAAACCTCTGGCAGCCATTGCACCTTCGGACGATGTCCTTGGCATCGTTCATGGCCGTTGGACAGTAGAACCCAGCTCATAGAGCTTTGGCGATGAGGGCGCGGCTACCTGCGTGATGGCCGCAGATGCCCTTGTGGATGTCTTGGAGGATGGTTTTACCATCATTGATGGTGACGCACCTTTGGAGTACACCCAAAATGCTGCGCTTGTACATCTCGCCATTGATGATGGTGAAGGCCTTGGACCGGCGAGATATGTGCCGGGCATCTGTCGAGTCATCAGACAGTTCCCTGTTTATCAGGTATCGAAAGTACGTTTGCGTCCATGTTTCCTCGATTGCCATGACCTGTATCAGGTTGACCAACGCGACCTCCGTGTGGAGTTTTTCGGGTCCTTCCTGTCCTTCGGGTAGCGCAGCCCCCGAGTGCTCTGCTTCTTCGGATGATCCCTTGGGGAATTTCCTTTTGATGGAAGGCACGCAGATTTGTTCGAGGAACACACCTGGTGGCACCCGTGCGCAGGTGGAGCCGATGTTGGCGAGTCTATCGGTTTCCTCATTGCTTTCCCTTCCAACGTGTTGAAGCTCGCAGTCGTTGAAGTCTCCTTCGAGTGAGTTGTAGAGCGCGCGATGCGCGATCATGTTAGCGGCATGTGCGTCACACTCATTCATCGTCTGCTGGACGACAAGGTTTGAGTCACCATAGATGACGAGGCACGTTGTGCCATAGATCTTGACCATCTTCATGTCGTGGATGAGGGCTTCGTATTCGGCTTCGTTGTTGGAGGCCCGAAATTTCATTCGTAGGACGTACTTCATCTTGTCGCCTTGCGGGGATGTCAGTATGACCCCGGCTCCTGCTCCAGCCTCGCGCTTGGAGCCATCGAGTGCATCGTCCATGACTGTGTCATATCCGGGGTGTCTGGCAGCTGTAGCTCCATCCAGTGGATGAGGAAGTCCGGTAGGACCTAAGACTTGATCGCATGGCGCTTATCGTAGACTCTGTCTAGAGGGGGACAGTTTGATGCCCCACAGGGCTACGCGTCCTGTAGCTTCGGGGTTGTTCAAGATGTTGTTCAGTGGCACCTCGTTGACGACCATCACCTGATGCTCCTGGAAGTAGTGGCTCAGCCGATGAGCCGTCATGAACACGCAGTATGCGAGTTTCTGGTAGTGAGGGTACCTCTGTTTTTTTGGCGTCAATACCTCGCTGAGGTGTAGTAGATTGGGCGTTGGACCCCATGAGTCTTGCCATCTTCGGGTCATTAGACCACGAGCACGGTGCTTACCACCTGATGCGTGGTTGCTATGTATAGCAGTAGAGGCTCGCGTTCCTTTGGCGTGACCAGGACGGGCGAGGTGGAGAGCAGCCGCTTCAGATCTTCGAATGCGTCGTCTGCTTCAGGTGTCCACTCGAATTTTTCTGCTTTGCGTAGCAGCTGGTAGAAAGGCAGAGCCTTCTCACCCATGCGGCTGATGAATTTTCTCAACGCCGCGATGTGCCCAACGAGTTGCTGGACACCTTTGAGGTTCTTCGGTTTCTCCATGGCCAGTATAGCCCAGATTTTCTTCGGGTTCGCCTCAATCCCTCGTTGGGAGATGAAGTAGCCAAGCAGTTTGCCAGATGGGACGCCGAAGGCGCACTTTTCTGGGTTCAGCTTGATCTTGTAGTGATCAAGGTTGTCGAACGTCTCGCGGAGATCGTCGATCAATGTCTTGTTCTCCCTTGTTTTGACTACTATGTCGTCGACATAGACCTGTATGTTGCGGCCGATCTGGCTCTTCAGGCTTGCCTACATGCACCGCTGGTACGTGGCACCTGCGTTCTTCAGCCCGAAGGCCATTGTGTTGTAGCAGAATACTCCGAACGGCGTGATGAACGCCGTTTTTTCCTGGTCTTCGACCTTCAGTCGAATCTGATTGTAGCCTGAGTAGGCATCAAGGAAGGAGAGTTTCTCGCATCCTGAAGTCGAAACGATGATCTGATCGATCCAAGGGAGAGGGAAGTGATACTTCGGGTAGTGCTTGTTGAGCGATGTGAAGTCCATGCACATCCGCAGGATGTCCGTGTCCTTTTAAGGGACCAGCATAGTGTTGGCCAGTCACTCGCTTTCCTTGATCTCCCTGATGAAATCAGCGTCGAGCAGTCTGTTGACTTCGAATCCGACGGCTTTGGCCTATGGCTCAGACAATCGTCGGATGGATTGTTTGACGGGCTTGGCATCTGGAAACACGTTGAGTGCATGCTCGGCGAATTCCCTGGGAACTTCTGGCATGTCCGCAGGACACCAGGCAAAGATTTCCCAGCGCTCACGGAGGAATTCGACGAGCGCGCTTTCCGATGCGGGGCTGAGGTCGTTGGCGATCAGTGCCGTCTTGGAGGTGTCTGTCGGGTGGACCTGCACCTTCTTCGTGTTGACTGTTGAGTCGAACGACATGTTAGGTGTGTTTTGCCTTGAAACTAGGGGTGCCCCGTTGCCCGTCACCCCTCGAAACCTTGTGATCTCTTCCTGCATGCCGAATGACTGGGAGATTCTGTTGAAGTCCCTATCGCAGTGGTTGGATCAGGTGAAGCTCCCCTCGACCGTGATGACGCCCCTAGGTCCTGGCATCTTGAGTAGCAGGTATGCATAGTGCGGTACTGCCAGGAACCTTGTGAATACCACGCGCCCGAGGATGGCGTGGTATTGTGATGGCGAGTCCACCACTTCAAACTCGATCCGCTCACACCGAAAGTTGTCGGGTTTGCTGAAGATGACGTTGAGCCATATCTTTCCCAGGGGAAATATGCCCTTCCCTGGGAATATGCCGTGGAACGTTGTGTCGGATTGTTCCAGGCTGCACAGAAGGATCCGCATTGCTGCTAGGGTGCTAGCGAACATCAGGTTGATGTCGCTGCCGCCGTCCATGAAGACGTGGCTCATCTCAAATCCTCCGATCTGCGTCTCGAGCACCAGGGCAGCATGACCTGGGCGAGGGATCTGGCGAGGGTGATCCGAACGACTAAATGTGATGCAGTACTCCGAACCGCTGAGGTACTCAGGGATGGCGGGTGGAGCGGTCACAGCCAAGCTGACCTGGCGGGTGATCTTATTTTTTACCCTGTTTGTTGGACGCCAGTTTTGGATCATCAATGACCCTTTCGGCGAGGGGTACCCATTTACGTTGTTGTTCTGCATGGGTGCGATCGGGTGATACAAAGGTCCCACGGGTGGTGGTGGAGGAGCTCCGTGGGCGATGTCGCCTAGCGCAGGTGCGTGTCTGAACCCAGGGTTCGGGATCTGCTGTCTCATCTGGGCCAAGCCCTCGTTGAGTTTCTGGAACTCGCGGCAGTCCTTGAGCATATGGCTGGCCTTCTTTTTTCCATCCTGCTTGTAGATGTAGAAGTGGATGGTGCATGGGCCCAACAACTTGTCATATGCCGAGGGTTCGTCGTCGCGGCCACGGTGTTGCCACGTTTGCGTTGGGCGTCCTCCATCACGGAAGTTGTTTCCACGGTATCCGACGTTGCCGCGGTTGCTTTCATTGCGGCGGTCGGCGTAGCCAGCCGTGACCATATTGGGTCCGTCGCGATCATCGTAGACGCGCGATCTTCGCTTGCTATGGTGTTTGCATCGGCGGCCGTAGTCATCTTCCCTATCCGAGTGTGCTCGGTGGACAGAGTCCACGCCATCTGCCCACCTGTTGGCGATGTCCATGAGGTGGTCGAGTGTATTGGGATTGACGCGCCCAAGTTCTTCCTTGAAGTCCTAGCGCTTGACGCCATCTTTGAAAGCGTCGATCGTTCTCTCCTTGGAGATGTGTGCCACGGAGTTCTTGATGTTGGACCAGCATAGTATGTATGAGCGAATGGATTCGCCCGTTCGTTGAGTGCAGGCTCACTGCTCTTCGATCGAGGTTGGATTCTTGCTGGTACCCTTAAAGTTTCGGATGGAACTGTAGGCCAGTTCCTCCCAGCTTCGGATGGAACCCGAGGACATGCTGCTGAGCCAGATCCATGCTGCGCCTGTCAGCTACAGCTGAAGGCACTACAGAGCGGTGTTTTTGTTTCCACCGTGCAGATTGACGGATGACAAGTGGTCGCTGAGCCACGCCTTAGGGTCCTGCATGCCGTCGAACTTCGTAGTGTCCGAAGGAAGCTTGAAGTTTCTCGGCATCCGTGTCTGCCAAATAGATCTGCTAAAGCATCGGGCTCCATAGAGTTCTCCGTCATCATCCTCTTCGGATTCGGATGAGCACACACATTTGGCGCGTGCCTTGTCGACCTTGTGCTGAGAGAGGTCGCTTCGAGCGTCGTAGTCGCGGCTGCGAAGTCGTGGGCTCTTGCATCATAGAGGTAGGTCGTGCTCATCCTCGTCGGATGAGGGTGTGGGGCTGCGGTTGAATCTGACCGCAGCTTTCTTTTTCGGCTCCATAGGATCCTCCTCGTGGAGCGCAGCTCCAACAAGTCCGAGTCCGGCTAGTGCGGACTTATGCATAGCTCTCTTCAGGTCCCCCACCGGAGGTGGATGGGACGCGAGATATGTGGTGGCTGCCATGATCGCAGCTTGCGGCGTCTTTGGGATGACGTTGCCGTTGGCGTCCATCTCCATAAAGGACGTGTTGAGGGTTCGAGTCACCTCGCGACGTGCAGCGGGATCCATGTTATCCGTGCGAGAGCGATGCTTGTTGGCTTGATTGTCGTGCGAGCTGGAGCCGCCAGCGACAGAGAGCGCAGCTCGCCGCGCGCTAGACTTCGAGGCCGCTTGCTTGCGTTTATCGAGCACCTCTTGCATCTTCACCTTCTTTTTGTGCTCTTCGATGAGGAGCAGGTGGTATGCCATTAGTAGGTCCCGTGAGGCACCCACATGCAGGATCTTGTTGCCCGCCATGGCTTCATGTGCCTGGTTCCATCCTTCCTCGCTGAGGTGGATTATTCGATTGGCATCGGGGTCGTCCTCGTTGGGCGGGGGGATGGTTGCCTCCTGTTTTCGCCGTTTATACCATGTGGGTTGGGTGGCGGTACATGTGCACCTGAACCTGGTGGTTGTTGCTCCACGTCGCTTTGGATGACCACGACGCATTGGTAGCGTCCGCGGATTGGATCACTACTGCCGCAACTTTTGGATCTGGAACCGTAGGTCCCTTCATCCGACGGGGGATCGCACAGATCTGAGTTGTAGCTGATGTTGTCGTATGATTCATCTGTCGATGTTGATGTGCATAGCACACTGGGATGCGGGGCCCATGAGGTGGGACTGATTGATGGACGTGGCACCCTCTCTAGGAGGCGGAGAGTGCTGGTCTGTCCCACCTAGAAGCAGAAGCTCCCGAACAGGATCTCAAGCCCGTCGCCTATGGGCTCGAAGTCCTTCATGGTGGCTGGAGAGTGGGCGATGAAGTCGAAAGCGCCAAAGAGGAGATGGTTCTCCGTTGCCAAGGAGTTGTAGATCGCTTTGGTCGGGACCATCACGATCGCACAATCAGCGCTCCCGATTCCCACAGACGGTGCCAATTGACGATGAAAGAACATGTGGGCCCCCGTGTGTGGTTTTGGTACTTAACGACAATCTTTATTGACTAATGTGTGTATTAAGTTGTACTTGTAGGAATTTTCCATTGGCATTGCTTGAATCATGTGTTGGCTTCAAGATAGATGAAATGAGAAGAAGATGTGTTGTGCAACCTCAAAATGCGCCATCTATAGAAGATCTTATGTTTGATGCTTGCCATCCTCGGTGATCATGGATCGATGATGAGAAATCAAGAAAGACGTTCCATCTTGAGAAGGTCAAGTTCGTCTACATCGAGCTCAAGTGAAATTCTCAAGGCAAAGGTATAATCTTGATAGGTTTTCCCTTTTGCCGGTGTCATGTTGTTAGTGGGAGACCGGGTTTAGGATAGATAGCCGTGCTATCAAGAGGGGCTCTCGAATGAGTAACTCGGTCACATAGTTCGGAGAGAGCTCAAACCTTTGCATACTTGCATCTTCGTATTTGGTTGTTATTTGGTCTTTTCCATGTGAGGATATAGAGCTTATGGTAATGTTCATAACAAGCTCTTGTTCATCAAAATCGGATTTCCCTTTTATATCTTATTGCATTTTGATCTTGGAGGTTTTACCGGTTTGTATTTTAGAGATTGGTAAAACCTTACATTATTTGGTTCTTACTCATGTGAGGATTTAGAGCTTGTGTTAATCTCCATGACAAGCTCTAGTTCATCGAAAACGGATTTCATATGCATTTTCTATTACGTTTTTTATGTTGGAGGTTTTATCGGTTCGTCTTTTTGAGAGAGGTTAAACATTTCGTCATTTGTATCTATCCTCCCTTACTGGACTATGAAGTTTCTTTGCAAGATCTTGTTGTCCTCTTCAAAACGAGCCCAAAATCATCAAAATTGGAGTCCGGATGCAAAAGTTATGGCCGTTTTCGTTTAGGGGTGACCGGTAGTACCGGAGGTCCGGTAGTACCACCCCTTAGTACCGGTTGGTACTGAATAAGGTGCGTTTGGTGTCCTGGGATCCCCAGGGAATGTCCGGTAGTGCCGGGAAAAAGTCCGGTAGTACCAGGATTCGCGTTTTTGGGCTTCAACGGTTGGATTTTGGGGGGACCTATTTAAGGGGCCTTCTCCCCCAATGGTTCCCCAACTATTCTTGCAAGTTTTACCCTCCATTGTTGACCTTCCAAAGCTTACTATCTCTCAATCCCTCCAATGATTCTTGCCCATATTTGAGTGGAAGAGAGAGAGAGGAGATCTAGATCCACATTTTAACCAAACCAAAACATCTCTTTGTGAGTGTATCCTTGGGATCTAGATTTTGGGGGATTTTGTGTTCCTCTTTGATTCCTCCTCTCTTGTTCCCCCAATAGATTTAGTAGCTTTGTTGGAACTTGAGAGTGAGGGATTTGAACACCTTTGTGGTGTTCTTGCCATTTGCATTCGGTTCATCGGTTTGAGTTCTCCTCGGAGGATTTGGTGAGTGAAAGTTGAGAAGTTTTTTACTCTTGGGTTCTTGGAACCCTAGACGGTTTGTTGTGTTGCAGGTTGAGGCCTTGGTGGTGTTTGTTGGGAGCCTCAAATTAATTTGTGGAGAAGTGCCCCAACCTTGTGGCCTTTTTGGCGTTTGTTGGGAGCCTCCAATTAAGTTGTGGAGAAGTGCCCAACCTTGTGAGAGGTTCCGGTTGCCACCTACAAGTGCACCGATAGTGGAAGCGTGGATCGATCCCATTGGGGTGAGATTCACCGGAGAATAAGGGAGGCCTTTTGTGGCATAGATGGTTATATACCACCCACTCTCCAAACGAGACGTACTCCATGTTGGGAGGAACTCGGTAAAATATCGTCGTCCCCGCGTGTCTCGGTTATCTCTATACTCGAGCTCTTACTTATGCACTTTACTTTGTGATAGCCTTCGTGCTTGAAGTATATATCTTGCTATCACATAGTTGTTTGTCTTGCTTAGCATAAGTTGTTGGTGCACATAGGTGAACCCTAGATTGTTCTAGGTTGTGTTCTTGACAAAGTAACGCTAGTTTAATTCCGCCTTTGTCGAGCCACTCTCGGAAAAGTTTTAATCGCCTATTCACCCCCTCTAGGCGACATCTGTATCCTTTCAATTGGTATCAGAGCCCGGTCTCTCATTTTAGGCTTCACCGCCTTGAGAGTAAAGATGCTGACTAGGGGATTTGAGAATGATTCCTTCTATATATTCGATGGCACAAATTATGATGTTTGGAAATCTCGCATGATTGATTATTTTCGGGACATTCACCCAATTATCGAAGAATATCTACATATGGGTTTCTCTTCTCCTATGGATCCTCAAAATGAATCTTTAGAGGAGAATATGGACTCTCATATAGATGTCATGGGCTTGGGCCATCCGAAAATCTTTACGGGCCGCGTATATTCTTGTGAGACTTTCTTGGGATGGACCAGGTATGCTAATGTCGTGTACCCGCAGGGTATATCCATGTCACATACGCAACTAGTTGTCCTCGTAGCCTTAAGCAGCGTACAGGGAACAAGTTTTATTTATCTCTATGTGGCCAAAATAACTTGTGCCTAGCTAGACTACATTGATATTTGCCAAAGATGTCGAGCCTTGGGTTGAACCCCATAGCTAGGTATCACCTTCGTTGGATATACCTAACAATTGTGGTTCACCTTGGTTGCTTCAACATGATATTTATTTGTCATGTTTTTTAATAATCTGGTTGGATGCATGCTCGATGTTTTGATTATTTCTTGACATGGTGTGGTCAACGAGGCCCGATGTATTAGATATCAGCTTGATATTAATATTTTTATCCTTTATAAAAATATGTGTGTGTAAATTCTAAAACATAATGATCTACACAAACTATGCAAACATCACAAAATGATGATGCTTTATTATTTTAGTGTAGGTCACATAAGGTTGATTATTGTGAATTTTTGTATATGTAAGTATCAACTCAATATGTATATGCCTAAGTTTTGTCAGATTTTTTAGAACTTAAAAATAAAGTCTCTGGTAAATTTTAATGTACCTAAATTCGTTCTAGCATTTTACTCTGTGGAGTGGTAAGTGACCACCGACACGTAAACAGGAGCCTCTTCCAAAAGTACCAAAGGTTCCTCCTAAGAGAGCTTATGATTGTACTGAAGAGGAGACTACCGTGATCATCGAGGTGGAAACGACAGTGTTTTCGCTAAGCTGAAGCGGCCGAAAGAGCCAGAGTTCCCCAACACCGAAGAAGATAAAGCCCGGGTGTTCAAAATGCTAAAGGCCCTTCACCAACCCGAGCCAAAGATGTCATCGGACTATGAGCGCTCTATTCTCAAGTCACATGCGGAATAACAAGTGTCGAAGAGCACTAGTGCAAGCGGGAAATCTGTTCCCCAGCTCAGAGAACAAACAAAACGATCTTGCGCCCCTTCGAAAAGGTTATTTCCCATACCAACGTGGGGTCGAGCAAATATGCGGCCGAAGAGCAGTATGATCCAGATGTAGTTGCACTATACGGAGAAGCGGCCGCTGCTCAAGGTATGAGTATTGCCCACTACTTATCCCAGTTACAGTACTTCCCCGCGAGTAAAGTAGCATACAAATACCAGTGGGAAACCTCTCTTCAAACTTGAGGAGGTAAAGAATCTTTCAACAAAAATGCGAAGATTGCATAATTGGTACATGCATGCCACAAAGGCCGGGTCTAACTGGATACTGCTGAGGGTTACTGAAAGGATACAGATGTCGCCTAGAGGGGGGTGAATAGGCGATTAAAACTTTTCCTAGAGTGGCTCAACAAAGGCGGAATAAAACTAGTGTTTACTTTGTTAAGCACAACCTAGAACAACTAAGGTTCACCTATGTGCACCAACAACTTATGCTAAGCAATACAAGCAACAAAGTGATAGCAAGATATATATTACTTCAAGCACGAAAGCTATCACAATGTAAAGTGCATAAGTAAAGAGCTTGGGCATCGAGATAACCGAGGCACGCGGGGACACCGATATTTTACCGAGTTCCTCCCAACATGGAGTATGTCTCGTTTGGAGAGGGGGTGATATCAAACCACCAACACCACAAAAGGCCTCCCTTATTCTCCGGTGAATCTCACCCCAACGGGATCGATCCACACTTCCACTATCGGTGCACTTGTCGGTGGCAACCGGAACCTCTCACAAGGATGGGGCACTTCTCCACAACTTAATTGGAGGCTCCCAACAAATGCCACAAAAGGCCTCAACAAATGCCACCAAGGACACAATGCCACCAAGGCCACAAAACCATCTAGGGTTCCAAGAACCCAAGAGGGACAAGCTCCAATGAGCAACTCAAACAAAATCCTCCGAGGAGAACTCAAACCGATGCACCAAATGCAAATGGCAAGAACACCACAGAGGTGTTCAAATCCTTCTGTCCCAAATTCCACCAAAGCTACAAAAGCTTATGGGGGAATAAGAGAGGAAGAACAATGGAGGAAATCCACAAAAGACTCCAAGATCTAGATCCCAATATGTTCCCCTCACTTAGAGGAGAGATTGATTGGTGGGATTGTAGATCTGGATCTCCTCTTTCAAATCCCTCAAGAATATGCAAGAATCATCAGAGGGATTGAGAGAAAGCAAGCTCAAGAAGGTCAACAATGGAGGGGAAAACTTGCAAGAATGGTTGAGGAACCATTGGGGAAGAAGGCCCCTTATATAGGTCCCTCCAAAATCCAACCGTTGCAGCCCAAAAACGCGATTCCCGGTACTACCGGACTTTTTCCCGGTACTACCGGACTTTCCCGGCACTACCGGACATTTCCTGGGGTTCCTGGGCTCCAAACGCATTTTTTCTCTGCGCACCCCGGTACCAAAATGCGGTACTACCGGACCCCGGTACTACCGGATCCTGGTCCGGTACTACCGGTCATCACAGAACGAAAACAGCCATAACTTTTGCATCCGGACTCCGATTTCGATGATCTTGGGCTCGTTTAGAAGAGGACAACAACCTCTATAAGATCATGCAAAGAAAAATCATAGTCCAGCAAGGGAGTATAGATCCAAATGACGAAGTAAAAAACCTTCTGCCGCGCTAGGTACTAAAATGCGGTACTACCGCTTTTTGGTACCTAGCCCGGCAGTGGATTTTGGCAACTTTCCAAAACCTTCTGCCTTGATAGGTACTAAAATGCGGTACTACCGCATTTTGGTACCTAGGAGACCGACAGATATTCAAACGGCTATAACTTTTGATTGGTAACTCCGATCGACCCGATTCCAATTGTGTTGGAAAGAGGACGACATGAGCTATCACCAAGTGAGAATGTATCAAGTATAATAATGTGAGATAACTCACTTGGTGAGAAACCGAAAAACCGCATAGATCAAAATCGCAATAAGATATAAAAGAGGGATCCGATTTTGATGAACAAGAGCTTGTTATGGAGATTACCACAACCTCTATATCCTCACATGGATAAGACCAAATAACAACCAAATACGATTATGCAAGTATGCAAAGGTTTGAGCTCTCTCCGAATGATGTGATCGAGTTACTCATTCGAGAGCCCCTCTTGATAGTACGGTTATCTATCCTAAACCCAGTCTTTCACTAACAATATAAGACCGGCAAAAGGGAAAACCTATCAAGATTATACCTTTGCCTTGAGCATTCCACTTGAGCTCGATGTAGACGATCTTTACCTTCTCAAGATGGAACACCTTTCTTGATTCCTCATCATCGATCCATGATCACCGAGGATGGGAAGCATCAAACATGAGATCTTCTAAAGATTGCGCATTTTGAGCTTGCACAACATATCTTCTTCTCATTTCATCGACCTTGAAGCCGACACAAGCTCCAAGCGATGCTAATGGACAATTCCTACAAGTATAACTTAATACACACATTAGTCCATAAAGATTGTCATTAATTACCAAAACCACACATGGGGTCCCACATGTTCTTTCAGTTACAAAAAATCATTACGGGAAAGAATCAGATGACATGGTATCCATTGAATTTTGTGAACTATTTCAATTATTCAATCAAGACGCCTTAGACAAATCGATCATCAGTGCCTATTGTATGTAAGTACTAATTCTGTAATTAATTAATTCTCTAGCTATCTCACCTTGTTTATTGCATGTATATAATCATACTATAATATGCAGAATGAAGATTCTCGAATGCAACAGAGGATAAATCTATGACATTGGGTTCATTGACCCATATTTTTTCATCAAGCTAATCTCAAAACAAAACCCCAGGATACGGAGGATAATATGGTACACGCGTTAAGGTTTCAAGAAACCAGAAGGGAAATATTATTTCCTTACAACTTCGAGTGAGTGTTATTGTCTTATATACATTTTCTATTTCGCTTACTCGACGTTAAGTGTATAATTGATGAGTTATGCATGCACAACTTTCACTATATTCTGTTAATCATTCAACCTGACAAAGGGCGGGGTACTAGTCATGGACTCGAAACATAAACCCCTTGAGACGTGGGCGGACATGCAGATGATTCTCTAGCTGTAATTCTAATCATTACGACACTATATCGGCAACGTTCGTGAATTTCATGATATCAAGTAATTAATAACTTTTTCTATTCGTTTTATTTGCTAGGAAACGCTTGGAAACGGTTCACCAAGTAGGCTAGGGGTGTTTGGAAAGAGGAGCTTACATTTAAACCACTAGATGTAAGTACCACTAGCTATATCCGCGCAACTCTTTGATTCTAGTTTTGATACCATTATCATGTTTGATTATTATTTTGATTAAACTCTGTTCTCGTAAAGTGCCTGACGCAGGGATCAGAGAACAATTTATATGGATACTATGTTTGAGAGTTCATCCGTCTGACGTGCTGTGAAAATGGCAGAAATTTAGAGCAACTTAACGTACGTAAACAATTTTCATAGTTTTTTATTACCATTAAATTGTGTTTAGTTTCATTCATATAGGTTGACTCCTTTTTTAAATCAGCTCGAACGGCTGCGGGACGGTCTTCTGCCAAAGGATCGCATACGAGCAATTCAGGAGAAATTGGCGGGATTCTTGGATGCAGAAGTCCTAAACCTAACAGGAGAATACTATGCGGGTGTATAGGCAATAAGGACTGTACAAAGAGCTTATTTTGTATGTATATATGTGCATGAAACCCGTGTATCGAATGTAATATGTTCGACACTTGGATCTCTATTGTCATGATAATGTTGTGTAATATAATGGTTCCTTCATTGATGAGTGTAAAACACAGAATATAAAATAAAACAACATAAATGAATTCTCTGCCGCGGCATAAAAAGTGGCCAAAATGCCGCCGTGGCAAAAAAAAGGTGGCCAAAATGAATTCTCTGCCGCGGCAGAGAAATGTGCCAAATCTCTGTCGCGGCAGAGGGTGATTACGAACCGGGACGGTTTCTCCTCCCTCCTCGTGCGGAGCAGCGGCTACGTAGAGCAAGTTTGTCCTGGTTCGTGGGCCAACCGGGACTAAAAGGTGGGGGCTTTAGTCCCGATTGCCCCATCTCGATTGGACAACCGGGACTAAAGCCCCTTACGAACCGGGACGCTTAGAGCTGTTGGAGATATGCCCAAGAGGCAATAATAAAGTGGTTATTATCATATATTCATACTTATGATAAATGTTTACATACCATGCTATAATTGTATTAACCGGAAACATTAATACTTGTGTGATTTGTAAACATAAAAGAGTCCCTAGTAAAGCCTCTTGTTAAACTAGCTTGTTGGTTAATATATGATCATGGTTTCCTGATCATGAACATAGAGATGTTATTAACAACAGGCTCATATCATTAGGAGAATGATGTGATGGACATACTCCTATAGTTATGCGTAGCATAAAGATCAAGTCATTTAATATAGTTCATTTGCTATAAGCTTTCTGATACATAGTAACCTAATTCCTTCGACCATGAGATCATGCTAATCACCATCACCGGAAGGATGCTTTGATGACATCAAACACCACACCGTAACTGGGTGGCTATAAAGGTGGCATTGAGTGTTCGGAAAGTATGTGTTGAGGCACATGGATCAAGAGTGGGATTTGTCCTCTCGATGGATGGACAAATCCAACTCTTGATCCATGTGCCTCAGCACATACTTTCTGAACACTCAATGCCACCTTTATAGCCACCCAGTTATGGTGTGGTGTTTGATGTCATAAAATCATCCTTCTGGTGATGGTGATTAGCATGATCTCATGGTCGAAGGAATTAGGTTACTATGTATCAGAAAGCTTATAGCAAGCGAACTATTGAAATGACTTGATCTTTATGCTACGCTTATCTATAGGAGTATGTCCATCACACCATTCTCCTAATGATATGATCTTGTTGTTAATAACATCTCAATGTTCATGATCCAGAAACCATGATCATCTATTAACCAACAAGCTAGTATTACAAAGAGGCTTTACCAGGGACTCTAATTTAGTTTACAAATCACACAAGTATTAATGTTTCCGGTTAATACTATTATAGCATGAATGTAAATATTTATTATAAACACAAAGATATAATAATAACCACTTTTATTATTGCCTCTAGGGCATATATCCAACAGTTTTATCCCTCTATTGGCAATGAGGCTTTCACATTAGTGACATGTCCCTCATAATGTACTATTTCTCTGTTGTTGATGGGGGTTTTGACCCGTGTTCATAGAGCTGCTTTGTACTAGTGGAAGTAAAAAGGACTTTGAGGAAAGTTACATTGGAAAGGTTTGTCGTTCTAAATCTATGGTACCTGGTAGTCGACATGTTATGCTAAGATACAATGTCCATTGATTGATTGCAAGTCGGACTTCAATCATGTCCGAGTTACCATGGACCTGCGGGGTCACACACTTAAGAGTATAGAGCAGGTATGATATGATCCAACTAAGAATGAGTCGGCTAGGGTGGACCTTGGCCAGACCAAGCCTAGGTCAGCGGGTTAGACTTGTAATGACCATTTTAGGGTTTTAATAAGTGGGCCGCAAATGTAGTTGAGTTTGCACTTACTCTCTCTCTCTCTCTTATATATATATATATATATATATATATATATATATATATATATATATATATATATATATATATATAGTGGAGGGGGTGACGCGCCATGGACACGGTTAGACCAATCCATGTGTTGGGAATCCTAACGCCTTCACTAAGTCCATGCCGCTGTAACGGATAGTAGTCCATCACCGGGGCTCCTCATCGTACGTGTACATACTGACAGAGGGGTTGTAAGATCGGCACCCCGGCGTGTTCGTGGAATCGTACTGGATCGAGGACTGCACTACCCGACGCGCTTCACCAATCCTAGTGGCAGTCATCGTGGCCTTTTGTTTTTACTAGATCTTGGGAGGAGCGTATATGAAACAACTTTTATTTATCTCTACGTGGCCCAAACAGCTTGTGCCTAGCTAGACTACATTGATATTTGCCAAAGATCTCGAGCCTTGGGTTGAACCCCATAACTAGGTATCACCTTAGTTGGATATACCTAACAATGACAGTTCACTTTGGTTGCTTCAACATGATATTTATTTGTCATGTTTTTTTAATAATTTGTTTGGATGCATGCTCGATGTTTTGATTATATCTTGACATGGTGTGGTCACTGAGGCCCGATGTATTAGATATCAACTTGATATTAGTATTTTTATCCTTTATTAAAAAAATATGTGTGTGTAAATTCTAAAACATAATGAGCTACACAAACATCACAAAATGATGATGCTTTATTATTTCTGTGTAGGTCGCATATGGTTGATTATTGTGAATTTTTGTATATGTAAGTGTCAACTCAATATGTATATGCCTAACTTTTGTCTCAGATTTTTTAGAACTTAAAAATAAAGTCTTTGGTAATTTTTAATGTACCTAAATTCATTGTAGCATTTTACTCCTCTTCACCAAACAATTAAGCAAACATAAAATAATGTTTTCACATGTCATGCCGAGACACTCGTTCAACACCAACCACTTTGATCATGTTGCAAGAGGTGGTCGCGTGGGCGCGATCAACCATGTGAGAATTGCGAGCACATATATATGATGGAGTGGCTGGATGAGGAGGGCGAGCTAAAGCAGGACGGAGAGGGAGGATAGGGGAGGAAACAATAGGGTTCCTGAATGACATATATCGTCTGTCCCGCTGCCACCTCCCCGTGGTTATTTGTGCAATGTATTGACCGCCGTGTGTTGGCCACCTTACATTATTCGAATGGGCACGCTCATGGGCAACAACGGATTAACGGAATAATCGGATTAATGTGATAGTTCACCGAAAGTGAAAGGTGCAATGCGCGTCGGCAGTGGCACTGTAGTCGTCGTCGTTTGGTTAGCTCTGTGATGAATGTAGACGCACTGAAATCCACCGTGACCAGATACAGTATAGATCAACGAACCGAGGGCACTGAAATCGTTTCTTGTTCATTTCTTTTTTTTGAGTGAAGATTGAGTAGATGACCCATCTCACCGTTGCAACCGCGGACACGCACGCAGAACCGCGGACGGATACGTGCGAGAAGTGGGCAATCAACGGGGCACTCCGCACTCCTCCGTTCCACCGTACCATACGCAGCAACCACTTGCCCGGACGCCTGCCTAGACTTACAGGATCTGGAGTTCTGGACCCCCACGCGATTTTTCTTCGCGTACTAGTACTATACGTTGCCGCGAAGCATCATCACGTGTGCGTAGAGGCGTACACGTCCCAAGCTCCCGGCGCGGAAAGGTACGCGCGCGCACAGTTGGAGCGCCGCCCCCGCCACGTGGGATCGCCGGGCGCGCGCGCGCGACGCGTGCCCCGCCGGGTCGTGCCCGAGAACGCAGCGGACGACGCCGTCCGCGTCGCGCGCCCGCCACGGGTCTCCTCTGTTCGGGAAGCTTCTATTTTCTGTCTCGGCGGTGCTACAATAAGCATTGCTATCACTACTACACTACTAGTGCAGTGCCATTCGGCTGCTATTCCATGGCCGGCTCCTGTCGGGATCTCCGAAAATGCTCTGTTTCCGTTAGGATTTAATTAATAGATTAGATTAATTAAAGAGGATAATCCTTCCATGTAATATTCCTATGTCGGTTGCAATATGGAACCGACTATATTGCACCCCTCGTACTGACGCGTCTCTTCACTCGCGTCCCTTCCCCTTTATATATTCTGAGATCATCAATGAAATAAAAAAGAGTTGAATCATTTGCTATCTGTCTTTCTTTCTCTCTCAATTTCTTCTAATACGTTATCAGCACTGCCTCTACCGAGCACAACATCACAGAGAGGTTGAGAAGAGGAACAGAAAAACATAGGTAAGAAAACGATGCTTTACCGCATCAAATTCCGTTCCTAATCGACAAGATCGCCGACGGCGTGTCGCCAGGACGACCAACGACGGCGACACGATCTGCATCCTCGCGGCACAGCGCCGCCCGCAACCAGCCACGCGAGGCAGCGCTCCTCCGAGCGCGGCTTCCCATGCCGTCGCGCAGTCGACTGCCGTCCCCGACGCCTCCCGCTCCTCCGCATTCACCGCGCTCATACGCTTGCCGCCGGCCTTGTGCCGCTGTCGAGCGGCAGCGGACGCCGCACCGCTGGCACTTGAAACCCGGTCGCGCTGGGGCTCGCGAATAGCGCCACGCCTCCCCGGCGAGGACGCCCGCGGCGGGAGCGGCTCCGGCCGTTGGTGCAGACCGCCCGTGCGGCGGCGGTGGTGCCTGGTTCCCATGCAGTAACGCTGGTGCCTGGCCATGGCGTTGACTGATTGAGAGGATTGGGGATCGATTGATCCTTTTTTCCACTCCCTGTTAACCGCACGTCCACCGCATGTCCAGGATATGGGCCAGCCCACTAGGCCGCCTCTTGGGCTGAAATTGCTCGAGATGAATAATTTTTCGAATTTCGCAATTTATGTCTAATAGTAGTTCTAATCTAGTTCCAATTCAGTTTTAGACTCTATTAATTGCAGTATTTTTTTAGTACTATTATCTGTCGAGTACTACGTGTATTCTAGAAAATATGTGATATAATGTATTTTTATGTGTGCACATGTTGAGATTGATTACATTAACTATTTGCAATTGAAACTTGCAAATAAAGCATTCATCGTCTTAATTGAGTATTTTAGACTCGATACGAGCACGAATTGGTATGCCAAATTCTAAGTGACTACTTCAAGTTGATGTTTGGGATCAAAGATAGTGCACAGATCTACTGCATGAATTGCAGATTATCTCCGCTACCATGATTACTTATTAAGTGATCTCTCATACATTTTAATTAAGTCATGACATAAGGTACTAGAAACATGAGTATCTACTGATTTCATCAGATTATACTCTCTAAGTACTGAGAGATGGACCCTGAAATTCTTTTTTAGGAAGTATCTACAATGTGTCATTCTTAACAACTTGAAGTCCACACTAATGGTTTCAAGCCCACTTCTTGAAATTACTATTAATTTTGCATAGTTCGTTACAACATAACCATGATGGTTAGTGGTTTACCAAAGCGTAAATCAATAACCTCTGGTTTACCCAAGTAGGTAACTAATGGCTGGAAGAGAGTTTGATGTACTCGAACTTGATGGCCGCAACTACCCTACCTGGGTCATGGATATCAAGATCGCCCTTGCATCCTGTGGGATAGTGTGTGCCATCTAGAACCCGGTGGACCCCCTTTCCGGTTGGAGTCGCACCGCTGAGAGAAGAGCAGAAATATGATGCCTTGTACATTATAAGGCACAATATCCACCCGAATCTTAAGTCTGAGTATTTGGAGGAGGAATCCCCATTTACTTTGTTTCAGGCCCTCAAAACGAGGTATGAAAAGCAGAAGGCAGTTGTCCTGCCTGAAGCACTTCATGATTGGACTCATCTTCGATTCCAGGACTTCAAGTCCGTCGGGGATTACTATCACGAGGTTCATAATATAAGTTCTAAGTTGAGTTTTTGCAAGAAGGAACCTACAGATGCGGAAAGATAGAAAGAACTCTATCCACTATGCTCCCATCTAAAAGGATCCTGCAGCATCAATACCGCGCTCGTGACTACCAGGTCTATTCAGACCTTATTCATATCCTACTTCAGGCTAAAAAGCACGATGAGCTTCTTGCTAAGAATGACTCTCAGCGCCCGGTTGGTTCCCAACCTTTGCCGGAAGTTCATATGAATGTCGCGAACGGAAGAAAGTTTGGTGTTGCCTTCAACGACAACCAATCAAACTTCAAGGGTAAGCATAAGCGCAACCGGAACAACAAGCCTTGAAACTCAGACCGTGGGAAAGGCACCACAAAGCCAAAGTATGATAATACTAGACTTTGTGATAAGTGTGGATGCTACACGCACCCTACTAACAAGTGCAATACCCCAAAGTATCTGGCAATTCTCTACCAGCAATCCCAAGGACGCAAAGCACCTCAAGGAAAAAGGCTTGAAGACACCTTCAACCTTCATTTAGATGGCACCAATGGAGCTGGTTGTTCGCAAAATGCTCCTCTTGGACCTAGCAACACCATTACTCTCCAGCTGTCAGAGGATCCTATGAGCACAGAGAACATGATTGTTGAGTATGCCTCAAATGACATGTTTGGAGACTTTGAATAGTCCCATTATCTCCTTTGTGATCAATTTAATCATGTTCTTTTGTGATGTTGTAACAGAACGTAAGTATTGTATATCACAATACATTGTATCAGCACTCTAATAAAAAAATATTGTATGTATTCTATATATTTGAGAGAAGATTTCCATAGAGAACTCTAGCTCGATATATAGATTTCTACGGGACTCAATCCGATGGATGAGGAACAAGTATTTGAAAAATTACCCTCTCTATTGTTTGGATTGCACTACTAGTACATCCAACCGTAGCACATGTTGCATAATGCAATTCCATTGGTCATAATTTGCTTGAGTCCAAAATTTCCTCGGTCATCAGACTTTGCGTGCACATTGTGCAACACAGGGAAGCAAATTTTGAGACATTCACACTTCAAAATATAAGTTGGGCCGCTTCAATCCCTTGAACACATCCAGGGAGGCATTTGTTATTTCCCAACCATTGTGTGGATCTTTTAAGGTATTCTACATGGTTCTCAATTATGCATCTATACGATGCTCATACATGTGTTTTATGTCCACATGAAACCATGCATTTACCATGATAATGATGAAAGTAATCAAGTTACATTCCCATTATCGAGAAAGTCGAATTTGACAAATTCGCAAAGAAAATGTTGTAGAATTCTCCTCATGTGCCTTCAATGAATATTGCATGGCCATGCGGATTGAAGTTCAGCACTCTATCCCATACATCCGCAATCATAATGGTTTGGTTGAATCCCTGAATAAGAGGATCAAACTCATTGCATGACTTTTTTGTCGATAAAATGCACTACCAACTTTACGTTGGAGTCATGCGGTTTTACACACTGCTGACTGACTAACTGTATATAGCAGTACTTCCCCTCTGCAATTGATACGTGGAAATCCTCCGAGCATTTCCCATCTGCATAAGTTCGGATGCGCTCCACGCGTACCGATCTCACCACCGCAGTGTACATCATTGGGCCCACAGACTAAGGATCTATGTGGGGTACAGATCTCCATTGATCGACATGTACCTTGAACCCCTCATTGGGGATACATTCATAGCCTAGTATACTGATTGCTTATATTAAAGGATGAATTATTTCCAGGCATTAGGGGGAGACTTCATGTACCACATAGAATGCCAGGAAATTCATTGGGACTGCACGTTCCACCTTATATCCACGTATTCAAGAATTTGGACTATACGTCTGAAATTCAAATATTTGCAACATATTGCAAATAACCTGCCAGATTCATTTACTGATCTCAAAGGTGTTACAAAATCCTTTAGTCTGGCTAGAAATACGCCCAAAAGAGTGGAGGTACCAATAAAACCACTCAGCTCTCGTACCCGAGAAGAGGGGGAGTAGTACGGCCTCTAACCAGGATCTAGCTTCTTGAAAGCAACAAAGGAAACTTGGGAGAAATCCTCTGCAAGTCAACCTAGCGTTGACAAACACCTTATGGGTAGTATACACCCAGTGGAAGGGAAACCTCCACAACCCAGATTCAGCTTGCACACACTGGCTAGGACATCGGAACACCTGGACTCACGCGTATTGGGAAATCACGAAGAGTCATCATAGGTGGATACGATTTCCTCTCACTATATTGATTCTGGAGAATCATATAACAAAAGCCTACAACTGTCGACAAACATTCCTCTTGTATGATTGCCAAAACCTTCACAATGATTCAGATCCATAGACCATGGCCATGGCAGAGTGTAAACCACTCACTTGGACTGAAACAATCAAAGGGTGCAATCCAAGCAGAAAATAGCCTCGCTCTTTCAACTAAATTCCCTACATGGGATTCAATATGTTTTCTTCTAGAAATAGAATGAGAACAAGGTGGTGAGAAAACAAGGCTTGTAGCACAAGGTCGGGTTTCCGCAGAGATCCGAGACCTACTCTCCAGACATGAGTGGAATCCTTATTTTCGATACCTATATCATTGGCAGTATAAAGTCATCTATTTGTGAAGTTGATAGATGCAGTGACTACATAACCATGTGGATCACTAGTTTCGGACATGTATGGTTCCAAAAGGAATCTCAATCCGAATCAAACTACAAATGCAACATAATTGTGTAAAATCAATGAGTCACTACATGGCTTATTGTTGTCGGCATATTTTGGTACAACCGACGTAGTGAGTTCCTTATACACAAGGAAAACTCCTACAATGATGATTACCCATGCGTGTTTGTCATGCTCAAGGATTACTCCTACAATGACGAAGCACGTGATCATATAAAAGACGAAATTTGAGATGAAGGATTTGGTTAAACCCAAACAATGCTTGATACTAAAAGTCGAGCTACCTCACTCAAATTTTTATGGTACACCAAGTTGCCTATATTATAAATATTGGAGAAACCTAAAATGTACAAGTCATATCCATCTCCCATGTCGGTTATTCGATCTCTAGACATAGAGAAAGATTCACTCAAACCACGGGATGATGTAGAAGGGATGTTGGGACTTGAAGTTCCATATCCCGGTGCCATTGGACCCACCAACACAATTGGTTGGGAATCAAGAATATCTTTCGATATCTCCAAGGCACCACACATTATTTGACATGTTCTTGTAATTTCAGAGAAATCTGAACTCCAATATCATCAGAATACACTGATGTTGGCTACTTGAATGATCCCCATAATATGTACCTACATGGTAGAAGTGTAACTCAGTTGATGTCTTCGATATAGACTTCGGTGACTACACCTACCAATCATTCTGAAATACAAAGCCACATTGACATATGTAGCTTTACAGAATGATAAACCACATACATGAGTCATGTGGTATTGGTTCTCTTGAATCATCGACCATTATCTACACAGATAATGTTGCTTGTGTTGCATAGATGCAAATAGGATACATCGAGAACAATATCACTAAGCATATTGCCTCTAGATTGATTTATCTCCATGAACTCCAGAAGATTCAGCAAATAAACGTCTTGCGAGTCAAATCATGCGACAATAACATCGCTGATCTATTCACGAAGTCTCTACCAACTTTAACATTCCAGAAATGTTTTCATAGAATTGGTATTCGACGGCTTCAAGATTTGCAAAAATCAGGGGGAGTATCACTCTAGACTACTCCTATTCAAAGCATCATATTACACTCTTTTTCCCTTTATGAGTTTACTATCCAGGTTCTCATCAAGGTTTTTAATGAGGTAATATCAACACAAGATCGTATGTCATACTTTCTTTTTCCCCACCAGGTTTTTAGGAAAGTATACATGACATATATATTGTCCTCTAAACTCTATGGGTTTTTCCCTTTTACAAGGTTTTTCTCATATGGAGTCAACACGGAGGCAATAATCATTATATGATGTATCATTTTCTCCTTATTTTCCCACTGGGTTTGAAGGAGTTTTAACAACATATCCAACCATTATATGTTGCACCATTTCCTCCTTATTTTCCCACTGGGTTTAAAGGAGTTTTAGCAACATATCATACACTACTCTCCTCATATTTTTCCCACAAGGTTTTTAGAGGAGATAATTCTAAAGATGATCGATCGCAAGGACATGGAAGGATTAGGGGGAGTGTTAGGATTTAATTAATAGATTAGATTAATTAAAGAGGATAATCCTCCTATGTAATATTCCTATGTCGGTTGCAATATGGAACCGACTATATTGCACCCCCTTGTACTGACGCGTCTCTTCACTCGCGTCCCTTCCCCTTGTATATATTCTGAGATCATCAATGGAATAAAGAAGAGTTGAATCATTTGCTATCTGTCTTTCTTTCTCTCTCGATTTCTTCTAATAGTTTCCATGCTAATCTTAAACCTCCTCCAACGCCACATCAACCTACCCACTTAGGCCTTGTTTACTTCTTCGGTATTTTTATTCCGAAAAGACGCGGGGATATGCGGAGATTACTCTCAAATACCCTCAAATACCCTTCCTCAAAAATATTCTACCATGATGAAGAGTTTTTAATCTAGTCAAAAATATACTAGTGTGGAGGGAATTTGTGGGGATATTCCGGGATTATCCCCTCAAAACCCGACCTAGTAAACGACCTATCAGGGAAATTTCAGGATACAAAATAATCCCCTTCCATCCCTGAAATACCCTAGAAGTAAACAAGGCCTTAGTGCAGTGGTACTAGCTACACGGACACTGCTCGCCCTCGATTTGTTTCTCCTTCTCATTTTCCTTGTTTCGCTTTCGCCGGGCGGGCGTTGAGAGTGATTAATTACCTAGACGGACAGAGGGTTAGTGGAGTGAGGGCTTTCCAGAGACGAATAAATATCGATATCATCGTATCTACTACACTGTATACCTCGTCTCGTCATATGTCAGTAGCAGGGGGGAAATGGCATCGCATCAGCCTGGCTGTTTGCGGCGGTGGAGATGAATGAATGGTTTTTGGATACTAGCACAAACTTTAAAGACGACACACTTTATCATCTTGATTTGCCCTCGGACTTTATTAGGCATAATAAAGCAGTCACCACGGTACGTAACAGTAACACCACCATGGATCATGGATGGATTATCTTCCCCGTTCGCTGTATCAGTTCGGGAGGGGATCGAGTGGCATCGACAGCATCAGCTAGCTGTTTGCAGTGGAGCCGAATGTGGCGCACAACTTTAACGGGGACAAATAAATCTGCGCGTCTTGATCTGCTCTCCGAGGATTTTCCAGGCATAAATAGTCTCTCTTTTCTTTAGGTTAGGCATAAAGTAGCTATTGCAGCAACACCACTAGTACCGTCGATAGCATTTCAGCAACGGGCGACAACCAAAACCGTGGAATTATACTACTCCCTTTTTATTAAATAAATGATCTGCTTTTGCTCTCCTCAAAGCAGCGAGGGCAAAAGCACGCAGCATTTGGCGTTTCTTTCCTACTCCTTTTAAGATCATCTCCACTTGGGTTTTCAGAACGCCGATTTCATAGCGATTTTTTTGGTCTGGACGCTAAAAATTAATCCAGTCGCGTTTTTAGGATCCTAGTTTCATCCGGATTTGCGCTAAGTTTGGTCCAAACTTTCCAGGCCAATCCCGGGTTCATAAAAATGCTCTGGGAACGCCCGACGGAACGAAAACGACGGTGGGCCAACTCTGTCGGCGACGCTAGGCCGAACTCCCGCTCTTTTCTCCTTCTCCTTCCGCCTTTCCTCCCCATTCCGCACACTCCCGCCAGTTCGCCGAGCTCCCACTCGCCATGCCGCCCAAGGGTTTCATCAAACCCAGATCTAACCTTGGCGAATCGGAGGAGAAAAATGCGAGGAAACCGAGAGCTCCGACAAAGAGGCCGGAAGGCTTCACCAATGCCGACTGGCTTGCCCTTGTCCAGAAGAGGAAGTTCGCGTCAGACGAACGGAGGGAGAAAAAGGAGAGGGCGAAAGCGGCGAAGGAGCTCACCAAGACCCAAGGCCTCGCCGAAGAGCAGATGATGAGGGCAAAGCAAGCGACGATGCAAAACCAGGACCGCAAGATCGACCTAATCAAGGCCAACTACGCGCCAAGAAGAGGAACACGGATCTCCAGTTCCTCATGGGGGAAGACACATTGGCGATGAGCACGCCGGTCAAGGCCTAGTACATTGCGCGTCACAACGCCATCCTGCAGGAGGACAACGCCGAGATCACACCAACGGCTGCGCCGAACGTCTCCGTCGCCAAACTCTGCTTCCACCTCCTCCAACCAGTCGGCCATTGGTACGCCCAACCCGTCGCATCGGCCACGCTGGAGGAGCCCATCCCCGTCGACGACTGATCGTCAAGCTGTTTTATCCAGTTCTGTAATAATTTTGTCGCCAAACAATTTGGGTGTACTTTTGTCGATCATATTTTGCCGAGAGTTCGTCGACGGGAACGATAAAATTCAAATGCTTCGCCTGGGAATACGGTCTAGAACGCGAGTGAGAAACTCGGTATTTCCAAACCAAAAACTTGTTTCGTCCGGCCAAATTTAAATCCGAACTGCCTGAGAACGGCCAACGAGTGGAGATACTCTAAGAGAGTAAGGTCCCGTCTAAGAAAAAAGACAAGAAGGTCTTAATTAGCAAGCGTTTTATAAGCACAATTTTGTTATTTCTTAGTTGTCCGAAAATTTCATAAATCATGGCTATCTAATGTTGAGCATTGTCCGGACTGTAAATTTGCAGTTTCGAATGTGCTCAGTTTAGCAGAGCGCTGCCATGGTTCGGTCATATATGGAATGAGGTGGAATACTGTTGGATGCCGTCGAGACTTTTGGACGTGACCTTCAATACTGTTGGATGCTCGACGCGTGCCCGGGAAATGCAGCGGACGACGCCTTCGAACCCGCCACGCGTCTCGTCTCTTGTTCCTCAGGGAAGCTTCTACAGCAGTAGTATTTATTGTCGGCGGTGCTGTGATAACGCATTTTGCTATTACATACTCCATCCGATTCAGAAATATAATACTTTTTCTGTCTTAAAATAGACGTTGTCAAAATTTAGTTAAATCTAAATTAAATTTTAAAAAAACTGAGACATCTATTTTAAAACGGAGGGAGTATATTCTAGCTTTGTAAAATAAATATATCTAGACTGTACTTCAAACCTCTACGAACCTATATACTAAAAAATCTATATACATATTTGATTTATAAAAATATATAAAACGTTATATTTCTGAACGAAGAGAAGAGAGCACTAACTAGTGCAGTCTGCAGTGCCATTATGTCAAGATAAAAAAAGGCGATCCGTACAAAACAGTGGCTCGTTAATTATGATTGGGTTTAGTGCTCCGAGCTGATAGATGCTGCTGTGTCATCGCCGTCCTTCTCCTCTCCTCTCGTGCTCGGGACGCGGCTCCTCTCCTCTCCGTGCTTCTCGAAAAGAATCTCGTCCAACGCCACATCAACTACCTAGTACTGCACTAACTAGGTAGTTTTCTTATCTCAAAAAAAAACTACCTAGTTAGTGCAGTACTAGTACACTACAAAGACACTGATGCTCGTCCTTGATTTGTTTCTCCTTTCTCTTTTGTCCTTTCGCTTTCGCCGGGCGTTGAGAGTGATTAGTTAGGCACAGGAATTTGTCTTATGTACGAAGCTCCAATGATTGCACGAGTGAGGACGCCCTCCAACAACAAAAGTTTCTTTTGCGAGTGCATCAACACTCGCGTTAATAACTGCCACGTGATTAGGTTTCGCGACAAAGAGGCCTCGACGTCGCCTAGGTTAGACGACACGGGCGGCGGCTCAAATACAGCGGCGCGGCGGCTCTCCATCCCTTCCCCCGCTCCCCTTGCCGTTACCAGGGCTCGCCACCGGGCAAAGCCTGGTCGATGACGGTGGCGGCGGGGCTTTTTCCTTATCTCGCGGGTCTCCTCTGCGCGTCGAGGTGCATGGCGGGAGGGGATGGCGGCGGAGTGTGGAGCTGTGGTCGGTAGCGAAGCGAGGTGCCCGACCAATGGCTCGACGGCGGTGTATGCGGTGCAGGAGGCGCCCCCTTGGTGTTGCGGTCACTACGGCCAGGCGATTCAGGCTCGGGAGCGGGCCGGAGCAGCTGGGTGCGTGGCGGCTCGCGATGGAGATGCTGTCGACGGCGACGGTTGGGCAGTGTAGCAGAGCGGCCGGCAGCCAGCAGGGCAGCAGTGGCGGCCTGGATCTTCGCCATCCAGGTCTGGCCGGTGGTGGGAGAGGTGGTTCGGTGGTTCAGCGTCTCCCCAATCTCTGCCGACAAACTATGGTTGGCCTCTCAGAGGGTGTGCTATGGCCTTATTGGTTTCGCGCTCCGATGGACACCGGGTTGGCGATTGGGCCGGGGCGAAAGTCCTGCATTTGCTGACGATGGTGACGCCCCTGGGTGTCGTATCCTCCTTGGAGGCGTCGTTATGGCCGCATTCGCGCTACCCGTCATGAGCACCGGGAGAAACCCTCGATCCGGCTTTTTACCGGTTCCGGCGGCGACGACGCCACCACAGTGTTGTTCCCTTCTTGAAGGCACCGTTTTGGGCTGCTCGTGGAGCTCCTAGGGCAGATAGGGTCGGCGGCGGGCACTACTGAGAGCATGGGTCTCAAGGGTGCAAGGTACGCCTTGTCGGCGCTTCCTAGATGGCGCCTTCCTCCATCCCGGTCGGGTTCTGCTGGCCACTCAGCCGACTTCTTCTAGGCGCTTAGGAGTGGGCGGTATATTGATCCGTGCCATCTTGGAGGTAGAGTCATGGTAGCGAGTTGTCCGTTCTTGGTGGTGACGTGGTTTTGAGCCTTTATGTCTCATCTTTTCACCTTTGTGGCTGAAGGTTGGGCAAGGCAAGTCATCGTCGTGTAGTTTGGTGGAAGAGGGAACGTGCGTAGAGCGGTAGCTATTCGATGGCTTTGTATCATACATTTCTATCTTAATATTAAAGACACGCGACTTGTGTGTTCTTTAACAAAGATTGCATCAACACTGGACTGTGCATTAGAAAACGAACATCACACACTTAGAGGGTTAGTGGAGTGAGAACTTTCGAGACGAATCATTCGCGATATCATCGTATCTACGCCGTTTACCTCGTCATATGTCATCAGTTGGGAAATTGCATCGCATCAGCTAGCTGTTTGCGGCGGTGGAGATGAATGGTTTGGATAGCACAAACTTTAACTTTATCAAGATAGGCATCTTGATTTGCCGGCATAAAGCACTTGGCTACAGCAAAATCATTGTGGATGGATATCTGCAGTACTGCATCGTTCGCTGTATCAGTTCAGGAGGGGAGTGGCATCGATCGCATCAGGTATTTGCAGTGGAGCCGAATGTTTTGGATAGCGCAAAGCTTTAACGGAGACAAATCTGCGCATCTTGATTTGCTCCAGGAACTTTAGGTATTGCGGCCACAATAGTGTGGACAGCATCTGCACAATGGGCGACAACCCAAGTCAAGACAGTTGAGTGGGGCAAAAGCACACATCATTATATTACTCCCTCTGATTCATACTAGTTGACTCAACTTTATCTAGATTTATATGTATCTAGTTAACTATCTAGTCTAGATTCATTCGTATCTAGATAAAGTCGAGTAACTAATATGGGTTAGAGGAAATACATTTCTTTCCTGCTTTGCTCCAAACAAAAAGGTCTCTGTCTCAAAAATAAAAATAAAACAAGAAGGTCTTAGCAACTAATATCTAAAGTTTTATTATTTTCTAAAAATTTCATAAATCACGACTGTCTAAAGCTGCGCATTGCCCAGCCTACAAATTTGCAGTTTCGGTGCGATTAGGTAGCTAGAACCGGTAGATCGGCAATGCGATCTTCAGCGCAGTTGACACCGGCAGTTGACATCGGCAATTTCGTTCTGAATACGGTCGACGAGTGGTGGTCGACGAGTAATTGACCACCGCATTCAGAAAGAAAGGATTCGACTTGCTTGCGTTTCTCATCGTCTGGGCACTGTAGAAAGAGAGAAACGCCAGGGTTTTTCAGCGCTCGGCTGAAACTATGGAAGTTGTCAGGTGCTGTTGGGCAAGGAGTTATTTGGAGGTGGAGCTATAACTCATTGGGCGCTGTTTCTTTCGCCGGGTTTTAATTTGTGCTTGCCTAGCCTCTGTATCCTGACGTGTACGGTGTACCGCATCGTCATGATGTTGGATGTAACCATATTTTCGGACGATGTTGGACTCTGTTATTTGTTCCTTGTTCGGAAAAAGTAATCAGTAGATCGAATCCATAGTAAATATTGAGATTTGAGCCTCACAACAATCAAGACCGGCATATTGTACAACCACGCAAATTTTTATTTTTCTCCAGTGAACCGTGTCTATGGAGTGATTACTTTCAACCGGACCCAAAGTTTTTTCCTGGTATCATACGTACCAACCACTCGCCCAGACGCCTGGACGTAGATACTCCCACACTTTTTTTCCCCTTCACGTACGTATACGAATTGCCGCCAAGTATCACCTACGCAGGCGGCGTAGACGTTCGAAGTTTCCGGCACGGAAAGGTACGGGCACGTGGTCCCCTGACACGGTTGGACCCCCGCCCCCGCCACGTGTGATCGCCGGGCGCGGTCGCTTCCGGCGCGCGCGCGACGCGTGCCCCGCCGGGCCGTGCCCGAGAACGCAACGGGACGACGCCATCCTCGGCTCCTCGCGACGCGCCCGCCATGCGTCCTCCTCCTAGACGCAGAATCTGGCGGGACGGGAAGCGTCTACGTTACACTTCTTTTCAGCTTCTTGCCTAGCTTCTTCCAAAAGCTATCCTCAATCAGTTTCTCTTAAAATCTTATCTGCCAAAATCGTTTATACTTTTAAATTGATATTGAAAATACTAGTTAAAAAGTTTGAACGGATTTTAAAGATGAGATTCTCAAAGAAGCTGGTCGAGGGTATATTAAAATTACAAGTTAAAAAAGTTGAACGAATTTTGAAGATGAGATTCTGGAAGAAGCTAAAAGCTGGTCGAGTATAGCTTCTCTGACAAGAAGGAGGCCTACATCCGTCTCACCAGCGGCCCGATTATTCACTGCTCGTACTTAGCGGGGCTGAGATTGGTTAGAGCATCTAAAGCATCTCCACTCGGTTACGCAGGACGTTAATCTGGACGTCGAAATTTTGGATGCTAAAAACCGGTTTAATCATGTATCCAGGGACCTGTTTTCGGTCGGATTTGAGCCAACTTTCGTCCGGACTATCCAGGCCGAACCCAGGTTCCCGGGTACGTCCTAGGAACACCGGACGCAGCGAATTGGCCGAGTGGACCAGCATGTCAGCGACAGAAGCCGAGTCTTCGTCATCCTTCCCGTCGTTTTCCTTTTTTCGCCATCGCCGCTACACCCCTTCCGCCCTCGCCGCCGAACTCGGCCTATAAAATGCGTACGTCTCGTCAGTCTCTCACACCACTCTCAACTCCGCCGAAAAGCCATGGCCGAGAGATTTCCCGGCTGACGCACGATGCAGCCGTGGGAAGCCCGGATGCTCCACGAGGCGGGTTATACGGCGCCGCCGGACACTCCTCTCCCCTTCGTCTGTCAACTCAGCGCCGGTGGGATCCCTATTTCGCCGGTGTCGGACGACGAGGACCTCGCCGAAGAGATCCAGGCGGCGATAACCGCCATGCAAGACCCGGATCTCACCGAGGATCCTGGCAACCTGGTCTTCTAGAGGAAGTTCTTCGCCGACAGGCGCCTCGAGGAACTCGCCCGACACGATGGACCGCCGGGTTCGCCGCCGTGTCACAACATGGCTTTCCGCTGCCGCTGGTGGAGCGTTCCAGGGTGAACTCTCGCCGGCGTCATGGAGCACATCCAGGCCGGCAACCACCCCGCCTCGGCCTGTAGATGCGGCGTCCGGCGTCGACCATGGCACCGGCGGCCTTTTCCTAGTTTATTAAATTCGATGTAATATGTGCGTCCTTGTCCTAGTTAATAAAATCTGCCTATATTCTCCCATATTACGCCGAGTTTAACTGAATTTCGCCGAACCTGGAAACTCAGCCTAGATACGCGAGTGGGAAACTGGACGTACCCAGGCCGAAATCAAGTTTCGTCCGGCCAAGAAAAGATCCGGATTTCGGCCTGGGTTCGCCCAACGAGTGGGGATGCTCTAACACCTTAAACTCGCAAAATAACTTATAGTACCATTTATTGGTGCCCCGCATAAAAGTGCGCGGATGAGTGAAACCGTGTTGCATGGAAGTTTTGTCGCGCTGAAATTTCAGCATTCCTCTCTTCATCGCCTCCATTTCTCCCACATAGACGCGTTTGCCGCCATCGATTTTAGCCGCAACCGCCATGCCCCACCATGTCTGACTGGCCCGCACCTTGCCGCGTCCATCGTGGGTCGAATCTCGCGTGGGGAGCCATAAATCCGTCATGGCGGAAGATTTGGATGGCGACGGCCATGGATGCGCCGCGATGGTTTGATTCGTCCACACCCTCGAGCTAGGCGACCGGATTTGGCCACGCTGCCGTCGTTTCTTCGTCTTCTTCCGATTTGGCGGTGAGTTTTGGTCAGAATAGTTCGTGATTTGTAGGGTCGACTTGTTTTTAACCTCTGTTTTGTGTAGATGTCGACCTCGCTGACCATGGAGTTCCTTTTGGATGACTCCTCGTCCTCTTCCGACTCGGACCTCGACAGGATGCTCAACGATGACGACAAATAGACGATGGCCATGATCCTCGCGGCGAAGTAGACAAGATCAACTTCATCGGGTGGCGCTATGACCATTGTGCTTGAGGCGGTGGCATCGCAAGGCTTGTGGATTTGGCATTGCCTTTTTAGATTGTCGGGATCACTCAATGAAATAAATGTCTTACATAGATCCCTTTGTTTGCCAAATTAGTTAGTGGAGAAGCACCGGCTTGCAACTTTAAAGTCAATGGCCATGACTGTATCATGGGCTACTATCTTGCCGACTGCATTTATCCGGCTTGATCAACATTTGTTTCAACTATCTAAACTCTGAAGAACAAGAAGGAAGCTAATTTTGCACAAGCACAAAAAGCATGCCAAAAGGATATTGAAAGAGCTTTCGGAGTTTTGCAAGCACGGCTTGCCATTGTTCTAGGTCCTTCTCATTCTTGGAAAAAAAACTCCGCAACATCATGACATGTTGTGTGATTCTTCACAATATGTCATCAAAGATGAGAAAGGGTTACATTTGCCATTCTTTTATGATAATATTGGTACCCGTGTGCAACCACAAAGAAACCCCGGCCACGTTCAAACTCTTCTTGAGACCCATAGGCAAATTGAAGATGCAAACGCACATCTTTAACTCAACAATGATCTCATGTAGGAGCACCGTTGGACGCCACATGGCAAGAAGTGATGTCCCTATGTCATTCATTGTATTTGTTAACTATTTATGTCAGTTGAACCATTTATTATCTGTTAAACAATTTGATTTGATCAATTCTTATACTAATTTGATTAGATAAATATGGTAATTTGGATAATTATTATAAAACATTTATTATATTTTGTTTATGTTTCATTATATATGACATACACCACCACAGACAGAAAAAGCATTTTGCGGCTCGACCTGTACATGCGCTAGCGCCAGCATAGGTCGACGGGCAAAATATGTTTACCGCGTCCTTTACTAGCCGGCACCGCCAGTACGAAGCTCCAATGATTGTGCGAGTGACAACCTCCAACTCCAACCAAACAAAATATGTTCTTTGTGATTGATTGTAAAAAAAAAAAAAGTTCTTTGCGAGTGCATCAGTACTGGACTACGCATTAGAAAACGACCATCACTCCACACTTGGGGTTGGTTAGTGGAGCGAGAACATTCCAGAGACGAATCGTTCGCGATATCATCATACCTGCCCACACTGTTGCTGTACTACGCATCATCATCAGATTTGTACCCGGTAGCATTCAACCGCTTTGACCCTTTGCACGAATCGAGAGGCACTTGAGAGTCCACCCTCCCCTCCCGGGCCCTCCCATGCCTCCCTCGCCGGACTAGCCGGTGGGTGGCGGCGGGAGGTTGGCGCCGGCGTAGTTTTAGGTTTTAGTAGTAGTGGTAGATGTAGGGTTTGGCCTCGTGCCGTGTGTGGGCGTCTTGTCCAGAAGAAGAAGCTTCTAGGTCCTCGCGGCTGGATCTGGATTTGCTTTCTCCCATGGCTCCTCGCGGTGGTACTCCGGGTGGCGGAGTCGGTGGCTGCGGGAGGTGATGTGGAGAGCTTCTTCGTCAATAAAGCCATGGGGTGTAGGTGCTATCTCCAGATGCGGGAGCCCCGCCTCGTTCTTCCTGTCCTGGCCGGCCGTGGCGGCGAGGGAGAGAGGATTCGAGGTGGGTTTGACTCTGCTCTGGCCTTCCTGGCCGACCGTGGTGGCGAGGAGGAGGGTCGCTGTGCAGAGTCGCATCTCGAGGTTTGGAGTTGGTGTTGTACCGGTCGTTGGATTTGCTGCGTCTGCATCCTCTTCGGTTTCCCTTCCTCATCTCGGGCAGGAGCTCTGAGGAAGAAGCTCGGTTTCCTTGAGCAGATTCAGCGGATCCTGGTGGTGAGTTATCGCTGTTCTTCGATTTCTTTTGTCTTCTTGAGCACAGAGGTGGTGACTAGAAGGGGAGGAGATCTGAGGAGCGGTGGTGATGATCAACCAAGGAGTAGTGGAGCCACTTTCTACTGCAGTTCCAAATCGGAAGCAAGATGCCACCCGATTATCCTGGCCAAATCGAGGCCTTCAAGCTCACCGGTGAAGAATCCCGGAGCTTCTTCAACCTCCATCGTGAGGCCCACCAGTTGCAGAGGCGGATTGGAAGAAGGACCCGATGGCTTTCTCCTAGATAATTTTAGGGTCCTTTTTGTAAAGCGTGTGGATCTAGTTGCAATTTTAGATTTTCTAGGGTCCAGCGTGAAAATTTGTAACTCCTCCGTTTTATTATAATGAAAGGCTTCCAGCCCCTTCGGGGGCTCTCCCTTGTTCAAAAAAAAAAATCAGATTTGTAATGTTCCTAGCATATCGGTAGGAGAATGGCATCGCATCAGCTGTTTGCGGTGGAGCTGAATGTTTTGGATAGCGCACTCTTTTCTCGAAGACACGCACGTATCATATCTACGTACGCATCTTGATTTGCCCAGCAACTTTAGGCATCGCATCAGCTGTTTCCAGTGGAGCCGAATGCTGGACAAATCTGCACATCTTGATTTGCTCCAGGGACTTTAGGCATAAGATAAGCTCTCTTTCTTTTTACTAGATTATTACAGGCATCTAAAAGAAGCCATTGCAGCAACACCCACTGTCGATAGCATCTGCACAATGGTCTGCCTTTGCTCTCCTCAAAACAGTGGGCAAAAGCACGCAGCATTTGGCATTTCTTTCCTACTCCAGACAAAAAGGTCTCGTCTAAAAAAAGAGACAAGAAGGTCTTAGCAAGCGTTTTATAAGCACAATTTGGTTAATTCTTAGTTGTCCGGAAAATTCATAAATCACGGCTATCTAAAGTTGCGCATTGCCTGGCCTATAAATTTACGGTTTTGAATGTGCTCAGTTGATAAGATAAACTTATCTTATACATGCCACATGATTTTGATATGGCACTAAAATATTATTTATAATAATAGGTCTTTTTTAGTCTATCTCTAGAGACATATATGCCTAAATATATGGTGAAACATATCGTTGCTAGAAGATCATCTCTTATCTCTTAGCTAAGAGAAGACAAACATCTTTTTTATTTGTTTTTGTTTCACTCCTCCAACTCATAAATCTTCCTAGGAAGCAATGCTAAGATAACCCTCGGAAATTCCCTTTGGCTCCTAGATGTAGATGCACCCTCTGCGGAAATGACGTTACTTCAGAATGTTTAGATAAACACTGCCACAGTTCGGTCATATGTGGAATGAGGTGGAATACTGTTGGATGCTTTGGTCGAGACTTTTGAACGTGAGCTTCAAGATATTCACATAAGTTGCCATGAATTTTATCACTGACTTGGCGCAAAAAAAGTAATCTGACCTACGCAAACTGTTTTTATGCCTTGAACGCCTTATTTTGAAAGGCATGTTTGCCCTACACGAAACTATTCATGAACTTTATCCTAAGACTTGAACTTTTTTTAATATTAACTTTGAAGAGACATATGATAAAATAAAGTGATATTTCTTACAACATGTTTTGCGTATGAAGGATTTTGATCATAAGGATTAAAAACTTTGTACAAGATGGTAGAGTGGGAATAAGGATTAATGATGATGCTGCCTATTATTTCAAGACTCGTCAATGTTTGAGACAATGTGGTCCTTTGACTCCTATGTTTTTCAATATTATAGCTGACTAGACGGACATGCGAGCTTCGCCTCGTAGCCTGCACGGCGTGTCTGTTGCGATGCATTTGCCGGCGGTAAGTTTTTGTGTTGTTGCATGTGATTATTTGGATTAAACATGCTCGTAGGATTATATATATATTATGGGTTAATGGTGGAGATTAGATCATCTAAATTTTCCAACTGTAAGCATTTGATGGTCATAAGTACAAAAAACAAAGTTTGTGTGTACATGCACTAGAGGAAAAAGGGCTATTCGTTCGCGACCCCTCGGAGCATTAGTCCCGGTTGCGCCACCAACCGGGACTAATGCTGGCACGCGTCCCTGTTGGAGCGGGCACGGGGCCAGGGGACATGCGTCCCGGTTGGCATGCGTCCCAGTTGGAGCCACCAACCGGGACTAAAGGTTTGGCCACAGCCACGTGGTGTGGCACGCACCTTTAGTCCCGGTTGCTGGCTCCAACCGGGACTAAAGACCCCTGCCCTCTATAAATACAACGTCCCAGCCCCCTCTGCCTCCACTCTGTTTTTTCGAATGGTGGAAGGTGTGAGGGGGTGTGCTAGTTTTTTCTCATGCATGCATTGAAGGTGTTTGTTGAAATGTTTGAGTGAATAATCCCTTTGAATTTCTCATAGAACAAAAATATAGAAGGTGTCCGAGACGCACTTGAGCTTTCTCCTCTTTATTTCCCTCGATCGAGGTTAGCAATCTTATCTTTTCTAGGTCATTGATACAATTCATGTGTCGGTGTGAATTGGTTATTTCACTATTTATGATGTCCTGTTTTTTGATAAACTTACTTATATGATGCAGATGAACGGTCGGGAATGGATGTACGGTGACCGGCGGGTAGCCGGGTATATCAAAGGCGTGGATAAATTTATCGATGTGGCTACGGCAAACAAAGAGAATGGATTTATACGTTGTCCATGTGTTCAATGTCGGAACAACAAGGAGTACTCTTCCTCGAAAATCATTCGCGGCCACCTGATTATGAAAGGTTTCATGCCCAACTATAATTGCTGGACCAAGCACGGGGAAAGAGGGGTTATGATGGAAGATGGTGAAGAAGAAGATGATGATAACAACTATCATCATATATTTCCTGAATACAGTGATACTGCAATGGAAGACAATGGAGAGGAAAAAGGTGAAGAACGGGCATCAGATGAGCCGGCTGATGAACTTGGTAGGGTCATTTCTGATGCAAAGCGAGACTGTGAAACAGAAAATGAGAAGTTGAAGTTAGAGGGCATGTTAGAAGATCACAAGAAATTGTTGTACCCAAATTGTGAAGATGGCAGCACAAAGCTCGGTACCACACTGGAATTGTTGCGATGGAAGGCAGAGTGTGGTCTAACTGACTCCTCATTTGAAAAGATGCTGAAAATAATGAAGCCGAAGTTTCCAAAACATAACGAACTTCCCGAGAGTACCTACGAAGCAAAGAAGACTCTCTGTCCTCTGGGATTAGATGTGCAAAAGATACATGCATGCATTAATGACTGCATCCTCTACCGCGGTAAGGAGTATGAGAATTTAGATAAATGCCCGATATGCAACGCGTTGCGGTATAAGATCAGACGAGATGACCCTGGTGATGTTGAGGGAGAGCCCCTCCGGAAGAGGGTTCCTGCTAAGGTTATGTGGTATGCTCCTATAATACCAAGGTTGAAACGCATGTTCAAAAACAAAGAGCATGCCAGGTTGTTGCGATGGCACAAAGAAGACCGTAAGAAAGACGGGAAGTTGAGACACCCTGCTGATGGGTCACAGTGGAGAAAAATCGAGAGAGACTTCCCAGACTTTGCAGGTGACGCAAGGAACTTATGGTTTGGTCTAAGTACGGATGTCATGAATCCTTTTGGGGAGCAGAGCTGCAGTCACAGCACCTGGCCCGTGACTCTATGTATCTACAACCTGCCTCCTTGGTTGTGCATGAAGCGTAAGTTCATTATGATGCTAGTGCTCATCCAAGGCCCGAAGCAACCGGGCAACGACATTGATGTGTACCTTAGGCCATTAGTTGAAGAACTCTTACAGTTGTGGGGCAAACCAGGTGTACGTGCGTGGGATGAGAACAAACAGGAGCCATTTAATCTACGAGGGTTGTTATTCGTAACCATCAATGATTGGCCTGCTCTTAGTAACCTTTCAGGACAGACAAACAAAGGATATAAGGCATGCACCCACTGTTTAGATAAGACCGAAGGTACATATTTGCATAAATGCAAGAAGGTTGTGTACCTGGCGAATCGACGATTTCTTCCGACCAATCATCCCGTAAGAAAGAAAGGCAAGCATTTCAAAGGTGAGGCAGATCACCGGAAGAAGCCTGAACTCCCTGCTGGTGATGATGTATTTGGTATGGTCAAGGACATACAAGTAATCTTTGGAAAGCGTCCCGGCGGTCAATCAGTTCCGAACGACGTCGCTACAGGACACGCACCCATGTGGAAGAAGAAATCTATATTTTGGGAGCTGCCATATTGGAAAGTCCTGCGTGTCCGCTCTTCAATCGACGTGATGCACGTGACGAAGAATCTCTGCGTGAACCTGCTAGGATTCCTAGGCGTGTATGGGAAGACAAAAGATACACCTGAAGCACGGGAGGACCAACAAATTATGAAAAACCCAAAGAACATGCATATAGATAACAAGACGGATAAAGGGCGTCACTTAAGTCGTGCCAGCTATGCTCTTACCAAAGCTGAGAAGAAAATCTTTTTTGAAGTCCTTTACAGTATCAAGGTGCCGTCGGGCTTCTCATCTAATATAAAGGGGATAATAAATATGGCAGAGAAAAAGTTCCAAAACCTGAAGTCTCATGACTGCCACGTGATTATGACGCAGTTGCTTCCGATTGCATTGAGGGGGCTTCTACAGGTAGATGTTCGAGTACCCATTGTGAAGCTGTGTGCATTCCTCAATGCAATATCTCAGAAGGTAATCAATCCAGATATTCTGCCAAGGTTACAGAAGGATGTGGTACAATGTCTTGTTAGTTTTGAATTGGTGTTCCCACCATCCTTCTTCAATATTATGACGCATCTCCTGGTTCATCTAGTGGAAGAGATTGCCATTCTCGGTCCGGTATTTCTGCACAATATGTTCCCCTTTGAGAGGTTCATGGGAGTCTTAAAGAAATATGTTCATAACCGTGCTAGACCAGAAGGAAGCATCTCCAAGGGATATGGAACAGAGGAGGTCATTGAGTTTTGTGTTGACTTTATTCCTGACCTTAAGCCGATTGGTGTTTCTGACTCGCGGCATGAGGGAAGACTAAGTGGAAAAGGCACGCTGGGAAAGAAAGCAATGATATGTAGGGACGGGGATTCTTTCACTAAAGCACACTACACAGTTCTACATAATTCCACCTTGGCAGCTCCGTATATCGAGGAACACAAGAATATTGTACGCTCCAAAAACCCGGGGAAGCCTGAATCATGGATTACAGATGAACACATGAAGTCTTTCGGTGGTTGGATGCGGACACATCTCTTGAATGACACCACTGTTGGAGATCAGCTATACTTGTTGGCCGCGTCACCATCTTCTACTGTATTGAATTTCCAAGGGTACGAAATAAATGGGAATACATTCTACACGATCGCCCAAGATAAAAAGAGCACCAACCAAAATAGTGGTGTCCGCTTTGATGCAATAGACGAGAATGGACAAAAGGACACATATTATGGTTACATAGAGGAGATATGGGAACTAGACTATGGAGTCTCTTTTAAGGTCCCTTTGTTTCGCTGCAAATGGGTCAACCTGAATAGGGAAGGGGTAAAGATAGACCAGTTGTACGGAATGACAACAGTGGATCTCAACAATCTTGGTTATAGAGATGAACCATTCGTCCTAGCCAATGATGTGTCTCAGGTTTTCTATGTGAAGGACATGTCCTCCAGACCGAAAAAAAGAAAAAATATGCAAACGAATACATCATATGATGAGCCAAAGCGTCACATAGTTCTTTCAGGGAAAAGAAACATCGTGGGAATCGAGGACAAGACAGACATGTCAGAAGATTATAATAAGTTTGATGAAATTCCGCCCTTCACAGTGAAAACTGACCCAAGCATTCCGTTAAGTAAAGAAGATGCTCCATGGTTACGTCTGAAGCGGTCATAAGGAATGACATATGCCAAGAAGTTCATGCTCATATTATGTAACTCTAGTTCATGTCTTTCGCGGTTTGTGGCTTGACCGAAGGATATCTTTCGCGGTTTGTGGCCTTTAGTCCCAGTTTTTAATATTAATAAATGTCTTGAGTGTTAGTCCCGTTTTGTAGTTGGACCGGGAGTGCCTCTATGACCAGTTTCTTGGAGATGCCGGAGGACTGGGCTCCATCGGCATCTCCCTGAAACTGGTCGTAGTGGTGTCCCTGCTCTCGAAAACCATCTTGCAGCTTGTAACTTCACTAACTATATCAATACGCCTCGGAGCTAACTAATTTCACATATTAGGGAGTGCCTCTATGACCAGTTTCTCGGAGATGCCGGAGGACTGGGCTCCGTCGGCATCTCCCTGAAACTGGCCGCAGTGGTGTCCCTGCTCTCGAAAACCATCTTGCAGCTTGTAACTTCACTAACTAGATCAATACGCCTCGGAGCTAACTAATTTCACATATTAGGGAATGCCTCTATGACCAGTTTCTCGGAGATGCCGGAGGACTGGGCTCCGTCGGCATCTCCCTGAAACTGGCCGTAGTGGTGTCCCTGCTCTCTAAAACCATCTTGGAGATGCCTCAAACTGGCTGGAGGACTGGACTCACAAGGATGCATATTTATAGTACAAGCAGCTCGGCATAATGCCGACACTCACGACATAATGTCGACACTCACCCCTATTATTAGTGCTGACTCATCTCTAGTCCCGGTTGGTGTCTCCAACCGGGACTAAAGGTTCATCTTTAGTCCTGGTTGGTGACACCATCCGAGACAAGGTACAAGCCGCATGACATAATGTCGACACTCACCCCTATTATTAGTGTTGTCTGGCCCACTCTGCCGCAATCCCTTCAGTCGCGGTTGGTTTCTCCAACCGGGACTAAATATGAACCATCTCTTTATATAGGCATTTCCCTCTATGTTGCAGGAGGAAGTTTTCCTTTTTGTCGCACGGAAAAGCCCTTTTCCATTTTCCGAGCGCCAAAATGCCGTTTCAGAATGCTACCGTCCTATTTTCCTAAAACACTAGACCACCTTACATGGACTATCTCCCAACCGGTACATCTCAAACCTTTTCGTCCATCCCGGGTAAAAAGGACAAATGTCTGCCGAATCGGCAGGAAGTGGGTCCGGTTTGTACTACAGGTACATGATCTATCGCCCGTGATTTTTTGAAAAAATCATTTTTAGACTCGCAATATGTGGTTTCTTCAGAGATCCAATGCAAGTTCTAACGATGCTCGTCCCCTATCTTCATGCACACCGGTTCGATCATAGTTAGAAATTCAGATAATTCAAAACGGGCATAATAAATTCAAAAAAAATCCGAACAATGAAAATCCTTCGCGTGGTGTCATATTTTGTTACATAGTTGAAAGGAAAAATACCAGACTTGGTATATTGATCATGTTTCGAAAAAACATTCACAAAATGACCTATCATGTTCGAGGTTTCATGGCTTTCGGTCCAAATGACCGATGTTATGTGCTGAATCACGGCATAGTTTGTGATGTTGTGCCCATATTATGCATGTGTGTGGACATTGGTATGGAGAACAATGTTGCAGGAGGAAGTTTTCCTTTTTATCGCACGGAAAAGCCCTTTTCCATTTTCCGAGCGCAAAAAACGGGTCGTTTTGTGAAGTAACCACCAAAATGCCGTTTCAGAATGCTACCGTCCTATTTTCCTAAAATACTAGACCACCTTACATGGACTATCTCCCAACCGGTACATCTCAAACCTTTTCGTCCATCCCGGGTAAAAAGGACAAATGTCTGCTGAATCGGCACGAAGTGGGTCCGGTTGAAATGTAAGTTAATTCATTTTTAATTGTAAATGGTTCATAGTTTAAATGGTTACATTAATTATTTTTTAAAAGAGAAAATGTTTTTGAATTACTTATTTAAATCCAAACACTTTTTATGTTTAAAATTTTTCTAAATTCCAAATTAATATTCAAAAATATAAGTTAATTCATTTTAAAAGGTTACATTAATTATTTTTTAAAAATAGAATATGTTTTTGAATTATTTATTCAAATCCATACACTTCTTATGTTTAAAGTTTTTCTAAATTCCAAATTGGTATTAAAAAAATATAAGTTAATTCATTTTTAATTGTAAATGGTTCATATTTTAAATGGTTACATTAATTATTTTTTAAAACAGAAAATGTTTTTGAATTATTTATTTAAATCCAAACACTTTTTATGTTTAAATTTTTCTAAATTCCAAATTAATATTCAAAAATATAAGTTAATTCATTTTAAAAGGTTACATTAATTATTTTTTAAAAATAGAATATGTTTTTGAATTATTTATTCAAATCCATACACTTCTTATGTTTAAAGTTTTTCTAAATTCCAAATTGATATTAAAAAAATATAAGTTAATTCATTTTTAATTGTAAATGGTTCATATTTTAAATGGTTACATTAATTATTTTTTAAAACAGAAAATGGTTTTGAATTATTTATTCAAATCCAAACACTTTTTATGTTTAAAGTTTTTCTAAATTCCAAATTAATTATCATTTAAAAAACAATATAAATTTAAACCCCAAAATAAAAAATAAGGCGGGAACAGAGAGAAAATACCTGAAATTTTTTGAAAACAGGGGAATATGTCCTGGTTGGAGCCACCAACCGGGACTAAAGACCCCCTGCGCGCCAACCCTTGGTCTGCTGAAAATATTGGACTATACGTCCCGGTTGGTGGCTCCAACCGGGACGTATAACCGTTTAGTCCCGGTTGGAGCCACCAACCGGGACTAAAGGTCCTTTGGTTATAACCCTTTAGCCCCTCCTCTTCTTCTTCCCTTCCCCATCACTTCTCTGCTTCACCGACGCGCGCGCAACCGCCCCCGACGCCGGCAGGCTGCCCGAGCTCGCCGCCCCCGACGCCGTTAGGCTGCCCGCGCCGCCGCCTCACCGTCAGCTGCCCGTGGTCGTCAGTGCCGCCGCTTCGTCAAGCTTCCCGCGCCGCCACCCCGCCGTCAGGCTGCCCAATGACCGTCGCCACCACCTCCAACGACCGTCGTCGCGCGTCGTCATCGGCCGCCAAAAGGTACGGCCTGCCTCCGTCCTCCCCCTCCATCATGCCTCTGTCCTCCCCCTCCTCCTCCCCCTGCCGCCACGGGCAGGCACCGACGGGCAAAGCCCGGGTGGGTGCGACAGCGGCGCGAGATGTGCGGCGGCGGCGACAGCGGCGCGAGATGTGCGGCGGCGGCTGCTCTCGCCGGCGAGCCCAACGTGGCGTCTAGGTGGCATCCGCGTGGCCCTGGTCCCACCAGTCAGCCTCTAGGGCTAGCTCCTTCTCTGGTGACAGATGACCCTGTTTCCCCTTTGCTTGCGTGGCTGCTGAGGTGGCTCCGGGCCCCACCTGTCAGCCACTATGGCTAGTTGTTACTATGGTGCAAAAGGTTTAAACATTTGATTTAATAATTTCAGAATTTGAATAAAACTTGTAAATTCTATAACTTTTAATCTGTAATTCAGAAAAATACAAATAATATACCAAAATGTTCAGAAAAATGAGAACTATCTATCTATGCTATAATCATGCTTTGTTCAACAACTTAAATGACAAGTTTAATTAGAACACCCTAGTAACCCTAACAGGTGATTCCGGAGTTCCTTGAGTTAGGGTTTGCGCCCCTCGGAACCCCGATTAACTTGTCGAGCATGCTTTAGGGTTACATTCCAATGCACATTAACTTGCCGTATCATCATCATTGCTTGAGCATTGCATCGATGCCATGTGTTGATTGTTTCCCTTTCTTTCCGGTGATTTGGTTCTTCTCGGTAGAATACGATATCGAGATCGAGATCGATTCCAATATGGTATTTTGTTAGTATCTAGTGTTACCTATCTGCTGGATAGTTTCCCTTTTGTAGCCTTATACTCATGTTCCCCTCTCATATGCATCCGAGGTTTCTCCGAACTAGGTTTTACACCCCTCGGAACTCCGGAATATTGATTTTAGTTGATTTTAGCTAGAGTTACCTATCTACTACACGGTTTCCTTTTTGTAGCTAGGTTTAGGGTTTAGGGTTTCTCTTCATTTTTATTATTGTGTATGTATATATTAGGGTTTCTCCTTAACTTTCTCCTTTAGCCGCTTTGACTTATTCGTTTTTCCACCTATGCAGAAAATATGGACCCACACGTCAGAGACGAAGAAAAGGAAGAGTTGATCCAAGGTGTGATCTGTGGGGAAGATAATTTAGACGTATCAACGTTTCTGAACAACTCCGGTGAGGGTGATCCTCTTTTTACCGGAGTAGACAACTTGTTTGAGGTTGAAGGTGTTGCCTTGCGCGAGGGAGAAGGCGATGCCTTGTGTAATCGAGAAGACGACCGCTCCGGCGAGGTGCATGTAATATAAATCAATTCATTAATTAATCATCTGCTATCCATATAGAAATAGTAACGATGATCTTTCTTCTTTTAGCCCCCCGGATCGAAGGAATCTACTGAAAAGAGCAGACGAGGCCCAACCAAAAAGTTGCAAGACCATGAGAGGTTCAGGATCGAAGATGTCGCTGAAGACGGCAGACCGACAACTCCCGAAGTTGTCGCAACCAAATTTGTGGCACAATGCGGAGTAATCGTTAGGTACTTAATCCCGATCACCATTAGAAATTGGAATAGGCCTGCTAATGCGGATGAAGAGGGAACATGTTTATTTGTCCCTAACCACGCCAAAGATTTACTGTGGAAGAGGCTCATGGTTAATTTCAAACTACCGAAGATAGAGCTGGATCCAAATGCGGAGGATCCAGTTGAGGACGCCTTACAACATGGGAGAGCCATGGAGGCTAAGGTCAGGGAGTGGGCTTTGTAGAAGATGGCCCAGTGTTTCACCAACTGGAAGAAAAGATTGCACCTTGACTATGTCGTGAAAAAGAAGACTCCCGATTTCAAGAATATTCAGTTTGAGAAGATAAAACCATTCTGGGATGAGTTTATGGAATACAAGAAATCAGAAAAAGCTAAGAAAATGTCTGAAACGAATAAGCTAAATGCTGCTAAGAAGAAGTATCACCATACTATGGGGCAAGGTGGCTACAGGGTTGGCATTCCTAAGTGGGAGAAACTTGAGCAGGAACTGCGTGATAAAAATATCACCCTAGAGACAGACGATTGGGTAGAACGTGCAAGGAATTGGTTTTACGGGCATGGGGGCACGTTGGACTCGGAAGGGAGGTGTATATATAACATACGACATAAAGAAGACCCCTTGCCAATCGAGAGGATCAGAAAAGCAGTAAAGGCTGTTAAAGATGGGGACTTCATTCCCGATAGAGAGAATGATGAGCTCACACTCGCCCTTGGAAATAAGGAACATGATGGACGAACACGAGGCACAATAGGCTCCCAATCATGGAGGACTGGGTTTCCCGAAGAGAGGAAGAAATATCCTGATAGAAGCCGTCAGAGGAGTAAGGACAGGGCGGCAGTTGAAGCAGAAAGTCAGAAAGAGCGAATGCGTTTAATTGAAGAATGATTAAAGCAACAACAAGATGAAATTAACACACTTAAAGAGCAAAGTACTACCGGCCCATCTCAGCAGCACACTGCATTCGATGCTACCGGCCTATCGAATAATCGAAAAAGCAGTGTGGCTTCCACCGAGGTCCCGGGTGATGACAATGGCGATGCCGATGATGCACCGACGATGGCTCCTGTTGGCTACCCAGTGGATGATATCACAGAGATGACACACTGCGAGCTACATGTCAAAGTTGTGAACATATCAATGAAGGTGGCGGTCGGCTATGCCTTACCAATTGGACCCACACCAACTTACCACTGTCGTCCGGTTCCAGAGGGCTACGCTGTTGTCGGCGTGGATGAAATCATGCCCACCTTTGAGGTTTTGGATCTTCACTACCCTGCTGGTGAAGGGGATGTGACTGTGCTGGGTGACGCAAAAAACGTCACCATTCTATGGCCGAAGGATTGTATCGTGCTTTGAAATCACACGCCAAGGCCATCTTCGCCGCCGCCTCACCCGTCTCCAGCGAGGTCGTCGCCGCTGTGGCAGCCGTCTTCGTCGCCTCACCCGGCTCCGTCGCCTCACCAATCTCCGGTGCAGCCATCGCTGCGGGAGCCATCGCCGGCGCCTCAGGATAAAAAGCGTAAGCGTACCGCTACTGTGCGTCGTAAGCGATCGCCGAAACGTAAACAAGTGCCTCTTCCAAAAGTACCAACGGTTCCTCCCAAGAGAGCTTATGACTGTACTGAAGAGGAGACTGCGGCGATCGCTGATGCGGAAACGACAGCGTTTTTCGCTAAGCTGAGGCGGCCGAAAGAGCCAGAGTTCCCCAGCACCAAAGAAGAAAAAGCCAAAGTGTTGAAAATGCTAAAGAATCTTCATCAACCCGAGCCAAAGCTGTCAGCAGACTATGAGCGTTCTATTCTCAAGTCACATGCGGCACAAAAAGCCTCGAAGAGCAGCACTGATGCAAGCGGGAAATCTGTTGCCCAGCTCGGAGAACAAGCAAAACAGACTTGCGCCCCTCTCAAGGTGATTTCTCAAACCAATGTGGGGTCGAGCAAATATGGGGCCGAAGAGCAGTATGATCCAGAGGTAGTTGCACAATACGGAGAAGCTGCCGCTGCTCAAGGTATGAGTATTGCCCAGTACTTATCCCAGTTAGAGTTATTCCCCGTGAGTGAAGTAGCATACAAATACCAGTACGGAAAACCTCTCGTCAAACCTGAGGAGGTAAACAATCTTCCAACAAAAATGCGAAGATTGCATAACTGGTACATGCATGCCACAAGGGTCGGGGCTAACTGGATAGTGCTGAGGGTTACAAAAAAGCATCATGGGAAAGATAAGGATGACATGATATCCATTGAATTTGATGAACTATTTCAATTATTCAATCAAGACGCCTTGGACAAATCGATCATGAGTGCCTATTGTCTGTAAGTACTAATTCTGTAATTAATTTAGTCTCCAGCTATATTATTTTGTTTATTGCATGTATATAATCATACCGTAATATGCAGAATGAAGATTCTCGAATGCAGCAGAGGACAAATCTATGACATTGGCTTCATTGACCCATATTGGGTTCATGAAGCTAATCTCAAAATAAGCCCCCAGGATACGAAGGATAATATAGTACACGCGTTAAGGTTTCAAGAAACCAAAAGGGAAATACTATTTCCTTACAACTTCCAGTGAGTGTTATTGTCTTGTATACACTTTCTATTTCGCTTACTCGATGTTAAGTATATAATTGATTAGTTCTGCATTCGCAGGTACCACTATATTCTGTTAATCATTCAACTTGACAAAGGGCGTGTACTAGTCATGGACTCGAAACATAAACCCCTTGAGACGTGGAAGGACATGCAGATACTTCTCCAGCGGTAATTCTAATCATTACGACACTATATCGGCAACGTTAGTGAATTTTATGATATCAAGTACTTAATAACTTATTTTATTCGTTTTCTACGCCGGGCAGCGCTTGGAAACGGTTCACCAAGAAGGCTAGGGGTGTTTGGAAAGAGGAGCTTACATTTCAACCACTAGATGTAAGCACCACTAGCTATATCCGCGCATCTCTTTGATTCTAGTTTTGATACAGTTATTATCATGCTTGATTATTATTTTGATTGAACTCTGTTCTCGTAAAGTGCCTGACGCAGTGACCAGGTAACAATCTATGTGGATACTATGTATGCGAGTTCATCCGGCAGACGTGCGATGAGAAGGGCAGAAATTTAGAGAAACTCCACGTACGTAAACAATTTCTATAGTTTTTTATTACAATCAAATTGTGTTTAGTTTCATATTCATATAGGCTGACTCCTTTTTTAAATCAGATCGAACGTCTACGGGACGGTCTTCTGCCAAAGGATCGCATACGAGCAATTCAGGAGGAATTGGCGGCATTCTTGGATGCAGAAGTCCTAAACACACAAGGGGAATACTATTCGGCTGTGTATAGACAATAGGAATTGTAAAAATAGCAACTTTCAAGAAATTGGCCGGTAGCATCGAATAGCAACTTTTGTATGTAGTGCATGAACTCGATCCGTGTATTGAATGTAATGTTGTCATGATGATCTTGTGTAATATAAGGTTCCTTCGTTGATAAGTGCAAAACACTAAATAAACAATAAAACAACCTAAATGAATTCTCTGCCGCGGCACAAAAAGTGGCGAAAATGCTGTCGCGGCAACAAAATGTGCCAAAATGATTTCTCTGCCGCGGCAGAGAAATGGGCCAAATCTCTGCCGCGGCAGCAGGTTATTAGTCCCGGTTCGTGTTAGGAACCGGGACTAATGCTCCACCCCCCCTCGCGCTCCGATGCCGCCACGTGTGCCCCATTTGTCCCGGTTGGTGGGGCAACCGGGACTAATGGTTAGAGCTTTAGTCCCGATTGCCCCGTTCAGGTTGGGCAACCGGGACTAATGGCCCTTACCAACCGGGACGCATGGGCCCTTTTCTACCAGTGATGCAAATCGCTATTAGAAGGACGTGAAATGGGTAACCCTACAGTACGTAAATAGAGTTTAGAGGGTCCGCAATAGTATTGTTAGTGTGAATGACACAGTAGACTTAGCGACAACAATAATCAGCATGCATCGGTACAGTGCTAGTCAATTTAACAACACATTTAGGACATATATCAACGATGGAAAACCACTATTATCATTGTGGTTCATAAAACCAAAGTAATCACTGTGTTAACGTGCAGGACTAAGATATGGTCCTGTGCACAGAGGCCATTTTTATAACATATACTCACTCGTTCAAGTAACTAAGGAGTTTCGTGGAACTAGCAAATCTGTTGCAGACAGAACCATAACCCATAACATAGATAGAACAAACATGCTAGGTCATGATAGTCTTACTTGGAGGCTCCTTCATGATGAACCGATAGCAAAATAAATATCCTACATGATAGTCTTAGTGGTGCATTGCAAAACCTAATCCCATATGACCTGGCCAGGGTAGCTTCTTTTTATGTTTCATGTAATCGTTGTAGGGGTTCGTAGCATGAAAAACAAAAAATTGCACCGCATGAACAAGGGCGGATCCAGGATTTGGCTATAGGGGTGGCCGAGATGATAGTGACGATAAAATAGATGCACAATAAAACTAAATCCAATCTTAAATGTATGTAGTTTTGTTATCCGCTTGTCCTATAACTAAAAGCTTCATTTTATTTGCTATACGACCACAAATCCATCAAACATATCTATGATCTTATAAACGGTAAAATTTACATAAATTTTCTTTATAAATACGAATAACTATATAAAGTTGTATTAAGAATACTAAATAAATCAAGAGAAAGATCTAGATATGAGCATGTGGGGCAAAGAAGAAATTTACCATAAAAGAGATAAGCATGAAAATATATCACGTCTAGTGTATACTATGAATATCAAAATGTAACATTATATGTTTTGTGATAAAACAAAGCAAGTTACGTTATACTAGTTTGAATGTAGGTCTATGCTCAGACGTATAAATAAATTCATAACTCAATAATTAGGCAATCACTAAATAATTTGTAAAAAATGCTTGTGTATATAATCCACAATTGATCCGACAAAACAAGTCCGGATAATCAAACTAGCAATTCTACTAGCCAACATGCAATATATTTGGGATTATACCTTAGGGCGATCAATTCACTAATTTAGGCATGACGTGTGGTGGCAGCATGTCGTATTTGATAGTTCATAGACATACTAGAGCCGTGGTTTGTGTCTTCGCTAATCGGTAATCATAGACACAAAGACACCTACAAAATCCTGGTCGTGATGATGGCACTCAACCAACAACACCCTGACCCTGGGTAGGCACCACCACGGCGGAGACAGAGAAGGGAGAAATAAGGCGACTAGATCGTCAAGGAAAACCGAGTAGAGCATAAATTCAGATGCGCCCCATGGATCAGTTAATCGATCTTCGGTCCTGCCGATACTTCAATAGGTATGTATTATCCCTTGATTGTTAATTTTTTGGGCGTGGCCCATAAAGCTTCAAGTGTCATCACATTGCACACATTGATCTAGACTGGACAAAGTATTACAATTAGGAGTATATCATCAAAACTAGTACAAGCCCCCGATACATATGCTTAAGGGGGCCGAGCCATAGGGGGGCCTGGCCACCCCTCGCCCCTCCCTGGATCCGCCTCTACGCATAAACACAAATAAGCCAAGATATATCTACTAGATTATAGCAACGAGTCGATTAGAGTACTCACCCTCAAAGATTCCAAAGCGGTTAACGACAGCAGATTCTCGTGGGTGATGTAGCCGTACACTTGATGATCTCAAGATCGCGTAGACGATCCTTCCGGCGCTGCATTCCGGCAGCGCTTCCGCAATCGGTCACACGTTCGGTACTCGATGAAGACCTTCCTCTCCCTTGTTCTAGCAGACAACGGAGATTGTAGTTCTCTCCTCGCGATTCGGGCAGCACGACAGCATGGTTTCGAAAGTAGAGGAAATCTCCCGCAGGGCTTCGCCTAAGCCAGAGCGAGTTATGGTGGAGTATTAGGGTTTCCGGCAATCTAGGGTTTAGAAGCCGGAGAGGAGGAGGTGGAGTCGGCGAAGGCTAGGGCGGCGGCGGCGGTGTGGGGAGGGGCTGGTGTTGTGTCTAGAGGGGCAGCCCCTCCCCTCTATTTATGAGAGGGAGGGCAGCTTGGGAGAGGGGAGTTTGAATCCTTCCCCAACTTCCTCTCCTAGTTGGCTTGTGGTGGAGGGAAAAAGGATTCTTTCCTTCCTCCACCAGGATACATTGTCCCAGTTTGACTTTTCAAAATTGCCTTTTGACTTTCAATTTCGGAGTTTGATTTCACTCTCTATTTGCATATACCTTTGACCTAGGACATGACGCAACCATTCCACTTAGTCATGACACATTCATGCACCCTTACCATTCTGGTTCGGTGAACCTTCTAGACCCTTCTAGAACATTCTGATGAAAACACCGGAATCATTCCCGAACTCCGGATTTGGACTTTCCTTATATGAATCTTATTCTCCGGACCATTCCGGATTTCCTCGTGATATCCCTGATCCCATCCGAGACTCCGAACAACATTCTATATCCCTACTTACATTCCATATCTACTAAACAACATCGAATCTTTTAAGTGTGCCTCCCTACGGTTCGTGAATTATGCAGACATGATCGAGACTCTTCTCCGATCAATAACCAATAGAGGAATATAGAAATTCATATGGCTCCCACATATTTCTACGATTACTTTGCGATCGGATGAACCACTTACATACGATACCAATTTCCCTTTGTCTCGCGATAGTTTACTTTTTCGAGGTTTGATCGTCGGTATATCTGCATACCTAGTTCAACCTCGTTACCGATAAGTACACTTTTCTCGTTCCCGTGATATGTGATCCCTTGTGAGCCAGTCACATGCTTGCAAGCTAATTGGATGACATTCCACCGAGAGGGTACAGAGTATATCTATTTGTCATATGGATGGACAAATCCCACTCTCGATCCATGTGCCTCAACACGTACTCCCTCCGTTCGGAAATATAAGACATTCTAGCTTTGTGAAACGAATGTATCTAGACACCTTTTAAGGTATAGGTTCACTCCGAGCCTCTACGAACCTATACACTAAAAGACGTCTAGATACATTCGATTCACAAAGCTAAAACGTCTTATATTTCCGAACAGAGGGAGTACTTACGAATACTCAATGCCACCTTTATAGCCACCCAGTTACGGTGTGGTGTTTGATGTCATCAAAGCATCCATCCGGTGATGGTGATTAGCATGATCTCATGGTTGAAGGAATTAGGTTACTATGTATCAGAAATATTATAGCAAACGAACTATTGAAATGACTTGATCTTTATGCTACGCTTATCTATAGGAGTATGTCCATCACACCATTCTCCTAATCATATGATATTGTTGTTAACAACATCTCTATGTTCATGATCCAGAAACCATGATCATCTATTAACCAACAAGCTAGTATTATAAAGAGGCTTTACTAGAGACTCTAATTAAGTTTACAATTCACACAAGTATTAATGTTTTCGGTTAATACTATTACACCATGAATGTAAATATTTAACATAATCACAAAGATATAATAATAACTAATTTTATTATTGCCTCTAGGGCATATCTCCAACAGTCTCCCACTTGTACTAGAGTCAACTAATGTATATTACATGGTAATATACCGAACACCCATGGCGGTTTGGTGTTGGTCATGTTTTGCCCTCGGGAGAGGTTTAGTCAATGGATCTGCCACATTCAGATATGTGTGTACTTTGCAAATCTTTATGTCACCATCTTGGACATGCTCTTGAATAGCGTGAAAACGCAGCTTGATATGCTTCAGCTTCTTGTGTGACCTTGGTTCTTGCGCATTGGCTATGGCGCCCATGTTATCACAGTATATAGGCGTTGGGTCCAGCGCACTGGGAACCACAGCGAGCTCTGTAATGAACTACTTCATCCATATTGCCTCTTGTGAAGCCTCCAAAGAAACTATGTATTCCGATTCAGTTGAAGATCTCGCCACAACGCTTTGCTTTGCACTCCTCCAGCTTACTACTGCACCATTCAAAGTAAATACGTATCTAGATTGAGATTTAGAATCATCCGGATCAGTGTTCCAACTAGCATCGGTGTAACCATTAACAACGAGATATTCATCACCTCCATAAGAAAGAACCATATCCTTAGTCCTTCTCAAGTACTTAGGGATGTTTTTGAACGCTGTCCAATGATCCACTCCTGGATCACTTTGATATCTGCTAGTTAAACTAACATCATATGCAATGTCGGGTCTAGTACATAGCATGGCATACATGATAGATCCTATGGCTGAGGCATATGGAGTATTAATCATCCTTTCTCTATCTTCTTCCGTAGAAGGACTTTGAGTTTTACTCAAGGTCGTATTGGTCAACATGGGCAAGAACCCTTTCTTGCTATCTTCCATTCCAAACCTCTTTAGAACTTTGTCCAAATATGTACTATGTGACAGTGATATTAGGCATCTTGATCTATCTCTATAAATCTTTATGCCTAATATGTAAGCTGCTTTGCCAAGATCTTTCATTAAAAAACTATTATTCAAATAATCCTTGACACTATTAATAAGGTCTACACCATTACCAATCAACAATATATCGTCCACATATAGTACTAGGAATGCTACAGAGCTCCCACTCACTTTCTTGTAAATACAAGCTTCTCCATAAGTTTGTATAAAACCAAAACTTTTGATTACCTTATCAAAACGTTGATTCCAACTTCGGGATGCTTGCTTCAATTCATAAATGGACCGTTGAAGTTTGCATACCTTGTTAGCATCTTTAGGATCGACAAAACCTTTGGGTTGTACCATATACAACTCTTCATCAATGACTTCATTGAGTAACGCCGTTTTGATATCCATCTGTCATATCTCATAATCGTAATATGCAGCGATTGCTAACAAAATCCTCATAGACTTTAGCTTCGCTACCGGTGAGAAAGTCTCATCGTAGTCAACTCCTTGAATCTTTCGAAACCCTTTTCCGACAAGTCGAGCTTTATAGACAGTAACGTTACCATCAGCATTTGTTTTCTTCTTGAAAATCCATTTGTTCTCGGCAGCCTTCCGGCCATCCGGTAAGTCCACCAAAATCCATACTTGGTTTTCGTACATGGATCCAATCTCGGATTTCATGGCTTATTGCCATTTATTGGAATCTGGGCTCATCATCACTTCCTCATATGTTGCAGGGTCATCGGTGTTGTCCACCAACATGACACTCATAAGGGGATCATACCAATCGGGAGTGGTACGATTTCTCATTGACCTACGAGGTTCCGTAGTAACTTCAACCGAAGTTTCATGATCAATATCATTAGCTTCCTCTCTTATTGGTGTAGGCCCCACAGGAACTACTTCTGGTGTTGCGCTACACTCAAATCCAAGAGAAGGTTCGACAACCTCGTTGAGTTCTACTTTCCTTCCAGTCACTTCTTTCGAGAAAAACTCCTTCTCTAGAAAGGATCCATTCTTGGTAACAAAGATTTTGCCCTCGGATCTATGATAGAAGGTATACCCAATAGTTTTCTTCGGGTATCCTATGAAGACGCATTTTTTCGCTTTGGGTTCAAGCTTGTTGGGCTGTAACTTCTTTACATAAGCAACCCCAAATTTAAGGAACGACAATTTAGATTTCTTCCCAAACCATAATTCATACGGTGTCGTTTCAATGGATTTAGATAGTGCCCTATTTAAAGTGAATGCGACTGTTTCTAATGCATAACCCCAAAATGATAGCTGTAAATCTGTAAGTGACATCATAGAACAAACCATATCTAAGAGAGTTCGATTACGATGTTCGAACACACTATTACGTTGTGGTGTTCCCGGAGGTGTCAATTGTGAAAGTATTCCGCATTTCTTTAAATTCTCGCCAAACTCGCAACTTAGATATTCTCCTCCACGATCAGATCGTAGAAACTTAATCTTCTTGTTATGTTGATTCTCTACTTCACTCTGAAATTCCTTAAACTTCTCGAAAGTTTCGGACTTATTTTTCATGAAATATATATACCCATATCTACTCACGTCATTCGTGAAAGTAAGAACATAACGATAACCACCGCGCGATGCTACACTCATTGGTCCACACACATCGGTATGTATGATTTCCAATAAGTCTGTATCTCGTTCCATCATACCAGAAAATGAAGTCTTAGTCATTTTATCCATCAGACATGCTTCTCATCTTTCACGTGATTCGAAATCAATTGATTAAAGAAGTCCATCGGAATGGAGTTTCTTCACACGCTTCACTTCAATGTGACCAAGACGACTGTGTCACATATATGTCGAGTTATCGCTCAATTTCAAACGTTCTTCAATGTTATTAATATGTGTATTACTACAATTGAGATTCAACAATAATAGACCATCTATCAAAGGTGCATGTGCATAAAACATATTACTCATAAAAATCGAACAACCATTATTCTCGGATTTAAACAAGTAACCGTCTCGCAATAAACATGATACATATATAATGTTCATGCTCAACGCAGGCACCAAATAACAATTATTTAAGTATAAAACTAATCCCGATGGTAGATGAAGAGGTAGCGTTCCGACCGCGATCATATTAACCTTTGATCCATTTCCAACGCGCATCGTCACCTTGTTCTTTGCTAGTTTCCGTCTATTCTGCAGCACCTGTTTCGAGTTACAAATATGAGCAACCGAACCAGTATCAAATACCCAGGCACTACTACGACTACTAGTGAGATACACATCAATAACATGTATATCAGATATACCTTTCTTCTTGATGTTGCCGTTCTTCAAATCCGCCAAGTACTTAGGGAAATTCCGTTTCTAATGACCTTCTCCCTTGCAGTAAAAGCACTCAGTATCAGGCTTAGGCCCAGCCTTGGTCTTTTTCGCTGGCGCGGTAACTTTCTTACCGCCCTTTTTGAAATTTCTCTTTTTCTTAGACTTGCCTTGCTTCTTGAATTTGGTGGTCTTATTGAACATCAACACTTGGTGCTCTTTCCTGATCTCTACTTCCGCAGACTTTAACATGGAGAAGAGTTCGGGCAACAACCTGTCCATGTTTTGCATATTGTAGTTCATCACAAAGTTCTTGTAACTTGGTGGTAGTTATTGGAGGACACAGTGAATCCCCAAAGCATTAGGAATCACTATACTCAAGCTTTGGAGCTTACTTGCGTGCCCAGACATCTTAAGCACATTTTCACTAATGGAGTTGCCCTTTTCCATCTTGTAGTTAAAGAACTTTTCAGAAGCCTCATAAATCTCAACTGCCGCGTGAGCCTCAAATATCATTTTGAGTTCACGGACAATATCATGTGGATCAAAGTTCTCAAACCTTTTCTAAAGCTCCAATTCCAAACCATACAATATAGCACATTGAACTGTGGAGTACTGATTCTTCCGAGTGAGAAAAACATTCTTTACCTCATCGGTAGCATCAGCTGTAGGTAGGTCACCCAGCGGTGCATCCAGCATATAGGTCAAATTACAAGCATTGATGACAATCCTCAAGTTGCGGAACCAATCGTGAAGTTTCCTCCATTGTTTTTCAACTTTTCTTTCTCTAGGAACGCATTAAAATTGATGGTAGGGGCCGCCATTGATCTACAATATATTTGCAATAGTTTAGACTAAGTTTATGACAAATTGAGTTCTAATTAATAGTTAAATTATCTAGGTGAACTCCCACTCAAAACAATATCCCTCGCATTTTTTAGTGATCACACGAACCAAATCCACCGCATCAAAACCGATCATCACGAGAGATGATGTAGCTTCAAAGGCGAACAATCATTATGTTCATCATATCTACTATATGATTCATGCTTTACCTTTCGGTGATACGTGTTCCGAGACAATGTATGTACATGCTAGGCTCGTCAAGATCAAACCTTAGCTTCCGCATGAGCAAATCTAGATTGCTCCCATTGTATATACTCGCAGAATCTAACACACCTGATCATCACGTGGTGCATCGAAACAACGAGCTTTGGCAATGGTGCCTACCAAGGATGAACACTTTATAACTTGATATTTTGTGAGAGGGATCATCTTATAATGGGACCGTCGAGAACTAAGCAATACAAGATGCATAAAAGGATTAACATCACATGCAATTCAAAATATGTGATATGATATGGCCTTTCTTCTTGTGCTTCTGATCTCCATCTTCAAGCACGGACATGATCTCCATCATCACCGGCGTGGCGTCAAGGTCAATGGCACCGCTCCATGGTTGTCGTCCACCAGCATCAACTATTACAACTACTTTGAAAAATAGACACGCGGGTCTTAACGAAATTAAAAGACAACCATATGGCTCCTGCCAGTTGCTGACTTACAATAAGGAACATTGCATACATCACATATAATCACAATCATGGCCATATCACATCACAACACACCCCTGCAAAACAAAGTTAGACGCCTCTAATTTTCTTTGCATGCTTTACGTGGTTTGGGGCTTTCAACAAGTGTCATTCTAACTTACGAACACGAACCACAATGTTGATACTAGTATTGTCAATCACCCGTTGTAAATTGAATCTTCACTATGTTGGGAGAAACAGGAACCCGCAAAGCCACTTATGCAATATAAGTTGCATGTCAAGCGTGGATCAAGTCTCATGAACGATGTCATGTAAGGTTAACCCGGGCCGCTTCATCCCACCATCCCGCAAGATGCAAAGTACACAAGAAGTAGTCGATAAAAAAGCATCAACGCCCACAATGACCATTGTGTTCTACTCGTGCAACAGATCTACATATAGACACGGCTTTGATACCACTGTAGGGGTTTGTAGCATGGAAAACAAAAAAATTCTACCGCATGAAATACAAACAAGCCAAGATCTATCTACTAGATTGTAGCAACGTGTCGATTAGAGTACTCACCTTCGAAGATTCCAAAGCAGTTAACGAGATTAGATTCTCGTGGGTGATGTAGTCGTACACTTGCCGATCTCAAGATCGTGTAGACGATCTTTCCGGCGCTGCGTTCCGGCAGCGCTTCCACGGTCGGTCACACATTCGGTACTCGATGAAGACCTTCCTCTCCCTTGTTCCAGTAGGAAACAGAGGTTTTAGTTCTCTCCTTGCGATTCCGGCAGCACGACGGCGTGGTATCGGAAGTAGAGGAAAACTCCCGCAGGGCTTCGCCTAAGCCGGAGCGAGTTATGGTGGAGTATTAGGGTTTCCGGTGATCTAGGGTTTAGAGGCCGGAGAGGAGGAGGTGGAGTCGACGGTGGCTAGGGCGGTGGAGACGAACCGGCGACGGCACGACGACGGCGGCATCGGTGTAGCAGCGGTGTGGGGAGGGGCTGGTGTTGTGTCTAGAGGGGCAGCCCCTCCCCTCTATTTATAAGAGAGTGGGCAGCTTGGGATAGGGGGGGGGGGTTTAATCCTTCCCCAACTCCTTCTCCTAGTTGGCTTGTGGTGGAGGGAAAGAAGGATTCTTTCCTTCCTCCACGAGGATACATTGTCCCAGTTTGACTTTTCAAACTTGCCTTTTGACTTTCAATTTTGGAGTTTGATTTCACTCTCTATTTGCATATACCTTTGACCTAGTACATGATTCAACCATTCCACTTAGTCATGACACATTCATGCACCCTTACCATTCCAGTCCGGTGAACCTTCTAGAACATTCCGATGAAAACACCGGAATCATTCCCGAACTCCGTATTTGGACTTTCCTTATATGAATCTTATTCTCCGGACCATTCTGGATCTTCTCGTGATATCCCGGATCACATCCGAGACTCTGAACAACATTCGGTCTCCCTACTTACATTCTATATCTACTAAACAACATCGAATCCTTAAGTGTGTCTCTCTACGGTTCGTGAATTATGCAGACATGACCGAGACTCTTCTCCGATCAATAACCAATAGAGGAATCTGGAAATTCATATGGCTCCCACATATTTCTACGATTACTTTGTGATCGAATGAACCACTTACATACGATACCAATTTCCCTTTGTCTCGTGATAGTTTACTTATCCGAGGTTTGATCGTCAGTATCTCTGCATACCTAGTTCAACCTCGTTACCGATAAGTACTCTTCACTACTAGAAAAAAGGCTATAGGAGACATGCTTATGCGGGGCACATTTAGACCATATGCGCCTCCTATAAAATAGGCGAGGCGCACTCCTTCTCCATGCGCCTCTAGTATAAAAATAGGTGAGGCACATATGATAAGAATGCGCCTCCTATAATCCCTGTACGGACGGAATCTAGCAGCCCCATATTATGCGAGGCGCATTCTAGTCATATGCGCCTCCTATATATCAGATAGGCGAGGCGCATATGGACATAATGCGCCTCGCATAATCTGTGTGGGCCCGCGTGTTGGTAGGTGCACGAATATGCGAGGCGCATATGGTTATATGCGCCTCCTATATTTGATAATATGCGAGGCGCATATGGTCATATGCGCCTCAAGTAACTCCTGCGGGCCCGAACGGTGGTAGGTGGCCGCATATGCGAGGCACATATTTCTATATGCGCCTCCTATAGTTTGAATTATAGGAGGCGCATATTGTGCAATATGCGCCTCGCATAACCTGGCACCACTTTTTGTTGAGAAGCCCCTCTATGTATGCTATTTTAATTTTTTTCCGACCACCTGTATAGTGGCCCTATCCTTTTTTGTCTTTGTCCCGAATCGGCAACTTTCATCCCAAGCTTCTGTCCCAAATCGATAGCATGGTAGTACCGAGAAGCGCGGCGACGATAGGCGGAGCAGAGCACTGCAAGGTGAGGTTCGCGGTGGAGGGCACCTGCTCGCGGTGGAGGTCAGGTTCGTGGTGGATCTGGAGGAGAGCTCGGCGCGGCTGCTACCGGAGCTTCTCGCGGAGGTGGTGCGGAGCGTCGGGCCGTCCGGCGGCGAGAGCTGCCTGGCCCGCAAGGACGTCGTCGCCTGCGCCTGCGTCTGCCGTCGGTGGAGGGAAGCCGCCGTCTCTGTCGTGGGGCCGCCCGATGTGTTCGGCAGGATCACCTTCCCGTCCTCGCTCAAACAGGTGAGAACAGGAGCTACGCCTGGGTCTCCTACCCGTCGATTGGTGGCCAACGATTATGTTGTGCCTTAATGAAATCCTGTTTCGATCGTAAGGCTGTAGTACTTCAGTTTTAGTGTGTGGTGGACTGGTGGTGTAGGCCTGTAGGGCTGTGGAATTCCCCATTCCAAACTCAAGATTTTTCTGTAGTTCGTTAACTAATCTTCCTGTAGGACTGGTGGTGTAGGTCTGAAGGATTATCGCTCCGTTTCCAAACCCATGTCTGAAGAACACGCATACATCTTTATGAACAAAAAGCCAGGCTCAGATACAATTTTTACCACATATACAACAATCTTTAGAGCCATGTATACCCTTTTAAAATAGAAGCTGTAGTTCCTGTACCTCTTGCAGCTGCAACATTTGCAAAATCTGTAGTTCATTAATTAATCTGCCTATAGTTTGCCACTAGTCCTAGCTTATTTCTATAGTTCTTTAATTAAATTGCCTATAGTTTTCCACTATTCATAGCTTATTTCTGTAGTTCGTTAATTAAACTATCAGTTCGTTAATTTGACGATTTAGAGGATATATGTATGTGTGCATATTTAGCATATCAATGAGATAGAACCAAAAACTCTGAATATATGTGTGCACATCAGTACATCAATGAGATAGAACAAAAAACTTTGAATATATGTGTGCACATTCGTACATCAACGAGATAGAACCAAAAAGTTTGAATGAAAATGAGAAACTAATGAAAATTATTTCACATAGACCTAACTATCCTGGAACATGCATGTAGCATTGTAACTTGTGCACTCAAAGTCACAGCAAGGGTTGTAGCTATCTTTGTTAGCATTTGTGAACTGCTAGCTATTGCTTTCCACTGACATAAGTAATATCATCTTTATTATGTGTAGGAGATGGCGAAGAAGTGTTATGTCGTGTACATCGGTCGGGTTCCAGGTGTGTACGAGGAGTGGAAAGACTGCCAGAAACAAGTGAACAACTTCTCGGTATGTTATGTGTTCTACTTCATCTAGGTAGAGCTACGTCATTGGAGTTGTAATGCGATTGTGAACTTGTACTCGGAGGTATAAACTTGTGGCACAAACACTTGATCTATGAATTTGTATGTCATGATTGATGTGTAATGTATTGTATTCATGTTGGTTCTATTATGCTTTGGCAAATTGCAAGTTTCTGAAAAATTTTGTGCTCTTTATACTGTATTCTATACTATATTGTATATTTGAGTATATGTATATTATTATTTATAGTGGTCTGTAAAACTTGAATTTCGAAAATATTACCGGAGGCGCATATAGGATACTATAGGAGGCGCATATACTATAAATATACGAGGCGCATTGTAAAACATATGCGAGGAGCATATGATATGCGCCTCATATACTTCATATATGCGAGGCGCATATCGATATGCGCCTCGCATATGTGAAGTATAGGAGGCGCATATCATATGCTCCTCGCATATGTTTTACAATGCGCCTCGTATATTTATAGTATATGCGCCTCGCATATGTGAAGTATAGGAGGCGCATATCATATGCGCCTCGCAAAAAAAAATACCCGGGGCTTGAAGCTAGAGGCGCATATGATATGCGCCTCGCATAAGCTTTTAGGTGCGCCTCGCATAAGCTTTTCTCTAGTAGTGCTTTTCTCATTCCCGTGATATGTGATCCCTTGTGAGCCAGTCACATGCTTGCAAGCTAATTGGATGACATTCCACCGAGAGGGCCCAGAGTATATCTATCTGTCATATGGATGGACAAATCCCACTCTCGATCCATGTGCCTCAACACATACTTTCCGAATACTGTAGGGGTTCGTAGCATGGAAAACAAAATTTTTCTATCGCATACAAACAAACAAGCCAAGATCTATCTACTAGATTGTAGCAACGAGTCGATGGAATAACTTACCCTCGAAGATTCCAAAGTGTTTAACGAGAGCGGATTCTCGTGGGTGATGTAGTCGTACTCTTCCCGATCTCAAGATCGTGTAGACGATCCTTCCGGCGCTGCATTCCGGCAGCGCTCCCGCAGTCGGTCACACGTTCGGTACTCGACGAAGACCTTCCTCTCCCTTGTTCCAGCAGGCAGCGGAGGTTGTATCACTCTCCTCGCGATTCCGGCAGCACAACGGCGTGGTACCGGAAGTAGAGGGGAGATCCCGCAGGGCTTCGCCTTAAGCCGGTGCGATTATGGTGGAGTATGAGAGAGGCTATTAGTGGTCTAGTAATTAGACACACCAATTATAAGGCTCTAAACCAATTAGAAGGCTCTAAACCGAAGGCTAAAGCAATTAGAAGCTCTAAACCAAAACGGCTCTAAACCGGAGGTAGAAGATAGGAACTTGTGTGTACTAGGAGGGGAGCCCTGCCCCTCTTTATATAGATGGGAGGGGCCGGCGGCCAAGGGAGGGGAGTCCCTCCCCAAGTCGGCTTGGTGGTGCGCCGGCCAAGGGAGGAACCCTCCCCCAATTCGGCCTCCACCAATCCTCCTTCTCCTCTTTCCGAAAACTGGCAGTTTGACTTTTCAAACTAGCCGTTTGACTTTTCAAACTAGGATTTGAATTAACCCTTTATTTCGGACAGCGATGACACTTAGTACATGATGCAATCATACCAACTTTGATATAACACATTCATGTACCCTCCCCCCCCCCCCGGAGTGCCGGACATTCCGGAACCTTCTAGAACATTCCCGATGAAAACACCGGAATCATTCCGCAACTCCGAAACGGGACTTTCCTTATATGAATCTTATTCTCCGGATCATTCCGGATCACCTCGTGATATCCCGGATCCCATCCGAGACTCCGAACAACATTCGGTCTCTTTCTCATAATACCATAACTACTCAAAACAACGTCGAATCCTTAAGTGTGTCTCCCTACGGTTCGTGAATTATGCGGACATGATCGAGACACTTCTCCGAACAATAACCAATAGAGGAATCTGGAAATTCATATGGCTCCCACATATTTCTACGATTACTTTGCGGTCGAATGAACCACTTACATACGATACCAATTTCCCTTTGTCTCACGATATGTTACTTATCCGAGGTTATGATCGTCGGTATCTCTGCATACCTAGTTCAACCTCGTTACTGATAAGTACTCTTTTCTCGTTCCCGTGATATGTGATCCCTTGTGAGCCAGTCACATGCTTGCAAGCTAATTGGATGACATTCCACCGAGAGGGCCCAGAGTATATCTATCCGTCATATGGATGGACAAATCCCACTCTTGATCCATGTGTCTCAACCAATACTTTCCGAACACTCAATGCCACCTTTATAACCACCCAGTTACGGTGTGGTGTTTGATGTCATCAAAGCATCCATCCGGTAAAGGTGATATGCATGATCTCATGGTCGAAGGAATTAGGTTACTATGTATCAGAAAGCATATAGCAATTGAACTATTGAAATGACTTGATCTTTATGCTACGCTTATCTATAGGAGTATGTCCACCATATCATTCTCCTAACGATATGATATTGTTGTTGATAACATCTCAATGTTCATGATAGGGAAACCACAATCATTAATCAACCAACAAGCTAGTGAAGTATAGAGGCTATACTAGGGACTTCAAATTAAGTTTACAAATCACACAAGTATCAATGTTTCCTTGTTAATACTATTATAGCATGAATGTAAACATTTATCATAAACACAAAGATATAATAATAACTACATTTATTATTGCCTCTAGGGCATATCTCCAACAAATACTCAATGCTACCTTTATAGCCACCCAGTTAAGGTGTGGTGTTTGATGTCATCAAAGCATCCATCCGGTGATGGTGATTAGCATGATCTCATGGTCGAAAGAATTAGGTTACTATATATCAGAAAGCTTATAGCAAATGAACTATTGAAATGACTTGATCTTTATGCTACGCTTATCTATAGGAGTATGCACATCACACCATTCTCCTAATGATATGATCTTGTTGTTAACAACATCTCTATGTTCATGATCCATAAACCATGATCATCTATTAACCAACAAGCTAGTATTATAAAGAGGCTTTACTAGGGACTCTAATTAAGTTTACAAATCACACAAGTATTAAAGTTTCTGGTTAATAATATTACAGCATGAATGTAAACATTTATCATAAACACAAAGATATAATAATTAATACTTTTATTATTGCCTCTAGGGCATATCTCCAACAATCGCGATTGCTGATGGCCTGGTCTCTTGGATGTCTACTCTTCTAAACATGTGATTTTATATGGAAAAATAGCACAAGATCAGCAGCGACAATTATGAAACGAAGATTTAGTGGCCAAAGTAGCATGTAAATTTAGCAATATTTAGAAGCTAGCTCTGATTTTGTATTGTCATAGCTTCTGAAGAAGAAGCTTCTCGGTCAATTCCTTGTGGTGGAACAATTGCGCGAGAGCCATGGCAAAGTCCTCTCTTGGTGATCACTGTCAGAATTCGATCTTTCAATTTATTCGCTAGCAAAACTAAGAACTCGCTATACCGAGCGCATACGACACGCAGGGTATTAGTCAGATGTCGTACCTGGCATGTAGCTTATTTCCATAGTTGTTCGAAGCATCTAAGACATCTTTGCAGACCTCATAGTAACTTGCTGCCATGGCCTTGGCCCTTCCATACTGGACCAGTTCAATGTGATTCATATCCTCAATTTTCACGTTTTCGTGGTTAGCCAGAAATAGCAACATCTTGTTGCGTTTTCAATTCCGTCGTAGTCGGTGGGGGCAGTATTGTCCTGAAAGATCCCCCTTTCTATATATCAGAAGATATCTTTCACAAGAACGTCTATCTTTACACTCATAGAGCTGGGGCACGGTCCTTATCTGAATGTGTACATGCATCACATATAGATATCTCCAGAACCGTGCGCACCTGCTGGAGCATGTTTTGCCTTGAGATACACATGCACTGCAATGCTTGCAAGAACAAATATGGGTAAGAATCGGTGATATACGAGGGAGAATTTGGGTTCGTCTGTTTAGAGACTAAACACCGCCATTTTACATGTGAGCCACAGACAGAGAGGGCCGCATAAGACCGGAAAATAGCCATTTGCATCATGATAGTTTTGGACCATATAAGCACAATAAAGCCATAAGGTAACAACACCTTAACACCAACAATCTTGCTCTAAGGGCTGCCCGAATGCCGGCTTATGTAGACAGGGAGAAAACATATCCGACCATGGTACATATAACAATATAGTTGGTAACTACTATATCGTGTACTCCAAGTCTTCTAGCTTTGGGACCAAGTCGGTAAACTTTCCGGGCCTTCTCGTAGCTAGATGGGCCTCCGTCTGTCTCATTGACTAGACCGCTCATGGAGCCATATGCTCTAAACAAAAGTAGGCCACCCTGGTCTCCAAGTATAATTGCTGGCCATAGGTATAATCGGGGAGTATAACCCTAACAACGATTGCGGGATTGGGGTATACGCGAGTGGAGAGGAGAGGTCGACGCAGCTGCAACACACACCTTGCATCGATGATTGCTGGTGTCGGCGTGGAGAATCGAGGGAGCTTGTCCCCCGTGGTCAATGTGCACCTCCTGTACCTGGTGGCATGGAGAATCGATAATGTGTCGCGCCAATTGAAGCCGAGGTGACCGAGGGGCCAAGGCGCCGCACCAATCGTCCCTCGTCCATTGTCATTATGGAAGCACACAGAAAAGGGAGTTTAGGCGTCATGGCCAAAGAGCTAGACCAATGGCAAACAGTGGGGGAAGGAGGTCCACGTGCGAACGGGAGGCAGGGGATCATGGGCAGCTAGGGAAACCGGACCGAAGGTGCACGATGATGGAATAGGAGCAGGGTCCTAGTGGGTGTGTTGAGAAAGAAGTAATTGGGAGAAAAATAAAGGAAGAGATAACGTTACTAGTGGGCCCCACACGTTGGCTGCTTTGCATGCTCACGAACGCGTGGCACACATGAAAGCCGAAGGGAGAGAGGTGTGTGATCCCCCGGGTGCACCACATATTTTTTCCATATGTAGAGATAGAGTAGTAGTAGGTTGCTATATAGAGCTCGGGCAATCGCAGTACTCTACACTATGGGGTGTGGCGCCACTCCTCCCTCCCTCTCTCCACTCCTCCCCCTCTCTCTCTCTCACCAGCCATTTCCATAAAACACCATGACTCCGGGAAACCACTCCCATCCTATTAGGGGTATACCCAAGTTCAAGCAATAAGTGCACACGACACATAGTCCAAATCAATTTCTTTCATATATTTCACATATGCATAACTTGTGACACCCCCCACTATTAATGAGAAATACACCGAGTCATTAGAAGACACCAATAATTTTCTCTCTAGGTCCGCTCATAGCCCCGACCTCTTCTTAGGTCCTCACATCCACACTCAATTTTTGGGCTATATTTTTTTGGAACAGCGGGGTGCCCTGGAAGGGGCTAGAACCTTCAATTAAATTAACAGTGGAGGTACAAAAAAATTACGAAGAACCCCATAAGGAAATAAAAATACACATGGGCCCCTAGCATTTGTAGAAAGAACTTTGCTAAAAAATCTGGAATTACAAACTAGTCCTTCCTCTTCCCCATTGCGGATCAAGGAGGCCAGGCTACTGCAGCCATGGACAAAGATGGGGACTACGTCATTTGCCTCCAGCCTGGCAACGCGCCCAGCGCCTGAGCTCGAACAGGGCCTCCCAATGGAGGTTGTAGAGTCACCGGAGCACACCGGCATGAAGAAGGCCTTCTTGGCCAAGGATTCAAGCGTCATCCAAGTCGATGCAGATGGTAAGCTCCAAGAAGAACATGTTCCAAAACTCCAAATCCTCCCTGGCTGAGCCACAACCCTATCTTAATCTCTCCCCATCTCCACCTTGGAGCTCAAGAAGAACAACAACAACAGGGCAACCAGCAGAACAAGGACAACAAAGGTAGGCCAACACCACGTCGTGAAAAGCGTCTTGCCATTAAACTAGCGAACCTTCCACGGGCCCAGGAAGGAAAGAGTAGGATATGGTGGTGATGACGAGCCGGCAATATCCGCTTATTGAAGAGGCATCCACCAGATCCGCCGCTGCCGTCCAACTTCCACCTCAGAAGCTTGATGAGCAACCACGTCGGTGACCGCCTAACGCCACAGAGAAGCTTCAACTCGGTAGACCTTAGAAGAAAGGGGAAGACGACCTAATTGATGGAGATGCCTAGCTCCAGACTCCATTCTTGTCGCCGCTCTTGCCACCGTAGCGGAGCCAGGAGGAGTAAGAAGTAGAGGATGCGCCAGATTCGGTCGATGGGATCCGGTGGCCTACTCCAAGACGCCACAGAGGGACAAATCCTAGAAAAAGAAACCCTAGATCCTAATCTACGGAAGTCGGCGCCTCTCCTTTGCCACCTTCGGTCGGCATCGCCGCAGCGAGGCGCATCGGATTGGCCCGGTGAGTAGGTTCCGACTCTCAAGGGGGGGAGGACATGGGAAGACGTGAGGAGGTTGTGAAGTGATATGTTGATATTTCTGGGCTAGCTCGAGACAATCCTTCCTTCAAACTAGCAAACATATGAAGTCCGAACTCAATCGGAGAGGCATGTTAGATTCGATTTCTGGTCACACGGGTCTCCTCCTCCTCCTCCCCTCCCTCTCTCCCTCCATTTCTTCGAAGATATTAGACCAGCCATTTCCATTAAGCATTGTGTCTCTTGCAAAGCACTCTCATGTGATCCTCGCCCCTACCTCTTCTCCCCGCCCTTGTATCCATCCGGTGTGATTGTCGACCCTTGGTCACCGGGCATAGAAAGAAAGGTTTTGCTGACAAAAAAATCAAGCGTGAGCAAGATTGAAAAGGCAACTTAAGCACAACCATATATTCCGTTGTACACTAAAAGGAAAACCATATATTGAGTTAACCAGCAAAAACGGATGAGGTAAGAATGTTGGATATAGCTCGAATTGCTGTACACGTAGACGATGCAAGATTCCTCCTCTGGGAGGGGTAGTTTGGACATTGGCACGCCTGCCGCTTTCCTATAATTGGCAAGGCGGGTCCTGGATTCTTTCACTTCACGCACTAAAAAAATAGATAGATACGCACACCGCGAGCGAGCGAACAGAGCAGAAGCAACCCAGAATAAACACGCGACGGAACCAAACAGAGGAGGATTCCCCAATCCGTGCTTCCTTCCTGCTTGTTCGTCAAAGGAAAGGATAGGCCCTCCTCCTCACCAAATTCTTCCCCGAACCAGATCAATCCGTGCTCGTCTGAGCCTCCTCTCAAGCACTAGTTATTCTTTGAGTTCTATTCGATTCGATTTGTTTGTTTAGGAACACCCCGAATGCGTCGTCGACTTCATCTCGCCGAGATCAAATTCTGACTCCAAATTTCCGTTCGTTCGTCTTCTCTTCCGCGCCTCCGGTCCCCAGTTCGGTAACCGCTTCCCCGGTTTTGTGTGGGTAGCTAGCAGGAGGCTGTGAGTTCCCCGGACGCTCGCCCGAGGCGTCCCGGATTCTGGCGACCATGTCTCTGTCCGCGATTTCCCTCTACACCAGCCCGCCGGGCGCCGTGTACTCCTCCGAGTTCGATCCGAGCTCCCGCGGCTCGCCGCCGTGCAGCACCGCGCCGCCGGCCACGGCCTCCCACCGCGCGTCCGCCGTCGCGGGGGGCCTCTCCTGCCTCTTCTCCTCCCCCGCCGCGGCGGCCTCGCCGCCCCGCGCCCCGGCGCACGACGAGCTGTGGCACGACGGATCCGACGACCTCAGCTTCGGCGGCGGCGGCGGCGGCTACTCCCACTCGCCCTCGCCGCTCAAGTGGCGCGACCACCTCCACCACCACCACCACCACAGCCCCGTGTCGGTGTTCCAGGGCCCCTCGTGCTCCCCGGCGTCCCGGAGCCCGCCGGCGTCTTGGCTGACCGGCCGCGAGCGCGACCGCCTCTTCTCCGGCTTCGTGCGCAACGCGCTCGGCTCCTGCATCGACTACGTCCCGGCCACCAGCCCGCGGCCTGAGGTCGGTGGCGGCGAGCTCGCGTTCGAGCTCGACGAGAACCTCGCGGAGGCGAGCCCCGCCTGCGAGCCCTACGCCCGAGAGCTCCTCGCCGGTGCTCAGGCTCGCCACCGCATCTTCCACGAGGAGCTCGTCGTCAAGGCCTTCTTCGAGGCCGAGAAGGCTCACCACGGCCAGGTGAAAACCAGAGATCATTAATTGTTTGTTACTGTTCAATAATTTCCTTTCTGGATTACTCACTGAATTTTGTTTGGTTTTGTTTATGTGATTAGACACGGGCGAGCGGCGATCCATTCTTGCAACATTGCGTGGAGACGGCCGTGCTACTGGCCAAGATCGGGGCGAGCGCCACGGTTGTCTCTGCCGGCCTTCTACACGACACCATTGATGATTCGTTCGTAGACTATGATCACATCTTCCACATGTTCGGGGCTGGAGTGGCTGATCTCGTGGAAGGGGTACGTGTTCCTTCCTCTTTCTTGGATCTTGTCCATTGTTCTAGAAGAATTCGGATAATGAGTTCGGTAGTTAGAACATGGACTTTCATATCATAAAGCTGTTGGCTGGATCAACTGCAATTATTGTGATCTAAATTATGCCGGCATTCAGCATGCTCCCTATATTAAGTAAAAAACGATCACGTTCCTTTCCCTGTATTATCTTATTAGTAGTAGCTAATGGAAATTGGTGGGTGAGCCCAATTTGTATGACTTTTATGATAACAATAATTCTACTTTGTTTACTCTGTTCCTTGATGTCATCCTTTTGCTTTGATCATACTCGCAAGATATATAGTGCAAAAACTTCAGAGCTGATGGTTCCTATCTAAAATCTATTCAGGTCTCGAAGCTGAGCCACTTGAGCAAGCTTGCTCGTGATAACAACACAGCAAGCAGAACTGCCGAGGCAGACCGCTTGCATACAATGCTCCTTGCAATGGCGGATGCACGGGCCGTTCTCATAAAGTTAGCAGATCGTGTGCATAACATGAGGACGTTAGACGCCTTGCCTTTGGTCAAACAACAGAGGTTTGCTAAGGAGACCATGGAAATCTTTGTGCCTTTGGCCAATAGATTGGGGATTGCTAGTTGGAAAGACCAGCTGGAGAACCTTTGCTTCAAGCACTTGAACCCGGAAGAGCACAAGGAGCTTTCGTCAAAACTTACAGAAACATTTGATGAAGCGCTGATCACATGTGCCGTGGATACACTGGATGAAGGTCTGAAGGATGCAGGCGTCTCATATCAGAGCCTTTCTGGAAGGAACAAAAACCTTTACAGCGTTTACTCCAAGATGCTGAAGTATGTTGAGAAACTCCCCTTGTTTGCACTGTAGTACACGATTACAAAATTTGATAGCGAACTATTTTTCCGTATGTGTTGGCTAACTGGTTTTGGCACATTTTTCAGGAAGAATTTAACAATGGACGAAGTCCATGATATACATGGCCTGCGCCTTGTGGTTGAGAAGGAGGAAGATTGCTACCGAGCACTTGACGTCGTCCATAAACTCTGGCCCCAAGTCAGTGGAAGATTTAAGGACTACATATCGCGTCCAAAATTAAATGGGTACGCAGTGGAACTTCGTTTATATCCATTTGATCTTCTGGCCCTTTGCTAGAGTTTGCACTGATTAACTTGCTGTTGCTACAGGTACCGTTCGCTGCACACCGTTGTCATGAGCGACGGCGACCACCCGTTCGAGGTCCAGATCCGCACGAAGGAGATGCATCTGCAGGCCGAGTACGGGTTCGCGGCGCACTGGAGGTACAAGGAAGGCTCCTGCAGGCACTCGTTCGTGCTCCAGATGGTGGAGTGGGCGAGGTGGGTGCTGACGTGGCAGTGCGAAGCGCTGAACAAGGAACATTCGTCGTCGTCTCAGGTGAAGAGCGACGCCATCAGGCCGCCTTGCCCGTTCCCCTTGCACGCGGAGGAATGCCCGTACTCGTATACCCGCCAGTGCAACCACGACGGACCCTTGTTCGTGATCTTGCTGGAGCATGACAAGGTGAGGCCGGTGTTCCGTTGATCCCGTTGCTGCTTGTGCCATGGTCTTCGATTGCAGTTAGTTGATAGTGTTCGTTCTGTTTTTTTTCAGATGTCTGTCCAGGAATTCCCGGCAGGCTCGACGGTGACGGATCTCATGGAACGGGTTGGCGCCAACAGCGCGAGGTGGAGCCCCTACCGCGTCCCCATGAAAGAGGACCTGCGGCCGAAGGTGAACCACGAGCCCATAAGCGACCTGGGAATGGCGCTGAGCATGGGGGACGTGGTGGAGCTGACCCCGGCCCTCCCCAACAAGTCGCTCACCAAGTACCGGGAGGAGATCCAGCGCATGTACGACCGCGGCGGCTTCGCCCTCGCCGCCACCCGCAGCGGCTCGGGCGGCTCTGGCTCGAGACGGTGACCACAACGTTAACAAGCTGTGTGTACCACTATTGTACAATGCTGTGTCCAACCCATTCAATTCGTTGTAAATACATACATACATACATAGTCTAATTCATGCATGGTGGCCATGAGGGCTGCTGTAGGAACGGCCCCTGCTGCAGCTGGGGTCCAGCAGCCCGTCCTGGCTGCTGCAACGTGTACACTAGTACCCCTAGCAGGATGAATGGTGTATATAAGCCGTTCAAGTCTGATTCGGCTTCTCCCAGGATCTGTGGAGAGGAATTGGAAACAGTGACAGGGCCGACCCTGTCGTTTGTAACAACACTACTAGATCTTTGTGTGACGGAATGGCATGCCAGGTCTCCTCCGGTTCCAGAACCTGTGGCCCGATTCTGAGAGCAGCAGTGACATCACAATGTTTGGCGTTTGGCCTGTGCTTGCCTTGCCTGTGGACCAGGATCCTGTCGTGTCCGGTTGCGGTGAGGTTTAATGTGTACGTGGAGTTTTCCGGATGCTGGAAGAAGGAAGGGGAGACCTCTCGCGTCAGGGGTAGAACTCGCGTGTGGTGGCTAGGCTATGCCGCGGCGTGAATCTTCGCCCGTGGGTTCCACACTTGCACCGGTGGTATTGCAAGGCTGTGGCCGGCCGACGTGCGACGGGGGTTTCTCTTTCTCCCGCCCGCCAAGGACGCTTGGTGGCGGCAGCGAGATCCGGCACCGAGCACGTGCCGCCGTGCGTGCCGGGTCTCCCTGGCGGCGTGGTCACACGTTGACGCTTCCCTGAAACTCTAGCCAGCGGCAGTTACTTGCTTTTGTTGTTGCTGTTGAGTGTTGAGTATGGGTACACTAATCTTGTCCTGCCTTCCACATAATCTTCCATAGATAAGGATTAGTCATCATCATCAGCACACTAATCACCCAAATCTTATAAACCGCTAGTACCGCTTCGTCGCGTCCCGCCAAGGTTGAAGACAAATTCAGCCTCGTCTGAAGTCTGAACCCAAGATACCCTGCAACAAATAAAAAAAAGTCTGAACCTTAGATATTATTCTTAGGCGGAACGCGCCGAGCACTGCACCGGTCAGTGAAGAAGAACCGGTTGCCCCGTTGCCGACTCCATCTGAAGCGTGGACGCACACGTCAGACCTCCTCTGCACTGCACCTGGCCGCTACGCGCGCGTCTTCTCTTTACGTCGACGTGGACAGGCCGGTCGACTGTTGTGCCACACGAGCCACTTGGCGTTGCCACTTGCGTTGGTATCTAGTACTCGGGGCCACGTGGGCCGCGGCTTCGACGACGTGGACAGGTCCCGGTGGCCGACAAAGATTCTGGCGGGGGGTTTTGTCCGTCGCGGGAAATTCCGCTCGTAGGTACCTACGCTGCTACGCACGAACGTGGCAAAGGAGTATGCATCTACACGTATTATACATGCGCGAGTGCATTGTGCCTCGTGTTGCAAATGCCAGGTTTGTTTGTTTGACTGATCGGCGGCCAAGTTGCCATACGTACATACTTCTCAGCGACGAAGTACGACGCATGTTCAGTCTGGCGGCCTGGAATTAGTCCTCGCCTCCTGGGATAGCAACGATTCGTCAAACCGTTGTTAGGCCGGCGTGGGAGGAGCCTGCAGTCTTTGACAATCTGTTGTGGATCTCGTCAGCAAATTCGTTCACGGCCTTGGCAACAAAGCTGTGGCACACAGACACACCGGTGTCGCTTCTTGAATCGGGCGAAGAACAAACAAACAAACACACTGTAGCATGGGCGTTGTTAAGTTATTACCAAACATACTGTAATTTGTAGTCCTCGAGTTACAGCAGGCGGAACCCTGGTGGCGGCAGCACGACAGGACACAGGTCGTGCCGCTGCCTACCGATCATCTCCTATGTGTCTCGTGGCCAGGCGCTCTTTGTTGGGCTTTTCGTCGTTCCATCTCCTCCTCGGCCGCGGACCGGTGGCGTCGGGGCTGCTGGTGCGATTTTTCAATAAAGGTGGTTGTCCTAGGGGTCCTCTTGTGCGAAGATGGAGACCTTCCTAAGGCCGGTCCTTTTTGATCTGGCCGGAGTGTTAAGTTTCGGAAGGCTACGCCCACGAATGTAATAGTGCACCTTATGCCTGGAGTTTGCTGGATCGGGTGGTATTCGGTCGTGCGCACCCATGCTTTTATTCCGACAGTTTGGTTTTGGAGAGAGCGGCGCGAAGCTCTGTTCTGTGTTGCCATCAGATGAATTTTGTTCCATGGTGAAATCAGAGGTGGAGAATATCATAAAGGCCAGATTGGAGGACCAACAATGGAGGTTCGAGTCTCTGTGATGTTGAGAGACTTGCTTGGTGTTCTGGACTTCGTAGCAACAGTATGATAGTGGGGGCGGCAGTACAGGTGAAGTTTAGAGACTTACTTTTCAGGGTGAAAATCCAAGGTCTGGTCTTAATTGGTTGTGCCTAACAATGATCTTGTTCAAGACATTGTTTTGAGAGCGTGGCTATCTTCAGGGTGAAAACCTAAGATCTTCTGATCGGACGACGATGGCTCTTGTGCATTGTTCGCTTCTTGGAGGCGTCGCTTTTGGAGAGCCTAGAATTCCGGTGTTGTCTTGGTGGTGGATGTATTGTTGCTACTAGAGCTGGAATACCATAGCGAACTTTTATTTCTTAGTTTTCTTTGTCTTTTTTTATGTGTGCATCCATACTGCCATTAGGGTATTGCGTTATTACAGAGGCATGGTGTAATTGGTATCTTTGCGGTATTAATATATGCTCCTTCCGAAAAAAAGTACTATAATTTGTAAGACTTCGTTTGACCATGTAAAACAGAAAAGAATAATGCCAGCAATTCAATTTATATTCAGGAAGTTTCTATGTATGCACGTACCCAATAATACACTAGAAATCACCATTAAATATTTGTTAGATTGTACGCTTTACAGATCTTTACCATAGGTACGTATACACATTATAGATTATGTAACTATAAGGCTAATCAAATAAATTTAGGATACAAAATAGAGTTTCGAGGTTACAATGTAAATGTATTTTTCAAATGGCATTTATTAACAAAATATAATAACTACATTTTGTAATATAGTGTAGCTATGTGGTTTACTATGCATGAGAAGTAAAGAAAATAATGTTTGTTATGAATGTGGCATGCTAAATTAAGTTATATAGAAGTATAAAAATTTAGTACAAATTGCATTCATATTAACTTCCAATGTGCCCAGTTATCTTTTGGACGGCGTTGCATGAATCCCAATGCATATAAAGTCTGTATTCAATAGTGTCAAGAATTTAAGATGAGATGAAATCCTACCAACCATTTTTTCCATATTAGATGAACTATTGGAACATTGGCTCAAGTGCGTTTATTTGCTACACTGTTTATTAGCCTATTAGTTTCTAGTTATTGAGTAGACGCGTATGATTTCTTATTGAAATATAAAACCAAGTTAAAGTCATTGTACAATGAATGTTAACTTTAAAGAAATGCACACTCTAATCTTTATGTTGATTATATTAAATAGATGTTCATAGAAGCTTCTAATGTAATGTGACCCGACACGCTAATAGTAGGTCCAACACAGAAAGTTAGTTTGAACCCGTGTTTGTTTAATTTTATGATATATATGGATATTTTACTCTTAGTAAATCTTGGCCTAGCACATCCTCCCGTGAGTGTGATGTCACGAGAGAGGGTAAAAGAGAGAACATATCAAGTATCCTCCCATGGACATGCTCTCACCGGAGATATTAAAAGAGAATATATTAGCATCCTAACACGAGCGAGTGTGTTGTTACCGGAGAGGTTAAAGGGGAACTTACCGAGTATTGCTACCGCACCCATGACCTTTAGGATGTTAGATGAGAGAGTGATGAACAAGATCCCACCACAAGTTGGGCTTTGATGATTTTTTAAGAAAGAAACTTCCGTTTTATCAAAGTCAAGTAATGCTTCGGTTTACACGGAAGTATCACCGCGGTTTTAGTATTTAAAGCTAGGTTAATATACCGTATTTAAGGTTAACTGTGGGTTCACACATGTTAATTGAGTTTTTAAAAGGTTTGAAAATCTAAGATAAATTTTACATGAACATTAATAAAACTCAAACAACTTCTTATACAAAACCTTCAAGAAATAATTACATAGTAAAACTCGATGACACACAATTCAAAAAATCCCAAATGGGTGGTTAGAGAAGTTGAATAAATGTCCCAGTCATGATTTAAGTAATTAAAAATCAAACTTTTTTTGCTTGTTTCTCATGTCTCCATAGACGAAGTGATGGCCAAAACACATAGAAAATTAAAATTTAACATTTATCTTGTTTCTAATATCTTCCAAGACAAAAAATGATGGTCAAATTGGATCCAAAATTAGATGTCGGGATTAAAATGTATAAACATCTATTATCTCTAAATAAAAAACCAAACAAACAAACTAAGTGTGGAGAGACGTGTTGAGTTTAGTGAAATGCCTATTTTAAAAGTATGCTAATAGAATATATTTTATCCTGATAATGATGAGGGCCACCATATGGTGCCCGACCACTAGAGAGCCCATTTTGACGAAAATAAGTTAAGAGAATGGTATTTAAAAGTTTCAAAACAAATTAATATTTTCATGCATACAAATATTTTCAACCAACATATACAATTATCTTGAATTGTAGAATGTATTTTGGTCACAAAAAATATCAAAATTGTGGCTTTAAGTAGACAAAAAAAAAACACTCGGTTTTGGTGTTCATATTTTCTTTTTTTGTGATCAAACATGATTTTTTTAAAAAAATGTAATAGTACATACTAGACATATATAGGCACTTGTGTATTCTTTTTTTAGAATTATTTGAGCAGTAAAATCAAAGTTTTTGAACTTTTTGGAAATCGTGCTCCCTGTAGGTGAACCTCCATTGGAAGTTCTTGGATCATTTCCTCTGTTCAACAATTCAAAACGACTCTAGGAGCACATGCTCTCACCTAAGAAAAAAGGACATTCGAAAAATCCAAAAATAAATAAATATGGAAAATTAATACATGTACATGTCCATATCCATGTCACATGTTCGCAACTAAAGTTTTATCCAAAATGATTTTTAAGTGTAAAAAGAAATGTGGTGCTTGAAAATTCTTTTTAAAGCAGTGTCTTTTGTTTTTAGCAAAGACAGAACCTATGTCTTTTCTTCATAAAACTTTGCAGACATGTAAAAGACACAAACACATGCACCGTACAAACAATCAGTTTCTTTTTGAAGATTTTGACATAGTTTTCAAATTCATTGTTTATCCAAAAGCATATACTGTACTTGTCACGTTGTTATTTCCGTTCCCACGGGTCGGAGTTGTATCATGTATGGGTGGGATCATGGGACGGGAGCACGGGACTGCTTGATACTTATTTATTTATTTTTAGTCAACGGGACTGCTCGATATGCTCCGACTTCCGACGGTAACATGCCTGTAGAGAAATCGGCCTAATGATTTTATTATTGGCTTAATAATATGCGTACATACTTCAGGTGGACATGTAACTGGGCCGAGTTCACTAAAAAAGAATCTAAGTGGGCCAGAAGGCATAGTTCCTCTAGGCCTTTTTGTATCTTAATCCACCGTACAACAGTTCAAGATCACAGTTCTTAATGCCCCTCTAGACATCTTTGTTTTGCGTGTTTTTTATCAATATTTATTTTAAATATATTTTCTTTGATCCATATTAGTTGACTCCAATTTAGTATATTTATCACAAAAACTTGTCTAGATACATTTAAATTGAAGTCGACTAATATGGATCGAAGGGAGTATAAAAATTGTTGGTATAAAATTAGCATTATTAGAAAGTGTCTTTTAATACGAATTCAAGGATACTAATTTTACATAATATAATCAAAATTTAGATGCTTAATTTATTAACAAGTGGACACTTCTCTAATAAACACGAATGTTTTCCAGCTGCATATTTAATATATCAATATTTCTTCCACCACGTTTGCCAGAAAAGTTTTCGGTATGTGCGGCTGAGCACTGTTTAAGCCTGATGCGAGGCACTGATTAGCTGCGTGCTCACAGATATTTCTAGTACATTGAGAATTATTTGCTGAAAAGGCCTGATGACTATTCTCACCTGTTACTGTACTAAAAGAATTTTGATAATGTGTCCGAATTTGAATTGAAAAATTCATATAAATTGAGTATTCCCAATCCTTGTACGAAATTTGGTCAAGCCGGAAAAGAAACACTTCTATAACCGGATGTTATCTCCCGTTAGCTTGAGGATTAAGCCTTCTCTGATAGAAAAGGATGCATGTCACGCGACCCCGTTCCTCCCGTGTTGTCCCCGCTCGGGCGGCACCGGAGGCCAACCCTAGCCGCCGCTCGGGGCCGGCCCTTCCCTCTCTCTCCCCCGCCTCCGTCGGACGACGCGGCCGGGCAAAGATCGCGTCGCCGACGATGGGGGCGGGCCTCTCTCTCCCGTGCAGCCTCGTCGTGAGGGACGTCGGCCTGGGCAGCGGCGGAGGTCCTCGACGGCGCGGCGGTGCAGGGAGGGCGCGTCGTGATGGTGCTAAGGGCACACGGCGGAGGCTGCGGCAGGTGGTGAGCTTCCCGTGCTTGTGGTCGCGCGTGGAGACAGGTTTAGATCTGGGCCTGTGCGGGTCGTGCGGGCCATGGATTCGGGAGTGGTGGCGGCGTGAGGAGCTCCTGCTCCGGCGTGCCGCGTGGATGTTGCAGTGGTGTTGGTCGGCCGACATGGGGGGCCTCTTCCCTCGAGCCCATTTTGGCTGGCGGTATACCCGGTGGTGGCCAGCTCCCTTGGCGGTGCGGACGGTCAGCCTCGCAGTGGCGGCGGTGGCTGGGTCCTTACCGCCCAGTCCGCGTTTTACAATGGTGATGAAACGACGATCAAACCCTTGCTCCACCGACGGTATTTGCGGCTCTCATCTCGCGGGCGGTGAGTCCAAGGCGGCTCCTTGCCGCGTGTCCGGTGATGTTGGGGTTGGCGGCAGGGCCGGGGAGAAATCCCTGCGTGTTACTGGCGGCAGCGACGCCCGTGGGCGTCGTTACCTTCTTGGAGGCGTCGTCATGGCGCTGCCCGTGCTTTCCCGCCTCGAACAACGGGGAAAACCCTAGACCCGACTAAAGGATTGGGTGGTGATACGTTGGAGACGTATCTATAATTTTTTATGCTCCATGCTTATTTTGTATCTATTTTGCTTTACTTGTCTACACTTTGAGGTGCTTTTTACATGATTTCTGGTACTAACCTATTAACAAGTTGCAACAGTGCCAGATGCCTGTTTTCTGCTGTTTTTGGTTTCAGAAAAGTTAGTAAAGAAATATTCTCGGAATTGGACGGGACAAAGGACATAGTCAATAACTTTTTATGGGGAACAAGAAGTCCAGAGGAGACACGAGGAGGCGTGCTAAGGCGGCTAACCCCTCCCTAGGCGTGGGTGCGCCCTACCCCGCGCCTGGGTAGGGTTTTCCCCCTCTAGCCGCCGCCTCGGTCTCCCCCTTCGCCTATAAGAAGCCCCCGATGCAGAAACCATGAGTACCCGATCAAATTTCCATGAAACCATCTGTAGCCGCCGCCACCATCATCCCTAGATCGGGAGGGATCTAAAGTTCTTCCCGGCACCCTGCCGGAGGGGAGATCATCCCGGAGGCTTTCTCTCCGGTAAGATGTGTGAGTAGTTCCACCTTAAACTATGGGTCCATGTAGTAGCTAGATGGTTGTATCTTCTCCTTTGTGCTTTCATGTATAGATCTTGTGAGCTCCGTTCATGAGAAAGATCTAATCTATTTGTAATCATGCATGTTGTGTTTGTGGGGATCCGATGGATATTGAGATTATTATGTTGGTTTGATTAATGGTTTTGTCTTTATAATTCTATCATGTCTGTGTTGTTTGTGATCTTGCATGCTCTCCATTGTTAGTAGCTATCTTGGCCAAGTAGTTGCTAGTGACTCTAAGAATGGGTATTTATGCTCGGTAGTGGGTTCATGCCTCTAGTTTCCAAGGGAAGTGACAATAATCTCTTCGGTTGTAGATGTGTTGTTGCTACTAGGGAGAAAACAACGGTCTCTTGTTCATGGAACATGTGGACTGTTTGCCTTACACACTTTGCTTAAAGCAGTTGTCTGTTGCTTGCAACTTAATACTGAAGGGGGTTCGGATGATAGCCTGAAGGTGGACTTCTAGTCATAAATTGTAGCATCCCAGTTGTCTAACATCTGTAATGCTACTTGGTTTAGTAATATAATGGCTACTTTCTACATATAATTGTTGCATCATCATCATGTCATGTTCATGTCATCATGCCACCTTGCAATTTGAGCATCATACAAACCCTTGTGATTTGCTTCTTACCTCATATGCATCATTAATTGTATTTGACTCTTGTTATTGTATCTGGTTCTTGATATATTGTTAAATGCCCAAGTTGAGTTGGGGGCATATCTTTTATTGAATCCACCACCTTTTCTTCACCACCTTATAATTCCATCATCCAATTAATATGAGCTGGCCTTTATTTGAGTTTACCTAGCTCATGTGGGTTGGGTGGATCCCACTCATAATCTTTTGCTTGGCCGTACTTCATCTTTGGGGATGCACATAAATAAATGCCATGGAATATTATTTTGTTCTCACAAGATAAAACCTAGCATTTAATGCATTTGCATGGGCCATGCAACCATCATCAACTTTGGTCATCTTATGGTTTATTTGAACTCTTGAGTGGGTCCTCTCTGTCTTATTCCTGCTTTTGGGCTTGATCCATTTTTAATCTTGCTCATACCTCATCACCTCTTTTCTTCTTTCTCTTTTGGCCATCTTGTTGAGCTTGTGTGGATCATGCTTGATCTAATCAAGACACCAACCCTCTATCTCTCTCTCTCTCTCTTGACCTCTAGCAAAGCCCTAAACCCCTCCCCCTCTCTCTAACCCTCCTACCACTCCTGGTGCTTGTTCATGTGATGCCTTTATCATGTGCTTAAACATGGGCACACCTTCCCTCTCATCTCACCTCTCTCTTTAACCCTAAACCCGAGCCCCTCTAATCCAAACCCTAAACCTTTTCTCTTGTTCTATCTTGCCTCTCCTCTTGGTCAAAACCACTGTTCCATATTCCCCTGAAAAAGTGCAGCAGATTTTGAATTTATGAGCTGGTTTAAATTTGCATTGGAATAAAAACAAGCAAAACAAATAAAACAAATAGGAAACAATAAAGAGGAGAAAAACAAACCTGGCAGCAACCTGGGCCTTGCCAGCCGCAGCATCCCAAGTGCAACAGCAGCCCAGGAACCCCTCTTCTCTTCTCCTCCTGGCCCAGTACCCCTTCACCGACGCCGTTCCTGTTCTTCTTCCGTCGCGCGTCGCTCTCTCTCTCTCTGTGTAGGTGACGGAACGCGGCAGGTAGGCGTCGGCCGCCGTGATCCTCGTCATCCCTCACGCCGCACTCGTGACCCCCCTCCTTTATCAACCCTGGTTCCCCCTGGAACCCTAGCCTACCCTCTCTGCATCCCGCGCCGCCACCCCTTTTTCTTTTCTCTCCTTCGTACTCTGTCTTCCTCCCGTCGAAGTTCAGTGAGGGGAGCACCGAGGAGGAGCTTCCATGGCAACCTGCAGGAGCGTTTGAGCCGAGAAGTACCACCACTGCCGCCTCTTCGGGACTGCAGCAGGAGGAGCCGGAGCTTTCTGTCACTGCATGCCCATCTTCGTTGTGGCCGTGACCAAGCAGGCCACCCCGTCGCCACCGTCGGACCATAGCCTCCGTCCCCGACCCCAATTCTTGCGGGAATTGGTCGAGGTGAGTGCCACCTCCGTTTCCCCCTCTCTTTTCCCCGTCTTTCTGCACCTTGCCGCCCGGAATCATCGTCGCCGTCTTCGGTAGTCTCCGTCGCGCACGTCAGGCCAGACAGAAGTTCGTCAGTTCAGCAACAGCCCGAGCACACCCCTGTTCTTCACCACGCCCCGTCCGCTAGAGCCCTCCTTCGCAAAAATCCCCAACATGAAAGTCATAGCCCTACCTTTCCTCTGCGTTTTTAGTTTTTACATCATCTCCAAAATCGCGTTGTATCCTTCGCCATCGTCCTCGAGAGATCATGAGAAAACCCTCTTTTTTCCTGACGGTGAGTTTTCAGTTTTTGCCTCGGGTCGGCCTCTGTTCGTCGTAGTTTCCCGGCGCGTAGAGTCCTCCGTTGGTGGCACCCCAAAAACAAAACTTGCAGCCTGTACATCCCTCTTCGTTTTTGGTTTTTACGGTTTAGCGAAATTCGCATCCGTTTGCTCGCCAGGTTCGTTTGAACTTTAGGCCAGCTCGCAGTTTTTCCCTGTTTTCAGCGACAGTTTCGTCAGACTAACCAACCCCCCCAGACGCTTTTCTGCGTAGGCCCCTAGGGTTCCTTGTTATCAACCCGCAGACCCCCGGACCCCACCCGACAGCCTCTTGGTTGTTTTGCACAGAGCCCCTCCCCCTTTTGGGCTTCCAACCCGCGGTCCCGCTGTACCCACGTGGCTTCGCTGCGCAGTGGGCCGGGCCACCTGTGTCCCCACCGGTCAGTGCCTGGGGTAGCTCTAGCCCGAGTAAGAAAAGCCCGAGCCATTTCTTAAATCAATAAAAATTTTAGTAAATAATTATTATCAGATAAATTCATAACTAATTAAATATTTCGAATTTGAATTCAAACCTTATATGAAAAATGTTTAGTTTTTGAATGTTAATTCAAATATTTAATCAAATATTTTCAGAATTAATGTAATTAGTCAACCTTTGACTTTGACCCTAGTTAATAATTTTGACTATAAAATCAATTTAAATTCATAATTCCAAATAATACAAATAAAATATGTTTTTAAATCAGAAAAATGTGAGGAATTCAAATATGCCATTCAAGATATTATTTGGACACTTTCAATTTCAAGTTGAATTAAATTACAACAAAATGCCCCTCACCTTAATAAATTAATAACTTTTGTTTTATAACTCCGAATTTGACAAATGATATGTCTAAAATGATCAGCTCGACGAGACATTTCTGTTTATGCTATCCATGACTTCAATTGCAGCATGCATCATATAAATATATATTATACAACAACTAATATGACAATAAAAGGGGACCAAAACCCAATAAAAATGTTATTTCTTGTATTCTACACCTCACCCATGCCATGCTACATTATTGCCATGCAACTTGTGCATCATTCATCATGGCATGATTGTTTGCTTGACGCATTTTATTCCTATGCTTGTGCACTTTATTTATGTTGGCCCTTGTTTGTTTGGTTCTTCTTCGAATAGACACTGAGCAGGGGATATATCAAGAGAACCAGGAGCACTACCCAGATCCGTCTCTCGCTTCAACTGAGTTGCCAGGCAAGAACTACCACATGCTTGCATACATACAGTACCTATTGCATCTATCTTATTCTTGCATCATTGAGTCGCGATTGCATTAAACTGAATCCCAAGTATTGCATAGCCTTTACTTTTAAACCCCACCAAGCTTGTTCCTCCATCCCATGAGCCATTACTACAGGAGTTGTTTGAGTCATGCGAGTCGTAGAACAACATGTGTAGGGTTTGTGAGTGTCTGATGGATAACGAGGTACCTAAACAACTTAACCTGAGTAGTAATGGGATAACTAATGAAAGTGGCACCGGTGAGCAATATCTGCTATTTGGTTTTTCCTGCTCACTTGTGTCCCGTAGGACCCCGAGTACTTGATTCCTGTTCCTTGATTATTCGCGCTATCCACATCCGGGAGGCTTATGGGACCCCCTGAGCCAGAGCTTGATTCATTCTTATTTCTTGGGGCCACAAACTAGTTTGAGGTTTTAATTACTATCCTGTACTTATGCCATGCTACTGCTTTATTTACGATTGTGCGAGGAGCACCTGTACTGTTTAGGAATTGTGACCCGTTTTCGCGGTATCGACAAGCCCAGTCACACTTTCGGGTTCCCAGTCGTTTACAGCCGGCCCCACAAACCTTGAGTCCGTCTCGAAGTCAGCTAACTTTGTTGCGGGTCTACTTTAAGGGGTGGCCCCCTGCAATATTTCTGAATCTTGTGATTGCTTTGTCGTGAAGGCCTCGTTGGGTTTTGATTTGGTTTTTCCGAGGTTGATCGAGTGTGTGTTGCTATTTGTGCACCCCTGCAGGGTAAAACTTTCTGAAAGCCGTGTCCGCGGTTATGGACGACTTGGAGCACAGTTTCTCGACCATAGACAAGCATAACTAAAGTACCGCTTTAAATTGACTAAGTAACTGACTAGTAATTAGTGCAACACTCATGGAATGGTAAATAAAATTGCCAACGGATGGGGTTTGTTCGTCCGCTTCCTCGTTGGTAAGCGAGGAGGAGGATGGATCTGTGGATATTACTGTCATAACTGTTGCCATTAATTCACGGACATCCGTCTATCTTTGGTTAGGCGGATGGTTAGCGAGTATCTATAGAACTGTTAGGGTTTATCTTTCGCTGCAATTGCGTCATCCCAGGTTGTGTCCCCTTTAGAGGCATAAAGACTTGCTGAGTACCCTTAGGGTCTCACACGATAAATTATTGGTTCAGATGAGCAGGTACACTCGCAGGACGGATACTGGGTGGAGGAGGCTGATGATGTGGGCAACGATCGTTCGGTGTAGAGATTCCGGGAACGGGGATCCGTGAGATCTGTGGGCGGGATGTGCTTATTTCTGTGGCATCTTATGCCGATTTGCTTCTTATCCGTACTCGGACTTGTTTTGCCGCTTCCGCTTGATACTCTGATGTGTGATGTATGAGGAATTATCCTAAAATATTATATCTACCTAGGTCATTTGAATCTTGCCGTATGGCGTTGCTATATTTCCTTTCTTTCTAGATGGAATGGCTCTGATGTACTTTTGTATGGTGGCTTGCATACATACTCATTTGTGTATGTAGTTGATCCCTTCGCCTGCCGATTACGCCGCCCGTACAGGTCCCGATGAATTGGAAGTGGTTGGGACGGCCGAAAGGTCTACCCGTGAGTGGCTTTTGGGGCCCCACCGTACTATTTCAACCACTACCGTTCATCCATGCTTGTATCTAGGAGCGTAATTCACCGAGGTAGTTACAATTGGTATCAGAGCCATCCCGACCTTCAGGGTCTCAGCCAAATGGTCGTTGTCAGTCTAGCAAATATTTTTGGTAGTTATGTATACTAGGGAAAAACAAAACGCGAGAGTATGACTGCTTCCATTTTTCTTCTTACCCACCCACCCACCCTTTTCTAGTAAGGAAGTGTAACATTTTCAATCCTCTCCTTAAAATTCAAACTAGGATTCACGTGTTCTGGGTTTCCGTAGTACCATAGGTTGTGTGTGTGTGCGTGTGTGTGTGTGTGTAATTCTTTGTCTATCTGTTGCATCCAAGTTGTTATCTAATCAGCCTTTGGTTATCAACTGTTGGTACATTCCATACCGACAGGCTTTTGCAAACCGACGCGATCTATCTGATTTGTTGTTTACCGACGCGATCTGTCTTACTCTTTGTTATCCGACGTTATCTTGTTTGGGGTGTTCGTTTCCGTAGTTACCAATCTTTAGGTTCGTCGTGAGAAGAAGGGGTTAGGATATGTGTTCCACTTGTTCATGTGCGGAGTAATGATTTGAGTGCGGGATGGAGTCGCGACCATACCACTACTCTTGTCATTCACTTTTGTATATTGAATTGGTAGAGTCACTAATCTTGATTCGTTAAGTAATTTTGTGCATCTATTGGTATTTTAATGCCGAAATTTGTGAAAAAAATTCTTTGATATATTTGTGTACCACACTCCTTTTCAGTCGTGTGCGATATGCTCAATATCTTCTAGGTGCTTTGAACTTTGTTGATATTTTAATATCATCTTAGTAAATTGTATTCTTTAATCTTGGTTGATTCCATCTTGGTACTATTTTGGATTATTATCATTCTCCATTATAGTACTGACTTGTGTTTTATATCAATCTCAGGATGGCTCCACCACGCCGTTCAGATGAGGACATACCACCGGAACTTGGGGCCGCGTTGTCAAACATAGCCAATGCCTTGGCAGCAATGCAGCAGAACCAGCAGCATTTGGAAGAAAGCGTCAGGAGAAATGAGTTTGCTCCACTACCTCCACCTCCCAAGCGGGGTGACATCAAAAGCTTCCTGAAGTTCAACCCACGCCAATTTGATGTTTCTGATCAACCACTTGATGCTGATGATTGGTTGCGTGAGATGTCAAGGCTACTGGAGATTGCTGATGTGCCTGAGCAAGAATGGGTAAAATGTGCTACTCACCTCCTGAAGGGAGATGCAGCTCTCTGGTGGGAGAATTATCTGAAGGCAAGCTGCACTGGTTTTCAGCCCACTTTTGAACAGTTCTCTGTAGCTTTCAAAGAGCAATTCCTGTCAGAGATTGTCATGGAAAGGATGAAGGAAATCTTTCTCAACCTCAAGCAGGGAAATGATAATGTCAATACCTACATCAGGAACTTCATGAAACTCTCTCGTTATGGTGGTGATGAGATCTCAGATGACAAGAAGAAACAAAAGAGGTTCCGGCAAGGGCTCAATGCATCGATCAAATATGCAATCACACATGCAAGGCCGGCATCTTTCCTGGAACTTCAGCATACAGCTTTGCAGGAGGAAGCTAGTAGGCAAGTGTTTGAGGAGTCAAAGAAACACAACCGGGACGCACCAAGCTCTTCAGCTATGTCAGCTCCTTCTAAGCGGCGTGTCTGGGTTCCTAACACCCCACCGTCGCTCCCGGCTTCACCAAGACCTGCAAGCTACGCGGCAAGGCCATCAAACTTCATCACTGCTGCTCCCAGGGGCTACAACCACCACTACCCTGGAGCGCCTGGCGGAGTCCCTGGCCACGTTGCTCCACGTCCACCTGGTGCTTGTTTCACGTGTGGTGACCCTGGGCATCTAAACTGGAACTGTCCGTTGAAGAACAGAGCTCTTCCTCCACCCCCTCCAAGATCTGCGACAAGCTCTCCTATGGTTCGTGCACCACCACCTCGGGCTCTCAACATCAACACCAAGCCCGGGTCTGCTGTTGCTCGCGCCAACTGTGTCAACGCCGCTCAAGCTGAGCATACACCTGGAGTTGTGATGGGTATGCTTCCCGTGAACTCAGTCCCTGCACGAGTTTTGTTTGATTCTGGTGCATCGCATTCTTTTGTTTCGCATAAGTTTGCACAACAACATGATCTGGATAGAGTTCCTTTATCACGTCGTCTGGTGGTACTATCTCCTGGTTCAAACATGAGGGCTGCTCATATCAGCCATGGCAATCAAATTGAGATTGGTGGCTCTTCGTTCTCGGCGTCCTTAATTCTTCTGGGCAATTCTGACATTGATGTCATCTTGGGCATGGATTGGTTGACAACAAATGCAGCTGTGATTGATTGTGCTGAACGTTCGGTTTCTCTGAAGATTCCTGAAGGCCATATAGTCTATTCTCCAAGTCTGACTCCTGATATTCAGCTTTTCTCTTTGACGGCTCTGAATGATGATGCTATGGAAGCTATTCAGAGTGTTCCGGTGGTCTGTTAGTTCCCAGATGTTTTTCCTGAAGAGTTGTCGGGTATGCCTCCGGATCGTGAGGTTGAGTTTGTAATTGAGCTTGAACCTGGAACAGCTCCTATCTCCAAGTGGCCTTATAAAATGGGTCCTTCTGAGTTGGCTGAACTCAAACGACAGCTTGATGAACAAGAGAAGTTGGGTTTCATTCAACACAGTACTTCTTCTTGGGGTAGCCCAACAATCTTTGTGAAGAAGCGTGACAGGACTGATAGACTTTGTGTTGACTATCGTGCTCTCAATGCTAAAACCATCAAGAACAAATATCCCCTTCCGCGGATTAATGATCTCTTCGATCAGCTAGCTGGAGCTGTGGTGTTCTCTAAGCTTGACTTGAGAAGTGGTTATCACCAAATCAAGATTCGCAAGGAAGATGTGCCTAAAACGGCTTTCACCACCCGCTATGGCCTGTATGAGTACCCGGTCATGTCTTTCGGCCTCACCAACGCACCTGCTACCTTCTCGAGGCTTATGAACTCAGTTTTCATGGAGTACCTTGATAAGTTCGTTGTGGTCTATCTGGATGACATCCTGGTCTATTCTAAGTCCAAGGAAGAGCATGAAGAACACCTTCGGTGTGTCCTAAACAAGCTCCGTGAGAACCTCTTGTATGCAAAGTTCTCAAAGTGTGAGTTTTGGCTGCCTGAAGTAACCTATCTTGGTCATGTCATCTCTGCCAAGGGCATTGCAGTCAACCCGGAAACTGTGAAGACAATTGTTGAATGGCTTCCTCCTGTTAATGTCAAAGAAGTGCGGAGTTTCCTCGGTTTGGCTAGTTATTGTCGTCGCTTCGTTCAGAACTTCTCGAAGATAGAGAAGCCTCTTACCGATCTCCTCAAGAAAGGCAAGAAATATCTTTGGACTCCTGCCTGTCAAGCAAGCTTTGAGACACTCAAAGAGAAGCTCACTTCCACACCAGTCTTGGTTCCTCCGGATACATCTAAGCCTTTCCAGATATTCTGTGACGCCTCTTTGCAAGGATTGGGTGCGGTCCTTATGCAAGAAAGACAAGTTGTTGCTTATGCATCTCGACAGTTGAAGACGCATGAGATCAACTATCCCACACATGACCTCGAGCTCGCAGCAGTTGTCTTTGCTTTGAAGCTATGGAGGCACTACTTGCTTGGCAACCGTTGTGAGATCTTTTCTGACCACAAAAGTTTGAAGTATATCTTCACTCAGCCTGATCTCAACCTTCGGCAGAGGAGATGGATTGAAGCAATCAATGATTTTGATTTGACCATCAACTACACTCCGGGCAAAGCTAATGTTATGGCCGATGCTCTCAGCCGCAAAGCTTATGTCAACAACCTCATGATGGAAGAACAACAGCCTCTCTTGTGCGAGGAATTCCGTCAGCTCAACCTGGAAATTGTGGAACAAGGGCATCTCCTGAACCTTCTGGCTACTCCTCTCTTGGAAGAAAAGATTCGCTCTCGTCAGCTTGGTGATCCGCACACCAGAAAGATCATCTCTAAACTTGAGCTTCCGAAGTATGAGTCCTTCCACGTCGATGATCAAGGCACGCTTTTCTTTGAACACCGGATGTTTGTTCCGAACTACCCGGGTTTGAGAGAGCAAGTTCTCAAGGAGGCGCATGATTCGGTTCTTTCTATCCATCCTGGCAGCACAAAGATGTACATGGACTTGAAAACACAATATTGGTGGCCTGGTTTGAAACGATATTGTGCCAAGTATGTATCGGAGTGTGATGTCTGCTGCAGAGTGAAAGCTGTCCATCAGAAACCTTTCGGTCTTCTACAGCCATTGAAACCCCCGGAATGGAAATGGGAGAAAGTAGAGATGGACTTCATCACTGGTTTTCCAAGGTCGCAGAAGGGTAACAATGCAATCTTTGTTGTCATCGACAGGCTTTCTAAAGTGGCTCATTTCTTCCTCGTCAAGGAAACAATTTCTGGAATTCAGTTGGCTGAGCTCTATATCAACAGAATTGTCTCTCTGTATGGGGTTCCGCTTGAGATCAGTTCAGACCGTGGGAGCATCTTCACTTCCAAGTTCTGGGAGAGTTTCCAAAATGCTTTGGGAACAAAGTTGAACTTCAGCACTGCTTACCACCCTCGGTCGCAAGGACAAGTTGAAAGGATCAATCAGACTCTGGAGGATATGCTTCGTGCTTGCGTCATCTCTTTTGGCATGAAGTGGGAGGAATGTCTTCCTTATGCTGAATTCTCTTACAACAACAGCTTCCAGAAAAGTCTGAAGATGGCACCATTTGAGGCTCTCTATGGCCGTAAATGTAGAACTCCGATTGGTTGGTCAGGTGCAGGAGAAAGAATCTGGTTTGGCCCTGACATTGTAACTCAAGCGGAGGATAAGGTGCATATCATTCTTGAAAACCTGAAAATTGCTCAAAGTCGCCAGAAGAGCAATTATGATAGGAAGCACACGGACATGGTGTATGCCCCTGGTGATCTCGTCTACCTTCGTGTCACTCCCATGAGAGGCACACACCGCTTCGGTATCAAAGGAAAGCTGGCTCCTAGATACATCGGTCCTTTCAAGATTCGTGGTAGAAGAGGAGAAGTTGCTTATGCCCTTGAGCTTCCGGAAAAACTCAAAGTTCATGATGTTTTCCACATCTCTCAGCTCAAGAAGTGCTTCAAAGATCCCGGCAGGACCGTGGATCATGAGCTAATCGATCTCAAAGAAGACCTGTCTTATCAAGAACACCCCACCAAAATCCTTGAGACCGCAGAAAGAAGGACTCGCAACAAGTCCATCAAGTTCTGCAAGGTGCAGTGGTCGCACCATTCTGTTGATGAAGCCACTTGGAGCGTGAAGATGAACTCCGTGCCAACTATCCTACCCTCTTTGTGTCTTCTTCTTCTTCCTAGAATCTCGGGGCGAGATTCCTGTTTAGTGGGGGAGAGTTGTAGCATCCCAGTTGTCTAACATCTGTAATGCTACTTGGTTTAGTAATATAATGGCTACTTCCAACATATAATTGTTGCATCATCATCATGCCATGTTCATGTCATCATGCCACCTTGCAATTTGAGCATCATACAAACCCTTGTGATTTGCTTCTTACCTCATATGCATCATTAATTGTATTTGCCTCTTGTTATTGTATCTAGTTCTTGATATATTGTTAAATGCCCAAGTTGAGTTGGGGGCATATCTTTTATTGACTCCACCAACTTTTCTTCACCACCTTATAATTCCACCATCCAATTAATATGAGCTGGCCTTTATTTGAGTTTACCTAGCTCATGTGGGTTGGGTGGATCCCACTCATAATCTTTTGCTTGGCCGTACTTCATCTTTGGGGATGCACATAAATAAATGCCATGGAATATTATTTTGTTCTCACAAGATAAAACCTAGCATTTAATGCATTTGCATGGGCCATGCAACCATCATCAACTTTGGTCATCTTATGGTTTTATTTGAACTCTTGAGTGGGTCCTCTCTGTCTTATTCCTGCTTTTGGGCTTGATCCATTTTTAATCTTGCTCATACCTCATCACATCTTTTCTTCTTTCTCTTTTGGCCATCTTGTTGAGCTTGTGTGGATCATGCTTGATCTAATCAAGACACCAACCCTCTCTCTCTCTCTCTCTTGACCTCTAGCAAAGCCCTAAACCCCCCCCCCTCTCTCTAACCCTCCTACCACTCCTGGTGCTTGTTCATGTGATGCCTTTATCATGTGCTTAAACATGGGCACACCTTCCCTCTCATCTCACCTCTCTCTTTAACCCTAAACCCGAGCCCCTCTAATCCAAACCCTAAACCTTGTCTCTTGTTCTATCTTGCCTCTTCTCTTGGTCAAAACCACTGTTCCATATTCCCCTGAAAAAGTGCAGCAGATTTTGAATTTAGGAGCTGGTTTAAATTTGCATTGGAATAAAAACAAGAAAAACAAATAAAACAAATAGGAAACAATAAAGAGGAGAAAAACAAACCTGGCAGCAACCTGGGCCTTGCCAGCTGCAGCAGCCCAAGTGCAACAGCAGCCCAGGAACCCCTCTTCTCTTCTCCTCCTGGCCCAGTACCCCTTCACCGACGCCGTTCCTGTTCTTCTTCCGTCGCGCGTCGCTCTCTCTCTCTGTGTAGGTGACGGAACGCGGCAGGTAGGCGTCGGCCGCCGTGATCCTCGTCATCCCTCACGCCGCACTCGTGACCCCCCCTCCTTTATCAACCATGGTTCCCCCTGGAACCCTAGCCTACCCTCTCTGCATCCCGCGCCGCCACCCCTTTTTCTTTTCTCTCCTTCGTACTCTGTCTTCCTCCCGTCGAAGTTCAGTGAGGGGAGCACCGAGGAGGAGCTTCCATGGCAACCTGCAGGAGCGTTTGAGCCGAGGAGAAGTACCACCACTGCCGCCTCTTCGAGACTGCGGCAGGAGGAGCCGGAGCTTTCTGTCACTGCCTGCCCATCTTCGTTGTGGCCGTGACCAAGCAGGCCACCCCGTCGCCACCGCCGGACCATAGCCTCCGTCCCCGACCCCAATTCTTGCGGGAATTGGTCGAGGTGAGTGCCAACTCCGTTTCCCCCTCTCTTTTCCCCGTCTTTCTGCACCTTGCCGCCCGGAATCATCGTCGCCGTCTTCGGTAGTCTCTGTCGCGCACGTCAGGCCAGACAGAAGTTCGTCAGTTCAGCAACAGCCCGAGCACACCCCTGTTCTTCACCTCGCCCCGTCCGCTACAGCCCTCCTTCGCAAAAATCCCCAACATGAAAGTCATAGCCCTACCTTTCCTCTGCGTTTTTAGTTTTTACATCATCTCCAAAATCGCGTTGTATCCTTCGCCATCGTCCTCGAGAGATCATGAGAAAACCCTCTTTTTTCCTGACGGTGAGTTTTCAGTTTTTGCCTCGGGTCGGCCTCTGTTCGTCGTAGTTTCCCGGCGCGTAGAGTCCTCCGTTGGTGGCACCCCCAAAACAAAACTTGCAGCCTGTACATCCCTCTTCGTTTTTGGTTTTTACGGTTTAGCGAAATTCGCATCCGTTTGCTCGCCAGGTTCGTTTGAACTTTAGGCCAGCTCGCAGTTTTTCCCTGTTTTCAGCGACAGTTTCGTCAGACTAACCAACCCCCCAGACGCTTTTCTGCGTAGGCCCCTAGGGTTCCTTGTTATCAACCCGCAGACCCCCGGACCCCACCCGACAGCCTCTTGGTTGTTTTGCACAGAGCCCCTCCCCCTTTTGGGCTTCCAACCCGCGGTCCCGCTGTACCCACGTGGCTTCGCTGCGCAGTGGGCCGGGCCACCTGTGTCCCCACCGGTCAGTGCCTCGGGTAGCTCTAGCCCGAGTAAGAAAAGCCCTAGCCATTTCTTAAATCAATAAAAATTTCAGTAAATAATTATTATCAGATAAATTCATAACTAATTAAATATTTCGAATTTGAATTCAAACCTTATATGAAAAATGTTTAGTTTTTGTATGTTAATTCAAATCTTTAATCAAATATTTTCAGAATTAATGTAATTAGTCAACCTTTGACTTTGACCCTAGTTAATAATTTTGACTATAAAATCAATTTAAATTCATAATTCCAAATAATACAAATAAAATATGTTTTTGAATCAGAAAAATGTGAGGAATTCAAATATGCCATTCAAGATATTATTTGGACACTTTCAATTTCAAGTTGAATTAAATTACAACAAAATGCCCCTCACCTTAATAAATTAATAACTTTTGTTTTATAACTCCGAATTTGACAAATAATATGTCTAAAATGATCAGCTCGACGAGACCTTTCTGTTTATGCTATCCATGACTTCAATTGCAGCATGCATCATATAAATATATATTATACAGCAACTAATATGACAATAAAAGGGGACCAAAACCCAATAAAAATGTTATTTCTTGTATTCTACACCTCACCCATGCCATGCTACATTATTGCCATGCAACTTGTGCATCATTCATCATGGCATGATTGTTTGCTTGATGCATTTTATTCCTATGCTTGTGCACTTTATTTATGTTGGCCCTTGTTTGTTTGGTTCTTCTTCGAATAGACACTGAGCAGGGGATATATCAAGAGAACCAGGAGCACTACCCAGATCCGTCTCTCGCTTCAATTGAGTTGTCAGGCAAGCACTACCACATGCTTGCATACATACAGTACCTATTGCATCTATCTTATTCTTGCATCATTGAGTCGCGATTGCATTAAACTGAATCCCAAGTATTGCATAGCCTTTACTTTTAAACCCCACCAAGCTTGTTCCTCCATCCCATGAGCCATTACTACAGGAGTTGTTTGAGCCATGCGAGTCGTAGAACATCATGTGTAGGGTTTGTGAGTGTCTGATGGATAACGAGGTACCTAAACAACTTAACCTGAGTAGTAATGGGATAACTAATGAAAGTGGCACCGGTGAGCAATATCTGCTATTTGGTTTTTCCTGCTCACTTGTGTCCCATAGGACCCCGAGTACTTGATTCCTGTTCCTTGATTATTCGCGCTATCCACATCCGGGAGGCTTATGGGACCCCCTGAGCCAGAGCTTGATTCATTCTTATTTCTTGGGGCCACAAACTAGTTTGAGGTTTTAATTACTATCCTGTACTTATGCCATGCTACTGCTTTATTTACGATTGTGCGAGGAGCACCTGTACTGTTTAGGAATTGTGACCCGTTTTCGCGGTATCGACAAGCCCAGTCACACTTTCGGGTTCCCAGTCGTTTACAGCCGGCCCCACAAACCTTGAGTCCGTCTCGAAGTCAGCTAACTTCGTTGCGGGTCTACTTTAAGGGGTGGCCCCCTGCAATATTTCTGAATCTTGTGATTGCTTTGTCGTGAAGGCCTCGTTGGGTTTTGATTTGGTTTTTCCGAGGTTGATCGAGTGTGTGTTGCTATTTGTGCACCCCTGCAGGGTAAAACTTTCTGAAAGCCGTGTCCGCGGTTATGGACGACTTGGAGCACAGTTTCTCGACCATAGACAAGCATAACTAAAGTACCGCTTTAAATTGACTAAGTAACTGACTAGTAATTAGTGCAACACTCATGGAATGGTAAATAAAATTGCCAACGGATGGGGTTTGTTCGTCCGCTTCCTCGTTGGTAAGCGAGAAGGAGGATGGATCTGTGGATATTACTGTCATAACTGTTGCCATTAATTCACGGACATCCGTCTATCTTTGGTTAGGCGGATGGTTAGCGAGTATCTATAGAACTGTTAGGGTTTATCTTTCGCTGCAATTGCGTCATCCCAGGTTGTGTCCCCTTTAGAGGCATAAAGACTTGCTGAGTACCCTTAGGGTCTCACACGATAAATTATTGGTTCAGATGAGCAGGTACACTCGCAGGACGGATACTGGGTGGAGGAGGCTGATGATGTGGGCAACGATCGTTCGGTGTAGAGATTCCGGGAACGGGGATCCGTGAGATCTGTGGGCGGGATGTGCTTATTTCTGTGGCATCTTATGCCGATTTGCTTCTTATCCGTACTCGGACTTGTTTTGCCGCTTCCGCTTGATACTCTGATGTGTGATGTATGAGGAATTATCCTAAAATATTATATCTACCTAGGTCATTTGAATCTTGCCGTATGGCGTTGCTATATTTCCTTTCTTTCTAGATGGAATGGCTCTGATGTACTTTTGTATGGTGGCTTGCATACATACTCATTTGTGTATGTAGTTGATCCCTTCGCCTGCCGATTACGCCGCCCGTACAGGTCCCGATGAATTGGAAGTGGTTGGGACGGCCAAAAGGTCTACCCGTGAGTGGCTTTTGGGGCCCCACCGTACTATTTCAACCACTACCGTTCATCCAGGCTTGTATCTAGGAGCGTAATTCACCGAGGTAGTTACATAAATGCAGTTGGATGGCGGTCTATGTATCTTGTTGTATTGCCCAATCAACCTCATAGGATCTTTCTGACTAGTAATTGCATTGTTATGCCTTGATCAGTTCCTGTCAATTGCCCTGATGTAATTTGTTTACCCTTCATGCCATGTTGTTTATCTAAGGAGAGCACCTCTAGTGAACTATGGACCCCGGTCCAATCTTTACCATTAATACATCTTCCACTGTTACTTGTTTACTTGCTGTAAACCATTATCTTCCACACCATTCGTTTAACCCTTTGTTATAGCAAACCGGTGAGCTTGACAACCTCACTGTTCGTTGGAGCAAAGTCTTGAGTTCGTGTTGTGCAGGTATCCACGTTGCTTACAACACCTGTGTGACGTTTCCTTCCTCCTTCTGGTTCGATAACCTCGGTCTCAACTGAGGGAAAACTTGTTGCTTGCTCTTCACACCCTGCGCTTGGGGTTACCAACAAAGTGCTACGTCGAGCACCATCAAGTCTTTCTGGCGCCATTGTCGGGGAGGCTAAGGACGTCTTCACTAGGAGAGTCCTTCACTTCCTTTCTCTTTACTTTGTTTTTAGTTTGCTTTGTTTCTTTTGCTTGGTTTTGTTTGCCTCTTTCCAAAAAACCGAAAAAAAAGTAGTCTAGTTTGGTTTACTTGCTTTATTCGAAAACACAAAAAAATAGTTCCTGCTCTAACTGTTGCTGCTGTTTTTGGCTTGCCCACCTTTGCCAAAATGAACTCTGCTGAGAACACCAAGTTGTGTGATTTCACTAGCACAAACAACAATGATTTACTAAGCACTCCTATTGCTCCACCTGCTCCCGATGCTACCTTATATGAAATTAAGCCTGCTTTTTTGAATCTTGTGATGAGAGAGCAATTTTTTGGTGCTGGTTCTGATGATCCTACTGCCCATCTTAATAGCTTTGTTGAACTTTGTGAGATGCAGAAGTATAAGGATGTAGATGGAGATATTATTAAGCTCAAGCTTTTTCCTTTCTCCTTGAGGGGAAAAGATAAAAAATGGTTGCTTTCTTTGCCTAAAATAGTATTGATTCTTGGACTAAGTGCAAAGATGTTTTTATTGGAAAGTACTATCCTCCTGCTAAGATTATATCTATGAGAAGTGACATTATGAAATTTAAACAGCTTGATAGTGAACATGTTGCTCCTGCTTAGGAAAGAATAAAATCTTTGGTTAAGAATTTCCCTACTCATGGACTCACTGCTTGGATGATTATCCAGACTTCTTATGCAGGTCTGAACTTCTCCTCAAGAAATCTGTTGGATTCAGCTGCTGGAGGTACTTTTATGGGCCTCACTTTGGGTGCTACAACAAGGCTCCTTGATAATATGATGGTTAACTACTCTGAATGGCATGTTGAGAGAGCTCCACATGGTAAGAAGATAAATTCTGTTGAGGAAACTTCCTCTTTGAGTGAAAAGATTGATGTTATTATGGCTATGCTTGTTAATGGGAAAGCTCCTCTAGATCCTAATAGTGTTCCCTTAGCCTCTTTGGTTGCTCAAGAAGAGCAAGTTGATGTGAACTTCATTAGAAACAACAATTTCAACAACAATGTCTATATGAATAATTTTGGTAGCAACAACAATTATAGGCCTTATCCTCCTAATAATGGCAATTCCTATGGAAACTCTTACAATAATTCTAGAAGTGCCCCCTCTGAACTTGAAGTCATGCTCACGGACTTTATTAGTTAACAAACCACCTTCAATAAGACTATAGAGGAAAAGCTTTTAACTGTTGAGAAAAATATATCCTCTTTGTCTGAAGCTCAAACTTCCTTGGTTAATAAAATGGCTGCTAAACCTAAAACTATGGAAAACACCTTTGCTACTGCTCATGTCATACAAGTTACTATTGATGAAAATGTTAGGCTCTTAGCTCAACTTCATGCTAAGTGGGAAAGTGAAGCTGAAATTGGTAGAAACAATAGTGTGTGTACTATCACCACTAAACCACAAGTAACCTCTATTCCTCCTATTATGCCTACCACTAGTGATGCTAAGTTTGACTTTGATATTGATGGTTGCAATATTTCTGAAGTGATTATGTTCTTGCAAAAGCTTGCTAGAAGTCCTGATGCTAGTGATATGCATGTTGCTTTCACCAAACACATTACAGATGCTCTTGTTAAGATTAAGGAAGAGAAGCTAAAACACAAAGCTTCTATTCCTAGGAAAGGAGGAGATAGTTGGGAACCCAATATTAATATGCAAGTGAATGACTTTGATCTCAAAGCTTCATGTGATGTTGGTTCTAGTGTCTCTATTATGCCTAGGAAGATATATGAAATGCTTGATTTGCCACCATTAGAAGATTGTTATTTGGATGAATGATAATGATAAGAATAAACTCATGGGGAGTGTTAATGATGTTCTCATTATGGTTAATAATGCTTATGTACTTGTTGATTTCTATGTTTTGGATGTTGAATACAATGCTTCTTGTCCTATTACTTTGGGAAGACCTTTTCTTAGAACAGTTGGTGTTATCATTGATATCAAAGAAGGCACCATTAAATATCATTTTCCATTCAAGAAAGGTATTAAACACTTCCCTATGAGGAGAGAGAAGCTGCTTTTTGCTCCTCCTTTGAAAGCAATATTTGATGCTAATGCTTCTTCATTTGAAAATACTTGATTCTTCTTGCTTCTTGTGCCTAACTTAAATACGTTGAAGAAAAGTATTTGTTGGGAGATGACCCAAGAGTTTTCTTAAGTGTTGGAAGTTATTACTTCTGTAATGACATATCCTTATCCTTTTTGTTTGCTTTTTGTACCAAGAATGACCTCTAATGAGAGGGAAGTAAGATTTGGGGAGTTGCTGTCCCAAAACAGATTTCTGTCTTTCACCAAAAAAATTCGTGAGGAGGCTCTGTAACTCGGATTGACCTGAAAATTTACGAGTAAATCCCCCAGTATATTAGACAACTTTCGTTAGTTCAACACTTTTTTATTTAAGCAACATAAGATGTTCTAAAAAATCGGTTTCTACCTGCTGGTCTGTTTTGACAGATTTCTGCCATTATTAGCATTTGCTTCTTATTGATTCCTTTTTGAGTTCTCTTCTGATAAATTGAGCTTTTTGAAGGATTTACTACAGTAGCTTGTGTTTTTATTGAAAATCCTTGCTGTTCCAAAGCTTTGCCAGTGGTCTAATATCTTTTAAATAAGCTAATGTTGCTAATAAAGATTGTGTGGAGTTTTGTATGAAGGAAAAAATTTAGGTGTAAAGAGAGAATGATGCCATGAGATGAAGAATGGACAAAAGCTCAAGCTTGGGGATTCCACCATGGTGTAACCCCAAGAAATATCCAAACGGTACAAGCGTCAAAGATTGGGGATGCCCAAGGCATCCCCTTCATCATCAATAAAAAGCTCAGGTATGTCTAGACACTTTGTTTTTTTATTGTTTCATGCATAGTTGTGTTGTTCTTGGAGCGTCTTAGTTTTCGTTTGCTTTGCTTAGTTTGTTTAGTTTTCTTGAGTAGTTTGAACTCTCGTTCTCGCTGTGTTGTTTTGCAAATAAGTTTGCTTAGTGTTTGAAAAGGAGTAGTGAGTTCTTGCTTGAAGTGCAAGAGGAGCTTGTATTGACTGTGACTTAGACTTTAGCATGAAATGCTAGGTGTTGTTTTAGCATTATGCTTAGTGATTATTTATGTAGCATGTATTGTTCCAAACAATTGGAATTGCTTAGTGTGCTTTGAAGAAATTATGCGTTGTTTTAGCATGCAAAAGCATAGTATTGTGGTATTCTCCTTTGATGCTTTGCTTGGGTTGACTTGGCACATGCTCACACCATGTTATGACTATGACAAGTCACCATTAGCCTCTATGATCATTTAGTTCTTGACTTGTAGTACCACTCTTTGCTTTTATTAGTATGTTTTGTTGCACTGCATGATTATGACCATTATTGCTCTCTTAGTTGGTTGCTCCCAGTCTTTTGCTAGCCTCCACTTGTATGAGTAAGTTCTACTCATGCTTCCAACTCCCAAGAAACCAATTTATTCCAAAGTGTCCACTATAAATTCCTATGCATGGTGTGTTACACCATTCCAAGTATATTCTTATTTTCAACTATCTTCCAATTAAAAACTGTTTTTGTTATGTGAAAACTTTGTGATTAAAGCCCTCACGAACTTGATGGCACACTTTATTCTTTGCCCCTAATAAACTTGAACCATTGTGACAACTTTGTTGTATATGCTTGCACTTATAAGTTGGAATTAGCAGAACCATGTTGTCACGGGGAACGTTTTCAACATTGCACTTGTACCTTGTTGTACTCAGTTGATATCATGATCTTTCTTCTATGGATGTCACCGGTGTGAAATAAAGAGGGAACTTGTAAGTCCATGGAGTTTGTATCATGTGTTAGAGAAACGCCTGGACCGCTAGCCTAAGCCATGCCTAATCATGGTGGAAACTTGTAGCATCAACATAATGAGCTATCTATTAAGCATCCTCAATAAAAAGCCATGCATATGGTAAATAAAAAGATTGCTGAGATGCTCATTGTCTGCTTGCCTTGTCATTTTGGTTATGATAAAGCTCCTGTACCATGTGCAAGGGGTACCCCGTCGGCGGTTCTCAATGATATGCAAATACTTACAGTGACAAGAACTTACCTGTACCCAAAGTTGAGTATGCATGAGGTGTGGCCCTCGTATTCAAGGGGCATCAGATTTCCAGCTTGTACTTCGTCAAGCATATACTCCAGCTTTTCCACTTTAAACCTTAACCACTTCAAGATGCTTATGATAGGGGCAATGAGGGCTGAAAGCTAACAAGTACCATAATTTTTGGAAGCTCTTTTTGAAACTTGTAATCACTGCTTCCTTTACAAAAAAGGCATTTCTTCCACCACTATTGAGTCTCCACCTTCTACCTTTAGGCACCATTAAGAGAGCATAGTTGTCATTCTGTGTGCAGTGTTCCAAAGCTTATTAATTGATGCATATTGTGTTATTACTTGCTCTTGTGCTACTTGTTTCTAGTCACCCTTGTGAACTTTGCAGGTGTCCTATGCATCTATATTGCTACTCTATGAGGGACAAGCTGATTGCCACTATGCTATGTTTTCTGCATGTGAAACAAACAAACGTTTTTCAATGCATGTTATTCATGATCTTTGTTTATAGCTTGTCATGTTGTATGCATAGTTACTATGTCCTATTGTTAGAACTCCATATTTCATGCACATGTTTAGAGTTCTTTGATCCCAGCTTTCAGTGCTTGCAAATGGTTGGATCTTTATTGTAAGAGTGCATGTCACCTCAAAAATTATTCTTTTTATCACTTACCTACTCGAGGACGAGCAGGAGTTAAGCTTGGGGATGTTGATACGTTGGAAACGTATCTATAATTTTTGATGCTCCATGCTTGTTTTGTATCTACTTTCTTTTACTTGTCTACACTTTGAGGTGCTTTTTACATGTTTTTTGGTATTAACCTATTAACAAGTTGCAACAGTGCCAGATGCCTGTTTTCTGCTGTTTTTGGTTTCAGAAATGTTAGTCAATAAATATTCTCGGAATTGGACGGGACAAAGGACAAAGTCAATAACTTTCCGTGGAGAACAAGAAGTCCAGAGGAGAGACGAGGAGGCGTGCCAGGGCGGCTAAACCCCCTAGGCGTGGGTGGGCCCTACCCCGCGCCTGGGTAGGGTTTGCCCCCTCTGGCCGCCGCCTCGGTCTCCCCCTTCGCCTATAAGAAGCCCCCGATGCAGAAACCCTGAGTACCTGATCAAATGTCCACGAAACCGTCTGTAGCCGCCGCCACCATCGTCCCTAGATCGTAGGGGATCTGAAGTTCTTCCCGGCACCCTGCCGGAGGGGAGATCATCCCGGAGGCCTTCTCTCTGGTATGATGCGTGAGTAGTTCCACCTTGGACTATGGGTCCATTGTGGCATCCCGCAAAACCACTACTAGAAAATCGCGTTGTTTTTGTGCATTGCATCATCATGACCGCATGCTCATGTCATCATGCCACATTGCATTTGAGCATCGTCATCATCTTGCATTTGCTTGCATAAAACTATTTGCGGAAAACCTGTTTTTGTTTTCTAAACGCCCCGTCTATGTTCCAAACGCAAAACCCGGGTCTCCGAATTTATTTTGTTTGTCTGCTATCGGTTTGCAAAAGCCCTGTTTGAAACAAATAAAATATTTAAATATTTTTAGTGGGACAGTCGAACGGGCCGATTCGACCCAGTCGACCACCCCCGGAATAAAATCGGTCCACCTAAACCCCTTTTTATACCCAGACCTAAACTACCCACCCTGCCTCCACCTCACCCCACCCAATCCTCTCTCGCCACCTCACCCTCTTCCTTCTCTCCCCCCATTCCTAGCCTGCCACCTCATCCTACCCTCCCCACTCCCTCCACCGCCAGGACCCACCCACACACTCACCCACACAGCAGATCCCCACCACCCCCGGTCCCACCCCGCAGCCGACCCCACCTGTCCACCTCCCCAGTCAACACCATCCCCACCCTCTGGCCCACTCTCACTCCCCTGTTTTCCCCCACCTCGCACGCTCCCCGGCCCCACCAACCTTTCTCCTCTCTCCCCACGCGAGCAGCCCGACCCGCCTCCCTCCCCACGCGCGGCCTCGCCTCCACCTGCCCCCGCCACCGGCCGCGCCTTCCCGCCGGCGAGCCGCCTCCTCCGGCCGCGCCGCCGACCGCCTCCGTTTCCCCTCCGCTCGCCGGCCTCTCTCCTCCGCCTCGTCGCCCCGCCGGCCCCGCCGCCTCGGCACCGGCGCCGCCCCTCCTCCTTGCTTCGGCCTCCACCCGAGCCGCACCCTCTCCACCGCCGGGAACCCCCTCGCCGCCGTTCTTCCCCTCACCCGTGACCTCGCCCCACCCGCACGAGGCCGCCTGTCCCCGCTCCCTCCCTGCACCCTCTCGTCCGCGTCGGCCTCGCCGCGGCTCCCCCCAGCTCCGGCCGCGCCTCCCGCTGAGCTCGCCACCGCCGTCGCGCGCCCCCTCGTCGTCGGCGCCCGCCGCGGCCCCTCCGTCCTCCGCCCTGGCATCGCCTCTGCCCGCCGGCACCCCTTCGCGGCCGCTTCCTCCGGCCGGACAGACCGCGTCGCCCCTGGGAGCCTCCTCGCCGCAGAGCCTCTGCCTCGCCCCGCTTCGGCCTGCTCGGGCGCGCGCGCGTCCGCCGCCGGCTCGTCCTCCAGCGCCGGCCCCGGCTCGCCGACGACCCCTCCTCCACAGCCGTCTCCCTGCCCGGCCCGTGCGCCGCCCGCCGCTGGAGTCGCCCGGCAGCGCGGCCGCGTCATCCCCCGTGCGTCTCTGCGTGTTCAGGGCCAGCTCGAGGCGTGTGCCTCGTTTGTGTCTCCCTGGTGACAAGTTGTGGTTGTTCTGAGGCGATGGAGCAAGATATCCTGTGAGACAAGACCGGCAATAACGATTCAAGTTCTTCTCAACTGGTGGCACGCCAAGATCTGCACCGTGTTGTAAGGCCTCGACAAGATCGACATTGATCAAGATAAATCCGATGGACCCCCGGTATCGAGCCCAAGTTCGCCATCGACATCGAAGACGGAACGCTAAGACCCGTTCCCAGTTCCGAAGACCGATCCCGGCGTCCGAGACCCCGAAGGCCGATCTCGCCGAACCCGAACCCTGAAACCCCGCCGAGATCTTCATCGAAACCCCGAGAACTCCGCCGCGGTACCCGGGAATCTCCTACATGGAACCAACGGGCCACGTAAGACCATCAACGCCACACCCGAGTCCGGAACCGACACCCGACAACCACAACATATGACGCCGAGGTCTTCTCCCCGGAACGACGAGTACTCCTTTCCGGATCCGAAGCCTCCAAGATCGCCATGGAATGACAAGCACTTCACCCCGGACGCCAAGACCGACCCGATACGCGGACCCGACTAGATCTTCGAGACGACAAGATCGGCATCGACCAGGGCGAGTCCAATGCGCCCCCGACGCTAACCAAGTCCTCCTTCCCGGAATGCCAAGATCTACCTCCGTTATCAGAGAACGAACCCGCCGAGGCCGAACCCCAGATCCGAACCCTGAGACCGACCCCGAACCCCCGGAACCCCAAGTTCGTCGAAACCCCCTAATGTGTGAACCCCTCCCCGAAACCCTATTTTATAATATAATACAACTTGTCGCATATTAATTGTCATACTCGCATGCATATTTGTGTGGCTTGGGGGCCTTATGCCGATTCACCTCTAATTAAATATGGGGCCCATATGCGGACAAATCTAGTCTTATATTGGCCTCATTTAAATTTGTGTAGTACACCGGTGCTATCTTTTGTCTTGATAATGCAACATTTAATTTGTGGGGTAGATAAATAACTTAAACCGTTTAATTAATTGTCGGGACCCCGGTTCCGCTTAATATGACCTATTTGCATCGCATCCTTGCCATGTCATACATCATACATGCATCATGCCCGATCTTTTGCCGTAGTATTAAATATTGCATACGGTGGTTATTCTAGTGTTTTGCTTCTTCGCGGATAAGGCCGTTGAGTTGATGTGAGCTTCGCCCCGATCTTCGGTTGAACCTTCGGCAATGTTTTCAGGCGAGCATCTCCCCCTTTCTACCTATCTTACTTTTATAGCATTTATTCCCTCCTGTTGATCTGTTGCTATCTGTGTTGCGATGCTCTAGCTTTCGTCCCCGTGTTATCCCTTGCAGCCTTATATTGCCTTGGACACATCCTATTACATGTTGTGTGGTAGATAGTTGGCCTTGCACGTCGTAGTCGCTCGCTCAAGTGCTGTTGCGTGTCGTCCAGTGCCACAGTTGTTGGTGTATTGCCGCATGTTGACGTTGGAGATGATCATGGCTTTAATTATTGTTCACTTTAATTCCTGTTTAACAACTAAAATTGAAGTAAGTAAGCAGAGGCACAGGTGGGCAATAGATGTTATTTGGTTGTTAACCGTCCACTCGTGTCCCGTAGGACCCCGAGTGCTTGATACCTGTTCCTTGATTTATCGCGCTATCCACATCCGGGAGGATTATGGGACCCCCCTGAGCCAGAGTTGATTCCGTCTTATTTCCTGGGGCCACAAACTAGTTTGAGGTTTTATTTACGATCCTGTACTTATGCCATGCTACTGCTTTATTTACGATTGTGCGAGGAGCACACTGTACTGTTTAGGATTGTGACCCGTTTACGCGGTATCGACAAGCCCAGTTTTGGGTTCCCAGTCGCTTACAGCCGGCCCCACAAACCTTGAGTCCGTCTCGGAGTCAGCTAGCTTCGTTGCAGGTGTACTCAACGGGGTGGCCCCCGGAAATATTTCTGAATCTTGTGATTGCTTTGTCGTGAAGGCCTCGTTAGGTTTTGATTTGGTTTTTCCGAGGTTGATCGAGTGTGTGTTGCTATTGGTGCACCCCGGCCGGGTAAAACTTTCTGAAAGCCGTGTCCGCGGTTATGGACGACTTGGAGCACAGTATCTCGATCATAGACAACTATAACTAAAGTAGTGCTATAAATTTGACTCTATAATGACTAGTAATCAGCTTCACTATAATGGAATGGCTAAATAAAACTGCCAACAATTGCTTGTTTGGGTGTCGCTTGCGACCATTGTACCTGACTAGTAAGTATTGCAACTACAACGGAATGGCTAAATAAAAGTACCAACAACTGCTGGGTTTGGGATATCTCGTGCTAATTGTATTTGACTAGTAAGTGTCGCAACTACAACGGAATGGATAACTAAAATTGCCCACCGCTTATTTTATCAGGATGATTATATATACCTGACTAGTAATTACTGCAACGATAACCGAATAAACAAAACTGCCAACTGTGTGAGTTCCTCGGTTGACTTCCTCGTTTGGTCTCGAGGGGGAAACACCAGGATGGGTTTGTTTGATGGTAGCACCAGGTTGGGTCCGAATAGGTCTTTCTTACCCCCCTCTCTGATAGCCGCCAGTTGTATCGAGTCTCTATAGGTTGTTTAGTGCATGTTGCCGCTGCCGCTTCAGTCCACCATACCTATGTGGGCGAGGACCGCCGAACTCTAGCCTCGCCGTGTACTGGCCTCAGTACTGACCGCTCTCTCTTTTTCCTTTGCCCTTTGTCGGCACCCCTTTTGTTCAAGCAGGTTTTTGAGATCGACGTCGTTAGCAGGGTTACCCTTCCGGCTTGGCCTGGGCAGGGTTATGGACGCCATTGGTTATTCTTCAGGGCTCTTAGTCCCATTTGCATCTTGTCCGTAGTCGGACGCTCTATCGTTTTCAAGGTGATTTGGATCTTTGTATATTATATCTGTATTCTTGACTCATGGAGTCGCTGTTGTATATATATCTGTTCTATGGGTCCCATCGAGGACTGTTGTGTAATGTTATTACTTCGTTTTCCACCCGCACGAAAGTGCCTGGTGGGCACCTTTGAATCGTTTCTATGCGGGTTTGGCGGAAAGCGCTAAAACTTGCATAGGACCGATTCTGAGGGTGTTACAGAGTGGTATCAGAGCTCAGCAGTTGCGATACCCCACAAGTCCAGCCTGTAGGATAACCTAGCTAACGGCCGAAGTAGAGTGTCAAAACTATTTTTGAAAATCGGTTGGATAGTTCTGATTAGGTCTGATTTTACTCCTTACCCCTTTGCTATTCCTCTCTTACCTCTACGTGTTTTGAATCCGCTCTCTTCTCTCTCTTCGAGTCCAGGATTTCTCGTGGTTGGGTTCCGTCGTACCTTCAGGGTTTCGTTTCCTCCTTTGATAACGGTGTTCTACCATCCGGTGTTCATGCTATCTGAGTGATCCTTTATCTGCGGTACCATTCCTTGTTCTTTGTTTGTGCCTTCCGGTGTTTTCCGACGCGACGACTTCCCCTACGCCAGAACCGATGCAGAGTCTGCATCACTCCTTTGTTTCCGAACCTCGCTTGTCGAGATCTTCAGTCTAATTCCGAGAGTTGGTTGCATAATCCGCCTATTCGTGTGCAGAGTAATGGTTTGGGTGCGCGATGGACTGATCACCATCCGACTACTCTTATCATTCGCTCTTGTACATCGAATCAGTGGGTCCAGCAATTTTACTTCGTCCACGGAAGCTAGAGGTGGCTTTATTTGTGGATACCTCTACCTTCGGCCTTTTGTTCCCGGAGTGTTCTCTCGACGATCACGGACAACGACCTCTTGTTAGTGGTGTCGCGAGGATCTACACGAAGCGAGAAGACGCATATCGCCGACCTTCCTTCCGGTAACATGAGGCGGATCTCGAGGGCGAGATCCATTGTTAGTGGTGTCGAATTGTGGCATCCCGCAAAACCACTACTAGAAAATCGCGTTGTTTTTGTGCATTTCATCATCATGACCGCATGCTCATGTCATCATGCCACATTGCATTTGAGCATCGTCATCATCTTGCATTTTCTTGCATAAAACTATTTGCGGAAAACCTGTTTTTGTTTTCTAAACGCCCCGTCTATGTTCCAAACGCAAAACCCGGGTCTCCGGATTTATTTTGTTTGTCTGCTATCGGTTTGTAAAAGCCTTGTTTGAAACAAATAAAATATTTAAATATTTTTAGTGGGGCAGTCGAACGGGCCGATTCGACCCAGTCGACCACCCCCGGAATAAAATCGGTCCACCTAAACCCCTTTTTATACCCAGACCTAAACTACCCACCCTGCCTCCACCTCACCCCACCCAATCCTCTCTCGCCACCTCACCCTCTTCCTTCTCTCCCTCCATTCCTAGCCTGCCACCTCATCCTACCTTCCCCACTCCCTCCACCGCCAGGACCCACCCACACACTCACCCACACAGCAGATCCCCACCACCCCCGGTCCCACCCCGCAGCCGACCCCACCTGTCCACCTCCCCAGTCAACACCATCCCTACCCTCTGGCCCACTCCCACTCCCCTGTTTTCCCCCACCTCGCACGCTCCCCGGACCCACCACCCTTTCTCCTCTCTCCCCACGCGAGCAGCCCGACCCGCCTCCCTCCCCACGCGCGGCCTCGCCTCCACCTGCCCCCGCCACCGGCCGCGCCTTCCCGCCGGTGAGCCGCCTCCTCCGGCCGCGCCGCCGACTGCCTCCGTTTCCCCTCCGCTCGCCGGCCTCTCTCCTCCGCCTCGTCGCCCCACCGGCCTCGCCGCCTCGGCACCGGCGTCGCCCCTCCTCCTTGCTTCGGCCTCCACCCGAGCCGCACCCTCTCCACCGCCGGGAACCCCCTCGCCGCCGCTCTTCCCCTCACCCGCGACCTCGCCCCACCCGCACAAGGTCGCCTGTCCCCGCTCCCTCCCTGCACCCTCTCGTCCGTGTCGGCCTCGCCGCGGCTCCCCCCCAGCTCCGGCCGCGCCTCCCGCTGAGCTCGCCACCGCCGTCGCGCGCCCCCTCGTCGCCGGCGCCCGCCGCGGCCCCTCCGTCCTCCGCCCTGGCGTCGCCTCTGCCCGTCGGCACCCCTTCGCGGCCGCTTCCTCCGGCCTGCCCGACCGCGTCGCCCCTGGGAGCCTCCTCGCCGCAGAGCCTCTGCCTCGCCCCGCTTCGGCCTGCTCGGGCGCGCGCGCGTCTGCCGCCGGCTCGTCCTCCAGCGCCGGCCCCGGCTCGCCGACGACCCCTCCTCCGCAGCCGTCTCCCTGCCCCGCCCGTGCGCCGCCCGCCACTGGAGTCGCCCGGCAGCGCGGCCGCGTCATCCCCCGTGCGTCTTTGCGTGTTCAGGGCCAGCTCGAGGCATGTGCCTCGTTTGTGTCTCCCTGGTGACAAGTGTAGGGGTTCGTAGCATGGAAAACAAAAATTTTCTATCGCATACAAACAACCAAGCCAAGATCTATCTACTAGATTGTAGCAACGAGTCGATGGTATAACTTACCCTCGAAGATTCCAAAGCGTTTAACGAGAGCAGATTCTCGTGGGTGATGTAGTCGTACACTTCCGATCTCAAGATCGCGTAGACGATCCTTCCGGCGCCACGTTCCGGCAGCGCTCCCGCAGTCGGTCACACGTTCGGTACTCGACGAAGACCTTCCTCTCCCTTGTTCCAGCAGGCAGCGGAGGTTGTAGCACTCTCCTCGCGATTCCGGCAGCACAACGGCGTGGTACCGGAAGTAGAGGGGAAATCCCGCAGGGCTTCGCCTTAAGCCGGTGCGAGTATGGTGGAGCTTATGAGAGAGGCTATTAGTGGTCTAGTAATTAGACACACCAATTAGAAGGCTCTAAACCAATTAGAAGGCTCTAAACCGCTGGCTAAAGCAATTAGAAGCTCTAAACCAAAACGGCTCTAAACCGGAGGTAGAAGATAGGAACTTGTGTGTGCTAGGAGGGGAGCCCTGCCCCTCCTTTTATAGATGGAGGGGGCCGGCCAAGGGGAGGGAGAGTCCCTCCCCAACTCGGCCTTGAGGTGGTGCGCCGGCCCAAGGAGGAACCCTCCTCCAATTCGGCCTCCACCAAAAACCTCCTTCTCCTCTTTCCGAAAACTGGCAGTTTGACTTTTCAAACTAGCCGTTTGACTTTTCAAACTAGGATTTGAATTAACCCTTTATTTCGGACAGCGATGACACTTAGTACATGATGCAATCATACCAACTTGATATGACACACTCATGTACCCCTTCCTCCCCGGAGTGCCGGACATTCCGGAACCTTCTAGAACATTCCCGACGAAAACACCGGAATCATTCCGCAACTCCGAAACGGGACTTTCCTTATATGAATCTTATTCTCCGGACCATTCCGGATCTCCTCATGATATCCCGGATCCCATCCGAGACTCCGAACAACATTCGGTCTCTTTCTCATAATACCATAACTACTCAAACAACGTCGAATCCTTAAGTGTGTCTCCCTACGGTTCGTGAATTATGCGGACATGATCGAGACACTTCTCCGAACAATAGCCAATAGAGGAATCTGGAAATTCATATGGCTCCCACATATTTCTACGATTACTTTGCGATCGAATGAACCACTTACATACGATACCAATTTCCCTTTGTCTCACGATATGTTACTTATCCGAGGTTATGATCGTCGGTATCTCTGCATACCTAGTTCAACCTCGTTACGTTACGATAAGTACTCTTTTCTCGTTCCCGTGATATGTGATCCCTTGTGAGCCAGTCACATGCTTGCAAGCTAATTGGATGACATTCCACCGAGAGGGCCCAGAGTATATCTATCCGTCATATGGATGGACAAATCCCACTCTTGATCCATGTGTCTCAACCAATACTTTCCGAACACTCAATGCCACTTTTATAGCCACCCTGTTACGGTGTGGTGTTTGATGACATCAAAGCATCCATCCGGTAAAGGTGATATGCATGATCTCATGGTCGAAGGAATTAGGTTACTATGTATCAGAAAGCATATAGCAATTGAACTAATGAAATGACTTGATCTTTATGCTACGCTTATCTATAGGAGTATGTCCATCACATCATTCTCCTAATGATATGACCCTGTTGTTAATAACATCTCTATGTTCATGATCAGGAAACCATGATCATATATTAACCAACAAGCTAGTTTAACAAGAGGCTTCACTAGGGACTCTTATTTTAGTTTACAAATCACACAAGTATTAATGTTTCCGTTTAATACAATTATAGCATGGTATGTAAACATTTATCATAAGTGTGAAGATATGATAATAACCACTTTATTATTGCCTCTTGGGCATATCTCCAACAGTCTCCCACTTGCACTAGAGTCAATAATCTAGTTTCAAACCTTTGTGTATATAACACCTATGGCTTTCCGGTGTTGTAAGTACACGTTCGCTAGTGGTCAACTGATCTCCGGATCTGACACTTCCAGGTCCGTGTGTAATTACATGTCTTTGCGTCTCTACGCATCACTCATTCTCTAATGAGATGGCTTTGTATAAATTTGGTCTTTCGGTGTGACCTTCAGTTCTTTGGGGTTAAAACATGTTAATAATATTGTCGTACAATATATCTTCATAGTATTATCCCGCTATGAACTACACCTAGTTTGATAACAAACTACTTGACCCAAATGCCCTCTTTAGCTGCTATAATAGCAGTCATATACTTAGCCTTTTGTTGTAGTATCTGTCACAATGTCTTAACTTTGGAACTCATCCAAATCCATTATGGAACTTACTTTCCATTATATTGTGCCACCCTTAGTTTAGATTGAGATAAACTTAATTTGTACTTTGTGACAAAACTAGTATCAATGTAGTACTTTTACAATGAACTAACCATCTATTTGTCACTTCTACAAACAATATATTCTTAGTTCTTCCAAAAGATCATAAGAATATCCTTACTATTGTCCAATGATCATCTTACGAATCATTCTGGTATATGCTCACAACATTTAGAGCATAGGACATATCTGGATTTGTACACATCACAGCATGATTGATATAAATACCTTTTGTGATCTCATACATCAAGTATCAACCTATACTTGAATCTTTGTTTCACTTACCAAATGTCAATACACTTGAATATATCATCAATATTGAACTTATTCAATCCTTTCTGTGCGACAAGAACCTTTCTTGTAGTTTCTATATATTGAACTCATTCAATATCTCGTCTATGTACTTCTGGCACAACCATATTAGCGTCTATTGATGCCAAATATTTGGGTTTTGCCTAAGTCTTTCATCTGGATGAAATTCTTAATATGTGTTAATAAAAGATACATTATTTCCAATCAACAATATGTCTTCCACATAATGTATTAGAAACATGTCTTAGCGCTCCCACTTAATTTCTTGCAAATGCAAGCATCTTCATCGTTTCTAATGAAATTAAACTCTTTTAACAGTTTCATCATAGTGAAGATTCCAACTCCGCTATGCTTACTTCAACCATTGAAGTTTGCATATGCTTTTAGCATCCTTTGAATTAACAAAACCCTATGGACCGTGTTATGCACATGTCCTAGGTAACGATTCTATTAGAAGAACTTGTTTTGTTTATTCAACTATCATATAACAAAATTATATGTAGTGGTTGCTACATTAATCCGTCTAGACTAAATATCACTATGAAAGATCAAATCTTGTCATAGTCAACCCTTGAACATTGTTGTGAACTCTTTCCCAACATGTCGACTATTTCATAGATGTACAATATCCATGTCTATTTATTTATAGATCCAAACACAACTGTAAGGTCTTACACCTTTCTCGAGGGTCCTTCAAGTTCAAAACTTGATTTTTTTTTCGTGTATGGAACTATCACGGATTTTATGGCTTCAAGCCATTTGACGGAGTCAGGGCTCATCATCGCTTCTTTGCATGTAGTCGGTTCATTATTCTCAAATAATGATTCAACCCTCAAATCTTGGTATTTGATTGTTTACCCGACCTACTTGTTTCAATAGAAACTTAGATCTCCGTGACCACAACCTTTGAGGCTCGTGAGCCATGAGCATTGTTGCTGCCTCCGGAACACTTTTCGGCGCTGCGCAACTTTGCACATATAGCTAAGGTTCTTTTAACCTTATCAAAGTTCTGTTTTCCTCCCACTTAACTTTTCACGAAAAAAATTCCTTCTTAAAGAAACTTGACGTTCTAAGCGACAAACACTTTTGTCTCCGGTGTTTATGGAGGAATACTTAACAAAGACAGGTTCATCCGACTTTGGTTGCAAACATCTTTCTTATGTATATCATACCAATGTTTAAGAAAGGACTACTTGGGTTTTATCCCAAACCATAACTTTATATGGTGTCATTTCAACGGATTACGATGAAGCTCTTTTCAGTGGGAAAAACGGTAGTCTCTAAAGCTTTTAATCTTTAAAATATAATGGCAGTTTTATGAATTATACCTTTTGATCTTACCATGTCAAACAAGGTTACATATCTCGAATGCTCCATACTCTTATGGTGTTTCGGGAAATGCAAATCCACGGAACGATTCCTTAAATCTTAGGTATTATGCTAATCTCTGTAACTCAAATATCTTCCTTTATGATCTTTATCATAAACTATTTATATTCTTGTTACAATGATTTTGCACTTCATCTTGAAAATCTTTGAACTTTTCAAATATTTCACACTTCATCCTTATTAAGTAAATATTCATATATTCACTCAAATTTTGGAGAAAACATATGAAGTTGAAATCCATCGCTCTTGACTACACATAATGGATTTCGTACAACAATATGTACAAGTTCCAATAAGCTAGTCATTCGTTCCCTTTTGGCCTATGAACGAAGTTTTAATTATCTCTAGGAAAGTTTCACAAGTGTCATTTGATCAAAATCAAATAGACTCCAAAATTCCATCCATATGGAGTTTCTTCATGTTTTCTTTCCAATATAATTTAAACTGCGATGTCACTTCCTAAGTGATCTTTCAATCAATTTGTCTTTTGACATTTTTAGCACTAGTTTTATGAATGTGATTTCTCCAACGAGATTTGTGAATCATCCATCTTTTATGGATTATGGCAATTATTTGAACAACCCTTTTGTTCTCATAACACCTGATAAAACAAATCTTGAAGGCAAGCTTTGATGTTTAACGAGCAACACAATAACCCTTTATTTGTTCTCGATGAACATCATCACATATTCTTTTGCTAATTACTTAGGCCACTGTAGTTCATGAATTCTGTTGTTTTGTATGACGATTCATACCAACAAATTCAGTATCAAATACTTAAGAACCACATTGTTTAATAAGCAAAGAATATAGCCATAACATGTATATCATCTATATACTTAAACTGAACAATTCTAGTCTTTTCTTTTCTGCCATATATTTATGAGATTCTCTTTCAGTATTTCCTTTTCTGTTTGAAAGAATCTATCAATATCAATAGTGGAGTCATACATATGACACATAGTCCAAAGCGTGTATAGTTAAATACCAATGTCTTTGGACTTGCACTTTGAAGTAGATCACCATCATCAAATGTTTGGTGTTTTTTTTTCAAATTCCTTTCTTTAGTAATCTCTTGGTGTAGTAAATATTTTACCTACATCAAATATTCACCCTTATCATGGAATCGTCCATGATCAAGCTACTTTTAGATTATAACGATGAATTATGAGTATAATGTTGCTATCCAAAAACCTTTTGGAGGATTAGGACAACAAGTGTCTCCAACCTTTCGCAAATTCTCATCAAATATGAGAACATGACTTTAGCCATATTATACTCTATCATGTTGCAACCAAAACTTCGTTTCAGATATCACAATATCTTCCACACATTATGGTTTCTGAAACAACTCTTTCAGATCCTAGATAACCTTGATATTAAGACAATCCTTTGAATATCAAGAATCATGGAGACAAACATGATACTTATTTACTAACATTGGAATTGTTACTCTTGTTTTAATACAAATTATTAAACTTCATTGAGTAACCGGAACTTACTGAAAGTTTGCAATAGGACTTTTAAACTTTAGATTAACACTTCAAAACAATACGATACCAGTTCGTAAAGTAACTAACCAGAATTCTATAGTTCTATCATCTCAATTATAACTAAGCGCAAGGTGGTAAACGGATGCCAATGACTACAACAACTATGCAAATTCACTTTGATTTAGTTTATGATAAATTGAGTTCTAATTAATAATTAAATTAATCTAGGTGAACTCCCACTCAAAACAATATCCCTCACATTGTTTTAGTGATCACACGAACCAAATTCACCACATCAAAACCGATCATCACGAGAGTTGACATAGCTTCAAGGGCGAACAATCAACATGTTCATCATATCTACTATATGACTCATGCTCTACCTTTCGGTAATCCGTGTTCCTGAGGCCATGTCTGTACATGCTAGGCTCGTCAAGATCAAACCTTAGCTTCCGCATGAGCAAATCTGGCTTGCCCACGTTGTATACACTTGTAGAATCTAACACACCCGATCATCACGTGGTGCTTCGAAACAACAAGCTTTAGCAACGGTGCTAACTAAGGGTGAACACTTTATGACTTGAAATTCATGTGCATGAGGGATCATCTTATAATGCTACCGTTGTCTACTAAGCAATACAAGATGCATAAAGGATTAACATCACATGCAATTCATAATATGTGATATGATATGGCCTTTCTTCTTTGTGCTTCCGATCTCCATCTTCTAGCACGAACATGATCTCCATCATCACCGGCATTGCATCAAGGTCAATGACACTGCTCCATGGTTGTCGTCCACCGGCTTCAACTATTACAACTACTTTGAATAGACACGCGGGTCTTAACATAAATTAAAGACAACCATATGGCTCCTGCCGGTTGCCAACTTACAATAAGGAACATTGCATACATCAAATATAATCACAATCATGGCCATATCACATCACTGCACACCCCTGCAAAACAAAGTTAGACGCCTCTACTTTCTTTGCATGTTTTACGTGGTTTGGGGCTTTCTATAAGTGTCGTTCTAACTTACGAACATGAACCACAACGTTGACACAAGTATTGTTAATCACCCGTTGTGAATTGGATCTATACTATGCTAGGAGAAACAGACACCCGCAAAGCCACTTATGCAATACAAGTTGCATGTCAAGCGTGGAGCAAGTCTCATGAACGATGTCATGTAAGGTTAGCCCGGGCCGCTTCATCCCAACATACCGCAAGATGCAAAGTACACAAGGAGCAATCGACAATAAAAGCATCAACGCCCATAATGACCATTGTGTTCTACTCGTGCAACAGATCTACATATAGACACGGCTCTGATACCACTGTAGGGGTTCGTAGCATGGAAAACAAAAAATTTCTATCGCATACAAACAACCAAGCCAAGATCTATCTACTAGATTGTAGCAACGAGTCGATGGTATAACTTACCCTCGAAGATTCCAAAGCGTTTAACGAGAGCAGATTCTCGTGGGTGATGTAGTCGTACACTTCCGATCTCAAGATCGCGTAGACGATCCTTCCGGCGCCACGTTCCGGCAGCGCTCCCGCAGTCGGTCACACGTTCGGTACTCGACGAAGACCTTCCTCTCCCTTGTTCCAGCAGGCAGCGGAGGTTGTAGCACTCTCCTCGCGATTCCGGCAGCACAACGGCGTGGTACCGGAAGTAGAGGGGAAATCCCGCAGGGCTTCGCCTTAAGCCGGTGCGAGTATGGTGGAGCTTATGAGAGAGGCTATTAGTGGTCTAGTAATTAGACACACCAATTAGAAGGCTCTAAACCAATTAGAAGGCTCTAAACCGCTGGCTAAAGCAATTAGAAGCTCTAAACCAAAACGGCTCTAAACCGGAGGTAGAAGATAGGAACTTGTGTGTGCTAGGAGGGGAGCCCTGCCCCTCCTTTTATAGATGGAGGGGGCTGGCCAAGGGGAGGGAGAGTCCCTCCCCAACTCGGCCTTGAGGTGGTGCGCCGGCCCAAGGAGGAACCCTCCTCCAATTCGGCCTCCACCAAAAACCTCCTTCTCCTCTTTCCGAAAACTGGCAGTTTGACTTTTCAAACTAGACGTTTGACTTTTCAAACTAGGATTTGAATTAACCCTTTATTTCGGACAGCGATGACACTTAGTACATGATGCAATCATACCAACTTGATATGACACACTCATGTACCCCTTCCTCCCCGGAGTGCCGGACATTCCGGAACCTTCTAGAACATTCCCGACGAAAACACCGGAATCATTCCGCAACTCCGAAACGGGACTTTCCTTATATGAATCTTATTCTCCGGACCATTCCGGATCTCCTCATGATATCCCGGATCCCATCCGAGACTCCGAACAACATTCGGTCTCTTTCTCATAATACCATAACTACTCAAACAACGTCGAATCCTTAAGTGTGTCTCCCTACGGTTCGTGAATTATGCGGACATGATCGAGACACTTCTCCGAACAATAGCCAATAGAGGAATCTGGAAATTCATATGGCTCCCACATATTTCTACGATTACTTTGCGATCGAATGAACCACTTACATACGATACCAATTTCCCTTTGTCTCACGATATGTTACTTATCCGAGGTTATGATCGTCGGTATCTCTGCATACCTAGTTCAACCTCGTTACCGATAAGTACTCTTTTCTCGTTCCCGTGATATGTGATCCCTTGTGAGCCAGTCACATGCTTGCAAGCTAATTGGATGACATTCCACCGAGAGGGCCCAGAGTATATCTATCCGTCATATGGATGGACAAATCCCACTCTTGATCCATGTGTCTCAACCAATACTTTCCGAACACTCAATGCCACTTTTATAGCCACCCTGTTACGGTGTGGTGTTTGATGACATCAAAGCATCCATCCGGTAAAGGTGATATGCATGATCTCATGGTCGAAGGAATTAGGTTACTATGTATCAGAAAGCATATAGCAATTGAACTAATGAAATGACTTGATCTTTATGCTACGCTTATCTATAGGAGTATGTCCATCACATCATTCTCCTAATGATATGACCCTGTTGTTAATAACATCTCTATGTTCATGATCAGGAAACCATGATCATATATTAACCAACAAGCTAGTTTAACAAGAGGCTTCACTAGGGACTCTTATTTTAGTTTACAAATCACACAAGTATTAATGTTTCCGTTTAATACAATTATAGCATGGTATGTAAACATTTATCATAAGTGTGAAGATATGATAATAACCACTTTATTATTGCCTCTTGGGCATATCTCCAACAACAAGTTGTGGTTGTTCTGAGGCGATGGAGCAAGATATCCTGTGAGACAAGACCGGCAATAACGATTCAAGTTCTTCTCAACTGGTGGCACGCCAAGATCTGCACCGTGTTGTAAGGCCTCGACAAGATCGACATTGATCAAGATAAATCCGATGGACCCCCGGTATCGAGCCCAAGTTCGCCATCGACATCGAAGACGGAACGCTAAGACCCGTTCCCAGTTCCGAAGACCGATCCCGGCGTCCGAGACCCCGAAGGCCGATCTCGCCGAACCCGAACCCTGAAACCCCGCCGAGATCTTCATCGAAACCCCGAGAACTCCGCCGCGGTACCCGGGAATATCCTACATGGAACCAACGGGCCACGTAAGACCATCAACGCCACACCCGAGTCCGGAACCGACACCCGACAACCACAACATATGACGCCGAGGTCTTCTCCCCGGAACGACGAGTACTCCTTTCCGGATCCGAAGCCGCCAAGATCGCCATGGAATGACAAGCACTTCACCCCGGACGCCAAGACCGACCCGATACGCGGACCCGACTAGATCTTCGAGACGACAAGATCGGCATCGACCAGGGCGAGTCCAATGCGCCCCCGACGCTAACCAAGTCCTCCTTCCCGGAATGCCAAGATCTACCTCCGTTATCAGAGAACGAACCCGCCGAGGCCGAACCCCAGATCCGAACCCTGAGACCGACCCCGAACCCCCGGAACCCCAAGTTCGTCGAAACCCCCTAATGTGTGAACCCCTCCCCGAAACCCTATTTTATAATATAATACAACTTGTCGCATATTAATTGTCATACTCGCATGCATATTTGTGTGGCTTGGGGGCCTTATGCCGATTCACCTCTAATTAAATATGGGGCCCATATGCGGACAAATCTAGTCTTATATTGGCCTCATTTAAATTTGTGTAGTACACCAGTGCTATCTTTTGTCTTGATAATGCAACATTTAATTTGTGGGGTAGATAAATAACTTAAACCGTTTAATTAATTGTCGGGACCCCGGTTCCGCTTAATATGACCTATTTGCATCGCATCCTTGCCATGTCATACATCATACATGCATCATGCCCGATCTTTTGCCGTAGTATTAAATATTGCATCCGGTGGTTATTCTAGTGTTTTGCTTCTTCGCGGATAAGGCCGTTGAGTTGATGTGAGCTTCGCCCCGATCTTCGGTTGAACCTTCGGCAATGTTTTCAGGCGAGCATCTCCCCCTTTCTACCTATCTTACTTTTATAGCATTTATTCCCTCCTGTTGATCTGTTGCTATCTGTGTTGCGATGCTCTAGCTTTCGTCCCCGTGTTATCCCTTGCAGCCTTATATTGCCTTGGACACATCCTATTACATGTTGTGTGGTAGATAGTTGTCCTTGCACGTCGTAGTCGCTCGCTCAAGTGCTGTTGCGTGTCGTCCAGTGCCACAGTTGTTGGTGTATTGCCGCATGTTGACGTTGGAGATGATCATGGCTTTAATTATTGTTCACTTTAATTCCTGTTTAACAACTAAAATTGAAGTAAGTAAGCAGAGGCACAGGTGGGCAATAGATGTTATTTGGTTGTTAACCGTCCACTCGTGTCCCGTAGGACCCCGAGTGCTTGATACCTGTTCCTTGATTTATCGCGCTATCCACATCCGGGAGGATTATGGGACCCCCCTGAGCCAGAGTTGATTCCGTCTTATTTCCTGGGGCCACAAACTAGTTTGAGGTTTTATTTACGATCCTGTACTTATGCCATGCTACTGCTTTATTTACGATTGTGCGAGGAGCACACTGTACTGTTTAGGATTGTGACCCGTTTACGCGGTATCGACAAGCCCAGTTTTGGGTTCCCAGTCGCTTACAGCCGGCCCCACAAACCTTGAGTCCGTCTCGGAGTCAGCTAGCTTCGTTGCAGGTGTACTCAACGGGGTGGCCCCCGGAAATATTTCTGAATCTTGTGATTGCTTTGTCGTGAAGGCCTCGTTAGGTTTTGATTTGGTTTTTCCGAGGTTGATCGAGTGTGTGTTGCTATTGGTGCACCCCGGCCGGGTAAAACTTTCTGAAAGACGTGTCCGTGGTTATGGACGACTTGGAGCACAGTATCTCGATCATAGACAACTATAACTAAAGTAGTGCTATAAATTTGACTCTATAATGACTAGTAATCAACTTCACTATAATGGAATGGCTAAATAAAACTGCCAACAATTGCTTGTTTGGGTGTCGCTTGCGACCATTGTACCTGACTAGTAAGTATTGCAACTACAACGGAATGGCTAAATAAAAGTACCAACAACTGCTGGGTTTGGGATATCTCGTGCTAATTGTATTTGACTAGTAAGTGTCGCAACTACAACGGAATGGATAACTAAAATTGCCCACCGCTTATTTTATCAGGATGATTATATATACCTGACTAGTAATTACTGCAACGATAACCGAATAAACAAAACTGCCAACTGTGTGAGTTCCTCGGTTGACTTCCTCGTTTGGTCTCGAGGGGGAAACACCAGGATGGGTTTGTTTGATGGTAGCACCAGGTTGGGTCCGAATAGGTCTTTCTTACCCCCCTCTCTGATAGCCGCCAGTTGTATCGAGTCTCTATAGGTTGTTTAGTGCATGCTGCCGCTGCCGCTTCAGTCCACCATACCTATGTGGGCGAGGACCGCCGAACTCTAGCCTCGCCGTGTACTGGCCTCAGTACTGACCGCTCTCTCTTTTTCCTTTGCCCTTTGTTGGCACCCCTTTTGTTCAAGCAGGTTTTTGAGATCGACGTCGTTAGCAGGGTTACCCTTCCGGCTTGGCCTGGGCAGGGTTATGGACGCCATTGGTTATTCTTCAGGGCTCTTAGCCCCATTTGCATCTTGTCCGTAGTCGGACGCTCTATTGTTTTCAAGGTGATTTGGATCTTTGTATATTATATCTGTATTCTTGACTCATGGAGTCGCTGTTGTATATATATCTGTTCTGTGGGTCCCATCGAGGACTGTTGTGTAATGTTATTACTTCGTTTTCCACCCGCACGAAAGTGCCTGGTGGGCACCTTTGAATCGTTTCTATGCGGGTTTGGCGGAAAGCGCTAAAACTTGCATAGGACCGATTCTGAGGGTGTTACATCCATGTAGTAGCTAGATGGTTGTATCTTCTCCTTTGTGCTTTCATGTATAGATCTTGTGATCTCCGTTCATGATCAAGATCTAATCTATTTGTAATCATGCATGTTGTGTTTGCGGGGATCCGATGGATATTGAGATTATTATGTTGGTTTGATTAATGGTTTTGTCTTTATGATTCTATCATGTTTGTGTTGTTTGTGATCTTGCATGCTCTCCGTTGTTAGTAGCTATCTTGGCCAAGTAGTTGCTAGTGACTCCAAGAGGGGGTATTTATGCTCGATAGTGGGTTCATGCCTCTAGTTTCCAAGGGAAGTGACAATAATCTCTTCGGTTGTAGATGTGTTGTTGCTACTAGGGAGAAAACAACGGTTTCTTGTTCATGGAACATGTGGACTGTTTACCTTACACACTTTGCTTAAAGCAGTTGTCTGTTGCTTGCAACTTAATACTGGAGAGGGTTCAGATGATAACCTAAAGGTGGACTTCTAGTCATAGATGCAGTTGGATGGCGGTCTATGTATCTTCTTGTATTGCCCAATCAACCTCATAGGATCTTTCTGACTAGTAATTGCATTGTTATGCCTTGCTCAGTTCTTGTGAATTGCCCTGCTGTAATTTGTTACCCTTCATGCCATGTTGTTTATCTAAGGAGAGCACCTCTAGTGAACTATGGACCCCGGTCCAATCTTTACCATTGATATATCTTCCACTGTTACTTGTTTACTTGCTGCAAACCATTACCTTCCACACCATTCGTTTAACCCTTTGTTACAGCAAACCGGTGAGCTTGACAACCTCACTGTTCGTTGGGGCAAAGTCATGAGTTCGTGTTGTGAAGGTATCCACGTTGTTTGCAACACCTGTGTGACGTTTCCTTCCTCCTTTTGGTTTGATAACCTCGGTCTCAACTGAGGGAAAACTTGCTTCTTGCTCTTCACACCCTGCGCTGGGGGTTACCAACAAAGTGCTACGTCGAGCACCATCAGGCGGCGGCGGCACAACTGTGTCATTTCCTCCTTGGGGCGTCACCTTGGTGGTTCATAGAGTCCTCGGTGCGCTAGTTGGAATCTGGTCTTGGCTGCCTCCTAGAGCTTGGGCTTCCGGGGCGCTATGTACATCGTCGATGGCGCTTCCTCATCGACGCCTCCTCCAGTCAGGCTTGGTCCCACGGTTCACTCGCCAACTCTTAGGCGCTATGGGTTAACGGTGTGTTGGCTTGCACCTTCCTTGAGTTGGATCAGTCTTGTGTAGCTCATTTCTTCGGTTCTGACGCGGCCTAGAAGCTCGGTGTGTCATCCCCTCGCCATTCTTGGCTGCAGATGGTTCAAGGAGAGTCTTTGTTATGTGATTCGGTATGGTTGTGTTGTAACCGTGTGGAGTTGTGTTCGTAAATGTAGCCTTTTGGTATTGTATCGGCCATCTTGGCCTCTTCTTTTATAAAAAGATACACCTTCTAGGATGTATCCTTGAAAAATATATTCTCTAATTGGTTTTAGGATAGCTCACTGCTCTTATTGTGCATGCTGTAGCTTGAGGATTAAGCTAACTCATGTTGTAGACTTTATTAACTGACACTACTAACATGGACCAAACCCCAATCACGACGTGTTATCCTTCGCCACCGAGCAAGCGAAATATCCACGCCGCTCCACTAAATTAACAAAGGTTATAATGCATAAAAATCTAGATGCAAAGGCTGAAAGGAGTACGTTATCATGAAATTTAAAAGAAATAAATAATACATATATCGATATTCGGGATCAAGCTGTCAAACAAAGAAAATCTAATGATCTTGCTATTTTTATTCTAGAATAAGACGTTTTTAATAAACTTTAATTGTATATTTTATTGAAGGGGGCCAACTTTGAAATGCAGCCTAGTCTCTTCCAATTTATGGTTGTCATTTTTGGTGATGATTGATACTCTTGTGTACTGGTCCTACGAGGACTTAGCACGATGACTTTCTGTCTGTCTACTGTAACTAGCTCTACTACGACAAGTTCTGTCTGGATCGGTGATGGAGGGGCGAGGACGGCGATGCGCCTTCAAGTCGTTCTAGTGTCTATATTTGTCTATAGATGGTCCAATGACCTATTTATAATTTATATTACTTTTGAGACTCTTTGTACTATTGTCCATGATTATTAATAGATCAGTAGATTTTCGCAAAAAAAAACTTAAATCAAAGTTGCTCTCGTGTGTGTGTTTTTTCTCGAGGAGAAAAATTCTGTAACATGAGAATTATACACAAAAACCTCAAACAAGCGAAAGTGTAAGAACTCTCCATCATTTTGCTTGCAAGTGAGATTAATTGTTCTACTCTAGACCTACCACATACCAAATCGTATTGTTTCATGTGTTTCATCAAATTGAATGATTCCTTTTGTCGGTAATTCCTTCTCCTGAGGATCTCTTACGATCAAGTCTTTTTTCATGTTGGTTGGTATAGTTTCAAGTGTTTCTTCTGATTTACTTGTGATGGTTGATGCTAATCGCACATGTTTTATGTGTCTCATCAAATTGAATGATTCTTTTTATCGGTAACGGTTCCTTCTCCACTAGATCTCTTGGGATCAAGTCTTTTTTCATGTTTGTTGACGTAGTTTCAAGTGTCTCTTCCCATTTACTTCGGATGGTTGCTGCTATGGTAAGTTTTTTTTTTTTTGAAAAAGACGTTTTATTACTTAACAACAATGTTTACATCTGACCTCTGCATAGCTAAGATACACATAGCCGATCAACCATACAACTAGTGACCAAAGAAAAAGTACCAGTATTACAAAACATGCTATGAAAATAAATAAATAGCCTCAAGCTATGACAGATCTATTCGCGGATCACGCTGTCATCCATGTCAGGAGAAAATATCTCTCGCCGTGTCCTCCAATCGCGTACACCCCTTTCACAAACAAGTCGTAAAACTCCATACGTTAGAAAGTAGTCCATGATCGGAAGATATCCATATCTCGATAGATAACAATGCAAGGAAGAATACATAATGTTATTAAAAATCTTGTCATTTCTATATAGCCAAAGCGACCACATAATAGCAAGCGCTCTCACCTTAAACGAAGTCATGTATTTATTTTCAATCACATGCAACCAGTTACCAAATACATTGACCACCGATCGTGGAGGAGATAAACCAGAGGCTACTTAGATAATTAACCATATAGCACGAGCAAATTTATATTATAAGAATAAATGTCGGATTGTCTTATTTTGGTGACAAAAAACACACTGAGTACTTCCATGCCAATTCCTCTTAACAAGGTTGAAATGGATCGTATGGGCACTTAGAGGGGGGGTGAATAGGTGCTAACCAATTTTTAATACTTTTTCAATTTTAGGCTTGACACAAAGTAATTCTCTAGATATGCAACTACGAGAATTTCCCTATATGCAACCCTAACTACTAAGCACGTAAAAAAGAGGAGAGAGGAAACCGTAGTGGAGCACGCGGAGACACGGGAATTTGTTTTACCGCGGTTCCTTCCTTGTTAAGGGAAGTACATCTGCGTTGGAGGGGTGGGCGGTTCTAAGACCATCACGCCACAATAGGTCTCACCCTATTCTCCGATGGATCTCGCCATGACAGGCCTGATCCACCTTCTCCACTATCGGATCCCTTCAAGGCGGGAACCGGTGCCTTTTACAACACTATTGGGGCACACACCCACAACCGAATTGGGGGCTCCCGAGATGACAACAAGCTTCCACAAGAACAAGGTTTATCAATAAAAAACAAGGATCTAGGTATTTGCAAGAAATACTAGATCGGGGGTTCTCCAAATGAATGGAGAGGAGATGAAGCGCTTGATTGCTGATGATGAAGATCGAGTTCTCCTCCTTCGGTTCCCCAAGGGATGGGGCCTTTGGGTGGATCTAGGTGGAGCTCTCTTGGATGAAGCTTTCAGATCTGATCTGGTCTTTTTCGAATGAATCAAGAGTTCTGGCAGGAGGGGGAAGGCTGGCTTAAATACCCCCTCCCTAGATCTGGCCGTTGCACAACTTTGGGGGCGGATTATCCGCCCCCCACTTGGGGCGGATTATCCGCCCCTGGGAAAACTCCGCCCCAAGGGTGGATTCTCCGGGGGAAACTCCGCCCCCTCTTTGGGGCTGGCGCCTGCGAAACTTGGTGAAGATCTTGGGGGGGGGATAATCTGGCCCCCCTGAGGGGCGGATTATCTGGCCAGACCGGAAAGTCCTGCCAACACTTCGCCCCCTCTCTGGGGCTTGCTCCTTGGCGATGAGCAGGGGGCGGACTATCCGCCCCCCCTAGGGGCGGATTATCCGGCGGGGCCAGAAAATCCGGCCAAAACTCTGCCCCCCTTCTGGGGCTTGCGCCTACTTGGGAAGAGGGAGGGGCGGATTATCCGCCCCTGGTGGGCGCGGATTATCCGCCCCCAAAAGCAGAATCCTTTTCCCTTTATTCTCATAGATAGGTGCAACACTTCAACAAACATTAAATAATCCTTGATATTGTTATCTAACACACAAAACACTAGGGATTATAAAATGTTCTTTCAATCTCCCCCTTTTTGGTGTTAGATGACAATATTAGGATTTGCAATGAAACCGGCTAATGCCACCTTAAATAATGGAAGACGCTCGCCCTAGATGTGTGCATATTTAAAATTTGTATTTGAATACAAATACACACACTAGAGAGAACACAACTTCCATAACAAAGATAATTGAAACAAGGTGGTTTGGGAAACAAAGTCATATCACCGGGATGAGAATATAGCCAAAGAATATAGTTTGTTTGATAGCCTCCAAACACATCCCAATCATACCAGCAATATTGAGGCATACATTAGATAGGCCCATGATTCCATATGCCATCAAATATGCCTCCATAGATAAATCCAGAATTCCATGAGATCCACAATAGATAAATAAATCCAGAGATCCATGAGATCCACAAGATAAATCCAGAAATCCATGAATCCACCACAATGTACCAAACTTAGTGAAACACGACAAAGTCTTACATAATCAAACGCAAATAGAAAATGAGTTCACGCTAAAAAGGCACAAGCAAGCAAATAAAATGACTAAAAGAAGGATGCTTGCTCCCGACCCTTGCAAATCCACGAGACCTAATAGAACTACTTCTCCCCCTTTGGCATCAAAACGCCAAAAAGGGAGAAGAGCGATGCTAACGCCCCTGGAGATCACTCCTCCTCATCCTCGTCGTAGTCATTCCCGTCCCCTTCCTCTTCATCATACTCATCATCATCGTCATCAGCTGGAGGAGTGGGTGCCCTCGGTGGGGGAGGAAAGAGGCAACTCTCGAGCTCGCCATAGTTGATCCCTGAGGTGTTCCACTGAGCATACGGATCCGGAGCAGTGGGAGGAGGTGGATGGCCAGTGGCACCCGAGACATGGTGGAGAATAAGATGCTGCGTGTGATCCCTCTCATGATCCCCGCGGTACGCCTCATATTGGCCCTTGTGAGTGTCAATGCTCATGCAAAGAATGTGCCGTTGGAACCAAGTGAGCTGCTTAACCTTGCGTGCCATTGGGGACACCGTGGAACGACGACCACTAGCCCGAGCATCACGCATGAAGGATTCCGGGGCAGTGGAAGGGTGATGGGTCTTCTGAGCCTTGTTGTAGATTTTCTTGGGCTTATGAATTCCATCCAGAGCTGAGCCAAAATCCTCATGTGGCAACATATGCTTGACGAGCATCATTATGAAAGGAGCATAAGGAATAGAGAGTCTGTTGATCATAGCATCCGTCATCTCATGATAAATATAGTCCATGACATCCAGTTTGTAACCTGTGGCTGGTCCAGAGTTAGTGGCACACTCGTGAGCAAAAGCAAGAAGTGGAACCAGGTGGCCACGGATCATGTCATTGTTGCCACCACTAGGAGCGATGCAGTCCCTAAATATGCCAACAAGGGCTGCATAAAAGGGAGAGAGACCAGCGAAAGTACCAGCAACGCCATCAGAGGAAAGGCAATGAACAAGTGCAGTATCCTTGGATGGCTTTAGAGGAGAAATGATACGGTGGCCCGAAGGAGTTTCACGGCCATGGAATGCATAACCAAGAACCTGCCCAAAGGTGCGAAAGTCCGACTGAATCATGGTGGTCCCTGTCATCCACTTCATAGTACGACGCTCATCACCGTAAATCACCAGAGTTGAGAAGAACTGCCGCACCACAGAGGAATCATAGTTGCATTGGATAGTCATGAGGTGGTGCAGCCCCATCTTGTTGGTCACATCTAGTGCCTCAATGAGCCTTGTCTTGGATTGAGCCTCAGTCAAATTGATGGGACGCATGGGGCGAAGCTTGAGAGTAGCATAGACATCATCATGAATAGCCCGAAAGTGGGCATTCCAAAACATAGAGTCCTCGGGGGGACCATCACTGTCAGCCTCATCATAATAATCATTCTGGCGAATGGTGGCATACTGAAGACTGTCCATAGCCTTGTAATTGGGCCGAGACTGTTTGCCCTTGCGAGATCGGTTCTCTTAGTTTTCTTACTTGCCTCTGCCATCCGTTTAGCCTCTCTTGATGCTCTGCTAACATCGGTCTCGTCAATGAACTTCCCTTCTGCAGTAGGCTTGAGATAACGGGCACGGGAACGACGGACGAAGATCTTGGTCGGCTTGGAACCACCTATGAAAAGCATTAGAGGGATAGCATGGAGATAAGCATACACACAAGTCTAGGAGAAAAACACGGAGAAAGAGTAGCAATGCAGCCCATAACCAATGATGTGTATTTGCAGAAGCAGGACCAAAACAGACCAGGTTTTAATCTCCAGGCCGGATTATCCGGCCCTGGCAGGGGCGGATAATCCGCCCCCCGCAGAATTTTTCTGGATTGGCTCAGATCTACCATGGCAAAACAGATCGGGTACTAGGGTTGCAATTCTACTGATTCTAGCATGTAAGGAACAACACCAAGGACCTTCTACAACGAGTTTTCCACCAAATAAAATACATCCCATACAAAAGGAGAGAGATGAAGGAGTTACCCTCACTCATTGGAGCAAAATCGCGGAGGAGAAGATACCCGGAGGCGAGGTGAAGAAGATCCGGGGAGAGCCCGGAGAATCCGGTGGTCGAATCGACTCCGGGAGAGGCGGATGCTCGGCGGCGGCTGGGGGGCAGAGTGTAGCATCCCATTTGTCTAACAACTGTAATGCTACTTGGTTTAGTAATATAATGGCTACTTCCTGTATATAATTGTTGCATCATCATCATATCATGCTCATGTCATCATGCCACCTTGCATTTCAGCATCATACAAAAACTCTTTTTGTTTTGGTTCTTATCTCATATGCATTATTATTTGTATTTGCCTCTTGATATTGTATTTGGTTCTTGATATATTGTTTAAATGCCCAAGTTGAGTTGGGGGCATATCTTTTGTTCCACTCCACCACCTTTCTTGTCACCACCTTATTCTTCCACCATCCCATTATCCATGAGCTTGTAATTATTTTTCTTTTGGTGTTTAATCTAGCTCATGAGAGATAGGGTGGGTCCAATCCTATAAATTCTTTTGCTTGGCCTTACTCCACATTTGGGGATGCACATAAATAAATGCCATGGGATTTTATTTTGTTTTCACAAGGTTAAAACATGGCATTTAATATTTATGCATGGCCCATGCAAAGTACCACCATATTCTAGTCTTTTGGGTTTTATTGAATCTTGGAGGGGATCATCTCCCATCTAGCTCTCTACCTCTTTTCATGCTTGATCTTGTGTTGGGTCATGTTACCACCTCACCCTCTCTCTTCTTGTCTAGTTCTTGCTTGAGCTTGTTTTTGTTGCTCTTGCTTGAGCTTGCCAAGGGAACCTATCATCCAATCCTCTACACCACATCTCACCTCTCTCTAAACCTCTCTCCTAATCTATACCTAATCTAAACCCCCCTCTCTCTACAAACCCTAGCTACCATGCCACCACTCCCTCTCGGCCTCTCCTCTCTCACCTAGCAGGCCCACCTGTCTACCCCCCTCTCTCTCTCTACCCAACCCTAAGACAAACCCTAGCCCAACCCTAGCTCCAACCCGAGCGCCTCCCCTCTCCTCTCTCCTTTCTTTCTCTCTGCCTGGCGTGTCCCACCACCGAACCACCCTCCTAGCCTCGCCTGCCCCACCTGCAGCCCCTAACCCTACCCTGCCCTGGCCGAGCACGTGAGAGGAGGAGGAGGAAAAAGGTGGCCAAAGCCATCTTTACCATCACCACCTCCCCACGGCACCCCTCTTTCCCCCGTCCTTATCTACCCCTCCCTCTCGCCTCTGGCCTCCCCCAGATCCACCCAGGGCCTCGCCCTTTCCCCCTCTCCTCTCCAGCTACCCCGTCCCTACCACCGTCTACCCCGGCCGCCGCTCTCGGTGTCGTCGTCCATCTACACATCCAGGAGGCGGGCGTGCAGACGCGGTTGTCGGGAAGGACCACGGTCGTCGTCTGCGTCGCCCTGTACATGGCCACGAGGAGGAGGAGCTCCAGAACCGCCGGTACCAGCGCCGCCCCGACGAAACCCTAGCTTCGCTCGACCCCTGCCTCGTCGATGATCGCCGGCGCCTCTGCCCGAACCACCACCTCCAACAGCCCCGCGGTGAGCTCCCCTACCCCCCTGACATGGTCCGCCTCTCTGTACCACCCTAGCCTCGCCGGCCTTTGCGTCGAACGGCCTCCGTGCGCCGCCGCTCGTTGGTGTCTGCACGCCCCGCGACGCGCGAAGCCTCTACTGGACGCCTAGCCCCCACCTGACACCAACCCCAGACCTACCGCACTAGCTCACGCCCCGCAGCGCGCGCGCCAGGTCGCCAGATCGAGTCCCCGCCGCGCCGAGTCCGCGTCTTCAGTTTCGTCAGTCAACCAGGAAGAAAAACAGTGGCCTAGGCCTTTTTGCACATACCCCCCCCCCCCAATCTTTTTAATCCCTCAAACCGCGCTCCTCTAGGCCCACATGTCTGCCCCGTGGCGTTTTTGCAAAAAGGCTCCCGCGGTTTCGCACCCTCAACCCGCAGTCCCCCGTTGCGCCGCGTGGCAGACCTGCACTCGTCCGCTGGCGTATGGGACCGCGTGGCCGCTGGCCCCACCTGTCATCCACCGCGGCTAGGCGTGCTCGCGGTGACAGAATGTTTCTGCGCGCTGTGGCGTCCAGTCAGCACTGGACCCACTGGTCATAGTCTGTGGCTAGAACCTGGCTGGGTAACAAAAGTATTTCTGCTTTCTGTTTCAATTCAAATCTTTTTCAAATTAATTCAAATTCAAATCTGTTTTAAAATAACTTTTAAAATATGAATCCACATAATACAAATAATATATGTTTTCAAATAAGAAAAATGTGAGGATTTCAAATGTGCCATTCAAAATATTATTTGAACACTTTAAATTTCCAAGTTGATTAAAATTACAACAAAATGCCCTTTTCTTAATTAATTAATAACTTTTGATTTATAACTCCAAATTTCACAAATGATATGTTTAAAATGATCAGCTCGACGAGACCTTTCTGTTTATGCATTCCATGTTCTGTTTTGCAGCATGCATCATATAAATATAATGCAAACAACAACTAATATGAGGATAAAATGTGACCAAAACTCAATAAAATGCTTATTCTTGTATTCCACACCTCACCCATGCCATGCTACTTTATTGCCATGCAAATTGTGCATCATTCATCATGGCATGATTGTTTGCTTGTCGCATTTTACTCTTATGCTTGTGCACTTTATTTATGTGGCCCTTGTTTGTTTGGTTCTTCTTCGAATAGACGCTGAGCAGGGGATATATCAAGAGACCCAGGAGCACTACCCAGATCCTTCTCTCGCGTCAACTGAGCTGCCAGGCAAGCACTACCACATGCTTGCATACATATAGTACCTATTGCCTCTATCTTATTCTTGCATCATTGAGTCGCGATTGCATTAAACTGAATCCCAAGTATTGCATAGCCTTTACTTTAAAACCCCACCAAGCTTGTTCCTCCATCCCATGAGCCATTACTACAGGAGTTGTTTGAGCCATGCGAGTCGTAGAACAGCATGTGTAGGGTATGTGAGTGTCTGATGGATAATGAGGTACCTAAACAACTTAACCTGAGTAGTAATGGGATAACTAATGAAAGTGGCACCGGTGAGCAATATCTGCTATTTGGTTTTTCCTGCTCACTTGTGTCCCGTAGGACCCCGAGTACTTGATTCCTGTTCCTTGAATATTCGCGCTATCCACATCCGGGAGGCTTATGGGACCCCCCTGAGCCAGAGCTTGATTCATTCTTATTTCTTGGGGCCACAAACTAGTTTGAGGTTTTATTTACTATCCTGTACTTATGCCATGCTTTACTGCTTTATTTAAATTGTGCGATGTACTGCACATGTACTGTTTAGGTAAGTAGAGTGTTTTCGCGGTATCGACAAGCCCAGTCACATTTTCGGGTTCCCAGTCATTTACAGCCATTGGCGCAAACCTTGAGTCCGTTTCGGAGTCAGCTAACTTCGTTGCGGGTAGCTTAATGGGGTGGCCCCCTGAAATATTTCTGAATCCTGTAATTGCTTTGTCGTGAAGGCCTCGTTGGGTTTTGATTTGGTTTTTTCGAGGTTGATCGAGTGTGTGTTGCTATTTTTGCACCCCTGCAGGGTAAAACTTTCTGAAAGCCGTGTCCGCGGTTATGGACGACTTGGAGCACAGTTTCTCGATCATAGACAAGTATAAATAAAGTACCGCTTCTAATTTGACTAAGTAACTGACTAGTAAATAGTGCAACTCTCATGGAATGGTTAATAAAACTGCCAACGGATGGGGGTTGTTCGTCCGCTTCCTCGTTGGTAAGCGGGGAGGAGGATGGATCTGTTGATATTACTGTTATAACTGTTGTCATTAATTCACGGACATCCGTCTATCTTTGGTTAGGCGGATGGTTAGCGAGTATCTACAGAACTGTTAGGTTTATCTTTTGCTGCAATTGCGTCACCCCAGGTTGTGTCCCCTTTAGAGGCATAAAGACTTGCTGAGTACCCCTAGGGTCTCACACGATAAATTGTTTGATTCAGATGAACAGGCACACTCACAAGATGGATACTGGGTGGAGGAGGCGGACGATGTGGGCAACGATCGTTCGGTGTAGAGATTCTGGGAACGGGGATCCGTGAGATCTGGGGGCGGGATGTGTTTATTTATGGGGCATCTTATGCCAATTTGCTTCTTATCTGTACTCGGATCTTGTTTTCCGCTTCCGCCTGATACTCTGATGTTTGATGTATGAGGAGATATCCTAAACTATTATATTTATCTAGGACGTTTGAATCTTGCCATACGGCGTTGCTATATTTCCTTTCTTTTTAGATGGAATGGCTCTGATGTACTGTTGTATGGTGGCTTGCATACATACCCATTTGTGTATGTAGTTGATCCCTTCGCCTGCCGATTACGCCGCCCGTACTTGTCCCGATGTTTGGAAATGGTTGGAACGGCCGAAAGGTCTACCTGTGAGTGGCATTTGGGCCCCACCGTACTATTTCAACCATTTCCGCTCATCCAGGCTTGTAACTAGGAGCGTAATTCACCGAGGTAGTTACACAGAGGTAGGATTGGGGGAGGACTGGATGCTCTGTTTGAGCCTGCCTCCCCGACCCAGCCTACAAGGGGCCGATTTCTCCCGGGGCGGATAATCCGCCCCCCACTTAAGGCGGATAATCCGCCCCCCCCCCCTTGAAATTCTGTAAATTACAGATTCGGGCCAGAGCAACCTAGCAAACCTCTCGACGGCGTTTTAGAGGACTTGTGTGCAAGAATAGATGGTTCAAGGAGGGAGAGAAAGGCTTGGGTTGAGAGCATCAAACTGAGATGCTACTACACACCCAAATTTGCAAGAATCAAATCAATCGAAAGCCAAATTGGAGTGTGTTTTCCATAAGAACATGAGATATGCAAGAAAGTCCAACGAGACCCATGAGAAACCAACTCTTCTCAAGGAAGAGGGCGGTGGAAAAAGCCACCATGTTGGAGCGCATGGCATGACACCGCGTAGAGTATCTTGAGTTCAAAACCAATGCTCATCGATGACCCACATATCACAAAATGATATTAAGGGAAATGATTTTACTTGCTTTCGGCATTATGGGGGGAGGGTTGGCCCAATCAATTAGGACCACACTCCCCCTATGTCTATGCCCGCATCTAAACCAAATACATGAATAAGAGCAAGTGGGTCTGCAAGGGTAGTCAAGCCAAGCTCCTTGAATCTATGATATTTAGCTCATTCCTCAAATAACAAAATCTTGCTTCATCAAGAGGCTTCGTGAAAATATCAGCAAGTTGGTTCTTCGTGCTCACAAAGGATAGGGAAATATCACCACGAGCAACATGATCCCGAATAAAGTGGTTGCGAATCTCTATGTGTTTTGTTCTTGTATGCTGCACGGGATTGTAAGCAATTTTGATAGCACTTTCATTGTCGCATAATAGAGGCACTTTGTCACAATTGACACCATATTCCTTTAAAGTTTGCCTCATCCATAACAATTGTGTACAAGCACTTGCAGCAGCAACATATTCAGCTTCGGCGGTTGAGAGTGAAATACAATTCTGTTTCTTTGATGACCAACACACTAGAGACCTGCCCAAGAATTGACATGCACCGGAGGTTGATTTCCTATCATATTTGTCACCAGCCCAATCTGAATCAGAAACTTGAACCCTTGGGATACCATAACCCAAAATTTGGGGAATGAACCAAATATCGGAAGATTCGCTTGACCGCCACTAAGTGGCTTTCTTTAGGAGCGGCTTGGTACCTTGCACACACTCCTACACTTAACACGATATCGGGCCTAGATGCGCAGAGGTAAAGGAGAGAGCCGATCATGGATCGGTATACCTTTTGATCCACATCTTTACCCTTGGGATTGAGCTCAAGATGACACTTTGTTTGCATTGGGGTAGCAATGCCATTGAGATCCGTCATCTTGAACCTTTTGAGCATGTCTTGGATGTACTTAGCTTGATTAATAAAGGTTCCCTCTCTAAGTTGTTTGATCTCAAATCCAAGAAAGAACCTCAGCTCACCCATCATGGACATCTCAAACCTGTCAGTCATAAGCTTTGAAAATTCATCGTTAAAAGCTTGGTTAGTAGAGCCAAAAATAATGTCATCTACATAAAGTTGGCATACAAAAAGCTCCCCATTAACCTTCTTAGCAAAAAGAGTGGGATCGATTTGCCCAACTTCGAATCCACGGTCTAGCAAAAGCTCTTTAAGGTGCTCATACCACGCACGTGGGGCTTGTTTAAGGCCATAGAGCGCCTTATCGAGTTTGTAGACATGGTTCGGAAATTTGGCGTCCTCAAACCCCGGGGGCTGCTTGACGTATACTAACTCATGTAGAGGACCATTAAGGAAAGCGCTCTTAACATCCATTTGTTGTAATTTAAAATTATGATGAGCTGCATATGCAAGAAGGATACGGATAGACTCAAGACGATCCACGGGAGCATAAGTCTCGCCAAAATCAATTCCTTCCACTTGAGAGAATCCTTGAGCCACGAGTCATGCTTTATTCCTCACAACAATGCCATTTTCATCTTGTTTGTTCTTGAAGATCCACTTGGTGCCGATAACATTGCGGCAATCCTTTGGTTTCTCTATGAGCTTCCAAACTTTGTTGCGTTCGAAGTTATTTAATTCTTCATGCATTGCAACAACCCAATCGGGGTCTTCAAGAGCATCAAAAACCTTCTTCGGTTCAACCATGGAAATGTGAGCTTGATGATCACATAAGCTTGCAAGTTCTCTTCTAGTGGATACCCTTCGTCATAGATCACCAATAACCTTGTCAAGAGTGTGACCTCTTAGTTCAAGGTTCCGATCAGCACGAGCCTTGCGACGAGCCTCAGTGTCCTTATTGTTTCTAGAAGGAGTTGATTCAGAATTTGTATCCTTGTCTTGATTACTGCCCTGCCCTTGATATTGGTCTGCGTTAACACCAGAAGATTGCTGCTGAGTTTGTTCTTCAGGGCCGGATAATACGCCCCTTGGAGGGGACAGACTATCCGGACTGGGAGGTGAAGTACCAGAGTCTTCTTCCTGAGAGTGCCTGACAGGAGTTGGAGACCCAGGGCCGGATAATCCGCCCTCGGGGGCCGGAGAATCCGGCCTGGGAGCTTCAGAGTTGTTGACTTCTCCTCCGGATCCTCTGGAACGAGTTGGAGTGCCAAGGGCGGATTGTCCGCCCCTTGGAGGGGGCAGATAGTCCGTCCTGGGACTACCAACTTGTCCAGGGGACAGATGATCTTCAGCAGATTGCGGTGTTGGTGCAAGATTTTCTCCAACAGTAGGAGCTTGTTGATCTTGTGTAGATGAGGGCTCCATATGTGTGGAGCATTGTCCTTCCCAATCCGCCACAAGGGGTTCCTCAATGGGGCGAAAAAACCCCACTCCCATTCTTCTTATGGCATCTTGGGGTATTTCAACATCTGCATCACAAACATCAACTTGCCCTACAAAGGATCCGTTATTTTCATCGAACTCCACACTACAAGATTCTACAAAAATCCCAGTGAGCTTGTTGTATACTCTATAAGTGTGGGATTTGGCACTGTAACCAACAAAAATACCTTCTAAAGCCTTGGACTCAAATTTTGACAGACAGACACCTTTAATAATAAAGAAACACTTACACCCGAATACCCTGAAGTATGAGATGTTGGGCTTGTTACCGGTAAGTATTTGATATGGAGTCTTGTCCAAAATCTTTTGAAGGTAGAGTCGGTTTGATGAGTGACAAGCAGTGGATATGGCTTCAGCCCAAAAATTATAAGGAGACTTGAATTCAGCCAACATAGATCTTGCCATATCCATCAAAGTCCGGTTCTTCCTCTCGGCTACACCATTTTGTTGGGGGGTGTACGCAGCGAAATATTGATGTCTAATCCCCTCTTCGCTTAGAAACTCATTCAAATTGTAGTTCTTGAATTCGGAGCCGTTGTCACTTCTAATTGTCAAGATAGGAACATTGTGTTGACGTTGAAATTCATTGGCAAAGTCAATGACGGTTTGTTGAGTCTCACTTTTCAGCTTGAAGAAATAGACCCATGTATATCTTGAGTAATCATCGACAATGACCAAGCAATATTTCTTCCCACCAAGACTATCATGAGAAGGAGGACCAAATAAATCCACATGAAGTAATTCCAAGATCCTCTTTGATGACACAATAGTATTCCTCTTGTGGGGAGAGTCATGCATTTTTCCTTCTACACAAGCCCTGCAAACACGATATTTGGCAAAAGAGACATTGTCTTTTAGTCCAAGGATGTGGCCACCCTTCTGGAGACTTTGCAAAGTTCTCATGTTGACATGGGCTAAACGGCGATGCCATAGCCAGCCCACGTCGGCCTTTTCGAATAGACACATCGAACCCGAAGTGGTTTTCCCCGAGAAGTCCACCACATACATGTCATTTTCGACGTATCCAACGAAAGCGACCTTTAGAGACTTGCTCCACAAGAGTACCACCAAATCATCATCGATAAAAATAGCAAAACCCATCTTGCCAAGGGCACGAACAGAAAGAAGGTTGTAACCGAGGGTCTCAACAAGCATGACGTCCACGAGAGAGATATCGTGGGCAACCACAACCTTGCCAAGACCCAATACCTGAGATTTAGACTTATCACCATAGGAGACTGTGATATTATCATGATTTGGACGCATCTCCGTGATGATCTCCTTGCTTCCGGTCATATGACTAGTGCAGCCACTATCCATCACCCATTTCGACCCACCGGAAGCATAGCCCTGCAAGAAAATTACTTCTTGGTTTTAGGTACCCATTTTTCAATGAGTCCTTTCATGTTAGTAACAAGGGTCTTTGGGACCCAAATAGACCAAGCAATATATTCATCAAAGGGACCGACATAATAAGCATAAACATCGCCATAGTCATCACAAAAGAGTTCATAATTCGGATTGTGAGATCCTGCAAAACCACTATTATTAGTCTTGTCTTTTGTGACATTCTTCTCAGCGGTGCTTATCTTTGATTGCACATTCTTGGTCTTGTTCTTCTTGGTTTTCTTCTTCTTGGACTTGGTGACATACCCAAGTCCCTCTTTACCATGATTTGACCTTTGCTTGCCAAGGACTTCATCAAGAACACCCTTGTCCTTGGTAGTGATGTCCTTGATCACTTATTTTTCCACACTAGCATTTTCCTTGTTACTATATGTTGAGTTGGACGAGCTAGGAGTATCATATTTGGACAATCGACTTTGAAGCTGATCGTGTGACTCATTGAGAATAGAGAACTCGTTTTTCAACGCCTTGTGAGCATTGTCAAGTTTCTCCAATTCCTCAGAGAGTCTATCATGAGCATCCCCAAAGTCAATCCTTTCCTTCTTTAACTTCTTTGCTTTGGTGACAGCATTGTCACATTCCTTAACAAGTTTAGTCACAATTTCATCATGTGACTCTTCAATAGACTCAAGCCTCTCTTCAAGAGAGACCCGAGCCTCTTCCTCCTCTTCAAGATCATTTTTAAGGATGCAATTTCCATTGCATCCTCCCTTTCAATTCTGCCCTTTTCCTCAAGGAGAGCTTCGTTTTGGGCCAGCTGATCCATAAGAGCTTCAAAACGAACTTTGTGCTCACCTTGCAAGTTAGTGTAGAAATAATCCAAAGCAATAATCTCTTCTTTAACCTTAAGACTAGTAGGATCATCCATGTCAATCATAGCCTTAGGAAAAGAAGAGTTAGAATAAGTTACCTCGGAGCTTCTTGCCATGAGGCAAGTAGCATTCTTGTTGATGATGTTTTTTGTTCGTAGAGTCGAAGAGAGATGTTGATGTAGATGTGGTGGCTATAGCAGCCACCTCTTGAGAGCTATCGTCCTCGTCCTCATCTTCACTCCCCGATGAATATTCTTCTTGAGCCACTAGAACAATCTTTGGTTGCTTCTTGAAAGGGGCATTCTTCTTTACAAACTGTTTCTTACGTGGATCTTTTGATTTGTCCTTGAAAATGAGTCTTCCTCCATTATCCTCCCTACTTTGATATGGACACTCAGCTACGAAGTGCAACCGGTCACCACAGTTGAAACAAGTTCTCAGCTTGGGACCATTTTCTTTTCTTCCATATGCTCCACTCTTGCGTTCAAGTTCAGCTTTAGCCTTGGCTGGATCTTTCCAGAAGTTTCTAGCATAAATAGCCAAGTATTGTCCATGAATCCTTTTTATATCCTCAGGACAGTCCAGACCTTCTAGGGCATATTCATCATGATCAATCACACTAGTCTTCAAGGCCACGTTGACCCCTTTTTGCATCCCCATAGCTCGAGCACGAGCATCTTCGGCATTCTTGGCAGCCACTTTGAAGGCAGCCATTTCTTGCATTACCTCATTGGATGTCATGAGATGATAGTTATGCCTACCTTGGAGACTTTTCAAATCTATGGGCTCAAACGACATAAGAGCACTGACATATTTGCGCTTGATCCATGCATCATCAACATGAGTGGCACCATGATTTCTGAAGTTTGTGGCTATAGCCTTAAGCCTCCTATACATGTCTTCATGGTCTTCTCCATCCAACATATAGAATCCTTCATCTTCGTTGCTCAATGCATCATATCTATTCCTCTTCATACTTTGATTTCCGATGAAGAGCTCGGTGAGAGCATCCCAAGCTTCCTTCACTGTACTAAGATGCTGAATGTGTGGCATATCTTTGTCACCCACACCAAGATGTATCATGTGTAGAGCTGTAGCGTTGAGTTGGCTATCGACCACTTCTCTTCTTGTGAGATTGTTGGGGTTTCCAACATGAAGACCATTTTCGATGATCTTCCACAACTCTATGGAGGAACTACACACATGAGATTTCATCAAAAATTCCCATTGAGTAAAAGTAGATGCAGAAAGTTTGGGTGGATCGCCCCTATTATGTATATGTGGGTGAGGGATAGGTGGATCAGGGGAATACACATGAGAAACCTCATTGTATCCATCCTTACCGCTATCCTTTTTCGAGGAGGAGCTCTTGCTAGTATCATCACCAACCACTTCGTTATCTTTGGAAACAGTTTTACTCATTTCCTTGGATTGCGGAGTGGTATCCTCAGAGTTAGATGGAGGTGATGCTGCGGATGTGGAGAGACGCATTATCAATTGACGCATCTCTTCCATCTTAGCCTCCATTGAACTCACCAAGATTGTTTCCAACGTCTTGAGATCGTTCATGGTGACTACCTCCGGAGCATCACTCCCATCTACCTTGGAACCCATACTTTTCTTAGGCGGTTAAGCCCGAAATAAGAGTCGAGGCTCTAATACCAATCGAAATGGATCGTATGGGCACCTAGAGGGGGGTGAATAGGTGCTAACCAATTTTTAATACTTTTTCAATTTTAGGCTTGACACAAAGTAAATTCTCTAGATATGCAACTACGAGAATTTCCCTATATGCAACCCTAACTACTAAGCACGTAAAAAAGAGGAGCGAGGAAACCGTAGTGGAGCACGCGGAGACACAAGGATTTGTTTTACCGCAGTTCCTTCCTTGTTAAGGGAAGTACATCTGCGTTGGAGGGGTGGGCGGTTCTAAGACCACCACGCCACAATAGGCCTCACCCTATTCTCCGATGGATCTCGCCACGAGAGGCCTGATCCACCTTCTCCACTACTGGATCCCTTCAAGGCGGGAACCGGTGCCTTTTACAACACTATCGGGGCACACACCCACAATCGAATTGGGGGCTCCCGAGATGACAACAAGCTGCCACAAGAACAAGGTTTATCAATATAAACAAAAACAAGGATCTAGGTATTTGCAAGAAATACTAGATCGGGGGTTCTCCAAATGAATGGAGAGGAGATGAAGCGCTTGATTGCTGATGATGAAGATCGAGTTCTCCTCCTTCGATTCCCCAAGGGATGGGGCCTTTGGGTGGATCTAGGTGGAGCTCTCTTGGATGAAGCTTTCAGATCTGATCTGGTCTTTTTTGAATGAATCAAGAGTTCTGGCAGGAGGGGAAGGCTGGCTTAAATACCCCCTCCCTAGATCTGGCCGTTGCACAACTTTGGGGGCAGATTATCCGCCCCCCACTTGGGGCGGATTATCCGCCACAGGGAAAACTCTGCCCCAAGGGTGGATTCTCCGGGGGAAACTCCGCCCCCTCTATGGGGCTGGCGCCTGTGAAACTTGGTGAAGATCTTGGGGGGGGGAGGGCGGAAATCCGGCCCCCCTGAGGGGCGGATTATCCGGCCAGACCAGAAAGTCCGGCCAACACTCCGCCCCTTCTCTAGGGCTTGCGCCTTGGCGATGATCGGGGGAGGGGGGCGGACTATCCGGCCCCCCTAGGGGCGGATTATCCGGCGGGGCCGGAAAATCCGGCCAAAACTCCGCCCCCCTTCTGGGGCTTGCGCCTACTTGGGAAGAGGGAGGGGCGGATTATCCGCCCCTGGTGGGGGCAGATTATCCGCCCCCCAAAAGCAGAATCCCTTTCCCTTTATTCTCATAGATAGCTGCAACACTTCAACACACATTAAATAATTCTTGATATTGTTATCTAACACACAAAACACTAGGGATTATAAAATGTTCTTTCAAAGGTTATCTTTTGTAAGAATGATCCTCTTACGAAGATACCAAGTGAATATCTTCATTTTAAGGGGTATATTTATCTTCCAAATTTTACTGTTATTATCCACTAGAATATTAGGTTGGACCAAAGATTTATACATTGAGTCAACAAAAAATTTACCACTCTCTAGTAATTTCTATTTAAACTCGTCCACACCCTCCGACAGTTGTATCGTGGACAATCGTAATAAAAGATTATTCCAAGATACCAGTTTAGGACCTATGAGACTTCTTCTGAAAGACATATTAGAAGGATTATATTTCATTAATGTGGAAAATGTAACCTCTTTGTGCCTAATAATTGTATATAGAGTTAGATATTATTCATGAAGAGAAGTTTGGCCAAGCCATTTATCTTCTTAGAACCTAATATGCGATCCATCCATAATATTGAAAACACCAAAACGAAAGAAAACCTTTTTGGACGACATTAGTCCAGCCCAGAAGTGTGAATCATCAGTTTTCCAAACCACTTGAGATACAGCTTTAGAGCCAACATATTTCCTCCATAAAATGGTTTGCCAGACACCGTCTTCTGTAAGTAATTTGAATAACCATTTACTCATAAGCGCGGTGTTTTTTACTTGCAAATCATGTATGCCCAGTCCACCGTATTCTTTTGGTCAGCAAACCACATTCCATCTGGCCAGTCGATATTTCTTTTTTTCACTATCCCCTTACCAAAAGACACCTTTTGGTAACTAGAAAAATAAGATCATATACAGTACCATGTTGGTGAGTACTGAATTTATGAGTACAAGTCTTCCGTCAAGGGATAGCAATTTACCTTTCCAACTATTAAGACGTTTTTAGAGTCTTTTCTCAACGAGTTTGCATTCAACAATCGTGAGATGCTGATAGTGTATCGACATTTCCAAATAGTTGATTGAAAAGTGTCCCTGACCACAACCGAATAGTTCAGCATATAGGTGGGACTCGTTTTGAGCCTCGCCAAAATAATATAGGTTACTCTTATGGAAGTTAATTTTCAATCTAGAGATTTGCTCAAATACTGATAATATTAATTTTAGATTCTTAGTTTTCTCCAGATCGTATTCCATAAATAAGATCGCGTCGTCAGCATATTAAAGAATGGAGAGACCACCATCAACCAGATGGAAAACTAATCTTTCAATTTGGCCAGCAACCTTAACTCTCTTAATAAGGATAACCAACATATCAGCCACTATGTTAAATAGTATAGACGATAATGGACCCCCTTGTCTCAACCCTTATTAGTCTAGAAGTATCTGCCGGTATCGTCATTGACATTGATGGAAACACTACCACCAGACACAAAAAACTATACGAGAGCATAACACTCTTCCGCAAAACCTTTTATACGGAGTGTTTTCTAAAGAAAAGACAAATTAACTTTATCATAAACCTTCTCAAAGTTAGTCTTAAACAATACACCATTTAATTTCTTTGAGTGTAGTTTATGGATTATTTCATGCAGAATTACTACACCATCTAGGATGTTTCTTCCTTATATGAAACCAGTTTGAGATGGGCGTATAACATGATTAGCTACATAATTTAGTCTAATCGTAACAACTTTTGTAAAGATCTTAAAGCTAACGTTAAGAAGGAAGATTGGACGATAGTGTTGTATACGTTCTGTATTATTAACCTTAGGAAGTAAAATTATATTGTCAAAATTAGTCTAAAAATGTCTAGCTGATCATCATGCAAAAACTCAAACAAATACATTAGGTTGTCCTTGATAAATTTCTAGAACTTTTGATAAAATTCCGTTGGAAAGCCATCAAGCCCTGGTGCTTTGTTATGTTCTATTTGGAAAACAGCTTTCTTGACCTCCTCCTCCGTATAAGGAGCTGTTAGAGAGTTGTTTTTTTAACAGAAACCTGAGAAATATCCGCTGTTTGGAACCCATCCAATAAGAAAGAGTTTTCTCGAGGTTGCCCAAACAAGGATTTGTAATAACTAGTAATATAAGATGTTGGTTGCTCCTAAACATCAATCGTACCTTCATCCTGAATTAAAGAGTGAACAAATTTCTTCTTATCATTGTCATTGGCAACAGAGTGTTGGTACCATTTGAGTTCGTCCTTGTGAAGTAGTCTGGAAATTTGTGCATTCGACTGGTTTTTAAGCTCAACCTCTTGTGCAGTTAAAAGCCTGACTTCCGCCGAAGCCTCTAAATCATTAATAATATACACAAGGCGTTTTTTCTCCTTTTTAAGGATTCCAGCAGGATGTCTGACCCAACCACGAAGGAACTTGCGTAAGGCACATATTTTGTTGTTTCATCGTTGTATAGGCGTTTGACCACCAACAGGTTTCTTCCAAATAGCCTTGACCAAGTTATGAAAACCATCATGATCCATCCATCCAAGTTCAAATTTGAAACTATGCTTGGATTTTTGTGGTGGTGTTCCAATAGATAGTAGTAATGGAGTGTGATCCGACAAAGCCTCAATACGCTCTAAAGCGCGAATGGTTATCATAGGGATTTTTTTTCACATTCGGTGTCTATAAGCACTCTATCCAGTTTTTTGTACATAGGCTCTGAAAGGCTATTAGCTCAGGTGAACTGTCTTCCAAATATAGTAACCTATCTTAAATCCAAACTGTCTGTGACAACATTAAACATAAAAGACCAATGTTTATCAAAACGACCCTAACTTTTCTCATGAGAAAATCTTAGCAAATTAAAATCACCACCTATAAGAATAGGTGGTGATTATCCTTTGCAAGATTAACCAAATCACGCAAAAAACAGATTTATAAACATCCTTGACGACCCCATAGACAACGACTAGAGACCATATAAAATTGTCAGCCTTGTTCCGTATATAGAGTTTTATGAAAAAATCTCGAGCCAAACTAGTCAAAACTTTCATAATCTCATCTCTGACGCCTAACAGGATCCCCCGGACCTACCGCACGGCGGACGTGATATCCATGTAAAGTCCACTCCACCGGAAAGACGATTGATTAAAGCTTGTGAAAAATCACATCTACCAGTTTCAGAAATACTCAAAAAAATCCAGCTTATAATCTCTCACACAGTCGGCAAAGAATAAACGTTTAGTCAAGTCTCGAAGACCTCTGCTATTTGATAACATATCATTCATTGAGAAATAATAGATTGTTTGGATATACAAGATCTCTTACTTGACTTTTGGCTCTTTGATTTGCGACCAAAGGCTTTAAGCTCATATAATAAACACAACCCAGTCTCATCAAAGTCCACCTCTAACACTTCACCAACTAAGTGAGAGAGTAGTTGACCATCTAATGTAGCATGCAACTCCTTCTTCTCTGTCGGCAATGTGTCAGGAACAATCGAAATCTTAGGAGTAACCGTTAAATGGTCAACCTCCATATATCTCAACACAGAACTAGAAAAATTAGCTTCCTTTACAGATCTACCAATGCTAACGCCAACACTGGCTAGCTTATCAACAATAATTGGGGTGGAAAACGAAAGGAAAGATTTAGACGAATTGCTTATACCATGTGAGTCAAGATTCTTCTCTGCCTTTCTTCGCATCACCTTAACCATCGAGTCCTCATCAGTAAGTGACGCCCCGAGGGCATCAGTTCCATGTAGAGAGCTCCTACGCGAAGGGGTCCCTCCATCGGAAGCTTGCTCTCAAGGCCTCCTGCGCCCCCGCCTATGCCACCTGACGCGTAGGGGAGTAACCCGATCCCTCGTGGGCCAGGTCCCCCCAGAGTGCAGGCCCGCCTGGGCGATGTCATCCTTGGTGTGCAGCCCCGCCAGGGCCTCCAAGAAGCCAGCACCCGGGTGCCCCGCCTGGGACACCGAGTAAGCCACATGGGCTTTGCCGAGACCCGTCCAACCGCAGGTGATCCGCCCCCGTCCTAGGCCAACGCCAGGCTTGGTTGGCCAGCCGCTCCCGCGTCCACATGCCCAGCAGGCCGAGCCGCAGAACGCACCATCGAGGCCGTGTCCGAGCCGGCCATCCCCTCCCGCATGGGCTGCTATGGTAAGTTGATTCAACGAGGCATATTTTTTTTGTCAGTCTACTAGAACAAGCTCTAGTAGGACAAGATTTGACTAGTTCTAGTGATATGTCTAGTGAAATATTTATAATTTATTACTTTTAGAACTCTTTGTACTATCAATAGATTTTTTTTCAATGATGTGCATCTAAAGTTGTAGTTGGGTATTGGAAAGATATAATGGAATAATAATAAAAATTGAGCGCGGAAATGTGGATAAGACGATAACACAGGGTTTCCTCCAGCTCATGCTCTGCTGGTAACGCAAAACCCCGTCGTCTCTCCTGCATCAATCGCTGATCAATCCAATTGATTACGAGCTGATCCGCATGTGACGTGGCACCGTAATCGTTCATCAGAAAGGTCAACCCTCTCAAAGGAAATTTTAATTTTATAATAACCCGGCGATCGTGCGTATTTAAACCCCGACTCTTTACCCGACCACGACAGGCGTTTTCGTTTCCTTTCGTGGGCACCTCGATTCCTTGTCCGCGGCGTGGTGTGATCCTATCGGCGGTCGGCGGATCAGCGAGGCCGGTCCCAGATCGGACGGATGCCGGTGGCCTTCGGCCGTGACGCCGTCTCGGGGAGGACGGGGATGCTGGCGGAAGCGGCGGCGTGCAGCACGTCGTCGCTAGGGAACGACAGCGACGAGGGGTCGTCGCCTGCGGGGAAGGAGGACGGCGAGGGGGAGGTGCAGAGCGCGTACAGCGGGGCGGGTCTCGCGGGGCTCGGCGCATTGGAGGAGGCGCTTCCTATCCGGTGAGCAGACTTACATTATTGTTTAGTTTTGCTACTACTGTAGTAAAATTTCTGAACATTTCGTTGAGGTACCTACCAGCGCCCTGGGTTCTATCTGCATTGGGTCTATTCTGTGTATCTGTATCTTTTGTTTTTCTGCAATTGCAAACCTAAGAGTAGAGTCACACCAAGCATCTCTAGCAGATCCCGGAAACCCCGTACCCGGGAAATTTAGGACGATATGCCATCTTGGGTTGTTCTCGTGACTAGAACCGAAACCGCGTATCGGCCTGTCCCAGAAAAAATTATCTAGTGGGCCTGATATCGGCCCAGGCGGGCACTATATATACTCGGGTGGGAGCGCATTATCGGGGGAGAAATCTCCATTCGCCCATCGCCTCTTTGCCGCAATCTTATCCTCCTCCTCCGCCGCAATCACCTCCTCCTTCGGCATAAAATCGCCGTCGATTTCAATTGCACAAGGCTCTGCCCGTGGCCCTTCCCCGCCTCCGCACGTGAGGGTTCCAACGCGCATGGCGGGCGAGGCCCTCCCACCGACGAGGAAGAGGAACTGTGTCGTCTCGTGCGCTCGGAGGGCGCTCGAAAACGCAAGACGAACACATCGTTAATCGAGGAGGATTGTGTCGCCGCCGCGGAGGCAGAGAGCTCTCGCCTCCCGCCTCTTTCCTGCTCCTGCGACGTGGAGGCGGGGAGCTCCTCGGCTGCCCTGCGCTCGCAGCAGGCAAGATGCCACGGCACGCTCTCCCGAAGTGGCAGACATGCGGCATGGGGGGGGGGGGATTTCCTAAAAAACGTCATATGCTCCCGGCGTTCCTCCGGGAGCGCGAGACAATGGAGCATGTCCTGGAGCTTAGGGATATTGCGTCTCGGAACCATGGCGACATCGCTTGGCTCCGCCAAGTCGAGGACGCGCAGGACGAGTACAACCTGCTGAAGGGGATCCGACAGTCCCTCGAGGTCAAGCACGACATAATGCCCGGTGCCGGCGGCGAGGAGTAGCGCCGGCTCTAGGGTTTGTGTTAGGGTTAGAGTTTGTTCTAGCTAGGTATCTAGATCATCCAAAGTATGATGATAAACTTGGTATGCCTCCTTTGTATTTGGAACTCGTTGATGAAATCTATGGAGTCATGTAGGTTTTTAAATATCCAGTAAACATTTTTAGCATCTGTTCTTGTAGACGAATTTAGAAAGGATAATGATAGAGATCACCCGGACGATCGCATCGTCCTGGTCCAGTCACGACCTCCCACACCCGCGTGTAGACGGTTAGACAACGTGGGCCCCATCCTTTTTCAACCTTCCTTATCTGTTCCTCGTATTTCTCCTTGTGAGCCGCCGCACCTCATCCCCCATCCCGGGCCGTCCCGTCTGGCGCAACCGCATGCTCATCCACGCCGTCCCGCCGTAAGATTTCTGTGGCCAACCTCTCACCATGTGCCTCTCACCAAGTTCTTCGACAAGGTCTTTTGGCTAAATTCTTCGGCGATGTCCCCGGCGAAGTAGGATTTTTGCTACATTAGAAGAATTTTGTTGCTACAACCGTCTTGTGGTTTTGCTACAACAGTGTCAACTTTTTGCTACAAGGTCTCCGGCGAGAGTCACCGGCGAGTTTTTTCCGACGAAGTCGGTTTTGCTGCATGGTCTCCGGCGAGGTCTCCGGTGAGGTCTCCGGCGAGATGTTTTATTTATAAAACGAACCCTTTTTTTTTGCTTCGAAAGCAAAAGCGGAAACATATCTACAAACACGGGATGTTTTGTAGCAAATGGACATGTGTCATCATGTGAAGCAGGACGATGGGAGCCCCACCATCGTCCGGGGACGCCTAGCACTTGCCATTTAGAAACCGTAAAATTAGTTTCCAGCTCCCACATCTTTGGTTTATCCTGCAACTGCTAGAGATATGCTCTTACATATGTTAGAACATTGTCACGGATTGAGACAATGCTATTTCCATAACTGGTTCAATTGGAGGTGTTTGGATTCAACAAATAAGGCGACGTGCGCTGCTGTCACGTTGCAGGCTGTGTAGTTTGTGTTCTTGATTAGGATATTGGTTGACCATTATTGGGTCCTGTGATGGCATGGAGTGCTCCAAATTGTTTAGTTCATGGGAGGGGCATGTTTGGTATGTGCTAAGCCTCCTGGAATAATCAAAGAGATGGTAGTACTAATTTGTGTGGTATTGACTGTTCCATTGCGTCCTTTTCATGTCCGTCCTGCTTTAGTTAATGTTTACCTTTGCGAGGTTGACGATTTGTACCAATCTTCACATGAATGCTTGCACATTTTTCTACCAAAACATTGCTTGGAATGGAAATTTCGACAACACATATTATTAGATGGAAATTGTATAGCGGGGGGTCTGACAAATACGGGATGCTTGTTGCATATTGGGATCCTTCGCTGTACATTCAGACAGAAGAATGGAAAATCAAAGACAAACAATTTGTTGCAAGAAATTAAGTTTCCCCTTTTATGCTTAGTATATAAACTCTAAACTAGTACTAAGTACCAACCTGAGGGATTGAGGTGGTGCTCGAAGCGACACAAAAGGTTGTTTAACTTCCATATGGAGAAAGTTTGACGGCAGATAGCAGGTAATATTGATGGAAATGAAGCAAACATTGGAACTTATGGTGTGGGTAATAGGATCCATAGATAATCATGTCACCCCTGGCTTCATTAGTTTTTTTTTGAGGGAACCCCTGGATTCATTAGTTGAATGTATTCCACATGAGATATGTTCACTATGATACCAAGTGTCACTATGTCCATTGAGGGAATCATTTTCAACTTGTTTTTCAGACAGCCGCGGGCATATATATGGTCCTTAATAAGTTCTCTATAGAAATAGCTTGCATTTCCTATAATGAGAGAAGTAGCTTACCAATTTTGTTGGCAGTATGTCCGTGCTAGGTGCTAAGGTTCTCTCTGTTTATTGACATAATCTACCTTGATTTCTGATTTTGAAAAGATTACTCATAAGTACACAGTCGTTGCTTTTGGTTATCACCACAACTGTTATTATGTCGTTAGTTGCTAACTTTTTTCTTGCACTACATGCATAATGCTGGCGTTCATTGCATGATTAATGATGTTTATCTATGCTTGCTCTGATGTCCACATCCTTTTTGTGGCGCAGGCGTGGCATCTCTCAGTTCTACAATGGCAAGTCCAGATCATTCACATTCCTCAAGGAAGCTATCGGGCCATCTGGTTCTGCAAAGGCCATCGCCAAGGCTGACAATGCTTACACAAGGAAACGAAAAATCCTTCTCGCGCACAGCATCATGTATGATAAACCACGGATCACAGAACCCGAAACATATGAGAATGTCATCCCCAAGAGGATTGCTAGTTTAAGCAGGCTGAGGCCAATGGACAGTATTAGCCCCAACAACAGCAGTAGCAGCCTCAGCAGTGATGAAAACGAGCCGCCTCGACAGTTCATCTTTGCTCGGTCCCCTGATCACATTTCGCATTTGGCTTCTCCAACAACGACCGTGTCCCGGCCTGGTTTCTGCGCACCTAATAAGCCATTGCACGTGCCTACGAGGTCGTTTTCGATGGTGAACCTTCACCGTTGGCATATGCGTTCATCTATTTGCCCGAAAGAAGAGCCGAAGGCTGATTAACAGGCGACTCACAGGCATTTCCACGTTCTTGTGTCCTTTTTTAAGTTTGTTATGGGGGTCAATATACGTATCTCCTTTTGCAACCTAAGGTTGCCTTTGGAGGTGCTTGCGTAAATAAGAGGGAGTAAGCATGGTGAGGGTTTTGCGTGTAGCGTAGCATGTTTGATGAATGATGATGTGTAAATTAACATAATATATGTAAATATTAAAAGGCCTTGGTCGGTTTTGTTTCGGTCACAGAAACCATTTTAAGAATGCTAGTGTCCAACTTTATGCTAAATTTTAGCAACATCTATTTCGACTCACACTCCCTCTAGTTAAAAAAAACTGATGTTCTTGACAAAGTTATCTCTCCAATCCACACATAATTACCAAGAGCTCAATCTAAATATTTGTGAAAATGTAGATATGCCAAGTTCTAAATTTTGACAAGGTTCAACCTCCATAATGTGTCTTAATATTCTCTGCTTTCCCATATAGATAGCGTTTTAGACATTGATATATTTAATCAGTAATTTTTGTGGATGCATGATAAAACAGAAAATCATGAAAAAAATCCATAATAAATTTTATGATATATCAACTTACATATATTATATATAAGATTTTGTTTATTTTAGTAGTCAAAATTAGATAAGTGTAATTGCACATTTCTAGGAAGCCAAACGGAGGAAGTATGTAAAATCCTACATCCCTATGGATCATCTACTCTATTTAGGAAAATATTCCCAATTATCTCTTATGTTAGTGTGCCACACTGCCACATCGTCTCAAATTGTTCTACTCATCTTCCTGCAAAAAAAATTGTCATAATCGTCGTCGTCATATACTATTGTTTTGTAAAAAGTTCACCACTCTGTTCATACTCATAAAAAACAGTACAAGGAATCCCACATCAAGGTTATACATGTAATATTGATTTGATAGCCGTTAGATCAAGTCTGTTCGCAAAAAAGAACATCAAGTCTATTTGCAAAACATTTCTCCAAATCACACTGCCTTTTTTTTCAAGAAAAAAAAGAACAATCCCAGTGTTCTGCCACGCGAAAAAGGGACAAATGTGCCCATTGAGTCCCCTTTGGGCTTAGGCCTGTCCAGTCTGGCTCATCCATCACCCATTGGGCCAGGTTGTATTGTGGTAACCTGGTGTGTGACCGAACCACGGCGACTCGGCGAGCCAGATCCGTTCGCCGGCTCTCTCTTCTCTGTGATTCCGGTTCCGATTCCGATAGCGGCGGGGAGCGACGCCCAAGCCTCCGGCGACAAGGAGGTATCGCATCGTCAAATCCGGCGAAACCTTTGCGTTTAAGGTGAGCCATATACCCTCGTCCCCTCCACCCCACACACGCGACACCCTCTGCTACGCCTCCGTCGAAATCCGATTAAATTGATAAATTTTGGTAGGATTATGCAGATTCTAATTACGTATGCACTTTGGAATGTAGTTTTTCTTATCGAATTGGTATAACAACAATCCCGTTCACTGTACTAGTTCAATCCGTTTCGAGGAGACCACATGTTCATCAGTAGTGGATCAGATTTGGAGGAGCCCAAACGGATCCAAAGGATATGGTTGTCGCCAAACAGCGTGATCTGGGCGAATATTTGCTTGAAACATTGCTAAGTGGCAAATAGTAGATGTTGCGATGGTACTTAGGCAAATGAGAAATAACACTAGAATACTAATTCTGCGGTTTTATTTTCTTTACGTTGGGCTGGGTTAGTCTTCATCAACTTTTTAGTGTTGTTCGTTAGCGGTACAGTCTACCAGTATTTTTGTACTTTATATTCCCTCCTATGTTAGGACAACATGGGCGAGCAATTTGTAATCTATCCTTGCTTTGTTTCAGTCAAGCAGGTTGTCTAATCAGTAGAAGATTTGGGGGTGCTTATCTGCTGTGTTGACTGATTGTGAAGATGCCTCCCCACAAGATAGAAACTGGACACCAGGATGTGGTGCACGATGTTGTCATGGATTACTACGGCAAGCGTATCGCGACAGCCTCCTCGGACAACACGATAAAGGTCATCGGCGTCAGTGGCAACTCACACCAGCTGCTGGCAACTCTGAGCGGGCACCAGGGACCGGTCTGGCAGGTAGCATGGGCTCATCCTAAGTTCGGCTCCATGCTTGCCTCCTGCGGGTACGATAGCCGTGTCATCATCTGGAAAGAAGGCAGCAAGCCTGATGAGTGGGTTCAGGCGCACACATTCACCGAGCACAAGTCCTCTGTAAACTCCATCGCCTGGGCACCTCACGAACTTGGGCTGTGCTTGGCTTGCGGTTCGTCTGACGGGAACATTTCAGTCTTCACGGCTCGCTCTGATGGTGGTTGGGACACTTCGCGTATCGATCAGGCGCATCCGGTGGGGGTGACCTCGGTTTCATGGGCTCCAGCAATGGCCCCTGGTTCTCTGATCACCACAGGACCTTCTGGCCAGTTTGAGTACGTTCAGAAACTTGCATCTGGCGGCTGCGATAACACGGTCAAGGTATGGAAGCTCAGCAATGGAAGTTGGAGGATGGATTGCTTCCCTGCGCTCCAGATGCACAGGGACTGGGTGAGGGATGTAGCCTGGGCTCCGAACCTTGGCCTCCCAAAATCTACGATCGCCAGCGCCTCTCAGGATGGAACCGTCGTTATCTGGACTGAGGCGAAGGAAGGCCAGCAGTGGGAAGGCAGGGTTCTGCACGACTTCCAAACCCCTGTGTGGAGGGTGTCGTGGTCGCTGACCGGGAACATTCTGGCCGCTTCTGATGGCAACAACAACGTGACACTGTGGAAGGAAGCTGTTGACGGCCAATGGCAGCAAGTGACGACTGTTGAGCCCTAGGCGTTCCGATTGTTCAGTTTTGCTACCTATTACAATGATTATATTGTTTTCACTTCTCTGCATGGTAGTTCAAGTATTGCGCTTGGTTAACATCAGAGCTCTATGCTCCCTCTCCTGTTTATCTAGTTGTTTTGTCATTGCCATGATATCTTACTGTGGTGTCTCTACTAAACATGTGTGATCACAATGATGTTGGGAAATACAGACTATGCACTGTTTGTGCTTTGAACATATTCATGGAGGTTTGTATTCAGCGAAGCTAGCCAGGCGGTCGGATTGTTTGTTCGGTTTGCTACCCCATTACGATGATGATTATGGTCTCATTTTGCTGTAGGACTTGGCTGTCATCAGAGCTCTATCCCTCTCCCTGGTTTCTATTATCTTTTGGCCACTGCCATGTTGTCTTGCTGTGGTTTCTCTGCTACCCATTACGTTTACTCGAAACTTCCGGACTGGAAGTTCGATCGAGGACTTTTTACCTCCCCAGTCGCCTGAAGCCCTGAACGGATCACCATGAAATATTCAGAGAAAAGGTAGTACTAGATCATTCTCAGGTTGCAGTAACCAGACCGCGCAGGCAGTAGCTCAGCCACACCGTCGGGCATACATACATATCCATCGGCTTTCCGACCCGCTACCTGACTACCTCCACCCACGGCCGCCGGCGCAGAAAATGGCGTCGTCGTTTCCGCCGCCACCTACCGCCGGCGCGCGGCCCAACCGCAACGTACCCTCCTCCTCCTCCTTGCCCGCTGTCTCTCCGTGCGGTCCCATCTCGCTTTCCGGCGCCTCGAGGGCTTTCTCCGTCTCGTTCCGGCAACGGCGAGCATCCCATCTCACCCGGAGGCCACGCCCACTAAGCCCCGTCCGGTGCTCTGATGGCTCCGGCGAGGTAGCGAATTCTCATTTTACTCGATCACTTATAATCAATTGGTTATGTATGTGCATAGATTTGGTCTTCTGTTGGACTAGATTAGGGCGAATGCAGAGAATGCTGTCCAACTATGTTCCATGGTGAACTGTAGAGAAGGTGAATGGTACTCCTTTTTAGTCATAAGGCTGATTCTTAATCGAACAGCAAAAGGTTGATTCGACATACACAGCTCATTCTAGACTCAGGTTATGGGTGTGGATATGGCAATTGTTAGAGATTTAGATCGGTTTATTTTGTCGGAGTTATCAGGTGTGCTCGAAAGGATGGTTTCTACGCTGTTTATCCGTTCAGGAATCAGTTATGTGCAACATGAAAATCTTGATTGTTTGGACAGCACAGTAATCCCGTAAATAATCATGGGATTATTTTTTCAGTTTCAACTTTGTTAGCATTATCCCTTTCGTCTAAATTTTAAGCTGGTTTTATTGAACGAAGATTGCTTGTTAAAAATGCTCAAATGAGTTCATTTGGTGTGGAAATGGGAACAAGAATGAGAAGTCATGAATAGGAAAAAAAACATGGGAATTTGATAGGGATGCAAGTGATTCAAGCAATTGATTTCCAAACACATGAAAATTCCAGAAAATGTTGTATCGATAGAACACTAGGAAATTGCAAGAATGTTAAGCCACTGATTTTTGGGAATAAGGGATCAATGAAATACATAAACGAAACATTAATGAGAAAATAGTCTAGATTGGAATACATTTTTTTATTAATACTGATGTGCATTTCCTTTCTAGGTTGATGCACTACATATTGAAGAAACCAAGCAGCCACAAGGCGGCTCCACTGGTATGATGTCCATGGCACGCACTTAGTTTGCTTCACCATCGGGATAATGCTAAAGTGTTATTTTCTTTTCTTTCATACAGGCACAAGAAATTATGGCAAAGATTTTTTGAGAAGTTTTTCACCTAAAGAGTATTTACAACTAACTGTAAATCCAAAGACAATAGTACATCTTCTGTTATATCTTGTTCTCTTGGTACAATTTTGTAGCAGTTATCTACATGCCTTCTTAGTATTCACTAGAGTGTACTGGAGTCACAGAGGTAGAAGTCATCACATAAGTTGGTGCTCCTGTATTTATCTGACTTCACGTGAAAACAAGGAATTGTTTTGTAGTTAGTCTTTTATGCAAAAATCTGTTGGCAGAGAAAACAATTGCTTGTACCTGAGGCTTGGGCCAAGATAGCACAGTGGCAGTGCGAGTAATAACTTTGAATGTAGTACTCCCTCCGTCTCAAAATAGATGTCGAAAATTTGTCTAAATTTGGATGTATCTAGGCACTATTTAGTATTAGATACATCCAAATTTAGACAAAGTTACGACATCTATTTTGATACGGAGGGAGTATTTCAGAAGAACCTTACATCATCTGTTTTTCTCATGCATCTCTGTTTTTGAGTCTAGCAAATGCCACTTTCGAGCTCTCAGCACTTCTCATGAATTATTATACCAGCAATACTTGGAATGCAGTACTTCCAGTTTACTCTTTTGATCTTGTGATATAAGGTGATAGTTCATCATTCCTCATATCATATTGCTGGTTCAGGTTGCTAGAAAAATTGAAGAGATATGGCACTGCTGGAGTTTTGGCATATGGACTACTTAATACCGTGTATTATGTCACAACCTTTTTGTTAGTTTGGTAAGTCAATGCATGGTTCTGTGGTGCGTTGCTGGTTTTAGACCAAGTTTTACCTTTATGGAACCATTACTTTCAGAAGAAACATTTCATTCTGTAACATCAATATTTAAAGTTGTCAACTAATTGGTTATGATAAAAAGGTCAATAATCCACTTAAATACTTATTTTATTTCACTTCATGCATTGCAATGAGCCAAGATGAGTGCAGATGCAATAGCAGCATTGGGTGGGAAGGGAGTTACTGAATGACTTATTTTTCAGGTTCCATTTTTCTCCTGCTCCTGGTAGAATGGGTTATGCTGCAGCAGTAGAGAGGTAAAGGTTGCGAAATCTGTCTTTTGTAGCAGTTCTGATTATAATGTGTTCTATTCTATACCATGAAAGCAGATTTCTTAAACTAATGGCAATGGTGTGGGCTGGCAGTCAAGTTACTAAAGTTCTTCGGGCAGGAGGGTAAGTCAGTAACCAACTTATTGCACAGATTGTTTCATTAATCAGAGTAGTGAAACATAGTTGGATATTATTTTGAGTGGTAAACTTGAGGGACATCCTCGAGCACGTAAATTTCAAAGAATGCATGTTACCTGTCGAAATACACATTGCCCTCTATCCTGAAAGATGATTCGCTTGGTATATTCCAGAGCCCTGGCAATGGCTCCTTTTGTTGACAAAGGGCTGAGATGGTTTACAGTCAAGTTCAACTTCCAGTCAGAAGGAAAGGTAAATATAAAGCTATCCTTTCAGAAAAAGCAATCCCTTCAAACACCCTTGGGAATAGTTCCTTCAAACCAAAAGGATGGCAAGTGTTAGGTTTAATCACCGATATTCTAACGTGTTTCTGTTACATCCAACTGTCCTGTAGGCATTTGCGACGATCGTAGGGTTATGCTTTGCGCTTGCTGCCCTCATGTTCGTTGGATTAACAGTACTTTGGGCATAGCGCATCTGTTGCTGACGACAGTTAAGGGATCATGGCAAGATCCTGCGGAGGTACAGGGGCACAGGCATTCTCCGGCATTCAGCCTTCATATGGGGCTTACTTACAAGACCTTCGGCATGAATATTCCTGTATCAAGATCTTGTCGGCCGTGTGTGGAACTGCAGTCTGGTCTGATGTTAAAAAAGCCTCTGGATCCAAGCAACTTGACGCTCTTCTGGCATGCTTTTAACTCTTTCCTTGTATCAAATAAAATTACTCCATTTTGTCCTTCAATTACTAGTTAAACCCGAGAACCAGTTGAATAGGAGGATAGTTACACCCTGAACCCACCAGGGATCAAACCATGGCTCTGATCTTCAGTAGACGCTATCTAAGAGTACTACTATGTTTTTCTTGAGAAAAAAAACACAACTGGTTGAATTTAATATTGCTTCATAAACTCCAAACTAAAACAAATCTGGCAACTGGTTGAATTTAATGTTGTTTCATCAGGTAGTAGAGTAGTACCTATAAGTCTGTAACTGATGAAACGACGGTCTTTTTGGCAGACATGACGGGTTGTGAAAAAAACGTTTGAGCTCGATGGTCTATTCGAGTTTGGCTCGACGTGGGGCCCGTTTTGAGGATTACTTGAGCCCTAAAACGAGGCGACACCTCAACCATATCAAGCTCGATAATTGTCTGGTTTACTTTCGAGCTTGAGCATATTCGATACTTGTCGAACTTACTTTAATTTTTTTTTTGTTGCGACGATTGACCAGAGCTCAAGCCTAACACTAAGGGTCAACCGCCAATTTGTTTGGTTTTGCACTTTGAGAGGAAAGCTCCAAGTTCAGCCAACAGCTTATTTATAAAATCTCAACAAAAAAAAAGAAGCTTAGATACAAAAAATCTCCTTTTTTCCACGAACTTATGTAAGCTGCAAGTTGTGGGCGTGTTCGGACACGTGCACGGTACGGTACACATGCCGGTGAGCCGGTGCTGTCAGCAGTCAGGGCGCGCACGCCCCTCACCTCCTCCATGTGGCCATTGCACGGGATGTCAAACGTACATCTGCACAATTGCCGGCGTTGTCGGTGCAGACAGATTGACGGTGCAGCAGCCCTGAGGAGCACAATTGTACTGCTACGTAAGTACATTGGTAGAATCACACGTGACACTATCCAAGTGGCAAGTACACTCACTGTCGTGGTGGTATCACGGCATATGCTATGGGTAGGCTAAAGTTGGGGCCGATGGACGTGGAGGAATCCGGGGAGGGATGATGCAGTGAAGACCGCACTCGTATGAATAAAGAGAAATACAATGTATATTGGATTGAAGCTCTCAAGTGGAGATAACACCTCATTCTCTACATCTAATCTCTTATAATCTGATCATACTTGTGGCTACAATCATGCTCCTTGAGCTGTATCTCCTATGCCTCTATCTAGATCTCTCTATGAGAGTGAAGGAGGAAGAAGAAGGAGAGCTCCTATTGAGCTGAGAGGGGAGGAGCCCTTCGGGGCCTCTCCTGTGAACGACCCCCCTGGTGATCCTTATAAAGGGGAGCCCAGGGGACAAATCTTGTTCCCCACGATTGGTATCTAGGCAGCATATTCCTAGCATCTTATTAGATGCTCAGCATATGCCTTGGCATCTCCTGCCAAGGTATATTCTTTAGCATATTCTTGGATGCCATAGGCATATTCCTTAGGCCATGTGCCAGTCTGCGTCTCGTGCGTCCCTGTACTTGCGTAATATCGGTGGAGTCCGTTCAGGTTCGTCGATATGTCGATGTAGAGGTTATCGGAACGTCCGCGAGGCAGCTGGGATGACTTGATTCGGCTCAGGTGACAATTTCTAAGGGAGAACTCGGCCTGGGCCCTGCTAGTTCGGCCCAAGAGGCAATCCTGAGGCTTAGCCGAATTACTTGGACGAGGCCCAGCCGGACTATCCCTTCATCCGGCCTGGTCCGCGTGGAGCAGCCCAGTGGTGAGCCGGCCTGGCGAGAGGGACCCGTGATGGGCCGGGGTTGCTCCAGTCGGCCCACCTCAGGATGCTCGGTGGCGCGGTCTGGTGGGAGCCGTGGTGGCGCGGTGAAGACCCGCGGTGGGCCGGATCTGCCCATTGCCGGCCCACCCGGGGATGCAGGCGACGCGGACCGGTGGGAGCCCAGGTGGCGAGCGGAGTCCGGCGTCGAGGTGGGCTGGCTGGATGTAGCTCGGTGCTGGGGCTAGGTCATTTGGTGGGCTGGACGGGAGGACTCGGCCCAGGAGGATAATTCGGCTTTTATAGCTTAGTTCGGCCTGTTCCCTGTAGGTCTGGTCCAGCAGTGGTGAGGGTTGGGCCGACTTAATGCTAACTCGGCCCAGATCGGTTTTTTTCCTTAGTATTTTTCTGTTTGACTCATTGAATATCATTTTCTCATATATGTTTCCTATTTGACTCACTCAATTCATCAACTCTGGGGTACCCTGGGGGTACACCCCCGACATTAGTCCCCGAGGCTATGTGGGACTCGTAGAGTCGTGCATAGGCTTTTTACTAAATATCTCTAGAGTTGTTTATCCTGCCTACAGTCTTTTCATATATCATTGATTTCTAGCCCTCTAAGGTACTGGTTCATAATCCTTTTGGGTAAGTTTTTTGACTTCTGCCTGCTTTGTCATTGGCTATAACCCCTTTGGGTAAGTTATGAGTTCTGGCCTTCTTTGGCACTGCTCTTTTAACCTCTTTGGGTAAGTTATGAGTTCTGACCTTCTTGGGTACTGCTCTTTTAACCCCATTGGGTAAGATCTGAGTTCTGGCCTTCTTGGGCACTGCTCTTTTAATCTCTTTGGGTGAGTTATGAGTTCTGGCCTTCTTGGGCACTGCTCTTTTAACCCCATTGGGTAAGATATGAGTTATGGCCTTCTTGGGCACTGCTCTTTTAATCTCTTTGGATGAGTTATGAGTTCTGGCCTTCTTGGGCACTGCTCTTTTAATCCCATTGGGTAAGTTATGAGTTCTGGCCTTGTTTGGCGCTGCTCTTTCAACCCTATTGGTTAAGAAATGAGTTCTGGCCTTCTTGGGCACTGCTCTTTTAACCTCTTTGGGTAAGATATGAGTTCTGGCCTTCTTGGGCACTGCTCTTTTAACCCCATTGGGTAAGATATGAGTTCTGGCCTTCTTGGGCACTGCTCTTTTAACCTCATTGGGTAAGATATGAGTTCTGGCCTTCTTGGGCACTGCTCTTTTAACCCCATTGGGTAAGATATGAGTTCTGGCCTTCTTGGGCACTGCTCTTTTAGCCTCTTTGGGTAAGTTACGAGTTCTGGCCTTCTTGGACACTGCTCTTTTAATCCCATTGGGTAAGTTACGAGTTCTGGCCTTGTTTGGCGCTGCTCTTTCAACCCCATTGGGTAAGATATGAGTTCTGGCCTTCTTGGGCACTGCTCTTTTAACCCCATTGGGTAACTTATGATCCGAGTCATCTGTTTCCAAATCCGAGTTATTTTATTCAAAATTGACTTATGTCTTAAGTCTGAGTCCTCTGACTCAAATCCGAGTTATATGACTCAAATCCGAGTTATATGACTCAAATCCGAGTTACTTTACTCAAAATTGATTTACATCTAAAATCTGAGTCATCTGACTCAAATCCAAGGTATATGACTCAAATCCGAGTTATCTCATTCCAAATCCGAGTTATTTTACTCAATTTTGACTTACCTCTAAAATATGAGTCATCTGACTCAAATCCGAGGTATATGACTTAAATCCGAGTTATCTCATTCCAAATCCGAGTTACTTTACTCAATTTTGACTTACATCTCAAATCTGAGTCATCTGACTCAAATCCGAGGTATATGACTCAAATCCGAGTTATCTCATTCCAAATCTGAGTTACTTTACTCAATTTTGACTTACCTCTCAAATCTGAGTCATCCGACTCAAATCCGAGTTATCTGTTTGCCACGATATAACTTGATTTGGCATGCTGGTGTTAATTTGCTTTTGATATGGATCCGAGATATAGATCCGAGATTAAGTTTTGGGATATGATAATAGGGCTAACCGCTGAGAGATCTGATTCGAGATGTAGATATGAGATATAGATTCGAGATATGATAAGCTGGCCAATAGTCATCCGAGATATGGGATAACCTGGCAAGATGGTGAAATATCAATCCGAGTCATAACATAGCCTGGCAATCTGGCGAACTGAATAAAGCTTCGGCCCGAATCAAAGATATGATTAGTACGCCGAGTTTGAATACCAATCCGAATTATAATATACCCTGGCAAGCTGAATCAAATGTTAGCCCGAATCAGAGACAATATACTGAGCTGAGTTAAAGGTTAATCCGAAGCATAAATAATTTGACTCAAATTATATCCAAATCATCAATAAGCTGGCCGGTAAGCTGAGTTTAAAGGATAATCCAAAGCATGAATAAACTGACTCAAATTCTATCCGACTCATAAGTAAGCTGACTCAAAATCTATCTGAATCACAAATAAGCAGACTCAACTTATGGCCGAGTTATAAATAAGCTGTCTGGGGAGCTGAGTTAAAGGATAATCCAAAGCATAAGTAAACTAACTCAAAATCTATCTGAATCACAAATAAGCAGACTCAACTTATGGCCGAGTTATAAATAAGCTGGCTGGGGAGCTGAGTTAAAGGATAATCCAAAGCATTAGTAAACTGACTCAAAATCTATCTGAATCACAAATAAGCAGACTCAACTTATGGCCGAGTTATAAATAAGCTGGCCGGGGAGCTGAGTTAAAGGATAATCCAAAGCATAAGTAAACTGACTCAAAATCTACCTGAATCACAAATAAGCAGACTCAACTTATGACCGAGTTATAAATAAGCTGGCTGGAGAGCTGAGTTAAAGGATAATCCAAAGCATAAGTAAACTGACTCAAAATCTATCTGAATCACAAATAAGCAGACTCAACTTATTGCCGAGTTATAAATAAGCTGGCTGGTGTACAGATCTAAATCAACATAATGTTCTCTTAATCCAAAGGTGACTCTACGGATAAGTTGACTAATCCCCGGGTTAAGTTATTTTCTCCCCGAGATGAAGGATTGAATGTAGGTGGCTGATTTATCTGGCACTTACAGTATACTTGGAGAAGTGTTTGAGTTAGTCTTGCTAGGTCATACCTGCCCTGCTGAGTTACCTGGTACTTACAGTAAGCTTGGAGTAGTGCTTGAGTCCTTCTTGCTGAGTCTTACCTGCTTTGATGAGTTAGACTTGGAGAGCCTCTGCGCTTACCTCTTTGTTCTCTGTTGGCTTGGTGAAGCTGAATGAGCCCTATGAGGAAGAAGTTGATGAAGATGTTCCCGTCCGGATGGAAACCCAACCAACGCCACTAGAAGGCCCCACGGTGGGCGCCAAATGTCGTGGTGGTATCACAGCATATGCCATGGGTAGGCTAAAGTTGGGGCCGATGGACGTGGAGGAATCCGGGGAGGGATGATGCAGTGAAGACCGCACTCGTATGAACAAAGAGAAATACAATGTATATTGGATTGAAGCTCTCAAGTGGAGATAACACCTCATTCTCTATATCTAATCTCTTATAATCTAACCATACTTGTGGCTACAATCATGCTCCTTGAGTTGTAACTCCTATGCCTCTATCTAGATCTCTCTATGAGAGTGGAGGAGGAAGAAGAAGGAGAGCTCCTATTGAGCTGAGAGGGGAGGAGCCCTTCGGGGCCTCTCCTGTGAACGATCCCCCTGGTGATCTTTATAAAGGGGAGCCCAGGGGACAAATCTTGTTCCCCACGATTGGTATCTAGGCAGCATATTCCTAGCATCTTATTAGATGCTCAGCATATGCCTTGGCATCTTTGGAGATGCCAAGGTATATTCTTTAGCATATTCTTGGACGCCATAGGCATATTCCTTAGGCCATGTGCCAGTCTGCGCCTCGTGCGTCCCTGTACTTGCGTAATATCGGTGGAGTCCGTTCAGGTTCGTCGATATGTCGATGTAGAGGTTATCGGAACGTCTGCGAGGCAGCTGGGATGACTTGATTCGGCCCAGGTGACAATTTCTAAGGGAGAACTCGGCCTGGGCCCTGCTAGTTCGGCCCAAGAGGCAATCCTGAGGCTCAGCCGAATTACTTGGACGAGGCCCAGCCGGACTATCCCTTCATCCGGCCTGGTCCGCGTGGAGCAGCCCAGTGGTGAGCCGACCTGGCGAGAGGGACCCGTGATGGGCCGGGGTTGCTCCAGTCGGCCCACCTCAGGATGCTCGGTGGCGCGGTCTGGTGGGAGCCGTGGTGGCACGGTGAAGACCCGCGGTGGGCCGGATCTGCCCGTTGCCGACCCACCCAGGGATGCAGGCGACGCGGTCTGGTGGGAGCCGAGGTGGCGGGAGGAGACCCGCGGTGGGCCGGATCTGCCCGTTGCCGGCCCACCCGGGGATGCAGGCGACGCGGACCGGTGGGAGCCCAGGTGGCGAGCGGAGTCCGGCGTCGAGGTGGGCTGGCTGGATGTAGCTCGGTGCTGGGGCTAGGTCATTTGGTGGGCTGGAGAGGAGGACTCAGCCCAGGAGGATAATTCGGCTTTTATAGCTCAGTTCAGCCTGTTCCCTGTAGGTCTGGTCCAGCAGTGGTGAGGGCTGGGTCGACTTAATGCTAACTCGGCCCAGATCGTTTTTTTGCCTTAGTATTTTTCTGTTTGACTCATTGAATATCATTTTCTCATATATGTTTCCTATTTGACTCACTCAATTGATCAACTCTGGGGTACCCGGGGGTACCCGCGACACTCACTCCGTCTCAAAAGATGTCCTCCATCCTAAAAAGAATTTCATACTCCCTTCGGTTATATTAATAAGCTCAATTTTATCTAGATCTCGTATGTATTTAGTTAAATATTAATTGTCTCAATTTTGTCTAGGTAAAAATTCATCTAGCGTAAATATTTAACTATATATATATATATATATATATATATATATATATATATATATATATATATAGAGAGAGAGAGAGATAAACTTGAGGCTATTAATATAGATCAAAGGAAGTAGATTTATTTTGATTCATACATGCCTAATAAAAAATCATGCGTACTGAGAAACACTAAGGGTGACAGTAGACAAATATTTCGACCAACGATAACTCGTGAATTCGATTCCAAAAACGAGAAACGAGATGGTGAAAAAAGAGAGGAAAACTCTTCCCCTCAACCGGTTGTAGCTTATCTCTCCATTTTAAAATATAAGATGTTTTAGATTTATGAAAAAATATATCTAGACTGTTTTTAGTGTGTAGATTTGTTTTAAACCTGAGTGAACCTACATACTAATAGTAGTTTAGATATATTTGTTTCATAAAGCTAAAACATCTTACATTTTAAAACGGAGGGAGTACATCCGGTTTGCCCACTCACTTGTGTAACATAGCTCCTCGTCACCTGCGCGCAGGCGCATCTATATCTTCCCCAAGCGTAAGCAGGATGCTTCTCCTTCCATAGGCCGACACGGCTAGCAGGCCAGTTCATCTCCATTCGCTCATGCCTAGCAGGCCACTCCTACCGAGAGCGCGGGTGTTCCTTCCACATTTGCTTTGTGCCAGCTGGCCGTTGCTCCTCCCGAAGGCAAGTCGGTCGCCATTGCTATCCTACCGACTGATATGACCCGAGTGAAGGAGGACGATGATCTAGCCATGGACAAGGAGGCCCCCCCCCCCCCCCCCCCCCCCCCCCACAAAAAAACCCCACCAGATTTGAGGACGATGACATCTCACGAGTGGATGTGATGGGATTCACCGGATCTAGCTCTGAGGCCCCTCTGGTGTGGCAGATTTGTGGCCAGCAAAGCTCGAATTGGCCGTGGCGTTGTCTCCATGGTGGATGGTAAAGGTTAGATATTCTGGAAACGTTTTGATGTTGCAGAGGTGTTTCAAAATGCTAAATGTGTATATTCTCTTTGCTACATAAATCCGTTGAAAATGTAGCAAATGGTGACATGTCCACGCACGCACGCACGCCCTGCCAACGATTGTTTTCTAAAGTACGGGTACCAAAAAGCCACGGCCTACAGATACTACAGATAGAAACAAGAAGCTGCAGATTACACCTTGGGCACCACCCTAAACCAGTGGCGGACCAAAAATAAATTGGAGGGTGGGCACACTCCAATTTTTTTGCGCTGACCCATGTGGAATACTAAATCTGCCTAAAAAGTAATACAAATAGCATAGTGAAATCTCATAATGTTATATTTCTATAATATGTTATAATTTTCAGGTCAAAAATATATTTTTATTTTGTAAGTTATGGTATATCATAGACAAGTAAACAGTAGAATTAAACAATTAGAAAAAAAATACTTTTTAGCTACTGGACCTATGTAAGTAGAGCTTATCCCTTGCTAGATTTTTTTTACGGTAACCCATGTGGCACATGAAATCTATCTAAAAAGTCTTATATTGTTTTGATTGATAGGGGATTACAGAGTTTATATACTTCCTCCGGTCCAATTTAATGACTCAGATCCATTTAGATATGAATGTTTTTTAGCACTAAAATATGTCTAAATATTCGTATTTAGACAAATCTGAGTCCATTAGTTTCGATTGGAGGGAGTAGTCATGTGATGACTGTCTAAAATGTGATATTTGTTAGAATACGCAGACGGTAGTAAAGAATGTATGATTTGTATGTTTAGTGGAAACTACTGGTCCGACTTGAATCTCTCCCATCCTCACGTAGATCCTAAATTTCCCTGGGATCCCGCGACGTCCGGGTCCCCCGCGTGCGTGCAACGTTTGCATCTGTGGTGGGCCTCCTAAAACCTCATCTCCTCCACGACTCCGGTGAGGCTCTCAAAAAAATGTCTCTAACAAGATATGTCTTTTAATTTTTGTCCCATGGGTGAACTTTTTTGCTACATGCAAAAGCGAGACATTTTATAATAAAAATGACACATTTTATAGCAAAAACGGGATTTTAAAAAAAAAAGTATAAAACAAGTGTCAGCAGGAGAACCAGAACGATGGCAGCACGCCATCAACCCGGGGACGCTTAGTGATGTTCCTATTTCTATACAATCAACTATTCTTATGACCAAAAATGAATACTCCCAAACTGGTCTGCGATCTGAACTTTAGATTATTTTTCTAATGATAAATATTAGATTAGTGATAGTCTATTTATTCTCTGGAATTCTGGGTAGGGCACGGCCCACCAGGCCCCACCCTGCGTACGCCCATGCCCTAAACCGCTCGCCATCTCCCAGTAGCATCAACACATTTGCATCCAAAGTTCACTACAGACAAGTGGCAATGATCTTCTAGTCCTCCCCTCCAGTTGAGTGAGGTTCTAGAGCTCAACCCTCGACTGTGTCATCACCTTCTTATCAAGGATCAACCAGGATCCGGCCATAACAACAGAGGTGGAGCACGTGCCCAAAATCCCATCTTGAGCACTATGATGTCTAGCTTTCCTTTTCATTTATCCCCACTGAGCAAGGTTGAAGGAACATTTCTACCAGGTTACTTGCATACCTAGCAAATAGAACGATTGAAACATAAGTCATTTCTCCCACATAATTGCAGCATGAACCACATTTTTAACTATATAGAGTTTATTGAAAGAGTAAGATGGTTAACCTAGAGAGGGATGAATAGATTTCTACAAAAAAAATCTTTTGCAAGTTTTACGCTTTGCAGAATATAAGTGGGCCTAAATGCAAACTAGGTGAGGCAACCTAGATGATGAAACAAGATACTTCAAGCTCGAAGGCTATCACAAGGTAAACAACACAAGTAAGAGATAGGTTAAGGAATAACCGAAGCACGCGGAGACGAAGATGTATTCCCGTGTTCACCACCTTTGGGAAGGGGGCTACGTCACGTTGGAGAGGTGTAAGGTTACACGAAGGATTCTTCACGCGCCACAAAGGCTCACCTTCTTCTCCGAGTCTATCTCACGAAGGAATAGCTCACTTACTCGTGGTGGACTTTAAGGTAGTCTCCAAACCCTCACAAACTTTCCACGGAGCAAATCACAAGCCGAATGCCTCCGGGCGACCCTAGCCGCCTAGGGTTTTCCACAAACCCGAGTAACAAGCTAACTCGATGAAATCAAGGGGGAATGAACTTTGGTTTGGTGGAAACATAGATCGGGACCTCCTCTTCCTTTCTACCAAAGGGATTTGGATTTGGTTGGGTAGAATGGGAGATCCTCAAGCTTTTGTGTTTGAACAATGGAGAGAGAGCTTCAAGAAGGATATAAACTGAATGCCTAACCTGCTCAAGGTGGAAGAAAGGATGTTTATACTCAAGGATAAAAACTAGCCGTTTCAAGTCATTTTCGCAAGGTCTGGTTTTAAGTTCGGTTGGACCGGTCCACACACCGGACGGTCCGGTCCTCGGCCCGGGAAACCGGACTTCAACCGAATCTGGTTACTGACTCCAGTCTTGGTTAGACTCGGTGTAAGTAAACCGGAAAACCAGGTTGGGATTCGGATTTCCGGTCCTGATACCGGATGGTCCGGTGTGTGAGCTGGTTCAACCGACATGTACACCGGATCTGTAGAAAAGGCTCAATAGATAGGTTTTCTTCTCTTCTCTCTTTGGTGATGGATCAAGTAGGAGTATGGGATGTGTATATGGCTTAGGAATTCATCCCCAACAAGCTCATCGAGAGAACCCCTCTTAATAGTGCGTATTTCCTAACCGGACTCAAATTACATAAAAGGGAAAACTCTGGCGCGAAGCTTCGTTATGAAAATGGGGGGTATCCAGTGACCTTCCATCACACCATCGGACTAAAACCTGTGTAAGACACTAGAAGTACCATTAGTCCGCTCTAACCACGGAGTCATTGTCAACCAAAAATAGTATAGGGTAAAATACCCTTTCAATCTCCCCCTTTTTGGTTGGTGATGATAAACCGAGCTAGAGTTCACAAGGATATTATAAACAACAATAAAAATAGTCATAACATAATATAAATATCCATGGTTCACACACATAGCACAAACTTGTCCAACAGACAGAATGAAAGCAAATAGTCCACACACAAAGCGAAGGGGAAAGCACAATGCCATAAGAAGCAATGAGAAAGCAAGGGGCATTGTGCTAACGGCGAACCCCGAAAAGGAACCCGTAGATATCTAATAGAACTCTACTCTTCTCCCCCATTGGCATCGAGACACCAAAAAGGAAGAGGAGTAGAGCGATGCTAGAGCAGCCCAACTAGAAGAACGAAGAAGGTGGAGGAAGCGGAACTAGGACATCTTCCTCTTCAGGGTACTCCTCACTATCAGCATCATCATCAATGTCCTCAGTATCAACGTCATCATTAGCAGAGGGACCACTGGGACCAACAAGAGCAAACTGATCGGGAAAGTAGTCATAGAACATAACATCATCAAGAGGCGGCATCTCATAGTTGACATAAGGAACAAGAGCCATCTTAGGACCATCCGGTGGAGGAGGGACATTCTGGGTCACGAGAAACTCATTGTGTCGGTGCCGAGTCTCCTGGATCATCTCCAAAGCCTTGTGGCTCACATCATAGGAAGAACGACACATCTGAAAAATGTTGGAGATATGCCCAAGAGGCAATAATAAAGTAGGTTATTATCATATCTTCATACTTATGATAAATGTTTACATACCATGCTATAATTGTATTAAAAGAAAACATTAATACTTGTGTGATTTGTAAACATAAAAGAGTCCCTAGTAAAGCCTCTTGTTAAACTAGCTTGTTGGTTAAATATGATCATGGTTTCCCGATCATGAACATAGAGATGTTATTAACAACAGGGTCATATCATTAGGAGAATGATGTGATGGACATACTCCTATAGTTAAGCGTAGCATAAAGATCAAGTCATTTAATATAGTTCATTTGCTATAAGCTTTCTGATACATAGTAACCTAATTCCTTCGAGAATGAGATCATGTTAATCACCATCTCCGGAAGGATGCTTGGATGACATCAAACACCACACCGTAACTGGGTGGCTATAAAGGTGGCATTGAGTGTTCGGAAAGTATGGGTTGAGGCTCATGGATCAAGAGTGGGATTTGTCCATCCATATGACGGATAGATATACTCTGGGCCCTCTCGGTGGAATGTCATCCAATTAGCTTGCAAGCATGTGAATGGCTCACAAGGGATCACATACCACGGGAACGAGAAAAGAGTACTTATCAGTAACGAGGTTGAACTAGGTATGCAGAGATACCGACGATCAAAACCTCTGATAAGTAAACTATCATGAGACAAAGGGAAAATGGTATCGTATGTAAGTGGTTCATTCGATCGCAAAGTAATCGTAGAAATATGTGGGAGACATATGAATTTCCAGATTCCTCTATTGGTTATTGATCGGAGAAGTGTCTCAGTCATGTCCGCATAATTCACGAACCGTAGGGAGACACACTTAAGGATTCGATGTTGTTGAGTAGTTATGGAATGATGAGTAAGAGACCGAATGTTGTTCGGAGTCTCGGATGGGATCCGGGATATCACGAGGAGATCCGGAATGGTCCGGAGAATAAGATTCATATAAGAAAAGTCATGTTTCAGGGTTGGAGAATGTTTCCGGTGTTTTCATCGGGAATGTTCTAGAAGGTTACGGAATGTCCGGCACTCCGTAGGGGAAGGGTACATGAATGTGTCATAACAAGTTGGAATGGTTGCATCATGTACTAGGTGTCATGTCTGAGCAAAATAAAGGGATAAATCAAATCCTAGTTTGAAAAGTCAAACGCCAATTTGAAAAGTCAAAAGGCTATTTTGCTTGGTGGAGGGAGAGTAGGAAACCTACTTGGGGAGGAAGTCCCTCTCCCTCCACCGCCGGCTAAGGAGGCCGAGTTGGGGAGGGACTCCCCTCCCCTTGGCCGCGCCCTCCCAGCTATATAAGGAGGGGCAGGGCTGCCCCTCCAAGATCTACACCTTGCCCTCTCCAAACCCTAGCCCTAAGCCGCCGACGCCACCACCTCCTGCTGCTGCCGCCGCCTAGGGAAAACCCTAGCCGCCGACTTAGGGCTTCCCCAAGCCCTAGCCGCCGGCCTAGCCCTCTCTCCTTGGTGCGTCTAAACCCTAGATCACCGAGGCCTCTCTCATAGTCCACCATACTCGCTCCGGCTTAAGGCGAAGCCCTGCGAGATCTCCCCTCTACTTCCGGTACCACGCCGTCGTGCTGCCGGAATCGCGAGGAGAGTGCTATAACATCTGCTGCCTGCTGGAACAAGGGAGAGGAAGGTCTTCATCGAGTACCAAACATGCGACCGACTGCGTAAGCGCTGCAGGAACGCAGCGCCGGAAGGATCGTCTACACGATCTTGAGATCGGAAGTGTATGACTACATCATCCACGAGAATCTGCTCTCGTTAACCGCTTTGGATCTTCGAGGGTTAGTACTCTATTGACTCGTTGCTACAATCTAGTAGATAGATCTTGGCTTGATCATAGATTAGATCTTGATTGTGTGTTCATGCGGTAGAAATTTTTTGTTTTCCATGTTATGAACCCCTACAGTGGTATCAGAGCCGTGTCTATATGTAGATATGTTGCACGAGTAGAACACAATGGTCATTGTGGGCGTTGATGCTTTTGTTGTCGATTGCTTTTTGTGTACTTTGCATCTTGCGGGGTGGTGGGATGAAGCGGCCCGGGCTAACCTTACATGACATCGTTCATGAGACTTGCTCCACGCTTGACATGCAACTTGTATTGCATAAGTGGCTTTGCGGGTGCCTGTTTCTCCCAACATAGTTAAGATTCAATTTACAACGGGTGATTAACAATACTAGTATCAATGTTGTGGTTCTTGTTCGTAAGTTAGAACTACACTTATTGAAAGCCCCAAACCACGTAAAACATGCAAAGAAAATTAGAGGCGTCTAACTTTGTTTTGCAGGGGTGTGATGTGATGTGATATGGCCATGATTGTGATTATATATGATGTATGCAATGTCCCTTATTGTAAGTTGGCAACCGGCAGGAGTCATATGGTTGTCTTTTAAATTCCATTAAGACCTTCATGTCTATTCAAAGAAGTTGTAATAGTTGATGCTAGTGGAAGACAACCATGAAGCGGCGCCATTGACCTTGATGCCACACCGGTGATGATGGAGATCATGTTCGTGCTTGAACATGGAGATCGGAAGCACAAGAAGGAAGGCCATATCATATCACATATTATGAATTGCATGTGATGTTAATCCTTTTATGCATCTTGTATTGCTTAGTTCACGACGGTAGCATTATAAGATGATCCCTCAAGCACACAATTTTAAATTTTAAAGTGTTCATCCTTAGTAAGCACCGTTGCTAAAAATCATTGTTTCGAAGCACCACGTGATGATCGGGTGTGTTATATTCTGCGAGTGTATACAACGTGAGCAAGCCAGATTTGCTCATGCGGAAGCTAATGTTTGATCTTGACGAGCCTAGCATGTACAGACATGGTCTCGGAACACGGATCACCGAAAGGTAAAGCATGAGTCATATAGTAGATATGATGAACATGTTGATTGTTCGCCATTGAAGCTACATCAACTCTCGTGATGATCGGTTTTGATGTGGTGGATTTGGTTCGTGTGATCACTAAAACAATGTGAGGGATATTGTTTTGAGTGGGAGTTCAATAGCAATATGATTAAAAGTTGAACACTATTTATCATAAATTAAATCAAAGTGAATTTGCATAGTTTTTGTAGTCATTGGCATCCGTTTACCACCTTGCGCTTAGTTATAATTGAGATGATAGAACTATAGAATTCTGGTTAGTTACTTTACGAACTGGCATCGTATTGTTTTAAAGTGTTAATCTAAAGTTTAAAAGTCCCATTGCAAACTTTCAGTAAGTTCCGGTTACTCCATGAAGTTTAATAGTTGGTATTAAATCAAGAGTAACAATTCCAGTGTTAGTATATAAGTATCATATTTATCTCCATGATTCTTGATATTCAAAGGATTGTCTTAATATCAAGGTTATCTAGAATCTGAAAGATTTGTTTCAGAAACCATGATGTGTGGAAGATATTGTGATATCTGAAACGAAGTTTTGGTTGCAACATGATAGAGTATAATATGGCAAAAGTCATGTTTTCATATTTGATGAGAATTTGCAAAAGGTTGGAGACACTAGTTGTCCTAATCCTCCAAAAGGTTTTGGAAAGCAACATTATACTCACGATTCATCGTTATAAGCTAAAAGTAGCTTGATCATGGATAATTCCATGATAAGGGTGAATATTTGATGTAGGTAAAATGTTTACTACACCAAGAGATTACTAAAGAAAGGAATTTGAAAGAACACCAAACATTTGATGATGGTGATCTACTTCAAAGTGCAAGTCCAAAGACATTGGTATTTTACTATACATGCTTTGGACTATGTGTCATGGATATGGCTCCACTATTGATATTGATAGATTCTTTCAAACAGAAAAAGAAATGTTGAAAGATAATCTCATAAATATATGGCATAAAAGAAAAGACTAGAATTGTTCAGCTTAGGTATACAGAGGATATACATGTTATGGTTGTATTCTTTGCTTGTTAAACAATGTAGTTCTTAAGTATTGGATACTGAATTTGTTGGTATGAATCGTCATACGAAACAACAGAATTCGTGAACTATAATGGACTAAGTAACTAGCAAAAGAATATGTGATGATGGTCATCGAGAACAAATAAAGGGTTATTATGTTGTTTGTTAAACATCAAAGTTTGCCTTCAAGATTTGTTTTATCAGGCATTATGAGAACAAAAGGGTAGTTCAAATAATTGTCGTAATCCATAAAATATGGATGATTCACAAATTTCGTTGGAGAAATCACATCCATAAAACTAGTGCTAAAAATGTCGAAAGACAAATTCAATGAAAGATCACTTAGGAAGTGACATTGCCGTTTAAATTATATTGGAAAGAAAACATGAAGAAACTCCATGTGGATGGAATTTTGGAGTCCTTTTGATTTTTGATCAAATGACGCTTGTGAAACTTTCCTAGAGATAATTAAAACTTCGTTCATAGGCCAAAAAGGGAACGAATGACTAGCTTATTGGAACTTGTACATATTGTTGTATGAAGTCCATTATGTGTAGTCAAGAGCGATGGATTTCAACTTCATATGCTTCCTCCAAAAATTTGAGTGAATATATGAATATTTACTTAATAAGGATGAAGTATGAAACATTTGAAAAGTTCAAAGACTTTCAAGATGAAGTGCAAGATCATTGTAACAAGAATATAAATAGTTTATGATAAGATCATAAAGGAAGATATTTGAGTTACAAGTTTAGCATAATACCTAAGATTTAAGGAATCGTTCTGTGGATTTGCATTTTTCGAAACACCATAAGAGTATGGAGCGTTCGAGATATGTAATTAAACCTTGTTTGACATGGTAAGATCAAAGGTGTAATTCATAAAACTTCCATTATATCTTAAAGATTAAAAGCTTTAGAGACTACCGTTTTTCCACTGAAAAGAGATCCATCATAATCCGTTGAAATGACACCATATAAAGTTATGGTTTGGGACAAAACCAAGTTGTCCTTTCTTAAACATTGGTATGCTATGCATAAGAAAGATGTTTGCAACCAAAGTCGGATGAACCTGTCTTTGTATGTTATTTCGAATAATTGTTAAGTAATCCTCCATAACATCGGAGACAAAAGTGTTTGTCACTTAGAACGTCAAGTTTCTTTGAGAAGGAATTTTTCGTGAAAAGATAAGTGGGAGGACAATAGAACTTTGATAAGGTTAAAAGAACCTTAGCTATATGTGCAAAGTTGTGCAGTGCTGAAAAGTGTTCCGGAGGCAGCAACAATGCTCATGGCTCACGTGCCTCAAAGGTTGTGGTTACGAAGGTCAAAGTTTCTATTGAACCAAGTAGGTCAAGTAAACAATCAAATACCAAGATTTGAGGGTTGAATCATTATTTGAGAATAATGAATGTACTACATGCAAAGAAGCGATGATGGGCCCTGACTCCGTAAAATGGCTTGAAGCCATAAAATCCGTGATAGTTCCATACACGAGAAATCAAGTTTTGAACTTGAAGGACCCTCGAGAAAGGTGTAAAACCTTACAATTGTGTTTGGATCTATAAACAAATAGACATGGATGTTGCACATCTATGAAATAGTCGACATGTTGGGAAAGAGTTCACAACAATGTTCAAAGGTTGACTATGACAAGATTTGATCTTTCATAGCGATATTTAGTCTAGACGGATTAATGTAGCAACCACTACATATAATTTTGTTATGTGGTAATTGAATAAACAAAACAAGTTCTTCTAATAGAATTGTTACCTAGGACATGTGCATAACGCGGTCCATAGGGTTTTGTTAATTCAAAGGATGCTAAAAGCATATGCAAACTTCAATGGTTGAAGTAAGCATCACGGAGTTGGAATCTTCACCATGATGAAACTGTTAAAGGAGTTTAAATTCGTCGGAGATGATGAAGATGCTTGCATTTGCAAGAAATTAAGTGGTAGCGCTAAGACATGTTTCTAATACATTATGTGGAAGACATATTGTTGATTGGAAATGATGTATCTTTTATTAACACACATTAATAATTTCATCCCGATGAAGGACTTAGGCAAAACTCAAATATTTGGCATCAATAGTCGCTAATATGGTTGTGCCGAAAATACATAGATGATGTATTGAATGAGTTCAATATAGAAACTACAAGAAAGGTTATTGCCGCACAGAAAGGATTGAATGATTTCAATATTGATGATATATTCAAGTGTATTGACACTTGGTAAGTGAAACAAAGATTCGAGTATAGATTGATACTTGATGTATGAAATCACAAAGAGTATTTATATTAATCATACTGTGATATGTACAAATCCAGATATGTCCTATGCTCTAAATGTTATGAGCATATACCAGAATGATTTATAAGATGATCATTGGACGATAGTAAGGATATTCTTATGATCTTTTGGAAGAACTAAGAGTATATTAATTTTGTAGAAGTGGCAAATAGATGGTTAGTTCATTGTAAAAGTAGTACATTGATACTAGTTTTGTCACAAAATACAAATTAAGTTTATCTCAATCTGAACTAAGGGTGGCACAATGTAATGGAAAGTAAGTTCCATAATGGATTTGGATGAGTTCCAAAGTTAAGACATTCTGACAGATACTACAACAAAAGGCTGAGTATATGACTGCTATTATAGCAGCTAAAGAGGGCATTTGTGTCAAGTAGTTTGTTATCAAACTAGGTGTAGTTCACAGCGGGATAATACTATGAAGATATATTGTACGACAATATTATCAACATGTTTTAACCCCAAAGAACTAAAGGTCTCACCAAAGGACCAAATTTATACAAAGCCATCTCATTGGAGAATGAGTGATGCGTAGAGACGCAAAGACATGCAATTACACACGGACCTGGAAGTGTCAGATCCCGAGATCAGTTGACCACTAGCAAACGTGTACTTACAACACCGGAAAGCCATAGGTGTTGAATACACAAAGGTTTGAAACTATATTATTGACTCTAGTGCAAGTGGGAGACTGTTGGAGATATGCCCAAGAGGCAATAATAAAGTAGGTTATTATCATATCTTCATACTTATGATAAATGTTTACATACCATGCTATAATTGTATTAAAAGGAAACATTAATACTTGTGTGATTTGTAAACATAAAAGAGTCCCTATTAAAGCCTCTTGTTAAACTAGCTTGTTGGTTAATATATGATCATGGTTTCCTGATCATGAACATAGAGATGTTATTAACAACAAGGTCATATCATTAGGAGAATGATGTGATGGACATACTCCTATAGTTAAGCGTAGCATAAAGATCAAGTCATTTAATATAGTTCATTTGCTATAAGCTTTCTGATACATAGTAACCTAATTCCTTCGAGAATGAGATCATGTTAATCACCATCTCCGGAAGGATGCTTGGATGACATCAAACACCACACCGTAACTGGGTGGCTATAAAGGTGGCATTGAGTGTTCGGAAAGTATGGGTTGAGGCTCATGGATCAAGAGTGGGATTTGTCCATCCATATGACGGATAGATATACTCTGGGCCCTCTCGGTGGAATGTCATCCAATTAGCTTGCAAGCATGTGACTGGCTCACAAGGGATCACATACCACGGGAACGAGAAAAGAGTACTTATCAGTAACGAGGTTGAACTAGGTATGCAGAGATACCGACGATCAAAACCTCGGATAAGTAAACTATCATGAGACAAAGGGAAATTGGTATCGTATGTAAGTGGTTCATTCGATCGCAAAGTAATCATAGAAATATGTGGGAGCCATATGAATTTCCAGATTCCTCTATTGGTTATTGATCGGAGAAGTGTCTCATTCATGTCCGCATAATTCATGAACCGTAGGGAGACACACTTAAGGATTCGATGTTGTTGAGTAGTTATGGAATGATGAGTAAGAAACCGAATGTTGTTCGGAGTCTCGGATGGGATCCGGGATATCACGAGGATATCCGGAATGGTCTGGAGAATAAGATTCATATAAGGAAAGTCCTGTTTCGGGGTTGGAGAATGGTTCCGGTGTTTTCATCAGGAATGTTCTAGAAGGCTCTGGAATGTCCGGCACTCCGGAGGGGAAGGGTACATGAATGTGTCATAACAAGATGGAATGGTTGCATCATGTACTAGGTGTCATCGCTGAGCAAAGTAAAGGGATAAATCAAATCCTAGTTTGAAAAGTCAAACGCCAATTTGAAAAGTCAAACGGCTATTTTGCTTGGTGGAGGGAGAGTAGGAAACCTACTTGGGGAGGAAGTCCCTCTCCCTCCACCGCCGGACAAGCAGGCCGATTTGGGGAGGGACTCCCCTCCCCTTGGCCGCGCCCTCCCACCTATATAAGGAGGGGTAGGGATGCCCCTCCAAGATCTACACCTTGCCCTCTGCAAACCCTAGCCCTAAGCCGCCGGCGCCACCACCTCGTACCGCCGCCTAGGGCAAACCCTAGCCGCCGACTTAGGGCTTCCCCAAGCCCTAGCCGTCGGCCTAGCCCTCCCTCCTTGGTGTGTCTAAACCCTAGATCACCGAGGCCTCTCTCATAGTCCACCATACTCGCTCCGGCTTAAGGCGAAGCCCTGCGAGATCTCCCCTCTACTTCTGGTACCACGCCGTCGTGCTCCCGGAATCGCGAGGAGAGTGCTACAACCTCCGCTGCCTGCTGGAACAAGGGAGAGGAAGGTCTTCATCGAGTACCGAACATGCGACCGACTGCGAAAGCGCTGCCGAAACACAGCGCCGGAAGGATCGTCTACACGATCTTGAGATCGGAAGTGTACGACTACATCATCCACGAGAATCTGCTCTCGTTAACCGCTTTGGGTCTTCGAGGGTTAGTACTCTATTGACTCGTTGCTACAATCTAGTAGATAGATCTTGGCTTGATCATAGATTAGATCTTGATTGTGTGTTCATGCGGTAGAAAATTTGTTTTCCATGCTACGAACCCCTACAGTGGTATCAGAGCCGTGTCTATATGTAGATCTGTTGCACGAGTAGAACACGATGGTCATTATGGGCGTTGATGCTTTTGTTGTCGATTGCTTCTTGTGTACTTTGCATCTTGCGGGATGGTGGGATGAAGCGGCCCGGGCTAACCTTACATGACATCGTTCATGAGACTTGCTCCACGCTTGACATGCAACTTGTATTGCATAAGTGGCTTTGCGGGTGCATGTTTCTCCCAACATAGTTAAGATTCAATTTACAACGGGTGATTGACAATACTAGTATCAATGTTGTGGTTCTTGTTCGTAAGTTAGAACGACACTTATTGAAAGCCCCAAACCACGTAAAACATGCAAAGAAAATTAGAGGCGTCTAACTTTGTTTTGCAGGGGTGTGTTGTGATGTGATATGGCCATGATTGTGATTATATATGATGTATGCAATGTCCCTTATTGTAAGTTGGCAACCGGCAGGAGCCATATGGTTGTCTTTTAAATTCCGTTAAGACCTGCATGTCTATTCAAAGAAGTTGTAATAGTTGATGCTAGTGGACGACAACCATGAAGCGGCGCCATTGACCTTGACGCCACACCGGTGATGATGGAGATCATGTTCGTGCTTGAAGATGGAGATCGGAAGCACAAGAAGAAAGGCCATATCATATCACATATTATGAATTGCATGTGATGTTAATCCTTTTATACATCTTGTATTGCTTAGTTCACGATGGTAGCATTATAAGATGATCCCTCAAGCACACAATTTCAAGTTTTAAAGTGTTCATCCTTAGTAAGCACCGTTGCTAAAACTCGTTGTTTCGAAGCACCACGTGATGATCGGGTGTGTTAGATTCTGCGAGTGTATACAACGTGAGCAAGCCAGATTTGCTCATGCGGAAGCTAAGGTTTGATCTTGACGAGCCTAGCATGTACATACATGGTCTTGGAACACGGATCACCGAAAGGTAAAGCATGAGTCATATAGTAGATATGATGAACATGTTGATTGTTCGCCATTGAAGCTACATCAACTCTCGTGATGATCGGTTTTGATGTGGTGGATTTGGTTCATGTGTTCACTAAAACAATGTGAGGGATATTTTATTGAGTGGGAGTTCAATAGCAATATGATTTATCATAAATTAAATCAAAGTGAATTTGCATAGTTTTTGTAGTCATTGGCATCCGTTTACCACCTTGCGCTTAGTTATAATTGAGATGATAGAACTATAGAATTCTGGTTAGTTACTTTACGAACTGGCATCGTATTGTTTTGAAGTGTTAATCTAAATTTTAAAAGTCCCATTGCAAACTTTCAGTAAGTTCCGGTTACTCCATGAAGTTTAATAGTTGGTATTAAATCAAGAGTAACAATTCCAGTGTTAGTATATAAGTATCATGTTTATCTCCATGATTCTTGATATTCAAAGGATTGTCTTAATATCAAGGTTATCTAGAATCTGAAAGAGTTGTTTCAGAAACCATGATGTGTGGAAGATATTGTGATATCTGAAACGAAGTTTTGGTTGCAACATGATAGAGTATAATATGGCAAAAGTCATGTTTTCATATTTGATGAGAATTTGCAAAAGGTTGGAGACACTAGTTGTCCTAATCCTCCAAAAGGTTTTGGAAAGCAACATTATACTCACGATTCATCGTTATAAGCTAAAAGTAGCTTGATCATGGATAATTCCATGATGAGGGTGAATATTTGATGTAGGTAAAATGTTTACTACACCAAGAGATTACTAAAGAAAGGAATTTGAAAGAACACCAAACATTTGATGATGGTGATATACTTCAAAGCGCAAGTCCAAAGACATTGGTATTTTACTATACATGCTTTGGACTATGTGTCATGTATATGGCTCCACTATTGATGTTGATAGATTCTTTCAAACAGAAAAAGAAATGCTTAAAGAGAATCTCATAAATATATGGCAGAAAAGAAAAGACTAGAATTGTTCAGCTTAGGTATACAGAGGATATACATGTTATGGTTGTATTCTTTGCTTGTTAAACAATGTATTTCTTAAGTATTGGATACTGAATTTGTTAGTATGAATCGTCATACGAAATAACAGAATTCATGAACTATAATGGCCTAAGTAACTAGCAAAAGAATATGTGATGATGTTCATCGAGAACAAATAAAGGGTTATTATGTTGTTCGTCAAACATCAAAGTTTGCCTTCAAGATTTGTTTTATCAGGCATTATGAGAACAAAAGGGTTGTTCAAATAATTGCCGTAATCCATAAAAGATGGATGATTCACAAATTTCGTTGGAGAAATCACATCCATAAAACTAGTGCTAAAAATATTGAAAGACAAATTGATTGAATGATCACTTAGGAAGTGACATCGCCGTTTAAATTATATTGAAAAGAAAACATGAAGAAACTATTGAGTAGCTTCTGTATGTACACACAGAAGGTGGGAGTCATCCTGTCCAAAGCAACCCGCCGCAGCTCACAGTACACAAAGTCACAGCCATCAATATTCCTCAGCAGATCAAGGTGATAGTAGTACAAAAGGTTGGCAAAATACCCATGGCGGTTAGTGGAATCGCCAACACGGGGAACAAGGACTGACGGAAGATACTGGCTAAGGTATGATAGTAGTAATACATGTCGGTCATGCATGGAGGACTCCACTGAGAATCCCGGGGATAGCAGAAAGCAAGAGTCTCAGCAGGCTTGACCTTCTCACTGTGAACACGGAAGCCTCCTCCCCTACCCGTGTATCCCATGACATCAACCAGATCAGCATAGGTAGCTTGAAACCGCCACGTGCCAGTCATCCAAGTCATAGTGCGGTCCTCATCATCATGAAAATAGACTATGCAAAAGAACTGACGAATAAAGTCAGGGAAGTAGTCCTCCTTGAGACAGATGAGGTCGAACAGATCCATTTTTCCCAGAGCTTCATCAATATAGAAGTAATTAGAGGATGCATACATATTGAACAACTCCAGATTCAAAGCTGCAATGTGACCATAGGGAGTGACCCGGAGCTGAGTGTAAATGTGATCCCACATCATAGCCTGAGTCATAGTCCAAAACTTCTTGTCAGATCCATTATAGGTGTGATGCTTGAAACGATAGGGATTCTGCTTGCGGAGAGCCCGGTACTGACCAATCTCCATACGTTTCAGATTTTAACTAGGCACATCCTCAGCCTCGGCATGAGAAGCTTGATGCTTACCCCTGTTAGCCTTGAGTTTGATGCGACCATGACGAGTGCTACCCTCAGGCTCACGCTGCACAGACTGATTTGTTCGACGAGCCCGCTTGCTCCTGTTAGCCACCTTAGTCACATACTCATCACCAGGCACATACTCATCACTAGCAGAGTTAGCGTCTTCACCTATTAAAAAGAGAGAGAGGTTGGGGAGCACAGAGATAAGCACGCATGCCATAGGGAAAGAGTGGAGAAAAAACTTGGATTTAGGCAAGTGCATGGTAAAACAGGTGACATTGTAGAGAGGTCTGGTGCCAGGGACAGATGAACTGGTCCAGAACCGGATGGTTCGGTGCCACGGACGATTGGACCAAATGTAAAACCGGATGGTTGATACGTCCAAAACGTATCTACTTTCTCGAACACTTTGTTATTGTTTCTTCTCTAAACTTGTGTGATTTGGATACAACTAACACGGACCGACGCTTTTTTCAGCAGAATTACCTTGGTGTCTTATTTTTGTGCAGAAAATGAACTATTAGGAAAAATCCCGAAAAATATGTCAAAAATTATATTTCACCAGAAGATCCACGGAGCCAGAAAAAGAGATGGAGGGGAGGCCTGGGGAGCCCAGACCCACCCCAGGCGTGGGCCCACCACTAGTTGCGCCTGGAGGGGGTGCAGCCTCCCCAGGCACCTCCTCGGCCTTCCTCTGCGCCTATAAGTTTCCTTTCAACCTAAAAACCAAGGGGGGTTTGATAGTTTTCCAGAAAGAGTTCCGCTCCGCCGCCACCAGAAACCAAGATTCGGATCCAGAAACTCCGTTCTGCCACCCTGCCGGGACGGGGAATTTGGAGAGGATCATCGCCATCGTCATCACCAACGCATCTCCATCAACCACCGATGTTTCCCTCATCCATGAGTGAGTAATCCCCCACTATAGGATTGGGGATGGTAGGGATTGGATGAGTTCTATCATGTAATCGAATAAGATCTGTTAGGGCATAGTGCCTAGTATCTCTATTAGTGCTATTTGACTTTGTTGCAACTTGTGCTTAATGCTTGTCATAGGCCCGAGTGCCATGATCTCAGATCCGAACTTATTATTGAATCATTATGATAGTATTGTTTGTGATCTTATCTGCAAGTTGTGTACACATATCATTGTCCGGATCCAAAGGCCCCAAAGTGACAATAATTGGGATAACCGGAGGGGATGGTTGTGGTGTGAGGATCACATGTGTTCACGGAGTGTTAATGCTTTGCTCCGGTGCTCTATTAAAAGGAGCACCTTAATTGCCAGTAGTTCCCTAGAGGCCCCGCTGCCACGGGCTGGCTGGACAGAAGATGTTGTGCAAGTTCTCATTGCGAGCACGTATGACTATATTTGGAGCACATGCCTAGGATTGTTTAGTACTTAGATGCTTGTTATTATTTATCTACAATGCCCTAGATCTTGAAGTTACATGTTTAGACTCGTCCATGCAACGCCCGTCCATCCATCCCTATGCCTATGCCTACCGCACTCGAATCCTACTGTTACCATTACTGTTACTATTTCTCATGTTTCACTGTTGTTGTTACTGTTGCTGTTGCTACTACAAACTGTTGCTACTAATAAACTTCTGTGAGCAAGAACTATTTTCAGGTGCAGCTGAACTGAAAACTTAGTTGTTAAGGCTTGCAAGTATTCTTTGGCTCCCCTTGTGTTGAATCAATAAATTGGGTAATACTACCCGCGGAGACTGTTGCGATCCCCTATACTTGTGGGTCATCAAGACTATTTTCTGGCACCGTTGCAGGGGGGCATAGCTTTATTTGTGAGTTCACTTGGATCTATTATTGTTCACTGCTACTCCTCTCATCATGGGGAAGTCTCGTGATGGAAAGTCCCCTATTTTACCATCCACTATAAGAAGAGGTACAGTCCTAAACACCTTTGCTGCTCTTGATTCACTGTCTGTTATAAGTAAGCTTGTCACACCACCACCACATACACATGCTACACACACTGCTAATACTGCTGAGTCTAAAACTGCTTTTGATGCTCATGATGTTACTTCTACTGTGCTTGATGCAAGCGGTTCATTAGGTCCTTTTATAGATGCTACTATAGCTAGTCTAGGAAATACCAAAACTCCTAGTGAAGACATTGTTACACCTGTTAGCTCATCTGAGGCTAGTGAGAGTTATGATATTAATGATGGTTACATTGAGTTCACTGATGATTTTGTTGAAGAGTGCCGAAACACACATGGTACTAGTGTTTTTAAGATTCTCCTTGCTAGACGTACTTTCATGCCTAAGATGTCCTCTGATACTAAGTTTGCCACTTCTCCCATATATATTAAATATAAAGATTATGATTTCTCTCTTGATTTATCTTATTTAGATATTGTTGAGAAAGAAACTTTTTGTGGGACTGAAAATGAGAGTGTTGTGGCTCATATGAATGAGCTTTCTACTATGAGTGCTTTGTTCTCTTATGATTTTAAGATGCGCAAGTACTTTGTTGCTAAGATCTTCCCTTTTTCACTAAAAGGAGAATCTAGGGATTGGTTTAATAGATTACCTCCTGGTTCCATTGATAGCCCTGATTGCTTGATTGCTTCTTTATTCTAGAAATATTTTCCTCCTAGTGTTAGACATGCTGCTTTGCAGAGACTTTTTGATTTTAAACAGGGAGAAGAAGAGAAATTGCCCGAGTCATGGACAAGGTTCTGTGCCTTGATTCATGCACATCCTGGATGTCCATTGCCTAAGAACGAGCTTCTTGATATTTATTATAATGGACTAACTGATGATTCTAGGACCTACCTAGATAGCTTTGCTGATTGTGTTTTCAGGAAAAGGACTCCTACAGATGCTAAAGAATTAATGACCAAGATAAGCAAGAATTATGATGATTGGACTTCAACTGAGCTGAATGCACCTGAGTCTATTACTCCTGAACTAGTTCCAGCACCAACAACAAAGAAGAGGGAGTTATTGCATTAAATGATGAAGTGATGAAGGAAGATAAGAAGTGTCTAAAGGAGAAAGGTATTAGAGATGAAGATGTGAAGAATCTACCTCCTATAGAAGAATTATGTAAGACAATTCCCCACTCATCTACTATTGAGGTACACTCTATCCAACACTTTGATGAAGGTGATACTCCTTATGGTAAGCCTCCTGATCAATGTTTAGAGAAACTTGACACTTTTATTGTTAAACAAGGGTATTTTAAAAAATAAGTTCAGAATCATTTATTGGAAAACTCTAGAGCTATCCATGAGTTGAAAGATATTGTGGAAAGAACTTCTAATGATATAAAAATGCTTTGTAAACACTTTCAAATGGTTCAAACTCAACTTGATCAACTTGCTAAGGTACAAAAGGATATGCTAGTTAATGCTTCAAGAGATAAACATGCTTATGGAATTAGAACTAGGAGTGGTATAGCTACTCAAGATCCTTTATATCCTGAAGGACACCATAAAAGAATAGAGCAGGATTCCCAACAAGGTGAATATAGTGGTAGTCCTCGTAAGAGAAAGAAAAAGAAACATAAGATAGTTGAGGAACCACTTGAATCAGCTGTAGATCCTAATAGTATATTTGTCTCTGATGCTGAAAGTGAGAGTTAATGATAAAAATGAGTCTCCTAATAAGGAGGAAGGTGATGAAGAACCTAAGAAGCACACTAATAACACTAGGTACACAAAGGAATATTTTTTGCTAATAAACATGGTAAAGAGAGAGAACCTTGGGTGCAGAAACCAATGTCTTTTCCTGGTAAGAAACACAAGTCAAAGGAGGAAGAGCACTACAATAAGTTTTGTGAGTGTATGAAACCTTTATTTTTGCAAATTCCTTTGACTGATGCTATTAAATTGCCTCCTTATTCAAAGTATATGAAGGATATTGTCTCTGATAAAAGGAAGATTCCTAATGAGGAGATTTCTACTCTACTTGCTAATTATTCCTTCAAAGGTAAGGTTCCAAATAAACTTGGTGATCCAGGTATACCAACTATTCCTTGCTCCATTAAGAATAATTATGTTAGAACTGCTTTATGTGATTTGGGAGCTGGAGTTAGTGTTATGCCTTTTTCTCTCTATAAGAGACTCCAGCTAGAAAAGTTGATACCTACTGATATATCTTTATAAATGGCTGATAAGTCAATTACTATTTCTGTTGGTATATGTGAGGATGTTCCTGTTCAAATATCTCATAATTGCATGGTTTTAATTGATTTTGTTGTGCTTGAAATGCCTGAAGATGATAATATGTCTATTATTCTTGGGAGACCTTTTCTTAATACTGCACGTGCTCTCATCAATTGCAATCAAGGAAAAGTAACTTTTAATATTAATGACAAAGATCACACTGTCTATTTCCCCAAGAAGGTTGTTAAGAGCTATTGACTGAATTTCGTTGAAAATATTGAGAGCATCAAGATTGGAGAAATATATTGTCTCATTCCACAAGAAAATTTTGAAACCATTATGATTGGGACCATTGCTATCAAGTATGAGGTAACATAATAACCTTGTGGAATGCAAAGTTTTGTTTCATATAAGATTGTTTTGGTAACAAGAGTTGATCAACCTTGTTAACAAAAGGATTTTAATGAACAAAATAATATTTCCACTTTGGTTATACTTGCTTTCTTTTTCTTTTCTCCTTCCTAGTCTTTGCTTTAGCTTTAGTTTTGCTAGTTGTTTGCTTGTTTGAGTTTCTTAGAGATCCTGTAGTTTGGCTTTTGGTTTGCTTTTGCTTCTTCTGAAAAAACTGTTTCTACGAGAAAATCAATTTTCATACCCTGAAAATTGGCCAAAAATAAAGTTTCCCAAAAAAATCCAGAAAATTCAAAATAATTTTTTCCTTGAAAAAAGGGGCAGAGAGGCACCTGAGGTGACCCAGGGGGCCACCCCAGGCCACCACACCTATGGTAGGCGTGACCTACCAGGTGGCGGCGCCTGGGGGGTCTGGCCCACCTGGGCCCCTCCAAGCTGCCTCCTCAAAGCCATCTTCATTCTCTCTCCCAAAAACACCGGAAAACTTGCTCAAGCTCGAGTTCTTGTTGTTCTTGCTCACAATTTTTGATCTCCTTGTTCAGCCCATCTCAAATGCTGATTTTTGGAGGGTTGCTCCTTGGTATGTACCTCCTCCACTTGTCCAATTAGATTTGTGATTGGTAGATTGTATCTTGAGTATTTTGCTGCTACAGGTGACAGGTTGTTTGAGCTTGCATGCTTGCTCTTTTCTTAGAAACTTTGTTTTGATGCATGTGTAGTCCTCTAGCAAGTTCCTATAGTAGTTGCTCATCATCTATCAAAATAGAAATCACTTGGTTTGATGGTTGTTTAAAATTTCAGAAAATTGAGTCATGGACCACCACACATTTGGTGATATATTTGAGAGTGATGCACCTAGAAGGGCAAGGCTTCCAAGGTCATCTACCAGTACTAGACCCTCATACAATGAGGATCTCATCACTCCGCGATTTGGTGACGAGGGAGATGAAGGGATGCGCACCCCTCCACCTTTCCTTGCCAAACTTTCTTGCAAGATGCTGGGATTCTTAACGATTTTATGACTTTGGTGTAGAGGGCCGGACTAACAAGTTACATGCAGGATGAGAGTGCACAATATGCTTTGCTTACTAAAACATTTGTGGAGAGTTTCTCCTTTACTAATAGTTTATTCAAGCCTGCTGTGTCTTTCAAAATTTATGGCAGAGCTCATTCTATGACTTTGAAGCAATTTTGCAAGGCCCCGGGACTTGGTACAACTGGGTCATCAAAGAAGATTCCAGCTCTACCCGCTGATTTGTTAGAGCTTTACCGAGGAATAACCAATGATGATGAACGTAGAGCTCATCAGGGAAGATAAAGAACATTCAACATCCAGCCATTAGGTATTTTGCCTACTATCTTGCCACCAGTGTTCTTGGTAGGGAGAACACTAGTAATATTTCCAACTATCAATTGGCCTTCTTAGTTGCTGCACTCAACAATGAGGATAAGTATAATCTTGGTTCTCTCATTACTCATCGTCTAGCTGCTAAGGGACCCATTTATGGGGGAATTATTGCTACTTGTATTTGTTAGAGTATATCACGGTTTGGACATATTAGGTAGTTTCATATTGTAATACAATTCTATCTCTAGTAGTATTCTTGCCCCCCAAGTCTTTTAGTACTATATAAACAGCCCAAGGGCTCACGTTGTAATCACCACAAGCAATATCAATACAGATAATATTCCGCAATTCTACATGGTATCAGAGCGGTTCGCTCCGCCTAGGGTTTAGCACGACCGCTTCCGCCGCGCCGCCCCCGGGGAGATCGTTCTCCGCCGAGGGCCGCGCAATAGTAGATTAGATCTTACTTCGCCAAATTTTTCTTGCCGGCCGCTTGACCAACGCTTATTCTTCTTTTGTCGATCATAGATTGGATTGCGTCGTCCACAACCACATGTCGTCATCATGCGCCTCTACTTCAACCTCGGCGTCGACTCATCTCTGGCAAATCATCGTCAATGATCGTGCCAAGGAGGCTCCGCGCGGCGCCCCAAGGGATGCCTTCACGCGCTGCGTCGGCTTCTCCGTCCTCACGTCGTCATCACGCCGGCCCGTCTTCGCCAACATCGACCGGGACACATGTCCCTGAGTACGCGCATCGCCGTCAACAAAGGGCTGCACCTTCATCACCCGTGGTCATCATCGCCGACAACCATCTACTCCAACAACATCGTCGCATCGTCGCTGCCACCACCAATCATGGTCAACGTCAACGCCAACAAAAAGTTCTTCTTCACGAGCGACGCCGCGCTCATACAAGCGGAAAATACGGGTCTAATCCCCGAAATTGACTACTGCAACAATTCAATCGTCATCAACATCTACCTTGTCGTCTTCGTCCACCATGACCTCGCCGCCAGAGTCGCAGTCTAATTTTTTATTTTGCATTAAATTTATTTTCTTCTTGCAACTGCTTCATCTACTCTGATAAATCGGCGGACAACTTCTATGCACCGACCGTTCACGGAGAATTTCTCTGCTGCTCCCTCCGGCTCTGGCTCGCATGGCCGTGATGGTCCTTGTCTTCGCACGCCCGGTATCGGCAACACCGACGCGTGCCTTCGTCCCCGACACGCTCCCGAGTCTGGCAAGCTCGGCATTGTGGATCGAGCTACTTCTCAAACTACGTCTACTTCAACCACTACGACGAATTCTCCCGGCTCAACGATGACATCGACCACAACACAACAACATCATCAACTTCATCGACTTCATCAACGGCGACTACATCACAAATGGCATCATCGACCACGACTACAACGCCCTACTTCCGGCTACATCGACATCGACATCCTCTCCCATCTCCGCCTTCGGATTATGCTCCAGTCAGACCGTTCGCGTCACTACCGATCTGACTGCGGGGGAGTGTTAGAGTATATCGCGATTTGGACATATTAGGTAGTTTCATATTGTAATCCAATTCTATGTCTAGTAGTCTTCTTACCCCCAAGTCTTTTAGTACTATATAAATAGCCCAAGGGCTCACGTTGTAATCACCACAAGCAATATCAATACAGATAATATTTCACAATTCTACAGTATTGCTGCTGCCTTGGACATTACCGTTGATCCACATGATACAGTTTTGGCTCCTCAGAGGCTTGATCTTGCTGCCATGAAGGCGCACCACTTTTTCACCACTAGCTCTACTCTTGAGAACTTGGTTTATAGAATGTTGTTTACTGACGGGGAAGAGAGATATATCCCTCTACCCCAAACCACTTTGTTCAGTATTTCTCAGGGACCTTAGTCACGCTCGAAGGCGAAGATGGACGACAATCTGCGATCTCTTAACTTCCACGGGCACTATCAGGAGGAAGCACCATCATACGACCCCCTGCGTATTACACAGGGGAGGCCTCGAGCTCGTACCAGGACGAGGGAGCTTCCTCGACATACTACGGAGGTGCATCTACTTGGGCACCATGGGATTGAGCCCCACTTAGGCCAAAAGCCTAAGCTTGGGGGAGGTACACCGACATCACACTCATATATATATATCATGTTCGGTCGGTTCTTTGTATATCCATTGTTTTTGCTTTCTTTTTGGTTTTTGTTGCATCTTTCTAAAAACCCAAAAATACCAAAAATATTTTCGTTTTTTTCTCTTGGTTTGTTTCTTTGCTTTGGTTTTGCCTTAAAAGGAAAAAATCCAAAAAGATTTTTGCTTTGTTTGGTTTGCTTTGTTTTTGTTTGGTTTTTATTTGTTTGCTTGTTTCTAAAAAAATCGAAAACACCAAAAATATTTGTTGTTCTTCTTTGCTTTTGTGAGTTTTTTGCAGGGTCCAGCCATCCTCAGTGGATTTTGGTTTCATGTTAATTATTCAAATCACACAAGTGAAGGGCAATAATGAAGATTAAGACAACTCGAGGTGTGGTAAGAGGCTGGTAACGAACTCTATTTGTTTCATTTTTGTAGATATACTCATCATTGTGAGAATGCTTAGCCTATTTGTGTAAGGTGTATGTCATTATGGATGCTTAGTAGTTTTTGCTTGTCTATGATTAGCTCCAGCTTGCTAATAGTTTGTAGCATGTCATATGAATGTTTGCTTGCATTGTTTTGTTCATACTTTGGTATGATATTGTGGTATCCTCCTTTGACTGTTCATGTGAATCGACTTGGCACATGCTCACGCATGCATATGACTAATCAATAGTCAATAAACCTCGATGATTTATTTTGCCTCAGAGTTCTTGCATCACTTTCATGCCATAGTTAGTCCCGTTTTGTTGCAAGCATGATTATGACAGCTATTTCTCTCTCGTTTGTCGCTCGCTCTCTATTGCTAGCCTTCACTTGCACTCAGTATGTGCTCTACATGTTCTTCCAACTCCCCAAAACCAATATTGCCAGCTGTGTCCATCATACCTACCTATTAGCATCGTTTGCTATTTCAGTGCATATTCCTATGTTGTGTTTTCTTCCAAAATAAAATGTTTGTCTATTTTGAGAAATTTAGTTAGTAAAGCTCTCACGAACTTGATGGCTCACTTTATTCCTTGTGCTTAATAATTCTGAACCATTGTGACTTGTCCATGAAAGTTATATGCTTGCTAATTATATGCTGGGAGTCAGCAGAACCGTGCTGTCATGGGGAACGCTTTCAACACTTGTTGGATATCCTATCCAGTTGATACTTTGCTCTTTTGTTTACGGATGCCGACGATGTGAAATAAAAGGGGAGTTTGTGAGTTCATGGAGTCTATACATTGTGTTAGGGAAATGCCTGGGCCGCTAGCCTAAGCCTTGCCTAATCATGGTGGAAACTTGTAGCATCACCATAATGAGCATCTATGAAGCATACTCAATAAAAATCTATGCATATGGTAAATAAAAATATTGCTGAGATGCTCATTGTCTGCTTGCCTTGTCATTTTGGTTATGGGAAAGCTCCTATACCATGTGCAAGGGGTACCCCGTTGGCGGTTCTCGATGATATGCATGTATTTACAATGACAAGAACTTTCAGGTGACCAAAGTTGAGTAGCATGCGGAGCGACCCTCGTACTCAAGGGACTTGGGATTTCCAGTCTATGGTCTGTCAAGCATATGATCCAGAGTGGACCTCACTTTCACCTTAACCACATGAAGATGCCTATGATAGGGGCAATGAGAGCTCAAAGCTAATGAGTACCTTCCTTTCAGCATTGAGAAGCCTTTCAAACCTTCACAAAACCGTTTTCACAACCTTGTTGAGTCACCACTTATTCTATGAGCACCTTCTTGAGATCATAGTTGTCATTCTTGTATTTGTTCCAAAACTTGGTTAATTATGTCATGACTTTGATGCTTGTATCTCTGATATCTTTACTTCTAGTCTTCATGTGAACTTCAGAGGTGCCTTGGCATTTATATTTTGCTCTTCAAACAAAGGCAAGCGAGAGACCACTCTATCATACCTTATTATGAGCATTACAATGTTGGTTATGTTTATGTTTCATGCTACTTATTATTATTGAGTTGGTTTCTCTTCATAGCTTGCAATGACTATTGAGTAGACTTAGTTGCATACTTCTTATTATGAATTGTCTATGCATCTACTCCTATGCTGAGAATATATACATCATATGAAGCAAAGTGTTCGTGAAAGTTCTTTTATCGCACTCATTTTTCAACTGAATTGTTTGAGGACAAGCAATAAGCTAAGCTTGGGGGGAGTTGATACGTAAAAAACGTATCTAATTTCTCGAACACTTTGCTATTGTTTCTTCTCTAAACTTGTGTGATTTGGATACAACTAACACGGACTAACGCTGTTTTCAGCAGAATTACCTTGGTGTCTTTTTTGTGTGCAGAAAATGAACTATCAGGAAAAATCCCGGAAAATATGCCAAAAATTATATTTCACCAGAAGATCCACGGAGCCAGAAGAAGAGACGGAGGGGAGGCCCTAGAGGCCCAGACCCACCCAGGCGCAGGCCCACCACTGGTCGCGCCTAGAGGGGGTGCAGCCTCCCCAGGCACCTCTTCGGCCTCCCTCTACGCCTAGAAGTTGCCTTTCGACCTAAAAACCGAGGGGGGTTCGATAGTTTTCTAGAAAGAGTTCCGCTCCGCTGCCGCCACCAGAAACCAAGATTCGGATCCAAAAACTCCGTTCTGGCACCCTGTCGGGACGAGGAATTTGGAGAGGATCACCGCCATCGTCATCACCAACGCATCTCCATCAACCACCGATGTTTCCCTCATCCATTAGTGAGTAATCCCCCACTGTAGGCTTGGGGATGGTACGGATTGGATGAGTTCTATCATGTAATCGAATAAGATCTGTTAGGGCATAGTGCCTAGTATCTCTATTAGTGCTATTTGACTTTGTTGCAACTTGTTGTGCTTAATGCTTGTCACTAGGGCCCGAGTGCCATGATCTCAGATCTGAACTTATTATTGAATCATTATGATAGTATTGTTTGTGATCTTATCTGCAAGTTGTGTACACATATCATTGTACGGATCCAAAGGCCCCAAAGTGACAATAATTGGGACAACCGGAGGGGCTGGCTGTGGTGTGAGGATCACATGTGTTCACGGAGTGTTAATGCTTTGCTCAGGTGCTCTATTAAAAGGAGCACCTTAATTGCTAGTAGTTCCCTAGAGGCCCCGCTGCCACGGACTGGCTGGATAGAAGATGTTGTGCAAGTTCTCATTGCGAGCACCTATGACTATATTTGGATCACATGCCTAGGATTGTTTAGTACTTGGATGCTTGTTATTATTTATGTGCAATACCCTAGATCTTGAAGCTACATGTTTAGACTCGTCCATGCAATGCCCGTCCATCCATTCCTATGCCTACCGCACTCGAATCCTACTATTATCGTTACTGTTACTATTGCTCATGTTTCACTATTGCTGTTGCTTTGCTGTTGCTACTACAAACTGTTGCTACTGATAAACTTCTATGAGCAAGAACTATTTCCAGGTGCAGCTGAACTGGCAACTCATTTGTTAAGGCTTGCAAGTATACTTTGGCTCCCCTTGTGTCGAATCAATAAATTGGTTAATACTACCCGCGAAGACTGTTGCGATCCCCTATACTTGTGGGTCATCAATGGTCTGGTGTCAGAGCCAGAAAACCGAACTCAGACCGGACGGTCCGGTTGTACAACCAGAGCAACCGGATTTCAAACCGAGATCCAGGGTGGCCAACTATGCAATGTAAAAATTCTTACCAATGACTCAAGTACTTGCACAAATACAGTTTTAAGCAGAAAGGGTAGGACATGGTGGAACGAGGGTAGTATACAAGAACAAGGTGGACCCCTAACTTGTCAAATTCAACAAAATGTATAGCAAAACATGGGGATTTGAGAAGCACAAGAGGAGTGGGAGCAAAGGAAGTACCTGAGGACATGGCTTCCCATGGAGGAAAGCACCAAAGATCCCTTGAGGAAGAAGAATGCCAAAAAGCTCCCAAACCACCGCGAGATGAAGAAATTCCTTTAGTGGAAAGCCTCCAAAGGTCCTTCTACATGAAATGGTGGCCCGATCTATGGATCCTAGGGGTGGAACCACCCTAGGAGAGGAGGGGAGGGAGGAAGGGGTGACAATGGAGGAGGCAGGGGTCAGGGGAAGTGAAAGGAAACTGTTGGGGGGGAGGAGGGGAGGGCCAGGAAGAAGAAAGAGAAACATATCTAAAACTCGGTTTTAAGTCCGGTTCAACCCGAGATCCAGACGAACGACCCGGTGCATAGGTCGGAAAACCGAAAATCAACCGGATTACGGTACTGACTCGAGTTTGGATAGACTCGGTATAGATAGACCAGAATTTCCGGTTCAAGTCAGGTTTTCCAACGCTGGCACCGGACGTCCGGTCTGAGAGCCGGTTCAACCGGGCCAAAAACCGAACAACAGAAAAGATTCCGAAAATTTTTGTAGAAAAAATTTCGAGGATGGCATGTGCATGTAGAGGAAGATAGTAGACTCCAAAAGGGTAGAGGAAGCAGGTGATATAGGGAATAGGAGAACTCTCGATTTAGTCCTAGGCATAGTCGTAGGTGAGAGGTGATGCGAGTTCGACATATGCCAAATCGGTCACACCCACCACTTTCTCCTCATCCCCCCACTCCATGTCGGATTCGTCCTTGGAGCTCCTTGCCATGAGACAAGTGTCGGTGACCTTGGGAGTAGGATAGTAGTCGGTGTAGTCCTTGGTGTAGTCGTAGGTGAAGAGAGACCCGGGTTCGACGAAGGGCAAACCGGCCACTCCAACAACCTTCTCTTCATCCTCTTCCTCCTTGTCGGATATGTATTCTTGACCTAGGAAGCCCTTGCCATCACGCCTATTGTTCCTCTTGTATCTTTCGTTGATGGGTTGGGCTTCAATCTTGGTTTGACACCCTCTTCATACTTGGTCTTGTCAAGACTTTTCTCATATGGACATTTATCGGCAAAAGTGGCTCGACCCATCACAATTGTAGCACGTCCTTTTCTTCTCACTTGATCCCACTGAACTTCTCCTTCTTCGGAACTTCATGTTCTTGGTGAAGAGAGCAGGTTGAGAGAGCATATCATCAACTCCATCAACATTGCTTTCTTCATCACTTGCAACATCTTCTTGCACATGCTTGGCCTTTAGTGCTAGAGAGTGGGAGGACCCAATAGCACGGTTGATCTCCTTGATCTTTTGCCCTTCATTTGCCAAATTATCCGTGGCAACAAGATAAGAGACTAGATCATTGGGAGTGAATTGATTAACTCTATCAAGGAGTTGCAAGTTCAAGGCAAGCTTCTTATCGGTGACCGCGATCATAGAGTCAATCTTGGACTTGATGAGCTCATCATTCAAATTGAAACCATCATCATACTTCTCACATCCTAGGTCACCAATCTTCACGCGGAGGGCAACAAGTCTCTTGTATGCTCCAGGGATGGTCTCACCATCATGGTTCACGAACATGTTCATCTCCGACTTGGCAGCTTCATACTTGGACTTTTGGATAAGAGACGTTCCCTCTTGGAGAATGACAATCCTATCCCAAAGATCCTTTGCAGTGGGGATGTCGCTGACTTGATCATGGAGAGTGCGGTGAATGGAACTCCTTATCTTGTCACAAGCCGTTGCATTTAGTTGATGGTCGTAGTACTCTCCCAGAGTGAGGTTGTTGGGATCTTGTGGGTGGAAACTGGTGCACACGATATCCCAAAGCTCAACGCTGCAGCTGCGAAGATGAGATTCCATAGAAGCTTTCCAATGAGAGAAGTGAGTTCCATCATAATGAGGTGCAGGACCCAAACCATTAATGTGAGGCATGATGTTCTTTTGATTAGGATAAACATAAGGAAATTGATTAGGGGGCGCGGAGGTTTTCGATGAGCCGCTCTCATGAGTGGAGTCGACATCCTTCTCCTTTCCGGTGTCCATTGGTCTCCCTTGAGGTACTACCAATGGGTTACCAAGAAAAGCCCCATCGCCAGTGGCCTTAAGTTGTCCTTCTAGGTAACTCATCCGAACAAGGAGATCAGAATCAGCCTTGGACTTTTCAAGGGCACCCTTGGCAAAGATTTCGCGAAGCTCCTTGACCGAATAAGTCTTATCCTCCTCATCATCGAAGAAAACCATCTTTTATCTTAGGCGGTAAAGCCCTTAAAAGAGCCCTTGGCTTTGATACCAATTGAAAGTGTAAGATGGTTAACCTAGAGGGGGTGAATAGGTTTCTACAAAATTCTTTATAATCTTTTGCAAGTTTTAGGCTTTGTGGAATATAAGTGAGCCTAAATGCAAACTAGGTGAGGCAACCTAGATCGGTTAAGGAATAACCGAAGCACACGGAGACGAAGATGTATTCCCGTGTTCACCACCTTTGGGAAGGGGGCTACGTTACGTTGGAGAGGTGTGAGGTTCCACGAAGGATTCCTCACGCGCCACAAAGGCTCACCTTCTTCTCCGAGCCTATCCCACGAAGGAATAGCTCACTTACCCGTGGTAGACTTTAAGGTAGTCTCCAAACCCTCACAAACTTTCCACGGAGCAAATCACAAGACGAATGCCTCCGGGCGACCCTAGCCTCCTAGGGTTTTCCACAAACCCAAGAGTAACAAGCTAACTCGATGAACTCAAGGGGGAATGAACTTTGGCTTGGTGGAAACGTAGATCGGGACCTCCTCTTCCTTTCTACCAAAGGGATTTGGATTTGGTTGGGTAGAATGGGAGATCCTCAAGCTTTTGTGTTTCAACAATGGAGAGAGATCTTCAAGAAGGATATAAACTGAATGCCTAACCTGCTCAAGGTGGAAGAAAGGATATTTATACTCAAGGATAAAAACTAGCCGTTTCAAGTCATTTTCGCAAGGTCCGGTTTTAAGTTCGGTTGGACCGGTCCACACACCGGACGGTCTGGTCCTCAGCCCGGAAAACTAGACTTCAAACGAATCTGGTTACTGACTCCGGTCTCGGCTAGACTCGGAGTAAGTAAACCGGAAAACCCGGTTGGGGTTTGGATTTCTGGTCCTGACATCGGACGGTCCGGTCTGTGAGTCGGTTCAACCGACATGTACACCGGATCTGCAGAAAAGGCTCGATAGATAGGTTTTCTTCTCTTCTCTCTTTGGTGATGGATCAAGTAGGAGTATGGGATGCGTATATGGCTTAGGAATTCATCCCCAACAAGCTCATCGAGAGAACCCCTCTTAATAGTACGGAGTTCCTAACCGGACTCAAATTACATAAAGGGAAAACTCTGGCGCGAAGCTTCGTTATCAAAATGGGGGGGGGGGTCTCTGATGACCTTCCATCACACCATCGAACTAAAACCTGTGTAAGACACTAGAAGTACCATTAGTCCGCTCTAACCATGGTGTCATTGTCAACCAAAAATAGTATAGGGTAAAATACCCTTTCATTTATTTTATTCCGTTTATCAATAATGACCTCAAAAGTAACAGGGCTAACTGTCAGTCTAGTCATTACAGATATATCTTTGCAGATAGCTGTAGCAACAACGCACTCAAAAAAGAGGTGCCTACATGTTTCAGGTTTACAAAAGGGACATGTCAAATCATCAATTGTTTGTCTCTTAACAAGGTTAAATCTAGTGAGAACCCTATTGTGAGCAATGAGCCACAAAAAGAAATGAATCTTTTGTGGAACTTTTATTTCCCACACAAATTGAACATAAACATACATACTTTCTTTAAAATTTATAACAACATATACAGACTTAACACTAGATTGCCCATTAGGCTCTAACTTCTAGATATGGGAATCACCCTCAACAGTAATATGCAGAGTTTGTGCAATTTGCACAACCTCATACCATTGGATTCAAAACATATTCTAAACGTAAATTTGAGAATCTCCCCATCCCACACATCAGATATACAAGATTTTTGCTTATTTATTAAGACATAAATCTCCCAATATTAAATAGCAATACTACATGTTCCAAACCAATGGTCTTCCCAAAACTTCACTTTTTCTCATCACCTACTTTCCACTTGTACCCCATGTGTGCTGCCTAACATCCCATAGAACCCCTTTCCAGAAGTGGAAGCTCGAAAACCAGAGCAAGCAAATATATTAGGATAGTTTATGTTGTACTTATGGTCTATAATTTCCTTTCCAAGCTTATTTTCATCTAGGTGGTATCTTTTAAAATAAGAAGCTACCCGAAATCTATTCATTACAGCTAGATCTGGAATGTCAAGACCACCAAACTCTTTTTTGAGAAACCAAGCTCCAATTAGCTAGATGGTACTTGTGATGTCCCTCATAATTATCCCATAGAAAATGAGCCATCTGGGAATTTATCAGAGTTATGGCCTACTTGGGAAATTTAATGACACTTAATAGGTAAAGAGGAATGCTAGCTAAAACACTTCTCACTAATTTCAACTTAGCAGCATGCTTTAACAACTTTCCTCTTCACCCTGTAACTTTTTTGAGAGTTTTATCTATAATAGATTATAGATCCTCTTTTCTAAGTTTAGTATGGTGCAGGGGAACCCCTAAATTTTTTCAAGGAGAAGTGCCCTAACCTTCAAGTTAAAGTTTGAGGAAAGACCCAAGCCACACCCTCTTCCACATTAATGGGAATAAGATCACACTTGTGAAATTTTATGCGCATGCCATACATTTGTTCAAAACAAGATAGCAACCACTTCATATTGACAACATATGCTAGATTGCTGTCAAGAAAAAGTAGTGTGCCATCAGCATACTTCATGCTGATCACACCAATCTAGTTTTAACTCCCAGTGATCTGACTATGATCGGCTGGCTTCATCAACATCTTAGTAAAGGCATCAACCATGTAATTAAAAGTTATAGTTAACATCATTAATCTCAACCTCACCGTATAGTTTAAAATGTTGCGAACAGTGACACACTTTTTTCGACGTTTTTCTATAACAAACAAGGATTTGGTGCATATATTTAGGTCTTAAAAATGTTTGCAAATCTTTTTAGGCGACTTTTACCTACTACAGACAAATGTTACAGACCCTCGGTATATACATTGAAAAGAAGTCGCTAAATGCAAAACATTTTCTGCTACTTTCTCTTAACTTTATCTAGATACGAATACATCTAGTCTAAACATTTAATGAGATAGTATACATGAATCTTGATAAAATTGACACCATTAGTATAAACCGGAGAAAGTACATCGATCGGACGCTCAGGATCGAATCACTGCATCCCATGGCTCCAGAGACCGCTGATTTTTTGTCTTTCCCTGCTTGTAGACGGCAAAGCCCTTGGCCAAAAACAAGATAGATCCATGTGAAATGTTTTGCACATCGAGCGGTAGAGACATTTCCTTTTAAAAAAAGTGCCCCTGCGTTCGTGACGAAGGTCGACTTTTCGCCGTTCGGACAATAACGGCCTTTTCATGGGCACCACATCGCACGGAAAAGAAAGAAGAGAATAATCCGGCACGAGATGAGCCACCGCCGACGACGCGTCCAAATGGCAACGCCGTAACTGCGGCCTCCCAGTCCCAGTCAGTCCCCGCCCGGTCGTCTGACCGTTTCCGTCTCCGTCGCGTGCCTTCGTATCCCACTCCCTCCCACTACGCGCTCGGCGCTCACGTCGTCTCCCTACCGTCTCCTTCACGCCTCCCCCTCCTCAACTCACTCCCACAATCACCACTTCCCCACCGAGCTCCATTAATGGCGCCTCCCCTAATTTAGCAAATCATACCACCATATAATAGTCTACCAGGACGACCGAGTGGTGTGGGGTACACTGAACCTAGCCCAGCCGCGAGTAGTTCCGGGGTCGAGGTACGTACAGTCCAGGGCAAGGGAGTCTGACTGCTTCCTTCCTGGAGCTTCCCCACGCCACATGGGCTACCAACCCAAGCACGGGGCTGGCGGCGGCGGCGGGTCCGCGGGCGGAGGCGGCACCGGGGACCACCTGCCGCGCCTGCACAGCCCCCGCGTCGGCGTCGGCGGCTCCATGACCCGCCGCGCCAACTCCTTCAAGCGCTGCCCCGGCGGCGAGATCGAGCTCCAGATCAGCAGCTCTCCGCGCTCGCCGCGGACCGACGGCCTCGGGAGCCCGCTCTCCGACGCCGCGGAGGCGTCCTCCTCGTCTTCCAGCGCCGGCATCCACCACAATCAGAACCATCACCAGCAGCAGCTCCGGTTCCGCCTCTTCAAGCGACCGGGCTCCGGTGGGTCGGCCGGCGAGGTCGTGCTGGGGCTGGGGATCCGGGAGCGGAGGAAGCTCGGGAACCTGCTCTTCTTCGCCTTCTGCGGCGTCTGCCTGCTCCTCGGCGTCGGCAAGATCTGGGCCGGCGGCTGGTCCGCCCTCCCAGCTGGCGATGATTTGCAGGTATGGAAGCTACAAATTACATTCTACACTAGACTTCTATCTTCCATTTGGTACATGTTTGGATCAACAGCATGTGGTGTTCGAAGAACTCTGCATTTTTTGCCTAGCTTGAAATGTTTTTATCCCTATGCTTCGTTTTTTTATATCACGGACACATTGTTTTCTACCAAGAATCACGAGTATGTGATGTTTCATGTCTTCTAGCGTTGCTGTTAATGGAAAGCAATGATAACTGTACTACCGACCGTTCCTAAATATAAGATGTTTCATGAAGATAAAACAGCTTGCCGAAACATCTTATATGGAACGGAGGGAATCACTTCTATTATGATTAGTCTTTTCTTCTGATTTTAAATTTGCAATTTGGCCATCCACGTAGTTTAACCGTTCTGGACAAGTCAGAAAGAGTGGAAAGAGAGATCTAATGGAATCTGATTCTCATTGTTTGATATTGAAAAGGTAGTAAGAATCTTGACAGGTTTTAGCATAATGTAATGCGATGCTGTTGCAATCGGTCTGCATGAAGAACTGCTAAATTGGTCTATTATCTTCGGTTGGACTTCCTTCAGCTTGAGACTTCGAGGGAACTGGTTGATGCATGCAGTCGATATATTATACTAGGCGTTATAGCTCAATTTGGAACTCTGCAAGTGTGGCTGTTTTAGGAGACACTTAACATTTTAGGACGTTTCCTCATTTGTTGTAGGTTTGGAGCCCTTCGCCAGGTGGTGTACTATTAAAACACTTGCTGCTTGTAGCTGTTGGCAGTTGGTTGTTGTAGTGTTAAAGATCTTGTGGTAGGAAGTACGCTTGGAGTATAATGTACTAGTAGGTGTGCTTTGTTGGATTTATTCAGCTCAAACATATATAATTCAGAACTTCAGACTCCAAATTTTCTTTAGATCTGGTTCCAGATAGTGCTTGGACAATGCAAATTTTAAGAAAACTAGTTTCGTATGGTGCCTTTTAGTGTGCCTATCCAAGCTAGATACCTCAACGAAACTAGCTGCTAACATGTCATATAACATCTACTCATAGTGCGGATATACTGCATGTATGAGTATGGCGTCACAGTATTGAAATGTTTCATTGCTAGTATTAATCAAGATAAAATTATAATTGAAACTAATAATAGGATCATGATAGTGTGCAGTCACAACTGGTAATTTTTTTAATCGGCAGAATCAAGCAGTATCGAGTTGAAAATACACCAGGTTTCATAACACTAATCTTCTCATTCAGGGGCCCAACCAACCAGAATCAGATGGAAAGATAATTCTTCTGTTAATCATAGAAAAACATTGTACAGCTGATCTCTTATAACTTTTCCTCTTTTGACAAATGTCCACCTTTATGTTAAAAGTTGGCAGTTGTCACCTATCCTTGATTATATACATATTAGTACCTGAGATATTGGAAGCTGATGATAAATTCAATTTGTGCACAGATTGCAAGTATGGGTTATATACGTTCACTTGGCTTTACTGTAGCCCAATATCTCCATCACAATATTGGCTTGGCATAATTATAGTTATTTGATTATTTTGACATCACATGAGGTTTATATGACTGGACACAACTGTTTGTTATACCAAGTTATTGACTCAATCTAGAACTCTACATCATAACATTTAGGAATGAATTTTAGCACTAAAGTGTAACTTCACTGTTCTGTACATGTTTCTAGGATCTCTCCGTCTCCTTCAGTGATAAAGGGCATCATCACTTCGGGTACATGGGAGGGAAAGAGAGTGACAGGATGTTGATGACATTGGAATCTAGCATTGGTGAACGACAAGGCAGTGTGGCTGAGGCTAGTAATATACCGCTGCTAGACCTGTTCCTCTATTGATACAATAATTACTGAAATTAACATTTTTTATCTTTCTTTTATGCTTCATATAGGCCTCTGATGTCTGGTCCCAGCCAAGCAGTGCAAACTTCAGACAATGCATTGTTTCAAACTCTCATAAAAGTAGGTTGGTTTCTATCTCATAGATCCATTTGTTTATCATTCTTTTACACCTTTGTTAACTTGGTATGGTCTTCTGTTCTTAATTGTATAGAGCAAGATCCTATCACGAATGGCTACATTCTCATAAATGCAAATGGAGGCTTGAATCAAATGAGATTTGGGGTGTGATTACTATCCTATATATTGATTATTGTAGCCATTGTAACTATTTGGCCTGATATATGATATGTAACTATTCTTTTTCACATCTCAGATATGCGATATGGTTGCTGTTGCTAAGATTCTGAAAGCAACACTTGTTCTACCTTCACTTGATCATACATCTTACTGGGCAGATGACAGGTTAGCCCCTTCGCCGTAACTCTTCATCCCTGTAGGTAATCAATCAGTGCACTCATTTTAACTAATGTGCTCCTCAATTATTTAGTGAATTTAAGGATCTTTTCAATTGGAGACACTTCATTGAGTCATTGAAAGAGGACATTGATATTGTTGAAACACTACCTCCTGCATACAAGCATATTGAGCCTGTGGCTAAAGCTCCAGTATCCTGGTCAAAGGTTAAAACTAGGCATTTTTTAATCTATATAATTTAACATCGATATATGGTGGAAACACTCACTCGGTATTTTATTTTGGCAGGTGAATTATTACAGAGATGAAATACTCCCTCTTTTGAAGAAACACAGAGTCATTTACTTCACACATACAGATTCTCGCTTAGCAAATAATGAGCTTCCTAGTTATATTCAGAAACTAAGATGCCGAGTTAACTATAGATCTTTGAAGTATTCTCATACAATTGAAGATCTCGGTGCTACCTTAGTTTCGAGGATGCACCAGGATGGAAGCCCATATCTTGCTCTTCATCTAAGGCAAGTTCTATGCTCCTACATTCATCTCAGGATGCTCCTGTCTGCACCATTTTTGTTGTTTTCTATACATACTGACGTTGTTTTCTTAGTAAGTACTTTTTCATCCTAATTTTCGCAATTTGTGTTGTAGCTGTAGCTTTTATCATTTCCATCGTACCAAGAAATGAAATCTTGGTTTGCCTATCTCCAAAATATACAAGCAAGTAGAATAGGCTTTAACATATTGGTTTTTGTCGGCACATTATGCAAATCCTTCTGTCTATGTTAGCTGCTAGCACGAGTTAATCAATTAGGGCATGTCTATTGATCTCTTCAGTAAAGAACTAAAGCTAGGTGACCCTTCGTGAACTTTGAACTGCATTGTCTCATTTTAGTGATGTTATATTGATAAAATAGTTTGCCTATATAAATCACCGGCGAGTGATGTTAGGCATGCTACTTGACAGGCATTTCACAAAATCATCTTGTGAACGAAGTTCTGGATTGCTTCAACCATTTGGTTGTGAAGTTTTACTCTTAAGTTCTTGGAACTACAGCAGCAAACCATGCGACAGAACCATGGTGCTAAGATTCCAGAAGTTTTTAAGCAATGTTGTAGCCCTAGCAAAGCAGACTCTTAACTTGAAACCTTTCGTAACATATAATAATTTATTGAACTCTTTTTAGATACACCAGCTAGCAAGCTAATAAGATAGAAACCATGTACTAGTACATATTGTGGTATTTACTTGCACAGAAATAAGATGTGCCAACATTTGTGTTAGTTATTCTTTTATTTACTTCGAAGATGAGATAATTTAACTATATTACGTTTTGCAGGTATGAGAAGGATATGCTAGCTTTTACTGGTTGCAGCCATGGCTTGACATCAGATGAGGAAGAGGAGTTACGTAAGATGCGTTATGAGGTCAGTCATTGGAAAGAGAAAGAAATAAATGGAACCGAGAGAAGAAGTATTGGAGGCTGTCCTTTGACTCCAAGGGAAACTTCACTTTTGTTGAAAGGATTGGGTTTCACACGAAGCACCAGAATTTACTTAGTCGCGGGTGAGGCTTTTGGCAATGGAAGCATGCAACCGCTGCTGGACGATTTTCCCAATATCTATTCTCATTCTACCCTTGCAAAAGAAGAGGAACTCGAGCCCTTCAAAAATCATCAAAACATGCTTGCTGGTCTTGACTATAGTGTAGCTCTTCAGAGTGATGTCTTTATGTACACATACGATGGAAACATGGCAAAAGCTGTGCAAGGCCATAGGCGTTTCGAGGACTTCAGGAAGACAATTAACCCGGACAGGTAACACCTCCCTGTTAGAAGTAGTTAAGTACTATGGGTATGTTTGGTGGTGCCCAATTTTGCCTAACCAAAATTTCGGGAGCCTATGATATTTTGGTGTTTGTTTTGTTGGTTGCCAATATTTTGGTTGCCTATGGAATCTTGTCAAATCTTCTCACCTTCTCATCACAAATTTGGCCAACTTTTTTGCCAACATGGGGTCAAGGAATAACCCAATTTTATGTGTTGAATTGTTTTCCCTTGATAACAAGTACTATATATGACGGATTTTGGTTTTCCTTTTTTTTTCTCTAAATGTGTAAAGTTCTCTGGCAGGATGAATTTTGTGAACCTGGTAGATGAATTTGATGAAGGAAGGCTCCCTTGGGAAGAATTCAGTTCAGAAGTGAAAAGGTTGCACAAAGATAGAACAGGAGCTCCATATTATCGGGAGCCCGGAGAATTCCCAAAGCTAGAGGAGTCTTTCTTCGCAAACCCCATGCCGGGCTGTATATGTGAGAAACATAATGAACAATGAACACTTAATCCAGCCCAGTCGATGATTCTCTGACAAACTGCCATGAGGCCCTCTGCTTCCTGCCAGCTTCAGCATGCAACTCCATTTTGAAGAGCATCCCCTGAAGCTCAATGCAAGAAAATTGTCAGACGATCAAAATATGCAAGCAATTGGCAGTGGTAAACTAATTGCCATACAACCAGAGCACACGGAGATTCAGCAGCATATCACAGTGATTTGCGACAGTATATAAGAAGTAATTACGTTGGTGGCATATGCCTAGGTTATTCTTAGTATATGTTCATTTTTTGTTGCACTTATGTGTGCCCATTTGATGCTGCTAAGTTGTATTTTGTCCAGAAAAGATTGGATAAACACAGATGTTCAGATAGGGGTTGCCTTGTGCCCTTATTTGTACAACTGGAAATTTTGACACCCGTTTTTTAACCCAGATATATATAAAGAAGTATACCACGTAGATCATGCAGGAGGCTCGTGGTACCGAAATGGAAGCAACAAAAGATGGTAATTGCATAATTTGAAGTGCTACCAGAAACATTTCCGTAGTTACTGAGTTATATGTAGAGGTTGTGTACCAAGAATTACTCAGAAAATGGCACTCCCTCTGTTTAGAAAATATAAGATATTTTAGCTTTATGAAATGAATGTATCCGACGATTTTAGTGTAGAACTGTTGGGGAGGTGACCCCGGATAGGGTCAAGACAGGGGAAAGACGAAAGGAGTATCCCTTGTCATGAGCCGAGTTACTGTTTATATCGGCCGAGTCATATAAGAGTCGGCCGAGATGAGCAAGGCTATGACAGTTACAGAAGGATAAACACCTTATCCGGCCGACATATGAGTTAAGTCGGCCGAGTAAGTTTGACTAACTTGAATACAGGTGAAGGCTGAGCCGAGTTATGCGAGACAAGGCCAAGTAACACGAAGCTTACAGGAGAAGGAGGTGCCTATAGTCAAACCCTAGTCGCTAGCTAGGGAGAATCTGAATAGAGTCAAGCATAAGGGACAAGGAGCAGAGCAGCAGAAGGACAGAAGGTCACGAAGGTGACAGTCAGGGAGCCCGAGGCACGCATGTGGGGCTCTCTAGAACATTGCCGTCGATAGAAGGGGGACACGGAAAGGAGGTCGCCGAGTTACCATATTGGGACAAGCATATTCCTTGAATATGCTTGCCACGTCAGCCCTAGGAGGAACGGAGGCACCCCTTTATAAGGGGAGACGCGGGCTCGTGAGAGGGGATCGATTCATTCTACGCCGTAAGGCTCGTGTAGCAGCTTCCTTCTTCCTGCAAACATCTCAAGGAGCACTTGTTCTTAAGAGGAGAAATAAAGATCTGCATGTTAGTCATTTTGAGTGTAGAAATCACTACATCTTCCCTCCCCGGATCCCTCTAGCATCCATTGGCCCCATCCTTTAGCCTACTCATGGCATCCGCCGTGCCACCACCACGACAGTTGGCGCCCACCGTGGGGCCAGCAGCGGTGCTAGCTGGAGTCAAGATCCGGACGGAAAACTTCATCCACATCGACGAGCGTGTTGTCTCTGGCTTAGTCCAGAGATTTGATCTCTGGGACTATGTCAGCGATAACGCAGGCAGCTTCAGGAGGAAAGCGCCTCCGCGCAACGGCGTCTTCATCAACTTGGGCACGCACAAGGTCTACGTCGGCGTCGACACCTCCTGTGTTTATCCTCACCAAGTTGTTGATGCAGGAGAGCCTCCCCTCAGTGCCGCTAACGGTCCGCGTGGAGCACGCCCCGTCGGCGGCGTCGAGGTGATGGTCACAGCCACGACACAGGCGACAGGAGCAGGCGCCGGATCAAGCAAGGACCCGACGGCAGGGGGACAGGTGACCACGAAGCAAGCAGCTCCACAGCCCACCGAGGTAGATCCGTCAGCAGCCAAGTCAGCCGAGGTGCAGGAGACAACCCCAAAGGCAGCAAGGGTAAGATGGCCACCTCTGGAAAGACCAGAAAATATTCTCCAGGCAACTATAGATAATCTGACCACGCCTGTAGCGCCAATAATTGATCCGGCTAATGCTCAGGCTGAGTTAGAAGAGACTAGGCAGAAAGTACCGGTAGAGGCAAAAAAGGTGTCGGCCTTGCGGGAGTCCTTGAACAGGACCCTGCAAGAGTATGCCAAGGCAAATAAGCTAGATGTTTCCCCCGAGCGGGTAGATGAATTAATATTGAGAGGAAAAAACCTCATGAATGATATCAACAAAGAGCATGAGACTCATAAGGCAGATTCAGTTGATCTAGGCTTGCCGAGGTATAGCACCCCGGCAAAGAACCTAAGGGAGGCAAATGCCGCTGCATTGGAGTTAGAAGGATTAACTGGCGAAGCCCGACAGAAACAACAAGAAAGAGTGAATGAGCTGGTACGCATTGCGAACCAGCAGAATGAAGAAATGCTTAGGGCTGACCCGGCAAGACCGGGAGCCTCGCGTATGGTTCATTCGGCTGGAGCATCCTCACCCGAAAACAACGCACGAAAAGATAGAGCAGTAACTTCAGGAAAAAGAAATAAGCAAATTGTTCCATATGATCCGGCAGTAGCCGGAAAGGTCAATGAGAACAGAGGCAATGGAAGCCGAGGTAACAGTGGCGAAAGAAACCCCGGCCGTGCCAACAAAGGCAACGGAAGCCGAGGTAATGGAGACCTCGGAAGAGGAAATCATGAGAACAATAACCCGGTAGAGGGAAGGAGAGACCCGCCGCCCGATCCTCAGCCGAGGTATGAGCCTCGGCAAGAGCGAGAAGTAAGACCAGCTCACCACAATCAGGCGAACGAGAGGTACAATGATGGTTACTCAGATATGGAGTATGCAGGACATGGTGGAAATAACCATTATGGAATGCAGGAGAGAATCATTTACAGAAACTTGCCATCCAATGATGCAAGATTAAAATTAGACAGGTTGTATCGGTCCGAGTTGTTAGAGGTGTTGGAATTATGCCCTAGAGGCAATAATAAAGATGTTAATATTATAATTCTTGTTCATGATAATGTTTATATTCCATGCTAGAATTGTATTAAGCGGAAACTTTAATACTTGTGTGGTTTGTGAACAACACCGTGTCCCTAGTACGCCTCTATGGACTAGCTCATTGATTAATGATGGTTAAGGTTTCCTAACCATGGACATGAGTTGTCAATTAATAATGAGATCATATCATTGAGAGAATGATATGATGGACAAACCCAAACTAATCGAAGCAATTAGATCGTGTCATCGTGTTCATCTTTGCGAAGCTTTTCTTATGTCAAATATTGTATTCCTTAGACCATGAGATAATACAACTCCCTGGTATCGGAAGAAAGCTTTGAGGTCATCAAACGTCATCCTATGAGAGGGTGATCATAAAGGTGTCTCTCAGGTGATCGGAAAGTATATGTTGGGTTGTATGTATCGAGATGGAATTTGTCCCTCCCAAGTCGGAGAGATATACTTCGGGCCCACTCGGTAATCGATATCAACACCGCATGCAAGCATGTGGTTAAGGAGTTACTCACAAAGTGATATCAGATTACGGAATGAGTAAAGTACTTGCTGTGAACGAGATTGAACTAGGTATGACGGTACCGACGATCGAATCTCGGGCAAGTAAAATATCGCGAGACGAAGGGAATATATATATGGGATTGATTGAATCCTGGCATCGTGGTTCATCCGATATGATCATCGATGAATGTGTGAGAGTCAATATGGGTTTCCAGACCCCGCTGTTGATTATTGATAGAAGATCATGTCTGCATATTCTCGAACCCGCAGGGTCACACACTTAACGTGTCTCGACGCTAGGATAGATTGGATAATTGGTTTATGAGTTTTTGTTCGGAGTCTTGGATGGGATCCGGGACATCACGAGAGGTTCCGGAGTGGTCCGGAGAATAAGATTCATATAAGGCAGTGCAGTTTTTGGAGTTCGGAATTGTTCCGGGTTAATCGGTATTATACTGGAAGTTTCTAGAACCTTCCGGAAGGGGACCAACGTGGCCCCACCTTCCGGGAGGGGGCATGGGCCTATGAGGGAGTGCCCTGGCCGCATTGGGCCAGGGTCACAAGGCCCCATAGGGCCCAACCGGCCAACTAGGGTAAAACCCTAATTGGAGCTTCTAGAAGGGGGGGGGGGTTTCCTTGCCCCCACTCCTCCTCCTTTGGCCGCCGGTTTGGACTTGGGGGAGGGGCTAGGGCAGCCGCCCACCCCTCTATATAAAGAGGGATGGGGGCGCACCACCCCCCACACACCTTCCCCTCCAAAGCTAGCCGCCCTGCTGCCCTCCTCTCTCTCTCCCTCCCGACTGCATGTAGGCGAAGCCCTGCTGCAGAAACTCTCCACCATATACACCACGCCGTCGTGTTGTAGATCCAATCCGTCTCTCCACCATACTTACTGGACCGAGGAAGGAGGAGACGTCGAGGTGCTGCACGTGTGCATCTCACAGAGGCACCGCTACTTGTGGTGTTAGATCGGATCGGATCACGAGGAGGAGAAGCGAGTACGACTACATCACCCACGTTCCGACGAACGTTCCGCTGTGCGAATCTTCAAGGGTATGAAGATCTAATCCAATCTCTCTCGTTGTTTGCATCTCCTAGATTAGATCTTGGCTTTCCTCTGTTCGCATCCGTAGAAAATTTTGATTTACTATGCCGCGAAACCCTTCAAGAGGAACAGGGTCCGCCTGGTCCGACGTGTTTTGGACCTCGGATCATGGGCGAGCCACCAGTGCCGAACTTTCAACTGGACAGGGGCACGAAAATATATAATGGGAGCACAAAACCACAATATTGGTTGATTGGCTATGCCACTGTAGTGAAAATAGCTAGTGAAAACTTGCGATGGGCGGCGAGATATGTCCCGCAAATGTTGGAAGGACCAGCTAGAGTATGGCTGAACAATCTGCAGCAGGCAGTATCAACTAGATTTTGAAGAGATGTTTGTCAGCAACTTCACCAGTACCTATAAAAGGCCAAACAGGCCACAACAGCTCGCTATGTGCAAGCAGAGGCTGAATGAGACAGATAGAGAATTCTTGACTCGGTGGTGCAACCTTAGAAACTCATGTGAAGGGGTTATAGAATCTCAAGCGATAGCTTAGTTTGCTCAAGGCTGCCGATACGCCAGTGTATTGTGGCAGAGGCTGCAAAGAGATATGCCGACCACCTTGGCAGAAACCATCAGGATAGCAAATTCGTATGCATTGGGGGATCCGACACAACCAGAACTAATGTCGGCAGAACATCAGGAGCATCAAGATCAATATGCAAGAGATGCAGCCGGATCATCGAGGCGCAACGAGTTCAGAGGTAGAAGAAGAGAGGAAAGACCGGAGTACAGATATGCATCCAATCAGGTGGCAGCGGTAGTGTAAGATCAACCGAGTCACGGGAACAGTCAGCGGCAGAAAAATGGTCCTCAACAGTGGACACCGAGGAACGAAGGGAAGAGACAGTGGACACCAGAACAGAAGAAGCAGTGGCAGGAAAGGCCAAAATACACGTTTGAGTCCATGTTGGATCAACCGTGTAAGTTCCATACTCCAAATCCGACCAAGCCGGCTAATCATACGACTCGGCAATGTGCTTGGATGAAAAACGCAATGGGGAACCCGACGAGCATGCAAGCGCCTCCTCATCAAGCGCATCAATAGCAGCAGCCATAGTTAACTGGAGAAAATACGCAGCAGTTAATGTTACCCCCACCTCCTCCGAGGTATGATAACTCGGACCGGAGAGATGCAGTGCATCAAGTGATAAATCAAGGTCAGGATGGAAGGGCAAACCCCGGAAATAATGGACGTAATGATTACAGAGAGCATCATCAATCATATTGTGTGTTCACAACAGAATAGCAAGACAGGCAAAGTGTACAACGCCGGCATATGGAGGTAAATGCGGTTATGCCGGCGGTACCAAGATATGTGCCTTGGTCAGATCAGGAAATAACCTGGAGCATGAAGGATCACCCGAAAATAATGCCGAATCCAGGGTCGTACGCACTCGTACTAGCTCCAACATTTGTCGGGCCCAGCATTAATATGAAATTTTCAAAAGTACTCATTGACAATGGGAGCAGCATCAATATCATGTACAAAGATACGATGCATAAACTCGGAATAGCGCAGAATATGCTGCAATCCACAAGAACCACATTGCACGGAACAGTGCCGGGTCTTTCATGCGAACCCATTGGGAAAGTCCGAGTGGATGTATTATTCGGCACAAGGGAGAATTACAGAGCGGAAAATTTGGAGTTTGAAGTGCTGGACCTAGAAAGTTGCTATCATGCACATAGGTCAAATTACCAGCATTGAGGACAATCCTCAAATTGCGGAACCAATCCGTGAAGTTGCTTCCATTGTTTTTCAACTTTTCTTTCTCTAGGAATGCATTAAAATTGATGGTAGGGGCCTCCATTGATCTACAATATATTTGCAATAATTTAGAATAAGTTTATGACAAATTGAGTTCTAATTAATAGTTATATTAATCTAGGTGAACTCCCACTCAAAACAATATCCCTCACATTGTTTTAGTGATCACACGAACCAAATCCACCACATCAAAACCGATCATCACGAGAGTTGATGTAGCTTCAATGGCGAACAATCGACATGTTCATCATATCTACGATATGATTCATGCTTTACCTTTTGGTGATCCGTGTTCCGAGACCATGTCTGTACATGCTAGGATTGTCAAGATCAAACCTTAGCTTCCGCATGAGCAAATCTGGCTTGCTCACGTTGTATACACTTACAGAATCTAACACACCCGATCATCACGTGGTGCTTCGAAACAACAAGCTTTAGCAACGGTGCTTACTAAGGATGAACACTTTAGAACTTGAAATTTATGTGCATGAGGGATCATCTTATAATGCTACCGTCGTTAACTAAGCAATACAAGATGCATAAAGGATTAACATCACATGCAATTCATAATATGTGATATGATATGGCCTTTCTTCTTTGTGCTTCCAATATCCATCTTCAAGCATGAACATGATCTCCATCATCACCGACATTGCATCAAGGTCAATGACGCTGCTCCATGGTTGTCGTCCACCAGCTCCAACTATTACAACTACTTTGAATAGACACGCAGGTCTTAACAGAATTTAAAGACAACCATATGGCTCCTGCCAGTTGCCAACTTACAATAAGGAACATTGCATACATCAAATATAATCACAATCATGGCCATATCACATCACATCACACCCTTGCAAAACAAAGTTATACGCCTCTAATTTCTTTGCATATTTTACGTGGTTTGGGGCTTTCAATAAGTGTCGATCTAACTTACGAACAAGAACCACAACGTTGATGTTTGAACTATCAAGTGCCTGTTGTAAATTGGATCTATACTATAATGGGAGAGACAGACACCCGCAAAGCCACTTATGCAATACAAGTTGCATGTTGAGCGTGGAGCAAGTCTCATGAACGATGTCATGTAAGGTTAGCCCGGGCCGCTTCATCCCATCATACCGCAAGATGCAAAGTACACAAGAAGCAATTGATAATAAAAGCACCACCGCCCACAATGACCATTGTGTTCTACTCATGCAATATATATAGACACGGCTCTGATACCACTGTAGGGGTTCATAGCATGGAAAACAAAAAAATTCTACCGCATACAAAAAAACAAGCCAAGATATATCTACTAGATTGTAGCAACGAGTCGATAGAATAACTCACCCTCGAAGATTCCAAAGTGTTTAACGAGAGAGGATTCTCGTGGGTGATGTAGTCGTACTCTTGCCGATCTCAAGATCGTGTAGACGATCCTTCCGGCGCTGCGTTCCGGCAGCGCTTCCGCAGTCGGTCACACATTCGGTACTCGATGAAGACCTTACTCTCCCTTGTTCCAGCAGGCAGCGGAGGTTGTAGTACTCTCCTCGCGATTCCGGCAGCACGACGGCGTGGTACCGGAAGTAGAGGGGAGATCTTGCAGGGCTTCGCCTTAAGCCGGAGCGAGTATGGTGGACTATGAGAGAGGCCTTGGAGATCTAGGGTTTAGAGGCACCAAGGGAGGAGCCTAGCCGACGGCTAGGGTTAGGGTTTCACCCCAACTCGGCGAGTTGGTGGTGCCCTAGGCGGCGACAGCAGGAGGTGGTGGCGCCGGCGGCTTAGGGCTAGGGTTTGGGTGGTGGAGGTGTAGGTCTAGAGGGGCAGCCCTGCCCCTCCTTTTATAGGTGGGAGGGCGCCGGCCAAGGGGAGGGAGTCCTCCCCCAAGTCGGCCTCCAAGGCCGGCGGGTGGAGGGAGAGGAACTCCTCCCCAAGTAGGTTTCCTACTCTCCCTCCACCAAGCAAACTTGTCGTTTGACTTTTCAAATTGGCGTTTGACTTTTCAAACTAGGATTTGATTTATCCCTTTATTTTGCTCAGCGATGACACCTAGTACATGATACAACCATTCCAACTTGTTATGACACATTCATGTACCCTTCCCCTCCGAAGTCCCGGACCTTCCGGAACCTTCTAGAACATTCCCGATGAAAACACCGAAATCATTCTCCAACCCCTAAACAGGACTTTCCTTATATGAATCTTATTCTCCGGACCATTCCGGATCTCCTCGTGATATTCCGGATCCCATCCGAGACTCCGAACAACATTCGGTCTCTTACTCATCATTCCATAACTACTCAACAACATCGAATCCTTAAGTGTGTCTCCCTACGGTTCGTCAATTATGCGGACATGATCGAGACACTTCTCCGATCAATAACCAATAGAGGAATCTGGAAATTCATATGGCTCCCACATATTTCTACGATTATTTTGCGATCGAATGAACCACTTACATACGATACCAATTTCCCTTTGTCTCACGATAGTTTACTTATCCGAGGCTTTGATCGTCGATATCTCTGCATACCTAGTTCAACCTCGTTACTGATAAGTACTCTTTTCTCGTTCCCGTGATATGTGATCCCTTGTGAGCCAGTCACATTCTTGCAAGCCAATTGGATGACATTCCACCGAGAGGGCCCAGAGTATATCTATCCTTCATATGGATGGACAAATCCCACTCTTGATCCATGTGTCTCAACCCATACTTTCCGAACACTCAATGCCACCTTTATAGCCACCCAGTTACGGTGTGGTGTTTGATGTCATCAAAGCATACTTCCGGTGATGGTGATAAGCATGATCTCATGGTCGAAGGAATTAGGTTACTATGTATCAGAAAGCATATAGCAATTGAACTATTAATATGACTTGATCTTTATGCTACGCTTGTCTATAGGAGTATGTCCATCATACCATTCTCCTAACGATATGATCTTGTTGTTAATAACATCTCAATGTTCATGATAGGGAAACCACAATCATTTATTAACCAACAAGCTAGTATTATGAAGAGGCTTTACTAGGGACTCTAATTTAGTTTACAAATCACACAAGTATTAATATTTCCTTGTTAATACTGTTATAGCATGAATGTAAACATTTATCATAAACACAAAGATATAATAATAACTATATTTATTATTGCCTCTAGAGCATATCTCCAACAGTCTCCCACTTGCACTAGAGTCAACTAATCTAGATTACATGGTAATATACCGAACACCCATGGCAGTTTGGTGTTGGTCATGTTTTGCCCTCGGGAGAGGTTTAGTCAACGGATCCACCACATTCAGATCTGTGTGTACTTTGCAAATCTTTATGTCAGCATCTTGGACATTTTCTCGAATAGCATGAAAACGTAGCTTGATGTGCTTCAGCTTCTTGTGTGACCTTGGTTCTTGCGCATTGGCTATGGAGCCCATGTTATCACAGTAGATAGACATTGGGTCCAACGCACTTGGAACCACACCGAGCTCTGTAATGAACTCCTTCATCCATACCGCTTCTTGAGAAGCCTCCGAAGCAGCTATGTATTCCGATTCAGTTGAAGATCTTGCCACAACGCTTTGCTTTGCACTCCTCCAGCTAACTGCTGCACCATTCAAAGTAAATACGTATCCAGATTGAGAACTAGAATCATCTGGATCGGTGTTCCAACTAGCATCGGTGTAACCATTAACAACGAGTTGTTCATCACCTCCATAAGAAAGAACCATATCCTTAGTTCTTCTTAAGTACTTAAGGATGTTTTTGACCGTTGTCCAATGATCCACTCCTGGATCACTTTGATATCTGCTAGTTAAACTAACATCATATGCAATGTCGGGTCTAGTACATAGCATGGCATACATTAGAGATCCTATGGCTGAGGCATAGGGAGTCTTACTCATCCTTTCTCTATCTTCTACCGTTGCTGGACTTTGAGTTTTACTCAAGGTCGTATTGGGCAACATGGGCAAGAACCCTTTCTTGCTATCCTCCATTCCAAACCTCTTTAGAATTTTGTCCAAATATGTACTTTGAGACAATGATATTAGGCGTCTCGATCTATCTCTATAAATCTTTATGCCTAATATCTAAGCTGCTTTGCCAAGATCTTTCATTGAAAAACTATTATTCAAATATTCCTTGACACTATTAAGAAGGTCTACATCATTCCCAATCAACAATATGTCATCTACATATAGTATTAAGAATGCTACAGAGCTCCCACTCACTTTCTTGTAAATACAAGCTTCTCCATAAGTTTGCATAAAACCAAAACTTTTGATTACCTTATCAAAATATTGATTCCAACTTCGGGATGCTTGCTTCAATCCATATATAGACCGTTGAAGTTTTCATACCTTCTTAGCATCTTTAGGATTGACAAAACCTTTGGGTTGCATCATATACAACTCTTCATCAATGTATCCATTGAGGAATGTTGTTTTGACATCCATCTGCCATATCTCATAATCATAATATGCAGCGATTGCTAACAAAATCCTCACAGACTTTAGCTTCGCTACTGGTGAGAAAGTCTCATCGTAGTCAACTCCTTGAATTTGTCGAAACCCTTTTGCGACAAGTCGAGCTTTATAGACAGTAACATTACGATCAGCATATGTTTTCTTCTTGAAAATACATTTGTTCTCGACAGCCTTCCGGCCATCCGGTAAGTCCACCAAAGTCCATACTTGGTTTTCGTACATGGATCCAATCTCGGATTTCATGGCTTCTTGCCATTTATTGGAATCTGGGCTCATCATCGCTTCCTCATATGTCGCAGGTGTTGAAGTGTATAAGTGGATTGCACTAGCCCTTTCCATCAGTTCGGACTTTTGGTTGCGTTGGCTAGTGCATGAAGCTTGACATGGTATCAGAGCCTAAGGTCTCGAGTTCGAGTCCTGGCTTTCGTAATTTATTCTAAAATTGCTGTTGACCTCTCTATGTCCACGTATAGGCCTCTTGAGTCATACGTGAGTTTGACGCGCCGTCGCTTTCTTCCAGTTGCACGTGCTGACTTCTCCCCGTCACACGTGAGAGGGGGTGTTGAAGTGTATAAGTGGATTGCACTAGCCCTTTCCATTAGTTCAGACTTTTGGTTGCGTTGGCTAGTGCATGAAGCTTGACAGCAGGGTCATCGGTGTTGTCCACCAACATGACACTCATAACGGGATCATACCAATCAGGAGTGGTACGAGTTCTAGTTGACCTGCGAGGCTCTGTAGCAACTTCAACCGAAGTTTCATGATCATCATCATTAGCTTCCTCTCTTATTGGTGCAGGCACCACAGGAACTTCTTCCGGTGCTGCGCTACTCGCAAGTTCGAGAGAAGGTTCGACAACCTCGTCGAGTTCTACTTTCCTTCCAGTCACTTCTTTCGAGAGAAATTCCTTCTCTAGAAAGGATCCATTCTTGGCAACGAAGATTTTGCCTTCGGATCTATGATAGAAGGTATACCCAATAGTTTCCTTTGGATATCCTATGACGACGCATTTTTATGCTTTGGGTTCAAGCTTGTCCGGTTGTAACTTCTTTACATAGGCTTCGCAACCCCAAACTTTAAGGAACGACAATTTAGGTTTCTTCCCAAACCATAATTCATACGGTGTCGTTTCAACGGATTTAGATGGTGCCCTATTTAAAGTGAATGCGGATGTTTCTAATGCATAACCCCAAAATGATAGCGGTAAATTTGTAAGTGACATCATAGAACGAACCATATCTAAGAGAGTTCGATTACGATGTTCGGACACACCATTACGCTGTGGTGTTCCCGGCGGTGTCAATTGTGAAAGTATTCCGCATTTCTTCAAATGCTCGCCAAACTCGTAACTTAGATATTCACCTCCACGATCAGAACGTAGAAATTTAATCTTCTTGTTACGTTGATTCTCCACCTCACTTTGAAATTCCTTAAACTTCTCGAAAGTTTCGGACTTATGTTTCATGAAATAGATATACCCATATCTACTCAAGTCATCCGTGAAGGTAAGAACATAACGATAACCACCGCGCGATGCTATACTCATTGGACCACACACATCGGTATGTATGATTTCCAATAAGTCCATAGCTCGCTCCATCATACCAGAAAATGGAGTCTTAGTCATTTTACCCATCAGACATGCTTCACATCTTTCAAGTGATTCGAAATCAAGTGATTCAAGAAGTCCATCGGAATGGAGTTTCTTCATACACTTCACTCCAATGTGACCAAGACGACAGTGCCACATATAGGTCGAGTTATCGCTCAATTTCAAACGTTTAGCTTTAATGTTATTAATATGTGTATTTCCACTATCGAGATTCAATAAGAATAGACCATCTATCAAAGGTGCATGTGCATAAACATATTACTCATATAAATCGAACAACCATTATTCTCGGACTTAAACAAGTAACCGTCTCGCAATAAACAAGATCCCGATATAATGTTCATGCTTAACGCAGGCACCAAATAACAATTATGTAAGTATAAAACTAATCCCGATGGTAGATGAAGAGGTAGCGTGCCGACCGCGATCACATCAACCTTTGATCCATTTCCTACGCGCATCGTCACCTCGTTCTTCGCTAGCTTCCGTTTATTCTGCACCACCTATTTCGAGTTACAAATATGAGCAACCGAACCAGTATCAAATACCCAGGCACTACTACGAGTACTAGTGAGATACACATCAATAACATGTATATCAGATATACCTTTCTTCTTGATGTTGCCGTTCTTCAAATCCGCCAAGTACTTTGGGCAATTCCTCTTCCAGTGACCTTCTCCCTTGCAGTAAAAGCACTCAGTATCAGGCTTAGGTCCAGCCTTGGTCTTCTTCATCGGTGCGGTAACTTTCTTACCACCCTTCTTGAAGTGTCCCCTTTTCTTAGACTTGCCTTTCTTGAATTTGGTGGTCTTATTGACCATCAACACTTGGTGCTCTTTCTTGATCTCCACTTCTGCAGATTTTAACATGGACAAGAGTTCTGGCAACTGCTTGTTCATGCTTTGCATATTGTAGTTCATCACAAAGTTCTTGTAACTTGGTGGTAGTGATTGGAGGACACGGTAAATCCCCAAAGCATTAGGAATCACTATACCCAAGATTTGAAGTTTGTTTGCGTGCCCAGACATCTTAAGCACATGCTCACTAACGGAGCTGCCCTTTTCCATCTTGCAGTTAAAGAACTTTTCAGAAGCCTCATAGCTCTCAACTGCCGCGTGAGTCTCAAATATCAATTTGAGTTCACGAACAATATCATGTGGGTCTGAATTCTCAAACCTTTTCTGAAGCTCCGATTTCAAACCATACAAGATAGCAAACTGAACTGTGAGTACTGAGTCTTCCGAGCGAGGTAAACATTCTTTACTTCATAGGTAGCATCAGCTGCAGGCGGATCACCCAGCGGTGCATCCAGCACATAGGTCAAATTACCAGCATTGAGGACAATCCTCAAATTGCGGAACCTATCCGCGAAGTTGCTTCCATTGTTTTTCAACTTTTCTTTCTCTAGGAACGCATTAAAATTGATGGTAGGGGCCGCCATTGATCTACAACATATTTGCAATAATTTAGACTAAGTTTATGACAAATTGAGTTCTAATTAATAGTTATATTAATCTAGGTGAACTCCCACTCAAAACAATATCCCTCACATTGTTTTAGTGATCACACGAACCAAATCCACCACATCAAAACCGATCATCACGAGAGTTGATGTAGCTTCAATGGCGAACAATCGACATGTTCATCATATCTACTATATGTTTCATGCTTTACCTTTCGGTGATCCGTGTTTCGAGACCATGTCTATACATGCTAGGCTTGTCAAGATAAAACCTTAGCTTCCGCATGAGAAAATCTGGCTTGCTCACGTTGTATACACTTGCAGAATCTAACACACACGATCATCACGTGGTGCTTCGAAACAACAAGCTTTAGCAACGGTGCTTACTAAGGTTGAACACTTTAGAACTTGAAATTTATGTGCATGAGGGATCATCTTATAATGCTATCGTCGTTAACTAAGCAATACAGGATGCATAAAGGATTAACATCACATGCAATTCATAATATGTGATATGATATGGCCTTTCTTCTTTGTGCTTCCGATCTCCATCTTCAAGCACGAACATGATCTCCATCATCACCGGCATTGCATCAAGGTCAATGATGCTGCTCCATGGTTGTCGTCCACCAGCTCCAACTATTACAACTACTTTGAATAGACATACAGGTCTTAACAGAATTTAAAGACAACCATATGGCTCCTGCCGATTGCCAACTTACAATAAGGAACATTGCATACATCAAATATAATCACAATCATGGCCATATCACATCACAGCACACCCCTGCAAAACAAAGTTAGACGCCTCTAATTTCTTTGCATATTTTACGTGGTTTGGGGCTTTCAATAAGTGTCGATCTAACTTACGAACAAGAACCACAACGTTGATGTTTGAACTATCAAGTGCCTGTTGTAAATTGGATCTATACTATAATGGGAGAGACAGACACCCGCAAAGCCACTTATGCAATACAAGTTGCATGTTGAGCGTGGAGCAAGTCTCATGAACGATGTCATGTAAGGTTAGCCCGGGCCGCTTCATCCCATCATACCACAAGATGCAAAGTACACAAGAAGCAATTGATAATAAAAGCACCACCGCCCACAATGACCATTGTGTTCTACTCGTGCAACAGATCTACATATAGACACGGCTCTGATACCACTGTAGGGGTTCGTAGCATGGAAAACAAAAATTTTCTATCGCATACAAACAAACAAGCCAAGATCTATCTACTAGATTGTAGCAACGAGTCGATAGAATAACTCACCCTCGAAGATTCCAAAGTGTTTAACGAGAGCGGATTCTCGTGGGTGATGTAGTCGTACTCTTGCCGATCTCAAGATCGTGTAGACGATCCTTCCGGCGCTGCGTTCCGGCAGCGCTTCCGCAGTCGGTCACATATTCGGTACTCGATGAAGACCTTCCTCTCCCTTGTTCCAGCAGACAGCGGAGGTTGTAGTACTCTCCTCGCGATTCCGGCAGCACGACGGCGTGGTACCGGAAGTAGAGGGGAGATCTCGCAGGGCTTCGCCTTAAGCCGGAGCGAGTATGGTGGACTATGAGAGAGGCCTTGGCGATCTAGGGTTTAGAGGCACCAAGGGAGGAGCCTAGCCGGCGGCTAGGGTTAGGGTTTCACCCCAACTCGGCGATTTCGTGGTGCCCTAGGCGGCGGCAGCAGTAGCAGGTGGTGGCGCCGACGGCTTAGGGCTAGGGTTTGGGTGGTGGAGGTGCAGGTCTAGAGGGGCAGCCCTGCCCCTCCTTTTATAGGTGGGAGGGCGCCGGCCAAGGGGAGGGAGTCCTCCCCCAAGTCGGCCTCCAAGGCCGGCGGGTGGAGGGAGAGGAACTCCTCCCCAAGTAGGTTTCCTACTCTCCCTCCACCAAGCAAACTTGTCGTTTGACTTTTCAAATTGGCATTTGACTTTTCAAACTAGGATTTGATTTATCCCTTTATTTTGCTCAGCGATGACACCTAGTACATGATGCAACCATTCCAACTTGGTATGACACATTCATGTACCCTTCCCCTCCGGAGTGCCGGACCTTCCGGAACCTTCTAGAACATTCCCGATGAGAACACCGGAATCATTCTCCAACCCCTAAACAGGACTTTCCTTATATGAATCTTATTCTCCGGACCATTCCGGATCTCCTCGTGATATCCCGGATCCCATCCGAGACTCCGAACAACATTCGGTCTCTTACTCATCATTCCATAACTACTCAACAACATCGAATCCTTAAGTGTGTCTCCCTACGGTTCGTGAATTATGCGGACATGATCGAGACACTTCTCCGATCAATAACCAATAGAGGAATCTGGAAATTCATATGGCTCCCACATATTTCTACGATTACTTTGCGATCGAATGAACCACTTATATACGATACCAATTTCCCTTTGTCTCACGATAGTTTACTTATTCGAGGCTTTGATCGTCGATATCTCTGCATACCTAGTTCAACCTCGTTACTGATAAGTACTCTTTTCTTGTTCTCGTGATATGTGATCCCTTGTGAGCCAGTCACATGCTTGCAAGCCAATTGGATGACATTCCACCGAGAGGGCCCAGAGTATATCTATCCTTCATATGGATGGACAAATCCCACTCTTGATCCATGTGTCTCAACCCATACTTTCCTAACACTCAATGCCACCTTTATAGCCACCCAGTTACGGTGTGGTGTTTGATGTCATCAAAGCATCCTTCCGGTGATGGTGATAAGCATGATCTCATGGTCGAAGGAATTAGGTTACTATGTATCAGAAAGCATATAGCAATTGAACTATTAAAATGACTTGATCTTTATGCTACGCTTGTCTATAGGAGTATGTCCATCATACCATTCTCCTAACGATATGATCTTGTTGTTAATAATATCTCAATGTTCATGATAGGCAAACCACACTCATTTGTTAACCAACAAGCTAGTATTATGAAGAGGATTTTCTAGGGACTCTAATTTAGTTTACAAATCACACAAGTATTAATGTTTCCTTGTTAATACTGTTATAGCATGAATGTAAACATTTATCATAAACACAAAGATATAATAATAACTATATTTATTATTGCCTCTAGAGCATATCTCCAACAGGGAGTTAGCTGAGAACTCTTTGCATGTAAGGCCAGGAGCAAGGCCGGTGAAGCAACCTCTCCGCCGCTTCGCCGAAGACAGGAGAAAAATAATAGGGGATGAGATAGCTCGGCTCCTTGTGGCCTGGTTCATCATGGAAGTGCTTCATCCGGATTGGTTATAAAATCCAGTGTTAGTAGAAAAGAAAAAGGATGACCCAAATGTAGTCGTCGTATGGCGAATGTGTATCGATTACACGAACCTAAACAAGGCGTGTCCCAAAGATCCTTTTCCTTTACCTAGGATAGACCAAGTCATTGATTCGACCGCTGGTTGTGAGCTATTGTCACTTGTAGATGCGTATTCTGGTTTCCACCAGATACCGTTAAATCCCGCCGATCAAATAAAGACTGCGTTTATTACCCCGTACGGGTCTTATTGCTATCGTACCATGCCATTCGGCCTGCGTAATGCAGGAGTAACATACCAGAGATGCATGCAAAAGTGTCTACATGACCAGATAGGGAAAAATGTACAAGTATATGTGGACGATGTGGTTATAAAAACCAAAGAGAGCAAAACACTCCTGGATGATATTCGGCAGAAGTTCGCAAACCCGAGAAGGTTCCGAATTAAGCTTAACCCGAAAAAATGTACCTTCGGTGTGCCGGCTGGGAAATTACTCGATTTTCTCGTATCCAGCCGAGGTATAGAGGCAAACCCAACTAAAATACGAGCAGTTGAAAAATGGAATTGCCGAGGTGTCTAAATGATGTACAAAAATTCACGGGCTGCCTGGCCTTGCTTAGTCGATTTGTATGTCGGCTGGGGGAAAAGGCATTACCTCTGTATCAACTGATGAAAAAGTCTGATAAGTTCATTTGGACACCGCAAGCAGATAACGCATTTCACGAATTAAAAAAGATGTTGGTCATGGCACCAATCCTGGCCTCTCCACTATCAAAAGAGCCTATGTTACTTTATGTAGTTGCCACTAACAGAGTGGTAAGTGCGGTGGTTGTCGTGGAACGGAATGAAGGTGATAAGTCAATACAAAGGCCGGTATATTACCTAAGCGAGGTACTATCGGCCTCAAAACAGAACTACCCGCACTACCAAAAGATGGCTTATGGAGTATACATGTCGGCAAAAAAACTTAAACATTACTTCAAGGAACATCCGATAAAAGTGATTTGTGAAGCACCCATAGCCGAGATATTGAGCAATAAAGATGTCAGTGGCCGAATAGCAAAATGGGCAATCGAGTTGTCACCTTATGCTCCGCAATTCGATAGGCGAGATGCAATCAAATCTCAGGCGGTGGCCGACTTCTTTGTGGATTGGGCCGAGGTACAATATGAGCCGCCATTACCAGATCCGAATTATTGGACAATGCATTTTGACGGATCCAAGCTGAGAAATGGCTTGGGGACAGGGATAGTGTTAACTTCGCCGAAAAGAGATCAGCTGAAATATGTGCTGCAAATACATTTCGCCGCGTCAAATAATGTAGCCGAGTATGAAGCACTCTTCCATGGGTTAAAGGTGGCAAAAGAGATTGGTATACGACGGATCATATGCTACGGGGATTCAGATCTAGTAGTACAGCAAGTATCAGGCAATTGGGACGCATTAGATGTGAATATGGCCCTATATAGATTCCATGTGCAATAAATCTGTGGAAACTTTGATGGATGTGAGTTTCATCATATACCTCGGGCAGAAAATGACGCTGCAGACACGCTGTCAAAAATCGGATGAACTAGGCAATCAATTCCCCTGGGTATCGCCCTAGAGCACCTGAGAAAACCATCGATAACACCATCACCAGAGTCCGAGTCCATTCATATCTCGGCAGAATCAAGAGAAGGAAGTATGCCAATGGAAATTGACAAAGAATGCAACCCGGAATTTCTGAAAGTGAACCCGGCCATCGCACGAGTGAATATAGAGAAATCCGAAGCTGTTATGTCGGCAGAAAATATGGAAATCGATAGTGAAATTATCTCAGAGAAAATCATGCCGACATGGGCGCAACCCATATTTTACTTCCTTAAGGACGCAATCTTGCCGAGTAATGAGGTACTGGCTAGACAGACAGTAAGAAGAGCAAAAGCTTATACAATCATAAACAATGAGCTGTATAAAAGAAGCGTCACAAGCGTGCTGCAAAGATGTGTTGACTCGGCAGAAGGCCAGGAAATACTCCTAGATATACATCAGGGAGAATGCGGGCATCACGCCTCGTCCAGAGCTTTAGTGGCCAAAGCATTCAGGCATGGATTTTATTGGCCGACGGCGTTGAAAGAGGCGAGATAATTAGTAGAAAAATGTAATGGTTGCCAGAGATACGCCAGCAAGATACATATGCCATCGTCCGAGTTAAAGACGATACCAATTACTTGGCCATTTTCTGTATGGTGCTTGGATATGGTGGGTCCATTCAAGCTAGCCCGAGGCGGAATGACTCACATTTTAGTCATGGTGGATAAGTTCACAAAGTGTATCGAAGTAAAACCAATAAAAAAATGTGATGGACCAACATCAGTGAAATTCCTCAAAGATATTATCGTGAGATATGGTTATCCACATAGTGTTATTACAGACAATGGCACAAACTTTGCTGAAGGGGCCTTTGCTAGATTCTGCCAAGAAAAGCACATAAGACTAGATGTTGCCTCGGTGGCTCACCCAACATCAAATGGGCAGGTAGAAAGATCAGATGGACTAGTATTGTCCGGAATAAAACCCCGGCTTGTCGAACCTCTGCAAAGGTCGGCAGGATGCTAGATCGAGGAACTACCAGCAGTACTATGGAGCCTCAGAATTACCCCAAACAGGTCAACAGGGTATACCCCATTTTTTTTGGTATATGGGGCAGAAGCTGTGCCTCCGACCGACATAATACATGATCCGCCAAGAGTAACCCAGTATACAACCGCTGAGGTAAATGAGATAGCTCGGCAAGACGATGTCGATTTCCTAGAAGAGGCCGGGGAATTGGCATTATCAAGATCAGCTATTTATCAGCAAGACCTCCGACGATATCACAGCAAGAAAGTTAATCCAAGAGTTTTTAAAGAAGGAGATTTGGTTCTTCGGATAGTGCAGCGCACAGCCGGCATGCACAAACTTTCACCCCCATGGGAAGGACCATTCATCGTGAGTAAAGCATTGCACAATGATGCATATTACCTAATCAATGCTCAGTCACCAGAAAAGAACAAGGCAAACAAAGCCGGTGACGAATCAAAAAGACCATGGAACATAGCTTTACTTCGCCCATTCTATTCTTAGGAGCTATATGTTGTACGTCATGATGTGACGCATCAAGTTGGAGTATCAAGCGTGTATTTGACCTCGGCACCTCGAGCAGCGACTCGGGGACTGCACAATGTTGTTTCTATTTCTTGAGACTATGTAGTAAACCTCGGCACCTCGAGCAGTGACTTGGGGACTGCACCATGTTATTTCTTATTTTTAATTATGTGTTAAATATTCGGCACTTCGAGCAGTGACTCGGGGACTGCACCGTGTTATTTATTATTCTGAATTATGTGTTAAATTTCAGCACCCCGAGCAGTAACTCGGGGACTGCACCGTGTTATTTATTATTTTGAATTATGTGCACCTCGAGCAGTGACTCAGGGACTACACCGTATTATCCCTTATTTCGGATTATGCATTAAACTTCGATGCCTCACGCATTGACTCGGGGACTGCCCCATGATTGTTTTTTGTTCTAAAAATATGCATTAAACTTCGGCACCTTAAGCAATGACTCGGGGACTACCCCGTAGTATTCTCCGCATTGAGCCATGAATTATATCTCGGCAACCCGGTTTGTAACTCGGGGAATGTCGCATGATCCGAGGTAAGTCTTTGAGCACACGCTAGAACTCGATGACCCGAGTGATAACTCGGGGACTAACTTGTATTACCCACTGTTTGTCGCCAGACACATAAAAGCTCCATAGCTCAGCTACAGACTCGGGGACTCCCCAAAATTGATGATCATAATTTACAAGATATGATATAAACTTGTCTCAATAATCAGAGGAATAGCAAAGCGAAAACAAACAAGGATTTCTAAGGATAATGCAAAAAAGAATGACAAACCCAACAAACCGAAGTATGATAAGGGATGCAACCTATTGTATCACTTTACCAGATATGGGCTTCGGGCTTTGTACTTCAGATAGAAGTTGAAAACACAACAGCTACGCTATCAAGTTTATAAAGGGCAGACAAGATAAATGCCGAACTAAGGTCAACCACATGGAAAAATAAATTCCGAACCTATGAAATAAAAGTTCGCCAAAGCAAATATGTAAAGCAATGAAACTTGTTTAAACAAAGTAATAATAATTACCATCACCCATGCCTCAGCGGCGAAAGGCAAAAGGTTCGGACCGCACCAAAAGCCGGACAATTGTTCCACATACATCATACACCCGGCATACCGGGACTGGAAATAAGTTAAGAGTTTTTTAAACCTCAATAGCGAAAAGGGCCAGAGCATCCTTAAGGGGCAGCAGCATGATCAGGAGCATCGGGAATGGGTATCTCGGATGATGGCTGGGCGACCTCGGTCTCCTGTGCAGGGGTATTTTCAGTAACTGGGCGCTCCGAGGTAGCCGGCGCCTCAGCCGAAGTCACTTCGCCCTCAACAGAAGCAATAGTAACCTCGGGGGCAAGCCTCGGCTGCTGAGAAACATTAGCTTGAGCTCGAGAATTCTCAGTCCCTTTAGAAGATGATCGCGCATCGCCATCCTCATCCGAGCTTGCATTTGAATCACGAGAGTTGTCCGAGTCACCCTCTGCTTCATCCTGATCGGCCGAATCATCATCAGAGGCATCTTCAACTTCGACATCATCCGCCAGATTGGAAATAAAACTCGGCCCTTCAATCCAGTTATGCACGTCAGCATACTCAATAAGCTAGAAGGCACGTGCTTGGCGGCGAGCGACGAATTCTGGATCCTCAACCCACTGAGAGCCAGTACGCAGATTCATCAGAGTATCGAGGGAGATATCCTCGTACCAAGACAAAACGGCTGTAAGTGCCATATCAGCACCAGCCCTCCCAGCAGATTCCCTCCAGAGATTTAGCTGATTCTGAGATGCCATTAATCTCTCCACAAGTATTTTGACTTCGTCAATATCAGGTGTCCCTGACGTGTTCGGCCAAAGAACATGGTAGGCCCGAATGGCCGCTTGTACCAGATCTCTGCCCATAATCTTCATTGGTCCAACTGCAGCGCCAACGGCAATCAGAAAGTCTTCCATTGAGTATTCTGGACTCGAGTCTGTGGGGACACCTCGGCGCTGGCGAGCAGAAATCACTGCCTTAGAGCTCACTGGTTTAGCTTACGGAAAATTATCTACGCGGAAGGAAAAGATATCAGTTAAAAATAAGAAAGAGAAAAAGATAACTCGGCCACGGTCGGAAACTTACGATGAATATAACTCAAAATTTTCTGGAGATCCTGGGTCCAGTCGGCCTTATTCTTCTCAAAGCGAGTGATTTCCTCGCCTATCATGCGGTTCTTCAGCTCGGCAGCATCGAGGAGTTCTTTGTCTTTCTGCAATTGCAGACTTAGTCGATTCTTTTCTTTAGAGAACTCGTGATCAACTTTTTCCAATTCGGATTTATGCGAGAGCTTGAGAGACTCAACCTCGGCACGGAACAGGGTTATCTCATCATCCTTTTCTTTAAGCTGCGTCGAATGAGTGGCGGCTTGTTCTAAAAAATACAGCATCATATCAGGCAGGGATATGCATGCTGCAAGTGTTTGTAACTCGGCTATACCAAAGCCAGAAGGTTATAAGAAACCTAGGATTAGTCTCGAACGGAAAACAATAGATGAGAAGAATAACTAACCTTCCAGAGCTTTGACCTTCTTGGTAAGGCGGATATTAAGATTATTGATATTAGCTACATACCAGCAAAGAATGAATTAGCACACCAAGTCGAAAATATTAAGAACTTAAGGAACAATACAAAGATTTATTAAATTACCAGTTTTCTTCACCACGGGTAGAACTTTCTCATATTTCTCCTCCAATTTCTTGTGTGCAAAGAGCAACCTTTGAAATTTGGCTGTCCGCCGATCATGGGCAACCTAAGTACCAAAATGAATTACACAACTGGATATCAAAGCTAAGACAGATCCGAATCAAGTAAAACTTAACTCGGATCTAGGTGGCTGGATATTCAAAGCTAGGACAGATCTGAATCAAGCGAAACTTAACTCGGATCTAGGTGGCTGGATATTCAAAGCTAAGACAGATCCAAATCAAGTAAAACCTAACTCGGATCTAGGTGGCTGGATATTCAAAGCTAAGACAGATCCGAATCAAGTAAAACTTAACTCGGATCTAGATGGCTGGATATTCAAAGCTAAGATAGATCCAAATCAAGCAAAACTTAACTCGAATCTAGGTGGCTGGATATTCAGAACTAGAACAGAGCTGAATCAAGTAAAACTTAACTCGGATATCAGTGGATGGATAATCAAAGCCGAAATAGATCCGGATTAAGCAACGCTTAATTCGAAATATGGATGAACCATGATCAATCCAAGGTATACAAGAAATTAACTTAGCAAATAACACATTTGAAGCCTAACAAAGCTTCCAAACGAACAACAAGTTATTCGGTTGCAAGCTTCGGGGACTAGTGTATATATACTATCATTTGAAAAACAGACAAAATATCAACAGAAGCTTACCTCGTTCATCTTATCACTTTCAAGAACAATCTTAGCAGCCATATGCAAACGACTGCTGATGTCGGAAAGCTGAAATGGCTGGTTACTCGGATTGCCCTCAAGCTGATCGGCGTTCCAGTTGTTGGCATATTCCACCAGAGAGTTGAGGTTGTTCCCACTCTCAGTACGGGTCAGCACTTCACCTCGAACCCATTGGGTAACTACTGTCGCCGCGGGACTCTTGTGGAGAGTAAGCTGAGTATCAGCGGCCGGGGTGACAACGGGCTTATCAGAGGAAGCCCCTTTGCGGAGTGCATCAGCTATGTTGGGCTGAGAGGAGCTGGCCGGCCCCTTCTGAGATGCTGAAGGTTTGGTGACAACAACCTTCCTAGTCTTAGAAGAAGTTTCGGCAGGGGCAGCAACCTCGACACTAGGAGTGGCCTCCTTGGATGCAGGAGGAACTATGGTTTCCAAGGGGGCCGAGATGGTGATATCCTCGGCTGGAGTTGGGGTAGCAGCTGGAACTGTGGTGGTCAAAGGAATATCGGGGGAAACCTCAGTGGTCATAGCAGGGGCAATAGGTTCAACAGGGTGATCTACTGGCGGAGTTATGTCGGCGTCGACGGTGGGAGCTGTGGGTACATCTCGCCGATGCGATGTCTGAGTCGGCGTAGGAGGAGAGTCAACGCGAGAGGGACTAAGAGCCCGAGTATCTTCCGGGGGCGGAGGAGAAGGCTACCGAGTTGTATGGCTTGTCATACTCGGACCATTTGGTTTGGCAGAGAGAGGATCTCTGCAAAGGACAAAAGGTCAAATCAAAAGACAGAAAGAGAGAAACAATAAATACGAATGAAAAAAAACTTACCCAGTCACTAGGCATGGTCTTACGCCTCGGAATATGCTGGGCAGACTTCTTCATTTACTTCTTGGGAGCAGCGTCGGAGGGACCTGCCGGAGCGGTGCGCTTCTTCGAGGCAGCAGGAGCTCGAGAAGCAAGGGGCTCGGTGTCGTGCACCTAACCGGCTGGATTAGCTGGGAGAGTGGGAGCCGTAAATGCATAAGAGATAGGCATTGCAGCAAATACCTCAAGAATTTGGACGTCGTCCGAGTCACCTTCATCCCCGTGGGCCGAGGTCTTGCCACGGGCGCGAGCCGGAGCAAGATCTTACTTAGGGACAAACTCTTCCGAGTCAGGTTCCCCGCTGTCCGGCATATTCCGATCCGCAGTCCACGGAAGAGCCAGGACCTCGGCACCCTCGATCTTTTGCTCCGTAAACCTCTGCGAGAGAAGAAACAAAGTAAAGTTAACAAAGGAACAGTCACAAACGCAATCCGGAAACAAACACCAACGCGTAAATTTACCTCAGGTGGGGGATTCCCGCGGGTGAACGGCTTCAGTCCCCATGCCCAATCCTCCGGCATATCGGTTTTGAAGATAGCTCGGACACGCTTATAAATATGATAGTCGTCGAGCTCAACCGTTGAAACTCGGTTGGGATCGAGAGGATCACTCATGTAGCAAAGCTTATGAGAACGAAGCTGGAAAGGGCAGATTCGGCTGCTGACGAAGGTGGTCATCAGATCCTCACAACAGAGCCCGACGCGGATCAACTCCTTGAGCCGAATCTCGAATGCCTCGGCCAAAGCGTGGCTCTTCCTAGGATTGTAGTTCCAATTCTTCTTGGAAGGGGTGCCAATAGAGAAGGCGGGGAGCCGAATCTTATCTTCTTTTCCAGTGTTTTTGACATAGAAAAATGATCTATGCCATTTCTTGCAAGACTCGAGGCCAGGGACACGAGGGAACTTGGAGTTTCTCTGAGGTGTGATGGATGCGGCCCCGCATTGGGTGAGGGACTTCTCGGAAGGCTGAAGAGATTTGTCCGGTACGACATTAGATCGTATCTGGAAGAATTTAGACCAAACAGGTACGGAGGGCCAGAGGCCGAAGTACCCCTCCGAGGCCGAGATATAAGATGACAAGGAGGCAATAGCATTGGCAGGAAGGTGATGCGGCTGGAGGCCGAAGTAATTAAGGAACTCCCTGGCGAAATCGCTAAGGGGGAGGCCAAACCCGCGAGCGAAATGGGACATGAAGACTACGTATTCTCCCTCCTTGAGCACGGGAGAGGATTCATTGCTGGGCAAGCGACAGCTTACCTCGGCAGGGATTCGGCGTGTCTTAATTAGCCACTCTACCTCACGGCGAGTGACAGTGGAACCCTGCCAAGAGCCTCGTTCTGGACCAGATGCGAAATCATCCTCCTCTACGAGAGCTTCGCTCACAGAACTAGACATCGGCTCGTCGGAGGAATCGATGGAGGAGGAACTAACGGCGGTGAGAGGCCTAGAAGTGCAGGGCCCCGTCGTGGTTCTAACGAGCGCGGCGGCGCAGCGAGGAAGAACCGCCGCGAGAAATCTAAGGGACAGAGGGATTGCCTAGGGCAGAAATCTGGCGGCGATGCCGTGGGATGACTCACCCGCGGAGGCGGCGAAGAAGCGCATGGCGGTGAGGTCGTCGGAGCAGAAGGACTGCAGCGTTGCCGTCGAGGAGATCGACAATGGCGAAGCCACCAACGCACGAACATAGGAAGGGGCGCGAGAAGGAAGAAGAAAAGCGGTGAGCGAAGGGGGAAAGTAAATCCTCTAGCCCCGCACCCCTCCTTATAACCGCTCAGTCCTGGCGGTAGTGGGATCGTGGGTGCGCACGCTAACCGTGTAAATCACGTGTGCGGCGGAACTGCTCGCATCTGAGTGGAGCCACACCAAAGGCCACACGGTGCAGGAGAGGATCGGGCCTCCTGACCGATGCAGTGCACGAGGCGTCACTACGTCGACGCGATAGGCGCAGTAATCACTGTAGCTTGTCAGTGGGCACTGGTGAGGAACAAAAAACTAGAAGAATGATGATGAGAGGTACACGTAGGACGAGGCGTGCTCAGGAAGCTGCGCGGATACCTCGAACGGGAAAAAGTAACTCGGAAATAAGGGATACGTATGTTGGGAAACTGATGTGGCCCGGCCGAGGTTATAGGCAGGACCACACCAGCTTCGGGGACTAATGTTGGGGAGGTGACCCCGGATAGGGTCAAGACAGGGGAAAGACGAAAGGAGTCTCCCTTGTCATGAGCCGAGTTACTGTTTATATCGGCTGAGTCATGTAAGAGTCGACCGAGATGAGCAAGGCCATGACAGCTACAGAAGGATAAACACCTTATCCGACCGACATATGAGTTAAGTCGTCCGAGTAAGTCTGACTAACTTGAATACAGGTGAAGGCCGAGCCGAGTTATGCGAGACAAGGCCGAGTAACACGAAGCTTGCAGGAGAAGGAGGTGCCTATAGTCAAACCCTAGTCGCTAGCTAGGGAGAATCTGAACAGAGCCAAGCATAAGGGACAAGGAGTAGAGCAGCAGAAGGGCAGAAGAAGGTCACGGAGGTGACAGTCAGGGAGTCCGAGGCACGCATGTGGGGCTCTCTGGAACATTGCCGTCGATATAAGGGGGACACGGAAAGGAGGTCGCTGAGTTACCATATTGGGACAAGCATATTCCTCGAATATGCTTGCCACGTCAGCCCTAGGAGGAACCACGGCACCCCTTTATAAGGGGAGACACGGGCTCCTGAGAGGGGATCGATTCATTCTACGCCGTAAGGCTCGTGTAGAAGCTTCCTTCTTCCTGCAAACAGCTCAATGAGCACTTGTAGTTCTTAAGAGGAGAAATAAAGATCTGCATGTTAGTCATTTTGAATGTAGAAATCACTACATCTTCCCTCCCCGGATCCCTCTAGCATCCATTGGCCCCATCCTTTAGCCTACTCATGGCATCTGCCGTGCCACCATCACGACAAGAACCTATACACTAAAAGACGTCTAGATACGTACAATTGACAAACTAAAACATCTTATATATTTGAACGAAATGAGTAATAATGAAGGGTGACAGAGTTAGGGGTGAAAACGGATTAGTTGAGGATGGGATAGTGCCTTTGTCACATCCGTAAACAAATACAGTACAAATGTTGTCAAATACAGAATGTTGTCGAGTTAGAGTGGATGCTACTTGAATACAAATGTTGCCAAATATAGAATAAAACAAATATTAATGTTGTCTGAGTTGGAGTGGATGCTACTTGAATATGGACGCGGAGAATGGATAGGAATATAAAAGAATGATATACTTGTGTCTTATAGTAAGTCAACTATAAGATAGTAGAGTGACAAATATAAGAGATAATTACTAAAAATAGTTAATTCCTATTAATTATTAGAGATAACAATAAAAGATGCATTGTAGAACTTATGTTTGTTGTCTTCTCCAGATGATGTGGAAAGCTAAGAAAATACATGTGTACATGCCCTAAGTTAACTATAAAACGGTAGTGACAAATATAAGTCAACTGTAAAACACTAGAGTGACATGTATACCGACATTAGTGTTTTTAGGTTGCATAATTGGCGTATCAGCCTAGAATTACTAAAATTGGCTAACATAATTTTATCTGGATACAGATATATCCAATTTTCATGTTCACATTTGCTTCAAAATTCAATACTCCGTACCAAAATTGTATTTGTAATTGCAACAGAAATCCATATATTACCACATTCATTTTCATACTTGTTCATAAACGTTTCCAATTTCACAAGCACGAATGTCAGATAATTTGGATTAACCACTTGTTTGTCAGCGTTGATATCCCACTCGTGAAGCTCTTGAAAACAATTTTGTAACAAATTTAAGCTAATGTTCCAACAGCGACCTTTATGTTCTGAGAAATTCGAAACAGTACATAACAAGAGTTTATTCTAATGAGACTTTTGCAGGCCATTCACTCATACACGGATTACTTATGACCACAGAGCGTAGCTCCAGCCAGCAGCTATTTTCTTCAGGATGCATATCTGACCTCCAAGGGTGCATAGAGGGGTTACACCATCTGATATGCAAGTGCGCCACCTAAATGTAGAATGCACCCATTCCCAGTAGGACACAAAAGACACACTCTCCACTTGACAATTTATTCGATCTCACCTGCAAAAAGATAGCGGTCAATATATGAATTGAGGCGACTCGTTACAAAATATTAAGCAGGTGATAAAAATATCAGAGCAATGAAGAATTAGCAGCATGTGGTAGTTCACAAATCTACAATGCACTCGGTAAAGCATGAACTCGATGTCAGGTTCCCGCTGCAGTCAACAGGGTGTTGGATAACTACCAACTTTTCCCCCTAAACACTTCAAAAAAAAACTTTTCCTGCTAAAGATACATCCACAAGACTCAACACAATGCTATCACCGTGCATCCCAATGTACTGTACAATAAATCTATGTCAACTGTCCAGGCACAAAGCTAGATATTCACTTATAATGGTCTCTACAGTGGTCAATGTTAAAATATGCACTTCTATCTTGTTTTAATTTTCGTTTTGTCAAGACTGAAAGGAGGTTGTTAGCATTAGAATGAAAATAAGCAAAAGACCATACTAGCACAAAACCCATGATCTTGTATGCGATGATAACAGAATCCAACTACAAGGCAGTCGTTTGGAGAAGAAATTAACAAATCCAGTTATCTTGTAAAGAAACAAGCAAGCCATGGTCTTGTAAAGAAAACTTGGATAGATCCAATCTCCTCTTTCAAGTTTTCTATGTTCACGTGTGATTTCTGTTGACATGACACACGATTCTTGTATTACCATCCACCCCTTCCTCCTAAGCATCAATACCATTCTCTCGGGTACAGATAATAGTAATTGAACTTGTAGTAACCTAAGGACTAACTTAAGATGTGAAACAATTAAGATACTCCATAATGTTCAAAGGAAATACATGGTATGGATAAATGACTAAAATTTAAGGGTTCTTTACCATTAATTAAAGAAGACTTGAGCATGAGGTGAAGCCCTTCTGTATGTCATTAGTTCTCGCAGTCCATCCTCATTGTCATTAGACTTTGAGCTTACATGAGCACATCTAAGATGCATTGTGCGAAGAACTATTGCTTTAGATAAAATGAGCTCGATAAAATACATTTCATCTGGCAACCAGCCAATACCCTTTATTATCACAGCCTGAAGGTTGGCACACAAGGCATCAGTCCATTGTGTGTTTCGATATTCTGCAATTGCTTCATTTTCATCCAACTCAATACTGTCGATCTTAAAAAACAAAAGAATATGTCAAGCAGAAAAAATAGCAGTTATCACCTTCAAGCACAAAAAATATGACAGTTTGCAAGGGTGTGTTCTTAGTTCATACCGTAACATCAAGTTCTTCTAGATTAGGAGCTTTCTTTAGCAAGCAAAAGGTTGACAAAATGGCAGGCCTCTCACAGAAGTGTATCCAAAGGACTAAACTCTTTAAGTTGTTGAAGGTACATGGAAGTGTTTCCATTAAATAACCATTCGTCAACTGTAAATACAAACAAATATTGTGAATCTCAATGCAAGGGTTGGTTAGGAGAACTATTGCACAATTGGGCAATTGGCGTTATTCGCTTCCCTAAAAAAGGTTAATGTCCCTAGAACTATCAGAACATTTTCTTAAACCATGTGTAGGACTGTAGGCACCAGGCACCCGTATATATCTTTAGAACAAAGGAGTAGTATAATTCAATTCCGTTAGTGGATATCTGATTGATCACAATTATCAACTAGAAATACAAGAGGTAAGGAGAAAATGTACCGGTGGCAGTGGGTGGCGTATATGGAGAATGAGCTTCCTAACTTGAGCAAACCTGGCAATGAACCCTTCAAAACCACCAGAGATCACATAGTTTCCCATATCGATTTTGGCTTCATCAAGGCATGGCAGATCCGTGATTCGCCAGTTATAAGAAGCATCACAAAGTATCGTAAGGCTTCGTAGGCTAGGTCCCCCAATCACCCACTCGTTTGAGCCGCCGCCGCGGATATTCACACAGTACATATTCAGGGTATTAAGCAAGGGTGACGCACCAAGAATCGCTCCCAGCTGGCTCTCCCCATTCTCAGGGAATTCGGCATGGTAGAGTTTTAGCTCCCCAAGGACAGGGAAGCCAGTGAATCCCACTGGGAGAGGTGGTATGCAGCAGTCGTGCAGCTCCAGGCGCAAGAGTTGGGTGCATAAGAAGACAGAGGAGTGAAGGTTGAAGGAGGAGGTGTACGCAAAGTATTGGAGGTTGATAGACTTGACGCCGCGGTTGCAGAGGGCGATGAGCCAGTCGGCGACGCGAGTGACGGAGTGCTTGTCCAGAAGGAAGGAGAAGAGCGAGATGCGGCCGGAGTAGCGAACGAGGACGCGGTTGTCAGGACCTAATTATTATCTTAGCTGTAATAAACTTGGTTAACTCCTGGAGGGGGGTTATTGTAAAACTGGCATTCTTGTCGAGGCTCGCGGTCGCGGTTATAAGGCCGGAGAGTGGGCGAATGGGTGGCTCGACGAATATGAAAACCCTAAATTTACTCCTTTCCTTGTCTTAGTTACCGTCAATTATCTTCTTGCCAATTACCAGTTCCTCGATTCTTCCTTTTATTATCTGCAATTGCCCTTCCTTTTATCGGTCAAGGCTCGATTTCCTCCAACCAGATTCGTGACCCTGACAATTGGTATCTAGAGCCATCTGGTTCTTGGCAAGAAATTTTTCCGCCGCCGAGGGTTGTGCCAATCACATCGATTCGCACCTAAAATCCCCTTGTGGCCGCGAATCTGAAGCTTCAGGCCCCAAATCCTCCCTGCCGACGAGTCCTTATTCCAAAGGTTCGAGCTTCTCAACCAATGATGCCGGTGAGGACACGCTCTCAGGAAGCTTTGGACAAAGCCATGGAAGAAGAAGACCGGAAAGAGGCGGAGCTCGCACAAGCTGCGGAAGAGGAACATATCAGTCAACATCTGCCCAGAGAAGTTCTGAGCTTGGCAAGGAAGATGGATTGACAGCAGGAATCCGTGGATTCCCTGAAAGGTACCCTCGCTAACCTGACAGAGATGATCGCGCGGCTAGGGTTATCTATGAAGACCAATGCCTCTAGCCAAGTTTCTGAAACTCCACCTGTTGTTGCCACTATGAGCGAAGCACCTACGCCACCACCTCTCCACAAGAACTTGAGCCACATACAGGAGGGAGACACACCATTATCTTCAATTGTGTTGTTCCCTAACCCATCCCATGCACCAGCAACGCCCCCTTTCACCCAACCTCACCCAACCCAACTACCGCAACCTCGTTTCACACCAACACCTTCATCCCAAACAATTGCAAAGCAGCCTAATTTAACACAATTCTCAAATGTTTCATCCTACCCTATGACTACCTACAATGTCCAACAGCATACCCATAGAAACACCAACCCACAAACACACCCACATATGTACCAAACCATACCTCAAGGAAACATACAGTACCAAAATCAGTACCCAAATCAGCAGCCATACTACCCCTTCCCTTACCCAATTACACCTCCACCATATTACCCTTACCCTTACCAACCACCTCTTCCTCCCACCCCAACCTATACATATGCCACTACACAACCTAGCACTACTCAGTACAACCCAATGCCTACCACACAAGCAACTACACAAGCCTTAGCACCGATGGAGCAAGCCAGAGAGAGCAACAAGCTAGGAAACACACAGAGCAACAAAAATGAGGCCACTGGGCAGGATCAGAGGACCTACCAAAACAATCAGGAACCACATATCAGATCACCAAACATTGAGTTACCTATCTTTTCAGGGGAAAATGTTGTTGCTTGGTTATTGGAATGTGAGAGCATCTTTGAGCTAGCTGGTATTGCTGAAGAGAACAAGTTGAAATGGGCTAATGCACACATTAGAGGCAAAGCAAAAACATGGCTGAGCAGTGGTGACCTGCAGATACAGGAAATGGACTGGGATCAATTCTGCACCCTTTTGTGTGAGAGATTCCTAGGCCCCAGTGTAGATGAATCTATGGAAATGTGCCAACACTTGAAGCAAACAGGCTCTATGAACTTATATATTGATCAGTTTGAAGAATGGATGTCCTTGATGAAAAGGGACCACCCCTACCTTCCAGAAGGATTCTTCCTGCTCAGATTCATTAGTGGCTTAAAGGAGACAATCACGCATGACACTCAATGCCACAAACCACATAACCTCCGGGCTGCATTTTGGTTTGCCAGAAAACAGGAACTCTCTTACCTTTCTCACAGCAAGAAAGCCCATGTCACTGTAACCAACAAAAACACACAAGGCCCTGGAAATTTTAGAAACCTGGGAGTAAAATAGTTCAAACCAAAACCTTCCATGGACAAGCCAAGAGAAAAAGGCAAATGTTGGTACTGCCCTGAGAATTGGACCTATGGGCATAAATGTAGTGAAGTGAAAAACATACTACATGCCATTGAGCTTCAAGGACACTCTGATAATGAAGAAGAAGAGTGAAGTGAAGAAGAGGTGCAGGAGGAGCAGCAAGTGCAGCCAATGGAACAAATCAAGCCGAAGGAGAAATTGATGTCCATATCTACAGCAGCTATGGGAGGTACAGCTAAGGATGAAACAATATCTTTGCTAATGGTCATAGAAGGAATACCTGCAATAGCCCTAGTTGATTCAGGCAGCTCAAGCACATTCATTGATTATGACTTTGTCATAAAGAAAAACTTACCTGTCAGAAGCACAACAGAAAGAACAGTTGCTGTAGCTGGGGGAGGTTCCTTAGTCACCAATTCAGTCTTAGTAGACTGCCCATTCACAATACAAAAAGTAAAATTTCAAAGTGATTTCAAGGTGTTGCCTTTGAAAGGTTATGATATTGTTTTGGGAGTGTCTTGGTTGAAACAATTCAACCCCACTACCTTTGACTGGATTGCAAGGACTCTCACAATCACCAAAGATTCAGTGGAGTACACATTTGGCGACCATGAACAAAAACAACCAAAACACAAAATATCAGCCAAGCAAGGTTTACAAATGTGTAAAAAGGGAGCACAAGGTTACTGGATACAACTGTTTCATGTCAGTGACACCAAGCACAAGCAAGACCCCATCCCTAGACAGATTCCTCACCAAATAACTAGCCTACTAGAGGAATTCACAGATATATTTGCTCTGCCTATGGGCTTGCCACCAAAGAGAGATTGTGATCATAGAATTCCATTGAAGGAAGGCTCAACACCACCCAACATCAGACCATACAGAATGCCTCATAAACATAAAACATTAGTGGAAGATATGATTCAAGAACTACTGGAAAACAATGAAATCAGGCATAGCTCCAGCCCTTATGCATCTCCAGCCCTGGCTGTGACCAAAAAAGATAAGACATGGAGGTTATGTACTGATTTTAGACAGCTCAATGCACAAACAATTAAGAACAAGTACCCTATACCTGTGATTGAAGACCTACTGGACAAACTGGCAGGAGCAACTGTTTTCTCCAAGTTGGATCTCAGGTCTGGATACCACCAGATAAGGATGCATGAAGATGATTTTGGTAAAACTGCATTCAGAACACACTCTGGGCACTATGAATATTTGGTCATGCCATTTGGACTTACTAATGCTCCAACAACCTTTCAAGAGCTCATGAACACGATATTCTCTCAATTTCTAAGGAAATTTGTCTTAGTCTTTTTTGATGACATATTAATTTATAGCAACTCTCTGGAAGATCATGCAAAGCATGCCAGAACAGTCCTACTCTTGCTCAGATCTCATCAGCTTAAAGCCAAAATGAGCAAGTGTACCTTTGCTACTGATAGAGTGGAATACTTGGGCCACATAATATCAACTGAAGGGGTGCAAACTGACCCAACCAAGATACATGACATTGTTAATTGGAAGCAGCCAAAGAATGTCACAGAACTGAGAGGATTCCTGGGGCTAGCAGGGTATTATAGGCGGTTTGTTAAAGGTTATGCAACCATATGCAAACCCCTACAGGAAGCATTGCAGAAAACTGGGTTTAAATGGACTGCAGAACAGGACAAGACATTTAAACAGCTCAAGATAACCTTGTCAACTCCTCCTGTACTAGCCCTCCTAGATTTTTCTATTCCTTTTGTTCTAGAAACCGATGCCTCAGGAGCTGGACTTGGTGTCGTACTTATGCAAAAGGGTAGACCATTAGCATTCTTCAGCAAGACACTAGGCACAAAAGCACAAGCACAATATATCTATGAAAAGGAGGCTATGGCTATATTGGAAGCTCTAAGAAAGTGGAGACACTATCTATTGGGCAACAAACTATTGATAAGAACTGAAAAAAAAGCCTAAAGTACCTCACAAGTCAAAGATTGCTTGAAGGAGTCCAACATAAGCTGATGTTGAAATTGCTAGAATTTGATTACAACATTGAGTACAAAAAAGGATCTGAAACTGCAGTGGCCGATGCATTGTCTAGAAAGGCAGAGCACTATGATAAGCACCACTGCATGGCAATAGCAATAGTTATTCCCAAGTGGATGGAGGATGTGATTCAGTCATATGAGGGAGACAACAAATGTAAAACATTATTAACTGAGTTAGCCATTGATCCTACTACTCACCCAAACTACTCACTCTCAGCTGGTGTTCTTAGATATAAGAACAGATTGGTGATAGGACAGAACTCTGGCCTCTGCACTAAGTTGTTTGACACATTTCATAGCTCACCAATTGGAGGTCACTCAGGACAGAGAGTCACATTGCATAGATTGATACAAACATTCTACTGGCCAAATATGAAGCAATTTGTCAATGAAAAGGTGTCAGCTTGCCCTGTCTGTCAAATATCAAAACCTAAACATGTCCATTACCCAGGCCTGTTGGATCCACTACAGATTCCCAAAGCAAAATAGGCAGAAATTAGCATGAATTTTGTGGAAGGTCTGCCTAAATCTAAAGGAAAGGATGTGATATTGGTTGTGGTGGACAGACTAACAAAATATGCCCACTTCATTCCACTTTCTCATCCATACACTGCACCCCAAGTATCACAGCTATTCATGGACAATGTGCATAAACTACATGGAATGCCTTAGGTGATAATAACTGATAGAGACAGAATATTTACTAGCAAGATTTGGCAAGAGGTATTCTCAGCTCTCAAAGTGGATTTGCATTTTAGCACATCCTATCACCCTGAATCTGATGGACAGACTGAAAGAGTAAATCAATGCTTAGATCAATATTTGAGGAGTATGGTGTTTAGGGAACCAAAAAGTGGGCAGAATGGCTCCCAGCAGCTGAATGGTGGTATAATTCATCTTACCACACATCCCTCAAACAATCTCCATTTGAAGCGCTCTATGGGTACAAGCCACCACAAATTGGGGAACTGGCTATACCATGCGATGCATCTATGGAGGCTACAACCACACTACAACAACAAGAAGATATGATGAAATCCCTGCAACACAACCTGAAGCAAGCCCAAAGCAAAATGAAAAAGTTTGCTAACCCGCAGAGGACAGAAAGAAGCTTTGAAGTGGGAGCCTTAGTATACCTCAAAATGCAACCTTACAGAGAAACAGCCCTGGGATTGAGAAACTCACTTAAGCTCACTTTAAAATTCTATGGGCCATTCCGAATCACTCACAAAATTGGAAGAGTAGCATACAGATTACAGCTACCTGAAGGTACGAAGCTACATGATGTATTCCATGTTAATCAATTAAAGCAACATATTGGTCCTGAGGTTGTACCACAAGCAAACTTGCCTATCTTGATGGCTGAAGGAAAGATCAAGACATTTCCAGCTAAGGTGTTGCAAAGAAGACAGATTCCTAGATCAACAGGGGAGTATGATATCGCAGTTGATCAGTGGCTGATCCAATGAGAAAATTTGTCAGAGGCAGAAGCGACATGGGAAGACACAAAGTTCATCCAGGCGGCATTCCCGGGATTCAAGCCTTGAAGTCTTGTCTCAGGCGGGAGTTATTGTCAGGACCTAATTATTATCTTAGCTGTAATAAACTTGGTTAACTCCTGGAGGGGGGTTATTGTAAAACTGGCATTCTTGTCGAGGCTTGCGGTCGCGGTTATAAGGCCAGAGAGTGGGCGGATGGGTGGCTCGACGAATATGAAAACCCTAAATTTACTCCTTTCCTTGTCTTAGTTACCGTCAATTATCTTCTTGCCAATTACCAGTTCCTCGATTCTTCCTTTTATTATCTGCAATTTCCCTTCCTTTTATCGGTCAATGCTCGATTTCCTCCAACCAGATTCGTGACCCTGACAGCGGGCGACAGCCAACGGGGGTGTGCCGAGCTCGTCGACGAAGGAGAGGGGAGGTAAGGGAGGGCCTCCCACCGGCGGCGCCAAGCGCGAGAGAGAGCGGAGGTGCGGACGGTGTCGCGGAGGTCGAGGCGGGTGAGGATGCCGTCGAGCAGGTGCGCCGGGAGGGCGGTCAGCAGGTCCGGCGCCAGCCCGCTCGGCCCCCCGCGGCGGCGCGAGGATGCCATTTCAGTATGTGACTCTAGGGTTACGACTCCCCTCTGAAGCTCACACTCCGCATATCCTGCAAGGATATTTGGTCATTTCCTCCAACAGTGAACCAGGGAGAAAATTTCACTCATAATCGAGTACACGATCTCCAAATTTAAAGTGAAGCATCAAAATCAAGCAAATCCGAAAGACAAACTAAAGTCTTAAGAGGCCATGAACTCTCGGTGAAATCAATTGGCAAAATTGAACCACCAAGGATCAAAGAATGGTCCAACTACTGAAACAACAAATAAAAGAGTTTTCTCCAATGAGACTTTTGCAGGCCATTCACTGATAAAAGGATACAGTACGTACTTGGAGAAGGTCAAAATACACATCTTATGCAATTGAGACACCAAAATGTGGTATGCACTCATTCCCAGCAAGGCAGAGAAGACACTGTCTCCATTTTACAATTTATTCCATCTTAGTTGCAAAAAGATAGGGGTCAATTTAGATTAAGACTATACAAGAGCAACTCTAACGGTACCTATAAAATCGGTCAAACCTGTAAAAAAAGGACGATTACAGTTTCGATTGAAAATGTGCGCTCTAGCGGATCCCGTAAAATAGGTCGACCCGTAAATTTGTTTACAGGATACTAAGAACTCACCCTCGCGATCCGTGTATGCTTAGATTCGTCGAAACTGAGCCAATATTGCATACACCTGTTAACCGGTCAACGCCAGAAAATCGCCGAACCGCCGCTGAAAAATCGTCAGGAAATCACCGAACCACCGCACATCCATGCGCAGGGCAGCCGGCCAGGCGGCCAGGGGAGGCGCCGTCGGGCGGCGGGCGGCCAGGGAACGGTAGGCCAGGAGAGGCGCCGTCGGGCGGCCTGCGAGCTCGCGGGGCGGCGGGCGGCCAGTGTGGCGGGGGCAGGCGCGGGAGCGGCGGGCGACCGGGGTGCGGCATGCCAGGGGCCGACGTAGGTTGGGGCGAGCTCGCGCGCAAGAAGAAACACACAAAAAAAAGGGTGGGCCAGAGGTGGGCCCCGCAAATACAAGTCCGATTTACAGTGACCCGTCATTTCAGCTACATTTCGGACCCTAAAACCGGTTTTCCGTGGACTCTAAAGGTGTTTTACAGTTTGTGCATTTAAGGTACCGTTAGAGTTGCTCTAAAGAGACGAGGCACAAAACTTTGTATTAGGAGTATGTTCTCTTCATGCAAACTCACTAAGCACTGTCAGCATTCCTTCTCAAGCCACAAAATTATCTTTCACTTATCTTGAGTACTACCCAAGTGAAAACATAATTGTGAGGCTGAAATTTCTCTATCTGTCGTGCTAGGCGTCCTCCGGACGATGGGGAGCTCCCATCGTCCTGCTTCCCGTGTTGACACATGTCCATTTGCTACAAAACATCCCGTGTTTGCTGCATATATCCCCGCTTTTGCTTTCGAAACAAAAAAACGGTTCGTTTTAGAAATAGAACGTCTCGCCGGAAACCTCGCCGGAGATCATGCAGCAAAAAAAATGTGCTAATGCAGCAAAACAAACTTTGCCGGAGACATCGTCGGAAACAACTCGTTGATGACCCTCGCCGGAGACCATGCAACAAAAAAAAGTTTCCGGCGAAGTCAATTTTGCTGCGTTAGCACAATTTTTTTGCTGCACGGTCTCCGGCGAGACGTTCTATTTCTGAAACGAACCGTTTTTTTTGAAGCAAAAGCGGAGACATATGTAGCAAAAGCGGACCGTTTTGCAGCAAAAACGAAATTTGGGGCGATTTTGGGGATAAACGCAGGGGGAGGAGGACGATGGGAATCCCCCATCGTCCGAGGGATCCAGATCATGATGCTCAGCGTCCCCCGGACGATAAAAAGATTCCATCGTCCTGGTCCATTGCTTGACACGTGTCCACCTTTTCCCCCACAAATCCCTCTTTTGCTACAAAACAACCCTTTTTGCTACATATGTTCCCGCTTTTGCTTCCGAAATAAAAAAAGGTTCGTTTCAGAAATAGAACGTCTCGTCGGAAACCTCGCCGGAACCATGCAGCAAAAAAATTGTGCTAATATAGCAAAACCGACTTCGCCGGAGACCTTGTCGGAAAAAACTTGCTGGTGACTCTCGCCGTAGACCTTGTAGAAAAAAGTTGACACTGTTGTAGCAAAACCAAAAGACGTTTGTAGCAATAAAGTTCTATTAATGTAGCAAAACCGACTTCGCCGGAGACCTCGTCGGGAAAAACTTGCTGGTGACTCTCGTCGTAGACCTTGTAGCAAAAAGTTGACACTGTTGTAGCAAAAACAAAAGATGTTTGTAGCAATAAAGTTCTATTAATGTAGCAAAAAAACCTACTTCGCCGGAGACTTTTCTAGGCACCTCGTCGGAGACCTCATTAGGGATGTCTTAGCAAAAAAAAATAGGAAAACGATTGTAGCGAAATATTTGTTCTAATATAGCAAATCCATTGGCCGTCGGTAGCGACGACACCGAGCATCGGTAGCAAAAATCCGTCACCGTACATGTAGCAACAACATCAGTAGTTGCTAGCAGCCCCACGTACACCTTGCAGCAGCGACGTTGGCCAGGTAGCAAAAATTGCTTGACGTAAGGAGCAAGGAGCAAGGAGGAGTAGTGTCGCTCATCAGCTGCTAAACCGGGAACGTTGTATCAGGAAACATAGTACGATCGTTAGAAAACAATGGGATTAGGTTGTATTAGGAGGGGCCCACTACAAAACGTGACAACAGCCATAGGCGAGACGAGCACAGTGCGGCGGTTGCAGCCGGCAGCACGCAGGCGCAATTGATCGGCACATGGTCTATCTGGAGCCGTGAGTCACCGCCATCCGTATGCACGTGGATCTGATTGATGCTCTTGTCGTACGTGCTCCTGTGCTGCGTGAGGACCACACAACACAGGCCATCTGATCGTCCTTTTGATCTGCGCAAGGTAAACTGAAAGGCGCGCACGCGAGTCGACCCGGACAATGGTCGTCCGGGGGAACGACATCATTTTCCATTATGAATTTATTATGGTATGCATGCTGTCAAATTTATCAAATTGTACCCAATGGAATTAACAGTGATAGATTTTTCATCAGGACTTATTTTGAAATACTAAATCTGCAAGTAGATACTCTAGAGGGTCAGAATCTAATGGCATATACAGGCAGAATCTAGGTACACTGCCATGTCCAGCTTTCAAAAATCAACTACATTCTGTGTGCCCAATTGATCGTCTCCCATATTTGCACTTCCGTTACTATGTTCAAAAGATTTATTAAGAGGCAAGATTTTTCATAACAAACTGGTGTACTATGCTAAGCATGGGTGGATCCAACTCTTCCATATTCAAAGTTCAGAACATAATCTTCAGATGATGCAGCAGTTGGCAGATTGACACCTGTGCAATATTTATGCTTATGGTTAATTCTGCTGCAGTCCCAGCATAGGTAAATCGTATACACCGGGTTCGAATGTTTAGATCTTTTCTACTTGATCACACCGCATGCACCAATTTCATATCACCATCTGGTGATTTTACATGCATTTTCCATTCTTTATTGCTTCACACCAATGAGTGAATTGGCATCCGTTGACAGAGACATGTACTCCTTTAGGGAGCCATGTACTCATTGTTCAGGTGTAACCAGCAACACTTTCGTTTAAACAGAACTGAAGTTCTGGTCAGCTGAACAATTAGTTCGAGTGAAGTAGCCGTTTAATTAGGCTATTAGTTTAAAAGAACCGAATTAACCAAAACCTGAGAAAACCAAAATAAACGAAAGAACTGAAAGAACCAAATGAAATGACCAGGCGTAGATGACAACTTCAGTCTGACAGTATCCAGGATGCATGATGACTCACAATAATCTACACAGCAATCATCCCAGCGAGTAACTACTCTTCCGGACAAGCAGGTGGCGCTCCCGGCTCCCCACCTAGTACTGTACAAAGTATAGATTGCTTACGCAGCTGCTGCATCATGGAATGCTTAATACAAAGCTAAGTGCTCTTAAGCAGAAACAATGAATTAACAAGCTAGCCGCGCACAGTCTGAAATCATAAATCACATAGTTTTTTCACAAAATCAATTTCCTGGCAATAGCCTCTAAGCTTCTGCCTCCAGCTAGCCTCTGCTCCTCCCGTGGCTATTGCTGCAGAAGGAATATGATGTCAGTGTAAATTCATTTTTCTAGGATACTGCTGTTTTAGGAGGTGGCTGATTGACACACTTTGCCACTTCACTAAGCTTAATTAAGAAAGATTATTGCTGGCTGCAATCTGAGTGATAATTGTGATGGATAAGCTGTTATGAAAATGGAGATATACGAAAAGAATCTAGTTATGAAACACCTCATGGCAGTATCTTTTTTCCATTTGATGCATACAGTAGTGATCGACCTATATATACTCTGTGATTACTGGGAAAGAGAGTGTGTGTACAGTACCTTTTTTTTCAGATTTAGTTATGGAACCGACCTAAGAGTTTGATTCCGTTTGCACCTTGCTACTGCTCACTACCTTCCTGTTCAAACAACTGCATTGTAAGTGTTAGGAAGATGCAACTTGTATTATCTAGGACCAAATGCCACAATATATAGTACAGGTACAGGTGCATCTAACAGTAAGTACCTCATCCGACATCAAGCAGCAAATGTGAAATTTAAAAAGGTCTAGATACACTCCATTACGAGAGCTAAAACATGTTATATTATGAAATGGAGGGAGTATACGACAAGCTTTCAGTAACGAGGGCGTCCGGTGGGAGCATGTCACGTACAGACCAGGAGTAGACTTACTTGCGGTAATGAAGAAGCACTCGCGCTCTTTTCGGTAGTCGCCTCCGTATTTTCCGTTTCATTAAGCAGATGGAGTATATCTCGTAGAGCTGGTCTCTTCGCTGGGTTATAGTCCATGCACTTATGGGCGGTCTCGGCGCATATTCTTATTTGTTCCAACTGCGAGTCCTCATGTGATTTCTCCAACCTAGCCCTCCAACTTTCAAGCACCTGCAATATTGCAACCATAAGTTATGCTTTACGAAAAACAGCAACATCTATTTAGAGAGAATAGAAGGTGCTACCGTGTATATCGCTCTTTGGAAAGGCAGTGTACATAACATGGGTATAGAATTAGGGGAATGATTGGGATCAGCCCGGGGATCCGGGCGCTCAACATACAAATCTATTACAAGTTCAAGAAATTTAACGAACAATTCAACAAGTTTAATAAAGCAAACAAAGAAAAACAAATAAATAAACTAGTTGGCTTCTTTGAGCCTCCACAAATGTTTCACCAGATCATCTTGTAGTTGACAATGAGTATTTGTGTCTCGAACTTCTTGCCGCCTAGTGAGAAAATAAGCAAATGCAGGTAGCACATGGTGATCAATATCCGCAAGAGGACCTTGGCGATAATACAGTTTAGTGTCTCCCGCTCGCTCTCAATGATCATGTTGTGCAAGATCACACAAGAAGTCATGACCTCCCATATCTGATCTTTCGACCAGGTAAGGGAAGGGTATCTGACAATGGCAAATCGAGCTTGCAGCACACCGAATTTCCTCTCTACATCCTTCCTGCAAGCTTCCTGCTGTGTGGCAAACCAAGTTTTTTTTGGGTTTGAGATTGTCTTCACAAATACTGACCATCTTGGGTAGATATCATTTGCCAAATAGTAGCCCTTGTCATACTGATGGCCATTGATCTTGAACTGCACTGGAGTAGCTATGCCTTCGACAAGTTTGGCAAACACATTTGAACACTACAAAACGTTGATGTTATTGTCTGACCCTGCCATACCAAAGAAAGCATGCCAAATCCACAGATTCTGATCTGCCATAGCCTCAAGCACCACACTTCATGATCCTTTGTGACCTTTGTACATGCCCTGGTGCGCGAATGGGCAGTTCTTCTATGCCCAGTGCATATAGTCAATGCTTCCAAGCATTCCTGGAAACCCTCTTGCTATATTCTTTTCCAGGATCCAAGCTATGTCTTCTGCATTGGGTGTTCTCGGGTAATTCTTCCCATACACTGCCACACTTGCCCTGCAAAACCTGTACATGCAGTCGATGGCTGTGAACTCGACCATGCGGAGGTGGTCATCCTGTGTGTCTCCACGAATTCCATACGCAAGCATCCGGAGAGCAATTGTACATTTTTGGATTGTAGAGAAACCAAGCGTGCCGACGACGTTTCTCTTCAGTTTGAAGTAGTCGTTGAACTCTCTCAATTGCTCGACAATCTTCAGGAAAAGCTTTCGGCTCATTTTGAAACCACACCGAAATGTGACGTCGCCGTGCAATGGGTCGTCTGCTAAGTAGTCGGTGTAGAGCATGCAGTAACCTTCCATCCTCTGCCTCGGCTTGCTCTTACGCAACCTAGGCTTCAAACCCCCAACAGACAGCTTCTCATCGGCGTCGGCGATCATGCCAAGGAGGGAAGTGACGATCATGAGATGATCTTCATCACCGACGGTTTCTCGGGCACCAGCAGCAACGGCGACTTCATCGTCCATCAGAGAGGCTAACATCTCTTGATTGTCTGAATCCATGCCTTTGGCAAACCGCCGAACACCTAGTGGACAGGATGGGGTGTGGCGGGCTTGGAGCTACTAGTAGGCGGAACAGTGGCGGTGACGTGGGCAAGGAGGCAACTCGAGAAGGCGGGGGAGTATTTCTGGCGGCTGCGCGGGTGGTTCTTGCGGACTGAATGTCCGGCGGCGGCGAGTTGCTAGGGTGGTGGTCGTGGGTGGGGGGGGGGGGGGGGAGGGATGCAGAATCGGCGAGTTTGCATGCGTGTGTCACTGACAGGGCCGACCGACGTCATTTTCAGGTCCATCTGACGCCCCCGCTTGCCTCCCTCCCCCGTGGGTTTGGTTCGGCCTAGGGGTGCCGGATAACAAAACGGACCGCGCCAGCACGAAAAAAGAATTGGAAGGGCGGCTGGGCGTGATTTTGACTACCGGCACCCCCGACTTAGGGGGGCTTTTGGGCCTCCGAGTGGACATGCTCTAAGGAGTGGAAAACATGTGGTGCACTAAAAAAATTCATCAATACACATTAACATTAATTGGATCTAGTTATGGAGATAAAAATAAAATAACACCCTCTAGCCCCTCCACGAGGGCAATCTTCGACAATGCAACAAGTGGCGCGTGGGAAGACATCTAGTGGGGATAGACTCACTCATGATGCGCTAATTGTCACTTGGTCGGGAGGCACTCAAAAATTGATGCCCCTAAAGTGGTGCCCTCTTATTAGCCAAGCTAAATGTGAAATCAATTAAGTTCGAACATATGAAAAATAAGACAAATACATATGTGACTGATAACATATCCTAGCTAGACTAATTTCGGTCCATTAACAATAGCAAGTGAAGAACTGATAAAAGCTTCCATTTTCAAGAAAAAGATACATTTCCTTGAAAGTTGACCCTTCATATCTTCATTATGTAAATTTTAGTTTAAGAGGAAGCTAGCTTGGAAAAACATGTTTGGTTCTTTTGTATTAAATGTTTACCCACAAAAAAGACATTGAATGTTTTCCAAAGAATGAAATTACTGAACTCCAGACAAACAAGAGAAAGTCATACACGACATACACTATACATTGTTAAACATAAAACAGTAATAAAAAAATCGAGTTTTTATCTTGGGATGGTGACATTCTTACACTCTCGGTTTCTTGGTACCCCTTCGTTCCGGTTAGTAGCTCCATGATTATGACACCAAGGCTATATAAATCGAATTTGTATGTGATTACTCCTTTGAAGAATTCTGGTGGTTCATATCCACTGCATATGAAAATATATTCATTCGTCTGCTTAGCATGCAAACATAGTTTTTCTACAAATAAACCACATCTAAAGAAAAATATGTGTCTGATTTAACTTACAATGATCCATGTAAAGTTTCAGTAACCACACTGGTTTGACCTTCAGGAAAGCACCTCGATAAAGAAAAGCCAGATATTTTCGGTGCCATATTACCATCAAGTAGTACATTTCTGGGTTTAAGGTCCATGTGTCCGATCTGATTCTGGTGAAGATAATATAGTCCCTGAATTATTTCTTTGATAATTTTATATCGCGCTCTCCATTCAAGGCCGCAAGATGCATCTATATGGGGAAGATGATACATTAGTATGCAAGATCCTTAAAGTTATCATTACTATTTGAGCACTTAAAGGATAAAATAGGCCAACATAGTTATATATTTGTATTCTATTGTGAATGTTTGCATTCAAATAATAAATAATTCGGAGAAATGGTAGAAATATATGTTATGTGCGAGATAATCTTACCAGTGATATAATCATAAAGAGTCCCATTTGGTAGATATTCAAAGCATAGCAAGTTTTCTTGTCTTTCTGCAAAAACAAATTGTCCTTTGTGTCTTATTGCGACCGCTTTTGTTTCATTACAATATCCTAAGAATCGTATTATATTTTTATGCCGCGCTTTCATTAGACATTCAACTTCTCGCTGGAATTCTTTCTCGTACATATATGTATTGGACTTCTTCATCACAACCACGGTCCCTCTCCGTAAAATTCCCTACAGTCATAACACCCTTTGTGAGCATCAACTCGATTTTTCATATCTACAGCAACCGAGAGTTATTGTACTACCTTATAGAAACCAAAGCCAACTGCGTTGATTTCTCTATCAGCAGAGAAACCATTTGTGATATCTTGTAGAAGTGATAACGATAGGTTCGCTGGCTCTGCAGTTTCATCAAGTAGGATGCGTTCCAGCTCACTTGCCATGAATGATCTCTGCATTGTCCTTGAACTACTCCCGTCAGTTTCAGTAGACTGTTCTGTACTTCCTAGTATATCATCATGCCTATCGCTGGTGTGCCCAACATCTGGTGTCTGCTCTTCCCCTGCCTCGGTGTGTACGTGTACTTGTCCCAGCTGTATGTCTTCCCTTGAGTTCTCCAACCCAGTCGTGTGCAAACTTTCAAGTACCTATGAAGAACATGAATTATGTTTATGTAAATATAAATTGGAATTGCATTCGGCATGATTGAATTACCTGAGCAACCGATGTACTAGCCACACCAGTACTTGCAATAGAGCCGTAGGTAATTTCCACCTCCTGGAGCCTATCAATTACATTTTGTGGATCTGGTCTCTTCGCTGGATTGAACTCAATGCACTCTACCGCGATCTCAGCACAGACTCGTAATTGTTCCAGCTGTTTCTGTCCCTCTGATTTGTCCAACCTATTTCTCCAATTTTCAAGTACCTACGAAATTACAAGTGAGTTATGAAAGGGAACTAGTGTTGCACTAGATGGAAATCGTGAAAACTCATGATGTTTTTTATTCGCGGTCAAATATGTACAAAACCCATGACGTTACTCATGTATGTCACATAATGTACGAGATCAAACTAACACCACATCTCTCCAAAAGGAAAAGTGAGCCCCATGTCCTAATCAAATTTAAATTTAACTCTAACAAAAATTCACTCTAACATTTGAGCATATTTTTTATAAGGATTGCTTGAGCATATTGGAGTATTTTTTTTAATAATTTATGACTTTCCTTCCCGTTATCCTATCTTAACATTACTCCCTCCGATCCATATTACTTGTCGTTGAAATAGATGTATCTAGCACTAAAATATGTCTAGATACATCTATTTTAGTGACAAGTAATATGGATCGGAGGGAGTACTTGGTTTCTTTCGAGAATCGATACTGTTACATTTTTCACCCAGAGCTTTAGAGTAGTATATATGCAGTTTCTTAATAAGAATAAAAAGGGAGTCGTGATCGTAACGCATTCCCTTAATATATAGTCAATGTCTTTTTAGCATCACGTAATTAAAGTGTCCCTTACGTTTTCGACTTTGGTGTACCCCTTCTCTCCGGTAAGCAATTCTGTGATTATGACGCCAAGACTGTACATGTCCATTTTCATCGTGATTTTTCCACCGAAGAATTCTGGTGCCAAGTAACCACTGCAGGAATATTTATATTAAACTGAAGGTAGTGGGACAAGGGAAGGCCACATGATTCATACTCAACAAAAATGAAACGAGTCTTCGGATGCTTAGACAGCTTACAGCGTTCCAACTAGTGTTGTGATAGTGGCCTGGAGTTGGTTTTCACCGAAGCACCTTGAGAGCCCAAAGTCAGCAATTTTCGGCACCAGACTTTCATTCAGTAGAACGTTGGCGGGCTTGAGGTCCAAATGGACAATATGATTTTGGTGAAGGTAATTTAAACCTTCAGTAATCCCTTTAATTATTTCAAAACGTGTTCTCCATTCTAGTCCACAAGATGCATCTGTAAAGGAGAGATAGAATAAAAATAATTTAGTATTCCAGATACTCGAATCAGATTTGGCCCCTGATGCAACTCGAATAACTATTTTTTTATACATTTCAGGTGGTGTATGTATTTTGTATGGTGTACTACTTAACACAACAATACAGTCTCACATAAAACCTCTCCTTCTACTCCCACTTACTCTATCAAACCAGAGAGGCAGAGAACATGTAGCTTTACTCTATGATAAATATGACCAATTAAAAGTACAAAACTGCTTTTTAGGCAGTGAACATTTTCAAAGGTATTATAATATTTTTATGTATATACTAGACGTGGATGTGATCTGTACCCGTATAATTTATTTTCTTTATACATATATGATAATAAGTAAAGCAAAATGAAATAAACTTTACGTCTAACATGACCTACCACTGATATGATCGTAAAGACTCCCATTTGGTAGGTACTCGAAACATAGCAATCTTTGCTGTACGTCTGCCATGACAAAATCTCCATTATACATTTCCATGTTCCCTTGTGTATCTGCACAGTATCCAAGAAAGCGCACTATGTTTCTGTGCTTTATCTTCATCAAGCATTGAACCTCTCGGTGAAATTCCTTCTCCTGCAAATGTGATCGCGATAGTCTCTTGACGGCGATTGCCGCATTCTCTAATATTCCCTGGAGTTCAAAGATATACGGTTAGCATCAACAACTTCAGCTCTTATATTATTGGTCATATGATACAACGACCGGAGCACTTTGAGAACTAATATTGTAGTACAATAGTATTAGGTACCTTGTAAACCACCGCAAACCCGCCACGGCCAATTTCCAGTTCATCGGAGAAACCATTTGTGACTTCTTCCAAGAACGATAACGATAGGGCCTTCGGCCCTTCGTTTTCAGCTGAGAGCATGCGCTCAAGATAACTTCGTGTGATGGCTTGGCGATCCATTTGCAGTTACAGAAGGCTTCTTCGTTTTGTGAAGGCACCCTTGAAACTAGAGCAAGCGCGACTACTAGATTAAACTTCCCAGGTCACGCACAACGGAAATCACTCGTTGGTTCTGCACATTGAAAATGCTTAGAGATCCCAACACTAATCCTCCTACTAATCCCCAGAGTGCATCCTATCGAGTATCCGACTAAATCCCCCTTTTCCCCTTCTGATCTCAAACTGCTTGTTTCCCCAGATTCGACTAACCGGATAGAAAATCAATGGTGATGACATGTAAACAAGGTGCTGCGATGATGAAACAGCCAAATGATATGGATTACTAAGCTAAAGCATCCGAATCAAAATGAAGAAGCAGGTACTCGCTAAATCTAGAGACCGTCTGAGATTTGCAACACCACCCAACTTAATGTTCTAGAGAAGATCTTTCACCTGCAGACGCCCTCATTTGAAGGTCAGCTTTCAGACATTGCAGAGCTCCACAGCAGGACCAGGACGAGTGGACGACGGATGTTTTCTGAAGTCAACGAAGAGAGGAAAGGGGATGTCAATATGTGATACCAAGAGGTAATTAGATCTAGATCGTGCCCCTTCGGAATCCAGCTAGCGCAAACATTTTAAAATAGTATAAAAAAAATTAGACGGAAGGCACGAGATTGTGGCTGGCTTTAAATTAAGAGCAACATGCTGGCTACTTCCTCCTGGGCTAATATAATGGGATAACTTAGGCTGGTCCTAGTGCTAGTATCATCAGGTGTATCATGCATGTCAACTTGGCAAAAGTCTGATGTGGCGCCATAATTAATGAAGAGAGAGGTGTTTAGTGTATCATAAGTAGATACTGTATCATAGCACGTAAAGCTAGAAATCATAATGGCAAGTAAATCTTGTACACACATTTTACATAGAGATTCTGCAAATCGATAAATATATTACTACTATGGTACTATTATATGTACAATGCACTAAAGACATAGTAGCATATAGTAGTATCATATGTATAATACTAGTAGTATGATACTACCACTAGGACCAGCCTTAAAGTAATAACATAGTCCTATATATATTGCCAACTAAGTATTTAAGTGATATGATATTTAATTAAATAATGAGAGAGAGGCTTGTGGTAACTAGCTATGTTATCATAACATCACATATTTTAAGACAAAATGAGTCTATATTGCAATAAATAAGATTTTACATGATATAACACCTATATTATTTTTCACTATGGAGGTAGTAACTTAGACTAGTAACATATGCATGTTAGTACTCTAAGTTACTCTCCACTATAACCAGCCTTAGGCACTATAAGGCATATGGACCATTTTGATAGGATTAAGAAAATCAACAACTCACCCTCTTGATTACTACATGCACCAATAATTGTACATGTATGAGAGAAAAGAAAGAAAAAGAAAACCACACGAAATAGGCTTTCGTCCCGCTATATTAATATAGCAACCACACGATACAAACTGCTGGGCAGCAGCACACTCAAGCCCAAAACGAAAAATAAGAGAAATAAAAGCCAACAATGGCAGATCGACTAAACAAGGGTAACCCGCAATCGCTGCGCCCTCCGACGATGTACCACCACGTGCCTAGCATTCCGGAGCGCCGCGTACCAAGTAACACCTTCAAGAAGGGAGGCGACGACGACGACGCTGTTACCCAGACTAGTCCTAGGGGTTTCCCTCGGTACTCGGAGGGGAGTGGAAAAGGGTACACCCGACGCCCTCCAGGAAGGAACGATGACACCCGGAGGCGTCACCGCGTCGGTGCCGGACGAGCCGACATGGATTTCTCCCGACCCCTAAAAAACCACTCCCCCAAATGCTCTGACGTGCTCCACCACACTTTGCCGCCCACCAACATGCGCCACCACGATCGAGATGTCGCCCTTGCCTGTCTCCCTAATATCACCAGCACGAGGCCTAGAGGAATAGGGCAGCACAGCATGAATCGGAGGTGCCAGCGGCGCCGCCGGTGGGAGAGAACTACCTCCACCATGTCACGGTAGCCGACCGGACGTGGTAGTAGGGTCACGGGCCCGGCTGGACCCCGATCGAGCCTGCAAAGCCCCCACTGCCTCGCTGCAGCAGGCCAGCAGCACCGCCGCCACCACCCAGATGCCCACGCGAGCTACACCTTCACCTCCGGGAACCACCGCAGCAGCGTGACGTCCGACCTGCCTGGACCCAGATGGGGCCTAGATCTGGGCCAAGCGGGCGCTGCCGCCAACCTAGCTCGCCACCAACGGCCGTGTCCCGCGCCGTCAAGCTCCCAGCCGGCGTCGAGCAACCCCGCCGCCATGCCAAACCATCGCCGCTCAGGAGCACCGCCGCCGGCCGACCCTCCCGAGCCGAGCCCCATGCACGCGGGAAGAAGAGCGCCCGCCGCCGCCGGCACCGCTGAAAGAACATTTTATAATCCCTAGTGTTTTGTGTGTTAGATAACAATATCAAGGATTATTTAATGTGTGTTGAAGTGTTGCAGCCACCTATGAGAAAAAGGGAAAGGATTCTGTTTTGGGGGGGATAATCCGCCCTCCCTCTTCCCAAGTAGGCGCAAGCCCCAGAAGGGGGCCGGAATTTTGGCCGGATTTTCTGGCCCCGCCGGATAAACCGCCCCTCAGGGGGGCGGATAGTCCGCCCCCTGCTCATCGCCAAGGCGCAAGCCCTAGAGAGGGGGCAGAGTATTGGTCGGACTTTCCGGCTTGGCCGGATAATCCGCCCCTCAGGGGGGCCGGATTATCCGCCCCCCAAGATCTTCACCAAGCTTCACCATGGTGCAAGCCCCAGAGAGGGGGCGGAGTTTTCCCCGGATAATCCGCCCTTGGGGCGGAGTTTTCCCAGGGGGCGGATAATCCGCCCCCAAAGTTGTGCAACGACAGATCTGGGGAGGGGGTATTTAAGCCAGCCTTCCCCCTCCTGCAAGAACTCTTGATTCATCTCGAAAAAGACCAGATCAGATCTGAAAGCTTCATCCAAGAGTGATCCACCTAGATCCACCCAAAGGCCCCATCCCTTGGGGAATCGAAGGAGAACTCGATCTTCATCATCAGCAATCAAGCGCTTCATATCCTCTCCATTCATTTGGAGAACCCCCGATCTAGTATTTCTTGCAAATACCTAGATCCTTGTTTTTTTATATTGATAAACCTTGTTCTTGTGGCAGCTTGTTGTCATCTCGGGAGCCCCCAATTTGGTTGTGGGTGTGTGCCCCGATAGTGTTGTAAAAGGCACCGGTTCCCGCCTCGAAGGGATCCAATAGTGGAGAAGGTGGATCAGGCCTCTCGTGGCGAGATACATCGGAGAATAGGGTGAGGCCTATTGTGGCGTGGTGGTCTTAGAACCGCCCACCCCTCCAACGCAGATGTACTTCCCTTAACAAGGAAGGAACTGCGGTAAAACAAATCCTTGTGTCTCCGCGTGCTCCACTACGGTTTCCTTGCTCCTCCTTTACGTGCTTAGTAGTTAGGGTTACATATAGGGAAATTCTCGTAGTTGCATATCTAGAGAATTTACTTTGTGTCAAGCCTAAAATTGAAAAAGTATTAAAAATTGGTTAGCACCTATTCCCCCCCCTCTAGGTGCCCATACGATCCATTTCAATTGGTATCAGAGCGTCGGATCTTGTTTCGGGCTTAACCGCCTAAGAGAAGTATGGGTTCCAAGGTAGATGGGAGTGATGCTCCGGAGGTAGTCACCATGAACGATCTCAAGATGTTGGAAACAACCTTGGTGAGTTCAATGGAGGCTAAGATGGAAGAGATGCGTCAATTGATAATGCGTCTCTCCACATCCGCAGCATCACCTCCATCTAACTCTGAGGATACCACTCCGCAATCCAAGGAAACGGGTAAAACTGTTTCTAAAGATAACGAAGTGGTTGGTGATGATACTAGCAAGAGCTCCTCCTCGAAAAAGGATAGCGGTAAGGATGGATACAATGAGGTTTCTCATGTGTATTCTCCTGATCCACCTATCCCTCACCCACATATACATAATAGGGGCGATCCACCCAAACTTTCTGCATCTACTTTCTCTCAATGGCAATTTTTGATGAAATCTCATGTGTGCAGTTCCTCCATAGAGTTGTGGAAGGTCATCGAAAATGGTCTTCATGTTGGAAACCCCAACAATCTCACAAGAAGAGAAGTGGTCGATGGCCAACTCAACGCTACAGCTCTACACATGATACAACTTGGTGTGGGTGATAAAGACATGCCACACATTCAACATCTTAGCACAGCTAAGGAAGCTTGGGATGCCCTCACCGAGCTCTTCATCAGAAATGAAATTATGAGAAGGAATAGATATGATGCCTTGAGCAATGAAGCTGAAGGATTCTATATGCTGGATGGAGAAGACCACGAGGACATGTATAGGAGGCTCAAGGCAATAGCCACAGCCTTCAGAAACTACGGTGCAACTCATGTTGATGATGCTTAGATCAAGCGCAAGTATGTCAGTGCTCTTATGCCATTTGAGCCCACAGATTTGAAAAGTCTCCAAGGTAGGCATAACTATCACCTCATGTCATCCAATGAGGTAATGCAAGAAATGGCCGCTTTCAAAGTGGCTGCCAAGAATGCCGAAGATGCTCGTGCTCGAGCTATGGGGATGCAAAAGGGGGTCAACATGGCCTTGAAGACTAGTGTGATTGATCATGATGAATATGCGGTAGAAGGTCTGGACTGTCCCGAGGATATAAAAAGGATCCACGGACAATACTTGACTCTTTATGCAAGAAACTTTTGGAAAGGTCCAGCCAAGGCTAAAGCTGAACTAGATCGCAAGAGTGGAGCCTATGGAAGAAAAGAAAATGGTCCCAAGCTGAGAACATGCTTCAATTGTGGTGATCGTCTGCACTTCGTAGCTGAGTGTCCATATCAAAGTAGGGAGGATAATGGAGGAAGACTCATTTTCAAGGACAAATCAAAAGCTCCACGTAAGAAACAGTTTGTAAAGAAGAATGCTCCTTTCAAGAAGCAACCAAAGATTGTTCTAGTGGCTCAAGAAGAATATTCATCGGGGAGTGAAGATGAGGACGAGGACGAAAGCTCTCAAGAGGTGGCTGCTATAGCCACTACATCTACATCAACATCTCTCTTCGACTCTCCAAACGAAAACATCATAAACAAGATTGCTACTTGCCTCATGGCAAGAAGCTCCGAGGTAACTTCTTCTAACTCTTCTTTTCCTAAGGCTATGATTGACTTGGATGATCCTAATAGTCTTAAGGTTAAAGAAGAGATCATTGCTTTGGATTATTTCTACACTAACTTGCAAGGTGAGCACAAAGTTCGTTTTGAAGCTCTTATGGATCAGCTGGCCCAAAACGAAGCTCTCCTTGAGGAAAAGGGCAAAATTGAAAGGGAGGATGCAATGGAAATTGCATCCTTAAAAAATGCTCTTGAAGAGGAGGAAGAGGCTCGAGTCTCTCTTGAAGAGAGGCTTGAGTCTATTGAAGAGTCACATGATGAAATTGTGACTAAACTTGTTAAGGAACGTGACAATGCTGTCACCAAAGCAAAGAAGTTAAAGAAGGAAAGGATTGACTTTGGGGCTGCTCATGATAGACTCACCGAGGAATGGGAGAAACTTGACAATGCTCACAAAGCGTTGAAAAACGAGTTCTCTATTCTCAATGAGTCACATGATCAGCTTCAAAGTCGATTGGCCAAATATGATACTCCTAGCTCGTCCAACTCAACATATAATAACAAAGGAAATACTAGTGTGGAAAAAGAAGTGATCAAGGACATCACTACCAAGAACAAAGGTGTGCTTGATGAAGTCCTTGGCAAGCAAAGGTCAAATCATGGTAAAGAGGGACTTGGGTATGTCACCAAGTCCAAGAAGAAGAAAACCAAGAAGAACAAGACCAAGAATGTGAAATCAAAGATAAGCACCGCTGAGAAGAATGTCACAAAAGATAAGACTAATAATATTGGTTTTGCAGGGGCTCACAATCCGAATTATGAACTCTTTTGTGATGACTATGGCGATGTTTATGCTTATTATGTTGGTCCTTTTGATGAATATATTGCTTGGTCTATTTGGGTCTCAAAGACCCTTGTTACTAACATGAAAGGACCCATTGAAAAATGGGTACCTAAAACCAGGAAGTAATTTTCTTGCAGGGCTATGCTTCCGGTGGGTCAAAATGGGTGCTGGATAGTGGCTGCACTAGTCATATGACCGGAAGCAAGGAGATCATCATGGAGATGCGTCCAAATCATGATAATATCACAGTATCCTATGGTGATAAGTCTAAATCTCAGGTATTGGGTCTTGGCAAGGTTGTGGTTGCCCACGATATCTATCTCGTGGACGTCATGCTTGTTGAGACCCTCGGTTACAACCTTCTTTCTGTACGTGCCCTTGGCAAGATGGGTTTTGCTGTTTTTATCGATGATGATTTGGTGGTACTCTTGTGGAGCAAGTCTCTAAAGGTCGCTTTCGTTGGATACGTCGAAAATGACCTGTATGTGGTGGACTTCTCGGGGAAAACCACTTCGGGTCCGATGTGTCTATTCGGAAAGGCCGACGTGGGCTGGCTATGGCATCGCCGTTTAGCCCATGTCAACATGAGAACTTTGCAAAGTCTCCAAAAGGGTGGCCACATCCTTGGACTAAAAGACAATGTCTTTTTTGCCAAAGATCGTGTTTGCAGGGCTTGTATAGAAGGAAAAACGCATGACTCTCCCCACAAGAGGAAGACTATTGTGTCATCAAAGAGGATCTTGGAATTACTTCATGTGGATTTATTTGGTCCTCCTTCTCATGCAAGTCTTGGTGGGAAGAAATATTGCTTGGTCATTGTCGATGATTACTCAAGATATACATGGGCCTATTTCTCAAGCTGAAAAGTGAGACTCAACAAACTGTCATCAACTTTGCCAATGAAGTTCAATGTCAACACAATGATCCTATCTTGGCAATTAGAAGTGACAACGGCTCCGAATTCAAGAACTACACTTTAAATGAGTTTCTTAGCGAAGAGGGGATTAGACATCAATATTCCGCTGCGTACACCCCTCAACAAAATGGTGTAGCCGAGAGGAAGAACCGGACTTTGATGGATATGGCAAGATCTATGCTAGCTGAATTCAAGTCTCCTTATAATTTTTGGGCTGAAGCCATATCCACTGCTTGTCACTCATCTAACCGGCTCTATCTTCGAAAGATTTTGGACAAGACTCCATATGAAATACTTACCGGTAACAATCCCAACATCTCATACTTCAGGGTTTTCGGGTGTAAGTGTTTCTTTCTTATTAAAGGTGTCCGTTTGTCAAAATTTGAGTCCAAGGCTTTAGAAGGTATTTTTGTTGGTTACGGTGCCAAATCCCACACTTATAGAGTCTACAACAAGCTCACTGGGATTGTTGTATAATCTTGTAGTGTGGAGTTCGATGAAAATAACGGCTCCTTTGTAGGGCAAGTTGATGTTTGTGATGCAGATGTTGAAATACCCCAAGATGCCATAAGAAGAATGGGCGTGGGATTTTTCCGCCCCATTGAGGAACCCCTTATGGCGGATCGGGAAGGACAATGCTCCACACATGTGGAGCCCTCATCTACACAAGACCAACAAGCTCCTACTGTTGGAGAAAATCCTGCACCAACACCACAATCTGCTGAAGATCATCTCTCCCCTGGACAAGTTGGTAGTCCCAGGCCGGACTATCCGCCCCCTCCAAGGGGCGGACAATCCGCCCCTGGCACTCCAACTCATTCCAGAGGATCCGAAGGAGAAGTCAACAACTCTGAAGCTCCCAGGCCGGATTCTCCGGCCCCCGAGGGCGGATTATCCGGCCCTGTGTCTCCAACTCCTGTTAGGCACTCTCAGGAAGAAGTCTCTGGTACTTCACCTCCCTGGCCGGATAGTCCGGCCCCTCCAAGGGGCGGATTATCCGGCCCTGAAGAAAATGTTCAGCGATAATCTTCTAGTGTTAACGCAGACCAAGATCAAGGGCAGGGCAGTAATCAAGACAAGGATACAAATTCTGAATCAACTCCTTCTAGAAACAATAAGGACATTGAGGCTCGTCGCAAGGATCGTGCTGATCGGAACCTTGAACTAAGAGGTCACACTCTTGACAAGGTTGTTGGTGATCTTCGACGAAGGGTATCCACTAGAAGAGAACTTGCAAGCTTCTGTGATCATCAAGCTCACATTTCCATGGTTGAACCGAAGAAGGTTTTTGATGCTCTTGAAGACCCCGATTGGTTTGTTGCAATGCATGAAGAATTAAATAAATTAGAACGCAACAAAGTTTGGAAGCTCGTAGAAAAACCAAAGGACTGCCGCAATGTTATCGGCACCAAGTGGATCTTCAAGAATAAACAGGATGAAAGTGGCATTGTTGTGAGAAATAAAGCACGACTCGTGGCTCAAGGATTCTATCAAGTGGAAGGAATTGATTTTGGCGAGACTAATGCTCCTGTGGCTCATCTTGAGTCCATCCGTATCCTTCTTGCATATGCAGCCCATCATAATTTTAAATTACAACAAATGGATGTTAAGAGCGCTTTCCTTAATGGTCCTCTACATGAGTTAGTATACGTCAAGCAGCCCCCGGGGTTTGAGGACCCCAAATTCCCGAACCATGTCTACAAACTCGATAATGCGCTCTATGGCCTTAAACAAGCCCCACGTGCGTGGTATGAGCACCTTAAAGAGCTTTTGCTAGACCGTGGATTCGAAGTTGGGCAAATCGATCCCACTCTTTTTACTAAGAAGGTTAATGGGGAGCTTTTTGTATGCCAACTTTATGTAGATGACATTATTTTTGGCTCTACTAACCAAGCTTTTAACGATGGATTTTCAAAGCTTATGATTGACAGGTTTGAGATGTCCATGATGGGTGAGCTGAGGTTCTTTCTTGGATTTGAGATCAAACAACTTAGAGAGGGAACATTTATTAATCAAGCTAAGTACATCCAAGACATGCTCAAAAGGTTCAAGATGACGGATCTCAATGGCGTTGCTACCCCAATGCAAACAAAGTTTCATCTTGAGCTCAATCCTAAGGGTAAAGACGTGGATCAAAAGGTATACCGATCCATGATCGGCTCTCTCCTTTACCTTTGCGCATCTAGGCCCGATATCGTGTTAAGTGTAGGAGTGTGTGCAAGGTACCAAGCCGCTCCTAAAGAAAGCCACTTAGTGGCAGTCAAGCGAATCTTCCGATATTTGGTTCATTCCCCAAATTTTGGGTTATGGTATCCCAAGGGTTCAAGTTTCTCTCTATGTGGTTACACTGATTCAGATTGGGCTGGTGACAAAGATGATAGGAAATCAACCTCTGGTGCATGTCAATTCTTGGGCAGGTCTCTAGTGTGTTGGTCATCAAAGAAACAGAATTGTATTTCACTCTCAACCGCCGAAGCTGAATATGTTGCTGCTGTAAGTTCTTGTACACAATTGTTATGGATGAGGCAAACTTTAAAGGAATATGGTGTCAATTGTAACAAAGTGCCTCTATTATGCGACAATGAAAGTGCTATCAAAATTGCTTACAATCCCGTGCAACATACAAGAACAAAACATATAGAGATTCGCAACCACTTTATTCGGGATCATGTTGCTCGTGGTGATATTGCCCTTTCCTTTGTGGGCACGAAGAACCAACTTGCTGATATTTTCACGAAGCCTCTTGATGAAGCAAGATTTTGTTATTTGAGGAATGAGCTAAATATCATAGATTCAAGGAGCTTGGCTTGACTACCCTTGCACACTCACTTGCTCTTATTCATGTATTTGGTTTAGATGCGGGCATAGACACAGGGGGAGTGTGGTCCTAATTGATTGGGCCAACTGTAACACCCTCAGAATCGGACCTATGCAAGTTTGAGCAAAATTCGCCAAACCCGCATAGAAACGATTCAAAGGTGCCCACCAGGCACTTTCGTGCGGGTGGAAAACGAAGTAATAACATTACACAACAGTCCTCGATGGGACCCACAGAACAGATATATATAACAGCGACTCAAAGAGTCAAGAATACAGATATAATATACAAAGATCCAAATCACCTTGAAAACGATAGAGCGTCCAGCTACGGAAGCAAATGGGGCTAAGAGCCCTGAAGAATAACCAATGGCGTCCATAACCCTGCCCAGGCCAAGCCGGAAGGGTAACCCTGCTAACGGCGTCGATCTCAAAAACCTGCTTAAACAAAAGGGGTGCCGACAAAGGGAAAAGGAAAAGAAGGAGCGTCAGTACTGAGGCCAGTACACGGCGAGGCTAGAATTCGGCGGTCCTCGCCTACATAGGTATGGTGGACTTAGCGGCAGCGGCAGCATGCACTAAACAACCTATAGGGACTCGATACAACTAACGGTTGTCAGAGAGGGGTAATAAATACCTATTCGGAACCAACCTGATACTACCATCAAACAAACCCATCCTGGTGTTTCCCCCTCGAGACCAATCGAGGAAGTCAACCGAGGAACTCACACAGTTGGCAGTTTTACTTATTCCGTTATAGTTGCGGCACTTTACTAGTCAGGTATAGATAATTGTCCTGATGAAAGAAGCAGTGGGCCCTTTTAGTTATTCATTCCGTTGTAGTTGCAGCAATTACTAATCAGATACAGATAGCATGATGTAAAACCAAAACCCCAGCAGTTGTTGGTACTTTTATTCAGCCATTCCGTTGTAGTTGCAATACTTACTAGTCAGGTACAATGGTCGCAAGCGACACTCCAAACAAGCAGTTGTGGGCAGTATTAGTTAGCCATTCCATTATAGTGAAGTTGATTACTAGTCATTATAAAGTCAAATTTACAGCAATAAACTTTAGTTATGCTTGTCTATGATCGAGATACTGTGCTCCAAGTCGTCCATAACCGCGGACACGGCTTTCAGAAAGTTTTAACCCGGCCGGGGTGCACAAATAGCAACACACACACGATCAACCTCGGAAAAACCAAATCAAAAACCAACGAGGTCTTCACGACAGAGCAATCACAAGATTCAGAAATATTTCAGGGGGCCACCCCATTGAGTAGAACCGCAACGAAGTAAGCAAGCTCCGAGACGGACTCAAGGTTTGCGACAATGGCTGTAAACGACTGGGAACCCGAAAGTGTGGCTGGGCTTGTCGATACCGCATAAACATTACGCTTACCTAAACAGTACAGTGTGCTCCTCGCACAATCGTAAATAAAGCAGTGGCATGGCATAAGTACAGGATCGTAAATAAAACCTCAAACTAGTTTGTGGCCCTAAGAAATAAGACGGAATCAAGCTCTGGCTAAGGGGGGGCCATACTCCCCATATGTGGATAGCGCGATAAATCAAGGAACAGGTATCAAGTACTCAGGGTCCTACGGGACACAAGTGGGCGTTCGGAAACCAAATATTATCTATCACCCACCGATGCCTCTGCTTACTTCAATTTTAGTTGTTAAACAGGAATTAAAGTGAACGATAAGTAAAACTAGAATCATCTCCAACATCAACATGTGGCAATACATCAACAACTGTGGCACTGGACGACACGCAACAGCACTTGAGCAAGCGACTACGACGCGCAAGTCCAACTATCTTCCAAACAATAGGTAATAGGATGTGTCCAAGGCAATATAGGGCTGCACGGTATATCACAGGTACGGAAAACTAAAGCACCGCAACACAGGTAGCAATAGATCAACAGGAGGGAATAAATACTATAAAAGTAAGATAGGAAGAAAGGGGGAGGTGCTCGCCTGAAAACATTGCCGAAGGTTCCACCGAAGATCGGGGCGAAGCTCACATCAACTCAACGACCTTATCCGCGAAGAAGCAAAACACTAGAAGAAACACCGGATGCAATATTTAATACACGGCAGAAGATCGGCATGATGCATGTGTGATGTATGGCATGGCAAGGTGCGATGCAATTAGGTCATATTAAGCGGAACCGGGGTCCCAACAAATGATTATATGGTTCGAGTTGTTTAGCTACCCCGCAATCTTAATTGTTGTTTAACAAGCCAGAATAAATCACCGGTTCGCTACACAAGTTTAACTGAGGCCAATATGAGACTAGATTTGCCCGCATATGGGCCCCATATTTAGTTATTAGGTGAATCGGCATAAGGCCCCCAAACCACATGATATGCATGCAAGATGAATGTTTAAGATGCGACAAGTTGTTATTATATTATAAGATAGGGTTTCGGGGAGGGTTCACACATTAGGGTTCTCGACGATCTTGGGTTCCGGGGTTTCGGGGTTCGACAGGGTCCAGGGTCCGGCGGGATTGGTCTCGCGGGAACGTTCTCGGTTTTTCTGGGGTAGATCTTGGCGTTCCGGGAAGCCGGACTTGGTTCGGTGTCGGGGCGCATCGGATCTTCCGGGTCGGTGTCGTTATTGTCGTCGTGCAGATCTTGTCGGGTTCCACGGGGTCGAGACGGTCTTGGTGTTCGGGTTCGGTCTTCGGATCCGGGAAGGAGCACTTGGCGTTTTCGAGTTCCGTGAGGAAGACCGCGAGGGTTCGGTGACGGAGATCTTGCCGGTACAGGAGGAAGAACTTGACGTTATCGGATCGGTTTTCGGGGTTTGACCATCGGTCACGGCGATGGGGCATCGAGTCCATGAGGTAGCTTCTCATGCCCCAAGACAAAGATCTTGACCGCCCTTGCCTGAGTACTTCGGGTCATATGCCCACTTGTCCGCTTTGTCGCCTTGAACCAGAGAAAACATTGTCGTGGATCCACAGAGGAACTGGACAGGGCAGCTGCAGGATCGGGTTGCGGGGCTCGGAGCAGACCCACAAGGTGGGGTCCGCGGCGGAGGCGTGAGCGACGCTGCTCAAGGGGACGCGACGGAGGCCGGCCGTCGGGGCAGAGACGGGCACGGGCGGAACGGCGCTCGCCGGGCGTGTCGGCGGCCAGCCGAGGCAGAGGCGAAGAGGGTCGGGCACGGTGGCGACGGGCGGGGCGAGGCAGAGGTCGAGGACGGCTCCGGCGGGGCGGTTCGACCGGCGGCGGCTCGAGGGGGGAGGGAGGTGGTCACGGTGGTCGACTCGGGCTGGGGCGAGGCACGCGCCGCGGCGGCCGGCGAGGTGCTCTGCCCTGCGTGGGGAGGACGACGCCGGGGAGGAGGGGCGCGGGGCCGGGGACGCTGGCGGGCGACGGAGCTCGCGGCCGTGGCTGCGCGGGAGGCCGGCCGGAGCGGCGCTCGCCGGAGCGGGGAGGGGCTGAGGCGAAGGGGCGAGGGACGCGGCAGGCCCGGGGCGGAGCCGGAGGCGGCAACGCGGCGGCGCGCTTGCAGAGAGGGGCGGCGCGCGGAGAGAGGAGGACGGTGGCGGGCGACGACCGGAGAAGGGGGAAGGGTTGCCGGCGAGGGAGAAGAAGGAAGGCGCGGGGCCGCTCGCGGTTGGTGGGTGCTGCGGGGAGAGAAGGGAGGTGGGAGGAGCGGGTCGGGGGCCGGGGTTGGCGCGGCGGGCGGGAGAAGGTGGCGAGGGCGGAGGCGGTGGTTGGGGACGGCGCCAGAGGAGAGAGAGGTGGAGTGGGAGGAAGAGGACGGGGGAGGGACGCGGGGTGCGGGTGGGCCTGGGAAGGTGGGACCGCGGGGAGGTCCCAGGCGTGGGGCCGGGGCCCAGGGGCAGGGCTGAGGTAGGCGTGGGAGGGCGCTGGTGGATGCGTTTGGTGGGGTGTGGGGCTGGTTGTGGGGAGGAGAGAGGGAGAGAGAGAGGAGGGAAAAGGGGAGTGGGTTGGTCTAGGTGGCAGCAGCCGATTGGCTGGAGGGAGGAGAGAAGATGAGGTGGCGGATGGGGATAGGCTGAGGTGATGTGGCCAAGGGGTGGGGGTAGACTAGTTGGTAACTTTAGGATTAAGGGGTGGGACTGGTTGGACCGAATTGTTGTATGCGGGGGTGGTCGTTCGGGTCGGGTTGGCCCGTTCGACTGCCCCTACTAAAATAAACTAAATATTTTATTATTTATAAACGGGACTTTTGCAAACCGATGCTAGAAAAAATAAATAATTCGGACAAGCCCGGGTTTTGGGGTTTTGAATAAAGACGGGGCGTTTAATATAGAAACAAAATTAGGGTTTTTAGCAAAATGGTTTCAAACAAATAGATGCATGCTGATGTTATGCTGATGCACCGAGACAAGACATGCGATTATGATGATGCGATGCACAAAATCAACGCGATTTTCTAGTAGTGGTTTTGCGGGATGCCACAATTCGACACCACTAACAAAGGATCTCGCCCTCGAGATCCGCCTCATGGTACCGGAATGAAGGTCGGCGATCTGATCCTTCGCGCTTCGTGTAGATCCTCGCGACACCACTAACGATGGTTACTTCTTCATCTGGAAAACGGCGACACCACCAACAAAGGGTCGTTGTTCCTGATCGTCGAGAGGACACTCCGGAGAAACAAAGGACGAAGATAAAGGTATCAAACGATAAGTCCACCTCTAACTTCCATTAGAAGAGGGAAAGTTACATTGATCCACCAGTTCGATGTACTGAGCGAACAGTAAGAGTCAGGTAGGGTGATCAGTCCATCCCGGACCTAACTATCAACTCTATACATGGGTAGGAGAATCAGGCAACTCAACTCTCGAGATTTAGACTGAAGATCTTCATAGGTGGTATCCGGAACAAAGGGATGCTGCCAGCAGAAATCGTATGAAAGACACACTGATTAGGTTCTGCGATGGTTCCATTGGCATGAACAACACATGCTCAAGGTTAACCCCAACTTCACCAAAGCTCGTCCTTCTCATATGTTTTTCAAAGACACTGATATCCAGCAAGGAACACATATGGATAAAGAGCTCAAGGACAGAAGATTGGAGGAAGGGTACAACAGACAAGTTGCCGATTGATGATCGTAGCACCTCCGTTACAAAAGGGAGAATTCGAAACCCTGAAGGTACGACGGAACCCAACCACGAGAAATCCTGGACTCGAAGAGAGAGAAGAGAGCGGATTCAAAACACGTAGAGGTAAGAGGAGAACAGCAGAGGGGTAAGGAGTAAAATCAGACCTAATCAGAACTATCCAACCGATTTTGCAAAATAGTGCTGACACTCTACTTCGGTCGTTAGCTAGGTTATCCTACAGGCTGGACTTGTGGGGTATCGCAACTGCTGAGCTCTGATACCACTCTGTAACACCCTCAGAATCGGACCTATGCAAGTTTGAGCAAAATTCGCCAAACCCGCATAGAAACGATTCAAAGGTGCCCACCAGGCACTTTCGTGCGGGTGGAAAACGAAGTAATAACATTACACAACAGTCCTCGATGGGACCCACAGAACAGATATATATAACAGCGACTCAAAGAGTCAAGAATACAGATATAATATGCAAAGAGCCAAATCACCTTGAAAACGATAGAGCGTCCAGCTACGGACAAGATGCAAATGGGGCTAAGAGCCCTGAAGAATAACCAATGGCGTCCATAACCCTGCCCAGGCCAAGCCGGAAGGGTAACCCTGCTAACGGCGTCGATCTCAAAAACCTGCTTAAACAAAAGGGGTGCCGACAAAGGGCAAAGGAAAAGAAGGAGCGTCAGTACTGAGGCCAGTACACGGCGAGGCTAGAATTCGGCGGTCCTCGCCTACATAGGTATGGTGGACTTAGCGGCAGCGGCAGCATGCACTAAACAACCTATAGGGACTCGATACAACTAACGGTTGTCAGAGAGGGGTAAGAAATACCTATTCGGAACCAACCTGATACTACCATCAAACAAACCCATCCTGGTGTTTCCCCCTCGAGATCAATCGAGGAAGTCAACCGAGGAACTCACACAGTTGGCAGTTTTACTTATTCCGTTATAGTTGCGGCACTTTACTAGTCAGGTATAGATAATTGTCCTGATGAAAGAAGCAGTGGGCCCTTTTAGTTATTCATTCCGTTGTAGTTGCAGCAATTACTAATCAGATACAGATAGTATGATGTAAAACCAAAACCCCAGCAGTTGTTGGTACTTTTATTCAGCCATTCCGTTGTAGTTGCAATACTTACTAGTCAGGTACAATGGTCGCAAGCGACACTCCAAACAAGCAGTTGTGGGCAGTATTAGTTAGCCATTCCATTATAGTGAAGTTGATTACTAGTCATTATAAAGTCAAATTTACAGCAATAAACTTTAGTTATGCTTGTCTATGATCGAGATACTGTGCTCCAAGTCGTCCATAACGGCGGACACGGCTTTCAGAAAGTTTTAACCCGGCCGGGGTGCACAAATAGCAACACACACACGATCAACCTCGGAAAAACCAAATCAAAAACCAACGAGGTCTTCACGACAGAGCAATCACAAGATTCAGAAATATTTCAGGGGGCCACCCCATTGAGTAGAACCGCAACGAACTAAGCAAGCTCCGAGACGGACTGAAGGTTTGCGACAATGGCTGTAAACGACTGGGAACCCGAAAGTGTGGCTGGGCTTGTCGATACCGCGTAAACATTACGCTTACCTAAACAGTACAGTGTGCTCCTCGCACAATCGTAAATAAAGCAGTGGCATGGCATAAGTACAGGATCGTAAATAAAACCTCAAACTAGTTTGTGGCCCCAAGAAATAAGACGGAATCAAGCTCTGGCTAAGGGGGGCCCATACTCCCCATATGTGGATAGCGCGATAAATCAAGGAACAGGTATCAAGTACTCGGGGTCCTACGGGACACAAGTGGGCGTTCGGAAACCAAATATTATCTATCACCCACCGATGCCTCTGCTTACTTCAATTTTAGTTGTTAAACAGGAATTAAAGTGAACGATAAGTAAAACTAGAATCATCTCCAACATCAACATGTGGCAATACATCAACAACTGTGGCACTGGACGACACGCAACAGCACTTGAGCAAGCGACTACGACGCGCAAGTCCAACAATCTACCAAACAATAGGTAATAGGATGTGTCCAAGGCAATATAGGGCTGCACGGTATATCACAGGTACGGAAAACTAAAGCACCGCAACACAGGTAGCAATAGATCAACAGGAGGGAATAAATACTATAAAAGTAAGATAGGTAGAAAGGGGGAGGTGCTCGCCTGAAAACATTGCCGAAGGTTCCACCGAAGATCGGGGCGAAGCTCACATCAACTCAACGACCTTATCCGCGAAGAAGCAAAACACTAGAAGAAACACCGGATGCAATATTTAATACACGGCAGAAGATCGGCATGATGCATGTGTGATGTATGGCATGGCAAGGTGCGATGCAATTAGGTCATATTAAGCGGAACCGGGGTCCCAACAAATGATTATATGGTTCGAGTTGTTTAGCTACCCCGCAATCTTAATTGTTGTTTAACAAGCCAGAATAAATCACCGGTTCGCTACACAAGTTTAACTGAGGCCAATATGAGACTAGATTTGCCCGCATATGGGCCCCATATTTAGTTATTAGGTGAATCGACATAAGGCCCCCAAACCACATGATATGCATGCAAGATGAATGTTTAAGATGCGACAAGTTGTTATTATATTATAAGATAGGGTTTCGGGGAGGGTTCACACATTAGGTTCTCGACGATCTTGGGTTCCGGGGTTCGGGGTTCGACAGGGTCCAGGGTCCGGCGGGATTGGTCTCGCGGGAACGTTCTCGGTTTTTCTGGGGTAGATCTTGGCGTTCCGGGAAGCCGGACTTGGTTCGGTGTCGGGGCGCATCGGATCTTCCGGGTCGGTGTCGTTATTGTCGTCGTGCAGATCTTGTCGGGTTCCACGGGGTCGAGACGGTCTTGGCGTTCGGGTTCGGTCTTCGGATCCGGGAAGGAGCACTTGGCGTTCTCGAGTTCCGTGAGGAAGACCGCGAGGGTTCGGTGACGGAGATCTTGACGGTACGGGAGGAAGAACTTGACGTTATCGGATCGGTTTTCGGGGTTTGACCATCGGTCACGGCGATGGGGCATCGAGTCCATGAGGTAGCTTCTCATGCCCCAAGACGAAGATCTTGACCGCCCTTGCCTGAGTACTTCGGGTCATATGCCCACTTGTCCGCTTTGTCGCCTTGAACCAGAGAAAACATTGTCGTGGATCCACAGAGGAACTGGACAGGGCAGCTGCAGGATCGGGTTGCGGGGCTCGGAGCAGACCCACAAGGTGGGGTCCGCGGCGGAGGCGTGAGCGACGCTACTCAAGGGGACGCGACGGAGGCCGGCCGTCGGGGCAGAGACGGGCACGGGCAGAACGGCGCTCGCCGGGCGCGTCGGCGGCCAGCCGAGGCAGAGGCGAAGAGGGTCGGGCACGGTGGCGACGGGCGGGGCGAGGCAGAGGTCGAGGACGGCTCCGGCGGGGCGGTTCGACCGGCGGCGGCTCGAGGGGGGGGAGGTGGTCGCGGTGGTCGACTCGGGCTGGGGCGAGGCACGCGCCGCGGCGGCCGGCGAGGTGCTCTGCCCTGCGTGGGGAGGACGACGCCGGGGAGGAGGGGCGCGGGGCCGGGGACGTTGGCGGGCGACGGAGCTCGCGGCCGTGGCTGCGCGGGAGGCCGGCCGGAGCGGCGCTCGCCGGAGCGGGGAGGGGCTGAGGCGAAGGGGCGAGGGACGCGGCAGGCCCGGGGCGGAGCCGGAGGCGGCAACGCGGCGGCGCGCTTGCAGAGAGGGGCGGCGCGCGGAGAGAGGAGGACGGTGGCGGGCGACGACCGGAGAAGGGGGAAGGGTTGCCGGCGAGGGAGAAGAAGGAAGGCGCGGGGCCTCTCGCGGTTGGTGGGTGCTGCGGGGAGAGAAGGGAGGTGGGAGGAGCGGTTCGGGGGCCGGGGTTGGCGCAGCGGGCGGGAGAAGGTGGCGAGGGCGGAGGCGGTGGTTGGGGACGGCGCCAGAGGAGAGAGAGGTGGAGTGGGAGGAAGAGGACGGGGGAGGGACGCGGGGTGCGGGTGGGCCTGGGGAGGTGGGACCGCGGGGAGGTCCCAGGCGTGGGGCCGGGGCCCAGGGGCAGGGCTGAGGCAGGCGTGGGAGGGCGCTGGTGGATGCGTTTGGTGGGGTGTGGGGCTGGTTGTGGGGAGGAGAGAGGGAGAGAGAGAGAGAGAGGAGGGAAAAGGGGAGTGGGTTGGTCTAGGTGGCAGCAGCCGATTGGCTGGAGGGAGGAGAGAAGATGAGGTGGCGGATGGGGATAGGCTGAGGTGATGTGGCCAAGGGGTGGGGGTAGACTAGTTGGTAACTTTAGGATTAAGGGGTGGGACTGGTTGGACCGAATTGTTGTATGCGGGGGTGGTCGTTCGGGTCGGGTTGGCCCGTTCGACTGCCCCTACTAAAATAAACTAAATATTTTATTATTTATAAACGGGACTTTTGCAAACCGAAGCTAGACAAAATAAATAATCCGGACAAGCCCGGGTTTTGGGGTTTTGAATAAAGACGGGGCGTTTAATATAGAAACAAAATTAGGGTTTTTAGCAAAATGGTTTCAAACAAATAGATGCATGCTGATGTTATGCTGATGCACCGAGACAAGACATGCGATTATGATGATGCGATGCACAAAATCAACGCGATTTTCTAGTAGTGGTTTTGCGGGATGCCACACCAACCCTCCCCCCATAATGCCGAAAGCAAGTAAAATCATTTCCCTTAATATCATTTTGTGATATGTGGGTCATCGATGAGCATTGGTTTTGAACTCAAGATACATCTTCGCGGTGTCATGTCATGCGCTCCAACATGGTGGCTTCGGCCACCGCCCTCTTCCTTGAGAAGAGTTGGTTTTTCATGGGTCTCGTTGGATTTTCTTGCATATCTCATGTTCTTATGGAAAACACACTCAAATTTGGCTCTTGATTGATTTGATTCTTACAAATTTGGGTGTGTAGTACCATCTCAGTTTGATGCTCTCAACCCAAGCCTTTCTCTCCCCCCTTGAACCATCTATTCTTGCACACAAGTCCTCTAAAACACCATCGAGAGGTTTGCTAGGTTGCTCTGGCCAGATTCTGCATTTTACAGAATTTCTGGAGGGGGGCGGATTATCCGCCTTAAGTGGGGGCGGATTATCCGCCCCGGGAGAAATCAGCCCCTTATAGGCTGGGACGGGGAGGGCAGGCTCAAACAGAGCAGCCAGTCCTCCCTCAACCCTACCTCTGCCCCCAGCCGCCGCCGGAGCATCCGCCTCTCTTGGAGTCAATTCGACCACCGGATTCTCCGGGCTCTCCCGGGATCTTCTTCACCTCGCCTCCGGGTATCTTCTCCTCCGCGATTTTCCTCCAATGAGTAAGGGTAACTCCCTCATCTCTCTCCTTTTGTATGGGATGTATTTTATTTGGTGGAAATCTCGTTGTAGAAGGTCCTTGGTGTTGTTCCTTACATGCTAGAATCAGTAAATTGCAACCCTAGTACCCGATCTGTTTTGCCATGGTAGATCTGAGCCAATCCAGAAAATTTCTGCGGGGGGCGGATTATCCGCCCCTGCCAGGGCCGGATAATCCGGCCTGGAGAGTAAAATCTGGTCTGTTTTGGTTCTGATTCTGCAATTACACATCACTGGTTATGGGTTGCATTGCTACTCTTTCTCCATGGTTTCTCCTGGACTTGTGTGTATACTTATCTCCATGCTATCCCTCTAATGCTCTTCATAGGTGGTTCCAAGCCGACCAAGACCTTCGTCCGTCGTCCCCGTCCCCGTTATCTCAAGCCCACTGCAGACGGAAAGTTCATTGACGAGACCGAGGTCAGCAGAGCAGCAAGAGAGGCTGAACGGATGGTAGAGGCAAGTAAGAAAACTAAGAGGACCGCATCTCGCAAGGGCAAACAGTCTCGGCCCAATTACAAGGCTATGGACAGTCTTCAGTATGCCACCATTCGTTAGACTAATTATTATGATGAGGCTGGCAGCGATGGTCCCCCCGAGGACGAAATGTTTTGGAATGCCCACTTTCGGGCTATTCATGATGATGTCTATGCTACTCTCAAGATTCGCCCCATGCGTCCCATCAATTTGACTGAGGCTCAATCCAAGACAAGGCTCATTGAGGCACTAGATGTGACCAACAAGATGGGGCTGCACCATCTCATGACTATCCAATGCAACTATGATTCCTCTGTGGTGCGGCAGTTCTTCTCAACTCTGGTGATTTGCGGTGATGAGCGCCGCACTATGAAGTGGATGACAGGGACAACCATGATTCAGTCGGACTTTCACACCTTTGGGCAGGTTCTTGGTTATGCATTCCATGCCCGTGACACTCCTTCGGGCCACCGTATCATTTCTCCTCTGAAGCCATCCAAGGATACTGCACTTGCTCCTTGCCTTTCCTCTGATGGGGTTGCTGGTACTTTTGCTGGTCTCTCTACCTTGTATGCAGCCCTTGTTGGCATTTTTAGGGACTACATCGCTCCTAGTGGTGGCAACAATGACAGGATCCGTGGACACCTGGTTCCACTTCTTGCGTTTTCTCACGAGTGTGCCACTAACTCTGGATCAGCCACAGGTTACAAACTGGATGTCATGGGCTATATTTATCATGAGATGACGGATGCTATGATCAACAGGCTCTCTATTCCTTATGCTCCGATCATAATGATGCTCGTCAAGCATATGTTGCCACATGAGGATTTTGGCACTGCTCTGGATAGAATTCACAAGCCCAAGAAAATCTACAACAAGGCTCAGAAGACCCATCACCCTTCCACTGCCCCGGAGTCCTTCATGCGTGATGCTCGGGCTAGTGGTCGCCGTTCCATGGTGTCCCCAATGGCACGCGAGGTCAAGCAGCTTACTTGGTTCCAGCGGAACATTCTTTGCATGGGAATTGACATTCACAAGGGCCAATATGAGGCGTACCGCAGGGATCATGAGAGGAATCACGCGCAACAGCTTATCCTCCACCATGTCTCAGGTGCCACTGGCCATCCACCTCCTCCCACTGCTCCGGATCCGTATGCTCAGTGGAACACCTCAGGGATCAACTATGGCGAGCTCGAGAGTTGCCTCTTTCCTCCTCCCCCGAGGGCACCCACTCCTCCAGCTGATGACGATGATGATGAGTATGATGAAGAGGAAGGGGACGGGAATGACTACGACGAGGATGAGGAGGAGTGATCTCCAGGGGCGTTAGCATCGCTCTTCTTCCTTTTTGGCGTTTCGATGCCCAAGGGGGAGAAGTAGTTCTATTAGGTCTCGTGGATTTGCAAGGGTTGGGCACAAGTTTTTCTCTTTTAGTCGGTTTTATTTGCTTGCTTGTGCCTTTTCTAGCGTGAACTCTTTTGCTATTTGTGTTTGTCTACGTAATACTATGTCGTACTCCACTATGTTTGGTATTCATGGAATTCTGGATTTATCTATTATGGACCTCATGGAATTCTTGAATTATGGAGCATATTTGATGGCATATGGATTCATGGGATTATCTATGTATGCTTTGGCTATATTCTCATCCCGGTGGTATGACCTTGTTTCCCAAACCACCTCGTTTCAATTATCTTGGTTATGGAAGTATTGTTCTCCCTAGTGTGTGTATTTGTATTCAAATGCAAATCTTAAATATGCACACATCTAGGGGGAGTGTCTTTCATTATTTAAGGTGGCATTTGCCGGTTTTATTGCAAATCCTAATATTGTCATCTAACACCAAAAAGGGGGAGATTGAAAGAATATTTTATAATCCGTAGTGTTTTGTGTGTTAGATAACAATATCAAGGATTATTTAATGTGTGTTGAAGTGTTGCATCCACCTATGAGAAAAATGGAAAGGATTCTGTTTTTGGGGGGAGGATAATCCGCCCCCACCAGGGGCGGATAATCCGCCCCTCCCTCTTCCCAAGTAGGAGCAAGCCCCAGAAGGGGGGCGGAATTTTGGCCGGATTTTCCGGCCCCGCTGGATAAACCGCCCCTCAGGGGGGCCAGACTGCTCATCGCCAAGGTGCAAGCCCCAGAGAGGGGGCGGAGTTTCCCCGGATAATCCGCCCTTGGGGCGGAGTTTTCCCAGGGGGAGGATAATCCGCCCCAAGTGGGGGGCGGATAATCCGCCCCCAAAGTTGTGCAACGGCCAAATCTGGGGAGGGGGTATTTAAGCCAGCCTTCCCCCTCCTGCCAGAACTCTTGATTCATCTCGAAAAAGACCAGATCAGATCTGAAAGCTTCATCCAAAAGTGCTCCACCTAGATCCACCCAAAGGCCCCATCCCTTGGGGAATCGAAGGAGGAGAACTCGATCTTTATCATCAGCAATCAAGTGCTTCATCTCCTCTCCATTCATTTGGAGAACCCCCGATCTAGTATTTCTTGCAAATACCTAGATCCTTGTTTTTGTTTATATTGATAAACCTTGTTCTTGTGGCAGTTTGTTGTCATCTCGGGAGCCCCCAATTCGGTTGTGGGTGTGTGCCCCGATAGTGTTGTAAAAGGCACCGGTTCCCGCCTCGAAGGGATCCAATAGTGGAGAAGGTGGATCAGGCCTCTCGTGGCGAGATCCATCGGAGAATAGGGTGAGGCCTATTGTGGCGTGGTGGTCTTAGAACCGCCCACCCCTCCAACGCAGATGTACTTCCCTTAACAAGGAAGGAACTGCGGTAAAACAAATCCCTGTTTCTCCGCGTGCTCCACTACGGTTTCCTCGCTCCTCTTTTACGTGCTTAGTAGTTAGGGTTACATATAGGGAAATTCTCGTAGTTGCATATCTAGAGAATTTACTTTGTGTCAAGCCTAAAATTGAAAAAGTATTAAAAATTGGTTAGCACCTATTCTCCCCCCCTCTAGGTGCCCATACGATCCATTTCAACCGCGCGGGCAACGCCCGGCGGCGTCTGCCGGTGACGGCGGGAGGGAGCTGTCAGGGAGGCGCTGGGGAAGAGGCGCGGGGTGCGCCGCTCCGGTCGCCCGCGCGGGGAGCGACGCGGAGCGGTCCTGTTTTTCTCTTCCGAGATGAGAATAAATAAGAAAGGACTTGTAATTTTTAACATTTTAAAAAACCTCAAGGTCTTATAAACCCTAACGGAGGGAGTACCAGCTTAGGGTTCCTTTGATTGGGAGGAAATATGAAGAAAACATGAAGAATTAAAAATATATCTAAAATACTACTATTTACATATTTGATCATAGGAATGGTATAAGGGAAAGCCATGGAAAGTTTTTCTACATCTCTAGATTCAAGACAAAATTACATGAAATAAAAAATCCACCTAGACCTTATTTTTTATTCCTTTGCACAAGGAACAAGACAAAGGATGACTCCTACCATCCTTTCCTATTTCTATGTCTTTCCAATTCCTTTGATTTTTCTATCCTCTAAATCAATTCCTTTGATTTCTATGTTTTACAAAACGACGTTCCAAGACAACATTACAGGAACCAAGTTTACTAGTACTACTTTATCTGCCCCAAACAAGACGGATTCGTCTAGATTTATAAGTATCCATACACTTAAAGCACGTGCGCATATGGACAGATCCGTGATATCTATTTTTTATTGCAATATTTAATTCAAGAAGTCGGTACCGGGATAAATGGATCGGCACGCCTCAGTGGCGTAGCTGCAATCCATGTGCTACGTCCAAGGAAAAAGGGCCCCCCTACAACTACAAGGCGGCGCCTCCCTCCCGTTCCCCTCTCCCTCCCATGAGTTGAGAGTCAACCGTCTAAAATCGGCCCGATCCCGAGCCCTCTCCGGCGGCCTCGCCGGCCAGAGAGGGTGGAGGAGAGGCGCCGGAGTAGTTCTTAGGTGTAGATCTAGGTTTTTTGGCCTTGTGCCTGTAGTATGGAGCAGGGTACCGATTTCTCTGGACAGATCTGGTACATCTGGCCGCGGTGGCATCTTCTGCATCTCCGGCGGACGGAGATGGCGGCGGTTGCCCTGGGGCCTGGGATCTCCGCAAATAAGGTCAGGCCTCCTCTCTGCTGGGGCGGTGCTCTGTTTTGTTTTCCTCTTCTCGCCGGTCGTGGAGGCGAGGGGACATGGAGAAGAAGCAGTGGCGCTGTTGAGAAGAGAGGCGGACGAGGGTCTTCTGCTCTATCGCTTCGGCGCGGCGGCAGGCAGTTGTCGGTTGAAGGCGATGTCATGCTCCCAAGGCGGGAGATGGCGTTCTTCCTTCTTCTAGCGAGGCCTTCTTGCCATAAGCGCAAAGTGTGACCTCCCTACAATGGACGAGAAGCAGGTGGTGGCTCTTCCTCCGAGCGGCCGTGGCGGCGAGGGGCCGAAGAGGCGCTCGAGGTCTTCTTCGGCTTCTGCAAGGTGGTGGGTGGTGTTCTTGCTGCAACCTCGAGCTTCCTACGCGTGGGGCTTTTGTGCCCCAGTGATCTATGGACGCCATGTGGGCGATCTGTTCAACCTCCACATCGGAGGCCCTTCTTCGAGCATCACGCCGAGTTCCCTGCCTTCCTGCTGTCAAGTGGTTCGTCCCCGACAGCTTCAAGGTGACCGACGTTCGACGCTCTTCGTCGGTGGAGAGGACCAAGGAGTCGATTGCGTCCCTTGTGTTTTTCAAAGGGTCCTTTGTGTAATTGTTCAGGCCTTAGCTGTTTCTAGTTCTTTTCTTATAGGGCCTGTTTGTAAGTTGTACCCACCGCCATCGGATTGAATGCAACTCTCGGGGTCCTTCGAGACCCCTTACCTGTTAAAAAAAAGTGCTACGTCCATTCTAAAATATAAGTACATATAAATATTTATAAAGTTTGACAAAACTTATAGAGAAACTTATCAACATATAGGATACCAAATATGTTTATCAAATATTATTTGACCTATCATGAAATATATATATCTACATATTGTTATACGAGCCATGTGAAGGTTTAGTGAGTAGTTGAGTAAGTAAGAAAGATGTGAATCAATTTAAAATTTAAAATACAATTACCGCAGAAAAACAATCAGCTACCACCGGTGAATCACTGCTTATATACCTTGTTGGTATTGGCCATCCCGCTTAAAAAAAAAATCATATTTTTTTTAATATAAAAAAATTCTAAAAATAAATCAGGATGTAGCCCCTGATTTATACCATACATATGCAAAATTTCAATTCAAAATAATGTATATTTTAAGCTACACAAAAATGATAGAATTGTAGATCTATAGTATAGTGAATTCAAATCACAAAAAAGTCACACTTTGTAATTTTTGTGTAGCTTGGAATACAAAAACACATCAAATTGAGCTTTTGCACGTTTATGGGATACATCATTAGCAAATTTTTGGACTTTGTTTTAAGAATTTTTTAAAACTTATAAGTGTAGTTTTTCATATTTTTTTTAATAAGCATGGAGCACCGGAGCTCGGGAGACAAAAGAGCTTTCCGTGTGCATCGTTCTCTTGATAAGAGCATCACGACGCGCACCCTAAACCTCCACCCCAAGGGCTATGGGGGTGCTAGCGCAGAAAATCACGCCTATCGCACTCCCCCCCCCCCCCAATTTGGTTTTAGCGCCGGCGCAACCCAACTAGTTATCCAGCGCCCTAGGCCGAACCCAACCCACGGGGGGGGGGGGAGGGGGGGGGGTCTAGCGGGGACGCCAAATGAACGAGAAGGCGTGCGGGCCGGGCCTAGCAGTGAGATAGACGGTTCGTGTCCCGAGCGGCGTCGCGTCCCATCGATGGCCACGCGGCGACGAAATTGCTTGCCCTTCCCGCCTTTTCCACCGCTTCCCATTCGGTCTTCCCGCCCTTTTATCCCTATATGTAGGCGCGGTGACCATCACCATTGCAGATCTACACTCACTCTCACACCATGTCCTCTCCTCAACTCACTCTCAGCAACGCGCGGGTGGAGGCATTGTGCGCCTTTGACTACCCCTGTCCCCCGAACTATCGGTACCCGCCAGTTGGAATCTAAGCGCCGGCGGCATGCCTATCGCTCCTATGTCTATAGGGTTGGCTTACCGGACCGCCATACGAACCAGTACTAAAGCGAGCTCACGCCGATGCATCGGATGGACTCCCGGTGGGATCCCGACAACGATGACACTTGGGACGCCTTCTTTGTCAATCGACGAGAGATGGAGCTCGCAAGGTACGAAGGGGACGACCTGCCTCCTGTGAACAACAATGAGGCCGGCCGGCCGGCGGCTATGTTGGGCTGCCCAGACCCTCCGGGACATGATGACCCACATCGTGGCAGGAGGTTACCCATGCATGCGCTAGCCGCACTTTCATCGGTTGCCACCGAAGAAGGGCGAGCATGGACGCGACGTCATCACCATTCGAGCAGCCGAGGCCGAGCAAATTGGCTAGGAGCCGAAGCTCCCCATTCATGTGATCTATCCGACGGGCCCCCATACGGGCCAAAAAAGGGACGCTGGATGCCGTATGGGTGTCCCCATACAAAAAAAAAACAAGTTCAATATAGCAAAACTTGGGTTCCAGGAATAAGCCTGTTTTTTGTGTTGGGTCGCAAGTCGCATGCTTTTTTTGCATCGCACGGATTTTAAAGCAGCTCAAAACTTGGCATGCCGAAAACGCCGAAATCGAGTGTTTCCACGGGAACGTCTCCGGATGTGCAACCTTTGGCTCGCTGGGTGCAAATCTAACCTTGCTTACTTAACATGGCAAATTTAATCCTCTTTGATCTACATAATGATGCAACGATTCAAAAAAAGTCAATGATGCAACGATTCAAAAAAAGTCTTACATGAAAAAGATGTGTATCAGCGTTGTGGTTTCATTCCAACAATCAGTTCCTAATTTCGTTGACCTTTTAGGGGTCTATTTTGTGCTCATGTTTATAGTTTTCCGAACGGATTTTGTTAAATTCGTTACACATGGACGGCCGTTTGAAATTTCCTTTGAGGAGTAGCTTCGTGTCATGCCGTTTGTCACAACATTTATGTTTGTAAGTTTTCTGTTTTGACATTCATACACGAGTAGATCTAGACTGTCTTAATACACTGTAGGTTGATGTAGATCTACACGTATACGAATATCAAAATATAAAACTTACAACATGAAAGTTGTATGAAACGACAAGTTGAAGCTTCCTCTGAAAGGAAATTTCAAACGGTCGAGCATGCGCGGCGAATTTGGCAAAATTCATCCAAAATAGCTCCAAAAAGGAACATGAAATAGAGTTTAAAACACTCAATGAAACTTGGAACCGATTGTGGGAGTGGAAATGTAACATCAAGCAGCATCTTATTCATGTAAATATTATCTTGAATGGTAGCACAGTTAGGTAGATTAGAAAGGATTTAGATCAAGTATGTTAGTAGATTAGAAAGGATTACGATCAAGTATGTTAGTTAAAGCCATAACACTCTATTGCCTCTTGTTACACGCGTGGACCAAATGCCAATGTTTTTTTTTTGCATGGAGCAAAAAACATACTACCAATTAAGAGGCCAAAGTTGGCCCAAGCCAAATCTCCCCTGTACAGCTTTCACGGGGCCAAATAGCAAAAAAAGGAAAATATTGGTCAGGCAAGCAAACACGTCCAAAGGTCATGTGATCTTGTGAAGAAAAACATGTATACATCCAATCTCCCATAATAGCTTTCCACATTTAGATGAGATTTCTTGGAAAAAAAAGGACATCTTGACGACTAGTCCAACAACCTATGGCTGGACCATAGGCGTTCAACTCACTGAACAAATGGTCATCTTCCAAGATGATTAATTTTGTTTAAATCAAAATAAACATTGAAAAGTTTTGAAATCTAATATATTGCGCAGATATACATTAATTCACCAGTAGATGCCATGCTGTTTAGTTGCCAAAACATCTTTTATCAAAATAGAAAAGTGTCTGCGATGTTTTAATTTCTCAAAGATCAACGTTGGAACTTCTCCACGACAGAAAAAGTACAAATGAAACGAGCTAATGTACTGAGCAATATCACAACTTTTTGCCAAACTACCGATTGCACCAAATTTCTTTCAGAACACATAGCTACGTAGCCCCTTCAGAAGTCAATTTTCTGTGTGTGACACAGATCTGATCTTCGGAAGACTACATTTGTCATTAAACAGTACTTTTCATCCCAGGCGAAGAGCGTCCAACTCTTCAGGCTCGAATCCTTTCAGCTTGCCTGCACAACGAGAATATACTGTTTGTGCAACTCATCCCAATAGGCATAAATGAGCAGATAAAACAAAATATATATCCTGCTTCTAATTTAATCCAGCTTAAAACTATTACAGTAGGAAAAGAAAAGTTGAATTAGGAGCATAGGCAAACTCCCAGTTGCACTGAACCTTGTTCACGTTCAACTCCTAAGCACTAAAGCGGGTCTCCTTCTAACCCAAAAAATACCTTTTCCTTATCTTGAAACAGAAGACTAACATCGATAGATTTTCCTAAGCACTAAAGTGAGCAGTAAAGTTGGAATTAGGCATTGTTATTTGCCCGTTGCCATTATGGATCATTGTGGGATGTATGGTGTCAAACTTCTCAAACTATATCAAGTTGAAATAACATCGATAGATTTTCCACCAAGAGTGCTCCTAAAATAATGTATGATTTACATTTTCATCTGAAGGTCCATAAGTATTTGTCAAAAAGTTGCATATTTAAGACCATAAAAATCAGAAACCATCTAACATCAAGTCCACCTAACTGAAAAGGGATAATACATAAATGGAATGGAAGAGAAACACTCAGATTTCTATTTTAACCACTAAAAAAATGTCATCTTGCATTAAGAACTTGGGGCAAGCGATCTCGCTATACAGAAGCCCTAGTTCTTCAACAGAAGCCTCATACAACCTCATCACGGCATGTCACTATAAGTTAGCCTGACTCGTAACATGGAAAAAACTAAAATGTGACCTGAAACACACAGGAAATTCTGAACGCAAAAAATGGAACAAAATTCTCAAAACAATAGCTTGAAAAATAAAGAATGTACGATGAAAATTTGCTACATAAAGTAAGAGTTTTACCTTTAAACAGAACCTTGGCATGACTTGAAGCTTTCTTGTAGTTTAGTAACTTCCTCAATGCACCCTCATTAGACATTGAGCATTCCTCACCATGCCTGATGGATAATGTGCGAAGAAGCCTTGCTTTAGATAGAATAAGCTCCATGAAGGACATCTCATTTGATAGCCAGTGAATACCAGCCATCATCACAAATTGAAGGTTCGCACATGTACCGACGGTACACTGTGCACTTTGAAACTCTCCATTTGCCTCAAATTTCTGCTCCTCATTATCATCAACCTTCATGAATATAAGTAAGAAGTCATTCATTGAAAATAGTAATGGGGTCTTCAAGTAATGTAAATATAACTTTGTGTGATGTTAGCACTCAACATACCAGTATTCTGAGTGTTTCAAGGTTCGGAGCATTCCTCAATAAGTAAAAGATTGACAAAATAGGGTGAAGTTCACAGAACTGTGTATACATGTCTAAGCTTTTTAAGTTGCCAAAGGTGCACGGAAGTGTCTCTAGTACCCCATTGATCTGAAACAGATAAAGTCATAATGTCAATAGTTTGAAACTCGTTACATATGCACATGCACAATTGCTGAGAAAATTTCTCACTGTTTACTCAAGTAACCAAAGCCAAATCCGCAACTCAGAAAGGCATGGACCCTGTTCCGTAAGAACTATAGGAGTTTAGGTTGTTACAATCTACAATGGCTCTCAGCACCCTAAAGGCAAATAAGATCAGTTCATAACTCTTTATAGGAAATTACATGATTATTGACATATAGAAATCAGTGGTTGTGGGTGATGCAACGAACATCACTAGGAAGTAATTTATAAGTTATATTTCAAACAATGAGGTTTTCCAATTTAGTTGGATTGTAGGCTTTAGGGCCCAACACCACTTCAGTTTACATCTTTACTGTACCTAGCAGATCAAGTACTTCACCACAACTAACAAAGAGATGAGACCGAGAAAGTCCACCGAGAGGATACACTAGGAAAATGAGGCACAATCAAGATAAGAAACAATCTTTACATACCCTACCCATCAATGTTGTATGTAGGGAAATTAAATTAAACTTACAAGTTTCAAACTGAGCCTAAATATCCATTAGTGGGAAGCTGTAAATGAATAGTGAGCATCAAGTTTACCTGTGAATGGCAAGTATATATCACAAGCTTAGTAATGCTTGCGCAATTAGTGAGAAATTTGGAGAAATTACGGTTCCCTGAATAATTCCATATATCAATGAAAGCAGAATCCAGACACGGAAATTCCCCAAAGTTCCATCCAAAATCCTCCGTCGAAACAATTTTGACACGTCGGAGATTGGGTGCCTGAATCAGCCACTCTGTGAATTCACCTGGGATATCCACATCCCAAAGTGTCAAAGCCTCAAGTGATGGCGATGTTGTAATTATATTTTCCAGTTGGTCCTCACCCCCGTTCTCTTGTAACTGGACATGTGTGAGATTTAGTTTCTTGAGCTCCACAAAGCCCTCAAAGCCCGCTGGTAGGGGCGGGATGGCACAATTGCGGAGAGTGAGGGAGGTGAGCCGACCACAGGAGAAGACATAGGATGGGAGGGCAAACTTGTCGTCGATGAAGTTGGGGCTGAGGTCGAGAGTCTCGACACCCCGGTGGGAGAGGATGAAGATCCAGTCATGGATGCGGCCTGCGTAGATCTTGTCAAGTCGCCTCGCATAGAAGCGTCGGACACGACCAGGGTAGCGGAGGAGGATGCCATCGACGGCGCTCAACCCCTTCGGCGCGCCCTTGTTGCCTTTAGTCCTCGGGAAGTATAGGTCAAGGGATGGGAGAGCCTCCCATCGGTGTCGCCAATTGCGGGAGAGTATCGACGTGCGTACGACGTCGCGTAGGCCAAGGCGGCCGAGGATTTCATCGAGAATTTCCGTGGGCAGGGAGATCAGGGCATCTGCCTCCGCCACGGCGACCTCAGTCGTCCGACGCTTCCTGGAAGGGCGGCGCGGTGGCAACATTTCTATGGTGGTCACGGCAACATTTCTATGGTGGTCGAGTGGCGGCGCCGTTCTAGGGTTTTGTTTTTGGGCAGAGCATCGCTTCACGGTGATTTGGAAATGTGCGCTCTTTTTATCGTGGTGGTACTTGGTGCGTGATGAAGCGGTCTCTATTTGGACGACAGAAAAAATCAAGATGGCGACCCAAGGGCTTCTGTGGTGTGCAAGGCATTTCTAATTTTGGTGGGGAGATTCTACCATGTTCTCCTTTTTGTGGCTCAAATTTTTATTGCTTTATGTTATAATAGTGCGACCAAACAATGTTAGTATGTTCTTATGTTATACCATAATAATATATTTGTGTGTTTTGATGTATTACATTTTTTCGTGATCTATAAAAAGGTACAAAAGACGGAGATCAAAAAATTGATCATATTGCAAGCACAGAAGTATGGATAACCCTTCTTTGCAACTTTCACAAGGACTTCTACGATGCCAAAGAGAGGAAACTTGTCTAGCAGTGTTCACAAATATAGCTGACATTTACTAAATCCATTGGTTGGAGATACAACGTGAAAGATATTATCCTTTGGAGTACAAAAATATTATAATTACCTCCATTTGGAAGTAAATAAATATGATGTATTGAGTAAATCCTTATAATTTTCTAGCAAAGATGGAGAAAGTTTCCCTATTATGAAGTATGAAAAATATCAACCAAATAAAAAAGAGCTAAGAGACTACCGCTAAATATGAAAAGAACAGGAAGCCAATAAGAACCAAATTGATAGATACAAGTAAAGCAAGATCAAACATATGGAGTGTAATGAAAATAATTGGGGGAAAACAGAATCTACTTTGTTCACACCAATAACACACAAGCACTAAGAGCATGTTTGACAATATAGAGTCTAGTAGTGACTGTTGGACGACAAGACTATTATTCAATGTGTATATGGAGACGATAATAGTCTATCACAATACGAGAAGTAGCATTCAGAAAATCAGAAGGCACGTTACTCCAAATATGAAGCCCAAACAGAAAGGAAGAGGAAGATAAGAAGAATGGTTGGCCTACCGTCTACATAATGGCATATCGTAGAATACATTGATGACACAACTCACTATTGGTTTTTTATGCCAATTTTGGTGGTGGTTTATCCTCTATGTATTCAAGATGGACCTTTTCTTCATTAGCAATCCTAGTACTGTATTATGTTTATTCCCTTAGTATAATTATCTTGAAAAAGATATGATATGCTATTGCTTTTAGTTCTGTCTACCTAAGTCTCCTGTGAATAGATACCAAAGTGGTATTGTTTCATACAGGTCCTAAGCCAACATTAAAACGGTATTGTTTAATACAGGTCCTAAGTAGGTGACATGATCAGTCATCTACGCATTCCAAGGACTTCCAAACCCGAGAAATCAAACTTAAGCCCCGGACCATAAATGGCAAAAATTATGCACTGATATAATCCCATGATGTAGAAAAATATATATTTGATACAACATTCCTCAAGAAGACCATCTGAAATTGAAGTGCACTAATATTTTCAGATCATCAAGGGATAGTTCAGATAGGCAAGACAATATTGCACTGCCGAAGAAAATAAATCGCTTGCCGCACAGAGTTTAATTCCACACACACATAAAAAGCCTTATATGACAGCATTAGCAGGCATGCAATGGATTGTATCCCCTTCACCAAAGCATTTTTTCTCTCTACTCCTTATCTTTTTTGGAACTGCAACGCCTGATGACATCCGTTGTAGTCTGAGGAACAGGTGATGTAATTGAACACCAAATCGTCCTTGCCTTCCAAAGCTGCCAGATCAAAACAGTCCGGACCACGAGGCATAATGTTGCCGAGCTGTTGTAAGTGAGTCATTTCGGTTCTGATGTTTCTGCGGTGATCTAACATCCGAAACTAAATGATCACCTATCATACCTCCCAAGGTTTTAGCCAAAGTACTTAAGGAGACAGTTGCACTGTGGCTGAGCAAGTACGGGAGAGGCTTCCAGTCACCCAGTCCGAACAATTCCAGCAAATTCATACCCTATTAGGAGTACCTTGATTCTGCGAATCTCGGCAAACCCAATCAGATGACCTTAATACTATTCCTTAGCTACTTTCCTTAAGGATTGGCTTTTTGGCCATCCTCAGCAACAAACCTTCTCCTGGTGTGCCCGTCGGCAAGTACCATATGAGGCCGGAGACTGAGAGCACAGCAGACTGGCTCGTAAGAATAGTTTCTATTTTCTCCCCACAAGTAGCAACACGTTAATTAGTACATGTCAACAAGATCAAATCAAGAAAAAAATTATAATGAAAAAAGGAACAAATGAAATTTCATTCTGGAAGGCCAAGTCTGAACGTCATAAAGAACTTCTCCACAGCAGCAAAAGTATCAAAAGTAGTATCACATGTTTTCTGCCAAACCACAAACGGTAGCAACTTTCTTTCAAAACACATAAGTACCATTGGGAAGGGCATTTTATGGATGCGGCGTGTCTGACCTTCAACAGATTTCATCGCACACAAGAGAGTACTGTATCATCCCAGGGACCGACTTTACATATCTACCACAGTGCAGACATCCTACTGTTACTGTTTCTTCGCTTTGCCTGCACATGGAAAAATAGACTGTTTATGCGGCTCATCCTTCATAAAGCAGATGAAAGAAAATATAGGGTGCAACCTGACCCCTACATAGAATTTAGGTTAAGACTACATTAAAAAAAAAGATAAGCACAAACAGGCAAAAATGCGCAGTTGCATACACTTGTGAGCTGTCTTCTTCCTGCTAACTCCTAACTCCTATGCACCCACACCATTCTTTCTCCTCTAACCGTAATAATATTCTTTTTTGTTTATCTTGAATTATAACCATAGGTGAAACATAATTGTGGAGTCAGAATTAAGCACGGTTAGTGTCTTCAGCAATTATGAACTATTGTGGTAGAAACTTCTCACACTTTGTCCAGTGGAAATAACAAAGATAGATTCTTCATCGAGACTACTTCGAAAAATCTTCTATTCACAGTTTATTTTAAACACCGAAAGTAATAGTAAACTTTGTATCTTGTAGTCGTGGAGTGGAGAAAGGAATAATATGGACCGATAATGGGAGAGGGACACTCAAATTTGAATATTAACCACAGAAAAACAAATATTATATTGCATTATGAAGATGGTGGTCTAAGTGTCCGAATAAATAGCAACTAAAGCTTCTTACGTTTCATATTAGGATTTCTCATCGTAAGACACCATGGCGCTATAGGTTAAACTTACTCGCGGAATAGAGAAAAGTAAAATCTGATGTGAAACACATAAGAATTTCTGTAAACAAAATATGAAGTGAAATGCACAAAACCATAGGTTAAAAAACAAAATACAATAGAAAGTTGATACCTAAATTAAGATGTTTTACCTTCATACAGAACCTCTGCATGACTTGAAGCTCTTGTGTACTTCAGTAGCTTGTTCACTGCATCCTCATTAGACATTGAGCATTTCTCACCATGACTAACAGATAAAGTGCGAAGAAGCCTTGCATTGGAGAGAATAAGCTCTATAAAAGAAAATTCATTTGAATGCCAATGAATACTAGTTATCTGCACAAACTGAAGGTTGGCACACATGCCATCTGTCCACTGTGCACTCTGAAACTCTCCATTGGCCTCATATTTCTGATCCGCATGATCATCAATCTTCATAAACATGAGTAGCAAATTATTCACATGAAGTAGTAATGATGGTCTTCAAATAATATACTCCCTCCGTCTCAAAATAGATGTCGCAGATTTGTCAAAATTTAGATGAATCTAGGCACTATTTAGTATATAGATTTATCCAATTTTTGGTAAATCCGCGCCATATATTTTGAGACGGAAGGAGTAAATACAAATTAAATGCGACGCCATCATTTAGCATACCAGTATTTTGATTCTTTCAAGGTTTGGAGCATTCCTCAATAAGCAAAAGGTTGACAAAATGGAGGGAAGTTCACAGAATTGTGTATACAATTTTAAGCTCTTTAATTTGCCAAAAGTGCATGGAAATGTCTCTACTATATTAGCCCCATTCAACTGAAAAGACAAAAAGACATAATGTGAGAAGTTTGAAACTCAACGCAAATCTAGAATATTTTGCATTCATTATTCATGCAAGCAAGACCATTCTATTCATGCAAGTAAAGACATTCTATTCATGCAAGACCATAGTATAGTTTAGGATGTTACAATTTACAAAGGCACTCGAGTCTCAAGACCCTAAAAAAAGTTAGTTAAAATATATGTAAAAAGGCAAAATACTATATTAGCTCTGTGAACAGACTTGGATAATCAGTAACAACAACTAGCAATGGCTAAAAATGTATCTATAAATCCATATAAAATATGTTGTTAGATCACAGAAGGATTATTAAGTATATGCAGCTCTGTGACTACACAAGTAATATAATTAGGAAGTAATTTAAAAGTTAAATTGCAAACAAATTTATCACTAAGTTGGGGGCTTGGAGCCCAACACCACTTTGGACTCTTGACTGTCCCTAGCAGTAGCAGAACAAATACTTGACAACAACCACATCATGTCAAGGGAATATGCTAAGAAGGTAAGGCAGAACAAAGATAAGAAAGATATCTATGATGTATGAATCCAAGGAGCTTCAGTTATATCTATGATTCTAATATAAACTGAGCCTAACTATCTACGAAGATTGGCAAAATTGAGAGTGTTGGCGTGTACCGGTGGATTCGCGGATATATATCTTAAGCTTGGTAATACTCGAAAACTGAGCCCAACTATCTACTAAAGCAGTCTAAATTTTAGAGCATTGGTGTGTACCGGTGAATGACGAGTGCATATCACAAGCTTGGTAATACTCGAAAATCCGGCGAGGAATTTGGCGAAATCTCGGTCCCCTAAATAATCCTGAATATCAATTTCGGCAGAATGCAGGCACCGGAAGCTCACCAATTTTCCAGCCTAAATCTTCAGCTGATCTGATGTTTAGGTGCCGGAGATTGGGCGCCTGAATCACCCACTCCGCGAAGTCGCCCGCTATTTCCATGTCCCAGAGGAGCAGCTCCTTGAGCAAAGGCGATGTCGCAATGATCTCCTCCAGCTGGTACTGCCCGTGCTCCTGAAACCGGACGTTGATCAGAGCAAGGTTCCTCAGCTCCGGAAAAACCCCGAAGCCCGCCGGTAGGAGCGGGACGGCGCAGCCGTAGAGGCGGAGGGTGGTGAGGCTGGCGCAGGAGAATACAGCGGAGGGGAGGACGATGAAGCCGTCGACGGAGATGAGGTTGAAGACCTCGACGCCCCGGCGGGAGAAGACGAGGAGCCAGTCGTCGATGCGGCCCGCGTAGAGCCTGTCGAGGTAGGCGTAGAAGCGCCGGACTCGGCCGGGGCAGCGGAGGAGGACGCTGTCGACGGCCCTGAGCCCGTTGGACGCGCCCTTGTCGCCTCTGGGGCGGGGAAAGTCGAGGTCGAGGGATGGGAGGGCCTCCCATCGGCGTCGCCAGGCGCGCGAGAGCGCCGACGTGCGGACGGCGTCACGGAGGCCGACGCGGGCGAGTATGTCGTCGAGGACCCCCGTTGGCAGGGAGATCAGGGCGTCCGCCTCCGCCACGGCGACCTCGGTCACCCGACGCGGCGGCGCCGACATTTCCCCGTGATCTGCGTGGCGCGGTTCGATGGTTTTGAGGAACGCCAATTCGCCTCCTTTTGGCAGAACCCGCACAAACACTGATGCGACTTGGGAGTGGGTCGGTCGGACTGTCGGCCCATTCACTTACTTGACAAAATGACCCAAAAAATGAAGACATGGGATGTGGTGCAGTGCAGGATATAAAATGTGAATCCTTTTTTTTTTGGCCATAGAAAAGGACAGTACTACGCGTCCCCCGGGGGATTTGTGTTTTTTATCCCCGGGTCCCCAGCCAACCACGTGTACTTTTTTTAGATTTAAATTTCCGCTTTTGCTACATTTGCCCCGCTTTTGCTACATTTGACCCGCTTTTGCTACATTGTAGCAAAAAACGATTCAGTCCAAAAAATAAAAAAACAGACTGAACCTCGCCGGAGATTTCGCCGGAGACCTCGCCGGCGACCGTGTAGCAAAAAAGTTGTGCTAATGTAGCAAACCCGACCTCACCGGAGACTCGCCGGTAGACCTCACCGGAGACCGGGTAGCAAAAACGTTACGCTATTGTAGCAAAACTGCAAGACGGTGGTAGCAAAAAAAAGTACTAATGTAGCAAAATCGCAAAACAGTTGTAGCAAAAAAAAATTTCTAATGTAGCAAAACCGACTTTGTCGGAGACATCACCGGAGACTCCTGTCGAAGACCTCGTAGCAAAACCATAGAAATTGGTTGTAGAAAACCAATTGTATGAAAATAGCAAAAAATATATGTATACTTAGCAAAAATAATATGCTAAAGTAGCAAAATGCTAGTAAAAATAATGGATAGCAACACTGACCAACTAAAATAGCAAACACTTTAAACTATGATAGCAATGCCAGACACCGTATGTAGCAGAGTGTAATATTATGGTGGGTTAAAAATAAAAAACGCCGGACACCATACGTAGCAGAGCGTTGCCGCAACGCCACCGTCGTCGAGATTGTGCTCGCAGCCGCGGCGACAAGCTGCAGGCTGCGCACGACAGTCCGCTGACGACGACCTGGTCCATGGTGGTGGACGGGAGTTCTCTGCCATTCCTTCGTAGCAATACGCCTCCATGATGGTAGCAGCCATGCCTCAGTGTCTTGCTAGGAGGAAACCTCGATGATCATAGCAGCCCCGCCGTACCCTTGTAGCATCGAGGCCTGCGGGTGGTACCATCGATGTTGGCCACGGGCTCCTACCGAGAGAAGCCACGGCGACGCGCCTTGCAGCAGCGACGGAGGGAGGAGGCCCATGGTGGCGCACCTTACAGCAGTAGCAGAGGGACGGCCATGGTGGCACTCCTTGCAGTGGCGGGAGGGAGACCATGGAGGCGCGCTTTGCAACTGCAGCGGAGAGAAGCCCGTGGCGGCGCCTTGCAGCAGCGACGGCGGGAGCCATGGCGGCTCAGTAGGAGGTTGGGCGTCATGGAGGATCGCTGGGATGAGAAGGGGAGTCTGCGAGTCCTGGATGGAAGAGAAAACGAGTGGAGAAGGATTCACTGGTGTGGTGATAAGATTATGGTGGACCCGCACCCATCGGTGTCTCTCGCACGAGAAGGACACGCGTAAAAAGTCAGGAGCCGACGCGCGTACGACGAGGCGGGGGATCGAAACGTTCGATCCCCCGGAGGATGTGTATCATTTTCCCATAGAAAATTATAGGACGACACTGACTGAAGCCTGATGGCGCCAGCCAGGAATAGTCAGTTTTTGGACAAAGAGCACTATACATCTCTAGATTCTCTGCCCGCAAACGAATGCGCTCATGGGATACATTAAAATGGATCTGCATAATTAGTGTTCGGCAATGACGAAAAACCCTTGACTCTGGAGTCTAGACCTGTCTGGTGTTCGAATCTAGTTTTTCTTTTTTTGAGATGTTCCAATCTAGTTCTGAAAATACTTTCCCCGTGGCCAAGAAAGTAAAAAAAACATTGGCGCTATATATTAGGATCACGGGCGGACCCACCATCCCTACGGTCTGGGCAGTCGCCTAGACTTGCCGACATGCGTTGCCTTATAATTTTTGACTTTTTATAGCGATTTTGCTTAAAAAAAAGACGTTTTAGACATGTTTGTCCAGGCTTCTGGTGTCTTCTGGGTCCGCCACTGATTAGGACATGACATTGGTATTGGTTTTCCACTCCTATTATTTTTACGGGGTTTCTCATCTGGAGGCTAAATTTGGTAAACCATATGTCCGTCTCGACAAGCTGAACTCATGAGCAAACTTTGAACCGCCATTTGATGAAATTTATCAGAATTCCAGCTTCTCATGGGAGCATCCCTCTCACGTCGCCCCCGTCTTGCGACCGAGGGGGGGACCCTAGCCACTTCCTACCACCCCTCCTACTCCTTTCTCCTCCTTCACCGTCGCCAGAGGACATGGCTGGGCAAAGCCCAGTCGGCGCCTATGTAGGAGGGGCCCCTCTTGGTCCCTCGCTCATGGTCCCTGGCCCGAGACGACAGCCTTGGGTTAGGGCATGACGCAGTTGCCTCCTGCAGCGGCGCAACAGTTTGCATCCGAATGGCAGTGGTTGCCGTCATCGTTCTCTGGGAGGCAAGCGCGGTGAGCGACGCAGGCTACGTGTCTGCCTTCGACAACCATGTTCTATGTGGCGACAACGCAGCTAGAGCTCGATCTTCAAACCAAGACTCTACAATTGTTGTGCATCTGTCGCCTGTCGGGATCTCTCGGTAGCTGCATCGTGGATCAAGCAATGGAGATGCATGGTTGCCGGTGTAAACCGAGCCGACTCTGGTCATGTCGTATGATGGTGAGGTTTCTGCATCGCTCCCTTGTCAAAGGCATAAATTTAGGTCTCCTGAATAAGACGGTGGATGCTACACGTGGTTCTCCCTCATACGGGGGCATCTTTTTTGGAGTAGCTATTGGTCGAAGAGGTCAGACCCGTCGCCCACCGGGTAAGAATAGCTACGACCAACGCCGTGACTCTTTTTTGACAAGGCTTCCTCGCGCGGTTATCAGCTTCGACCCGTCGCCCACTGGCGTCCTGTCCAACGGGCTGGAATGGTTCGAGCTCTTCGCGCCCCGCAGCAGCGAGGGCAGGGTCGTCAACTCCACCAAGGCCGACGGGATGGCCATGTTCGACGCGGACAAGAACATTTTCCTCACCCTGCCCAGCCTCTCCCATGCATCCCAAGGGATTCGAGCCGTTGACAGTCTCCATCACCCACCCTGGCACTGCCGCCGGCGAGGACAGCCTCTACGTCATGGACATGTACCCCGGCCGGACGGTCAATCGACCATGGTTCCCTGCTCATGCGAACCCTCTCGTTCATGCTTCCAGGTCCTCGAGTACGTGCCCATGTCCAGGGATGGGAGCCATGACAACAAGGGCTGGCGCACGCGCGCGGCTTCTTCCCCGGCCGGCCTCCTTTCGTCGACCTGCCCGGGTACGAGCCTCACCCCGGTCCCCGGCAGAGGATGTGGATTGCTACTGGTCTCCTGTGCGTCTCAGGCTCGTCAACCTGGGCGACGGCAGGTTTTGCATTGCCAAGGTTTATAGTGACCACGAAGAGGGGGCTGCAGTTTGCCGTGCTTACAGGCGCCATAGAGATTCTACGAGACAAAGGAAGACCGGAGCCTCCACATTGTCAAGCACAAGTGCACACGTTACATGTCCAGAACTAACACGGTCCGGTGGGCCGGTGCTCTGAATGAATAATCATCTTGTTTGTCTGGGTTTTCACGATGAGTAATTAGTTTTTTTGTTACAAAGCTGTTTTCAGATATATACTCCCTCCGTTTGGAAATATAAGATGTTTTAGGTTTGTGAATGAGATTTAGTGTCTAGATTTATTTAAACCTATACACTAAAACATGTCTAGATACATCTCCTTCACAAACCTAAAACATCTTATATTTCTAAATGGAGGGAGTACATGTTTGTTCATGCATGTAAAGGGGGTTCTTTTTTCAAAAGGGAAAAAAGATACTTATCCATCACAAATAAACAACACAGTTTAAAAAGAGTCTAAACATATCGGAGATTGAAAAATGCAGGCGCATGTATCATCAAAGCCGAATTAGCCGATGAGTGTGCCTCCTACTGGGCATAGCAAATAGTAGAATGGTAGACAATTCTTGCCGGAAAAAAATCATAGTACAACATCCAACGCTAGATTGAACCGGCTAGGCAGAAGTAATCTGGACCAGACTTTCAGCTCAGGCGTTTCGAAGTCGTAGCGGAACAAATTATGGCTGAATCAGGCAGGCAGACAGGTGATGCCAAATGCATCGCTTGTCGATGGTTGTTTTGCTTACCATGCCATGCTTTGCTGACAGACTTAGCCGCAGGAGGGATTAGACAGGCAGCCATGCGAGGATCTCCAGAACTCTAAGCTATCAATCTATGACACTCATCAATGCTCATGTTAACATCTGTGCAAGGGATTCATGAGAACACAGATCACTAGTACGTACTCAGTTGTTCAAGATGACGATCACCACTGATATTACTTGCAGGGGCTAATCAAGTCAACATCGCAAATCTGGTAGATGAATGGATAACTTATAGCTGCAAACAAATGTCCAAATTTGATTACATTCCACCACATAAGGGTGCATGTTCTGCCATATGCTGGTGGTATCAGGATCACGGGAACAGGTTAAACGTCACCGTAAGATCTGAAAACTTCCATCTACAGAACTTAGCTCCTTACAGCTGTCATGAGTTGTTGCAAGCAGATCGCATACTGAACCGCGGTGTGCTGGTAAGAATAGTGATCTGAGAGACCAAACTCTGCAAAATTAGACTCTACGTGGATGAAACGGCCGGGAAGCGCCTTCTTTGCAAGTGTCTCCTGCCATATGTCAAAGAAGTCTACCATGATTGCCCTGGACTTTTCAATGGAAGATAGGGGGTAATACTCTACCTGTATCGAAAGCAACAAAAAAGTTAATGTCAGCATCACAGGCACGATAATGGTCTCAGACAAAAATCCCTCAAAACTGGATTTATTTGTGGGTTCTAAAATTTGTGTGAACCGATAGAACATCCTGACGATAAAATTATAAGTGTAATATTACAAGTATCCACAAGATCCATGACACAGAAAGGCTCATCTGCTTTGGTGGGAAGTTTGCACGCTTAAAAATAACAGATTAAAAAATAATCAATATGCCAAAAAATCTTGCTTCCAAAAATATTGGATGGACCAGAAAGTTTTTTTTTCTGAGATTCTTTTCCCTGCTAAAAGGAAAGCATTGATGGTTCACAGACGGAACAGTTACATGCGCGTCAATACGACACATATACTATAATTCATCTAGTTCTTTCCTTCTTCAAATTAAGAATTTGAGCCAATTACACGGACAAATTGTTTACAAGTTAATGCATATGTTGAAATAATGAGATGGCCTTTCAACTATTGCCATAAATGACATCAAGAGCCTGCCAAATTCCAAGCTTAGGTGTACTTCAAAAAATAAAATCAGGCAGGTGATTAAAGATCACCATCTGCATCTGCTAAAGTTCATCAGGCTCAACATAGTTAAATTTTATTCGACTCACAATAAAGTGTTAAAATGAAGCAGATCGTAGATTTTACTTATCAATAGAGGGAATTCCAGACTACTTGGACCTATATAAATCTAGAAATCAGGAATTCGGTTAAAAATCAAAGCATCAAAACTCCCACTGTTCCAGTAACAGTACTTACTCAAACTTGTTTACACAATAGTTTCACTGCATCTGGTTTGACTCATCTTTTACTAAGAGAAGTCAGATAATCAACTAGCAATCATACATTCATACGAATAAGGCCAACCAGGCATGACTGTATGAGTAGAAAAGGAAACAGGAAATATAAAGTTAATAACAGTACCTCCATCATGATTCCCCTGAGTGTTTCAGAATTGTTAGGAACACATTTTCCTATCCTCAAGCAAAAATCACCCAGTTGATACTGAAATCCCTATAGATGGAAACAGATACATAATTAACGTGTGAATCAACTGAACTTTCATATGAAACAATGCAGCAAGCACAGTGTAAGAGCATAAGAACAATATAAATAAAATAGAAGATGAAACTTATGACTAAGTATCTAGGAAAAATGAATGGTCAAGAGAGCACAAACGATAAATACAAGAACATCTAAGTAGCTTGACTTTTAGACTCAGTGATCAATTCTATACACAAAGCTTCGCTGATCACTACTTACTGAACGACACAGACTTCCTGAAAGTACAGTTCAACCAAAAAACTGGTAGGATCGTTTGTTTTGTCAATGTTGTTCAATAGAAAGACATAACACAATATAACTTGCATCTGCTCTGAACCCTGTACGAGAATTATGTACTTTCCAAGAGAGTTGAGGACAACTGATCCAAATAAGTCCATATCTTCTAGAAGCAAATGCATTTTCCTTTTGCAGAAAAAAGCAGGAGTTCTGCCGATTAATTTCCGAAGAATAGAGTTATATTACATGTGCAAGATCACAAAGGGCAAACCATCCATTTGTGCCTGTTATGACGTAATATTTGAAATAACTTTGGTAGGTGTCTTTGTTAATTTAACTGAAAGTGTTTTGGTTAATTCAATTTTATCCCGGACGGATTCATCCCTTTAGCTGCATTCCCCACAGTGGTGGTCCAATTATCATATCTCCCAACAGAAGTTGAAGTTACATTCATTTCCAATTTCAACAAAAGAAAGTTACGAGTATATGTGGTGGCTTTCCTCATCTTGGTAAGTTCACTTAACAAATCTTGCAGAAGAACTTTATACTCCATATATTTAAAGCAAATATAGCTTCACTTCCAATTTCAGTAGAAGAACTTGCTACCAGAAACCCAACAATTTACTCGCAACTATTTCAATTGCAATAATGTAGTACCAAAATAAATCCTTAGGTGTGTCATGAAGGAAGAAATTAGGAGGAGAGGGAAAGAAGCAAAGGTGACCTCGAAGTTGAGGGCGACGCGGCCCTTGTAGGACTGGAGCTTCTCCATGACCTGGGGGAAGGCGGCGTCAGCCTGTAGGACGAGGCGCTGGGTCCGGAGGATGGAGAAGTAGAGGCCGGGGCGCTCGTGGAGGGCAACACCGAGGAGCTCGCGGGGCACGTCTGGGGGCTGCTGCTGCTGCTGCGCCCCGCTCGCGGACGTCTCTCGCGCTATCGGGCGGTAGAAGAAGATGGAGGTCTTCCAGCGGCCGTCCTTGGTGCCGCCGAGGGACTCCGCGCAGCCACAAGCCTCCGCCAGGATCTGGCTGTTGAGCGTCGCTCCAGGGTTCGGGTGCCAGTGCATCAGCCTGCGGAGCGGAAACGCAGGGATGGGGTGAGCTCGCGGTGGGGTGCCGTGGGAAGAGAGGGAAAGGGAGAGGCGAGAGTACGGTACCACTTTGCGGGAGGCATGGCGGCGAGTCGGTCGAACGCCGGCGAGGTGGGGCGGCGGCGGTGTCTTACCGAGGTGCGGGTCGCTGGGCTTGGCGAGACAGTGGGAAGAGATTCCTTCTTACATGTGGGCTATGTATAATGGATATGGGCTGGAACTCTTGAAGCAGGTCTATTGGGTTGGCTCCAAGTAAGAAGGCCTGTACTTTTACCTGTCACACTCCAGCCAGTTTGTCCCTTGATTTGGCAAATGAAGGCCTTTCCGAAATCTCCACATCCCACGTTCAGCAGATGAGAACAACCAAGCAGCTACAATGTGCAAAGGTTACATCTCATTTTTCCATTTGCTAATTCCTACTTTCCATGGCATTGGTTGGATCAATATTCACGAGAGAAAAGATAAACCTACATTTTACAGGAATGCTAATTCTTTCTTTACTATTTTTCTTGACTATTGTTACTCGTGTATATAAGTAATCCACCAACCATGGGGTTGCTTGTGTAAATTTGCAAGTACTCCCTCCGTTCATTCCGAACCTACAAACTAAAAACGTCTAGATATATATATTTCACAAAATGTAAAACATCTTATATATTTTTAATGGAGGAAGTACTAAGTAGATTTGCGACCTTATAAGTTTGTGACCTTCTTAATGGTTATGAATGGCCTCATATTGATACATGTAGACCAGATAGGAATAGGACTCATTAGGCGGAGTGGCTTTCTTGAGGCCTAACATGCTAAATCCCAAGGACGCGGGTAGTGACTCGGTAACCGTGATTCATTATCCACTACACATTTCCAATATAGGCTCCACCACAGAAAGTGTCCCATATATTTGTAGCAATTTTAATATTTTTTTAGATTACAGACAAGCACGTATCCACACGCCCGCACCACATTTATGACACATCACACTCACACACATGTGTGGATTCTTTTTAAAGGAATTCCTTCTCACAATAGGCTTTCGTCCCGCTATATTAATATAGCAACCAATACAGTACAACTTCGAGTTGACGGCCGGGGAAAACAGCACAAGGAAGCTCCAAAAGAGAAAAATAAGAGAAATAGAAAGCCAACGACATTGGATCGACAAAAGAATGGAGCAATTAACGTCAGCATACAAATTGGCTCTAGCTGACGCCAAAGAAAACCCTACCGACGATGAGTTCAAGAGGGTAGTATGTGGGTTCCAGATGCCTCATCTTCCTATTCGATCATCATGTTGCTTGTCGTGAAACCTACCCGTTAAGGCCTTGTTTACTTCTAGGGTATTTCAGGGGATGGAAGGGGATTATTTTGTATGCCGGAATTTCCCCGATAGGTTGTTTACTAGGCCTTGTTTTAAGGGGATAATTCCGGAATATCCCCACAAATTCCCTCTACACTAGTGTATTTTTGACTAGATTAAAAACTCTCCATCATGATAGAGTATTTTCGGAGAAGAGATTTGAGGGGATTTGAGACTATTGGGCGAACACCAAATCCCCGCATATCCCGCGTCTTTTGTGGATAAAAATACCGGAGAAGTAAACAATGCCTAACACTGAGCTTGTGTTACTCCCCGGCTGCATTTTGGACATAGTTAGACAACGAGCATGGTCATATTTTTCTCTCGCTACGAGTATATAGGGAGGTGACAACCACTAATATTAAGATCCTAATAATGATCCGGGGTGTTCCGGATCATAACTAGTGGCACCAACCATTTGTGAGGTGGAAGAGTAATTTTGCAATGCAAGTATACGTAAAAAGGTTGGATGACCTTACCTAAGTTTGACCTTGTTAATGGTTGGGGATTTTAGACGACTTCAAATTACCTGCAACATGCTAAACCACCAACGCACGGTGATTAGTAACCCGTGTTACCAGTATATATAGGTTCCCACAAAAGTACCCACACAGGTGTATTTTTAGTCTTTATTTTTTGGATTTATAAGAAGGCGCAGTCACCCACGTAGCACACTCACAAAAATCAACACGCGTGCACACACACATTTGCTCAAATACATGCATTATCCACTGCGCTCGGGAGTGGGGGAGCTCTCGGCGGAGGAGTTCATGGCGGACGGGTGGTCGCGTGCTTCGGGCAGCGGGCGGTCGCACGGCGAACGTGGACTGCGGCGGCGGCGTTCGGCGGAGTGGGAGGCGGCGACCAGATCTGCGCGGCTGGGTTCTGTCCGGGCCCGATCTGGGCCCTGGATGGGCCGGGGCAGGCTGCGGCCGTGGCGTCCCTCTCTGCGTCCGTTCGGGAGGCCAAGCCGGCGGGCTTGGGCGGGGCTTTGGTCGGGGCGGTGTCCCTCGACCTCGGGCGGCCGGTAGGGGTGGTTGGGCTGCTTCTCCGGCGCCGGCGGCGTCCGTTCTGCCGGAGATGTGGATGCCGGGGACGCGGCCCCGGGGATGCGACGACTTTCGGGTGGTCAGCGGACGGAGGTTTTGCCTCGACGCTTCGGTGGCGTGGAGGACGGCAGGCTGGGGGTGTCTCAGCGTGGTGGTCTCGTCGCGGCCACACCCTACCCCGACGGTGCTTTGGCGGCTGGAAGGCTACGGTGGTCGCCGCGGGGTGGTCGGCTGTCTGAGGCGGTGGCAATTCGGCATGGGGTGCTGCGGTGCTACGCGCAAAAGCTGGAGCGGCGGCTCCGGATCGAGATGGTGGTGATGCTCTGCCCTGGCCGCGGGGGCGGTGGGGTTTGGCTTCATGGACGTGGACGGCGTCTCTTTCGCCGGTGATCTAGCTCGACGGGCGGCATGGACTGTCTAGTTGATAGTCCCTTGGAGGTGGTGGTCGAGGTCTCCGGACGAAAGTCTAGCCCGACATGGTCGGTGCCGACAACGACGGTGCTTGTGGGCGCCGTTTATCCCTCTTGAGGGCGTTGTCGTGGAGCCCTGACGCCCCTCCGTCCATCATTCGGAGTGAAAATCAAAATCTGGCTTGTCGGATTGGATGACGGCGGCGTCTTCTGGACGTCGTTACCCCCTTGGAGGCGTCATCTTTCGGAGTGTACGGAGCCTTTGCTTGGGGTTTTTGTGTTGCCGGTTGAGTTGTTGTCTTCGAGCCCTGTCAGCGTGCGGGTACCGCCGGTGTGTTCCCTGCGGCCTGCCTCTCGCCATAAAGCCGAGAGGCCTAGCTGTTCCTTCGGCTCTGACTTCCTCTTCGGGGACATGGACCAGGCTCTTCGTTGCGCTCGCTGTTGTCGTTGTGTTCGTGTCGCTCGGCGGTGCTTCAGACCTAGTCGACCTAGGTAGTGCGGCCTCGTGTGGTTTCTGCCAGTTTTTCCTTAAAACTGTGCTGTTTGGGGTGATTTTTTTGGTTCGGTTCCCCTTTTAACCAGACCCGTGTATTTATACGTCTGTTTCGGGTTTTGGCCGGTTTTCCTTTCAAACCGATCTATTCTCTTTTTCTAATAGAAAAGACAGTGACTAGCACCACCGGAAACCTTAGTTTCAATCTGATATGATCATCTGAGTAAACATTCCATTCATTAGCCAATTGGAGAAACATTGCAGGCACCCGGCCACCGGTATCACCTAACAGAAGTAGATTCCGTGGTCAACCTACCGATATTCTTTTTTTTCAAAAAGGAGAAGATCACCCCGGACTCTGTATCCAAAAGAACCTATTAATATTTGTGTGCATCTGACTATGCAAGTAATCAACAGAAGGGGAAAAATGAAGTTCAGTAGTTTGAACTGCATTGCATTTCTCTCTCATGCGACTTGCTAATGTTGATTCGACTACAATTAGAATTAGAATGGAGGTTTTTGTTCTCCGTCTCATATAAGTTGTTATTTTATTTCTCAAACTAACGAAGCGAAGTACTTATAATTTAAGTCTTGAATTTTTAGACTGCACGCACGCACCCACGCTGCAGTTATGCCGCTCAGACATACGTGCATGAATGTACTTATTGAACTACATGTCAACCACTGAACGTACTGTATGTCCGTATGATGGTGCCACACACTACCGTTCAGTCTAGGGGCTAAATCCGGGTGAAAACCACTAAGACAGTATGCTAGTTGGCCAAACATCACAAGCACCGACCACATTGCCAAAACAAATGTGAGCTTCTCGATCAACTAATTATCTTATGGCTTACGCCTGGTGAAAGACCAGCCCATTGAGCACCGGCTCAGCCATGTTAAACAGTACGCAAAAAAACCGATTAACTAATAACCAGCGAGGCACTCCACCGGACCGGCGGCCCACCGCACACGCACCCAGCGCCTAGCGCCCACCCTCTCGATCCCTCTGCTCTCTCATTTTCCTCTAGAGAGCCCCTGCAACCTAGGGTTCCCGTCGGGCCCCGATTACTCCCGTCGAACCACTTGCTCGGCGCCTTCCTCAACGAATTCTTGCCCGGGTCTGCCGCTGCCGTCGTGGACGGCTGCTCCACAGTCTGGGCCGTGGAGGCACCGTTTAGGCCGATGGGCTGACGGTCATCGAGGCCCCGCTTGAGGCGGGTGGGCGTGGAGTCAGCCAATGCAGAGGAGCCATGGGATGGGCGGCGCTGGGGAAGCAGGGGAGAAGAATGCGCTTCAATCTCTGAGTGGGGGAGAAGGAGGCGCAGGCGGGGGCGAACCCAACAGGTAGGCTTCGTATGCCTTTAGCCTGTCCATGATTTTTTTGCCTAGATACATCCCCTACAGTATTGCAGCCATGGATTTGATGGTCGGGAGATAGAAACCGCCAGGAATATAGGAGTAATCCCCTCGCCCACTATGTTCTCTCCGCCTCTCTCTCTCTCCTCGCTCCAGAGCCCACCATCATGTTCTCTAATCACCGGCCACCACGGTGGCTATGCCCCTACTCTCCCTGGATCGGAACCGTGCCTGTGTTGCGGAGTAACGAGCTCGAGCTCGCGGGAAGCCAAGCAAGACGCGTGCGAGGCCCTCCGGCAGGTGAGACAAAGGGTGTCCTCCGAGGAGGAGCGACGTGCCTCGCAGCCGGCGCCAAGGACGACGGCGCAAGCCTGGGCAGTGCGTCAATGGGGGCTGCCATACGCCAAGGGAGGAGGGCTGCAGAGGGGAGAGGGCTGCCATTGCCTTGGCTTCAATCAATGGAGGGTCGTTTTTCCTGCTATGTCTCATCATTTCCTGATTGTGCCCTTGTGTTTCCTATGATCCCAACCGGTTCCAAATCAAGAGGGAAAAAATATTATCTCTATTTGAAGATACTCTGATTTACTGTCCCAAATCTCTATAACATGGCATCCTAATTAGTTATAACGTTTGGAGATCTGAATGTTTCCATTGTTTATATGCACATATTGGTTGAGGGCTGCAACTAGAGTGATGGGTGCTAATCATGTCAACTGGGAGACGACCTGGAGCTTGAGTGCTTGACTTAACTGTCTGCGTGCGATGGGTCCTAGACAAGCCTGCTCATGCACAAGAGCTACATGGTGATCACACGAATTTATATTTATGTGCCCCTGACGCTGGTATTGCTAGCTTGCAATTTCTTTATCTGTTCATAATTATACCTAATTCAGTTCAAAGTAACTTCTTCCATATTTTAGCGAGGTCTGTTTCTCCTCTTCCAAATGCAACTGTTTAGATAAAAATATTATAAACATGGCGCAAATAGTACATATATTTGTTACTCTCTGACCCAAATTAGTTGGCTTAGATTTGTCTAGATTCGATTGTATCTAGACATGATTTAGTATTAGATACATCCGTATTTTGACAAATTTAAGTCAACTAATTTGGATCGGAGGGAGTATATTAATTCCTGATATCATCGTATTGGGCTCAGAAATGGGAAAAAAACCATATGGTACTGTAGATGAGAAGATGCATCTCCTGGCAAGGGTGTGTATTTCTGGTGCAGGTTTTGTGGAAATTCTTTTTCCGTTAGTTAGGTGTGTTGTATATTTTTGTAGTTTTAACCAAGTTATTATTATTATTTCTAGATCAAATGAGCAGCACCTTGCAAATCAAGCGTATATGTACATACCATGCATGTAAAGCTTTTAAAAAACGTTTAAGGAAGAAGAGTTGAAGTTTAGATAATGGAGGCGATTAAGGGGAGGGGGCGAGCAAGCGCGTGGGTGCTACAACGTTGCAGTTTCTTGCCGAGCAGCTCCCCACGGATGACGACACCACACTCGGTGTAGACGGTGCGTGGAGGCCAACCTTCAGACTGTTATCACCTCTAGACTGTCGGCATGCCGCTCCTTGACTCTCCTGCGAGTATGATAATGATTTCACATTTTCCAAGGTCTATTGAATATACTAAAATGACGTGACGCGATTTATTTTGTATCCTGGGGGTGGGATCTCAAATGGTTTGTGACCTATGTAATTGTTACTTTATGGTTAATCAAAATATGTTCATGTTCTTTCCACGTTGGAGAACTATAAAATGATTTAGATGGAATGTGATTGTTCCAATAGAAATAGAGAGCTTCAGAATGTTTAAGTTGGTTTGTTATCGCATATATCATATGTGAACAAAGGATAAGCTACACAGTGATCAATCAGGAATAAATTTTTATTATGTTAGGAGTTAAATACAGGGAATTTATTGTGCAGAGGAAACATAGCAGAAGTAGTATTTCTGCGCAGACTGACTTAGCCACCAGGAAATCTTACCTCTATTCTTTGTATTGTCATTTGTTTTGCAATCATCTTTTTCTCCTTTTTCTTAGTATCTATACTTAAGAAATGAAAGTTAATAAATTTCTGAATATATTTTACTCATTTTGTATTATGTGGATATGACAAGAAATTCTTGGTATATTATGCTTATCATTCCATGAGAAAAAACATTGACATGGGGCCACCACGGAGATCTAGCGCAATGGTATTTTGAGTACCCGTGAAAGAAGAATCGTGGAGCTGCATTCTTATTTCTCCTACGTAGTTTTTTCTCAACTTTTCCTGAGGTGACGCTAAGAAAGTAATAATGCTCGAATTCTTGTTTTCTTTTTCTGAACCAGGATGAACTCAAGGGTCAAAAATGGCGTTGGAAATTTCATTGTCACAGTTGGCATCGTCATTGGCACTGATTTTGTGTAGTCTATATTATCAAGAATGGAAAATACTTCTGGAAAAGAATGGTGGTAAGCGCTGTTTCATTTCAGAAGGCACCTTTAAAGTATGACACTAAATCAGTTTGCTTAAGCTAGATATAGAACAGATCATGAGAGTGGTTGAGCATTTTCCCATTATACTTGGGATCTTTTTACTGATTTGGTCCGGCCCTGGCATTTTGCCGTATCGATTCTTTTTTTATTCAAGCATATAATTTTGTGCTATGTGCGAAGACTGTTGAAAGAATGTCTTTTCTGGGTGCAACCTAATTCCCCGATTTTTTTTGTTATTTGTGATTTCCCCATTGGTTAGCTAATTAACCAAATTAGATAATATAATGGGTCAATCACTGACTCATTTTTCTCTCCCACTCTAAAAGTGTTTCATATGGTATATTTCTGATTATAGTTGTGTTCTACTCATTATGATCAAGAGGTTATGTGTTTTCTTATCACCACATCATAATCTCAATGCTTTGTTTCCCTCAACAATAAGGCTTGGAGCTTCAGTTTTAGGTCACTGTATTGTTTAGTCCAAGATATTACCATGTTTTGTGCAGCTTGATCATTATTCATACTATCATGGTCTTTTTGTGAAAAGCAGTTACATGTTAATTTTTTTCAGGAACAACGCTTAAAATTGGTACCAACTTCTCTACATTGTTTCCACTGCCAGCAAACTGTCCGTCCACTCCTCTCACTTCTCTACTCATCTGATGTCATCAGCAAGAAGCTAAGCTATAAGCAATAGATAAGTTTTTGGCCTCTTTCTTTCTTCATTATTTGTTCATTTTAGTGTCTGTTGCATAAGTTTGTTTACAAGAAGATTTCTGTTAGCTAGGTTTTGTCAAGCAGGGCGTTCTATTATGTCCGATTTGCTCCCTACTAGGAGACAAGAAGATTTCTTTATCTCTAAGATTGCTTAACTGTTCTTACTATAATGACGTGTATAAGGAGAGAAGTTGAGAGATCAACAAGCTACTACTACATTTTCAGAGATGTGATTTGTGGTTTATCCAACGAGAGTTCATACACCACCATTAATTTCCTCCTTTGCTGCATGGTAGAACTTGTGACTGTATTGTCTTTGCTAAGTTGCACACGTTGTATTCATATATGTAGAAACCGATACCTTTCAGTTAAATGATTCATACATTCAACAATGGTCTTTAAGCTCGCTGCTATGTATGTCATTACTTAGATTCTTCACATTAATTTTTTTTTTAAGTCTTTGCTTCTTGATTTGTATCTTCTACCAAGTACATAAGGTATATCACTATGCAGTAGGATCTTAGTCCTATATATTTTTTACTTTTAAGGCCTATACTTTGTTCTATGGGTGTGTTTATCTGCTGTTTATTTCTATTTCCTTTGCATATACCTTCCCTCCCGCTAATGTTGAAAGATCTCACTGTTCCCTACTGCTGATGGTGAAAGATCAGTGTTCTCTCCTGCTGACGTTTCTTTGGAGGAAAAAGATACTACTCCCAGCAACAACTCCACAGCAAGCCACATGACTCGGTGTACATCTTCTTTGCATGGACCAATGTAGCATCCCAGTTGTCTAACCCCTGTAATGCTACTGGTTATAATAATAAAAGGGCCACTTCCAACATATAATTGTTGCATCATTATCATATCATGCTCATGTCATCATGTCACCTTGCATTTGAGCATCATATAAAACTTATTCTTGTTTGGTTCTTATCTCATGTGCACCATTAATTGTATTTGCTTCTTGATATTGTATTTGGCTCTTGATATATTGTTAAATGCCCAAGTTGAGTTGAGGGCATCTCTCTTATTGACTCCACCACCTTTGTCTTGCACCACCTTATAACTCCACCATCCATTAATATGGGCTTGGCTTTTTATTGAGTTATCTCTAGCTCATGTTGTTGGTTGGATTCCTCCCTTAATCTTTGCTTGGCCTTGCCCACCTTTGGGAATGCATATGAATAATGCCATGTTAATATTATTGTTTTCACAAGGATAAATTTGGCATTAATTATTTTGCATGGGCCATGCAAGTGCCACCTTTTCTAGTATTTGGTTTTTACTTGAATTCTAAGTGGATCACCTCTCCTTTGTTTAAGTCTTGTTTTGGGCTTGTAGTTTCTTCACTATATCATCTATCTCCTTTTCCCCTTTAGCCAAACCTCTTAGTCCCCATGCTCCATGCACACACATGTGCTCATGAGGCATGCACAACCCTAAAACCCTCCTTTTCTCTTGGATCTTGCTTGGTCAATGTTGGAGCATGCATGGACCAAAGAAAACCCCATCATCATAATCATCTCTCCCTACCTTTCCCTCCTTTCTCCTTTTTCTTGATCTTGTGAGTTTGTATATGAAGCATGCTTGATCAAGTGGAGTACCCCTCCCTCTATCTACCCCCCTCTTAGCTAACCCTAAAACCTACCCCATGCCACCCCCATCCTAGCTAACCAAAACACTAACTACACCTACCCTAAACAAAACCCTAACTAACCCTCATCTTCCCTACTTCCTAGCTTGGCCACACCAAACCCTGCCCCAGCTCGCCACCCTCTCTCCCTACTCTAGCTTGGCCCCCTCTACCCTGGCCCACCTAGCTACCCATCGAGGACAAACCCTAGCACGAGCCCGCCGTGTCCCTCTCCCTTTTCCCCTCTGATCTCTGCCTAGCTGGCCACGAGCTCCCCCCAGACCCACCTGCCAGCCTCCCCCTCTCCTGCCCCAGCTCTGCCGCGACAACCCCTGGCCCCCATGCCGTGCACGTGAGCAGGAAAAGGTGGCACCGAGGCCACCTTCCCCTCCCCCACGCAAGCCCCCTCCTGGCCGTCCTTATCTACACCCCAGCACCCTCCTGCCCTCCCCAGATCTGCCAGGGCTGCGCCCTCTTCTCCCCTTCCTCCACTAGCCATCCTTCTCACCTCGCCGTCCACCGCCAGACTACAACCTGCCCCATCTATTCTAGCCGGTGGCGTGCACGCTGCGTACGTCGAGGAAGCCCCGGAGGACCCCTGCACCGCCCCGTTCGCGTCGCCAAGGAGGAGGAGCCCCCAGGAGACGGGAACACGCCGCGCACCGCAGAACCCTAGCGTCCCCAGAGCTCCTGCCTCGCCGCCGATCAAACGCGCCCCTGCCCAAACCGTTTGTGCCACCAAACTCGCGGTAAGCGCCTCACCCTCCCAGACATCCTCGCCGGCACCGTCGCTTCCTGGTGTCGCCGTCCCTTTTGTCGAGCACCCTCGGTGCGTCCGTCGCCGCGACTGCCACTCGCTGCCGCAGGAGCGCAACGTTTACCTAGCCCCCCTGCTTTCCCTTGTCAGCAAACCGCAGCCACCGCAGTGGCTCAGACCTCTGCGCACCAGCCCGCGTCGCGCGTTCGAGTCCCATCCTCGCCACAACGCGCGCCGCGCGCGTCAGAGGCACGCGCGAGAAGAGGAACAGTACGACCTTGGCTGTTTTGCACACACCCCCCTCCCTGTTCTTTTCTCTGCGACCGCGCCCCCTCTAGGCCCACCAGGCAGCCACCGTGACCATCTCCCAGAAACCCCCCTGACTTCTTTCTTTCTAAACCCGCGCTCCCCTACGCCCCACCTGTCAGTGTCTTGGTTTGTTTTATAAAAAGGCTCCGAAGTTTTCCCCAAATAAACTCGCGGTCCCTCTTTTTCCCAGACGCTGGCGTGTGGGTCAGTAGACCCCTGGCCCACCTGTCAGTGACCAGAGCTGGATTAGGCTGAGTATAAAACGTCCAGGGTCTGTTTGAATTCAAATTTAGTTTAAATTATTTTAAATTCAAATTTCCAATCAGATTTGAAATAATTTTTCCTTTGTAATTCCAAATCAAACAAATGATATATGTTTGGATATCAGAAAAATGCCAGGATTTCAAATATGACATTTAAATTGCCTTTTGCACAATTAAAATTCCAAGTTTATTTAATTTACACTAATTGCCACTAGAATTTAAATAATCAATAACTTTTGATTTATAATTCCAAATTTAGCAAATGATATGTCTAAAATGATCAGCTCGACGAGACCTTTCTGTTTATGCCATCCATAACTTCAATTGCAGCATGCATCATATAAAAATATAGGGTACAGCAAATGTTATGACAACAAAATGTGAACCAAAACTCCACTAAAATGTTGCTACTTGTTTTCCACACCTCACCATGCCATGCTACCTTCTTGCCATGTAAATTGTGCATCATTCATCATGGCATGATTGTTTGCTTGACGCATCTTATTCATATGCTTGTGCTCTATATTCATGTTGGCCTTGTTTGTTTGGTTTTTCTCGGATAGACACTGAGCAGGGGTTATATCAAGAGAACCAGGAGCACTACCCAGATCCGTCCCTCGCTTCAACTGAATTGACAGGCAAGCACTTCCACATGCTTGCATACATACAGTACCTATTGTCTCTATCTTATTCTTGCATCATTGAGTCGCGATGGCATTAAATTGAATCCCAAGTATGCATAGCCTTTACTTTTAAACCCCACCAAGCTTGCTCCTCCCTCCCATGAGCCATTACTATAGGAGTTGTTTGAGCCATGCGAGTCGTAGAACAGCATGTGTAGGGTACGTGAGCGTCTGATGGATAATGAGGTACCTAAACAACTTAACCTGAGTAGTTCTGGGATAACTAAAGAAAGTGGCACCGGTGGGCAACATCTGCTATTTGGTTTTTCCTGCTCACTTGTGTCCCGTAAGACCCCGAGTACTTGATTCCTGTTCCTTGATTTATCGCGCTATCCACATCCGGGAGGTATATGGGACCCCCCTGAGCCAGAGCCTGATTCCGTCTTATTTCTTGGGGCCACAAACTAGTTTGAGATTTTATTTACGATCCTGTACTTATGCCATGTTTTACCGCTTTATTTACGATTGTGCGACAGATAGCACACTGTACTGTTTAGGTAAGCGGAGTGATTACGCGGTATCGACACCCCGAGTTTTCGGGTTCCCAGTCGCTTACAGCCATTGTCGCAAACCTTGAGTCCGTCTCGGAGCTTGCTTACTTCGTTGCGGGTGTACTTCAAGGGGTGGCCCCCTGAAATATTTCTGAATCTTGTGATTGTTCAGTCGTGAAAGCCTCGTTGGGTTTTGATTTGGTTTTTCCGAGGTTGATCGAGCGTGTGTTGCTATTGGTGCACCCCGGCCGGGTAAAACTTTCTGAAAGCCGTGTCCGCGGATATGGATGACTTGGAGCACAGTTTCTCGATCATAGACAAGCATAACTAAAGTACCGCTTTAACCTGACTAAGTAACTTGACTAGTAAATAGTGCAATACTCATGGAATGGTTAATAAAATTGCCAACGGGTGGGGGTTGTTTGTCCGCTTCCTTGTTGGTAAGCAGGGAGGAGGATGGATCTGATGAGATTACCATTATAACTGTTGTTCTTAATTCACGGACATCCGTCTATCATTGGTTAGGCGGATGGTTAGCGTTTATCTGTAGAACTGCTAGGGTTTATCTTTCGCTGCAATTGCGTCACCCCAGGTTGTGTCCCCTTTAGAGGCATTAAGACTTGCTGAGTACCCTTAGGGTCTCACACGATAAATTATTGGTTCAGATGGACAGGTACCCCCGCAGGACGGATACTGGGTGGAAGAAGCTGATGATGTGGGCAACGATCGTTCGGTGTAGAGATTCCGGGATCGGGGATCCGTGAGACCTGTAGTTGGGATGTGCTTATTTCTATGGCATCTTATGCCGATTTGCTTCTTATCCGTACTCGGATTTTGTTTGCCGTTTCCGCATGATACTCTGATGTGTGTTGTATGAGGAAGTATCCTAAAATATAGATCTATCTAGGTCATTTGAATCTTGCCGTATGGCGTTGCTATATTTCTTTTCTTTCTAGATGGTATGGCTCTGATGTACTCTTGTATGGTGGCTTGCGTACATACCCACTTGTGTACGTAGTTGATCCCTTCCCCTGCCGATTGCGCCGCCCGTACAGGTCCCGTTGAGAGGGTAGTGGTTGGGACGTCTGAAAGGACTACCAGTGAGTGGCTTTTGGGGCCCCACCGTACTATTTCAACCACTACCACTCATCCAGGCTTGTATCTAGGAGCGTAATTCACTGAGGTAGTTACAATTGGTATCAGAGCCATCCCGACCTTCAGGGTTTCAGCCAAACGGTCGTTGTCAGTCTAGTAAATATTTTGGTAGTTATGTATACTAGGGAAAAACAAAACGCGAGAGTAGGACTGCTTCCACTTTTCTTCTTACCCTCCCACCCACCCTTTTCTGGTAAGGAAGTGCAACGTTTTCAATCCTCTTCTCAAAATTCAAACTAGGGTTCACGTGTTCTGGGTTTCCGTAGTACCATAGGTTGTGTGTGTGCGTGTGTGTGTGTGTGTGTGTAATCCCTTGTCTATCTGTTGCATCCAAGTTGTTATCTTATCTGCCTTTGGTTATCAACTGTTGGTACATTCCATACCGACAGGCTTTTGCAACCGACGCAATCTATCTTCCTCTTGTATCCGACGCTATCGTGTTTGGGGTGTTCGTTTCCGTAGTTACCAATCTTTAGGTTTCGACGTGAGAAGAAGGGATTAGGATATGTGTTCCACTTGTTCATGTGCGGAGTAATGATTTGAGTGCGGGATGGAGTCGCGACCATACCACTACTCTTGTCATTCGCTTTTGTATATTGAATCGGTAGAGTCACTAATCTTGATTCGTTAAGTAATTTTGCGCATCTATTGGTATTCTAATGCCGAAATTTGTGGAAAATTTTTCTTTGATATATTTGTGTACCACACTCCTTTTCAGTCGTGTGCGATATGCTTAATATCTTTTAGGTGCTATGAACTTTGTTGATATTTTAATATCATCTCAGTAAATTGTATCCTTTAATCTTGGTTAATTCCATCTTGGTACTATTTTGGATTATTATCATCTTCCATTATAGTACTGACTTGAGTTTTATATCAATGACAGGATGGCTCCACCACGCCGGACTGATGAGGACATACCTCCGGAACTGGGCTCAGCGCTGTCAAACATAGCTAATGCTTTGGCGGCAATGCAAGAGAACCAGCAGCGCTTTGAGGAGAGTGTCAGAAGAAACGAGTTTGCTCCACTTCCTCCACCTCCCAGGCGTGGAGACATCAAGAGCTTCCTCAAGTTCAACCCTCGTCAGTTTGATGTTTCTGAACGACCTCTGGACGCGGATGATTGGCTGCGTGAGATCTCAAGGTTGCTCGAGACTGCTGATGTTCCGGAGCAGGAGTGGGTCAAGTGTGCTACTCACCTTCTCAAGGGAGATGCATCTCTCTGGTGGGAGAACTACTTGAAGGCAAGCTGCACTGGGTTCCAGCCAACTTGGGAAAGGTTCACTGGAGCGTTCAAGGAGCAGTTTCTCTCAGAGATTGTAATGGAAAGGATGAAGGAGGCTTTTCTCAACCTGAAGCAAGGAAATGATAACGTCAACACCTACATCAGGAACTTCATGAATCTCTCTCGTTATGGTGGTGATGAGGTATCTGATGACAAGAAGAAGCAGAAGAGGTTCAGGCAAGGGATCAATGCATCGATCAAGTATGCGATTACTCATGCAAGGCCGGCATCTTTCCTGGAACTACAGCACACAGCCCTGCAAGAGGAGGCAAGCAGGCAAGTGTTCGAGGAGTCCAAGAAACATAACAGGGATGCATCAAGCTCTTCGGTTATGGCAGCTCCTTCTAAGCGGCGTGTCTGGGTTCCTAACACCCCACCGTTGCTCCCGGCTTCACCAAGACCTGCAAGTTTCGCGCCAAGGCCACCAAACTTCACCACTGCGGCTCCCAGGGGATACAACAACCACTACCCTGGAGCGCCTGGCGGAGTCCCTGGCTACTCTGCTCCACGTCCAGCTGGTGCCTGCTTCACGTGTGGAGATCCTGGACATCCCCACTGGAACTGTCCAACGAAGAACAAAGCTCTCCCTCAACCCCCGCCAAGATCTGCAACAAGCTCTCCTTCGGTTCATGCACCACCACCTCGGGCTCTCAACATCAACACCAAGCCCGGGTCTGCGGTTGTTCGGGCCAACTGCGTCAACGCCTCTCAAGCTGAGCTCGCACCTAAAGTTGTGATGGGTATGCTATCTGTTAACTCAGTCCCTGCACGAGTTCTCTTTGATTCTGGTGCATCGCATTCTTTTGTTTCTATAAAGTTTGCAAGTGAGAATGGGTTAGCGTCGGAGCCTCTTCTCAAGAAGTTAATGGTTCTTTCTCCTGGAGCAACAATGGCAGCTTCTAAAATCAGTCATGGCAATCAAATTGAGATTGGTGGTTCTTCATTCTTGGCTTCTTTGATTGTTATGGGCAACTCTGACATTGATGTCATCTTGGGCATGGATTGGTTGACAGCAAATGCAGCTGTGATTGATTGTGCTGAACGCTCAGTGTCTCTGAAGATTCCTGAAGGCCATATAGTCTTTTCTCCAAGTCTGACTCCTGCTGTCCAGCTCTATTCCTTGGCGGCTCTGAATGATGATGCTATGGAAGCTATTCAGAGTGTACCAGTGGTCTGTGAGTTCCCAGATGTCTTTCCTGAAGAGTTGCCGGGTATGCCTCCGGATCGCGAGGTTGAATTCGTGATTGAGCTTGAACCTGGAACGGCTCCTATCTCTAAGCGGCCATATAAAATGGGTCCTTCTGAGTTGGCTGAACTCAAACGACAACTTGATGAACAAGAGAAGTTGGGTTTCATTCAACATAGCACTTCTTCTTGGGGTAGTCCAACAATCTTTGTGAAGAAGCGTGACAGAACCGATAGGCTATGTGTTGACTACCGGGCTCTCAATGCTAAAACCATCAAGAACAAATATCCTCTCCCTCGGATAAATGATCTTTTTGATCAGCTGGCAGGAGCTGTGGTGTTCTCTAAGCTGGACTTGAGAAGTGGTTATCACCAAATCAAAATTCGCAAAGAAGATGTGCCCAAAACAGCTTTCACCACCCGCTATGGCCTGTATGAGTACACGGTCATGTCTTTCGGTCTCACCAACGCACCTGCTACCTTCTTGAGGCTGATGAACTCCGTTTTCATGGAATACCTGGACAAGTTTGTTGTGGTATATCTGGATGACATTCTGGTCTATTCCAAGTCCAAGGAGGAGCATGAAGAACACCTGCGGTGTGTCCTGAACAAGCTTCGTGAGAACCGCTTGTATGCAAAGTTCTCTAAGTGTGAGTTTTGGCTGCCTGAAGTAACCTATCTTGGTCATGTTATCTCTGCCAAGGGCATTGCAGTCAACCCGGAAACCGTGAAGACAATAGTTGAATGGCTTCCCCCTGCTAATGTCAAGTAAGTGCGGAGTTTTCTCGGCTTGGCTAGCTATTGCCGTCGCTTTGTTCAAAACTTCTCGAAGATAGCGAAGCCTCTTACCGATCTCCTCAAGAAAGGCAAGAAGTACCTGTGGACTCCTGCTTGTCAAGAAAGTTTCGAGACACTCAAAGAGAAGCTCACTTCCACACCAGTCTTGGTTCCTCCGGATACATCTAAGCCTTTCCAGATTTTCTGCGACGCCTCTTTGCAAGGATTGGGTGCGGTCCTTATGCAAGAGAAACAGGTGGTTGCTTATGCCTCTCGTCAGTTGAAGACGCATGAGATTAACTATCCCACACATGACCTCGAGCTAGCAGCAGTTGTCTTTGCTTTGAAGCTATGGAGGCACTACTTGCTTGGTAACCGTTGTGAGATCTTCTCGGACCACAAGAGTTTGAAGTATATCTTCACTCAGCCTGATCTCAATCTTCGGCAGAGGAGATGGATTGAAGCAATCAATGACTTTGATGTGACCATCAACTACACTCCGGGCAAAGCAAACGTCATGGCAGATGCTCTCAGCCGCAAAGCTTATGTCAACAACCTCATGATAGAAGAGCAGCAGCCTCTCTTGTGCGAGGAATTCCGTCAGCTCAACCTTGAACTTGTGGAACAAGGGCATCTCCTGAACCTTCTGGCTACCCCTCTCTTGGAAGAAAAGATTAGCTCTCGTCAGCTTGGTGATCCGCACACCAGAAAGCTCATCTCGAAACTTGGGCTTCCGAAGTATGAGTCCTTCCACGTTGATGATCAAGGCACGCTCTTCTTCGACCACCGGATGTTTGTTCCAAACTACCCGGGTTTGAGAGACCAAGTTCTCAAGGAGGCACATGATTCGGTTCTTTCTATCCACCCTGGCAGCACAAAGATGTACATGGACTTGAAAACACAATACTGGTGGCCTGGGTTGAAACGGTATTGCGCCAAGTATGTCTCAGAATGTGATGTCTGCCGTAGAGTGAAGGCTGTTCATCAGAAACCATTTGGTCTTCTACAGCCATTGAAACCCCCGGAATGGAAATGGGAGAAAGTAGAGATGGACTTCATCACTGGGTTTCTTAGATCGCAGAAGGGCAACAATGCAATCTTTGTTGTCATCGACAGGCTTTCTAAAGTGGCTCATTTCTTCCCAGTCAAAGAAACAATTTCTGGAATTCAGTTGGCTGAGCTCTATATCAACAGAATTGTCTCTCTGTATGGGGTTCCACTTGAAATCAGTTCCGACCGTGGGAGCATCTTCACCTCAAAGTTCTGGGAGAGTTTCCAAAAAGCGTTGGGAACAAAGTTGAACTTCAGCACTGCTTACCACCCTCAGTCGCAAGGACAAGTGGAAAGAATCAATCAGATTCTGGAGGACATGCTTAGAGCTTGCGTCATCTCTTTTGGCATGAAGTGGGAGGAATGTCTTCCTTATGCTGAATTCTCCTACAACAACAGCTTCCAGAAGAGTCTGAAGATGGCACCATTCGAGGCTCTCTATGGACGCAAGTGCAGAACTCCGATTGGTTGGTCAGGTGCAGGAGAAAGAATCTGGTTTGGCCCTGACATTGTAACTCAGGCAGAGGAGAAGGTGCATATCATTCTGGAGAACCTGAAGATTGCTCAGAGTCGTCAGAAGAGCAACTATGACAGGAAGCACACAGATATGGTGTATGCCCCTGGTGATCTCGTCTACCTTCGTGTCACTCCCATGAGAGGAACACACCGCTTCGGTATCAAAGGAAAGTTGGCTCCTAGATACATCGGTCCTTTCAAGATACGTGGTAGAAGAGGAGAAGTTGCTTATGCACTTGAGCTTCCGGAAAAACTCAAAGTCCATGATGTTTTCCACATCTCTCAGCTCAAGAAGTGCTTCAAAGACCCCGGCAAGACCGTGGATCATGAGCTAATCGACCTCCAAGAAGATCTGTCTTATCAAGAACACCCCACCAAAATCCTTGAGACCGCAGAACGAAGGACGCGCAACAAGTCCATCAAGTTTTGCAAGGTGCAGTGGTCACACCATTCTGTTGATGAAGCCACATGGGAGCGTGAAGATGAACTCCGTGCCAACCATCCTTCTCTCTTTGTATCTTCTTCTTCTTCTTCCTAGAATCTCGGGGCGAGATTCCTGTTTAGTGGGGGAGAGTTGTAGCATCCCAGTTGTCTAACCCCTGTAATGCTACTGGTTATAATAATAAAAGGGCCACTTCCAACATATAATTGTTGCATCATTATCATATCATGCTCATGTCATCATGTCACCTTGCATTTGAGCATCATATAAAACTTATTCTTGTTTGGTTCTTATCTCATGTGCACCATTAATTGTATTTGCTTCTTGATATTGTATTTGGCTCTTGATATATTGTTAAATGCCCAAGTTGAGTTGAGGGCATCTCTCTTATTGACTCCACCACCTTTGTCTTGCACCACCTTATAACTCCACCATCCATTAATATGGGCTTGGCTTTTTATTGAGTTATCTCTAGCTCATGTTGTTGGTTGGATTCCTCCCTTAATCTTTGCTTGGCCTTGCCCACCTTTGGGAATGCATATGAATAATGCCATGTTAATATTATTGTTTTCACAAGGATAAATTTGGCATTAATTATTTTGCATGGGCCATGCAAGTGCCACCTTTTCTAGTATTTGGTTTTTACTTGAATTCTAAGTGGATCACCTCTCCTTTGTTTAAGTCTTGTTTTGGGCTTGTAGTTTCTTCACTATATCATCTATCTCCTTTTCCCCTTTAGCCAAACCTCTTGTCCCCATGCTCCATGCACACACATGTGCTCATGAGGCATGCACAACCCTAAAACCCTCCTTTTCTCTTGGATCTTGCTTGGTCAATGTTGGAGCATGCATGGACCAAAGAAAACCCCATCATCATAATCATCTCTCCCTACCTTTCCCTCCTTTCTCCTTTTTCTTGATCTTGTGAGTTTGTATATGAAGCATGCTTGATCAAGTGGAGTACCCCTCCCTCTATCTACCCCCCTCTTAGCTAACCCTAAAACCTACCCCATGCCACCCCCATCCTAGCTAACCAAAACACTAACTACACCTACCCTAAACAAAACCCTAACTAACCCTCCTCTTCCCTACTTCCTAGCTTGGCCACACCAAACCCTGCCCCAGCTCGCCACCCTCTCTCCCTACTCTAGCTTGGCCCCCTCTACCCTGGCCCACCTAGCTACCCATCGAGGACAAACCCTAGCACGAGCCGGCCGTGTCCCTCTCCCTTTTCCCCTCTGATCTCTGCCCAGCTGGCCACGAGCTCCCCCCAGACCCACCTGCCAGCCTCCCCCTCTCCTGCCCCAGCTCTGCCGCGACAACCCCTGGCCCCCATGCCGTGCACGTGAGCAGGAAAAGGTGGCACCGAGGCCACCTTCCCCTCCCCCACGCAAGCCCCCTCCTGGCCGTCCTTATCTACACCCCAGCACCCTCCTGCCCTCCCCAGATCTGCCAGGGCTGCGCCCTCTTCTCCCCTTCCTCCACTAGCCATCCTTCTCACCTCGCCGTCCACCGCCAGACTACAACCTGCCCCATCTATTCTAGCCGGTGGCGTGCATGCTGCGTACGTCGAGGAAGCCCCGGAGGACCCCTGCACCGCCCCGTTCGCGTCTCCAAGGAGGAGGAGCCCCCAGGAGACGGGAACACGCCGCGCACCGTAGAACCCTAGCGTCCCCAGAGCTCCTGCCTCGCCGCCGATCAAACGCGCCCCTGCCCGAACCGTCTGCGCCACCAAAGTCGCGGTAAGCGCCTCGCCCTCCCAGACATCCTCGCCGGCACCGTCGCTTCCTGGTGTCGCCGTCCCTTTTGTCGAGCACCCTCGGTGCGTCCGTCGCCGCGACTGCCACTCGCTGCCGCAGGAGCGCAACGTTTACCTAGCCCCCCTGCTTTCCCCTGTCAGCAAACCGCAGCCACCGCAGTGGCTCAGACCTCTGCGCACCAGCCCGCGTCGCGCGTTCGAGTCCCATCCTCGCCACAACGCGCGCCGCGCGCGTCAGAGGCACGCGCGAGAAGAGGAACAGTACGACCTTGGCTGTTTTGCACACACCCCCCTCCCTGTTCTTTTCTCTGCGACCGCGCCCCCTCTAGGCCCACCAGGCAGCCACCGTGACCATCTCCCAGAAACCCCCCTGACTTCTTTCTTTCTAAACCCGCGCTCCCCTACGCCCCACCTGTCAGTGTCTTGGTTTGTTTTATAAAAAGGCTCCGAAGTTTTCCCCAAATAAACCCGCGGTCCCTCTTTTTCCCAGACGCTGGCGTGTGGGTCAGTAGACCCCTGGCCCACCTGTCAGTGACCAGAGCTGGATTAGGCTGAGTATAAAACGTCCAGGGTCTGTTTGAATTCAAATTTAGTTTAAATTATTTTAAATTCAAATTTCCAATCAGATTTGAAATAATTTTTCCTTTGTAATTCCAAATCAAACAAATGATATATGTTTGGATATCAGAAAAATGCCAGCATTTCAAATATGACATTTAAATTGCCTTTTGCACAATTAAAATTCCAAGTTTATTTAATTTACACTAATTGCCACTAGAATTTAAATAATCAATAACTTTTGATTTATAATTCCAAATTTAGCAAACGATATGTCTAAAATGATCAGCTCGACGAGACCTTTCTGTTTATGCCATCCATAACTTCAATTGCAGCATGCATCATATAAAAATATAGGGTACAGCAAATGTTATGACAACAAAATGTGAACCAAAACTCCACTAAAATGTTGCTACTTGTTTTCCACACCTCACCATGCCATGCTACCTTCTTGCCATGTAAATTGTGCATCATTCATCATGGCATGATTGTTTGCTTGACGCATCTTATTCATATGCTTGTGCTCTATATTCATGTTGGCCTTGTTTGTTTGGTTTTTCTCGGATAGACACTGAGCAGGGGTTATATCAAGAGAACCAGGAGCACTACCCAGATCCGTCCCTCGCTTCAACTGAGTTGACAGGCAAGCACTTCCACATGCTTGCATACATACAGTACCTATTGTCTCTATCTTATTCTTGCATCATTGAGTCGCGATGGCATTAAATTGAATCCCAAGTATGCATAGCCTTTACTTTTAAACCCCACCAAGCTTGCTCCTCCCTCCCATGAGCCATTACTATAGGAGTTGTTTGAGCCATGCGAGTCGTAGAACAGCATGTGTAGGGTACGTGAGCGTCTGATGGATAATGAGGTACCTAAACAACTTAACCTGAGTAGTTCTGGGATAACTAAAGAAAGTGGCACCGGTGGGCAACATCTGCTATTTGGTTTTTCCTGCTCACTTGTGTCCCGTAAGACCCCGAGTACTTGATTCCTGTTCCTTGATTTATCGCGCTATCCACATCCGGGAGGTATATGGGACCCCCCTGAGCCAGAGCCTGATTCCGTCTTATTTCTTGGGGCCACAAACTAGTTTGAGATTTTATTTACGATCCTGTACTTATGCCATGTTTTACCGCTTTATTTACGATTGTGCGACAGATAGCACACTGTACTGTTTAGGTAAGCGGAGTGATTACGCGGTATCGACACCCCGAGTTTTCGGGTTCCCAGTCGCTTACAGCCATTGTCGCAAACCTTGAGTCCGTCTCGGAGCTTGCTTACTTCGTTGCGGGTGTACTTCAAGGGGTGGCCCCCTGAAATATTTCTGAATCTTGTGATTGTTCAGTCGTGAAAGCCTCGTTGGGTTTTGATTTGGTTTTTCCGAGGTTGATCGAGCGTGTGTTGCTATTGGTGCACCCCGGCCGGGTAAAACTTTCTGAAAGCCGTGTCCGCGGATATGGATGACTTGGAGCACAGTTTCTCGATCATAGACAAGCATAACTAAAGTACCGCTTTAACCTGACTAAGTAACTTGACTAGTAAATAGTGCAATACTCATGGAATGGTTAATAAAATTGCCAACGGGTGGGGGTTGTTTGTCCGCTTCCTTGTTGGTAAGCAGGGAGGAGGATGGATCTGATGAGATTACCATTATAACTGTTGTTCTTAATTCACGGACATCCGTCTATCATTGGTTAGGCGGATGGTTAGCGTTTATCTGTAGAACTGCTAGGGTTTATCTTTCGCTGCAATTGCGTCACCCCAGGTTGTGTCCCCTTTAGAGGCATTAAGACTTGCTGAGTACCCTTAGGGTCTCACACGATAAATTATTGGTTCAGATGGACAGGTACCCCCGCAGGACGGATACTGGGTGGAAGAAGCTGATGATGTGGGCAACGATCGTTCGGTGTAGAGATTCCGGGATCGGGGATCCGTGAGACCTGTAGTTGGGATGTGCTTATTTCTATGGCATCTTATGCCGATTTGCTTCTTATCCGTACTCGGATTTTGTTTGCCGTTTCCGCATGATACTCTGATGTGTGTTGTATGAGGAAGTATCCTAAAATATAGATCTATCTAGGTCATTTGAATCTTGCCGTATGGCGTTGCTATATTTCTTTTCTTTCTAGATGGTATGGCTCTGATGTACTCTTGTATGGTGGCTTGCGTACATACCCACTTGTGTACGTAGTTGATCCCTTCGCCTGCCGATTACGCCGCCCGTACAGGTCCCGTTGAGAGGGTAGTGGTTGGGACGTCTGAAAGGACTACCAGTGAGTGGCTTTTGGGGCCCCACCGTACTATTTCAACCACTACCACTCATGCAGGCTTGTATCTAGGAGCGTAATTCACCGAGGTAGTTACAACCAATCTGGGCACTACGATCCAATGGTGAAGCTTACGCGGCTCAAGCGCCGTCCCCTCTGCATGTTGAAGTCTGTACTTCCTGCTGCCTCAGTAGCTCAGCTACTTGAACTCCCATAGGTAACCTTCATGACTGACAACTTGACTGACATTGGCTAGAGCAGCTGCAACTAGGGCGATTGGTGCTAATCATGCCAACCAGGAAATCATAGATATCACAGCTGCCAATGCTTACTTTGTAATCATGATGTACTCATTCATGAGCTGAAATGAATTTGGGGCTTCCTCTTGTTTAAAAACATACCACTCCTTCATGTTTCTGAAGTCGTGGAAAGGGTCACCTGCAAGGTTTTCTTATCAAATATGCACTGACTAAGCAAACTTTGCTTCTGTAGAGAACGCCGACAAATGTAGCCCACATAGAACCTCAACTAGACACATCACAATCGGAGAGACCTTCGCAGACAACACCAGCCAAGGCACGATCAGGTTGCTTTGTGTTTATACAGGGAAAAGAAGGAATTAAATTGGGCCGATTACACTAGGTAGCGATAGAGCTAGAGGGGCACGGTGCGTCTATACACCTTGTGTCAACTTATTTTCATATGTCAGCAAAGCATGACCAAAAATTTGAACACTTAGAAAAGCACGCCCTAATATTTTTTATTTTGGCAGTGAACAAAACAGAAGAGACTAAACGCGTTACAAAGGACAGTAACACGTTTGAAAAAATGGTAGACCCACCATGCCTATCACACAATGCAAGCGGCGATGCGAAGCACGCACATCCGTCTAGTAAAGTTCATTTGTGAAAAACTATGAAATGTGATCATGCGGAAGGGATAAAAATGAAGTTCAAGGGCATGGACTACATGGACTACACTGCATTTATTTGTTCTGCAATTGCAATCAAAATGTTGGTTTTGTTTTCCGTGTACCACACAAATTGGTCTTTAATTTATCAAAGTGTCAAGGCGATAGTGGAAGATGAAGGCCTCCTTGAGGCTTTTGTTTCCCACCTTTGGCAGATCAGATCAACCAGACCATTACAACATGCGCTGTTTTATGAGAGATTTGGTCTTACTGTTTGATCCTTTCCTTCCAACACAATCTGTAGTGAAGCACAACCAGGGTGGTTGGCTACATGCTAAAAGAATTCAAGATGCATAGAAGATTTATGTATTGTTCTTTTTCTAGATGGCTCATTTATGTCGCTACTTTGAGTGACCCGTGATTTGTAAACTATGAATTTTTGAATGCTGAAATAAAAGAGAAAGTGTGCATCATTTCGATGCAGACCGCCAGGGCATTCTCCATTTCGAAAATAATAATGTATATATCATTAACAATGTTATAATTGCGACAAGTAAATAACAAAGAACGAAATCAAAATCACAGCAAAGGGGATACAAATTTAACGTGGAAAAAACTCTCCAACAAAGAGAGGAAAAAACCACGGGCGCCAGCCAACAAAACTTCACTATATCAGGGAGTGTTTACACAACGCCGGAGATTTTCACAGATGCAACTTATCCCAGCCGGCGGCTTGCAAAAGGTTTATATAACGGTGGAAACCTAAGTCTTCAACGATCCACTCGGCCCAAACCTCTAGCGACGGGCCTCGCTCCGCTTATCAGAAGTTGCCCTTTACTTTATAGAATTTGGATCAACATATAACAACAAATTTATGTGTTTGCAAGTTTCAAGCGACCATACAATTTTTTTACAACATGTAGAACAAGTGCATGAAAGTGTACATGGAATCAACAGTAACCAACACTACCAGACACCCACCAATGCTCCTAACAAATAAAATTAGTAAGTATGTCCTCTATCTAAGACCCATGACCATCGAGGTGAAACAAATAGAGATTGAGAAACAGAAAAACACATTCTCTAGTAGGAATGCCCACGACGTGTCCACTTTTAGACACCAATGCATCCTTGAGGTATGAAATTCACTAAACTTCATCCACTGGCGAGGCTAACGATTCCTAATTCCTCCTCTTCCTATTTGATTATCATGTGGCTTTTCGTGAAACCCTCCCCTTTACATCCAGCTTCCTTCACTTCAGATCTAGTAAGATGACGAACATGGGCATGTCCACTTGCTATAGGAAGATAGCTATATATGGAGACGGCTACCACTACTATTAAGATCATAGTGATGTCGATGTGTATCAGATCATAACTAGCAGTGTAAAGTAGTCCACCAACCTTTTGTATGTTGATAGAGTCAAATTTTGGAAGTATGAAAAGTTCTACAACCTTATCCAGGTTTGGCCCTGTTAATGGTTGTGGATTTATGCATAAGGATGATTTCAAGATTGTAAGCAACATGCTAAACCACCACACTACATATGTTGTCAATGTAGGTCCTCACCACCAAAAGTACCTCATATAGCCCGTGGGACATTGCCGTTCCACCGAATGTGCATGCGTGTAATTGTGAAACACTCCAACACTTAATCCAGAAAAAAAAACTAGTTAGACATGTTGCACCACCTCAAGCCTTACTTTTTCAATATGATCCGAAGATATATTCAGTTGCATCTTCCAATTGGAGAAACATCGAAAGAACCCACCAATATCACGTAACAACTCCGCATCAACTACCCATATCTGTTTACAGACAATTGTGCAAGCGATAAATGGAAGGAGAAAAACCGAAGTTCAGCATTGCGAACTACATTGCATCTCTCTCTCTCTCTCTCTCTCTCTCTCTCTCTCTCTCTCTCTCTCTCTCTCTCTCTCTCTCTCTCTGTGTACAACATTGGTTCATCTACAATTCAAATTAGAATGTGGTTTTGTTCTTCCTATCACACTAGATATAATCCTTTATTTCTCGAAGTGACGAAGCGATAGTGGCAAATGAAGGCCTCCTCGAGGGGTCCATGTCCCAAGTTCTGCAGATGAGAACCACCATGCCGCTATAATGTGTGTCATTTTCTGGTAGCTTCGGTCTCAATTTTCCATCTGCTACTTCCAAGGCAATCTGCAGGACATAGCAACTAATATAAATGACAAAGAACATGGTTAGATACATGAAGAAGGTAATGCGTGTAACCTCACTTTGCTAGGACCGTAGCTCGTGTCTATGTACGGATGCTCTCCGGTTAGCAGTTCATTCAGTATGACGCCAAAGCTGTACACGTCGCACTTCTCGGTGTACGGCTCACATCGAATAACTTCAGGAGCCATATACACATAGGTCCCTAAAGTGAAAACAGTCGAAACATGTATAAGAGTCAGAAGTGGAAAATGTATATGTTTTGCCTCGTGTACATGGACAATGGACCGATCTCTTACCGGTTTCGCCGGTGAGTGCCTCTGTGCCGTCCGGCAAGAACCTGGCGTGCCCAAAGTCCGAGACACGCACCCGCGAGTCGCCGTCCAGCAGCACGTTGCTCGGCTTCAGGTCCCGGTGCAGGACCCTCGGCGTCTGCTCGTGGAGGTACCGCATCGCCAGCGCGATCTCCAGCGCCCTGCTCACTCGCTCTGCCAGAGACGGCAGTACTGACCCCGGCGGCCGCTCCCTCCGCCGCTCCTTGCCGCCGTGCAGCCACTCCCCCAGCGTCGCGCCGCTCAGGAGCTCCGTCACCAGGAAGCAGCTCTGCGGCGGGCGCAGGCACGCGCCCATCAGCCGCAGCACGTGCGGGTGCCGCTGCCGCGACAGCACGTCCAGCTCCTGCGCGAAGAAGGCCTCCGCGCTCGGGTTGGACAGGAAGAGCTCCGGCCTCATCCACTTCACCGCCACGTCGAGCCCCCTCCACGTCGCCCGGTGTATGTCTGCCGTTGTCCCTCGGCCGATCAGCTCGTGCAGCTCGATCTGTTTCACACTCCCGGAATACCTCTCCAGACTCAGAATTCTGACCAAATGCATGCGATCGATCGAATCTTAATTCGTTACCTCGTCCGGTGCAACGGACCAGCCGTGCTGCACGGCGAGGCCTCTCGTGGCGGCCAGGTACGGATCACATGGCGGCCCTTCTGTCAATCCTGGTTCGCCTTCTCCGTCGTCGACGACCGCCGTCGCGGCTTCCGCTTCATTGTTGTCGTGCTTGTCGTCGTTGGAGGTGGACATGAGGTGCAAGAAGCCGTGCCGCTGGGCGACCTCGAGGCAGAACCTGAGGTACTCCTGCGCGTTCTCCAGCCGGGCCTTGTACGTCTCCTTGAGCTCGCTCTGCTTCTGCAGCTGCTCCCTGAGCTTCGCGACCTTGACAGCTTACACACAAACCTCGGTTCATCTCTTCGAATTGTATACCCGTTGACAAGTTGCAGGATACGCATGTACCTGTTCGGAGGAGCACTGCTGTTCGGGCGTGGGGGAGGAGAAGATGCCGGCAAGACGGCCCCGGAGCCCGTGCCGCGTGCGCTGCCCGTTGTCCGCCGGCGTGCCCGCCATGGCCGGTGGAGGTTTCTGAATGTCGATTCGGCTCACCCCCCGGTAGTACAGAATAGAGAAGAGGCCAATATGATGGATCGATCGGAAGGAACTCGTTCGGAGCGGCCGTAGCAGCTGTAAGGAGACAAAGTAGTTGCGATTCATCCAATGCAATGTAGACGAGGGATTTTTGGAGTTTTCGCAGCACAAAGCGTAGATGCGACTGCTGTGGAAGAAAATCTTATACGACCCGGGGTCGTACGCTCGCTCGCTGGACCAGCTCGGTAGGCTGACACCTGGCAACACGGATCTCAAAGCAAACAGCCCACTTATCCCCAAATTCCCAATTACTGAATGTTCGCCCGCACAGTCTTGCCTCTCCTCGACGCCACAGGTGCCTCCCGCCGGCACAGTCCTGCCTCTACTCGATGCAACCGGTGGCTCCCGCCGGCGAGGCACTGCCGGCGAGGCACTGCCAGCGAGGCACTGCCGGCGCACCACCGCCTGCCATGGACTAGCCCTGCGGCTCTAATTCCGCTTTGCGGCTCTGTCCGGGATCAGATTGGTTGGCAGCCGGTCGATGGGGGAGGACGGCGCCGCGCCATCGGTGGAGGGGACGCTGGTGTGTGTGTGGCGCCGGAACTGGTCGCGGTTCCGCTGGCGCTCGCGCCGCGACTCCCTGCATGGGGATGATTCAGTCAAGACTCAAGAAAAGATTAGGCGGTGGAGGAGATGTATACTCACCATGTGCACGGGGATGATTCAGTTTGTAGATGTATACGGTACTCACCACTGGTGGAGGAGCTGTACGCAGCGAGTGCTCCGGTGGATCGGCTTCCATGTCCGCTTCATGGCCGCCCGCCGTGATGCCATCGTCTTCGACGTCAGTCGCCATCTTGAGCGCCGTCGGAAGAAAAAGGGACGGGGAGATGAATCGCAGGTAGACGAACGGTTTGGAACTGGTGAGATTAGGGATTTGATTAGGGAAATTGGGGAATAACTGACTAAGAGACCAGAGAGGCTTTGAGATTGGTAAAGCTACGTGTCAAACGGAAAACTGGGTCCACGATCGGATGGTACCACTCAGGGTCGTATAAGATTTCCTTCCGGCATTTGGAACTGTTCGGAGAATTTCAACTCGACTCTGTTATGTCATGCCGGCCAGCTTCGTGGGCCAAGTTCTGTTATGGCAAATGGGTATCAACTCTGGAGTGTGGATTTCCCTCAAAAAAAAAAGTGTGGGGTGTGGATATTGCGCTGCTTGTGTTTTATCAAGGTCTGTGATCTTGATGAAACTGGACCAAGTTAATCTTTTCTTTAATTCAATGGATTCATACCACGGCAACTTTTAGGATTTGAAAAAAATTATTACTCTTTCAGTCTCAAATTAGTTGTCTTTAATTTGTCTGGATGCATCTACAATAAAACATTTCTAGAGACATCCGTACTTAGACAAATCTAAGACAACTAATTTGAGACAAAGTAGGACTACATAAAAAAAAGTTAGAAATATACCACTACAACTTTCCCATATCATAATCTCCACTTAAGATAATATCGGTTCAACAAAATCCTTGTATTTCAATGTGTATTTTCATACTGATTCTCACCTGCCCACCCGGTGCCCAACTTTTGGCAACACTTTTGGGTAATGCCATCTCATCCAGATGCCAAAGAAATTCAAATTTTGACCAAAAGGTTGAACTTCCTAGAAGAATCCGAAAAAAACCCAGAAAACTAAGCATGCTAATATGACGAGATTCTTCTTTTTTTAATCCAAAATTAAGAAGACAACAAAGAGTAAATGACATCCAACAAGTTTGCGTTCTTAGTCGGGGTGGGCAGTCGATGCGACTCTTGCGTTCTTAGTCGGGGTCGAGAATTGAGGGAGCATGGAGCGGGCCCTGTTTTGAGTTAGTATAAAGATATGTACATGCATATAAGGGCACTGTATGCCTAGATATTGGGGAGAATGATATATAGAGAGGTATAAGAAAGTTTCATTAGCATATCATAAATTCAATTTTGTAATAGCATTTTTTTCAACTCATTAAAGTTGTGGTGAAATGAATTTAGTTAATCCTTATTTGGTTACTATGCTTTCTTGTTATGAGGAACATAGAGGTAAGAGGAAACCTTGTTGTCGACAGATTTCCTCATTGATGCGTTGCAACTCTGCTCGTCTCCAACAACCCGAGGTTCGAACATAGAGAAACCAATGCTTGGAGTGCAATACAAGTTTATAACATTTGTGGTTTATGGCAACAATAATGCAAGATTACAATCAAATTTGTCGTATATATGTACAATTTGCAATTGGTCACCTAAAATGAGTATACAATAAAAATATTTATCATTGGCATGTTAGAGTTTTTTACGAGATGTTAGATCATTGTTGATAGTGAGTCAAGTCCACAAGATCCAAACGTATATATTTTAAGGATGAAGAATAGTTTCTCGATAACTCCTTGTTTGTATGCAACCACACCAAAGTTTTATGTCACATGAAATTATCTAACTTCGGAAGTCAAGAAGAATGAAATACATGTTGATGTAATGTTTTTGTGTATGTGGCAGAAAAATGGACGTAATTTAATGAATTTTACATTCTTATAACTCGTATTTTCTATTTCGTATACTAATTTTTGCGTTGTGGGTCAACATGGATGTTTTACATCATGTCTATTTATCTGACGGACGCTCGGTCATTTATACATATCCAACAAAATTCTTGTGTATGATAAAAAATCGGTAGATGGAAGTAAAGTTAGGATTGCAAGCATCGAAATTTGGCCAGTTCAGACAGTAGTTGGTTTGCACATTACGTCTACATGGCTAGTATTTTATACATGATAGTGAACTAGTGCAATGGGTACTTAATGTTGGAGATATGCCCTAGAGGCAATAATAAATGTAGTTATTATTATATCTTTGTGTTTATGATAAATATTTATATTCATGCTATAATAGTATTAACAAGGAAACATTAATACTTGTGTGATTTGTAAACTTAAATTGAAGTCCCTAGTAAAGCCTCTATACATCACTAGCTTGTTGGTTAATAAATGATTGTGGTTTCCCTATCATGAACATTGAGAAGTTATTAACAACAAGATCATATCGTTAGGAGAATGATATGATGGACATACTCCTATAGATAAACATAGCATAAAGATCAAGTCATTTTAATAGTTCAATTGCTATATGCTTTCTGATACATAGTAATCTAATTCCTTCGACCATGAGATCATGCATATATGGATGCTTTGATGACATCAAACACCACACCGTAACTAGGTGGCTATAAAGGTGGCATTGAGTGTTCGGAAAGTATTGGTTGAAACACATGGATCAAGAGTGGGATTTGTCCATCCACATGACGGATAGATATACTCTGGGCCCTCTCGGTGGAATGTCATCCAATTAGCTTGCAAGCATGTGACTGGCTCACAAGGGATCACATATCACGGGAACGAGAAAAGAGTACTTATCGGTAACGAGGTTGAACTAGGTATGCAGAGATACCGACGATCATAACCTCGGATGAGTAAACTATCGTGAGACAAAGGGAAATTGATATCGTATATAAGTGGTTCATTCGATCGCAAAGTAATCGTAGAAATATGTGGGAGCCATATGAATTTCCAGATTCCTCTATTGGTTATTGATCGGAGAAGTGTCTCGATCATGTCCGCATAATTCACGAACCGTAGGGAGACACACTTAAGGATTCGACGTTGTTTGATTAGTTATGGAATGATGAGAAAGAGTCCGAATGTTGTTCGGAGTCTCGGATGGGATCCGGGATATCACGAGGAGATCCGGAATGGTCCGGAGAATAAGATTCATATAAGGAAAGTCCCATTTCGGAGTTGGAGAATGGTTCCGGTGTTTTCATCGGGAATGTTCTAGAAGGTTCCGGAATGTCCGGCACTCCGGAGGGGAAGGGTACATGAATTTGTTATATCAAGTTGGTATGATTGCATTATGTACTCGGTGTCATCGCTGAACAAAATAGAGGGTTTACTCAAATCCTAGTTTGAAAAGTCAAACGACTATTTTTGGGAAGTGGAGAGGGAGGTGGAAACCGACCTGGGGGAGGAGTTCCTCCTCCCCCCGCCGGCGCACCACCAAGCCGAGTTGGGGAGGGAATCCCCTCCCCTTGGCTGGCCCCCTCCACCTATAAAAGGAAGGGCAGGGCTCCCCTCCTAGACACAAGTTCCTACACCTCTAAACCCTAGCCCCAAGCCGCCGCCGCCTCCATAGCCGCCGCCGGCCCTAGGGCAAACCGCCGCCGCCGGCTTGCCCCCTCCTCGGCGTGTCTAAACCCTAGATCGTCGAGGGACTCTCTCATACTCCACCATACTCGCTCCGGCTTAAGGCGAAGCCCTGCGAGATCTCCCCTCTACTTCTGGTACCACGCCGTTGTGCTGCTGGAATCGCGAGGAGATTGCAACAACCTCCGCTGCCTGCTGGAACAAGGGAGAGGAAGGTCTTCGTCGAGTACCGAACATGTGACCGACTGCGGGAGCGCTGCCGGAACGCAGCGCCGGAAGGATCGTCTACACGATCTTGAGATCGGGAAGAGTACGACTACATCACCCACGAGAATCCACTCTCGTTAAACACTTTGGAATCTTCGAGGGTGAGTTATTCTATCGACTCGTTGCTACAATCTAGTAGATAGATCTTGTCTTGTTTGTTTGTATGCGGTAGAAATTTTTTGTTTTCCATGTTACGAAACGCTACAGTGGTATCAGAGCCGTGTCTATATGTAGATCTGTTGCACAAGTAGACCACAATGGTCATTGTGGGCGTTGATGCTTTTATTGTCAATTGCTTCTTGTGTACTTTGCATCTTGCGGGATGTTGGGATGAAGCGGACCGGGCTAACCTTACATGACATCGTTCATGAGACTTGCTCCACGCTTGACATGCAACTTGTATTGCATAAGTGGCTTTGCGGGTGCCTGTTTCTCCTAGCATAGTTAAGATTCAATTTACAACGGGTGATTAACAATGCTAGTATCAATGTTGTGGTTCTTGTTCGTAAGTTAGAACGACACTTATTGAAAGCCCCAAACCACGTAAAACATGCAAAGAAAGTAGAGGCGTCTAACTTTGTTTTGCAGGGGTTTGCTGTGATGTGATATGGCTATGATTGTGATTATATTTGATGTATGCAATGTTCCTTATTGTAAGTTGGCAATCGGCAGGAGCCATATGGTTGTCTTTAATTTATGTTAAGACCCGCGTGTCTATTCAAAGTAGTTGTAATAGTTGAAGCCGGTGGACGACAATCATGGAGAAGCGTCATTGACCTTGATGCAATGTCGGTGATGATGGAGATCATGTTCGTGCTAGAAGATGGAGATCGGAAGCACAAAGAAGAAAGGCCATATCATATCACATATTATGAATTGCATGTGATGTTAATCCTTTATGCATCTTGTATTGCTTAGTAGACGACGGTAGCATTATAAGATGATCCCTCATGCACATGAATTTCAAGTCATAAAGTGTTCACCCTTAGTTAGTACCGTTGCTAAAGCTTGTTGTTTCGAAGCACCACGTGATGATCGGGTGTGTTAGATCTTGACGAGCCTAGCATGTACAGACATGGTCTCGGAACACGGATCATCGAAAGGTAAAGCATGAATCATATAGTAGATATGATGAACATGTCGATTGTTCGCCATTGAAACTATATCAACTCTCGTGATGATCGGTGTTGATGTGGTGGATTTGGTTCGTGTGATCACTAAAACATTGTGAGGGATATTGTTTTGAGTGGGAGTTCACCTAGATTAATTTTATTATTAATTTGAACTCAATTTGTCATAAACTTAGTCTAAACTATTGCAAATATGTTGTAGATCAATGGCAGCCCCTACCATCAATTTTAATGCGTTCCTAGAGAAAGAAAAGTTGAAAAACAATGGAAGAAACTTCGCGGATTGGTTCCGCAATTTGAGGATTGTCCTCACAGCTGGTAATTTGACCTATGTGCTGGATGCACCGCTGGGTGACCCACCTGCAGCTGATGCTGCCGATGAAGTAAAGAATGTTTACCTCACTCGGAAGACTCAGTACTCCACAGTTCAGTGTGTTATTTTGTATGGTTTAGAATCGGAGCTTAAGAAAAGGTTTGAGAATTCAGACCCATATGATATTGTCGAGGATCTCAAATTGATCTTTGAGACTCATGCGGCAATTGAAAGCTATGAGGCTTCTGAAAAGTTCTTTAACTGCAAGATGGAAGAGGGAAGCTCCGTCAGTGAGCATGTGCTTAAGATGTCTGGGCACGCAAATAAAACTTCAAAGCTTGGGTATAGTGATTCCTAATGCTTTGGGGATTTACCGCGTCGTCCAATCACTACCACCAAGTTACAAGAACTTTGTGATGAACTACAACATGCAAAACATGAACAAGACGTTGCCAGAACTCTTTGCCATGTTGAAATCTGCAGAAGTGGAGATCAAGAAAGAGCACCAAGTGTTGTTGGTCAATAAGACCACCAAATTCAAGAAAGGCAAGTCTAAGCAGAAGGGACACTTCAAGAAGGGTGGTAAGAAAGTTACCACGCCAACGAAGAAGACCAAGGCTGGACCTAAGCCTGATACTGAGTGATTTTACTGCAAGGGAGAAGGTCACTGGAAGCGGAATTGCCCAAAGTACTTGGCGGATTTGAAGAACGGCAACATCAAGAAGAAAGGTACATCTGATATACATGTTATTGATGTGTATATCACTAGTACTCGTAGTAGTGCCTGGGTATTTGATACTGGTTCGGTTGCTCATATTTGTAACTCGAAACAGGCGCTGCAGAATAAACGGAAGCTAGCGAAGAACGAGGTGACAATGCGCGTGGGAAACGGATCAAATGTTGATGTGATCGCGGTCGGCACGCTACCCCTTCATCTACCATCGGGATTAGTTTTATACTTAAATAATTGTTATTTGGTGCCTATGTTAAGCATGAACATTATATCGGGATCTTGTTTATTGCGAGACGGTTACTTGTTTAAGTCCGAGAATAATGGTTGTTCGATTTATATGAGTAATATGTTTTATGCACATGCACCTTTGATAGATGGTCTATTCTTGTTGAATCTCGATAGTGGAAATACACATATTAATAACATTGAGGCTAAACGTTTGAAATCGAGCGATAACTCGACCTATATGTGGCATTGTCGTCTTGGTCACATTGGAGTGAAGCGTATGAAGAAACTCCATTCTGATGGACTTCTTGAATCACTTGATTTCGAATCACTTGAAAGATGCGAAGCATGTCTGATGGGTAAAATGACTAAGACTCCATTTTCTGGTATGATGGAGCGAGCTACGGACTTATTGGAAATCATACATACCGATGTATGTGGTCCAATGAGTGTAGCATCACGCGGTGGTTATCGTTATGTTCTTAACTTCACGGATGACTTGAGTAGATATGGGTATATCTATTTCATGAAACATAAGTCCGAGACTTTCGAGAAGTTTAAGGAATTTCAAAGTGAGGTAGAGAATCAACATAACAACAAGATTAAATTTCTACGTTCTGATCGTGGAGGTGAATATCTAAGTTACGAGTTTGGCAAGCATTTAAAGAAATGCGGAATACTTTCACAATTGACACCGCCGGGAACACCACAGCGTAATGGTGTGTCCGAACGTCGTAATCGAACTCTCTTAGATATGGTTCGTTCTATGATGTCACTTACAGATTTACCGCTATCATTTTGGGGTTATGCATTAGAAACAGCCGCATTCACTTTAAATAGGGAACCATCTAAATCCGTTGAAACGACACCGTATGAATTATGGTTTGGGAAGAAACCTAGATTGTCGTTCCTTAAAGTTTGGGGTTGCGAAGCCTATGTAAAGAAATTACAGCCGGACAAGCTTGAACCCAAAGCGGAAAAATGCGTCTTCATTGGATACCCGAAGGAAACTATTGGGTATACCTTCTATCATAGATCCGAAGGCAAAATCTTCGTTGCCAAGAATGGATCCTTTCTAGAGAAGGAATTTCTCTCGAAAGAAGTGACTGGAAGGAAAGTAGAACTCGACGAGGTTGTCGAACCTTCTCTCGAAATTACGAGTAGCGCAGCACCGGAAGAAGTTCCTGTGGTGCCTGCACCAATAAGAGAGGAAGCTAATGATGATGATCATGAAACTTCGGTTGAAGTTGCTACAGAGCCTCGCAGGTCAACGAGAACTCGTACCACTCCAGATTGGTATGATCCCGTTATGAGTGTCATGTTGGTGGACAACACCGATGACCCTGAGACATATGAGGAAGCGATGATGAGCCCAGATTCCAATAAATGGCAAGAAGCCATGAAATCTGAGATTGGATCTATGTACGAAAACCAAGTATGGACTTTGGTGGACTTACCGGATGGCCGGAAGGCTGTCGAGAACAAATGGATTTTCAAGAAGAAAACAGATGCTGATGGTAATGTTACTGTCTATAAAGCTCGACTTGTCGCAAAGGGGTTTCGACAAATTCAAGGAGTTGAATACGATGAGACTTTCTCACCAGTAGCGAAGCTAAAGTCTGTGAGGATTATGTTAGCAATCGCTGCATATTATGATTATGAGATATGGCAGATGGATGTCAAAACAACATTCCTCAATGGAGACATTGATGAAGAGTTGTATATGATGCAACCCAAAGGTTTTGTCGATCCTAAAGATGCTAACAAGGTATGCAAACTTCAACGGTCCATCTATGGATTGAAGCAAGCATCCCGAAGTTGGAATCAACGTTTTGATAAGGTGATCAAAAGTTTTGGTTCTATACAAAGTTATGGAGAAGCTTGTATTTACAAGAAAGTGAGTGGGAGCTCTGTATCATTCTTAATACTATATGTAGATGACATATTGTTGATTGGGAATGATGTAGACCTTCTTAATAGTGTCAAGGAATATTTGAATAATAGTTTTTCAATGAAGGATCTTGGCGAAGCAGCTTACATATTAGGCATAAATATTTATAGAGATAGATCGAGACGCCAAATATCATTGTCACAAAGTACTTATTTGGACAAAGTTCTAAAGAGGTTTGGAATGGAAGATAGCAAGAAAGGGTTCTTGCCCATGTTGCCCAATACGACCTTGAGTAAAACTCAAAGTCCGACATCGGCAGAAGATAGAGAAAGGATGAGTAATACTCCCTATGCCTCAGCCATAGGATCTCTAATGTATGCCATGCTATGTACTAGACTAGACATTGCATATGCTGTTAGTTTAACTAGCAGATATCAAAGTGATCCAGGAGTGGATCATTGGACAGCGGTCAAAAACATCCTTAAGTACTTGAGAAGAACTAAGGATATGGTTCTTTCTTATGGAGGTGATGAACAGCTCGTTGTTAATGGTTACATCAATGCTAGTTGGAACACCGATCCGGATGATTCTAAATCACAATATGGATACGTATTTATTTTGAATGGTGCAGCAGTTAGCTGGAGGAGTGCAAAGCAAAGTGTTGTGGCGAGATCTTCAACTAAATCGGAATACAGGCTGCTTCGGAGGCTTCACAAGAAGCGATATGGATGAAAGAGTTCATTACAGAGCTGGGTGTGGTTCCTAGTGCGCTGGACCCAATGTCTATCTACTGTGATAACATGGGCGCCATAGCCAATGCGCAAGAACCAAGGTCACACAAGAAGCTGAAGCACATCAAGCTACGTTTTCATGCTATTCGAGAACATATCCAAGATGGGGATATAAAGATTTGCAAAGTACACACAGATCTGAATGTGGCGGATCCGTTGACTAAACCTCTCCCGAGGGCAAAACATGACCAGCACCAAACTGCCATGGGTGTTCGGTATATTACCATGTAATCTAGATTAGATGACTCTAGTGCAAGTGGGAGACTGTTGGAGATATGCCCTAGAGGCAATAATAAATGTAGTTATTATTATATCTTTGTGTTTATGATAAATGTTTACATTCATGCTATAATAGTATTAACAAGGAAACATTAATACTTGTGTGATTTGTAAACTTAAATTGAAGTCCCTAGTAAAGCCTCTATAATCACTAGCTTGTTGGTTAATAAATGATTGTGGTTTCCCTATCATGAACATTGAGATGTTATTAACAACAAGATCATATCGTTAGGAGAATGATATGATGGACATACTCCTATAGATAAGCATAGCATAAAGATCAAGTCATTTAATAGTTCAATTGTTATATGCTTTCTGATACATAGTAATCTAATTCCTTCGACCATGAGATCATGCATATCACCTTTTACGGATGGATGCTTTGATGACATCAAACACCACACCGTAACTGGGTGGCTATAAAGGTGTCATTGAGTGTTCGAAAAGTATTGGTTGAAACACATGGATCAAGAGTGGGATTTGTCCATCCACATGATGGATAGATATACTCTGGGCCCTCTCGGTGGAATGTCATCCAATTAGCTTACAAGCATGTGACTGGCTCACAAGGGATCACATATCACGGGAACGAGAAAAGAGTACTTATCGGTAACGAGGTTGAACTAGGTATGCAGAGATACCGATGATCATAACCTCGGATAAGTAAACTATCGTGAGACAAAGGGAAATTGATATCGTATGTAAGTGGTTTATTCGATCGCAAAGTAATCGTAGACATATGTGGGAGCCATATGAATTTCCAGATTCCTCTATTGCTTATTGATCGGAGAAGTTTCTCGATCATGTTCGCATAATTCACGAACCGTAGGAAGACACACTTAAGGATTCGACGTTGTTTGAGTAGTTATGGAATGATGAGAAAGAGTCTGAATGTTGTTCGGAGTCTCGGATGGGATCCGGGATATCACGAGGAGGTCCGGAATGGTCCCGTTTCGGAGTTGGAGAATGGTTCCGGTGTTTTCATCGGGAATGTTCTAGAAGGTTCCGGAATGTCCGGCACTCCAGAGGGGAAGGGTACATGAATGTGTTATATCAAGTTGGTATGATTGCATTATGTACTCGGTGTCATCGCTGAACAAAATAGAGGGTTTATTCAAATCCTTGTTTGAAAAGTCAAACGCCAAGTTTGAAAGTCAAACGGCTATTTTTGGGAAGTGGAGAGGGAGATGGAAACCGACTTGGGGGAGGAGTTCCTCCTCCCACCGCCGGCGCACCACCAAGACGAGTTGGGGAGGGACTCCCCTCCCCTTGGTCGGCCCCCTCCACCTATAAAAGGAGGGCAGGGCTCCCCTCCTAGACACAAGTTCCTACACCTCTAAACCCTAGCCCCAAGCCGCCGCCGCCTCCATAGCCGCCGCCGGCCCTAGGGAAAACCGCCGCCGCCGTCTTGCCCCCTCCTCGGTGTGTCTAAACCCTAGATCGTCGAGGGACTCTCTCATACTCCACCATACTCGCTCCGGCGTAAGGCGAAGCCCTGCGAGATCTCCCCTCTACTTCCGGTACCACGCCGTTGTGCTGCCGGAATCGCGAGGAGAGTGCTACAACCTCCGCTGCCTGCTGGACCAAGGGAGAGGAAGGTCTTCGTCGAGTACCGAACGTGTGACCAACTGCGGGAGCGCTGCCGGAACGCAGCGCCGGAAGGATCGTCTACACGATCTTGAGATCGGGAAGAGTACGACTACATCACCCACGAGAATCCGCTCTCGTTAAACACTTTGGAATCTTCGAGGGTGAGTTATTCTATCGACTCGTTGCTACAATCTAGTAGATAGATCTTGTCTTGTTTGTTTGTATGCGGTAGAAATTTTTTGTTTTCCATGCTACGAAACCCTACACTTAAATTGTCATGATTGATTCCATACTTTGTTTTTGAAAGATTCATCCATAAATTATGCAAGAACAAAGCTTTGGTAGCTTTTAACTTAAAAAGAAGAGAGATTGAGTAGCTTTTGTATGAGCTATAAGATTGTGAGTATCTATTGACTTAGGCCATTGCACCCCCATTTTTAACTTACCGTAACAAATTTGTTAAGATATTGATATTATTTATGTATGTTTAAGTTAGTAAATAAGAACTAACATATCATGGAAACATTTTCATGACATATGCAGTAAAATTCTTTTAACATATCTTGTTAATACATTAGTAGATAAAGTTACAAAAATTTGACTGAAAACTTCATAGGAGAGTAGGAAGTCAAGTATTTACGTAAAGTGCTAATAATAGACAAGGTAAACTAGATAATTTCCCAAAAAAACATTAGCATGCAGTTTTAAAGATAATGTGGCTCACCCATATATGATTATGACGACTTATCGGTTGGTCTGTTTTCAAATACATGGATTGTCTGTATAAATGTGTTGATTTTTAAACTGAATGGAATGTATAAGATGTGTTTTTCTCTTATGAGAGTGCATACATTGTCTCCTTTGGTTGTAGTTTTTGCAAATTATTGGTCAAGAGTTGAAAATTTTGCTACATACTAATTATTTTGTATAGTGAAGACAACACGGAATCGACCCTGATAGCTGATCCACATCACTACGCATATCCCGATAGCTAATTACCAATTCCTTGAACTGATAAATGGAAGAAATATCTGGCCAACAAACATACATATCCAATGAGGGAGCGATACAGGGATTTGTGACCAAACTACTTGCAATCTAGAAGTGTCTACTTAGTAAAACATAAAGTTATTCTTAATAGTCTTGTACTTTAGAGAACTTTTCAATTTATTAGCGAGGTTATACTCTAAATACTCTATCAAGGTACCTAGATATTTTGGGATAGTAGACAAGGACACACATATAAATTACTTTATAAAGTAATGTGCTATGTTTGTCTTCTTATTTTAAGTTAAAATTCCATGGTTACACAAGTTATAAAAACTAAAATCAAATTCGAAAGGTGAATTTTTGCAAAAAAAAATCAATTTAGCACAAAACAATGTACCGTAACGACATTGTTAATTTTTCTTGGTATACATGGAAAAAATACGCAAAATATATGTGACGGATGTATGAACACATAACATGCAGATGACATCAAGTTAAGTCATAAGTAAAATAGTTTATTATAAATAGGTGGTTATGGTGTAACACACCCAAAATTAGGGTTATACTAACCTCACATCATCGTCTAAGATAAGATCAACTCCAATCTTGGAAGATCACAGTAAGATTCGGTAATATTACAGAACTCAGGGATTCAATAGCATAAGTTTAAACTCTTAATAGAGTACGATATCAGAGTTATTACAAACCAGAGGTCACATACCTAACATTACATTAAATAGCGAAAGCAAATTATGTTGTTCTACTCAAAAACTTAGCAAATGGCCTAAGATGTCATAAACAAAAGCGATGTCCAACCCATAATCCGCAGGCTGCTACCTGGGACCCCCAACTACTCGTCAATGTCAACGTAGAAGCCACCTTAAGTCGCAACTGGATCATCTGTAGAAAAACAACAATGCCACAAGCCTGAGTACGAGAATGTACTCTGCAAGACTTATATAATCTAGTATCTACATGCTCTAGCTAGAAAGGCTTTCTCTGTATTTAGTTTTGCATAAAGCGATCTTTATTTGTAAAACAAGAGGGAGAATAGGCTCGTCTACTCAGAATATTTTAAAAAATATAGGATAACGACCTCTTCATCTTGATCAGCATATCTCGATATCCACCAGCTTCATCAGAAACTCCTATCTAGGATCACCCCCTCGAACCCTGAGGAAGCATCCTTAAGCAGACATGGATCAACAAGTTTTACTTTTAGGTTATAGTTCTCTATGATCTTAGAATCTGGTCACCAAGCGTTCATAACCGTGAACACCGATTTTCAAAAATATTCAACCCTGCAGGCGTGTAAAACTTTACCCACATACCAACCGACTCTTAATGCCAAATTATTAGCCCCCTTCCATGAAAGACCGACAAAGGGTGGTTGACCACGATCTTTACCTTGCTTTCGCCGAGACCATGAGTCACGCCCTAAGGATGGTTCTGCCGTAATGGGTCAAGTTCCGAAGTCGGTCCCTAAAGATGTGATGCGAGGTTGGTTTACCAGGAACGTTATCTATCCCAAGCAACCCGGTCCACGCTTCCCTACCTGTTATAATGCACCTTCTTTACCTCCTATTTCGAAAACGTTTTTAATGTGTATGCCAAATAGAAAGCCCAAACATGTGACTCATGGAATCTATTAGGCAAGCTAGTCAGTCGAGGGGTTTCCAAGCCCCGTGTGGCTGTACGCTCGTCTCGGTTCCAAAGGCAAGAACTCAGTTCCTAGTGATATAAGTAAAATTAATATATTTATCAACTGCCTCTTTTATCTAGAATATAAGATTTTTGTTTGGCGATGTTTTTTACTTAATATTCATTTTAGTTAATATTTTTATCAACCGCCTCTTTTATCTAGAATATAAGATTTTTTTTTGGCGATGTTTTTTCGTGCATATAATTTAAAAAAAAGATTATCCATTTTAGAGTGTTTGATTTATCTCGAAGATGCAATTTATTTAAGGAGCTAAATTAAATGCATGCTATGCTTATGAGTGCAAGTAGTCACTTTATTACATACATGGGCTATTACAGATTGGTTAGGAATGCAATACATATTAAATAATTATACATTATAGACATACTACATCATCTAAATTGTGTTCAAAGTCACTTGCTAATCATTTGCGAGAGATTCCAAATTTCAAAAGAACATAGTGCATTTGTTCCAAGAAGATTGATTACTCACAATGTTTCAATGCCTACGAGTGTATACACTCGATGAGGAAGAACAAAGTTCGCCAAGGTTTGTGCGTTGTTAAACTCTTGATATGTGTTGAATAAGCATATTTGTCAGGGATCTTGCAAAGCTAGGCTTTGATAAACAACGGGTTTCTCTTATTATGAGATGTTTTGGTACAGTAAATTTACATATAAATCTAAATGGATAATTGTTACCAAATTTCAAGCCTTAATGTGGATTACGCCAATGTGATCCAATCTCACCATATTTATTCCTGGGATAGCACTACAGGAACGACACGCTATGCCGATGGCCAAAAGTCGTCGGCGTAGCCTCGATCCCTGTCTGCATAGGCTACGCCGAGGGCTGTCCTCGGCATAGCATCCTCGGCAAAGACCTCCCTCGGCAGAGGCACTTTTGCTCGTCGGCGTAGCTCTAGCATTGGCGTACACCGACAGCTTTGTCCTCGGCATCGCCCCGTAGGCATAATAATGGCAGGTTGTAAAAAATCCAAAAAAAATTAATTTTTTTTGAATTTTTTTAAATCTTTGAATTGTTTGAATCGTTAATCTCTCACCTAGAACATTTTTAACACTAATTACATTTAATCTTTGATCAAATTGCAGTCTTTATCAAACTTCCCGCTCGGTCACCCATCCTAACACTACTCCAGCTCCAGCACGCTTAAGTTCTCGGTTCCTTCTGAATCAGTTTTCGCGAAGCAATTTGTACCGACTTGTCAATACTATGATATCAATCCTATTAACTCTTATATCATTATGTCACATGTATTTATTTTTTAAAACTACAAACACTTATTTAAGTAAATAACAATGAATAAGTAAAAATATTACTGATTCAAATAAAAATACTATTGAATTCAAATAAAAATATAATAATTTTACTTTTTTATATTTTTTATTTAATATGGAATAATTAATATCTTTAAATCCGCAAATCGAAATTCGATAAATAATATGTCTAAATTAATCATAAAAATGAAAAGAAACTAAATATGATATCCATATCAACTTATCACAACCCCCCGTTTTTGAATTAGCTATTTGGTGGTTGCTTCACAAAATTCCTCTTTTTTTCTCTCGGAAAATGGAAAATGGCTTTTTGGTGCGACTAAAATGAAAAATTCCTCCTACAATATTGTTCGACATCCCATGATGCATAATATGGGCACATTATCACAAACTATGCCTTTATTCTAGACAAAACATTGGTTATTTGACCTCGAAAGCCAAGAAACCTCGAATGAGATATGTCATTTTGTGAAGGTTTTTTACACATAATCAATATAGCAGGTTTAATATTTTTCCTTCTAACTATGTCACATAATATGACACCACGCGAAGGTTTTGCATTGTTTGGATCGTTTTTAATTTCTTATGCCCGTTTTAAACTATCATAAAACTTTGTCAAACGACAGGCATGAAGATTCTTAGCTCGAGGCTGAGCCTCGCTAAACTTGCATTGGATCTTTGATAAAATAGCATATTGTGGACCTAAAAATTATTAAAAAAACATGAGCATCGGATCATGTACCTGTAGTTCATATTGTTGGGAATATTCCCTAGAGGCAATCATGTATGATGATATTTTCTATTGTATTCATAAAGTTATTAAGTTGTCCTTGTATAAACATCTGATGTGTATCATTGAATATGTGATTCGGTTACGAAACTATACATTCATGTTGTTTATACTAAATATCCTTGGTCATTGAGGTTGTGCTGGACACACAACTTAGACCAATGTGAAAGTCGGCTTGATGACTCGGTTCCACTTGTCATAGGCATGGTGATTCTATTCCGACTTACACAGATTCGGTTAAAGAATTTAGCGAGTCGGATTGAGCCATATTGAGTTACAACGAACAAGTTGTCATTTGTATATCTAAATCAATGTAATTCTTAGACCTGAGGTTGTTGCATAGTCCGAGTTGAGGATCACCGACTTAGGTTCTGTCAAACACTGATCCGTAAATGCGCAGTCATAAAGGCAGAGTTTGGGTCGACTGAGAATCAAGCCGTGATGTGAATAACCAAGACGGGATTTTTCCCCTCCACTTGGAGAGATATTCTCTGGGCCCTCTCGAATGATATGATTCAAAAAGCATGACCATGCACGACTCGGTTAAGTGTTAACCGAGGCGATCGACTAAGAGTTAGTCGGGTGAATCACTTATCTCGGATCGAGAAGAGAGTCGGACTATTTAAGGGATGACAAATATTCGCCTATAGTCTAACAAGGTATATCGTGAGGCAAAAAGGACTCGAACGCAAGTCGATTAGAAAGGCAAGTCGTCATGACTCTTTGGTACATGGGAGTCGGCACATTCTGCTAGGAGCCACTACCGACCGATCGATTGAGAGTCGGACTCTAATCGTGTCCAAGTTGCCAAGAGCCTGCGGGGTCACACACTTAAGAGCGGGGGCAAGTTTGGATAAGATCTTAACCAATATCTGGTTGGGTTGGACCCGAGCCGGATTTGGACTGAGTCAGTGAGTCGGACTCACAGTGACTAGTGTTATATGGGCTTTAGTGAATGTGCCACGAAAATGGATCCCACATTCACTCCTTATATATAGCGGAGCATAGTAACTCAGAAGGGTTAATCGTTGATCGGTTAGGTCATTCCATGTGTTGGAAACCCTAGCTCCACAGCAGTCCTGCCGATGTTCCGAACCTAACAGTTCGCCGCCGATGCTCCACCTTATACGTGTGGATACCAGCAGAGGTGATGTACGATCAGCACCAGGGCGATCGGATCGTGAGGACTGCACTACATCAACTGACGTGTTTCATCAGTAATCCGCAACTGCGCGTCTAGTGGTAAACCTCGTGACCTTCTACCTCAGCTAGATCTTGGGATCACCACGTTAGAGAAAAAAGTTTTATTTTATCTCTACGTGGCTCTACACATATCTGACCCACTTCCTACGATTCAGCAGGAATTTGTCTTTTTTATCAGGGTGGACGGAAATGTTTCAGATCTCCCTGTTGGGATATTGTCCATATAAGGTGGTTTAGTATTTTTGTAAAATATGGTGGTATCATTTTGAATTAGCTATTTGGTGGTTGTTTCACAAAACCGTCCATTTTTTGTGCTCGAAAAATTAAAAATGGCTTTTTGGTGCGACGAAAAGGAAAACTTCCTCCTGCAACATTGTTCGCCATCCCATGAGCACATGTATGCACAATATGGGCACATTATCACAAACTATGCCTTGATTCTAGCCATAACATTGGTCATTTGACCCGAAAGCCAAAAAAACTCGAATGAGATAGGTCATTTTGTGAAGGTTTTTTCAGACATAATCAATATAGCGGGTTTGATATTTTTCCTTCTAATTATGTCACATAATATGACACCACACGAAGGTTTCGCATTGTTTGGATCGTTTTTGAATTTCTTATGCCTGTTTTAATCTATCGTCAAACATTATCGAGCAGCGGGCATGAAGATTCTTAGCTCGGGGCCGAGCCTCGCTAAACTTGATTTGATTTTTGATAAAATAGCATATTGTGAACCTAGAAATGATTTTTATAAAAAACATGAGCATCGGATAATGTACCCGTAGTTCATATCTGACCCACTTCCTGCTGATTCGGCAGAAATTTGTCTTTTTCACCAGGGGTGCATAGAAAGGTTTCAGATCCCCCTGTTGGGACATTTTCTATATAAGATGGTCTAGTATTTTTGTAAAATGTGGTGGTAGCATTTTGAATTGACCTTTTGGTGGTTGCTTCACAAAACTGTCTGCTTTTGTGCTCGGAAAATGGAAAATGGCTTTTTGGTGCGATGAAAAGGAAAACTTCCTCATGCAACATTATTCGCCATCCCATGATGCACATGTATGCACAATATGGGCATATTATTACAAACTATGCCTTGATTCTAGCCATAATATTGGTCATTTTACCCGAAAGCCAAGAAATCTCGAATGAGATAGGTCATTTTGTGAAGGTTTTTTTGAGACATAATCAATATACCAAGTTTGATATTTTTCCTTCTAACTATGTCACATAATATGACACCACGCGAAGGTTTCGCATTGTTTGGATCGCTTTTGAATTTCTTACCCCCGTTTTAAACTATATATAATATTTTATGTTTCACTTAATTTTTATTTACAAATGTGTAATATTTGAGTGTAGATATATAGTCTTATTTTTTTTGCAAATTTTAATATATTATATGTATTTTTCCAAATTAGAATGATTTAGTTATGATTTTTCAAAGATTAATGATGTAAAAGAAAAAATAGCTACGCCGAGGGCAGCCGTCGGCGTAGCATAGGATATGCCGAGGGCAATTCTACGCCGACGGCTGCTTGGCGGGGCTGGCCTAGTCACGGTCTACGCCGACGGCCCCGACGTTTGGCTGTCGGCGTATTCATCCATTCATGTAGTGTAGTGGAGAGGTCTTATCATCTCTACTAAAGTTTTATGATGGAGCATGGGTGGATACAGGGATTAGGGTGTATGCTAGCGCACCATGCATTTCTCATCTTTTGTTTGCTGATGTACCTTGTCTTCTTGCGTGTTGATGCTAGAAGTGTATCAAGATTACATGACATATACTTGGAATTTATCGGTGGGATCTAGACAAAGTGCAAATATGTAAAAGAGTTTGGTGTACTATAGCCCAAAGTTATTCACCTTCTATTAGAGATTATGTTGAAGAAACTTTGCAGATTACCTGGAAGCCCTTTCTGAAAAGTACGTGGGATTCACCTTCCATTAGAGATTATGTTGAAGGGACTTTGCAGATACTCCCTGCAGCTTTAGGAGAAATGACTGAACCTAATTTTGATCATATTGTGGAGAGATGAAGATCATATTGTGGAGAGATGAAGATCAAAACTTCACTGGTATAGCAAAAATAATTTTTCTTGTGCTGGTAAAGCAGTGCATTTGAAGTTTGTGATAAAAGTTTTGCCGTCCTATTCTATGAGTTGTTGCAAACTCGGAAAAGGTTTATACAAGAAAGTAATGATAGCTACTCCCTCCCTTCCGGAATATAAGACGCTGGGAAAACTTTCCGACCAGGTGAAAATGAACAAAAGTACAAGTTTGCCCTCATTGTTTGACATTTGATCAGGATCGGTTCTTCTTCTTCCCCGTCCACCTTCCCAGCGCTGCCGCCCACCTTCTTCCCAGCGTCACTGCTCGGACCTGCTCGCCTACTTCTTCACCGCGTCACCGCCCAATATATGTTGGCCCAGTAGCGCGCCTCCCTTCTTCCCCACGTCAGCACCCAGGACCAGCCTCGCCCAGCACATCAGATCCCTTCACCGCATCACCCATGGCCTCCTCGCCCCAGCCCGCTTGACTCGGGGCCAGCGCCGCCCAGAACCGTGTCCACGATCCCGCCCCAGCTTGCCAGGCGCCGCCCAAAACCAGCCTCTCCCTGGCCATGATCTTGCGTCAACGATCCCGCCCTGGCCAGGGAGAGCACCTCCAGGCTCGGTGCTCCTCGCCAGCTTCTCTTCCTCTTCGCCCCCTTCTCCTTAGATCCCCATCAGTATCAGATCACCAAGATGGTTCTTCCCAACCTAAATTTCAGTCCACCTGAATAAGCAATCATACCTGAAGAAAATCAAATTGCTGCTACTCCAAATCTGCAAAAGCCTACCTAGCATGAGTATTTTCAGTGAATTATGTCTCATCAATTCGGCCTCCCTTTTAAAGAATTGTAGCTTGTCAGCATGTACACTGTCAGTTAACCATGCAAACATCTGAGTAATTGGTACTGGTACTGTAAACTGAATTACTAGTGTCCTCAGCAGTCTAGTGTCCTAAATGCTTGCAGATATTTCTACCGTTTGAGCAGTGGCGCCATAAAAAGAGTAAGAAGATTACTTGACTTGGCAACAACTAGCAGACAGCCGCCATTGTTAGACATTCTCATAGATGCTCAGCTACAATTAACTACCATAAAGAAAGAGACTAGGAAATGTAAATTATACAGGACCGGCCGGAAGTCTAACCTAAGAACCTTCAGCAATTGCTAACATTGAACTACTATCACTTTCTTGAGGAAAGCATCGCACAAAGGTAACTTAAGATGGGTACCATAACATACAGAGGGCTAAGCTGTATTGGTATCTTGACGATCAACATTACCCAGATATTGCCCAGCAAGGGCGCCACGTGTCGCAGTACATCATAAATGTATCTAATTAGAACCTGATAAAATTAGAAGATAACAGTTATACAATGAGTTACAATGGTTTGCATTGCAAACAAGGTTGCTAAGGAAATGTGAAGAAAACTTGAAAACCAAGAAGAACAAAATGTATTGTAAATCTAGGTGACTAATAGTGCATTAAGAAATTTTTGGAACAACTGATATCTTGAACAGGGTACTGTGAGCTCTAAGAGTTTTGCAAAGGACCATGAATAAACCTGCACTGAAAATGACAGTACGAGCAACATCCAATACCTACTGTTCAGCACAGCTAATTGTCCTAGTATTGCTCAAGTCCGGTCAATTAACTAGTGCTATGATATAGAGTAACAATCAACTTCAGTATTGTAGGTGCAAGTTTTAGCAGTAATACTCCAACAATATTGTTATCACAAGCAAGTTCAGAACTGCTACTGCTAGCCGCCGACATGGAAGAAAAACAGTCTAAGGGCATGTTTGATTCAAAGGATTTTCAAAGGAATTCTATAGGATTCCAATCCATAGGATTTTTTCTAATAAAATGTGTTTGATTCAAAGGAATAAATCCTACAAAATTCCTATGCATTGCTTTTCTACATAACAATCCTATAGGATTTCTAACAAGAGGTGAGACCTCTTGAAAAAAATCCTATGTGTCTATGACAACTATGACATGTACCTAAACCCTATAAAATTTTCTGTGTTTTTCCTGCGGTGCAATCAAACAGCTTATCTTATCGATTCCTGCATTTTTCATTCCTGTAGGATTCTAAGTGTCATGCCATTCTATTCCTACACTTTTCCCATTCCTGTGTTTTACAAATCCTTTGAATCAAACAAGTCCTAATTAGGTCCATCTAAGTTCTACCGCAACGAAGAGGAAATTAACATGCTAGTCCAAATGTTATTCAGAAACTATCAATACAGCTGTCTGCTGGAGTAGGTATCTCTTGTGATTCAGAAACTATCATAACTGTACATTCAGTTTTCTTGATCTAAAAAGAGTCCTAAAAAGAGAGACGCTCCAATTGCCATCCCTCAAATTCCCTCTTGCAACGACTCCGACTAAGTTGGAGTATATCTGAAAACCAATTGACATGCAAATTTCAGGGCAGTATCACACAGAAGAGATGGCACAATAGTGTTGAAGTTTTACCTATGTCATGTGTCTCGTGTGGAGGTCGAGGAGACTCGATGAACTACAGTTTGCAGGGTCGGCGGGATGCACAAAGTCAGCTCGCTTACGCCTCCATCTACAGGCTCCGCGCTCGCGCCGGCAGAAGTTACTGTGATGCCCAGATCCGCCGTCTCCAAGTACGGGTCGCCGCGCTCGAGCCGGCAGTAGCAGTTGCGCCTTCCACGAAGCGCCACGTACTCGAGCCGACCCGCCAGGGGCAAGTAGTGCCCCAGCATGTCCGCCAGCGCACGCTTCAGCCGGTCGACCGCCGCTGTCCTCCCCAAGATCGTAGAGGAACACCCGCTCAATAGGCGGCAGAATGACCCACGGTGTGTCGAACAAGGAAAACTTCAAGAACAACCACGCGGGCGCGCTTAGCAGCGAGGAACTCGCGCCGTCAGGCAAGGAAAGCAACGAGCAGATCCACCGCCGGCACACAAAAACGCCAACTTTGACCTCCATGTTGCTGGCGCAGGTGGGGGCGAGAGAAAGAGGGATTCCTCCAGAGAGGAAAGATGCAGTGGGGATCGAGAGGGGCAGATGCCGGCGGAGAGAGTAGGGGAGGGGTGATGGCGACTCGAGCCATGGAGGGACGGCGATGCGGAGCAACCGAGAGAGCGGTCGGGACCAAACCTGGCCAACGGGCCGTCTTTGGGCGGGCCAGACCGTGGGCCCGCGAAAATAGCCCGGCACAAGCCCGGTCCGGCCCACGATGTGCCGGGCCCATGAACCACCGGGGCCGTGCCCGTGCCGCGGGCTCAGGCACGCAGGCCGGCCCGGCACGGCCCGCCAAGCCTACCAATAGCTGAAAATTAGATATATGTGAAAAATAAGAGGGATGGGGGAATCGAACTCGCAACCTGTGGCTCTATCAGTGAGCACACAACCAACAGACCAAGCCAGCGTTTGTGCTTTTGTACCTATTCGGCCTTTTTATAGGATAAATTGGACGGGCCACTCTAATAGACCCGCGTGCTTCATGGGCTAAACGTGCCACGGGCCGGCCCGTTAAGCGCCGGTGCCGTGGCCGGGCCTCGAGGCCAGGCCCCGTGCCAGCCCGGCACGGCACGTGAGCTAGGCGGGCCGCGGCAGGCCGTGCCGGGCCAGGCCCGTTTAGGGCGTGCCGTGTCGGGCTGGCCCGTTGGCCAGATTTGGTCGGGACGCGAGGGGACGGACAGAGCGGCCAGGACACGCGAGCGAAACGTGCAGTGCCGCGGGTGAAACGTGAGGGTAAAACTGGAAACTAGGGAAATTTTTGTTCGTGAAAAAAATTGAACGTGACATAGCCAACGTCTTATATTTCAGAACGGAGAAAGTATATCATAATACCGGTGCGCTAGATCATTAGACAAGAAACAAGTGCACGGGTAATCTTGGGATAAGATGGCAATTCAGAAAAGTAAAGAGGGACTTGGCTTTCAGGATTTCAAGCTTCTTAACTATGCCATACTTGCAAAGCATGCATGGAGATTATGAGGATATACCGGGCAAACTTGGGATAAGGTGGGTTTCAGGATTTCAAGATTTTTAACGAAGCATGATCAATGGATCGATGGAGTTATGTCCATGAAACCACTAGTTATTTCCTAGAACAACACCCGCTGTTCAGGGATCGATGGAGGTCATGCTCGTAGGCTCGCGGGCGGCTAGGCATGGGTTGGCAGGCGTTGGTTGCGCAAGCTCGCGAGTAAGAAGGGGAACAAAGATGAGAGAGTAGAAGGGGAATTGAGAAAAAAAATTGTGGGTCTCAATGGTTGCCCATTTTTAGATATCAGAATGGACAAAAATAACCCAAATTCGAAACGATTTCATGAAATGATTCATCTGAAAAACTATTTCACTGGACTAACCCTTTTTGTAGCGCCTAACAGCAAGGCGCCTTTCAGCTAGGCGCTATGCCCCCTGCCAGCGTGGCACCGCCTGGCCCCTCCCTGGCCCCACCCCGCCGTGTGACGCCGAGGCGCTACGCCTGGGGAGAGTAACGCCCAGGCGCTATGCCTCACGTGTAGCGCCTATCTGATAGGCGCTACACTTTAAGATAGGCGCTACACATTAAAGTGTAGCGCCTAGCAGATAGGCACTACACTTTGAGACATACTCAGCAGCCCGTAGCCCCCCTCCCACCCCGACCCATTCACTCTCTCAGGCGCAGGAAGAACACACAGAGGGCACCCGACGGTTCCTCCTCCTCTCTCTCTCAAATCCCCACCTCAAATCCAACAGATCTGAGGGATTTCACCGTGGATTTGCTTCCCCATCCCTCCCTCAAGGTATTCCCCTCCTTTTCCCTCTCTTTCATCCATTCAATCTTGCACATTATCCTCAAACCCTAGGTTTAGTTGGATTCATAATATGGCATGTTTGTGCATGTTTTTGGTTACTTGTAGTTATATATTAGTTGTATTTTATGGTGAATGGAAGTGTGTTGTATGGATGGTTGTATATGGATTTGTATGGATGTTTGAATAATATGATGGTTGTATATGGATTTGTATGGATGTTTGAATAATATGATGGTTGTATATGGATTTGTATGATGGTTGTATATGAATTTGTATGGATGTTTGAATAATATGCTACCATATATGGATTGTACATACCACACACATTTTATTGATGTTTGGAATATATATGTAGGATGGTGTGGCTACTTGAGAATTACTATGATCATCAACACCGGGCATACTTGATGGCGGAGAAGCATATGGTAATAAAACCATGGTTGAACTTCTTTGCTTTTATTTTTCTATTGATTCAATTGTGTTGGAAAAAGCATAATGTTCGATCTTGTATGTATGCAGAGGCTTCGTCCCCTCAAGATTCGGTCTCATGGCGCGTCTTCGAATGACATGTCGTACGACGAGCGGTACACCGAGTACATCAAGCGGCTAGGCCTCCTCCCTTTCATCACGCTTGTGAGCCGGTCGACGCCGAACCTCAACGCGGCTGCTATCACCGCACTTGTCGACCGGTGGAGGCCGGAGACGCACACTTTCCACCTCCGGACCGGCGAGATCACTCCTACTCTTCAGGATGTTTCCATGATCTTTGGACTTCCTATCGCGGGGGAGCCTCTCTGTATGAGCACAGATTCCGATGGGTGGCGCAATGCGATGCATCTACTTATTGGCATGGCTCCTGAAGAACTTGAAGATAAGAGCAAAGATAGAGTCCCAGCAGGCGCGACATATGCGTGGATCGTGGAGAACTTTAGGGAATGCCCGAACCCCGCCGAGGTTGAGGTGATCGAGACACATGCTCGTGTGTACGTGTGGTATGTCCTTTCTAGGACTCTGTTTGCTGACAGCGGAGGTAGGACCGCTCAGTGGATGTGGCTCAAGGCACTAGCAAACTAGGATAGCAATATCAGCTGGGGTTCGGTGGCTCTTGCCTACTTGTACCGGCAGGTAATCACATGTGCACTCTACATTCATTTGTATATGTCGAGTCCACACATATGCTATACTGACCTCGTTTTTGTTCACTTGCAGTTGGACGATGCCTGTCGTAGGGCAGGCGAATCTGCCGGAATAGGTGGTGCTATGGTTCTTCTCTCGATATGGAGCTGGGAACGCTTACCAGTTGGTCGTCCCAAACAGGTGGGCCACCATCCTTGGCCATCGTATAATAGAAACCCTCTACGCCAGCCGACTTGGGCTTACAAGTGGAACGTGGTATCGGAGATGACAAGCGATGTTGATGCCATGTACCTCAAGTACACGAACGAGTTTGATGCGATTACGTCCGAGCAGGTAGATTTTTATCTATACGTCACTATCCATAATATTTACTTCACGAGTCAAAATCGATACCAAACATGTTCTTGTGATATGTTGCAGGTGGAGTGGGAGCCTTATGGTTGTGGGGACGAGTTTGGTATTGCTCCCGGGTTTGATATTAACCCGAAGTGCTTGGAGGAACAATCTCTCTGGCTCATGTGCTGCCCATTGATTTGCAATTGGGCGGTTGAGTTTCATATGCCACAATGGGTGATGAGGCAGTTCGGGTTGTTTCAGTGCAACCCTCCCGTGTGGAAGGACACCGACAAGGAGCTTCATCGGTTAGTTAGCATGAGAACTTGTGCTCAATTGCTTTGGATGGTACTAACATGGTTCTTTGTTGTTGTTCAGGTTGGACAGAAAGAGGCAGAGGAAGATCAAGAATTAGGATCACCATCATAGGAGGCACGTCATGGAGTTCCTCATTTGTGTGGAGAATGCTCGACGAACGGAATGGAATAATGGAAGAGCACATTGCCCAGTTGCATTTAACAACTACATCCATTGGTTTCTTGGTAGTACCCGTGTCTCCATTTGCCCGCCGTCCTACGAGGAAGAAATATTGGAGGAGCCAGTCCAGTTCGATGAACTTGCCTACACTCAGTACAACCGGCAGGTCAGGAAGGGGACCGACATCCCGCTTTCTTCCTCACTCAACTTTGCGGTGAAGTTATCATTGCCTTCGTATTACTTTCCTTGCACTCTCATCTCTTTCTTGCCTAACATGTTATTGTTCTTGACTCTGTAGAGAACGGAGGTAAAGAAATATGCCGACGATGCTGAGGCGATTCTTTTTGCTGCCCCTAAGGGGAAAAAGGGAGAAGGCATGATACGAGACTTCCTTAAGGTATGGATGCGAGACTTCCTCAAGATAGGCATGTTCTTGTTTTGACTTATGTTGTTATTTGTTACAGCGCTCGGCCCAAAAGATGCGTCGCTTATCTAACGTGCTAGGTTGCCGCGATCCCGAGTACACAACCCCGTCCGGTTCTAGGTCCAAGTCGACTACTGATCCGTCGGCCCATCTCCAGGATGATGTTGAGGATGACACCACTTCGGAGATTCGTTCGGAAGATGAGGTATGGGACAACCTTACATGCATTTAGTGCTTTCTGTTTCCCATGCATTTCTCATAGCCATACAATCTTACATGTAGCTGCCTCATATGGAGAATGAGACTGAGGAGGAATACCGGATTCGTTCCGCATACCAGCTGAAGCCAAGGAAACAGTTTAATCGCTGGACGCCGGACGACTTCCGTAACAAGGGAAAGGCCAATGTTGTCGAGGACGAGCCGCCACGGAGGTCAAGAGCGACTAGGAGGACGAGAGGCCTACAGTATGATGATGAAGATGAGTCGCAAGAAGAGGAGGTGACAAAGAAGATACCTCCAAGGAGGGGCCGAGGCCCAAGGACGCGTGGACGGAAGTAGGTCATGTATGGCAAGATGATGATGCACTAGGTTGGAGACTATGTATGGGTTGATGTATGGCACTATGTTGATGTTGTTTAAGACTATGTTCATGTATTGGCACTACGTTGATGTTGTTTGAGACTATGTTGATGTATGACAATTTGTTGATGTTGTTTGAGATTATGTATATGTATATGTTGTTTGAAACTAGTATAACAAGTGTTGTTTGAGTATATGTTGTTTGAAACTGGGCAGTTCAGTGTGTAGCGCCTGTCTGATAGGTGCTATGCTCTGAGGTGTAGCGCCTATCAGACAGGCGCTACACACTGACTTAGACTTTTCCCCGAGCCAACTCTCGGTTTGCTCTCTGTTAGTTTGGGGGGCAGACGAAATCTGCTAGCATAGCGCCTAGCAGACAGGCGCTATGCTTGTGTAGCGCCGTTCTGCTAGGCGCTATGCCTTGAAACTGTGTTCAGACCAAACATTTCCCTGTTCTGAGACTTTAACATGACAAACATTACACAAGGAAAATAAAAGACGAGGGATAGCAGTTCATGACATACTCAAATAGAAGCATCTCAAACATGGTGTTCTTGCCCTTAAGGGGCTTTACATACTAATAGTTCGACATCACACTAATAGTTATTGCCCTTAAGCATCTCAAACAACATCAAACATGGTGTTCTAAAGCATAGGTCCTTTGCCCTTCCTCTTCTTCTCTTCCTCTTCCTCCATGGAACGCCACGCCTCTTGACGAAGCCTTTCCCTCTCCGCAGCACGAGCCTCCTTAGCTTTGCGCTCCTCTTCCTCCTCTTTCATGCGGATCTCGTCATTACATTCCTTGCGCTTCCTCGCCATGTCCTCGTCACGCAGCCGTTCTTGGAAGCGACTTCTTCTTATGGCAAAATCGATCTCTTGGATAGCCTTGTTGGATTGAGGTTGCTCAAGGTCTATCCAAGTGTAGTACCTGCATACCGGAGGGGGAGACTACAAGAAAATAGTGCATGTTAGAGGATATGCTATGGAATAGTTTGGGACACATGAAGAACTAAAAAGCTTTGAGCATACCCGTGGCTTGTCGTATGGGTTGCGGCTACGCTCGGGAGAGCGGTTGTAGTTGGCACACATGAAGAACTTCTTTCCCCAACTATCGGATAAGTAGTATTGGGATTCCTTAAAAGTGCAATCGGTTCCACACCAACAAATAGGAACCTCTTTCCCATGGGCCTCGTCAGTACGAAACGCCTTTCGTGGCCTTTCCTCTTGGTCGGCGCAAGGTGGCCTAGCATTGGCCCTCATCTTCCTCTCTTCCTCTTCCTTCTCCTTTTGCCTCTTCCTCTCTTCCTCTTCCTTCTACCTTTTCTTCTTCCTCTCTTCCTCTTCCTTTTTCTTCTTTCTCCCGTCCTCTTCGTCCTTCTTCTTCGTCAAGTCTCGAGCAAGTTGAACTACCTCTTCAAATGCCTTCCTCTTCTTCTCTTCTTCTTCCTCCTTCCTCTTCTTCTTTCTCCTTCCTCTTCCTCTCTTCCACCACCTTCATAGCATTCGCCCAGATAGCCGAGTAGTTCACACCGTCCCCATCATTGCCCTTGTTGGGACGAGTCGCCATACCTATTATAAGAACAAAAGCTACAAGTTAGTAAAGGATGCAATGAATGTGAACAATAATTGATTTAATGAAATAAGCATAGTAGGTAGTAACATAAGGGTGCAAGTATGAATATTCAATCCGTACCTATTAACATAAGGATTTGGTCCTGCCAAGTAACCTAACATACTAGACGGGTTAAAACCGCCACGTCCTCTTCCTCTTCTAAGCCCAAGTGATCGACCTCTTTGTTGTCTAGGAGCTTGTTGTCTAGGAGCTTGTTGGCTAGTTCTTGGTTGGCTTGGAGCTTGTTGGCTAGTTCTTGGTTGGCTTGGGACTTGTTGGCTAGTTCTTGGTTGGCTTGGAGCTTGTTGGCTAGTTCTTGGTTGGCTTGGGACTTGTTGGCTAGTTCTTGGTTGGCTTGGAGCTTGTTGGCTAGTTCTTGGTTGGCTTGGGACTTGTTGTCTACCACTTGGTTGGCTAGTGCTTGCTTCATTTCCTTTTGCTCTTTTCCTTTGAGAACACTTTCTTGCATTGTGCCCTTCACCATTGCATGTTCCACACCGGGCTCTCTCACGAGGCTCTTGGAATTTGTCATTGCCCGTTTCTCGAGCACCACCACGGCCCCATCCATCCATGTCGCTCCTAAAGCGTTTTGTCTTGCGTCTTCCACGTTTAATCACTTTCCATTTCGGATCGGGCCATAGTTGAATCCCATGGTACTCCGGCCATTTTGATTGGTCCAAATATGGATGAAATCTAGGAGCCCATGTCTTCTTAGTAGTCTCAATGGAGAACTCAACCTCTCTCACCGTGAGCGGATTATTGTAATCCAAATGTCGCCGGCGAGACGCGACGAGCAAGTGCTAGCAGGCAAGATGAAGCAATGATGGCCTTCCGCATGTGCACTCACAAGTCTTGAGTGAGACCTTGAAAGCTCGGCCTCCGTGTTGGACACCATCAGCCGTTGTACCTCCAGGCTCCGTAACTTGGTAAATTAGCTCGTCGTTGTCATACTCCGTGACAACTTGGGCATCCGCTTTCTTTGTCTGAAATTGCATCCAATCATCAACCTTAGGTGGGTACTTGTATTTGTGCTTGTTCTTGTAGTCCCCCGCAATCTGCCGGTCCGTTTCCTCTGAGTATTTAAGAAAATACCCATTCATCATGTCGAATGTATAACAGACTATTGTCGTGACGGGCAATGCACGGACACCTTTGAGCAACTTGTTGAAGGCCTCTGCCATGTTGCTTGTCATTTGACCGTACCTCCGTCCACCGTCATCGAATGCCCGTGCCCACTTTGTTCTTTCTCCAATGCTCCTATCGAGAACTCTCGACCACCCGCATCGAGCTCTTTGTTGAAGAGAAATTTGTTGTACAAGTTTGAGAAACGACATTCCGTGAAAGCGAGGCAACAATCTTGTAGATCATCGGCCAAATCCTTGCTCTTACATGCCCTATAGAAGTTTGAACAAAAGTGTCTCATGCACCAACGATGGTGCAACGGAGCATGTCCGGGAATATGTTGGTCCACCGCTTTAAGAATTCCTTGATGACGGTCCGAGATGACACATATTTCCCTATGAGGGGTTAATATCTTGGTTCTTAAAAGATGGAAGAACCACTCCCAATTATCATTGTTTTCCACATCTACCAAAGCAAAGGCCAAAGGAATCAACCAGTTGTTGGCATCATTGGCTATTGCAATCAAGATAGTGCCCTTGAATTGACCGGTCAAAAAGGTGCCATCAACGGAGATGACCGGCCTACAATGTTCAAATGCCTGAACACATTGCTCGAAAGCCCAAAATGCACGGCCAAAAACTCGAACGGTTCTTCCGTTTACAATCCTTGTCTTGTTCCCCAAAGGTTCAACCACATGAACCATGCCCGGGTTAGCATCGACCATCGCTCCCAACAACCTTGGGATTCGGTTATAAGATTCCTCCCAATCACCATACAACATCTTGAATGCGGCTTGCTTAGCCTTCCCGTACTTCACCTCATAGTTAAAGAGGGCTTTCACAAACTCCATGACCTGCTTGATGCTCATTATTGGAAACGACGCGATGTCATTGGAAAGCCTATAAGCGAGGAACTCGGAGGTGAGTTGTCGGTGCTCATGCTTTGCATCCTTGCCATCCACCATCGGGCCTCGGCACATGTGAGTTGATACGCAACTAGATATGTGCCAATCGGGACCTCCCTTGAATGGTCTAGCACGCACAATCCAAGGACATCCTTCCGCCTCGCACTTCACCGTGTAACGCTTCTTGATATCCGAGTGCACGACCGTGTAAGGACGATGATGCTTCACCGATAAGTCCTTTATCCATTGCTTAAATTCCAACAAGGTCTTAAACCTTGATCCTTTGCAAAAGCCATTATTCACTTCATTGCCATCCCGGTAAGAACTTGTCCTTGGTCCAAGCACTATGCCTTTGCCACCATCAACCGTGGCTTCATCCGTGAGACTAAGATCACGAAACAAAGGCACCCGATGGTCCCGCCCCAATACGGTATGGTGGATTTCGGCCTCACCCCTCCTCGTCAACTTCTTCTTCGGGACCATCATCATCCGAGTCCGAAGCATAGCCTCGAGAATACGGGAGTTCACGGTCCATGTCATGTTGAGTGATATATTTCTCCAAATCACCAACATTGTTGTCATGGAGTTCAACATCATCATCATCTTCACCCTCACAATCATCATTGTCCTCTTCCAACACTTCGTCTTGGTGTCTTGAAAACGGGCTCAATGTTTGGCTCAAAGGAGGTTCAATCCATAGCTCTTGCTCCACGGGTGGAGGACTCCTACTATCCAATGGGGAAGCATGGCGGTTCAAGTCCAAAGGCAATGAACTATCAACCTTCTTGGTGGCAAATAGCTCAAGAGCCTTGTCTAGTGATTCGGCCACCACCTCCTTGTATGCAAGCCAACGAGCCTCGGAGAAGATACGCATGGTCTTCCAACGGATATGCATTCCAAAACCCACATTATGTCTTCCTTCCAACTCAACAACATCACATGGGTCCATCCATTTCAATTCAATCCTCACTTGCTCCAAGACCTCGGCATAGGTGGGACTACGCTCAAACACAATATCTAGCTCATCCGGGTTCGGTTCTATGTTGCCTTTCAAAAAGGCATCCTTGTCCACATGATGAACATGAACAATTCTTGCCATCCCTAACACATAGGAGAATATGTCCATTAACTAACCATGACAAGATAAACAAAACTATACTAGACACATTACCAAACCATAAAGCTAACAAGAACACCCTCTCTTACATAAGCAAACCCTAACCCTAACCCTAGCCATAACATTCCAATAAACCAAACAATGTCATTTAAACAACCCTAAACCTAACTAAATGCTTCATACACATCTTTATAACCAACATTGGCCAATGAATCAAACAAATTTCCAAACATTTCTCTCCAATTCAAATTTCAAGGGTTTCAAGCCAAGTCCAACCAAAATGAAAGATTTCCAAAGGTCAAAATGAAGGGGAATGAGGGAGGGTACCTCTAGCAGCTAGGGAGAGGCACAAATCCACCAAATAAAGCTTCCAATGTGAGAGATTTGAGGGGAGGGGAGAAGGGGGCGCCTCCTTGCTGCTCTCCTTCCTTGGGTCGAGCTGGGAGTGAATGGGGAGGGGTGGGGAGGGGGCTGTCGCGCGACATGTTAAGTCTCAAAGTGTAGCGCCTATCAGATAGGCGCTACACCTGAGGCATAGCGCCTGGGCGTTACTCTCCCCAGACGTAGCGCCTGGGCGTCACACGGCGGGGTGGGGACAGGGAGGGGCCAGGCGGTGCCACGCTGGCAGGAGGCATATCGCCTAGCTGAAAGACGCTACACTGTAGTGCCAGTGTATCAAAAAGGGTTAGTGCCAGTGAAATAGTTTTCCAGATGGATCATTTTGTAAAATCCTTTCGAATTTGGATTATTTTTGTCCATTCTGCCTCCTTTGGGTGAGATTGAGAAGTACTCCACTTGTTGTGTGAAAGGTACACTGCAGTTCCTGGATAAGACTGCAATTCCGATGCCCGGATCGAAGGCCTGACCCAACTCGTATTATCGACTGCTTGGCTGGATGACTTGACCCCCATCAGGCCCACCGGTCATGGTCAGGGCCTGTGCAACTTGTCAGGTGAAGACAAACAATCGGGCAAGCTGGCCGGTCGCCGGAGAGCTAGCGGCGGGCCACTCCACTCAGGTCCTTTTGGAAGCTCTCCGCAAGCTGCCGGATGCTTGCCGATCGATCCATGCGCCGTATGGTATGGTATGGGAGGAAGCTGATAATAATAATTCACCAAAGACGGGACATGCCACCGCAGCATGCAGCGCCACCACTCACCGGCACGCACGCACCAACCTTATATAAATCCTTGCCTCGCACGTCTCCGCCTCGCCCTCCTCATCGATCACGCTCCTACCTTCCCCCTGCCCCCTTGCTCTTCACCACTCCCGCCGCACATTTCCCCTCCACCTAGCGCAGTGGGTGCGCGTGTCCGATCTGTATCACATTCTTCGGCATGGACAAGGGCCGCGATCACGGCAAGCACCCGCACCAGCCACCGCTCGCACCACCGCGTCGGGTGCGCGGTGAGCGGGACCGCGCGTCCGGCGCGTCCTTCTCGGCGTCCCTCCTGGACGCGATCTACCACTCTCTCGACGACGGCGGCGACGCCGACACCGCCACCACGCGCCGGTCGGAGGAGAAGGCGCTGGCGCCGGCGCCGCCCCAGTTCTGGTGGGCCGGCAAGCCCAAGCAGGCGGACAGGCACCGCCGCCGCGAGACGGGGCCGGCGGCGGCGGCTCGCCCGCGGCACTCGGGCTACGCGTCGTCCACCACCTCCTCCTCCGACTCCACCTCCAGCTACAGCTTCTCCTGCTCCTCCGCCTCGACCACCGACACCGAGTCCACGCGCCGCCGTCGCAGCAGCCCGCCTCCGCCGCGGCGCCAGCCGGAAGAACTCGTCGCCCCGGACGCGGACGTTTCGGAAGCGGATGCCGCCGCGCTCCCAGTCCCACCCTGCGACAATGCGAAGAAGAAGAAGGGCAGGCCGTGTTTCCCCGTAGCGAGGCTCCGGCCAAGAGACGCCGCGCCATCCTCGCCCGGGCCGGCGCTGCCGCAGTCGCCGGCGACGTTCGCCTGCGTCCTGAAGACTCTCTTCACCTCAGGCCGCCTCCCGAGGAAGCCCAAGACCTCGACGCGCGTCCCGCCATCGCACGTGTTGCCGGAGCTACCGCGGCCATCGTGCACGTCGGTGACGACGGACGCGAACACGGTGGAGCGGAGGTGCGTGAGGTTCTGCTCGGACGCCGAGGCGTCGGTGGTGCGGCGCAGGGTCGAGGAGCTGGTGCGCAGCCTCGGGGAGCTGGAGGAGGACGACGAGGGGAGCGACTCCAGCTCCGACCTCTTCGAGCTCGAGACCCTTGCCGGAGCCAACGGCGACGAGCTGCCCGTGTACGGCACCACCAGCCTCGTGTCCAACCGCGCCATCGCGCACGCCGCGGTTTTCTAGTTCCATTTCGTTCTAAAAGCTGAAAAAGAAAGAAATGGAAAAGGTTGTAAGAATCCCAGAAAAAGGGACTGAAGAAATGTTATGCTGTTGTTTGCATTTCTTCACGTTCATTATGTTTGTATTCTGTACTAGTTTGTCTCTTATTAAATGTTTAATTGCTGAAAATGAGTTCAAAATTATCACGCTTAATGAAAATGTACAAAGGAAAATAAAAAATAAAAAATTATACTCCCTCCATTACTAGATACGATAAGATGTACTCTTTTAAGGAAATATATATAAGGTGTATTGTGTCACACCATTTGTGTGGACGATTTTTTTAAGGAATTAGTTATGTTTTTCTTATCTCATGGAAACTCTTGTATTTTCTCATACCAATTAGTCAGGGTTAATCTTGTCTAAAACTGGTATATTTTTCGCTCAAATTACATTCTTTACTCGCCGTGACAAAAAACTATACACCCTATGTCTAGAAAGGGAGGAACTTTTGGATAATTTTGGGGCACAACGTTGCTGTTTTTCTTTGACGAGATAGCCAGGAGGTAATGCCAATAATCCGGCTTACTATTTTTCTGAGAAATAATTATTTTTAATTCGATGTTAGAAACACTTTGAGTGCCGATATTTCAATATATTTTATATTGTTAGAAAGGAGGTCTTTTGAAGTAAATATTTACTACTTTTTTCTGCCGGTAACACTTCGAGTGAACAAGATTTGGTTAAAACAATTTATGTGTTTTTGCTTTCACCGGTGCATGTCAAACAAGTGGCATCATCGGCATGCCGTGTTTCAACTTTCACAAATAATTTGACCAACAGTACACAATGTTAGAAATAATGGGGCTAATTCATTTAGGCCCATGTGTATTTCAGATTTTCCCTAAATCTCAAAGCCCAAATTTGTGGCAGCCTATATGTTGGCCCCGTGTTTGTGGCAGCTCACATGACAGTGGAGTGGGAGCTAAAGTTTAGTCTCACATGGAAAGTTGAAGGAGAGTTGCACCACCTTATAAGGTGGAGTGTTGCACCACTTTGTAAGTGAGTGACAATAAGTGAGATACACATGCGCGCTCCTCCGACGACGACGCCGCCGCTCGACGCGACGCGCGCCACGGGTTGCGGGTTGCGGGAATCTTAGGGTTTCCTGAGCTGCTCTATATAAAGTCCTGCGCAGCTACCGCCACAATACTACCGAAAACCAATTATAGTATCACTCAAAACTTTATTTGTATACGCATCTGATATCTTCAAATGGATGGTCAAATCTCTGGACCTTAAAGATGATGTGTGTCAACTAAACGGGTCGACGTGATTTACAATCAATGCTAAAAACTATCTGATCTGAACGTGTCCTGATTCAGTCGAATATAAGATGTCATGAGATCTTCATGACAGAGATAATAAGTAGTAATCCTAATAAGTCAACTGATAAAATCACTCACATACTTGTACATACATGTATAGCTCTTTCTTTGTGTGCTGGGATTGTACCTGTGTATATTAGTGTATATATCTCGCCGACTTGCCCTGCCAATACCAACACCGAACAAACAAAATAAAAGATGCGCCCATCCCATGCACACGCACGATTAGACGCAACTAGCTAGGTGATGGTGATACTCTGTACCAGCCGTTGTGAGACGTACCCCAGCTAACTGGCCAACGCATGAGAGTGGATAATTAAGGCTCCACCGATCGACCAAATATTCCATGAGTTCTTCCGAAGAAAACACTATTATTCCACGAGCTAGCATAACATTTCCTTTTCACGACCGAGTTCTTCTGAAGAAAACACTACTCCCTTCGACTCATATTAGTTGACTTGGATTTATCAAAATTTTAATGAATCTATATACTAAATAGTGTCTAGATTCACCTAAATTTAAACAAATTTAAGTCAATTAATATAGATCGGAGGAGGTATTATTTAATGAAGCTTTTAACTGCAAATGTACCTATATATAGCTAGGTAGCTAGTCCAAATATGTGGATAGCTTCTACCTCAAGCATTTCCTTTTCATGATTGAAATGTCGGGAAAAATTAAGTGCGGATCAGAGCGTGTGCTGGAAGCCGGGACGAGGACATGATCTTCGACCGATATCGGTGACATGTCCGATCACGTCTTTGGGCTATTTTATTACTTTCTCTGATCCAAATTAGTTGTTAGATTCGATTGTATTTAGACATGATTTAGTATTAGATTCATCCGTATCTAGATAAATCTGAGTCGACTAATTTGAATCGAAGGGAGTACGTAATTTATTATTACTAAACGTCTTGTATTAAGAAACAATGGTACTCGGTACACATTTTGTACTATTGTGCATACAAACTGTACTTCCGTTCGTATCAGTTTCGTTGAAGTTGCATGATTCCGCGCTCCTGCGTGGATATTCCTTCGCGCTCAATTCAAGATGTCGATTTAGATTACGAGTGTGTGTTGGATCAATCATCACACGTAAGTATTGGCGTTGGAGGAGGTGATAACTGGTACGTGCTGATTGCATCGAACTGCAGCAGCACAAGACTCCAATTACGTACAGGGACATGTATGTAGTGTAGCTCGGGATAGAGACGGTTGATCTGTATGTTATAGCGTGTGAGCATCTCGAGGGGCACACCCTGATTTCCTTGATTTTTTTTACAAATATGACCCTCTGCAATTTCTCATCGCCAAAAATACCCTTCTCGCGCCGCAAAAGCCAAAAATGCCCTGGCGGGAGGCTGAAAAGGCGACACGTGTCACCTCCCGCCACGGGGGATGGCGGGATGTTCCTCCCGCCATAGGGGGTGGCGGGATGTTCCTTCCGCCATGGGGAATGGCGGGATGGGGTGGGCCCCACGGGCAGGCCAACGGGAAGGTTCGACTTGGCGCTAGCGGGAGGTTCGACTTCGTACTCGCACTGGTGGGCCCCACGGCGTCATTCCGCCACCGCCAAAGGCGGAAGGAACATCCCGCCACCCCCTGTGGCAGGAACATCCCGCCACCCCCCGTGGCGGGAGGTGACACGTGTCGCCTTTTCAGCATCCCACCAGGGCATTTTTGGCTTTTGCGGTGCGAGGAGGGTATTTTTGGCGATGGCGAATTGCAGAGGGTCATATTTGTAAAAAAATCGATTTCCTTTGCCCATAAACAGAAAATGTGTCGCTGTCCAGCCAATCCAGACAGTGTGTCTAGCGTTGCGACCTATTCGGTTCGTGATGGCCATTTTGGCCAGCGTTGGCTAGTTGGTCAATGGTCATTTTATATTGACATTTAACTTAGTAGACACATAAAATATAAATAAAGTTGCCAGTAAAATAAAGTGACTACTAAACAAAGTGGCAAATATATGTCATTGCCCTCCAAGCACCGCTAAAAAGTGGCAGGTTCCTTATAAATGTGCGAAATGAGATAATTATCTTACAACATGTCTAAAAAGTAGCAAGTTTCTCCTATATGGCACTCATATATGCCATTGCCCTTCAAGCATCGCGAGATCAGATGATATTTTGCTTCTTCCCGATCCAAGCTCTTTGTTTGGGGTCGGCGATGCTCTCCAAGTCGGTCATCATGATCTTGTTCACCCTGGCCATGATCTTGGCTTCAGCCTCCATGCGCCTAGACTTTGCATTGGTCTCTTCCACCTCAAGAGATCTCATCTCGAGATCAACAAAGCTCTTTGTAGGCCTCTTTCTCTTTGTGCCGCCTCTTTTCCCTCTTGGCATTGGTCTCTTCCTTCTTGGTAATCAACTTCCTCCAAGCTTCTGAGCTTGGGGCACTAGTGTTGGGGCCATCGTCGTCAATGTCGGGTTATAGTATAAGTGTATTTTGGGTTTCAATGCAATTTTCACGTATGGCGCCACTTTTACATCTAAAACTATCACTGTGTAGTTTGGGTTGTAGTGTGAGCGTATTTCGAGTTTCAATGCATTTTTCGCGTATGGTGTGAGATCCAGGCACATGGCTTAATAGGATTGGTAGGATACTCATACCAACAAGTTGCAACTTCTTTTCCATAAGCTCATCCAAAAAAAACTCCGAGGTTAAGCGTGCTTGGCCTAGAGCAATTTGAGGACAAGTGACCGACCGGGAAGTGGGTACCGGGTGCGAACGAGTGAGAACAAAGTTCGTAGAAAATACTAGTATTGATTTGTGGGTTCAGTCTAGAGATCCTAGTAAGCTGTCAAGAGTGACACCCCCGGGGTCGGTGTTTGGACGGGGTGTTACATATGGCGCCACTTTTAATGTAGTATTGTATTTGTATTTCATTGTCAGTGACTTAGTACTTTGTCTTCAACGAACTTAGTACTTTGTCTGTAGTGTAATGGTACTCCATCTTTAGTATATTTTGTACTCCGTCAGCTAGGTACTTAGTATTTGTCTTCTTTGTACTTTGTACTCACTTTTGTTGTATACTTAGTAGATTTCATGATGCTCCTAATCACACACACACACAGAGAGAGAGAGATAGAAAGAAAGAATATGCGAGCTCGTGTGAGGGAAAGAGGGAGGGAAGTGGACGTGGGAATACATCACGGGAATCAAGAAAATTTGGCATATGAATTGAGGGGGTGTGCATTAACTTATCCAAGTTGACCCTACGATAAACCATCCTTGTTCTGTGAGATTTTTTTGGAATATGATTGTTTTGAAGGAGTCCTTGTGATATTTTTGCAATATTCAACTGGATTGCATTTATTTATCATGCATTAAAAATATGCATGATACCATCACAACGGTTTATGGAAAACTAAAATGTTATTAGTAGAAGGAGAGAAGATGGATAATTTGGTTCTTCATCCTTGCAAGCAAGCATGGAACAAGTATCAAAAGTACACAAGTATACATGTTATCACAATCAGGCCAAAGGTACCTTGCATTAAGTCAACTACTTAAACATTATTCAATTGACTCATGCCAACCATTGTTGTTCTATAAGCTCTTGCCGTCCACGGTAATTACTATATGCACACACACATATATATACTATCTTGAGTTATGGTCTCACCTCTCTCATTCGTCTAGTATACATTGTGTATCCATCAAATAGTGTTCACATATATGTGTTCAACTAGAGTCTAAGAGTTACATACGACACCACCGATATCCAACTAAAGAAGTGTCGATATGATAATAGGAAGTATCATGAATGTTCCAGTGGCGAGAATTTGGTGATTTCATTGCATCTCCATGAAATACGACTCAAAGTGAAGAAAGACAAATAACCAAGGTCCCAAATTAAATATATATTTATATGGGAATAAGATGAAAGTCGGTGTACTATTCCTCCTAGGGGTAATCTATCTGTGGGATATGCATGCTCTTCTTAGCCATTGTAACTCTTTTGAAATAGATACAAAAGTTATTCACTGGGATGATTGGGTCAGCTCCACACCACACATTTACTGGTAGGTCAAGTGAAGACCAAAATGTAACCATGTTTCTTTGCAAATGCTATGTTTTAAATATTCCTTATTTTTACCTTAATATTCTGTTTATAACTGATTTGCTTTGAACAATGATGCTAGCAATATTTACTCCCATATAATTGAAGACGACAACTTATATTCAAACTAGTCACAACTTTTCCATTTTTGAAGTTGTTCTCATCACTCTTCCACCAGCTATTTTTATCCAAATGGTTCAAAAGCTTAAGAGTATTATAGAACAAAACAATTTAAGATACCTGACACAAATTTAACCATGGCATGGCAGACACAAGTGTTTTTTTGCCTTTACCCAGCAAACCCCTTCCCCTGAATCTTTAGGACAACAAGAGAAGGCAAGGTAGAGTAATTTTGGAACACCCTCACATTCCCCTTGTTCCAGATAATCAAGAAAAATCCAAGTAATGGAAGGTATAGCCTTGGAATGCGCTCTCCCTTCATGGAGACTATGTACCACCAATCGTTAAGCGTGGTGGCCTCTCTTGATATCCATATAAAGTATGGGGCCAAGCCATTCCTTAGCCATGCCCCAAATCCTATTATATTACCAACAACAGAAAAATGTGCGCCACCAACTCCAATTCTCTCTAGAAAACTTGGCATAAGCCATAATTTGGCAAACTTCGACGCTTAAGGTAGTCAAATTTGTAGAACCTATTCTAGAGTATAAGCCGTTCAAAGTATTTACATTTGACTAACTGTATTCCAATCTTTAGGACAACAAGAGAAGGCATGGTAGAGTAATTTTGAACACTCTCGCACTTCCCACGTTCCAAATAATCAAGGAAAAATCAAAACAATGGAAGGTATAGCCCTGGAATGGGCTCTCCCCCTCATGGATACTATGTACCACCATTTGTTAAGCGTGGTGGCCTCATTCCAGATATCAGTACAAAGTTCTATATATGGGGCCAAGCCAATCATTGATCATGACAATCCAGATAGTGCGTCTAGCATCGCGGCCTATTCGGTTCGTGATGGCCATTTTGGCCAGCGCTAGCCAGTTGATCAATGGTCATTTAATATTTACATTTAACTTAGTAGACACAGAAAATAAAAAAAGTTGCCAGTAGAATGAAGTGACTACTAAACAAAGTGGCAAATATGTGCCATTGCCCTTCAAGCACCATCAAAATGTGGCAAGTTCCTTCTAAATGTGAAAAATGAGACAATTATCTTACAACACATGTACAAAAACTAGCAAGTTTCTCCTATATGGCACTCATATATGCCATTTCCCTTCAAGCATGGCGAGCTCGGATAGTCTTTTGCCTATTCTTGATCCAAGCTCTTTGTTTGGGTTTGGCGATGCTCTCCAAGTCGGTCATCATGATCTAATTCTCCTCGGCCATGACCTTCGCTTCAGTGTCCATGATCCTATACTTGGCATTGGTATCTTCCACCTCAAGAGATCTCATCTGGAGATTAACAATGCTAATCGTGGTGGCCTCTTTCTCTTTGTGGCGCTTATCTTCCCTCTTGGCATTGGTATCTTCCTTCTTGGTGATCAACTCCCTCCGAGCTTCCGAGCTTGGGGCACTAGTGTTCTGGGTTGTAGTGTAAGAGTATTTTGGGTTTCAATGCAATTTTCATGTATGGCGCCACTTTTACATCTAAAACTATCACTATTGTAGTTTGGGTTGTAGTGTGAGCGTATTTTAGTTCCAATGTAGTTTTTGCGTATGGCGCCACTTTTAGTGTAGTATTGTACTTGTATTTCATCGTCAGTGACTTAGTACTTTGTCTTCAATGAACTAAGTACTCCGTCTGCAGTGTAATTGTACTCCATCTTCAGTATATTTTGTACTCCGTGATGGCTCAGTTGATGTGGAGCCTGTTGGGAACCCCAAGAGCAAGGTGTGATGAGCACAGTAGCAAGTTTTCCCTCAGTAAGAAACCGAGGTTATCGAACCAGTAGGAGGAGGGAAACGTCACACAGGTGTTGTACGCAACACGGAGACCTTCACAACACAAACTCAAGACTTTGCCCCAACTAATAGTGAGGTTGTCAATCTCACCGGTTGCTGTAACAAAGGATTAAACATATGGTGTGGAAGGTAATGGTTTGCAACAAGTAAACAGGTAACAGTGGAAGATGTATCAATGGTAAAGATTGGACCGGGGTCCATAGTTCACTAGAGGTGCTCTCCTTAGATAAATAACATGGCATGAAGGGTAAACAAATTACAGCAGGGCAATTGACAGGAACTGAGCAAGGCATAACAATGCAATACTAGACAAAAAGATCCTATGAGATTCGATTGGGCAATACAACAATATACATAGACCGCCATCCAACTACATCTATGACTAGAAGTCCACCTTCAGGTTATCATCTGAACCCCCTCTAGTATTAAGTTGCAAGCAAGAGACAACTGCTTTAATCAAAGTGTGTAAGGTAAACAATCCACTTGTTCTATGAACAAGAGACCGTTGTTTTCTCCCTAGTAGCAACATCATATCTACAACCAAAGAGATTTCTGTCACTTCCCTTGGAAAATAGAGGCATGAACCCACTATCGAGCATAAATACCCCCTCTTGGAGTCACTAGCAACTACTTGGCAAAGATAGCTACTAACAACGGAGAGCATGCAAGATCACAAACAACACAGACATGATAGTATCAAATAGACAAAACCATTAATCAATCTGACATAGTAATCTCTATATCCATCGGATCCCGCAAACACAACATGCATGATTACAAATAGATTAGATCTTGATCATGAATGGAGCTCACAAGATCTATACATGAAAGCACAAGGAGGAGATACAACCATCTAGCTACTACATGGACCCATAGTCCAAGGTGGAACTACTCACGCATCATACCGGAGAAGAAGGCCTTCGGGATGATCTCCCCTCCGCCAGGGTGCCGAGAAGAACTTTAGCTCCCCCCGATCTAGGGACGACGGTGGCGGCGGCTACAGAAGGTTTCGTGGAGTTTTGATCGGGTCCTAGGGTTTCTGCATCGGGGGCTTCTTATAGGCGAAGATGCGAGGCTGGGAGGCGGCCAAGGGGCCCACACCCTACCCAGGCGTGGGGTTGGGCCCACCCACGCCTAGGGGGGTGGTGGCCCTGTTTCGCCTCTCCGTCTCTCCTCTGGACTTCGTGTCGCCCATGGTAAAATATTGACTTTGGCTTTTGTCCCGTCCAATTCCGAGAATATTGATTTTCTGCCTTTCTGGAACCAAAAAAAGAAGAAAACAGGCAACTGGCACTATGGCAACTTGTTAATATGTTAGTTCTAGAAAAGATATAAAACATCTCAAAGTGTAGACAAAGAAAAGAAAAGTAGATACAAAACAAGCATGGAGCATAAAAAAATATAGATACATTTCCGACGTATCAAGCATCCCCAAGCTTAACTCTTGCTCGTCCTCGAGTAGGTAAGTGATAAAAGAATAATTTTTGAGGTGACATGCACCATCAAAACCAAGATCAAACCATTTGCAAGCATTGAAGCTGAAATCAAATAACTCTAAACATGTGCATGAAAGATGGAGTTCTAACAATAGGACAAAGTAACTATGCATGCAACATGAAAGGTGATGACCCACAAGTATAGGGGATCGCAATAGTCTTCGCAGGTAGTATTACCCAATTTATTGATTTGACACAAGGGGAGCCAAAGAATACTTGCAAGGCTTAACAACTGAGTTGTCAGTTCAGCTGCACCTGGAAATAGTTCTTGCTCACATAAGTTTATCAGTAGCAACAACAAAGAAACAGCAACAACAACATCAACAGTGAAACAGCAGCAGTAGAAATAGTAACGGTAATAGTAGGATTCGAGTGTGGTAGGCATAGGGATGGAAGGACGGGTGTTGCATGGACGAGTCTAAACATGTAACTTCAAGACCTAGGGCATTGCAGATAAATAATAATAAGCATCCAAGTACTAAACAATCCTAGGCATGTGCTCCAAATATATTCATACGTGCTCGCAATGAGAACTTGCACAACATCTTCTGTCCAGCCAACCCGTGGCATCAGGGCCTCTAGGGAACTACTGGCAATTAAGGTGCTCCTTTTAATAGAGCACCGAAGCAAAGCATTAACACTCCATGAACACATGTGATCCTCACATCACAGCCATCCCCTCCGGTTGTCCCAATTATTGTCACTTTGGGGCCTTTGGATCCGGACAATGATATGTGTACACAACTTGCAGATAAGATCACAAACAATACTATCATAATGATTAAATAATAAGTTCGGATCTGAGATCATGTCACTCGGGCCCTAGTGACAAGCATTAAGCACAACAAGTTGTAACAAAGTCAAATAGCACTAATAGAGATACTAGGCACTATGCCCCTAACAGATCTTATTCGATTACATGATAGAACTCATCCAATCCCTACCATCCCCAAGCCTACAACGGGGGATTACTCACTCATGGATGAGGGAAACATCGGTGTTTGATTAAGATGCGTTGGTGATGACGATGGTGATGATCCTCTCCAAATTCCCCGTCTCGGCAGGGTTGCAGAACAGAGTTTCTGGATCCGAATCTTGGTTTCTGGTGGCGGCGACGGAGCGGAACTCTTTTTGGAAAACTATCGAACCCCCTGAGTTTTTAGGTCAGAAGGCAACTTATAGGCGCGGAGGGAGGCCGAGGAGCTGCCTAGGGTGGCCAGACCTCCCCCAGGCGCGGGGTCAGGTGGGCCCGCACCTGGGTTGGGTCTGCCCCCAGGCCTCCTCTCTGTCTCCCCTTCTGGCTCCGTGGATCTTCTGGTGAGAAATAATTTTTGGCATATTTTTCGGGATTTTTCCTGATAGTTCATTTTCTGCACAAAAACAAGACACCAAGGTAATTCTGCTGAAAACAGCGTTAGTTCGTGTTTGTTGTATCCAAATCACACAAGTTTAGAGAAGAAACAATAGCAAAGTGTTCGAGAAAGTAGATACATTTTTGGACGTATCAACTCCCCCCAAGCTTAGCTTATTGCTTGTCCTCAAGCAATTCAGTTGAAAACTGAGTGCGATAAAAGAACTTTCACGAACACTTTTCTTCATATGATGTATATATTCTAAGCACAGGAGTAGATGCTTAGACAATTTATAATAAATAGTATGCAACTAAGTCTACTCCATAGTTATTGCAAGCTATGACGAGAAACCAACTCAATAATAATAAGTAGCATGAAACATAAATATAAGCAACATTGCAATGCTCATAATAAGGTATGATAGAGTGGTATCTCGCTTGCCTTTGTTTGAAGAGCACGATATAAATGCCAAGGCACCTCTGAAGTTCACATGAAGACTAGAGATAAAGATATCAGAGATACAAGCATCAAAGTCATGACATAATTAACCAAGTTTTGGAACAAACACAAGAATGAAAACTATGCTCTCAAGAAGGTGCTCATAGAATAAGTGGTGACTCAACAAAATTGTGAAAACGGTTTTGTGAATGTTTGAAATGCTTCCCAATGCTGAAAGGAAGGTACTCATTAGCTTTGAGCTCTCATTGCCCCTATCATAGGAATCTTCATGTGGTTAACGTGAAAGTGAGGTCCACTCTGAATCATATGCTTGACAGAACATAGACTAGAAATCCCAAGTCCCTTGAGTACGAGGGCCGCTCCGCATGCTACTCAACTTTGGTCACCTGAAAGTTCTTGTCATTGTAAATACATGCATATCATCGAGAACCGCCAACGGGGTACCCCTTGCATATGGTACAGGAGATTTTCCATAACAAAAATGACAAGGAAAGCATACAGTGAGCATCTCAGCAATCTTTTTATTTACCATATGCATAGCTTTTTATTGAGGACGCTTTATAGATGCTCATTATAGTGATGCTGCACGTTTCCACCATGATTAAGCATGACTTAGGCTAGCGGCCCAGGCGTTTCTCTAACACAATGTATAAACTCCATGAACTAACAACTTCCCCTTCTATTTCACATCGTCGACATCCGTAAACAAAAGAGCTAAGTATCAACTAGATAGAATTATCCAAAAAGTGTTGAAAGCGTTCCCCGTGACGGCACGGTTCTGCTGACTCCCAGTATATAGTAAGCAAGCATATAACTTTCATGGACTAGTCACAATGGTTCAAAATTATTAAGCGCAAGGAATAAAGTGTGCCATCAAGTTCGTGAGAGCTTTACTAACTAAATTTTTCAAAACAGACAAACATTTTATTTTGGAAGAAAACAAGGCATATGGAATATGCACTGAAATAGCAAATGATGCTAATAGGTAGGTATGGTGGACACAGCTAGCAATATTGGTTTTGGGGAGTTGGAAGCACATGTAGAGAACGTACTCAGTGCAAGTGAAGTCTAGCAATAGAGGGGGAGCGATAAACGAAAGAGCAATAGCTGTCATAATCATGCTTGCAACAAAACAGGACTAACTATGGCATGAAAGTAATACAAGAATTCTGAGGCAAAATAAATCATCGAGGCTTACTGACTATTGATTAGTCATATGCATGCATGAGCATGTGCCAAGTCGATTCACATGAACAGTCAGAGGAGGATACCACAATATCATACCAAAGTATGAATAAAACAATGCAAGCAAACATTCATATGACATGCTACAAACTATTAGCAAGCTGGAGCTAATAATAGACAAGCAAGAACTACTAAGCATCTATAATGACATACACTTTACACAAACAGGCTAAGCATGCTCACAATAAAAAGTATATGCACAAAAATAAAACAAATAGAGTTCGTTACCAGCCTCTTACCACACCTCGAGTTGTCTTAATCTTCATTATTTCCCTTCACTTGTGTGACTTGAATAATTAACACGAAAACCAATATCCACTGAGGACGGCTGAACCCTACGAAGAAATCACAAAACCAAAGAAGAACAACAAATATTTTTGGTGTTTTTGATTTTTTAGAAACAAGCAAACAAAGAAAAACCAAACAAAAACAAAGCAAACCAAACAAAGCAAAATCTTTTTGGATTTTTCTTTTAAGGCAAACCAAAGCAAAGAAACAAACCAAGAGAAACAACGAAAATATTTTTGATATTTTTGTGTTTTTGAGAAAGAAGCAACAAGAACCAAAAAGAAAGCGAAACAATGGATATACAAAGAACCGACCGAACATGGTATATAGATGAGTGTGACGCCGGTATACCTCCCCCTAAGCTTAGGCTTTTGGCCTAAGTGGGGCTCAATAGCGCAGATAGTAACCCCATGCTGGTGGGTCATCATAGGCATGATCATAGTCAGGCACATGTGATAAAGAAGAAGACGCGCCCCAATCAAATGAGGGCTGCTGGTATGAAGACTCTCCCAAGTTGGAGGGCTGAACCGAATTGTCTTCGGCATCCTCTTCAACATTCTCCTCTTGTTGGGAGAGTTCCCCCACATAAGTGTCAACCTCCTCCTCCGTAAGTGACCATCCTTGCATGTTATCAAAGTTAAACAAAGCAGGTGCAGGCAAATAAACTATTTTCTCACTCCTACCCTTTCTCTGACCTTGCTGGGCAAAAGATAGTTCAAATGGCAAACTTCTCACATTAGCTCCCAAAGAAACAAAACCATGTTGAATCATAGATTCAATATCAAGCCTCTCTATGGGGAACAGAAAATCTGAAAAGTGAGGCTCTAAACCATGGAAAGCTAGCAACCTAGAAGCAATGAGACCTCCACAAATTCCACCCTTCTCACGGTTGGTGGTGAGACGGTGAGCTATCAAAGCACCCAAACTATAAGAACTACTCCTATTGAGAGCAGCTGCAATAAAAGCTAGATCAAAAGAAGACAACTCTCTAGCAGTCTTTCTAGCAAGAACACACTTGGTAATGAAATAGGAAAAGTATCTAATAGGTGGGAGCTGGATGTTCCGAATTTTACCACTTTCCTTTGAGAAGTCGAAACCTTGAAAAATATCAGCATACAAATCAACAAGTGACTTGGGACTCTCCTTGATCTTCTCACAAGATCCCCACTTAGGTACTCTAATTGCTGCACAGAAATCAGCAAAAGGCAGGTCGACATGTATATTATATATTTTGTAATGGACCATGGGATTAGAAGTAGACCAAGTGAACTGGAAGTCCTGCACAGAAGCCATGGTTAGCTTAACATATTGGATTGGTTCACCTTCAACAAAGTGCTCCAACCCTGCATTTGTAACCAAAGTTTGAAAATCTTGGAGAATCCCCGCAGCTCTCATAAATTCATGGCATGGATATACGGAAGGAAAAACTGCCTCCTCACGATGAACCTTCATTGGCTCATGCACCATCAAGTCATATTGATTCAGTGGATAAGCACTCATCTTCCTTGATGAAATTTTTAGACAACCATCAAACCAAGTGATTTCTAAGTTGATAAATGATGAGCAACTACTATAGGAACTTGCTAGAGGACTACACATGCATCAAAACAAAGTTTCTAAACATAGAACAAGCATGGAAGCTCAAACAACCTGTCACCTACAGTAGCAAAATACTCAAGATACAATCTACCAACCACAAATCTAATTGGACAAGTGGAGGAGGCACATACCAAGGAACAAACCCTCCAAAAATCAGCACTTGAGATGGGATGAATAAGGAGATCAAAAATCGCGAGCAAGAAAAGCAAGAACTCGAGCTTGAGCAAGTTTTCCGGTGTTTTTCGGGAGGGAGAAAGAAGGTGGCCTTGAGGAGGCAGCCTGGAGGGGTCCAGGTGGGCCAAACCCCCCCTAGGCGCCACCACTAGGTAGGTCGCGCCTACCATGGGTGTGGGGCCTAGGGGTGCCCCCCTGGGTCATATCAGGTGCCACTCTGCCCCTTTTTTCGAGGAAAAAATTATTTTGAATTTTCTGGGATTTTTCAGAAAACTTTATTTTTGGCCAATTTTCAGGGTATGAAAATTGATTTTCTCGCAGAAACAGCTTTTTCAGAAGAAGCAAAAGCAAACCAAAAGCCAAACTACAGGAGCTCTAAGAAACAGGCAAACAACTAGCAAAACTAAAGCTAAAGGAAAGGCTAGGAAGGAGAAGGGAAAAAGAAAGCAAGTATAACCACAGTGGAAACATTATTTTGTTCATTAAAATCTGTTTGTTAACAAGGTTGATCAAGTCTTGTTACCAAAAAAATCTTATATGAAGCAAAACTTTGCATTCCATAAGGTTATTATGTTACCTCATACTTGATAGCAATGGTCCCAATCATAATAGTTTCAAAATTTTCTTGTGGAATGGGACAATATATTTCTCCAACCTTGATGCTCTCAATATTTTCAATGGAATTCACGCAATAGCTTCTAACAACCTTCTTGGGGAAATAAACAGTATGCTCTTTGTCATCAATATTGAATGTTACTTGATTACAATTAATGACAGCACCTGTAGTATTAAGAAAAGGTCTCCCAAGAATAATAGACATATTATCATCTTCAGGCATTTCAAGCACAACAAAATCAGTTAAGACCATGCAATTATGAGAAACTTGAACATGAACATCCTCACATATACCAACAGGAATAGTAGTTGACTTATCAGCCATTTGCAAAGATATATCAGTTGGTATCAACTTTTCTACCTGGAGTCTCTTATATAGAGAAAAAGGCATAACACTAACTCCAGCTCCCAAATCACATAAAGCAGTTCTAACATAATTATTCTTAATAGAGCAAGGAATAGTTGGTATACCTGGATCACCAAGTTTAGTTGGAACCTTGCCATTGAAGGAATAATTAGCAAGCAGAGTAGAAATCTCCTCATTCGGAATCTTCCTTTTATTAGAGACAATATCCTTCATATACTTTGAATAAGGAGGCAATTTAATAGCATCAGTCAAAGGAATTTGCAGAAATAAAGGCTTCATCCACTCACAAAACTTGTTGTAGTTTTATTCCTCCTTTGACTTGTGTTTCTTACCTGGAAAAGGCATAGGTTTTTGCACTCAAGGTTCTCTCTCTTTACCATGTTTATTAGCAATAAAATCTTCCTTTGTGTACCTAGTGTTCTTGGTGTGTTTCTCAGGTTCTTCCTCAACTTCCTCCTTATCAGGAGACTCATCAATATTACCACTCTCAGTTTCAGCATCAAAGACAGATATACTATTAGGATCTACAGCAGGATCAAGTGGTTCCTCAACTTTCTTATGTTTCTTTTTCTTCCTCTTACGAGGACTACCACTATCCTCACCTTGTTGGGAATTCTGCTCTATTCTTTTAGGGTGTCCTTCAGGATATAAAGGATCTTGAGTAGCTGCACCACTCCTAGTTCTAGTTCCATAAGCATGTTTATTTCCTGAAGCATTAACTAGCATATCCTTTTGCACCTTAGCAAGTTGATCAAGTTGGGTTTGAACCATTTGAAAGTGTTTATAAAGCATTTTAATATCATTAGAAGTTCTTTACACAATATCTTTCAACTCATGGATAGCTCTAGAGTTTTCCAATAAATGATTCTGAACTTGTTTAAAATTACCTTGTTTAACAATAAATGTGTCAAGTTCCTCTAAGCATTGATCAGGAGGCTTACCATAAGGAATATCACCTTCATTAAATTGGAGAGAGTGTACCTCAATAGTAGATGAGTGGGGAATTGGCTTACATAATTCTTCTATAGGAGGTAGATTCTTCACATCTTCAGCTCTAATACATTTCTCCTTTAGACACTTTTTAGCTTCCTTCATCACTTCATCATCTAATGCAATAACTCCCATCTTCTTTATTGTTGGTGTTGGAACTGGTTCAGGAATAACTGGTTTAGGAGTAATAGGCTCAGGTGTATTCTGCTCAGTTGAAGTCCATCATCATAATTCTTGCTTATCTTGTTCATAATTCTTCAGCATCTGTAGGAGTCCTTTTCCTGAAAACACAATCAACAAAGCTATCTAGGTAGGTCCTAGAATCATCAGTTAGTCCATTATAATAAATATCAAGAAGCTCATTCTGAGGTAATGGACATCCAAGATATGCATGAATCAAGGAACAAAATCTTTTCCATGACTCAGGCAATTTCTCTTCTTCTCCCCATTTAAGATCAAAAAGTCTCTGCAAAGCAGTATGTCTAGCACAGGGAGGAAAATATTTATGGAAGAAAGAAACAATCAAGCAATCAGAGCTATCAATGGAACCAGGAGATGATCTATTAAACCAAGCCCTAGCTTCTCCTTTTAGTGAAAAAGGGAAGATCTTAGCAACAAAGTACTTGCGCATCTTAAAATCATTAGAGAACAAAGCACTCATAGTAGAAAGCTCATTCATATGAGCCACAACACTCTCATTTTCAGTACCACAAAAAGGTTCTTTCTCAACAATATCTAAATAAGATAAATCAAGAGAGAAATCATAATCTTTATCTTTAATATCTATGGAAGAGGTGGCAAACTTATGATCATAGGATTTCTTAGGCATAATAGTACGTCTAGCAAGGAGACTCTTAATAGCACTAGCACCATGTGTGTTTCGGCACTCTTCAACAAATGTATTAGTGATCTCTATGTAACCATCATTAATATCATAACTCTCACTAGACTCAGGTGAGCTAACAGGTGTAACAGTGTATTCACTAGGAGTTTCGGTATTTCATAGACTAGCCATAGTAGCATCTAGAAAAGGACCTAATGAACCACTCGCATCAAGAACAGTAGAAGTAACATCATGAGTATCAAAAGTAGTTTCAGATTCAGCAGTATTAGCAGTGTGTGTAGCATGAGCATGTGGTGGTGGTGTGACAAGCTTACTTATAATAGACGGTGAATCAAGAGCAGCAGAGGTGTTTAGGACTGTACCTCTTCTTGTAGTGGATGGTAAAATAGGGAACTTTACATCACGAGACTTCCCCATGATGAAAGGAGTAGCAATGAACAATAATAGATCCAAGTGAACTTACAAATAAATAAATGCTCCCTGGCAATAGCGCCAGAAAATAGTCTTGGTGACCCACAAGTATAGGGGATCGCAACAGTCTTCGCGGGTAGTATTACCCAATTTATTTATGGAAATAGTTCTTGCTCACAGAAGTTTATCAGTAGCAACAGTTTGTAGTAGCAACAACAAAGCAATAGCAACGGCAAGAGCAACAGCGACAGTGAAACATCAGCAGTAGTAACAATAATGGTAACAGTAGGATTCAAGTGCGGTAGGCATAGGGATGGATGGACGGGCGTTGCATGGACGAGTCTAAACATGTAACTTCAAGACCTAGGGCATTGCATATAAATAATAATAATAAGCATCCAAGTACTAAACAATCCTAGGCATGTGCTCCAAATATAGCCATACGTGCTCGCAATGAGAACTTGCACAACATCTTCTCTCCAGCCAGCCCGTGGCAGCGGGGCCTCTAGGGAACTACTGGCAATTAAGGTGCACCTTTTAATAGAGCACCGGAGCAAAGAATTAACACTCCATGAACACATGTGATCCTCACACCACAGCCATCCCCTCCGGTTGTCCCAATTATTGTCACTTTGGGGCCTTTGGATCCGGACAATTATATGTGTACACAACTTGCAGATAAGATCACAAACAATACTATCATAATGATTCAATAATAAGTTTAGATCAAAGATCATGTCACTCGGGCCCTAGTGACAAGCATTAAGCACAACAAGTTGCAACAAAGTCAAATAGCACTAATAGAGATACTAGGCACTATGCCCCTAACAGACCTTATTCGATTACATGATAGAACTTATTCAATCCCTACCATCCCCAAGCCTATAGCAGGGGATTACTCACTCATGGATGAGGGAAACATCGGTGGTTGATGGAGATGCGTTGGTGATGACGATGGCGATGATCCTCTCCAAATTCCCCGTCCCGGCAGGGTGCCAGAACTGAGTTTCTGGATCCGAATCTTGGTTTCTGGTGGCGGCGGAGCGGAACTCTTTCTAGAAAACTATCGACCCCCCCTGAGTTTTTAGGTCAGAAGGCAACTTATAGGCGCAGAGGGAGGCCGGGGAGCTTCCTAGGGTGGCCAGACCTCCCCCAGGCGCGGGGTCAGGTGGGCCCGCGCCTGGGGTGGGTCTGGGTCCCCCAGGCCTCCTCTCTGTCTCCCCTTCTGGCTCCGTGGATCTTCTGGTGAGAAATAGTTTTTGGCATATTTTCCGGGATTTTTCCTGATAGTTCATTTTCTACACAAAAACAAGACACTAAGGTAATTCTGCTGAAAACAGCGTTAGTCCGTGTTAGTTGTATCCAAATCACACAAGTTTAGAGAAGAAACAATATCAAAGTGTTCGAGAAAGTAGATACGTTTTGGACGTATCAAAAGGCTACAAACAAAGATCATGAATAACATGCATTGAAAAACGTTTGTTTGTTTCACATACAGAAAATATGGCATAGTGGTAATCAGCTTGTCCCTCATAGTGTAGCAAATAGATGCACATGGCACCTTCAAAGTTCACAAGGGTGACTAGAAACAAGTAGCACAAGAACAAGTAATATCACAAGATGCATCTATCAATAAGTTTTGGGACACTGCACACAGAATGACAACTATGCTCTCTTAATGGTGCCTAAGGGTAGAAGGTGGAGACTCAAATAATGGTGGAAGAAAGGCATTTCATAAAGGAAGCATGGATTTCAAGTTTCAAAAAGAGCTTCCAAAAATTATGGTACTTGTTAGCTTCCAGCCCTCATTTCCCCTATCATAAGCATCTTGAACTGGTTAAGGTAAAAGTGAACAAACTATGGAGTATATGCTTGACAAAGTATAAGTTGGCAATCTCAAGTCCCTTGAATATGAGGGTCACACCTCATGCTACTCAACTTCAGTCACCTGTAAGTTCTTGTCATTGTAAGTACATGCATATCATAGAGAACCGCCAACGGGGTACCCCTTGCACATGGTACATGAGCTATCCCATAACCAAAATGACAAGGCAAGCAGACAATGAGCATCTCAGCGATCTTTTTATTTACTATGTGCATAGATTTTTATTGAGTATGCTTCATAGATAGCTCATTATGGTGATGCTGCAAGTTTCCACCATGATTAGGCATGGCTTAGGCTAGTGGCCTAGGCATTTCTCTAACACAAAATACATACTCCATGGACTTACAAGTTCCCTCTTTATTTCACACTGGTGACATCCATAGACAAAAGAGCATGATATCAACTGAGTACAAAGTACAAGTGTAATGTTGAAAACATTCCCCGTGACAGCACGGTTCTGCTAATTCCAACGTATAAGTGCAAGCATATACAACATAGATGTAAAAATGGTTCAAGTTTATTAGGGGAAAAGAATATAAAGTGTGCCATCAAGTTTGTGAGGGCTTTAATCACTAAGTTTTCACATAACAAAGAGACTTTTTTACTGGAAGGTAGTTGAAAACAAGAATATACTTGGAATGGTGTAACACACCATGCATAGGAATTTATAGTGGACACTTCGGAATAACTTGGTTTCTTGGGAGTTGGAAGCATGAGTATAACTTACTCATACAAGTGGAGGCTAGAAAAAGACTGGGAGCAACCAACTAAGAGAGCAATAATGGCCATAATCATGCAGAGCAATAAAACATTACTAATCAAAGCATAGAGTTGTACTACATGTCAAGGAATAAATGATCATAGAGGATATGGTGACTTGTTCATAGTCATAACATGGTGTGAGCATGTGCCAAGTCAACCCAAACAAAGCATCAAAGGAGAATGCCACAATACTATGCTTTTGCATGCTAAAACAACGCATAATTCTTTCAAGGCACACTAAGAAATCCCAATGTTTGGAACAAGACATGCTACAACAATAATCACTAAGCATAAGGTCAAAACAACACCTAGCATGTCATGTTAAGTCTAAGTCACAGTCAATGCAAGCTCCTCTTGCACTTATCAAGCAAGAACTTTCTACTCCTTTCCAACACCAAGCAACTTATTTGAAACAACACAGCGAGAACGGGAGTCCAAACTACTTTATTCAAGAAAACTAAGCAAACTAAGAAAACCAAACGAAAACTAAGACGCTCCAAGAACAACATAACTTGTGCATGAAACAATAAAAACAAAGTGTCTAGACAGACCTGAGCTTTTTATTGATGAAGAAGGGGATGCCTTGGGCATCCCCAAGCTTTGACGCTTGTACCTCTTGGATATTTCTTGGGGTGACACCGGGGTGGCATCCCCATTCTTAAGCTTTTGTCCATTCTTCATCTCATTACATCATTCTCTCTCTACACGTGAAATTTTTGCTTCATACAAAACTTCATAGAATCTTCATTAGCAACATTAGTATATTCAAAAGATAATAGACCTTTAGGCAAAGCTTTGGCACAGCAATTTTTTTCACTAAAAGCACAAGATACTGTAGCAACTCCTTAAAAAATCTCAATTCACCTAAAGAGAACTCAAAAAGGAATCAATAAGAAGCAAATGCAAATAATGGCAGAAATCTGTCAAAACAGACTAGCAGGTAGAAACCGATTTTTTCGAAAATCTTCTGTTGATCAAATAAAAAACTGTTGAACCAACGAAAGTTAGCTAACATAATGGGGGATTTATTTGTAAATTTTCAGCTCAATCTGAGTTACAGAGACCCCTCACAAATTTTTATGGTGGATGACAAAAATATGTTTCGGGACAACAACTCCCTAAATCTTACTTCCCTCTCATTAGAGGTCATTCTTGGCACAAAAAGCAAACAAAAAGGATAAGAAGAGGTAAATAATGAAGTAATAACTTCCAAGACTCAAGGAAACTCTTGGGTTATCTCCCAAGAAGTACTTTTATTTAACGCCTTTAAGTTAGGCACAAAAAGCAAGAAATCAAGTATTTTCAAATGAGGAATTGAGATCAATACTTGCAAAATCTTCAACTATGAGAGGTATCTCATACAAATGAGTCTTGTAGGATCCTTTCTCATCTCTCTTTGGTTTACTACTTTTATTAAAAGGATTTTTTGGAACAATCCAATCAAAATTCTTTTCAAAGGCTTCATGCATTCCAACAAGCTTAAAGGGGATGGGTACCTTAAATTCCTCTCTAGGCTTAGTTTTATCAGAAGCACCCACAACATCTACACATGAGCCTATCATATTAAAACGCAGAAAGACCTTTTTGGCTTCCTTAGCAACATCATGGAACTCTTTGAGTAAAGTTTCAAGAATAAATTCTCTCTTTTCAGCATTCTTTTCTTTCTTTAGCTTTAGGAACAAAATTTGCATCATGGGGTTAAGGCTAACAAACCTAGCCTCCAACATATGAACTAAAGAAACTGTAGCAATCTAATAATTAGGAGCAAGCTCTGCTATAAATTTATCCTCAATATCCTCATGCTTGCTAACATAATTAAAGAATTCTTCAATATTATCTTTCCCTATTATGGATCCACTACCTATTGAAGGGTTTTTCAGGGTGAACTTGGGGAGCAACATGGTGTTCTCAGCAGAGCTCATTTTGGCAAAGGTGGGAAAGCCAAAAACAGCAGCAACAGCTAGAGCAGGAACTAATTTTTTTGTGTTTTTGAATAAAGAACGCAAACCAAACTAGACTAATTTTTTTGGAGTTTTTGAAAAGAGGCAAACAAAACCAATTAAAAGAAACTAAGCAAACTAAAAACAAAGTAAAGAAAAAGGAAGTGGAGGACTCCCCTTGTGAACACGTTGATGTAGCACTGAGTTGATGTAGGAGCGCTTCGTTGGGAACCCCAAGAGCAAGGTGTGAAGCAGCACAACAGCAAGTTTTCCCTCAGTAAGAAACCGAGGTTATCGAACCAATAGGAGGAAGTAAACGTCACACAAGTGTTGCAAACAACGCGGAGACCTGCATAACACAAACACAAGACTTTGACCTAACGAATCAGTGGGGTTGTCAAGCTCACCGGTTTGCAGTAACAAAGGATTAAATGTATGGTGTGGAAGGTAATGGTGGTTTGTAGCAAGTAAACAAGTAACAGTGAAAGATTATCAATGATAAAGATTGGACCAGGGTCCATAGTTCACTAGAGGTGCTCTCCTTAGATAAACAACATGGCATGAAGGGTAAACAAATTACAGCAGGGCAATTGACAGGAACTGAGCAAGGCATAACAATGCAATTACTAGTCAGAAAGATCCTATGAGATTCGATTGGGCAATACAAAAAGATGCATAGACCGCCATCCAACTGCATCTATGACTAGAAGTCCACCTTCAGGTTATCATCCGAACCCCGTCCAGTATTAAGTTGCAAGCAATAGACAACTGCTTTAAGCAAAGTGTGTAAGGTAAACAGTCCACGTATTCCATGAACAAGAGACTGTTGTTTTCTCCCTAGTAGCAACATCACATCTACAACTGAAGAGATTATTGTCACTTCCCTTGGAAACTAGAGGCATGAACCCACTATTGAGCATAAATACCCCCTCTTGGAGTCACTAGCAATTACTTGGCCAAGATAGCTACTAACAACGGAGATCATCCAAGATCACAAACAATACAGACATGATAGAATCATAAAGACAAAACCATTAATCAAACCAATATAATAATCTCAATATCCATCGGATCCCCGCAAACACAACGTGCATGATTACAAATAGATTAGATCTTGATCATGAATGGAGCTCACAAGATCTATACATGAAAGCACAAGGAGGAGATACAACCATCTAGCTACTACATGGACCCATAGTCCAAGGTGGAACTACTCACGCATCATACCGGAGATAAGGCCTCCGGGATGATCTCCCCTCCGGTAGGGTGCCGTGAAGAACTTCAGATCCCCCCGATCTAGGGACGACGGTGGCGGCGGTTATAGAAGGTTTCGTGGAATATTGATCGGGTACTTAGGGTTTCTGCATCGAGGGCTTCTTATAGGCGAAGGGGGAGGCCGAGGCGGTGGCCAGGGGCCCTACACCCTGCCTAGGCGCGGGGAAGGGCCCACCCCTTCCTAGGAGGGTGTGGCTGCCCTGGCACGCCTCTCAATCTCCCCTCTGGACTTCTTGTTCCCCACGGAAAGTTATTGACTTTGACGTTTGTCCCGTCCAATTCCATGAATATTTCTTTACTAACTTTTCTGGAACAAAAAACAACAAAAAACATGCAACTGGCACTATGGCAACTTGTTAATAGGTTAGTACCAGAAAACATGTAAAAGCACCTCAAAGTGTAGACAAAGCAAAGCAAAGTAGATACTAAACAAGCATGGAGCATCAAAAATTATAGATACGTTTCCGATGTATCAAACGTCCTTAGCCTCCGCGGCAACGTCGCCAGAAAACTTGTTGATGACTCAGTTGATGTGGAGCCTATTGGGAACCCCAAGAGCAAGGTGTGATGAGCACAACAGCAAGTTTTCCCTCATTAAGAAACCGAGATTATCGAACCAGTATGAGGAAGGAAACGCCACACAGGTGTTGTAAGCAACACGGAGACCTGTACAACACAAACTCAAGACTTTGCCCCATCTAACAGTGAGGTTGTCAATCTCACCGGTAGCTGTAACAAAGGATTAAACATATGGTGTGGAAGGTAATGGTTTGCAGCAAGTAAACATGTAATAGTGGAATATGTATCAATGGTAAAGATCGGACCGGGGTCCATAGTTCACTAGAGGTGCTCTCCTTAGATAAACAACATGGCATGAAGGGTAAACAAATTATAGCGGGGCAATTGATAGTAACTGAGCAAGGCATAACAATGCAATACCAGACAAAAAGATCCTATGGGATTCGATTGGGCAATGCAACAATATACATAGACCGCCATCCAACTGCATCTATGACTAGCCTTTAGGTTATCATCCGAACCCCCTCCAGTATTAAGTTGCAAGCAACAAACAACTCCATTAAGCAAAGTGTGTAAGGTAAACAATCCACTTGTTCTATGAACAAGAGACCATTATTTTCTCCCTAGTAGCAACATCACATCTACAACCAAAGAGATTTCTGTCATTTCCCTTGGAAACTAGAGGCATGAACCCACTATCGAGCATAAATACCCCCTCTTGGAGTCACTAGCAACTACTTGGCCAAGATATCTACTAACAACGGATAGCATGCAAGATCACAAACAACACAGACATGATAGTATCAAATAGACAAAACCAATAATCAATCTGACATAGTAATCTCAATATCCATCGGATCCCGCAAACACAACATGCATGATTACAAATAGATTAGATCTTGATCATGAACGGAGCTCACAGGATCTATACATGAAAGCACAAAGATGAGATACAGCCATCTAGCTACTACATGGACCCATAGTCCAAGGTGGAACTACTCACGCATCATACCGGAGAAGAAGGCCTCCGGGATGATCTCCCCTCCGGTAGGGTGCCGGGAAGAACTTCAGATCCCCCCGATCTAGGGACGACGGTGGCGGCGGCTACAGAAGGTTTCGTGGAGTTTTGCTTGGGTCCTAGGGTTTCTGCATCGGGGGCTTCTTATAGGCGAAGAGGCGAGGCTGGGAGGCGGCCAGGGGGCCCACACCCTACCCAGGCGCGGGGTAGGGCCCACCCGCGCCTAGGGAGGGTGTCGTGGCCCTGGTTCGCCTCTCTGTCTCTCCTCTGGACTTCGTGTCGCCCACGGTAAAATATTGACTTTGGCTTTTGTCCCGTCCAATTCCGAGAATATTGATTTTCTGCCTTTCTGGAACCAAAAACAGAAGAAAACATGCAACTGGCACCATGACAACTTGTTAATAGGTTAGTTCCTGAAAAGATATAAAAACACCTTAAAGTGTAGACAAAGCAAAGCAAAGTAGATACAAAACAAGCATGGAGCATAAAAAATTATAGATACGTTTCCGACGTATCACTCCGTCAGCTAGGTACTTAGTACTTAGTCTGATTTGTACTTCGTACTCATTTTTATTGTATACTTACTATACTTCATGATGCTCCTAATCACACACAGAGAGAAAGAGAGAGAGAATATGCGAGCTCGTGTGAGAGACACATGTGAAAGCTTAAGAGTATTATAGAACCAAAAATTTAAGAAACCTGGCACAAAATTAACCATGGCATGAGAGACACATGTGTTTTTCTCCGGCCTTTACCAAGCATGCCCCTTTCCTTGAATCTTTAGGACAACAAGAGAAGGCACGTTAGAGTAATTTTGGAACACTCTCGTATTCCCCTCGTTCGAGATAATCAAGAAAAATCAAGAAAAATGGAAGGTATAGCCTTAGAATGCGCTCTCCCTTCATGGAGACTATGTACCACCAATCGTTAAGCGTGGTGTCATCATTCCGGATATCCATACAAAGATCTATATATGGGGCCAAGACAATCCTTGGCCATGCCCCAAATCCTAGTATATTACCCACAACAAACATATGCGCCACCAACTCCAGTTCTCTCCTAGAAACTTGGCATGAGCCACAATTTGGCAAACTGCGTCTGAAATAGTAAATTTTGTAAAACCTATTCCAGAGTATAAGCGAGTCAAAGTATTTACATTTGACTGTATTCAAATCTTTAGGACAATAAGAGAAGGCAAGGTAGAGTAATTTTGGAAAACTCTCGCACTGCCCACGTTCCAAATAATCAAGGTAAAATCAAAACAATGGAAGGTATAGCCCTGGAATGCGCTCTCCCCCTTGTGGATACTATGTACCACCAATCGTTAAGCTTGGTGGCCTCATTCTAGATATCAGTACAAAGGTCTATATATGGGGTCAAGACAATCCTTGATCATGCCCCAAATTTTATTACATTACCAACAACGGAAAAAAGCGCGCAACCAACTCTAGTTCCCTCTAGGAAACTTGGCATAAACCATAATTTGGCAAACTTCGGCGTTCGAGACAGTTAATTTTGTAGAACCTATTTGAGAGTATAAGCCAGTCAACGCATTTACATTTGACTGGATTCCAAGCTTTGAAAATAAGAAAAACCATGGGTTAACCCACGGTTCCCTCGAACTGGCACATATAGGCACATGGTGTAGAGTAGACATGTTATTTGTGTATACGTTCCACTACTAAGACAAGGCTAACAACCACAGTTGGTGTATATGCCTCTTGTCGTTCACTTGTACTATCATGTTTAGCAGGAAAGATGCATGAGTGTGATCATGGTTCATCACAACCTTAGTACCCTATGAAACAAATATATATTATTTTAAAGTTATGGCACTAAAACATGTAGAAATAAAATTAGAAGGGTTGTCAGAAATTCTTGAATAAATCAATATTTTGTATGATGGCAAACCCATATATGATGTCAATTAAATTTCAATCTCCCCTTTTGCAAAAAAAAAAGAGAACTTAGAACTTCGGGAGTGGGTATTGTGAAAACTCACATTACACCATTAGAGCATGTATTTTATCTTCTTATGTGTTGCAAAATTAAAACTAATGTATGCAAGCAGGCATGTCATCTACATTGACTAATTTTGGAGGACATTCGGATTTCCAAAAAGATGTTCATTAAGGATGGCAATTTTACCCATGGGTATGGGTATCCGCGGGTACCGTACCCGCATGGGTAGGGTATAGGCACACTTTTATATCCATAGGCAATACCCATACCCTACTCATTAAGTGACCGGTACGGGCACGGATATAGACTTGTACCCATGTGTATACCCATACCCTGCCCGTTTAAACTGATATGTCAAACTTACCTATAGATTTTGAACCTATGCGGCTGAGAAGCCTAGGGACGAGTATGAGATTGCCACTTCTAAACTTTAATTTGATACTTTTATGTACTCATCTACTATTAGTAAGTAGAGATTATTGTCTTTTCAAATATTCTATTGATGAAAGTAAAATTTTGAATAACTTGTATACTATTGGATACACCCGTCGGGTACCCAATGGGTACGGGTACCCGCCGGGTATGAGTATGGGTAAAGTTTTATACCCGCGGGTACGGGTATGGTTAAGCTTTTGTACCCATTGGCTACACGGGTATGGGTATGGTATTGCTCTATCCTGTCCATACCCTGCCCATTGCCATCTTTAATGTTTATAATCTTCCTATATCCACTACAAATTAATATAAAGCATTAATACATGAAGCCGTGAAGAAGGACCTTATATGGTTGCCTTTGGGGTATTTTGGCTCAATATTTGTGTTGAAAGCGATCATGTGCTTCTTGGCTAACTTTATACTTATTGTTTTCCTTCGAATTTAAAACAAAGATGTACAATATCACCATGTGTTCTAGAAAAAGAAAAGATTTTCCATAGGAGTATTGTGATGCATAATTTATGATTGTGGTATAATGAGCAAGAAAGACATGTGAATACACGGCGTCCTTGATTCATTCCCTCACAATATCTCAACATTAACTTCATTTCACTAGACTAGCACCAACCACTTTTTTAACTCATTATATAGAGTGGCATCTTTCATCTTCTTCTCTACACATACATCTACCCTCTTATGTTCTCTTCTCACACATAGCTCCCGCATGTTCTGTAGTCTGCAACGCCATTCCCCTGCAACTTGTGTTCTCAAATATATTTCCTTGGATTTTAACAATTGCATACTATGTCAGGAAGATAAAGCCCCTATAAACATAGAAGTGTGAATGCATGAGAACATGAGGCATCGGGAATGTGCTAGTAGCATAATATTTCATAGTTTCATCTAGGGGGCTGCCAAAAAGTGGTGACCTTCCCAGGCCATCAAGTCACACGAGAACATCCGGTATATTATATAAACTAGACTCTTCTCTGCGCACCTAGACTGTGGCAGGCAGACACTCTGTTTGATGTGGAAATTGTTTAATGAGCAAATCGTCGTCTGATGGCTCGTAATCTGTACAATAGAAGCTCCCGCGAGTGCCAATATTTCTATATTTTTCTATTGTTTGATGGAGTGATATTTAAATAAATGTTTACTAGTCTCTTAGCTGGCAACACTTCGCGTGATTCAATGGAATATAAGATGTCACGAGATCTCCATAGTAGAGATAATTAGTACTGTAATTCTAAGTCAACTGATAATATCACTCACATACTTGCACATGTGTATCTCGCCGACTCGCCCAGCCAATACCAACAGATCATTCACCGAACAAACGAAATAAGATGCGCCCATGCACGCACGATTAGACGCTATACCAACCGTTGTGAGATCCCCAGCTAATTCATCGACGCATCATCAAACTGTCACTGTCAGAGTAGACAAAGGCTCCTGAGACAGACCCCAAAAGACCACGATGAACTAATGAGGACATGCGAGAGTCACAGAGCTGATCAAAACGATGATGCCACTGCTGAAAAGAGCTGGTAGTAGAGGCGACAACCGGAGAAAAACTGGCAGATGAAGTGGCAGCAGAAGGAACGCGAAGCCAGTCTAACTCCCAAAGTCCTGAAGAGTCACGGCTGCGAGGGCCAGCTCCAACCAGGGCCTGTGTGCGACGGTCCTGGATAACACAAGAATCGGCATCAAGAATGACGCGACAACCAGAGTCAGTAAGCTGGCTAGCAGAGAACAGATTCATCTTAAGAAGAGGGACATGAGAAATATCAGAAACAAAAAAGGAAGAAGTAGACAGGGTGCCCCGACTAGAAAAGGGAAGAGAGGTACCATCAGCTGTAAAGACACGGACAGAAGAAGGGAGAGAACGAAGAGCAGACAGAAAAGAAGACTCAGATGTCATATTAAAGAAAGCTCCAGAATCCAGATACCACGGGGACGTACCTGACTGTGTAGAAGGTGGTGGTCGCGCAACGCCGGAAGAATCAGTCACAGAACCAGCAGTACCCGTCGAAGAAGAGCCTGTAGCAGCAAGCAGACCGCGAAGACTCCTGATAATGTCCTGATCAGATAGAGCAACTGCTGAAGACCCGGAAGGAGCCGGCTGTCCACGAGCCTGGTGCTGCTGACGTAGACTGGGGTCCCGTGTATAACAGGTGGCCCAAGTGTGGCCATCCCTGTTGCAGTAAGAGCAGTGACGAAGAGAACCACGACGACCCTGACCACGAGCCTGCTGGTGCTGACTCTGACCCTGAGGCTGCTGAAGCTGACCCTGACCCTGACCTGGAGGAGTGGGTAGTATCGGCGGCGGCGGCACAGGGGACCGCTGCTGAGTCGAGGGAGCAGGCGGCAAAGGAGCACCACGAGTAGCAAGCACAGATGGAACCGCAAGAAGACCAGCACCACGGAGACGTGTCTCCTCAGCCCGAAGCTTAGACAACACCTCAGAGAGCGGAACACGACCACGAGCATTCAGCTGAGCACGCCGGGGCTCAAACTCTTGGCGAAGTCGAGACAAAAACTCATAGATGCGGTGAAACTCCAAATCCGAGCGCACAATCTGGCAGCACGAGCATGTGCCACAAACAGCAGTACGGAGAGAATCAAGCTGACGCTAGATAGCAGCACTCTGAGTATAGAACTCATCAATAGTGGAATCACCCTGCTGGAGAGCATGCTCCTGGCGGACCACAGACAGGTAAAGAGCATCCCCAGACGGCTGGTAGCGCTGACGAAGATGAGCCCACTGAGCGGCAGCAGTAGGGAGACTCATGAACTCAGCAGCATACTGGGGCAGAACGTTGGATGTGAGAACAGCAGCAGCACGAGCATCCTCATCAACCCACTGAGTGTAGGCAGTCAGAGCGTGGCGATAGGCCTCGAGATCAGAAGAGTACTGCTTGGACTTCAGGTCATAAGCAGCAATGGCACTATCATCGGCACTCTGAGCAGCATCCTTGGCCTCCTGAGAAGCATCAGCACCAAGAACAATCGGCGTCAGCGGAAGGGGAGCCATAGGAGCAGGAGGGCACGGCGGACAGGAGACCTCGCCAGAGAGCACACCCCAAAGACGGAGACCGCGCATATGAACGCGCATGAAGGCAGTGAAATAAGGATAATTCGCGCCATCGAAGATCACCGGGCAGCGAGGAATCGCAACGTAGCCCGATGCAGAAGACATCTCTCTCTCTTTTTTTTTACTCTCAGATCCAATCGGAAAAGTCAACTGTCAGAGAGGCGGCAGAGCCGTAGACGGACGGAGCAGGCAGGGTGGGGGCGGACTGCCGGTGGCGGGCAGGCAGCCGGCGGACGGACCAGGCCTCCAGATGCGGACCGAGGGCTCGGGGCGACGTCAGGAAGCAGCTGTGGCAGCGTGGAGACCAAGGGCAGTCGATCCCGCGCCGCGTGGTCTGCTCGTCTGGCGGCGTGAGGACGGGTCAATCCCGCGTGGGCTTTGGCGGCGTGAAGACCGAGGCCGACTTGCGGCGTGAGGCTGCGCGCAGGAGGACGTCCCGCGTCAGGGAGCAGAGGCGGGGTCGCAGGAACGGACCGATCCCGTGTGGGCTTCTCTGTTGGCGTGAAGACCGAGGCCGACGTGGCGTGTGGCGGATGCGCGCAGGAGAGCATGAGGACGTCCCGCGTGAGATGCGCGCAGGAGGGCGGCCCGCGTCAGGGAGCAATCGATCCAGAGAGGGCACGGGCGTCGACCGACAAAGACGAAGCAGGAAATCGATCCAGGAGCGGCCGATTTGACAGCCATGAAGACGAATCGATCCAGGGAGGAATCGATCGAGAGAATCGTGGATCCGATCTACAGGACCAGAAACAGCGGTAACCGGCGGCGGCGACGTCGGATGAACGACGGCGGCAGGGACGGTGACGGCTGTGACGATGTTGCAGAAAAATTTGTCTAACCTAGCTCTTAGCTCTGATACCATGTCAGGAATATGTAACATGTATTCCTCTGGGGGCAAAGACCACAATATATAGTACAGGTATAGGGCAAATATGCAGAAAGCCCCCTAACATATGGGGAAAATACAATATACAGATATATACATCTAACAAACACTATTATTCCACGAGCATATAGTAACATTCATTCTTTTCAGGAAATAAACTTTTAACTACAAATGTACTACCTAGCTAGCAGCTAGGTAGCCCAAATCTGGATAGATTGTACTACTGCCTTTCTCTAGCCGGTAGCTTAATACCTGAAGCATGTTTCCTTTTCACGATTGAAACGGTGTCGGGAAAATTAAGCGCGAAACGTGTGCTGGGACAGGACATGATATCTTGGACCGATATCGATGCCATGTCTGATCACGCTCTGGTGCTAATTAATCAAGGCACCGATTGATGATCGTTATACACGAATTAATAACTTTTCAGCGATACGCGTAAAAAATTATACATTTTGTTGGTACCAGTTTCGTCGAAGGTGCGTGCATGCAAAGCTGGCAGCTCGACGGCGATCGCATTTTGAGCTCTGACTGGCACCGAATGAACAGTGTCTCGTCAGAGCTCGAATAACCTTGAGTTTGTACAGTACGGCGTGCCATGTACTAGTAGATCTCATCGGCGTCAAGCACGGGGAAAACCATTCGTGTCTACTGGTGGCGACGCATGTCCTAGCGGCACAGCCTGTGCGTGTACGCAAGCGAGTTTTTTAAACCGCGCACGACTGAGCACGAAGGTCACGTGCTGGGATCGAGCTGGATATTCTTCCTTGGCGCCGAATTCTAAATGTTGATTAGATTTTCTTGCAGTAAGTACGTCCGTATTGCTTGTGTACTCCATAATTCCGCAGTGTATGAGTGTGTATTGGATCAATCATCGCATGTATTGGAGGTGGTGGACTGGTGGTACGTACGTGCTGATTGCATGGAACTGTGTCAGAAGACTCCAAGTACGTACAGTATATGTAGCGCGGGACAGCAGCGACGGCTGATCTGTATGTTGGCGCGTACGTACGTGGAGGATTGGCCGTGCGGGACAGCGACGGCGGTGGTACCTACCTGTGTGGCGCTCCGTTTTTGTTAACCTCGCACGCTGCACCAGATGATAAAGACGATTGATGGCCAGCGCGCGCTCCGTGCCGATATGCTGGTAATGGTATGCCATCAATGGCCGGAGTCGCGCGCGGGCGAGACAGCAACGTCAATGGTGACGCGGACACCGGCCGGTTCGTGTACGTACGGCCTGCCAAGGGCGCAACCGCCGACCGGCCGGCCCCGACGGCAATAAACCACGTCCTCCCCAGCCGCGAGGAGGGAGACGCAGACGGGGCAGCTAGCCAAATCAAGGAAGCTCGATCGAGGGGATGCCGGCCGGGTGCCTTCCGGTACTTTTCTTTCGGTAGCGCGACGGGGACAATGAGCGAGCGGTGCACGGATCCGGCGGAGAGTGCGCGCACGAGCGCGGACCACAGGGGCGAGGCGGTGGTGGTTGCGCGCGCGCCGCTTTCGGGGGGACACATGCGGGGTCGCCACATGCCCTTAGCAACGAATGCCGTCGGGACAGCGATTCGCGGCAACGGGGCACGCCTAGTGTCCAGTTTTTGAGAAAACTGAGAGATTGGTACTTTAAAGTTTTCAAAATTATAAAAACTATCTGAATATACTCCCTATACTTTTGTAAAATTTCAGTGAAACAGCCGTTGTATGTTGAGCTGGGAAAATTGTGGATTTTTTTTTTTTGCGGGGGGACATTGGGGAAAATTGTGGATGTACATATAGGAATATAACATCTCTTATTTTCCCCGTAAATTGTCTTTCTATGTACCTATTTTTGCCTAAACTTCTGGCTTACATTCAGGATGAGTTATCCGCATATTCGCAAAAAAAGTTATCCGCATATTCGTTTCCAGGTTTTCCTTAGCCTTGGATTTTTCTTTTTGCAAAACACGGTAGAAATGCTGGCGTCTCATAACACACGCGCACGGTCACCCTATGAATGCATGCACCTTCCTCTAAAAACAGTAAACGCATGCACACACGGTAGAATATGATTGTTTTGAAGGAGTCCTAGTGATACCTTTATACTATTCAATTGGATTGTAGTTTTTTTTTTCTCAAGCATCATTACAAAATATGCATGATATCATCACAATATTTTATGGAAAACTAAAATGTTATTTAGTAGAAGGAGAGAAGATGGATAATTTGGGTCTTCATTCGTGCAAGCAAGCATGGAACAAGTATCAAAAGTACACATGTGTGTACATGTTATCATAATTGGACCAAATTGTTCAATTGACTCAGCACCAACCATTTTTGTTCTATAAGCTCTTACCTTCCATGGTAATCTAATATCTTGAGCTCTGTTCTCACCTGTCTACAATGTGTATCCATGCAAATAATATTTACATATATATGTTCAAATGGAGTCTCATAGTTACATACGACAACGGTAAATTCAACCAGAGAATTCTGGATGTGAGAATAGGAAGCATGAGGAATGTTCCAGTGGTGAGAATTCCGTGGTGTCATTGCATCTCCATTTATTAGTCTATGAATTACAACTCGAAGTGAAGAAAGACCAAGAATCATGGTCTCAAATTAAATCTATATTTACATGGAAAGAAGATGGAAAGTCGATCTACCATTCCTCCTAGAGGGAAATCTATCTATGGGATATGCATGATCTTCCTAGCCATTGTAACTCTTTCTTTTTTTAAAACATAGTGCATTGAAAATGCTCACAAATACACAAGTACACTCATTCCTATGAACGCACACACGCAAACCCTATCCCTATGAGCACCTCCGAGATACTGAGATGACATATCTTGAGATTGACAAAGTCACCACGAGTGTCTCGATGTTGACAAGCACGTGATGTACCACTAAAATAACATCGCTGTTTAAATTCTGGAATAAATATAGATAATGCAAACACCCATGCCAAGTCTAGGACTTGGATCTTCCTATCCATTATAACTCATTTGAAATAGATACAAAGTTACTTAGTGGATGATTGGGTCAGCTCCATATTAGAGTATAGGTCGGTGCGGCTAGGGCACCGGCCGCCTCTCCCCTCCATATTTGAATTGTATCTCTATCTCTATTAGTTTTGGAGTCCAAGTCAGTTGTAATCTATATAAACAGTCCACCGTGGCTGAAATCAATACAAGTTATTATTCTCTCAATATCTCAAACTATCATGGTCGATCCGTGAAAGAGGGAAGTGGTCCTTTGGGCAGTGTTTATTTAGTGACGTGAAGTCCACGCACATCCGCAGGATGTCCGTGTCCTTTTTCGGGACCATCACCATGTTTGCCAACCACTCGCTTTCCTTGATTTCCCGGATGAAGTCTTCTGCGAGTAATCTGTTGATCTCCTTGCCGTTAGCTTCGGCTCGTGGCTCCGACAGTCTTCGGATGGACTGCTTGACTGGCTTGGTGTCTGGGAAGACATTGAGTGCGTGCTCGGCGAATTCCCTGGGAACTCCTGGCATGTCCGCAGGACACCAGGCGAAGATTTCCCAGCGCTCACGGAGGAATTCGACGAGCGCGCCTTCCTATGCGGTGCTGAGGTCGTTGGCGATCAGCGCCGGCTTGGAGGCATCTGTCGGATGGACCTGCACTTTCTTGGTGTTGACGGTGGAGTCGAAGGACATGTCAGGTGCGTTCTGCCTTGTGACTGGGGGTAGCTCATTGTCCGTCACTTCGCGGAGCCTTACGAGCTCGTCTTGCATGCCGAAGGACTGGGAGATTTTGTTGAAATCCCTGTCGCATTGGTCCGATCGGGTGAAGCTCCCGTGGACTGTGATGACGCCCCTTGGTCCTGGCATCTTGAGTAGTAGGTATGCGTAGTGTGGGACGGCCAGGAACCTTGCGAATGCTACACGTCCCAGGATGGCATGGTATTGCGACGGCCAGTCCACCACTTCGAATTCTAGGCGCTCCTGCCGAAAGTTGTCCGGCTTCCCGAAGATGACGTCGAGCCCTATTTTGCCCAGGGGAAAGATGCCCTTCCCTGGTACAATGTCGTGGAACGTTGTGTCTTATTGTTCCAGGCTGCATTGCGGGATCCGCATAGCTGCTAGAGTGCTTGCGAACATTAGGTTGATGCCGCTGCCGCCGTCCATGAAGACGCGACTCATCTCGAAGCCTCCGATCTGCGCCTCCAGCACCAGGGCAGCGTGGCCTGGGCGAGGGATCTGGCAAGGGTGATCCACGCGATTGAATGTGATGCAGGACTCCGACCCGCTGAGGTACTCAGGGATTGCAGGCGGAGTTTCCACGGCCAAGTTGATTTGTCGGGTGATTTTCTTCTGCACCCTATTTGTGGGGCATCCCTTCTGTATCATATTGAGTGCTCCTTTTGGTGGGGGGTATGCGACCCCGGCGTTGTTTTGCGCTGGTGCGACTGGTTGATTTGGGCCTCCAATAGGCGGCGGTGGAGGAGCTCTGTGTGTTATTTCACCTGGCGCAGGTGCGTTTCCGAACGCAGGGATTGGAGCTTGTTGCCTCATCTGCACCATGCCTTCGCTGAGTTTCTGGAACTCGTGGCAGTCCTTGAGCATGTGGCTAGCTTTCTTTTTGCCATCTTGTTTGTCGATGTAGAAGTGGATGGTGCATGGACCCGAAAGTTTATCGAATGCTGAGGGTCCGTTGTCGCGGTCGCGGCGTTGCCACGACTGCGTTGGTCGTCCGTTGTCGCGGAAGTTTCCGCTGCGGTATCCTCCGTTGTTGCGGCTGTTGTCGTTACGGCGGTCGGCGTAGCCGGCTGCGACCATGTCGGGTCCGTCGCGGTCCTCGTAGACACGCGATCTCCTCTTGCTGCGGCGTTCGCGTCTTCGGCCGTAGTCGTCCTCTTCATCTGATTGCCCTCGCTGGATGCAATCTTCGCCGTCTGCCCAACTGTTGGCGATTTCCATGAGCTGGTCGACTGTCTTGGGCTTTACACGTCCAAGTTTCTCCTTGAAGTCTGGACGCTTGACGCCGTCCCTGAAGGCGTCGATGGCCCGCTCTTCGGAGATGTGTGTTGCGGAATTCTTGGTTGTAGACCAGCGTAGTATGTACGAGCGAATAGATTCACCCGTTCTCTGAGTGCAGGCTCGCAATTCTTCGATTGAGGCGGGCCTCTTGCTGGTGCCTTTGAAGTTTCGGATGAAGCTGTAAGCGAGCTCCTCCCAGCTTCGGATGAATCCTGATGATAGGCTGCTAAGCCAGACCCGCGCCGCGCCTGTCAGCTGTAGCTGAAGGCATTGCATGGCGGTTTCTTTGTTGCCTCCGTGAAGCTTGACGGATGACAGATGGTCGCTGAGCCAGGACTTTGGATCTTGCGTGCCGTTGAACTTCGGAGTATCCAAAGGAAGCTTGAAGTTGCGTGGCATCTGTGTTCGCCGAACGGATCTGCTGAAGCATCGAGCCCCGCAGAGTTCTCCTTCGTCTTCATCCATCTCAGATTCAGACGAGCATGCGCGTTTAGCGTGTGCTTTATCGATCTTGCGCTGTGTAAGCTTGTCTCTGGCGTCGTAGTTGCTTTTATGGCGGTGCGAGCTCTTCTTCCTTCGAGGAAGATCGTGCTCCTCTTCCTCTTCGGATGAGGGGGTGGGACTCCGGTCGCGCCTGGCCGGAGCTTTCTTCTTCGGTTCCACAGGAGCGTCTTCGTGGAGCGCAGCTCCGATTAGTCCTAGTCCAGTGAGTGCGGACCTATGCATGGCCCTTTTCAGGTCCCCCTCCGGAGGTGGGTGAGCCGCGAGATACGCAGTGGCTGCCATGATCGCAGCTTGTGGCGTCTTCGGGATGATGTTGCCGTCAGCGTCCATATCCATGAACGATGTGTGGAGAGTTCGGGTCACGTCACGCCGCTCCTTGGGGTCCATGTTTTCCAGCCGAGAGCGGTGCTTGTTTCCCTGGTTTCCGTTTGTACTAGAGCCGGGTCCCATGGCGGAGAGCGCAGCTCGTCGCGCACTGGACTCAGAGGCTGCTTGCTTACGTTTGTCGAGCGTCTCCTGCATCTTGACTTGCTTCTTGTGCTCCTCGATGAGGAGGTAGTGGTATGCCCTCAGCAGATCACGTGGGGAGTCCAGAGGTAGGACTATTTCGCCTGCGACGGCGCGGCGCGCTTCGACCCATCCTTCTTTGCTAAGTTGGATGAGGTGGCCACTGTTTTCCCCGTTGGGTGGGGGGACCGACTTCTTCCGTTCCCACCGTTTTCGACGTTTCTGTCCTGCGGGTTGGGGTTGGGCGGCGGGTTAGGCGTTTCCTCGTCGGTATGGATGACTGCGGCGCACAGATAGCGCCTACAGATTGGTTGGCTGCTGCCGCAGCTTTCGGATCCGGAACCGTAGGTCCCTTCATCCGAAGGTGGATCGCACAGATCGGAGTTGCAGCTGTTGCTGCTGTAAAACTCATCTGTCAATGGTGAAGTGCGTAGCACGGGATGTGGAGCCCACTAAGCGGGCCTGATTGACGGCACGGGCACCCGCTCAGGGAGGCGGAGGGTGTTGGTTTGTCCCACCTGGAAGCAGAAGCTCCCAAACAAAATTTCGAGTCCGTCGCCTACGGGCTCGAAATCCTTCATGGTAGCCGGCGAGTGGGCGGTGAAGTCGAAAGCGCCGAAGAGGAGGTGATTCTCCGTCGCCGCGGAGTTGTAGATCGATCGGGTCGGAACCGTCACGACCGCACAATCAGCATCCCCAGTTCCCACAGACGGCGCCAATTGACGAGGTTTAATCTCGTCAATGCCCATTGTTATGGACTTGGGTTTTGGAGAAGATGGGGATGCTGGAGATCGTGGAACGGTTAACAGACAAGCAACCAGGGGACACGAGATTTACCCAGGTTCAGTCCCCCGGAGGGAAAATCCTACTCCTGCTTGTCTGCTCTTGATTACGGCAGAACCGAAGGTTACAGGGTGCGCAGATTCGATCTGGCGTAGATGCGTGTGCGAAAGTATGAGTCGAGTTGCCCTAGGACGTGCCCTCCTGGCCTTTATATAGACTTAGGTAGGTCCCGGGCATAGTCCTAGTCGGTTACAAGTTCTAGGGTTTTACCCCTTTGAATTTCCTATCTCCTCTAGTCTTGCTCTCCAAGGATCCGAAGACGTCATGGGCCTTGGCCACCCGAAAATCTTCATGGGCCAGCGTATGTCGGCTGTGGGCCTTCCTTGGGCTGGACTAGGTATGCTGAAGTTACGTACCCGTAGGGTATAACCATGTCAGTATCAAGCGCCTAGGTTTTCCGCACCTGGGATTGCGCCTCCACCTGCGCTGCCAAAGCCGCCGCCGCCCCTAGCTCGGCCCCTCTTCTCCATGGCCGAGTTCTGTGCTGCCGATGTCCCTCCCTCCCCCTCTTCCTCCTCTAAAACTACAACCACACAACCACCACCTCCCCAAATTCCGATGATCTCTCTAGCCGACAACATCGCCGATGTCTACCCCTTCATACCGATCTCACTCGACCTCGGCACCCACAACTACTACCACTGGCGCCACCTCTTCACCATCCACCTCGGCCGCTGCGGCCTCCGTCACCATATAGATCCCTCCTACCCTCCGCAGCCCGCTGATCCCCGCCGGGTCAAAGATGATCTCGCCATCATCTAGTGGATCTACACCCGCATATCCACGGAGCACTTCAAACTGTTCTCCTCCGACGACGCCACCGCCGCCAATCTATGGGCCTCTCTCTAGCAGTTGTTCCAGGACAACTCTGACGCGTGCATCAACGTGCTCAACACGGAGCTTCACACAACCACCCAGGAAGACGCCCCAGTCATCGTCTTCTGCAAGCGGATCAAGGCCATCGGCGACGAACTCCATGAGCTTGGTGATCGACGACCGCACCCTCATCAATGCCCTCCTTGTCGGCCTCAGAGATCAGTTCGAGAAGCAGCAGTCCTTCATCCCCATGCTAAAGCCCTACCCAACCTTCAAGGAGGTGCGCTCCCTCCTCCAGCAAGAAGAGAAGAATCAAGCTCGCAAGGCACAACGGGCGCCGCACGTCTTCCACGCCGCCCCTGCCGCGGCAGGGAATCCGCCCTCTAGGCTGCCGCGGCAGCCGACCGCGCACCCACCTACTTCCGCGCCAGCCGCGGCCCCGACCCCGCCTCCTGGATGGCGCCCGAGCCCTAATTACAGGGGCAAGAACCCGATCTACAGGCCTCCCACGACGCGCTCCTCCGGCCCTGCACCCGCTTCGTCATCGACTGCTTCTTCGCCACACGCGCCCCGTCCTGGCCTCCTCAGCACAACCCTTGGACTGGCCTTGATCAGGCTTGGTCAATGCCATGGTCCGCCCCGTCTCTGTATGGCGCCCCTCCTGCATACACAGGCGCATGGAGTCCCGGTCTTCATCCAGCCACGGGCTCTCCCGGCCTCCTCGGCCCTCGGCCGCCGGCTCACGTCTACACCGCGACTGCTACACCACCATTCGGCGTGCCCTACTACCACATCCCGGCCTCCTACGGCACCATGCAAGCTCCGCACGCGTACAACCAGCTACCACCCCTCCCCTACGTCACCATGCAAGCTCCCGGCTCCTCTGCTCCTCCCCAGCAGCCGACCTGGGACCAAGACGCCTTCATCAACGCCATGAACAACTTTACACTAAATAACAAAGGTACGAATTAGATTTTCAATTCTGGTGCATCCTCGCATATGTCTTCAAATACGAATTTGCTGTCAGCTTGTTTCCCTCTGCTTTTTCCATAATCACTATTGGCGATGGCTCCACAATTCCTGTCTCTTGCGCCGAAAATTCTCACATCTCTTCATCTTATGCTAATTTTCTTCTACGTAATATTCTTGTTGTTTCTTCCTTAATAAAAAATCTTATTTTTGTTCGACAATTCTGTATTGACAAAAAAATTATTCTGGTTTTTGATCCTTTTGGTTTGTCTGTGAAGGATCTGAAAACGGGGGAGGTCCTCGCTCGGTATAATAGCACGGGCGATCTTTATCTACTTCATGGTGCGTCCACATCCACCTCCCGCGCCATGCTTGCATCCGTTGATTTATGGCATCGTTGTCTAGGCCACCCCAATAAAACTACTCTATCGTCTTTGCTTCAAGATTTTTGTATACCTAGTTCTAGTTCCTATCATAATCCCTCTCTCTCTAATGCCTGTTAATGCGGCAAACATGTTAGAGCATCTCTAGTCGTGCATGTAAAAGGCCGGGAACTGTATTATTCCGGCAATTTTATGGGCCGCAATGAAAACGGACGAGCTAGTCGAGCCCGTATAGCATCTCGGCCCGTTAACTCTTTTACCGTGGCCCGTAGGCGGCCCGTGTCGCTCGGTATATACCGTCGCGGCGACCGAGTGAGGGCTCAAACCCTTACTTCTCCGCCGTCCCAACCCTAGCGCCGCCGCCCTCACGAACTCCGACGAGCAATCGCCGCCACCTCGCTCCCAGATCGACGCTGATGTACTCGCGTAGCGGCAGCCGTCGACGGCGCCTCACGCCGGAGGAGCTCGCCTTCATCCCGGCGAAGAAACGCGCCGCCCTCGCCTACGTGAACAAGAGGCGGTCGCCGCCGCCTTCGCTGCACGCCTACGCGCCGGCGTGGTGGCATGCGCAGCGGGAGGAGCGCCGCCGCGACTCGCTCCGGAGGTACGGCGTCCACAGGGAGGGATCCTCCTCTGTCCTCACTCCTCCCTATTCTCCCTCCTCTGGCTCCTCCGACGCGTCATCGCCGCCGCCTTCACGCGTCGTCGTTGACGCGGACTTTGCCAACGACTCCGACGAGGAGCGGATGGCGTTCGAGCTCACGATGCGCGAGTCCGAGCTCACGATGCGCGAGTCCGAGCTCGCGGCCAAGACAGCCGGTGAGATGGAGGCCCCCGAGGTGTGCCGCGCCATCGCGCTGGTCGAGCACCGCGAGGCGAGAGAGAGGGAGAAGGCCGCCGCTTCCACCACCGCCGGCGCGTCGACCTCCGCCGGCGCTTCCACCTCCACCGGCGTCGTCTAGAGGGAGCTCGCCGACCTCATCAACCTCACCGACGAGTGAGATCGAGCTCGCCGTCGTGTCCTGTAGCTCCTCGGAACTCGATTTTGGTCTAGGACGCGGCGACGCCCTCCCCGTAGTATTTGCGCGGCTTTTGATCTAGCCGCTATGTAAAAAACTTTCTAATTATACCGTGAACCTCGATCTCCGACGCTTGTTCATCGACGAACTTGCCCGCATTAATTTCAAATTTGTGTTTACAGTTTGAATCTACGGGCTCCATTCTGCGTCGTGCCAATTGGAACTGCGAATTTGATTTACCGTGCCCTTTACTTGCGTTTTACAGTTTTCAAATTTACAGGAACGACTAGAGATGCTCTTAGATTACCTTTTGGTACCTCAACTACTGTTAGTACTTTTCCATTTGAGCTTCTTCATTGTGATTTATGGACCTCTCCGGTTCCTAGTGTTTCTGGTTATAAATATTATCTTGTGATACTGGATGACTACTCTCACTATATTTGGACTTTTCCTCTTCGTGCAAAATCTGATGTGCATACAATTTTCATAAATTTTCGGCAGTATGTTCTTACTCACTTTGGCTTGCCTATTCGATTTATTCAATGTGATAATGGACGAGAATTTTACAACACTAACAACCGCAGTTTCTTGCTTGCAACACCTGTGTGACGTTTCCTTTCTCCTACTGGTTTAATAACCTCGGTTTCACTGAGGGAAAACTTGCTGTTGTGCTGCTTCACACCTTGCTCTTGGGGTTCCCAATGAAGCGCTCCTACATCAACTAAGCGCTGCATCACCAGTCCTTACCACCACCAAAACACCCTTCGTTCAACCCACTGTCGCCCCTGCCGCAGCAGACTTTTGCCTCGTTTCTCTGCCGCGGCAGACTTTTGCCTCGTTTCTCTGCCGCGGCAGGAGTTTCGTCGGTTTCTCTGTCGCGACAGACTTTTCGCCCGTTTCTCTGCTGCGGCAGCCTGCCACGGCAGAACTTTCACCCGATTCTCTGCCACGGCAGGAACCTGTCACCACCCCCACCACTGTCGTGTCCACCCCTCATAGCACCACTTCCCCTACCCCTACCACCAAACCATCTACCCCATCACCCGAACCATCAACACCTATTGTCGAGTCTTCCTCCACACCCCTATTACCACCTAATGCTGCTCCTATTCAACCACCTACAAATGATCACGTCATGTGCACTCGTGGCAAACGTGTCTTTCTTCTCCCTTCTAAACATCTCAATCTCACAGCCACAACCACAATTTCCCATGTACCCACATCCTACAAACGTGCTCTTCTTGATCCTCTTTGGTTTTCAGCAACGTGTGATGAATTTTATGCTCTTCAACAAAACAATACATGGATTCTCGTTCCCAAACCTTCTGGCGTTAATCTTGTTTCTGGCAAATGGGTTTTTCGACACAAATTTCATTCTGATGGCACTCTTGCTCGTTACAAACCTCGCTGGGTTTGTCGCAGTTTTTCACAACAACATGGCATTGATTTCGATGAGACTTTCTCCCCTGTTGTCAAACCAAGCACTATTCGCGTTGTTCTTAGTCTTACCGTTTATTCTTCATGGCCGACTCATGAACTCGATGTTAAAAATGCTTTTCCCCATGGTACTCTTAATGAAACTGTCTATTGTCAGCAACCCTCTGGTTTTGAGCATCCCTCTTCTCCAAATCTTGTTTGTTTGCTCAAAAAAATATCTTTATGGTCTCAAACAGGCTCCTCGTGCCTGGTTTCAACATTTTGCTACTTTTATTCAAACCATTGGCTTTATATCCTCTAAATATGATTCTTCTATATTCATTTTTCGTTCCTCCGAACATACTGCATATCTTCTCCTTTATGTTGATGACATCGTTCTTACTGCTAGCTCTGACTCTTTTCTCCAACATATTATTTCTTCTCTTCATCGTGAATTTTCCATGACTGATTTAGGTCCTCTTCATCATTTTCTTGGCATTAATGTTTCTCGCACAAAATCCTCTCTTTTTCTTTCTCAACGACAATATCACGGGCTGGTATGTCCGATTGTCAACCTTCTCGCACTCCGACCGACATAGGTGCCAAACTGTCGGTTGATGGTGATCCTATTTCCGATCCCACTTCTTACTGTAGCATCACTGGTGCTCTTCAGTACGCCACTCTCACTCGTCCCGACATCTCTTATTCGTTCAGCAAGCTTGTCTTTTCATGCATGATCCTCGTGCTCCTCACCTTGCTCATGTAAAACGAATTCTTCGATATTTAAAAGGAACTCTTGATCACGGTCTTCTTCTAAACTCTTATTCCCCTACAGTCTTGACAGTTTATTCTGATGCAGATTGGGCAGGTTGTCTAGATACTCGATGGTCCACATCCGGATTTTGCGTTTATTTAGGAGATAATCTTGTTTCTTGGTGTTCTAAAAGGCAGGTAACAGTTTCCAGGTCTTCTGCTGAGGCTAAGTATAGGCCGGTTGCCCATGCTATGGCGGAGGCGGTGTGGCTACGTCAGCTACTCTTCGAGCTTCATCACCCCCTGGAGCGAGTCACCATTGTTTATTGTGACAATATTTTTGTAGTCTACATGGCATCCAATCCCGTTCAGCATCGGCGCACGAAGCATATTGAGATTGACATTCACTTTGTTCGTGAGAAGGTGACTCTTGGCGAAGTTCGAGTTCTTCATGTTCCTACCAGTGCTCAATTTGCTGATATTTTTACTAAAGGACTCCCCACTTCATCATTTACAGACATTCGCTCCAGTCTCAACATCGTTACTCCTGACGTTGAGACTATGGGGGATATTAGAGTATAGGTCGGTGCAGCTAGGACACCGGCCGCCTCTCCCCTCCCTATTCGAATTGTAACTCTATCTCTATTAGTCTTGAAGTCCAAGTCAGTTGTAATCTATATAAACAACCCACCGTGGCTGAAATCAATACACGTTATTATTCTCTCAATATCTCAAACTATCACTCCACACCACACATTTACTGGTAGGTCAAGTCAAGACCATAATTTAACTATGTTTCTTTCGAAATACTATGATTTAAATATCCCTTAGTTTTGCCTCAATAATCTATTTGTAAGTGATATTTTGAACAATGATGCTAGCAATATTTACTCCCATATAATTGAAGACGACAACTATATATTGGAACTAGTCACAACTCTTCCATTTTTAAAGTTGTTTTCATCACTCTTCCACCTGCTATTTTTTTATCCAAATGGTTCAAAATCTTAAGAGTACTACAAAACAAAACAAAATTAAGAAACCTGACACAAATTTAGCCATGGCATGAGAGACCCATGTGTTTCGCTCCAGCCTTTTCCTAACATGCCCCTTCCCCATTAATATTTAGGTCAACAAGAGAAGGTACGGTAGAGTAATTTTGGAACACTTACGCATTACCCTCGTTCCAAATTCTCAAGTAAAATCAAAAAATGGAAGGTATATCCTTGGAATGTGCTCTCCTCCTCGTGGAGATTGTGGACCACCAATCCTTAAGTGTGATTGCCTCAGTACAAAGGTTTATATATGGGACCAATCCAATCCTTGACCATGCCCCACCTCCTATTAGATTATTGATAATGGAAAAAATGTGCGCCACCAACTCCAGTTCTCTCTGGGAAACTTGGGATAAGCCCCAATTTGGAACTTCGACGCTCAAGACAATCAATTTTGTAGACCCTATTCGAGGGTATAAGACGGTCAAAATATTTCCATTTTACTAGATTCCAAGCTTTGAAAACAAGCAAAACCATATGTTAACCCGCAGTCCCCTCGAACTGGCACATAATAGGCACGTGATGTTGAGTAGACGTGCTATGGTGTGTATGGACCACTGCTAAAACAAGGCTAACAACTAGAGAGTTGGTGTATATGCCTCTTTTCAGAAAAGATGCATGAATGGATCATGGTTCATCACTACCTTAGTATCCTATGAAACAAATATATGTTATTTTAAAGTTGTTGCACTCAAACATGTGGAAAACAACCTAGAAGGATTCTCAAAAATTCTTTAAAAATCAAATTGGGTATGATGGCGTACCTGTTATGACAATTAAAGTTCAAATTCCCCTTTTCGAAAAAAGATAACTTAGAACATGCGAGAGTGGATATTCTGAAAACTCACATTACATCATTAGACATTGACATTGACTAATGTTGGAGGGCATTCAGATTTTCAAAAAGATGTCCATGATCTTCCTATATCCATGACAAATTAATATAAAGCATTTATAGATGAAACAGTTAAGAATGATCTGATATCACTCAATCAAGCCATTATAGTGGCAAATTTCTATAACTCTTTGGAGGTCAGTTCTATGTTCATGTTTCCACTCTCAGCCCAAGCGTTTGGAGAGCTTGAACAAATTAATCAGATATGGATTGTCTAACTGTCGGTCCTTCTACCAGTGATACTAGAGTTTTTGTTTAGGTAAATTCGAACTATTCGCTAGCTAAATATTATAATTCATCTTTGAACGAATGCCCAAAGTCCCAGCCTTTCAAGCAATTTGGAAATCCATGTGCCTTCCTAGATTGAGAGTTTTTGTCTGGCTTCTCCTCAAAGGCTATCTCCTTTTTTTTGCGGAAACCTTGAAGACTATCTTAACACCAAAGATTTGATATAGCGTAAACGCTGACACGTGGAGGCAGGGTACCTGTGTGTTCTTTGCTCATCACAATCGTTTACAAGGGACCACTTGTTTCTGAGTGCTCTTTCATTATTGCTTGTTGGGCTCATATTCATATTATGTGGGATTGTTTACTGCCAATCTCTAAATGCCTCGGCCTAGATCGACAGTCATTCTCTAGTCCTCGGTTTATGGAAATCTTAGAAATATGTGGGAGCCATATGAATTTTCAGATTCCTCTATTGGTTATTGTTCGGACAAGTGTCTCGATCATGTCCGCATAATTCACGAACTGTAGGGAGACACACTTAAGGATTCGATGTTTTTGAGTAGTTATGAAATGATGAGTAAGAGACCAAATGTTGTTTGGAGTCTCGGATGGGATCCGCGATATCACGAGGAGATCCGGAATGGTCCGGAGAATAAGATTCCTATAAGGAAAGTCCTGTTTCGGGGTTGGAGAACGGTTCCGGTGTTTTCATCGGGAATGTTCTAGAAGGTTCCGGAATGTCCGGCACTCCGGAGGGGAAGGGTACATGAATGTGTCATTACAAGTTGGAATGGTTGCATCATGTAGTAGGTGTCATCGCTGAGCAAAATAAAGGGATAAATCAAATCCTAGTTTGAAAAGTCAAACGCCAATTTGAAAAGTCAAACGACAAGTTTGCTTGGTGGAGGGAGAGTAGGAAACCTACTTGGGGAGGAAGTCCCTCTCCCTACACCGCCGGACAAGGAGGCCGAGTTGGGGAGGGACTCCCCTCCCCTTAGCCGTGCCCTCCCAGCTATATAAGGAGGGGCAGGGCTGCCCCTCCTAGACCTACACCTCTCTCCTCTAAACCTAAACCCTAGCCGCCGGCCTCCACCAAAGTCGCCGCCGCCTCCTAGGTTTTGCCAAGTCGCCGAGTTGAGGCTCTCCTCTTGCCCTAGCCGCCGTCCTAGCTCCCTCTCCTTGGTGTGTCTAAACCCTAGATCACCGAGTCTCTCTCATAGTCCACCATACTCGCTTCGGCTTAAGGCGAAGCCCTACGAGATCTCCCCTCTACTTCCGGTACCACGCCGTCGTGCTGCCGGAATCGCGAGGAGAGTGCTACAACCTCCGCTGCCTACTGGAACAAGGGAGAGGAAGGTCTTCATTAAGTACCGAACGTGTGACCGACTGCGGGAGCGCTGCCGGAACGCAGCGCCGGAAGGATCGTCTACGCGATCTTGAGATCGGAAAGAGTACGACTACATCACCCACGAGAATCTGCTCTCGTTAACCGCTTTGGATCTTCGAGGGTTAGTATTCTATCGACTCGTTGCTACAATCTAGTAGATAGATCTTGGCTTGATCATAGATTAGATCTTGATTGTGTGTTCATGCGGTAGAATTTTTTTGTTTTCCATGCTACGAACCCCTACAGTGGTATCAGAGCCGTGTCTATATGTAGATCTGTTGCACGAGTAGAACACAATGGTCATTGTGGGCGTTGATGCTTTTGTTGTCGATTGCTTCTTGTGTACTTTGCATCTTGCGGGATGGTGGGATGAAGCGGCCCGGGCTAACCTTACATGAAATCGTTCATGAGACTTGCTCCACGCTTGACATGCAACTTGTATTGCATAAGTGGCTTTGCGGGTGCCTGTTTCTCCCAACATAGTTAAGATTCAATTTACAACGGGTGATTGACAATACTAGTATCAATGTTGTGGTTCTTGTTCGTAAGTTAGGATGACACTTATTGAAAGCCCCAAACCACGTAAAACATGCAAAGAAAATTAGAGGCGTCTAACTTTGTTTTGCAGGGGTGTGTTGTGATGTGATATGGCCATGATTGTGATTATATTTGATGTATGCAATGTTCCTTATTGTAAGTTGGCAACCGGCAGGAGCCATATGGTTGTCTTTAAATTATGTTAAGACCCGCGTGTCTATTCAAAGTAGTTGTAATAGTTGAAGCTGGTGGACGACAACCATGGAGCGGCGTCATTGACCCTGATGCAATGCCGGTAATGATGGAGATCATGTTCGTGCTTGAATATGGAGATCGGAAGAACAAAGAAGAAAGGCCATATCATATCACATATTATGAATTGCATGTGATGTTAATCCTTTTATGCATCTTGTATTTCTTAGTTCACGACGGTAGCATTATAAGATGATCCCTCAAGCACACAATTTCAAGTTTTAAAGTGTTCATCCTTAGTAAGCACCGTTGCTAAAGCTCGTTGTTTCGAAGCACCACGTGATGATCGGGTGTGTTAGATTCTGCGAGTGTATACAACGTGAGCAAGCCAGATTTGCTCATGCGGAAGCTAAGGTTTGATCTTGACGAGCCTAGCATGTACAGACATGGTCTCGGAACACGGATCACCGAAAGGTAAAGCATGAGTCATATAGTAGATATGATGAACATGTTGATTGTTCGCCATTGAAGCTACATCAACTCTCGTGATGATCGGCTTTGATGTGGTGGATTTGGTTCGTGTGATCACTAAAAAAATGTGAGGGATATTGTTTTGAGTGGGAGTTCAACGGCAATATGATTAAAAGTTGAACACTATTTATCATAAATTAAATCAAAGTGAATTTGCATAGTTGTTGTAGTCATTGGCATCCGTTTACCACCTTGCGCTTAGTTTTAATTGAGATAACAGAACTATAGAATTATGGTTAGTTACTTTACGAACTGGTATCGTATTGTTTTTGAAGTGTTAATCTAAAGTTAAAAAGAGTCCTATTGCAAACTTTCAGTAAGTTTCGATTACTCCGTGAAATTTAATAGTTGGTATTAAATCAAGAGTAACAATTCCAGTGTTAGTATATAAGTATCATGTTTATCTTCATGATTCTTGATATTCAAAGGATTGTCTTAATATCAAGGTTATCTAAGATCTGAAAGAGTTGTTTCAGAAACCATGATGTGTGGAAGATATTGTGATATCTGAAACGAAGTTTTGGTTGCAACATGATAGAGTATAATATGTAAAAAGTCATGTTCTCATATTTGATGAGAATTTGCAAAAGGTTGGAGACACTAGTTGTCCTAAACCTCCAAAAGGTTTTGGAGAGCAACATTATACTCATGGTTCACCGTTATAAGCTAAAAGTATCTTGATCATGGATGATTCCATGATAAGGGTGAATATTTGATGTAGGTAAAATGTTTACTACACCAAGAGATTACTAAAGAAAGGAATTTGAAAGAACACCAAACATTTGATGATGGTAATCTACTTCAAAGTGCAAGTCCAAAGACATTGGTATTTAACTATACACGCTTTGGACTATGTGTCATGTGTATGGCTCCACTATTGATGTTGATAGATTCTTTCAAACAGAAAAAAGAAATACTGAAAGAGAATCTCATAAATATATGGCAGAAAAGAAAAGACTAGAATTGTTCAGTTTAGGTATATAAAGGATATACGTGTTATGGCTATATTCTTTGCTTGTTAAACAATGTGGTTCTTAAGTATTTGATACTGAATTTGTTGGTATGAATCGTCATACGAAACAATAGAATTCATGAACTACAATGGCCTAAATAACTAGCAAAAGAATATGTGATGATGTTCATCGAGAACAAATAAAGGCTTATTGTGTTGCTCGTTAAAAGCTTGCCTTCATGATTTGTTTTATCAGGTATTATGAGAACAAAAGGTTTGTTCAATTAATTGCCGTAATTCATAAAATATGGATGATTTACAAATCTCGCTGGAGAAATCACATCCATAAAACTAGTGCTAAAAATGTCAAAAGACAAATTAAAAGATCACTTAGGAAGTGACATCGCCGTTTAAATTATATTGGAAAGAAGACATGGAGAAACTCCATATGGATGGAATTTTGGAGTCTTTTGATTTTTGATCAAATGACGCTTGTTAAACTTACCTAGAGATAATTAAAACTTTGTTCATAGGCCAAAAGGGAACGAATGACTAGCTTATTGGAACTTGTACATATTTTTGTATGAAGTTCATTATGTGTAGTCAAGAGCGATGGATTTCAACTTCATATGCTTTCTCCGAAAATTTGAGTGAATATATGAATATTTAGTTAATAAGGATGAAGTATGAAACATTTGAAAAGTTCAAAGATTTTCAAGATGAAGTGCAAAATCATTGTAACAAGAATATAAATAGTTTATGATAAGATCATAAAGGAAGATATTTGAGTTACAAGTTTAGCATAATACCTAAGATTTAAGGAATCGTTCCGTGGATTTGCATTTCCCGAAACACCATAAGAGTATGGAGCGTTCGAGATATGTAATTAAACCTTGTTTGACATGGTAAGATCAAAGGTGTAATTCATAAAACTGCCGTTATATTTTAAAGATTAAAAGCTTTAGAGACTACCGTTTTCCCACTAAAAAGAGCTCCATCATAATCCGTTGAATTGACACCATATAAAGTTATGGTTTGGGATAAAACCCAAGTTGCCCTTTCTTAAACATTGGTATGCTATGCATAAGAAAGATGTTTGCAACCAAAGTCGGATGAACCTGTCTTTGTATGTTATTTCGAATAACTGTTCCTCCATAACATCAGAGACAAAAATGTTTGTCGCTTAAAACGTCAAGTTTCTTAGAGAAGGAATTTTTCATGAAAAGTTAAATGGGAGGACAATAGAAGTTTGATAAGGTTAAAATAACCTTAGCTATATGTGCAAAGTTGCGCAGCGCCGAAAAGTGTTCCGGAGGCAGCAACAATGCTCATGGCTCACGTACCTCAAAGGTTGTGGTCACGGAGATCTAAGTTCCTATTGAAACAAGTAGGTCAGGTAAACAATCAAATACCAAGATTTGAGAGTTAAATCATTATTTGACAATAATGATCTGACTACATGCAAAGAAGCGATGATGGGCCCTGACTCCGTCAAATGGCTTGAAGCCATAAAATCTGTGATAGTTCCATATATGAGAGATCAAGCTTTGAACTTGAAAGACCCTCTAGAAAGGTACAAGACCTTACAGTCGTATTTGGATCTATAAACAAATAGACATGGATGTTTCACATCTATGAAATAGTCGACATGTTGGGAAAGAGTTCACAACAATGTTCAAAGGTTGACTATGAGAAGATCTGATCTTTCATAGCGATATTTAGTCTAGACGGATTAATGTAGCAACCACGACATATAATTTTGTTATGTGTTGAATAAACAAAACAAGTTCTTCTAATAGAATGGTTACCAAGGACGTGTGCATGACACGGTCCGAAGGGTTTTGTTAATTCAAAGGATGCTAAAAGCATATGAAAATTTCAATGGTTGAAGTAAGCATCGCGGAGTTGGAATCTTCACTATGATGAAACTGTTAAAATAGTTTAATTTCATCAGAGACAATGAAGATGCTTTCATTTGCAAGAAATTAAGTGGGAGCGCTAAGACATGTTTCTAATACATTATGTGGAAGACATATTGTTGATTGGAAATGATGTATCTTTTATTAACACATATTAAGAATTTCATCCTAATGAAAGACTTAGGCAAAACCCAAATATTTGGCATCAATAGACGCTAATATGGTTGTGCCGAAAGTACATAGATGATGTATTGAATGAGTTCAATATAGAAACTACAAGAAAGGTTCTTGTCGCACAGAAAGTATTGAATGAGTTCAATGTTGATGATATATTCAAGTGTATTGACACTTGGTAAGTGAAACAAAGATTCAAGTATAGATTGATACTTGATCACAAAGAATATTTATATCAATCATACCGTGATATGTACAAATCCAGATATGTCCTATGATCTAAATGTTATGATCATATACCAGAATGATTCATAAGATGATTATTGGACGATAGTAAAGATATTCTTATGATCTTGTAAAAGAACTAAGAATATATTATTTTGTAGAAGTGACAAATAGATGGTTAGTTCATTGTAAATGAGTTACATTGATACTAGTTTTGTCACAAAGTACAAATTAAGTTTATCTCAATCTAAACTAAGGGTGGCACAATATGATGGAATGAGAGTTCCATAATTAATTTGGATGAGTTCCAAAATTAAGATATTGTGACAGATACTACAACAAAAGGGCTAAGTATATAACCGCTATTATAGCAGCAAAAGAGGGCATTTGTGTCAAGTAGTTTGTTATCAAACTAGGTGTAGTTCACAGCAGGGATAATGCTATGGAGATATATTGTACGACAATATTATCAACATGTTTTAACCCCAAAGAACTAAAGGTCACACCAAAGGACCAAATTTGTACAAAGCCATCTCATTAGAGAATGAGTGATGTGTAGAGACGCAAAGACATGCAATTACACACGGACCTGGAAGTGTCAGATCCGGAGATTAGTTGACCACTAGCAATCGTGTACATACGACACCAGAAAGCCATAGGTGTTGAATACACAAAGGTTTGAAACTAGATTATTGACTCTAGTGCAAGTGGGAAACTGGTGGAGATATGCCCAAGAGGCCATAATAAAGTGGTTATTATCATATCTTCATACTTATGATAAATTTTTACATACCATGCTATAATTGTATTAACAGGAAACATTAATACTTGTGTGATTTGTAAACATAAAAGAGTCCCTAGTAAAGCCTCTTCTTAAACTAGCTTGTTGGTTAATATATGATCATGGTTTCCTGATCATGAACATAGAGATGTTATTAACAACAGGGTCATATCATTAGGAGAATGATGTGATGGACATACTCCTATAGTTAAGCGTAGCATAAAGATCAAGTCATTCAATATAGTTCATTTGCTATAAGCTTTCTGATACATAGTAACCTAATTCCTTCGACCATGAGATCATGCTTATCACCATCACCGGAAGGATGCTTTGATGACATCAAACACCACACCATAACTGGGTGGCTATAAAGATGGCATTGAGTGTTCGAAAAGTATGGGTTGAGACACATGGATCAAGAGTGGGATTTGTCCATCCATATGACGGATAAATATACTCTGGGCCCTCTCGGTGGAATGTCATCCAATTAGCTTGCAAGCATGTGACTGGCTCACATGGGATCACATATCACGGGAACGAGAAAAGAGTACTTATCGGTAACGAGGTTGAACTAGGTATGCAGAGATACCGACGATCAAAACCTCGGATAAGTAAACTATCGTGAGACAAAGGGAAATTGGTATCGTATGTAAGTGGTTCATTCGATCGCAAAGTAATCATAGAAATATGTGGGAGCCATATGAATTTCCAGATTCCTCTATTGGTTATTGTTCGGAGAAGTGTCTCGATCATGTCCGCATAATTCACGAACCGTAGGGAGACACACTTAAGGATTCGATGTTGTTGAGTAGTTATGGAATGATGAGTAAGAGACCGAATGTTGTTCGGAGTCTCGGATGGGATCCGGGATATCACGTGGAGATCCGGAATGGCCCGGAGAATAAGATTCATATAAGGAAAGTCCTGTTTTGGGGTTGGAGAACGGTTCCGGTGTTTTCATCGGGAATGTTCTAGAAGGTTCCGGAATGTTCGGCACTCCGGAGGAGAAGGGTACATGAATGTGTCATTACAAGTTGGAATGGTTGCATCATGTACTAGGTGTCATCGCTGAGCAAAATAAAGGAATAAATCAAATCCTAGTTTGAAAAGTCAAACGCCAATTTGAAAAGTCAAACGGCAAGTTTGCTTGGTAAAGGCAGAGTAGGAAACCTACTTGGGGAGGAAGTCCCTCTCCCTCCACCGCCGGCCAAGGAGGCCGAGTTGGGGAGGGACTCCCCTCCCCTTGGCCGCGCCCTCCCACCTATATAAGGAGGGGCAGGGCTGCCCCTCCTAGACCTACACCTCTCTCCTCTAAACCTAAACCCTAGCCGCCGGCCTCCACCAAAGTCGCCGCCGCCTCCTAGGTTTTGCCAAGTCGCCGAGTTGGGGCTCTCTTCTTGCCCTAGCCGCCAGCCTAGCTCCCTCTCCTTGGTGTGTCTAAACCCTAGATCACCAAGGCTCTCTCATAGTCCACCATACTCGCTCCGGCTTAAGGCGAAGCCCTACGAGATCTCCCCTCTACTTCCGGTACCACGCCGTCGTGCTGCCGGAATCGTGAGGAGAGTGCTACAACCTCCGCTGCCTGCTGGAACAAGGGAGAGGAAGGTCTTCATCAAGTACCGAACGTGTGACCGACTGCGGGAGCGCTGCCGGAACGCAGCGCCGGAAGGATCGTCTACGCGATCTTGAGATCGAAAAGAGTACGACAACATCACCCACGAGAATCTGCTCTCGTTAACCGCTTTGGATCTTTGAGGGTTAGTATTCTATCGACTCGTTGCTACAATCTAGTAGATAGATCTTGGCTTGATCATAGATTAGATCTTGATTGTGTGTTCATGCGGTAGAAATTTTTTGTTTTCCATGCTACGAACCCCTACACCTGGAAGTAGCAAAGAATTTGCGCCAGATTATATCAAAGAAAAACAAGATATCATTGATAAGATCAGGGATAGACTGAAAATAGCCCAAAGTAGGCCGAAAAGTTATGCGGATCAAAGTCGAAGATCATGGCATCCAGAAGTGGGAGATATGGTCTATTTGAAAGTAATTCCAATGAAGGGGGTGAAAAGATTTGGAGTTAAAGGGAAATTGAGTCCAAGATACATCGGACCATTCAAGATACTGAGTTAAAACAGAACTATAGCCCAGCATTTAGGAACTAACGAAGGGTAGATTTAGGAATATAGAATGTTGCATGCATCTATTTGTGAAAATGTGGGTAAAATTTTTGCCAAATAAAAACCTTAAGTGATCAATGTTTCTTTCATACTTTGAGGTTAAGTTTAGTCTTAAAGGATGATTGTTATAAACTTTGATATGATCTTTAAGGAATTATATATTTTTAAAATGAATTTGAATTTTAGACTTGAGTGTTTGAATTATAATT